>JABFTP020000021.1:91548858-93948858 GCA_013387265.2 Cryptolaemus montrouzieri | reverse complement strand
AAATTGTGTACTAGTTATAAAACTCTGAAACAAAACAATGCACAGCTCCTGTCTATCAATCTGAAGTATGTATGTAGTTAAGCTGTAAGATTGAGAGAACAGTCTGTAATGGTTATCTAGGAACAACAGCGTTACTGGGAGGGTTCCAGCCCACATGGCTCAGGACATGCCATCTACAGAGAAGAAAAATATTTGAAAAAATTCCATTTCTATCAACAGAAGATTCATCACTCATCAGGGTAATATTCTAGTGCAACACTTCAAATCGGTGTTAATTTTAAATTGCTCATTGGATTCGTTACAAGCACATGAAAAATAGCAAAAGCTATTAAAAACTCAAGATGAAATAAGGATCAGAAAAGTGGTTGGGAACTTGGAGCAGACCTTAGATATCGATTGCTGATGAAAACATATTTTTAATGCAAGCCTATGTAAGATTTGCTCCTCAAGGATATCAAAACCTGTTACTTCCCGTTGAACTAGAAGTATAAAATTTAGCAAAGAGCAATGTCTTTTAACGTGAATGTAAGGAAAATCTGAATACTGTAGTTTGTGGTTACTGCACGATTTGAAAAAATTAAATAAATCTTGATTCAAACAGTGAATTAACCTTCAGAACTTGGAGGCAGGCCTTCGAAATCGAGCTATCTGTAGAAGAATTATTTTATGTTTCATAAATCGTTAAATAATTCTCGAAATGTTTTTACTTGATGAAGGTTGGTACGTATAAAAATCATTGTGGGATTTCAGGCTTTATTTTCATATGATAATAAGAATATGAAGGTCGCCTATTTGGTGCTCCAGATGACATTTTTCAAGGATTCGTTCAATAATTCCTAGAAAATCAAGACGAAACTCGTAGCAATGCAGATGGTATATGTATACTGTAACTACGTTTTGTCTCAGAAAAATGGAAGAAAAGGAGCTTAAATGTTGCCGTTTGTTGATGAAAGAGTTTGGGACGTTCAAAGGAAATAATTACTGCCAAAATGATCGACAATATCCACGATTTTAAGTGATCGGCGAATGCAGGTAGGTATATAACAAGGTAAAAGTGATTCAAATTTTGCAAGAAAAAATGAGCGCGAAACAGCATTCGGCAGGATTATTGCAGTATATGATCTCAGTAGAGAATAGACGAGCGTAGTCTACTCTGAAATGTTTTGTTGGCGCAATATTGAAGAGTTTCTGTATTTAGACGAAACATTTACACACTGCTATACTCTAAAGACAAAAGAACAGTCAAAACAGTTGATTTTTTAAGGAAATGGGTTCCAATGAGAGCGACGAAGGTCGATTCTGCCGAAATGGTCATGTCCACAGTTTGAATGCACGAGACACAAACTACAGTAATTACTAAGAGAAAGGATAAACACTAGTAGGAGAGTATTTTGTTTCGTCAGAGTGCTAGCTCAAGACTAACGAGTGCATAGTTGTACAGTTTATTTTATGTGGCTGATATCATGAAATCAAAAATATTTTTGTAGCATCCATAATACTCATTACCTCTAGCATCTACTACAAAATTTGAAAAAAATAGCTTAGCCGACGGCGGTTCTCATCAAACGAAGAGGTCATCAACAAAGAGACAATAATTGAAGGACCTTTCACGGTTTCGATTTTTTAAAAGGCTTAGAGTTTCGGAGATTATATTGAAAAAATTCCCAATATAATTTGTTCAATATATTTCTTTAAGGACTGCAATAATTTATGTATATTGCTTGAGTAAATCTTTCAAATTGCTGGATTTATTCTGTAAAATGCTAAAATGTTTCAATTTCTTTCAATGAAAACTATTGCTCGCGTATATAATCACTGATAAAATTATTGATAATTTGCATTAGATGTTATGTTTTGCTCAAAGTGGAGAACGGGACCCTTATAGGTGGTTCGCATGTTCGAAACTCTTTTTTTTCAGAGATATGTAAAGAGTTGTAATTTATACTGAATACCCAATTCGACAATCTCTTGGAGATGTGAATAAATGAATCCTTATTCGTCAACTCAATAGAAATAAGGTTTATGTTGCATTTTGCGTCATATTTTGACAATCGCAAGGGTATCAAAACCTAAAGGGGACTTTCTGTTGTCCAAGAAGCAATTTTTTTTAGTACAGTTACCAATAAAAATTTGTAGTTACATAACGAAAATATATTTTTTCTGCGATAAGGAAATTGATCGTTTTTGAATTTGGAATTATATTTTCAATTTTGCGTTCGAATATCCATATAAATAAAGAAATTCCGTTCGTTAAGCGCATCGCTCAATGACAATAAAAATAGAAAAATTTAAACCAACTGCATAAATTATTGTTTGTATGCACTATCTACTTTATCTGTTATAATTTCAGGAAGAATTAGGAAAATCCGAAAACTGCAAAAACCATCCCATCTTAACAAATGATAAAAACAACATATTTTGTTGCTTATGTCTTGGAATAAAAAGTCAGGAAAATTAGAAAGGAAAAACGAAAATTCAACTGCAAAAATTATGAATTTTGAATGCACTCGCGATCATAACACGACGATAACCAATATATTCTATTCATCTATTTATTCGTTCCGATTTTATTAATAACTCGACTGATTGAATTGATCAGCTAGTATATGATAATACATGCACGAACTTCTGAGATTAAGGATCACCCGTAGACATTCAGTCCCGACAGAGCGTAGTTAGTTCTACAACGTATAGCCAGATTCGCAAATCATAAAGATCGTTCTGCATCCCATTCTGGTGGCCGTGGGTTTTCCAGACTCGATGAGACAGCTGCAATGGTCTCGCCGCTGCGCGCGCTACTTCAGGTACCTGACTTGTAAAAAAAAAGTGAGACACCGAAGTAGCACCCGTAGCAACAAGGCAGGATTAACCTTCGAATTTCGTCGAATTTACCTGCTGAACCGGCTCTCCTTTCAATAACAGGTAAACAAATTGTTATACCGTCACCGGAAGTTGGTATGACAAATTCTCGTGTTTGAACAGGCTGGAAATCCTGGTGACTCTACTTAACGTTTCTGGGGCCTCAAGTTGGCTCGATTCCAATCGGAGCCTTGCAACATGATATGAACCTACAAAGAAGAAATATTGCCTGCTTCATTGTTGAACAAAGAACAAAATTCAATTTGACAGTTATATTTCAAAAGTTATGTTATAATTCATGAATTTTGGTTTCTGGTGTTTCGATGAATAATAAAAAAGGAAAGAAAATTGGCCAATTCATATATTGCTAAATATATTATATTCAATAAATACCAAATGCAGAGATACTTAATACACATATCTTGTATTTTCAAGTTTCTGTTTTTCAATTGAGACTTACAGCATCTCAGAATCAAAATTTATTGTGACAAAAACATTCATCGAATATTGTCCTTCACTTGAATATGAGTTTCAAATCTATTTTTGTGAAAAAATAAGCTAAAGAATGCGGCGAACGGAAATGAACAGTAGTAATGAGAAGAATGCTGCTGACTCATTCAATAATGATTATGAATAAGCAATTATTACATTTGAAATATGAACCATAAGTATTGTTCGTTTTATTCTTGAAATATAATTTTAAAGAATTCTAATCTTTCCCACACTGAAAAAAGAATTAACAAGAAGTTATTTCAAGAGAACATGGTAATTTTTCATTTTGTTTATAATATTTTTGCTTAGGAACAACTTTTATAGATAAAGAACATAAAAAACTCAGCAAACAAGACGTTTTGACTTTATATTCAATAGAAAAACGCGACCGATCCACATTTTTCTATGTTTATCCAAAAGTTTATAAAATTCAGTGATCACTTCAATGGTTAATTTGTTAAAATGAATAAAAAATAAGTTGAAATTCTTACCGACTCTTCCATTCCACATTACTACTATCGTCTCAGCATTCAAGCTACATATTGAACATATTATAATTATTGCCTACAATCCAAATTATTTCACAATATAGCGCAATCAAGTGAATATCTTGCGAAAAGTAATTTCAGAACGCAACGTCACCTGCATTGCGTTCATAGAAAGTAGCACACTGAGAAGAGAGAAACCACAACTCACACCAAGGATTCGCGAAAATCATAGTCGGCATTCTTTTCATACCGGCACCATAGACACATCGGGCACAAAACGCCGGCTTTGCAGCTTTACGAAACGAGTCCAAGGTTGATGACGTCAAACAACCGTCTAGAAACCTTGAATATCCAGAGAATAAAAGAAACTGTCACCAGTAGCTCGATAATTTCGGTGGTTTCTATCACGATAGCTTGGGAAGCGATATGAATTTGTTCGGAACACAGATATTCTTAACATTTTCTGTAATAAGTGCCATGTGTGTCCGACACGATTAAATGAGGTTAATCGAGATACAAATGGGCCAAGGCGATATTCCGTCGGTTTAGAATGGGTACAATGGTGACAAGATTATTAGACTACAAAAGATTCTTTAAGTGCGTCACTTAATAAATAAAATATAATTGAGTTTCACTAACACTTGTTTGTTCGAAATCTTACACCTCCGAGTGCTATCAATCTGTTTTCGTCGAATATTCTTCGTCACACCAAATTGAAATCACAAAAACTTATCAAGTATATCGAAAACTTGCACTACAGAATCATAAGAATGAAACAAATTTTGTAAAAAGCTTTATAAACTAACGGAACTCTGAGATTGATTAATATTCTATAGAAACAGTATAAAACTGGCATCGTAACAGCCGGCAAGTTCCCAAACGCTACCAATCACGCCAAGCAGCAGCACCGAAGTAAACCAGACAACAACCGACGAACATCTGCGATTAATTCAAAATGAAAACTGAAATCTTCGTTTTCTACAGCGCCGGTTCCCCCACAGTAATCGTTTTCAGCCGCTCCCATTCGTACACGTTCGACGTCTGGAAAGTCAGACGTACTGACCAATCGCTGCGATATCCCGCCGATCTCTCTCTCGATCATGCACGAGACTTTGCAAATGACTCGAAAAATCGGCGTGTGTGAATGCGGTGTCTGTCTGGGTCCTTAACCTACAACTTGGAACGGGCGTATTCCCGACATTGATGTTTACTACACGCGGGTTTCTATATTTCCATCTCTTTTCTATTAACGTTATTATAGATACTTTCTTCTTGTCTAGTCGGTCTGCGAAAATATACTATAAGGTGTAGCGAAATCATGAGAGTTTTGAATACTTCGCCTTAGTATTTAGCCGTGTGAAATTTTGCTAAAGTGCAACACGGCTCATCGTGATTCATAGAAATTGAGTTGGACGTTGATTCTTAGTAGCTGTTTTAATAATGAAAAGTCCCAAGCACCAAGGTTCAGGACGATAATTGTTTTATGAGATGACACTTCAATGAACAATGTTTTTTCTAACAGATTGAAAGGTGAGTACTAATCGAACTATCGAAAATGGCCATTTGTAGAATTAATAAATTTTGAGGATTTTCCGCCATCAAATATTCACATAATTCTTAGGTATTTAGGATTCCGACGCCAAGTAATTATTCCCTTCTTACATCTTTCCAAAAATTTAAAGAGATCTTGGAAATTTGACAATTTTCGAATAAACATTGAGAATTATATATTCTTCAAATTCTTTTTCTGGCATACAGGTACACTATAATCAAGGAAAAATAAATACTACCAAAGATTGTTTCTTTTCTGCAAAATATTATCCAGTGGTTCAGAGAATCTTTGTTGGAATGAACTTTTTACTCGAAGTACGAGGATGGTTTAAAAAGTATCCGACCTTAACGTGAAGATCAAGATCATCAACAAAAGTGAGGGAGAATGTATTTGCGTTTTTTTTTGACAGGTATTTACAAAAATTTTAACAATTTTTTACGATATATGACCATCGTTTGAGTGAGCTCATGTAAGTATTTTTGTGAAACTGACTGACAAGTTCACATTGAATATTTGTTTTTGAAAGACAATATGCTTACGAGTTGGACATTGAAATTTTTTCTGCAGCTGAATCGAAACCAGCTTGGGAGAAGAACGTTCGGGACGTCCCAAAACGGCAACCTCTAACGACAACAATACTAAAATTCCTCAAATTGACGTTATCGCCGAATTGGAGTGAAGGAAATAGCAGAAGCTATGCATATGTTTAGGCACAATGAATCAGAGATTTAGGGCAGATACAGGTGAAATTTATATACACCTTCTTTTGTCCAGGGCAACGAGACACATCAGTTTCAATGAAGTGAAGTTTTTCTGCTGGGACAGTGATGGCAATTGTTTTTATGGTATAGGCATGAAGTAGATATTTTAATGGATACCTTCAAATGGAAAAAATGTAGAAGTATACTACACATCATTACTACATTAGCTGAAGTACGAAATTGAGATAAAATGCTCACTCTTTCAGAGGAAAACGTTTTTTATTTTGCAGGGAAAGATGTAGAGTACAGAGCGTCTGAAATTCGTTGTCATTGAATGAATGTCATAAATGGTTTTCATAAAGCGGCGTTACTTTTTGATGAAACAAAAAAGGGTTTCTCAGCCGGCGTTTTCAGCTACATGGTGATTTTCAAAAATCTCAATTTTCAGGTATCCCTCGCATCTTGGTTAGTCTGTGGTAAAAAGGTAAAAACTATCTCAGGTAGTGGTTTTTGCTAATCGTCCAGTGTGCGTACAGATTCGTTTCGAGGAGTGTAGTTTTCAAGTAATAACTTAAACTTTTAGTCCTTTAATAGCACATCTGAATATTTTCACATAATCGTATTCTATTTCTTGATACCTCTACAAATATACCGGTGTATATTTATTACGTAATCTGTTTCATAATTTGAAATTGTGATTGAGGGGCGATTCTAGTGAATATAGTAAACATAGGAGAATTCGAAAAAATTCATAAATTTCAAAATGTCGATCAATTCGAAAACGGTTCGTTTGAGGCATACCGGGTGATCCAGCGAACAAGTAACAGACCGTAACTTTTTGTTTGAGGAGCGAATTGAACAAAACTTTTCAGTTATTGGAATCACGATTCCCCATATGTAAGCGTGAAAAGATTATCATATCAACAACCAGTTTCACCGGAAGTGACATAAAGTTAATATTAATGACACCCTGTATATATTTTGAATTTGGGAGGCTTTTACTTGGTAAAATTCATTATCAATAATAAACACAGTTAATATTAATGATTCACCCTACACCGTAGCTTCTTCAGACGAATGATGATGATGATGATGATGATGATCATAATCATTCATCTGAAGAAGCTACGGTGTAAAACCGCATCAGGATTAAAACACAGTACTTTTTTTATTATTGTCATATATTTTATGCCATAGCAACTGCATCAGGATTACCTTTTCAACGGTGTATCACTTTAATGAATTTGTTTCGATAATTAAACACAGAAACCGATAAATCGATTTTCACTAATATGGCCGCGATATGAATTCTGGTAGCGATGGCAGCTCAATGTACTCTTTGATAGTAAGGGCTTAGTTATTTCGAACATATTCTTATACGTTTTTCCATTGTATCCGATCATTTCACATAATATCATATTTTTCACGGAATTCGAATTTCGCTGATTCAAATTTGCGATTTCTCTGTGTTTAGTATTAAACACTACATTTTTATTTCATGAGCGCATGTAGAAATCCTTTACTTAATCGTTTCGGTAGAAATCTTCATTCCTGAACTGGATTTTCATCCAAAATAATCATCTAAACTGGTCCACCCAGTCAAAATCGCATCATCCCAGTGATCACAGAAACATTCTTCAGAAAATATTCTGTGTTTACTATGAAAATCTGTGCGCCACCATTATCTGACAGTTCTACGATTTAATTATTTCGTCGCAGTTGTAATTACTGGTTGTCTCTTTGTCAATAAAGTTTTTTAGTTTCCATTTCACATAAGACTGTATACTATTGACGAAAAGGTAGATATGCTCCTAATATATGGGGAATGTCGTAAAAATTCCAGAAGAGCGGCAGAGCTTTATGCGGAACGTTTTCCCAACCGTGATGAGGTTACGAACAATTACTTTTTTCGACTTGAAAGGCATTTAAGGAGACTCCCAGTTTAACCTGATGAGCAATTTATTATTGATGAAGATACAGAAACCAACGTGTTAGCAATGGTTGAGATAGATCGTACTATTTCGCTGCGACAGATTGAGAATGAGAATACCAAGGAAAACAGCCCGACGTATTTTGAAAAAATATAAATTCAAATCCTTTCTGGAGAATGTTTTTGTGATCACTGTGATGTGATATTCTACGAATGAGTGAAGGATTGCTACATGTGTTCATGAAATGAAAATGTAGTGTCCATTACTAAAAACAGAGAAATCGCAAATTTAAGTCAGCGAAATTCGTATGCCGTGAAAAACCTGGTATTATGTGAAATGATCGGATAAAATGGAAAAACGCATAAGAATATGGTCGAAATAACTGAGCCCTTACTATCTAAGAGCACATTGAGCTGCCATCGCTACCAGAATTCATATCGCGGCCATATTAGTAAAAATCGATTTATCGGTTTCTGTGTTTTATTAATCCTGATGCAGTTGCTATGGCATAAAAATATATACAGGGTGTCATTATTATTAACTTTGTCACTTCCGGTGAAACCGGAAGTTGATATGATAATATTTTCACGCTTACATATGGGGAATCGTAATTCCAATAACTCTGCAAAGTTCTCTTCAATTCGCTCTTCAAACAAAAAAGTTACGGTCTGTTACCTGTCCGCTGGGTCACCCGTTATACTGCTCTGAAGAAACTCATCAACTGATGATGCACATAGGGCACCCTACTTGAATAATTGAACTTTGATATGTATCTCTAATGTATACACCCAGTATATTTAAAAATAATTTTAGGACAAACATCAAATTAGCATCGTGCTTTTTTCTATATACACTTCTTAAATATATTTAACAGGAACGAAGTTACGGACCGTTTACACACTTAATGGACGCCCGGTATATAACACTCAATAGTTTTACTCTACTCGAGCTCAAAAATGCGATTTTGAATGTTTCACAGCGGTCGTGAAATATTTCGATAAACTGATTCATATTTAGATTAGGTAGGGACAGTGGGAATCTCGTTAATCTATTCATGCGCATCGCTAATTAGATGGCGAGGCATAATGTTTCTACACTGCGCCAAGACATTAATGAACCGGGTCGGTTGAGTGAAGGATATGATGCTCGTACCCTGCGCAGAGTTATCCGGGTTCAATTCCCACAAACTCTCTCAACAAAAGATCAGATATTGATAACCTAAATACTTCTTATTTTAATCTAATTTGAAAAATTAAGAGGTAGAATAGTTGTTAACCCTTGATTAGAGTCTGAAATTAATTGATATTGTCACGTTTTTATTTTATCATTGATTGTCTTGTCGACGCGATATGTAGCCATCCCCTGCAGACGGGCGGCATGATAATTCAGTCTGTATCATGCTGTGTTTTTTAGAAGAGAGTAAATGCACCGTTCGTTCGTTCGTTCTTTTATTATTGATGGTGACTCATAAAACCAACTTGTTATGTAAGTAACTCTGCTTTTCAAATCTTTATAATTAGTAACTGTCCTAGTCAATCATAGATGTTTTTACTGAATTTTTATTTATACATCTATCAGTCATTTTTATGTATGATTCACATGATTTTTAGACTGTTCTCTGGTTCTCTTGAAAGTTTTAGAGAAAATTAGTTTTTCCAAATATTTAAAAAAATTCAATATCCTTCACATTGCTTATAATCTTTACATTGTTTCAAGATGTACAATTTTCATTTTTTTTATGAATTCTTTTTCATTCTTAGAGCCTTGAAGATTTTAAATAAATCGAAACGACGGCGATTAACTGATCTGGTTTTAGTCATTCGACCTGTTATCCACTCATTCAACTGAAGAATACATTTCACTCTTGTTCTTGTTCTGTATTTGTATTTCCTTCAACAACTTCATGAATTCTTTTCAGATTCTTACGTTGATTCCATTTAAATATTTCCTGTTCCTATTCAGTATTATTGAAACCTTTATTTTCGCTCTTATTGAATATAAGAGGAAGCTCAATGTTTTATTGCAATTGTGTTCTGATTCAAGCCTTCAAGTTTTGCGATTCGAGAAGCTTGAATTTCGTGACAAAAAGCTTGACATGATTTCAATGCAAGTACAGTCGAGCACTTTGATTTTTAAATCAAGACGTGAATCCCTATTGGAGGTAAACTATTAATCTATTTGAAAGTTTTTAAATAATTTGAGAAATAAGTGATCTACACTTGCCAATATTAAATTTTAATGATCAATATTATTCCAAGTGTAAAATCGAAGCCAGGATTGGATAGTTTTATAGCTCAAATGTCTCACATGAAATCAGCCTTCGTTCTCACACCGATCAAATCAAGAATACGCATCACGAATTAGAATATGAAAGAAATCAAATGTTGACGTAAGTTCAAGAAATATGTGAAGGATATCAAACCATCAATTAGATTTTAATGATGAATGATAGATATACGTTATTTAGAGCAGATTTTATTTCGAGCATATTATTTTAATTGAGACCTATTCGATAGAAATTATATAAATCACTGTATGAAAACCCATGTACAAAACAGGAAGTGGGGCATCCCAAAGAAGGACAGATTTGGAGAATACTACTATAATTACAAAGTAGTAAAAACTTTTCAGATGCATATTTTTTTATTTGAAGGTGCAACCTTTAGTGACATCTGTGTCAAATTTCATAACTGAAACATTAGTGTTATTGAGTGCAAAAATTCAGCATTCAACTTTGCTTTAAAAAAGGAATCTGTCGACTAAAAATTGTTCATCATGTCCTATGCGAGTGTTTCATTTCAGATTTAGAATGATCTGAAACTTGCGCCAATGGAAATAGTTTGTCGCCTAAAACTACGCAACTGAGTTTGTGTACTGATAACTTAATATTGACGTTTCTAAAAATTCTACCGATACAAATTTCACACCAACTTCCACAAGAGAGCTTATAAACACATGAGTTGTTTTTTGTTTCAATTTTTGATTCATATTTTTTTATGTCTTCCTAGGGAATTATCCAGAAAGCTAGACAGGGTTTTTCAGTTATCCAGTCATTAATTTTCGCAGGAGGTTTCTCATCAAAAACATGAAAAAAATGCTCATGAATATATGTCCAAAAAGCCTCTGTTCTCGAGATTCAGATTTTTTTTAACGTTTCTGTTGGTAACCCTTGTAGAGTTCAAGCGATCTATCTCCAATTTGTAGAAAAGGTATTTTTTACTCATCATCCCATTAGATGTGTAAATAGTTGCGAAAATATACAGGTGACTTTTTCTAGGGTCATGGTACCTTTGACCCCATCAAAATCATAGTGTAATGCGCCACTGGTCTCATCGAAAATATTTTAATGTTTCAATTTTATTTCCCCTCGAAATTTTCTCGAAATCGTATCAATTTTCAAGTAAAAAAATTGTTTTCAGAGAAGGCGCTCATTTTTGATAATCTATGATAATACGAACAAGGGATAGGAACTGACAAAATTTATTCACATGAGAAGGGATGCGTTTGAATGAACTGAAGTGTTCCATAATCAAACGAAACTTTCATAAATTTTCAGAAAAACTAGGAAAATATAATTTGAATATACAGAGTGTTTATTTTATTTATTTGAAATTAAAACATTCGAGTGAAACTTACTTACAAAATTTCAGCGCATTCTTATTATTGGCTATAGT
This sequence comes from Cryptolaemus montrouzieri, assembly GCA_013387265.2. NCBI lineage: Eukaryota > Metazoa > Arthropoda > Insecta > Coleoptera > Coccinellidae > Cryptolaemus > Cryptolaemus montrouzieri. Next base: position 93,937,161 of record JABFTP020000021.1, on the reverse strand, counting down.
GTGTTATAATATACATTCTATCAAAAAAGTACCGGTAGTTGATTATTTAAAAAACTCCTTGAAACGAATGTCGACATTTTGGTTTTGCACAACTGTTTTCTATTCTGAAGTAGAGTTTGAACGCGATCTCTCATTTAGTTCGTTCACAGTACTCGACTTTGTCAGTTCTCACAAGTGTGCTTTGCGATTTTTAGATTGTATATAAATATCGAACGAAAAATTTGTCTCAAATTTTGTATTGCAACTGAAAATGTTACAAAGGTCTTGCTTGTGGATTGACTATCAAAAACGCGTGCAATTGAGTGGTCAGTGCATTCAACAGCGGCCGAGATGTGGTGAAAGATTTGCCCGCTCTGGTCGACCATCAACATCTTCAACTGAAGTTAACATGCTAAAACGAGTCAATTTCGACCCCACACTCATAAAACGTATTGTACTTGGTGATGAGGCATGGGTTAGAAACCGAAAAACCACCTCAAAGTCGATCAAAAGTAAAGGTAATGTTGACTGTTCTTTGATTATCTCGGTGTTGTCCACTCGGAATTCTTGTCAGAAGGCCACACGGTAAACAAAGAATATTACCGGAGCGTTAAGCGACGTTTGATAGGGGCAAATAATTCAAAAAAGGCCAGATTTGTGGAAAGAAAACTCATGGCTTTTGCATCACGATAATGCACCATTTCAGAAGGCTAACATTGTGAATTGAATCAATTAGAGGCAGCACACACCATAAAAAGTGAAAATTAACAAAACCTTTATAATGCATTGAGGAGAGCCTATAAAAGCAGGGTTGAAGCTTTGGTCAAAGAGAGCGATGAAGAACTTATATACAAAGCAGAAAACAGAAATAAAGTCATATGGCAGGTTATAAATTCGAAGATCAAAAAGATGAAGAGGGTTTCAGCTGATAGGGGTCTGAATGCAGATGGGTTTAACAAGTTTTTTGTCAGCATAGAGAATAAACTGGTGAAATCGAATAGGATAGAACAAAATTCAGAAAAGCACAAAGAACTGCTGAAAAATCAAAATTTAAAGATATCTGGCTAGATGTTTCTGGCTCCGACAACTGCGAAGGAAATCATGCAGGAGGTAAAAAATATAAAAAATAAGAATTCACTCGACACCTTTGGTTTCTCGATGACACTATTGAAAACGTCAATTGAAAGTATCCACAAGAATATCTAATAAATAGGTGTTTTGAGGAGGGATATTTTCCTGATCAGCTGAACATAGCCAGAGTGGTTCCTGTGTACAAGAAGGGAAAAATAAATGTGTATAGTAACTATAGGCCTATATTCCTGGTGCCCGCTTTATCCAAGATTCAAAACACCTATTAAAAAAAGATTAGTCGGCTATACTGAGGCAAACAACATAATGGATGAAAGGCAACGTGGTTTTCGAAAAAACAGGTCCACTACAACTGCGATGATTCAGCTGATTGATTTTGTATTTGAGGCCTTGGAAGATAGCTAGAAGGCACTACTCTTGTGTCTAGATCTGAGTAAAGGTTTCGATCTGGTGGAACATGGAAAGCTACTAGAACATCAAGGTATTAAAAGTCTGTACAAAAACTCTTGAGGTCCTACTTGGAAAATCGCTACCAGATAGTCGATTGGATGGGAACGTTGTCTACCGGGGAAAGATAACGAGGGGGTCCCACAAAGCTCTATTTCGGGGCCCATCCTTTTCATCCTATATACGAATGATCTCTTCGGGAACCTCAAAGCACGTGCCGATGACACCACCTTATTCGAGAGATCCAACAGTCGGGAACCACTGAGAGACAGAGCCCATGATTTACAAGCCGAGGCAAGTAATTGGTTGGAAGCAAATGATCTCATATTGAATAGTGAAAAAACCCAAGAGCTACTAATAACCACTGAAAGAAAAGAACTTGAAAGTCTTCAACTACTCCGTTTCCATGTTGATAGTGCACTTACATGGACACCTCATATAGACAACATTTGCAAAAAAAACTTTAAACAGTAAATTTTATGATCAGGAGAATGACCTTTATTGTAGGGCATACAGCTGCGTTACATACTTCGCATTTTTCCATAGCATTGAAACATATGGTATCATGTTATGGGGCAATTCTGCTGATGCACAGAGGGTGTTTCTACTACAAAAGAAAGCTGAAAGAATTATTATGGGGGCGACAAGTCAAACGAGTTGCAGAGAATTTTTCGAATCATTGGCTATTCTAACCATTCCAAGTTGTTTCATTCTCTCCTGTCTGTTGCTTTTTCATGAAGAGAAAACCAGTAAGAAGCGTCATCTGGATATACACCAATATGAAACAAGATTAAGGGAGGGATATCTACTTCCAAAAGTACGACTTTCAAAGACCCAGAAGTCTTTCAGATATTTAGGCGCTAAGTTATATAACCTTCTGCCTGAGGACATCCGTTCTTTGAGGGGGGAACATTTCAAAAATGCTGTGAGGTCGGTTCTACTTAAAAATGTACTCTATGACATATTCGAATACACACAGTACTTCAATGATTTTAAATTGTGAAATGTATGTTTAATGTTTTTATTTAAATGTGATGACATGATGTTTTCTATTAATATTTTATATATATTCTGTATTTCATGTTGACATGGCATGTACTTTTTTGGTGCTAAATATACATCTATGTATCTATTGAATTTCTGACAAAAATTTGAAAAAAAAACATCGAGGAATCACCGTATTCACATGATATGGCTCCGACCGACTTTTGTCTTTTTCCAAAACTTGAATAACCTTTTCGAGGTAACCGTTTTCAATCGATAGAAGACATAAAAGAGAATTCGCGGCGAGAACACGAGTCCATTCCAGAAGAATACAATAAATTTGGATGAAAAATAAATATTTTGTTTCATTTACCAATTCCTGGTACTTTTTGATAGAATTTATTACAAATGACTATGACGAAATAGATGAAAGCTGACGGATAATTTTTTGAATTAATGAACTAACCTAAGTGTTCGAAACTATCATCACTCATTTCTACACATATTGTTAGCCAATACCTGATCGTAAAGGCCTGGCATATTTCTTATTCTCTTGGATCCATCTAAAACGAGCGAACGCAACGTTTGTATGGAAGTAACAGCTGATTACACTGGGTTTTTTGAATGCCCCCAGACGAATTAGTTTGGAAGATAAGATCGGAGGATCCCGGAGGCAAGCTACTGGACCGCCTCTACCAATTAATCTTTTGGGATATGCTAGATTCAAAGGATTCCTCACTATTAGTCAAAAATGCGAGGGTGCACCATCATGCATTCATTCTTATATTATTCGCACAAGGCACATCATCGAAAAAATCAGCCCGAGTTTTCTGCAGGAAGTCAAGGTATGCTAGATATTTCAATTAGTAGATTTTCTGGCCTGGAAAGTCTGCCATCATACCAACCGACCAAAACATTGATAGAAAACTTCTGAAGGTGACTAGGCTCAATTGTCTCATTAGGATTTTCTTTCGCCCACCGATGATCGTTGTGAAAATTCATTATACCCTTTCGCGTAATCAATATATTCCTACAAAATTCGGCATTTTTAGCACATCTTTGTAGAAGCCATTCGCAAAATTTGAGCCTTCTGAGTAGATCTTCATATTTGAGGGCTTGAATCCTCTTGATATGGTAGGAGTATAACAGTGAATCATGCAAAACTCTCCGAAGAGTCGAATGCGGTATGGCAACCTGTTGAGATAGCTTTCGAGTGCTGATTCCTGGATCATTATGGACTTCATCCAAAATAAGTTCTTGATTCATCGATGTCCTGACAAACCGATCTGGTCGATAGAATAGATGAATATCAGCCAATTCTCGAGAGGTGTACACCATTCTAACTTTTCAGAATACCTAAATCTGTTTATTATTGCCAAAAATCAACTTCAATTAAGACATGTCTCGTGTTTGTTTCTGTGGATATCAGCAAGATAAGGTTAAACTAAAAAGTACCCATGATATGATGACCCAAAAAGTTTTAGGTCATTTCAATTTCCACTAAATATAATGTACACTGTGAAATACAAACTTAAAATGGCGTACAAACTACTTCAAAAGGTTATTTTCTTAGTTTTCATGAAAATTATGAGGACAGTTTCGATTCTTTGTTCATATTACGGATTATCGACTCTCGCTTCAGTTTATTCAAAAAACGCGTCCTTTTTCATGTAAACCATTCTTTACCATTTCTTTAAATTTCGAAAAATGATAAGTTTTAAAATTGAAAGAGTTACTAACAGAAACGTGAAAAAGATCGCTACACCCTGTAACTCGAGAACGGAGTACCTACTTTAGGATATACACCCAACCAAATTTATATAGAACCACTCGGTATTTCACATTTTTTTGTTGTAAAAAAAAACTGGATAGTATGATAAGAAATGTTGAATTATCACCACATGTTCGGGATATTGTACTCAGACGTCACTGAGATTTGAAACTGAATTTCAAAATTTGAAAAAGCCTATAATCAAAATTGAAAATGCCTTACGTTGGATTGTCCGATGTTCAGAGGGGTCGAATAGTTGCTCTCGTTGAAGAAGGGGGACACAGAGGGATATAGCGTCCACAATGGGGGTATCACTGGAGGTAATTTCAAAAATCTACGCCCGATAAGGGGAGCTAAAATCTCTGCAAAATAGGCATAGAAGAAGTCGTAGGAAGATCTCTTCTGAAGAACAAGACCGCTTTTTGTGGCAAATTGCAAGAAGAGACCCTAGTGCGTCGCACCCCATACTCCAAAAGCAATTTCTGGAAGCAACAGGCATCAGTGTATCAGTAGAAAAGATACGTTAAAGACTTCGTTCAAGGGGTTTATATAGCAGAAGGCCCTTAAGAGTTCCAGAGCTAACCAAACAACAAAAAATTAACAGACTTAAGTAGGGTATCGAGCACCGAAATTGGAATATTGAGATTTGGCAAAATGTTCTTATTTCGGATGAGGCCAGAATTGGCGTTCGATCAGATGATCGCCGGATTCTGGTTTTAATTGGTCGTGAAGGACAAGCTAGACTCTGAGCAGAAGACAAATTCCGAAATACCAAGGGGACAGTGTGAGGTTTTAGGGTGGCATTATGCTTGGAGGCAAAACAAGATTTGATTTCGTTTCCTGTGAGTGTAACGTTTAGAAATTACGTGGACCTAGTGCTGGAGCTCATAATGAGACCCTGACGAGGTCCTACGCATACCTGCAATCTCGCGCGACATTATCTAGAAACAGAGGGAATCGCTATTTTGGACTGGTCACCTTGCTCTCTAGACCTGAATCCTATCGAACATTTATGGGATAATCTAAAAAGAAAATCAAAGAACCCCACAACAGCTCATCCAAGCCGCCACAGAAGAGTGGCAGAATATCACCCTAGAGGAGGTCGAAAACCTAATCTAAAGCATGCCTAGACGGATTCAGGCTTGTATTAGGGCAAGAGTAGATAATACAAGCTATTGAGATCGAGAAAAAAACATTTACTCCGTGAGAAAACAATTTTCAATTTTTTTACTACACGCGGAAAGCCTCATATTTGTTTCTTTCTTAAAATAACCCTCAATTTATTTCTTTTTTTCAATTGAAATGTCTCAAAAAGGAGTAATTTCAACAATCTATCGAAATTTCCAAAATCCCTGAGGTAATATTCAAAATATCAGGTGAATCCATATAAATTTGGTTGAGTGTATGTTTGTGGGGATTATTTTGATGCGGAATCTCCTGGTAAAGCAATGACTGTAGACCTGAAACATGCTGTGTTATGATTATGAATTGAGAAGAAAGACGTCAGATTTTGACTGAGTTTATCAATATAAGATAATACATTGTATTTTTGGTTAGTTTTTTTAAAGAAAGGAGAAACAAGGGCATTCTATCCCAAGCCTGTCCTTCCTTGACCTTATAGGTCATACATTTATCATGTGCGACATTTTTCTAGCAGAGTAATTCATTTGTAACCAATCCAGGGACAAACACAACATCTTGGCCTTTTCCGGAATCGAACCAGCGAGCTGCCGTGTCAAAGCGGGGATTCCGCTCCACTGTGCCACGGAGGCGACCGTTAGTTCATTTAATATTAAGAAAAACATCTCGAAATTCATGGCGGAATTGTTAATATAAAACCATGTTACGAAGGGATGTCTCTTAAGTTTCGCATATAGAGCTAGAAAAAAAACAATTTAGAGCTTTCAAAGGCGTTTTTCGACGTATTCTTCACCAAGATTAACACACTTTTGCATTCTTTCGATCCAACTCTGGAAGCAGTTATTTCAATCGTTTGCTGCTACATTCAGAGTGGCCTTTTGGAAGGCATCAACAGCTTCTCTTGATGACCGAAACCTTCGACAACGCAGTCCGTTCTTGATTTTGGGAAAAGCAAAAAAATCGTTCGGTGATGGTTTCTCGAAGCTTAATAACGACTTGCGGTAAACAAATGGTTGTGTACCAATCGAAGTAACTGTCCTTTGATCTTTGTGGAGGAAATGTTGCTGCATGACCTGGTTTTGAAGCAAACGTAGCTTTTTGGAGGCACCCGGCCACGGATGACTTTTGTTGCGTTTTCCTTCCCCTTGGAAAACCGAAACAAATATTGAAAACGGTCTAGAGTTTTCTGACATCAATTCACTCTTGCAGCTTTCTGTTCTTCGGCCAACAGATGCGGTATCCAACGGGAAACCAAACGCAAAATTTTCTATATTGAGATCTTTGAAATCCGCAATGATGAATTCTACGCACATCATCCACATTTTTCTTGAGTTATTTTGGTGCTCTGCACTTGGATCGTCGCTAAGCCTTACCCTTTTCTGTTCAAAGTCTCTATTCCAACCGAAAACTGTTAACTTGTGTGGTGCTTCAATGCCGAAAACAGAAACCAACTCGCCGAGACAATGTGTCTGACAATTGTAGACAATTATTGCGCGTAAATGCGTTTAATTCCATTTCTTAATGAACTTGTCAATTTTGACAGTTTGTTGTGGTTGAAACAGCACGAAAAGAACTGAAATTTAGAATTTATATTAACATATATGCTCATAAAAGGCCCTCTTATTAGTCATACTAGAACTATAAAAATTTTTACTCTTATATCTTATAACTCCTTCACTCATCTTATAATCTCAATATAGCTTTCAGAATTGATAACCTTCTATACAAACATATTGAAAATTAATGTAATTCTTGTTTTTCTTAAGATTCAGTGATAATCTCTGAGACAAAAGAACATCGCATATAGATTTCGTAAGTATTTGATTTTGAATTAAGAGTTACATATGAGGTTTATTTTTCAAGTAGACTCGCTGAACACTCTGTATAATACGTTTTTTCTATTATTTAAATAGAAACGTAGGAAGAAATAACGAGATTAATCAACTTGACTATTCTATTTTTCTTATTGAATGGAAACATCCTTTCAATGACGGCAATTTTTCATCTGAAGGCATTGAAATAAAGTCATTCATGAATTTTATTGACGGGAATCATTCGAAATGCAATCAATTTTAAGCTATTAAACTTTTATCAATATCAACGCCATTACCAACAATCGACATCATGAATATTTACGTAAAAAAAGATAAATTTGACTCATATACGGGCTGTAGCGATGCGGCCGACCAGTTTCTGACGTCATCACGCCCCCATTGTCGGTTGCTAGGGCCGAGAACCGTGCGGCCTGCATCGGAACTCGTACAAAAATGGAGATCAAGACGGCAAGGCAAGGTCGCTACAAGGACTCCGTATTCTGGCAGAGAATGAAGCATTTTAGTTCTTGTGTTCGATTTGGTCTGAGGAATTTTGCCGCTGCCAAACCGAATCAACGTTCCATTTTGTGCTCTAGCAGGTTTCGCTCAGGCTGGCAGTCAAGTAGTCTTTAAAGAAAGTTTCGGAAACAAGATTTGGATCAACATGAAAGAATATTCAGTTTTCGAAAAAATTATTTCGTATCATTAATTCAGTTAAGCAATTCTTCAAACGGAAAATATGTATTGTTTAGACGATTTTCGAAAATTTTTTACTCTATTGCTACAGATTCTATTACAAGTATCTGGGGAACGGATTTATCGATCAATCTCAAATTTTGGGAGTAGATACTGCTGAGGATATTGATCTGGTACTGATGCGGTTATTCCGGACATACAATATTGCTATTTCAAAATGCATGGTGTACATTTTAACTTTTTTGTTAAAGGGCATCTTTTTCCAAGCATTTTTGTTAAGATTTGTCCTATCTAAAACTAATCACCATCGAGCTGTTTTTTCTTTTAAATTTTCGGAATTATAGTGTCATATTTCTCCAAAAATTGAGTAGATTTTAGTAAGTTTATCAATTTGTTTAGTAGGATTTTTTTGGAATAAAGATCATAAGAATATAATATAATATGGGATTCTATGAAGAAATGAGAGGACAACATGGAAATATGGCTTTTACTAAATTGAAAGAGTACTCTAATAAGAAACGTCCACTATGAATTTCTAACAAGATGTAGACGTAGACATAATGAATAATAAAATATATATATATATATATATATATATATATATATAAACAAGTTACTATATTTTAACTATCTCTAATTAATTGATGTAAAGAATGACAAAATTTTACATTGGTTGGACCGGTTTCGGACATTCATCCATTATCAACAACAAGCTAATGAAAACTGAATACTCATGTGCAATACAGGAATTACCATCAATAAAATGCAAGTAGAGATCACAGTAACTTGAATAATGGTGATTGGTAGGTAATTAAGTCTACCTGGTCGTTAAGGAGCTTAACCCTTTCTACCCTAGATGCCTTGAAAATTTCCATCGATTCAAAGAAATTGAGTTTATAAGATTCATCACAGGAATGAAGAATTTTTAGCTGTTGAAGTTCTGGCAAATGATGACTTTCATTCAGACAATGTGCAGCTAAAGCTGAATCATATTTCTGATGTAGGAATGACCGGAAATGTTCTTTGTATCTACCCTTGAAAGAGCGTCCTGTTTGACCTATATAAAAGGTATTGCACTCAGAACATGTTAATTGGTGTACTCCTGATTTTTCGGATTTATCGGTTTTATCTTTTGTGTTGAAAAGCAGGCCTGACAATTTGCTAACTGGTTTGAATGCAATATGAACTTTTTACTATCTGACAAAACTCTAGCAACCTGTTCTGACGTCTTCCCAAAATATGTTAGAGACAAATTTTTCGGGCTTTTCTCTTTTGGATTGGGGATATATCATGTTGAATGTGTTGTTGCGTATTTTTCGATTAATTAAACTCTCTATTGCTTTTATATCGAAGCCGTTGTTCTCTGCTATTAACATAATGGTTTTAAATTCTAATTTTCGGTCCATGTCCAATAAAGGCAAAGAAATCGCTCTGTGAATTATGGATTTGAAGGCTACTATTTTTTGAGAATACGGGTGAAATGAATTTATGGGTATGACATTATTCGTGTACGATGGTTTTCTGAAGATATTAATTGATAAACGGTTATTATTCTCCCGGGTAATTGTTAGATCTAAGAAATTGATTTTACTATCGACTTCTGTTTCTACTCTGAACTTAATTTTAGGATAAATGTTATTAATGAAATTCAGGAACATTTCTAGTTGTCTATTCGTTCCAATGAAACAGACTAAAATGTCATCAACATATCGGTACCAAAATAGAATATGCCTTTTCGTCAAAGGTGACGTCATAATGTTAGTGTTTTCCAAATTAGACATGAAAATTTCAGATAGAAGGGGATTAAGGGGTGAACCCATAGCTAAACCATTATTTTGTGAATATATCTTATTACTGAACTGAAAATAATTTTGGGTCAAGCATAAATCAAACAGAGAAATTAACTCATCTTTACAGACCACGTAGAGATTTCTTGCCTCTAGAATACTTGATATTAAGGGGACACATTCTGTTGCAGGTATATTCGAAAACATATTATCTACATCTAATGATATTAATTTTGCGGTTGGTGGCATGATGAAATTATTTATTTTATTGGATAATTAATAATTAAATGATTTTTTATACTATATTGTGAATGAAAATCTAAAATTGATTTGAATTTGGTATTTAGTTGCTTAGCAAGTATTTGTGTTGGACTATTGGTATATCACACCACTGGACGAATGGGGTTATTTTCTTTATGTGTTTTAATGAGACCATATAATTTAGGAATTCTAGGATTCATTTTAATCCATCTGTTTCTCTCTAAAGCTACTAAAAAGTGATTGCATATCATTAGCGGCTGCTAATGGGTCTTTATGAACGAGTGTAAGCGCTTGTTTATTAATGAAATCTTCCATTTTTTCCTCATATTGTACTTTTGGAATAACAAATATAGCATTCGACTTATCTGCTCGCGTGAGTACTAATGAATTTTCAGAAATTTTGCGTTTGATATTTTTGATTAAAATTTTATCTTTCGAGTTGGTTTGATTTTTATGGTTCTTTAAAATTCTCTCAATTTTTGCCTTTTCAAAATTGCCAGTATTTATTCCTACATCAGAAATATGATTCAGCTTTAGCTGCACATTGTCTGAATGAATGTCATCATTTTCCAGAACTTGAATAGCTAAAAATTCTTCATTTCTGTGATAAATCTTTTAAACTCAATTTCTTTGAATCGATGGAAATTTTCAAGACATCTAGGGTAGAAAGGGTTAAGCTCCTTAACGACCAGGTAGACTTAATTACCTACCAATCACCATTGTTCAAGTTACTGTGATCTCTACTTGCATTTTATTGATGGTAATTCCTGTATTGTACATGAGTATTCAGGTTTCATTAGCTTGTTGTTGATAATGGACGTATGTCCGAAACCTGTCCAACCAATGTAAAATTTTGTCATTCTTTACATCAATAAATTAGTGATAGTTGAAATATAGTAACTTGTTTCATTTTATTATTCATTATGAATATCAACTATTGAAGATTCTCCATTCGTTCCAACGCTCACTTCTAAATTTGGAGATAGAATTTTGCTACTGGAAATCTGCTACATTGTTGTCAGACATACATACATTGCAACCACTCTTGAAGGATACTTTGCTTGAACCTGAATATAATAGTTCCATTTGCAGTCAACCACAATATTGCAATTCGGAATTTAAGAGAACATAGTCTAAACAAATTACGAAATTTCACAGATTACTTATATTTTACTGTTCAGAAAAATGTTGATGAAAAGTTGCTAATTAACGAAAAGTTAATTAACTAATTAACAAAAGTATACCACCTACAGTTCAGCAACTTTTCAGTCTGGGATCCAAATTCATATATCAACCATAATAAACTTATCCAACAAATGTTAATTGACACTGAGTATGAAAGAAACATTACTCGAAACGAAGTCATAAATTTTCTTACAAAATTTCCCAACAGAAACACTTTCAGGAGTTCTCATGATAGGAAGGTTATTGAGTCATATAGGAGTTTTGGTAGTTTCAAGACAGAAAACTGACAAATAGTTACCCAAACGGACGAGGGAAATAGCACGGTCTTGATTGAAAAAACAGAATACCGAACGGAAGCTATTGCACTTCTTGAGGACAGAAACACTTAAAAAATTGGAAAAAGATCCTACGATCCGGATTCAGAACAAGTTGAAAAAAATCGTCTCAACTCTTCATGATCCGGACAAATACCTCTGCTGCGAGAATGGCGTGTATCCTAAAATGTAATTTCTTCCAAAGATCCTTAAGGAGAAAGTGCCATTTCAACCCGTAGTTTATTTTATTGGTTCACCATTATATAAGTTTCTTGACAAACTCTTTGATCGAAATGATGAAAAATACGTGAAAGACTCTTTCTCTTTTTCGACTTTCATTACAACGAAGCAAATATCACCCAATTTTGAACTTGTATCTTTGGACGTGGTCTCCATATTTAGAAATATTCCTGTGCAATTAGTTAAAGTTATAATAGATGAAAATTGGACCATACTTAAAGAAGATACAACGACATTAATGGAGGATTTTCTGCAACTTTTTTATTTTTGTACTTATAATAACTATTTTCAGTTTGAGGACTGTTTCTACCAACAAACTTTTGGCTTGGGGATGGGAAACTGTCAGTCACCCATTTGTGCGGACATTGTTATGTCCAGACTACAGGAACATTGTTTCAAACTTTTTTCTTTTTGACCACCATTTTTTTGTACGTATGTGGATGACATTTTAACTGCAATTCCAGAAAATACCAAAGACAGAGTTCTTCAAATTTTTAATTCTTTTAATAAAAGAATTCAGTTTACAATTGAATCTGAAAGTGAGATGCAGATACCATTCCTCGATGTCCTTGTTATCAGGAAAGAAAACGGTAATATACTGACTAACTGGTATCATAAACCTACATTTTTCGAGAGATTCCTCAGTTTTCGATCCGAGCATCCACTCAAATAGAAACTCAATGTTGTTCAAAATCTCATACACAGACCGATCAACTTATCGAGTGAAAGGTACAGAGATAGCAATGTTTACATTCAGAAAATTCTAATAAAAAATAATTACCCTATTTCCCTCATAAAGAAGTTAATCCATATATATTCAAGACCAACTTTGAAACCCGAATCTATTAATAGCAACAATCAAACCAAGTTCTACAAAATTCCATATGTGAGAGGTCTATCTGAGAGAATATAAAAATTTGTCTGAAAAGTGAGAATACTCCCAAAATTCTACTTTTTACAAGAACCAAAGCAACGGTACCGATTGAACAACAATCAAATGTAATATATGAAATTCCCTGTTTGTCCTGTGAGGCTTGCTACATAGGTCAAACTGGTAGATATTTACAAAAAAGATTGAAAGAACACTTAGCAGACTGCAAATATTTTCGGAATAGACCACACTTCACCTCTTTGGTTGAACATAAAATAAATCAAGGACACAATTTCAACTTTGAAAATGCAAAAATCTTGAGAAAACAGAATTTCTACGGTAAAAGAATTTTTGAAGAAGTGCTCCAGATAAAAAAGAATGAGGGCCGTAAACAGGCGATCTGTCATCGATCTTCTCAGGCGTTCTTATTTTAACATTATTGAAAAATTAAGAACGAAATGAAATTCAAACTTATCCTTTTTGGTACCTACTGGACGTGTTCTAACATATCGCATGTAAGTTATTTTATATATACATATACATTTTTTGTTGTTGCGGTTGAGAATACCGCTGAGAGGGTTTATATTTGAACCATGTTGTTTTTTCATTATAGTTGCCCTGAAGAAGACCCAATAAAAGTGTCGAAACGTCGGCAGATTCACAACAATAAGTTCTGTTTTTCTTTTGATCCTTACTCAAAAAAAAAACCTACTGCATTTTCAGTGGAGCATAACATCTAGACTTAATTTTTTTCTTAATTTAACGATAAAAGTTTTATTTTTGATTGCAACGTACTTTCCGATGATATTTTATATGATCAATAGAACTAAATTGTCAAAAACTTTTTCTCAAATCCGATTACCAATTTTTTGAATTTATTAGAACCGTATATTAAATTAGCATTAATTGGTATTAGATTTCCCTATACCTAAAATGGCTCGTTTACGTTTTATTTGCGGTTTCATAAAAAATTTCAGTTTTTTCGGAATATTAAATCATTATTCACTGGAACATAGGAACAGGTGGAGTGGATTTAATTCTGATAACAGTTCCTATGTTCCACACGGTCCTATGTAAGGTTCGATAAGTTTCTTCCTCAGTATGGCGTTTGAAAATCATTTATAAATAGCAATAAAACTAATTTTGTTGATGCATACGAGAAAGGAGGATATTATGAATTTATTCATCATTCATGGTAAATGTCAACAGATAATCAGTCGAACTTGATTTAACGAAAAGTACCCCAATTTACCACCAATTTAGAAAACAACAATCAAATTTTGTCACTTTTGCAATACTATGTGTAGCTTACTTACACGATAAACATGTTATTTTTGTAACAATTTTCAAGAATAAAATTCAAGAAAAAACCGTAAACATAAACAACGTAGTAAAAATTAAACGTTCAAATCGTCAACCATTGTTTTCTTAACACTTTTCAATCTGCGAGCGCACTTCATTAACAATAACTTTTCGCAAGTGATTAGGAAAAACTATACACAAACAAAATTTTTGTTCTTGCTATTTTTAAATAATATCCAAACGTCAAAATGAGTCCAAGATTCAGAATCTTACATGAAACATAGAAACTGGCATCGGAATTAATTTTACTGTTTCTACGTTCCACGGGCTTATTATTTAATTTTTAGAAGGAACTGCAGGTTTTTATAAAATCGAGAAAAAAATGGATACGAGCTATTTAAGGTATAGGAAACCTTATACCAATTAATACTAATTCAAAATACGGTTCTTATAAAGTAAAAAAAATGGTACTCGTATTGGAATAAAAGAAGTTTTTGACAATTTAGTTTTAGTGAATTGACAAGTAATTTCAGCACCCTGTATATAAAAATCATCGAAAATACGTTGCCCCAAAAATCACTCTTTTCCGTTAAACTGAAGAAGTTATTATTCTACTTAAATCTGAGTGAATTTTTTGGGCGAAAGAGATAACACTATAATTTTAATCAAAAATAATTTTTATGGGACAAATCATTCTGGATGAGAAATATTAAAAAGTACACCAAGTATAATCTGTTAAATATGTTTTCGAGTCATATTTCTTTTGCCATCGTTTTCTTTGCGAAATTTTGTCAACTATATTCAATTTTGCATCAAATTTCACAATATCATTTTCCATCGGTATGTATAAAGAATTAAAAGAATGATCATGCTCATATCGCTTCTGCGTAGTAGCCGAGAGAAATATGAAGATAATAATTCTCTTATCTCTTTACATAACGTACTCTTATCAACTACCTCAATGATAACAATTACTGGAAGTTGTAATGACTCAATAGAAGCATTAAATTTCCTTCTCCAGAAATACTGACTGTTTCATTTGAGTCAGAATTTTTAGAGTTCTATACCCTCCAAGAAACTCTTCCTTATCCGCCTGTATGTTGAGACTCAATACCCAGAAACATATATAGACAATTTATATAATGAATATTCTTGCTGAAAATCTCATGAAGCTGTCAAAAAATCAAACTTTTAGGTCAAATTCTGAGATATTCCGCTTATATTTAGTCAATGAAACACAAAATATTTATTTTTCATCCAAATTTATTGTATCGCCTCTAAAGTAGGCTCATTCCGAAATAATATACAGTAGAATCCGGTTATAACGGCGGCCGAGGGAACGGTGACATTACGTCGTACTAACCGGAAGTCGTACAAGAAGAAAAGTTTTTTTAAATTTTTTATTCATTTTAAATAATTACATATACAGGGATATCCACCGGGACCGTCCGTTAAAAACTTTTTGAGTTCCAATTAAAATATCATGCTGAAATTTTATACGCGGCCATAACTTGCGATTTCCAATTGAAGTGAAATATTTTCGAAGTGATACCATTTCCGGTTATACCGGAAGTGGGTCATCACTTTGTTATTTTAAATGGCAATCTACCTTTTTTGTTATACATCTAGAACAGACATTTGAGCAAAACTTTTGGCAGATTTAATTATTTTTGTTATGAACTCGATTTTTGAGGAACATTTAAAGAAATTGTAGGTCGTAGATCTTTTGCACTACAGACACAATTTTTGTTTGGGTGGATAGAAGAAGGATCAAGCAATTTTTTAAGCAATCTACACATGTCAAATGTTTATTGCGTTGTTTTGTATGATTTTTTCAATTTGGCCTTTTTCAAACAGCAATAACTCAATTTTTTCAAATGGCACGTGCCAATTTTTATATCGCCATCAGATGAAGCGTCAAATTTCAGATGGAATTGTATCAGCATATACTATACTCATCTCTTTCTCTCATATTTGAATCAAGTAGCTGATTGATTCCACCAGATTGATAATAAAATGGCTGATTATTCAAACGAGGATAAGTTTAATCTCTTTTTAATTCATGGCGATTGTCGAAAAGTGGTGAATAGAACTTGCAGGCACTTCAACAACCAATTTCCAAATTTGGCGCCTATGAGTAAAACTAAATTTCGAAGTTTTAGAAGCAATTTTCTGCAATTTGGAGGAACAAAATACATAGAAACTAGAAGAAAACCAATTCTCGAGGACGACGACAATCAAATTAATACGCTAGCGTATTTTCGTGCCAATCCACATGCGTCCATTAAGTCAGCATCAATGGATATTGAATTGAGTTACACTTCCATTCAAAGGATCTTTAAGAAACATAACATGCATCCGTATTCTTTTATCAGACTACAAAAATTGAAACCAACTGACCTTCCCAAGCGGCTAAATTTCTGTGAAAATTTATTAATTCGGCTTCAAGAAGACGAGACAATTCTGCAAAAAATGATATGGTCTGATGAAGCCAAGTTCAATGAAAGTGGAATAACCAACACAAGAAATCGACATTTTTGGGCCACAGAAAATCCACATTTCATTGAGGTTATTGATTTCCAAAATAAATTCAGAGTGAACGTTTTTGCAATTTTAATGAATGATTTGTTGGCTTATCACATTAATGAGGAAAATCTTAATGGACTAAGATACCTGGAAATTTTGAGAGGAACATCAGCAAATTTTTTAGATGCATTACCCCTTAACATTCTGAAGGATTGCTATTACCAAATGTATGGTAATGAGCTGTAGATCGATCGGCAGCTAACAGAAATGTTCGAGGATAGATGGTGGGGTAATCAAGGATCAAATTTATGGCCTCCGCGTTCTCCGGACCTGACGCCCCTTGATTTTTATTTATGGGGCAAAATCAAGAGTGAGGTGTATCTTATTCCTGTAAGAAGTAAAGAAGAGTTACAAGGGCGCATTCATAATGCTTTTCGCAATATTGATCCTGAGGAAACTAGGAGGCAACTCATCATGTTCGTATACGAGAAAAATGTGGCCTATATTGAACATTTATTCAGATCGTAAATTAGTTTCCCCCTATGATGTTTGCTATCATTTATTCGTATTAATGTGATTATCTTCGATGATTGGTTTTCGCTTAGTTCCTACAATTTTTATTCATCCGAATTGTAGAAAATTGCTTCTAATGCTTCGAAATTTTATTTTACTCATAGACGGTAAATTTGGAAATTGGTTATTGAATTGCCTGCAATTTCCACCCACTACTTTTTGACAATCTAAAATGAATTAAAAAAATATTAAATATATTTTCGTTGAATAACCAGTGGTTTTATTCCAAATGTGTTGTATTTTTTGGATATTTTCAATCTGAAATAACGACAATTCTTGTTCAAATATCAAATTCGAATGTTAGGTCTTGCAAAATCATCAAAATTCAATATATTCCCAAATTATTTCGGAACTATAAGAGATGGGTATAGTACATGCTTATACAATTCCATCTGAAATTTGACGCTTCATCTGATGGCGATATAAAAATTGGACGTGAAATTTGAAAAAATTGAGTTATTGCTGTTTGAAAAATGCCAAATTGAAAAAATCATACAAAACAACGCAATAAACATTTGACATGTGTAGATTGCTTTAAAAATTGCTTGTTCTTTCTTCTATCCACCCAAGCAAAAATTGTGTCTGTAGTGCAAAAGATCTACGAGCTACAATTTTTTTAAATGTTCCTCAAAAATCGAGTTTATAAAAAAATAATTAAATCTGTCTAAAGTTTTATTAAGTGCCAACAACTTGGGTATTTTATGCCTTGCTCAAATGTCGGTTCTAGATGTATAATAAAAAAGTAGATTCCATTTGAAATAACAAAGTGATTACCCACTTCCGGTATAACCGGAAATAGTATCACTTCGAAAATATTTCACTCCAATTGGAAATCGCTAGTTATGGCCGCGTATAAAATTTCAGCTTGATATTGTAATTGGAAACTAAAAAGTTTTTAACGGACGGTTCCGGTGGATATCCCTGTATAACGAACATACATATTAATATCAAACATTCAACATTTGGAAACATTAAAACGATTTTACATTTGAATCAAAATATTTATTGAATAATGTGCGCGTACATAATGTATCTGTCAATGTAACTAAAAACGAATATCTAGTGCAAAAAGTTTGTAATTTTTTATTGTTTTTGGTTTCTTCTATAGTAAGAAGTACGGACTGCATTATGCAAACGAGACATAATACTTTTCAGTGTCATCATCAAAATTTGAATTCACAAATAGATTCAATACTTCTGCAGCTTTTAGAGCTTCAGATACACTCGGTGTAGGACAATTTTCTTCTGGGTCGTCGTCGACATCATTACCGTCACTATCTTGGCTGTTGACGATAACATTTTGTATAATATTTTCGTCAGTTGCCTCCTTACACGTTGCGATATCATCAACAGAAGAATATTGTTCAAGTTTTTCATTTTCTATGGGCAGTCGTTCCTTCAGAGCTCTTGACCAGACGAGAGCGGCACATAATCATCATCATTGTTGTCGGCAGCAGACTGATACTGTCTGCTATACCAGGACCGTCTTGGACAAATGCAGCATGTTTATAACAGTTGAAAATCGTCGTTGACTTAAGCTTGTTTCAGGCGTCGTAATTTATCAAAATGGCATCCAGTATTGTGATCTTCGGATGTTTGGCACTGCTGGTATCTTCATTTGCATCAAGACTGGCGACAAGTTTTAGAATCAGGTTTTCACGAAAATTTGATTTTAACGCTCGAATTATTCCCTGGTCTATAGGTTGTAATACAGATGTTGTATTAGGCGGCTGGAAAATGAGAGTTATGCTTTTAGTCGCAGATTGGGGGATGAGATGGACAACTGTCAACCAGAAGCAGGATTTTTCATTCGCTTTAGTCAGTTCACGGTCCCCATTGCGTACCCATTTACTTAAAATATCATCCAGGCCTTGCGATTGCTCTCATAATCTACTGGCAGATATCGCACATTTTTAAAACATCTTGGGTTCTTAGACTTTCCGATAATTAACAACTTTTTATCGTTCCACTCACGTTAGCAGCAACCATCACCGTTATTCTTTCTTTCGAACGTTTTCCTTCCGAGCATTTCTCGCCTCTAAATTTTAATGTCTTATCTGGCGTTAGTTTATAGAATAATCCAGTTTCGTCGCAGTTTTGCGCGCAAATTAGGTCATCACTCGGTCACATCGCTCTGTTTAACCGACAAAGACTCTCCAGCAATTTTTCCGGCGACAATATTGTGTCTATACGGTAAATCCAACTGGCCGAACAATCAAAATTGAAAATGTTTAGCTCTTTATCAAAAAAAGTTGCTTTTTCTTGAAGCATAGGTCCATTTACGGGTATTCGCCGATTACGTTGCAGCTTGAACCATTGCAAAAGTGCCAAGTCAACTTGTTCATGACACGACACCCGCACGTGTTTAGGTCTTAAAACGGTCGCATTAACCCATTAATGCCTATGATATGATATATCATATCCCAGAGACGACCGCTTTACAGGTGACGACATGTCTGAACCATCCGTTGTGTTCGATATTCGTGTAACGATTTAGCATTAGTACAAGTCTGTCTTCGATTTGGTGCGGGACGGGGAAGTATAGTGCGTAAAAAAAGTTTTTACATCCGAAGGAAGTGAGGAGAGACTTTATTTCGCTTCAACGATGCCGCTAAGGTGAGATTTGATTCATTTTATTTCCATTCTGGAATTTTAGCAATGAAGGTTCATTTTATCAGATTACGAGCTCAGAAAGTTCATGTTTGGATATATGTATGAGCTAGGAGCTCGCAATTGTAGCACATGATATATCATATCATAGGAAGTAATGGGTTCGTTCTATTGCAGGAAACGCAAGTATAACCCAGAGGATCCTCGAGATGCCGAAGAGCTGATGAATTATATTTTCGAATGTGTTATTTCCACCTGAAGATGTACAAGACAGCGATAGAGATGACGGTCCAAGCGACGAAGAAGGAGATTTTGGACTAAAGGATACTGGCAAAGGAGTTCTGAGACAAACGATGGAAATATACGCCGTTGGTGGAGATAATGGTACTGAAATGGTTGAGTTGAATATTCCTCAGAATAGTGATGATAATGGTACTGAAATATTTGAGTTGAATGTTCCTCAGTATAGTGATGATAGTGATGATGATAACTTACCTTTGACAGAGTTAGCAAAGAAATTCAAAAAGAGTACGAATACAAACGAGCACCCACCAAACGGACGACGTCAGAGTGAGCGTACAATAAAGAATAGAAAGAAGAGTAACTGGCATAATTACATTTTGAACGAACGCGAAGAGAGAACTTCTCTCGAAAAAACTCCGGCGCCCAACATAGTCAATACTATAAGGGATCAAAATTTAATACCACTTGATTTATTCAAAATGTTTTTTCTGAAACATTTGTTCAAAAAATTTGCGACGAAACACAAAGGTATGCGATCTTCAAAGGCAATCATTCGTTTTCTGTTACCACTCGAGAAATGTATATCTATTTGGAAATATTGATTTTATCTGGTTATTGCAAGTTGCCGTCCAGGAGATTGTTTTGGCAAACAAAGTCTGATACTTTCAATTTCCTAGTGAGTAACAGCATATCACGAGACCGATTTGAAGCTATACATCGTTACTTACATTTCAATGACAACAACACAATAGACCAAAATAACAAACTGTATAAGGTTCAACCCCTGATAGATCAACTGAACCCCATATTTCCCAGACTTTGGCTATACCGTTGGGAGAAAATTTTTCCTTAGATGAAGCAATGTAGCCATATTTCGCTCACCATCATATGAAACAATTCATAAGAGGGAAACCAATTAGATACGGTTTCAAATTTTAGTGCCTAACAACAGTTGAAGGCTATTAATTGAAATTCGATCCATACTGTGGTGCAGGAAATAAAAAGGAGGGGAAAACTTTGGGTTCGTCGGTATGAGAAAATTTATGTCTACACTATTTGCCCCATGGTAGTACTGTTTTCATGGACAATTTCTTCAACTCCTTACAGTTGCTAGATACATTGAAGGAAGAAAACATAAATTGCTTAAGTACCATTCGTTCCTATAGAGTTATGCTTTTATACGAACATAAATAACGATCAGCTGTGCCTAAGTAAGGTAAAATGCAAGCGTTGGTCAAAAAAAGAGAAATCATATACGGAGGTTGATCAACCTACCCTCATAAATATATATAATCAAGGAATGGGGGGGTCGATTCGACCAAATGAGAGACCCTTACCGTATCCGTATACGTTCCAAAAAATGGTATTGGCCATTTATTCGTTTTTGTATAAACGGAGCAATGGTGAATATGTGGATCCTTTATCGACATGCTTTTCCAAAAATCAGTTTATTGGAATTCACCATAAGAGTCGTTCTATCAATTCTGACTAGTCCTGAACATATGTCTGGACCAAAACCAAAATGCAGTCGAAATGTATTGACAGAAGTGAGTTTTGATGGGGTAGATCATAACCTTGGATTCCAACTCAGAGACAATGCGCTCAGTGTAAAAAATGCACAAAGTTCATTTGTTCCAAGTGCAATGTTGGACTTCACCCAAAAGATTGTTTCATGTTATATCACAAACGACCATGAATGTTGTCTTCATCATTTCAGAATACTTTCCTAGTTTTTCATTATGACCAATCATTAGTTCTGTGATAAATTCTCCCAATAGAATATTTTTGTATTAGACTCGCCAATGCCTATGGTATGATATATCATATGTTAATTAAAAGGTACTTTCAGTAAAATGGTGTATCAAAGTATTGTTCTCGTATTTTGTATCAATAAAGAAAGGAGTATTTTCAATTTCATCAATTTTCTAAACGTTGTAATATAATACTTTTTTCTTCAATGGAGAAACTTTTTCGTTTTATAGAAGCCATTTTTATACGCACTAACGTCACCTACACTCGCAAATTATGCACTGATGTGAAAGAAGCAGTCGCGTCCGATAGTTTCTCACCTACGATTTGTTTATTTATTAACACGTCAACGCTTGTCGTCGTTGCAACCGGACTTTTTTTGTGTTAATTCGTCGTTTAAACCGGTCGGTTGTTGTGAACGAAGTCGTATAAAACGGATGTATTTTCGATAGCGGCTGATATTAACCAAACGTACGTCTATAATTACGTCGCTAAAAACGGTTGGTTGTTTTATACGAAGTCGTACTAAACGGACTACACTGTATTCACGCCAATGCCTAATCCAATCATTAAAACATTTTTCGAACGCTTTTTCCGGAATCGATTTCAGTTCTCGCCGCGAATTCTCTTTTATGTCTTCTATCGATTCAAAACGGCTACATCGAAGTGGTAATTTGAGTTTTGGAAAATCAAATCAGGTGAATACGGTGGTAGACGATAGTATTTGTTTTTGATCAGAAATTCATTCACAATGATAGATTATAATCCATGAGTTTTCTTTCCACAAATCTGACCTTTATCGACGAATTTGCTCTCTCAAACGCTGCATAACGCTCAGGTAATATTTCTTATTTACCGTCTGGGCTTCTGGCAAGAAGTTCGAGTGCAAAAACGCGATATTCAAAGAAAAGAGTCAACATTACCTTGACTTTTGATCGACTGATATGATTTTCTCGGTTTCGGTTCAGTTGAAAGGCGCCATTCCGAAGCTTGTTGACTGGTTTGCACGTCAAACTTATAGAACCATGTCTCATCACCAGTTACAATGCGTTTTATGAATGTGGGCTCAGAATTGACTCGTTCTAGCATGCCTTCAGCGACCTTTAAGCATTTCAATTTTTGAAAAAAAATCATGTCTTCTGAAATAGTCTAGAGGCAACGCATTTCATGCCCTAACAATCGTTTAAAATGTAAAGAATTGATTCATGAGACACGATCGTCCATTGCCTATCTCTCTCAAACTTAAAAATGAAGATTTTCAATTACCATTTCCTTCACTTTATCGAAGCTAACTTCAGATAAGGATGTTCATGGCCGACTAGATCGAGGTAAATCTTCCTCCACATATCGACAGCTGTTGAAAGTACCGTACCACTCATATGCAAGTGTTTTTGATAAAGTCGATTCACAGTGAGCCTTCTGTAACATTTTCAGTGATTCGACATACGAAATTCCATTTGAAATACAAAATTTGGGACAAACTCTTTGTGCGATATTTTTATCTATTGCAAAAACCACAAAACACACTTATGAGCACTGACTGACAAAATCGAGCACTGTAAACAAACTAAATCGACAGATCGCTTTCAAACTCCGCGTCAGAATAGAAAACAGCAATTACAAGAATTTTGACAATCGTTTTGAGCAAATATTTTGAATGATATCAATTCACGGTACTCTTTTCACAGAATGTATGTTGCATCTCGCGATGCAATGTCTGATAGTAGACTTGCATCACGAAAAAATATTTTTTGCAATAACGAAGTCATTCGCCTTCTTTCAGAAACTCGTGAAGGTATCGGGTTGAGATTGATAACAGGTACTCATATTTGCAATGCCTTAGAGCACTTGTCCGCAAAAAATTTTGGATCTCATGTAATGCCTAGCGTTATTGAATAATAATAATAATGATTAATTATTATACATTTGATGAAAAATATTTAATTCAAATACTACCTTCGACGCAAAGAGAACTATATATATTACATAATTCTTCTGGTTTTATCCACAAAGAAATTACAGACGACTGAAAGTGCCTCGATTGGTTAGATTTGATAGAGACACTGATTGCTATGATCTCAAATGTAGTGGGAATATTAACCTGGAAAAATTCAAGTCGGGAATTTTGTATGACTGAAATTTGATATTTTGTCAATGTTGAATATCTGAAAGCCAAGTGTTATCCTGTCTTTTTATTTGTATCTTCATCTTTCATAATGAATTGATATAACTTAAGCGAAGATGATAGAAATAGAGCACTTGGAATGCTTCCGTTTGGCAGATAATGGTTCTTCAATTTTCTACGAAGTATCACTTCGAAAGTCTTTACGAGCTACTGCCGATGTGCCATAATGATGACTCTAAACTGCCTAATAATTTCATCAGCTCGCAGGTAGTCATTATCATTAACATGTAGGCAATTAACTGGTAATTTTTTTCATACATAAAAAGCATAATCTAATATCGACCAACTTGATTGTCAACCTTGCTGCCAACTTGCAATTGTGATGGTTAGGGAAAAATGAAAACTTTCGATTAGAGGAGCCTCATTTTGGAAACTCTGTTAAAGCGTGTATGGAGTTGCTGACAACGTCAGTAGCGAAGCTCTTCTTTTTTGCGGCGTGAAGAATACTTGGCCAAATGAGTTGGTGATAAGATTTCATATAGAGTTGGCTATTTGTAGGAACCGTGGGACAACCAAGTTGTATTCTGCCCTTTGAAGATGTGAATATTCTATAATCAATAACGACAATAAAATAATATAAAAGATTAGAGTGGGCAAGATCACATAAACAAAAAGAATCTAGACATGATCGATTTTCAGGAGAACTCTCATCTAGAACTAACATGGGAGTAAAAGAAGAGAAATCAAGGTCGGTTCAAGAGATTCATCCATTTCGAAATGGCACCATAATGACTTGGGGGGATCTGTTGTTAAAAGTGAAAATCTGATCAGTATTCGTGCGAAAACAAGATGGATAATGTGTTCAACTGAACAAATACAGAAATATATACTTACCACATCGTGCATTGGCCTCCGATCCTAATCCAAATAAACGTGTATCGGAAATGATTCAGAGAAGCTTCAATGGCCATAGGCTTAGTCCAGAAAACCTGCAACAAAATGGAAATATGTGAAGCGAGCAATGAACTGAATATTTCCACTGTCACTCCTAGCAGGTTCAAACTAAATCAGATAGGAAATTTATTGTTTAGATTAAATGAGAAAGCATTTCTTTTTTGGCAATAGAAGCATCGTCCCCAAAGTATCCGATCTATCATATCTCATAGTCAGATCGTTCGATCGATGAAATTCTTGAATGTGTTTGTTACCGACGGAACGACTTGGCTTGTAAACAATGTGCGGTCGTTTTTAGAGTATTCTTACGTTCGTCATCGGAATTCATGTTAAATTTTGTATTAAACTCGAAAAGCATTATGCGGAAATTGAAAATGATGAGGGCAGCATTTTGATTCCATTGTAGAGGTAAAACACAAATAAAATAATGGTATAAACGGCCTAAAGATAGTCGCACATCTGTTGATGAACCACGTTCTGAACGGTCTTCTCGGCAAAAGAAACCATAACATTGAACTTCTTGTAACGTTTCTTAATTCTTGAAATTATTTGTGGTTTCAAATCAAACACTTCAACGTTACAAAAACACCAACTAATTTATTTACACGTAGACTGAACAATGATAACACTAACTAAATTACTAGTTTATATAACACAATCGATACTGCTTAATTCATCTCTAACACTTTGTCCACTTATTCGCGCTCTGTATTCAAACTTTTATCTCTGCGCTTCGCGCTCTCTTCTTATATACAAGTACAAATTGTTCTAGAACATTTGCGTAACTTCGGCCCTGTTCCAGATCTTCGTTCGAGAACCTTCCGGAAACGGCAACACTGATTTCTTCGTAATACGGCGCGCTGAAACCCTTAAATCTTTCTCGAATTCTCCCGAAAGTGCCCCGCAACCCTTCCCTCCACCTGGACATGACAGGGTCGGCTTCAGGGATGATTGGATATCGTTACAGTATGAAACATGTAACCATCGAAGACCGTTGCTGTGTGAAAGCTAGAATGTGATTTCGAAAAGTAGTGTTTTTGAAGGGGGATTTTGAGTGAAAATTTTGCGTATGTGCGAATTTCATCCCAAAATTGTTGACGCATGAGCCAAAGCAAATGAAAAATATGTTATGATAACATAACATGATAATTATAAATAATGATGAAAATCTGCTTTAAAAGGTTTTAATTGGTGATGAATTGTAGGTTTATGGTTATGACTCCAAAACCACACCTCAATCATCTCACTAAAAGCTTCTATTCAAGCCACGGCGGAAAAAAATGTCAAAGCCGGAGCAGTGTCTATTCAACGATGAATTTTTTTTTATTATGGTCTTGTGCACTATCAGTACACTCCTGAAAGTCAGACAATCAGCAAGGAATTTTATGTTAAAGTCCTGAAGGATGGCGTGACGCAATAAGAAGGAAACGGGCGCAGTTTTGGTTCTGAGATGATTGACTGCTTATAACAACAACGTGCCAGCGAATTCGAATAACCTTACGCAGCAGTATTTGACGAAGCTCAGATCTTACAGTTACGTGAGTACAGTTAATGGACCCCTGCGACTTTTGGCTGTTTTTCATATTGAAAGTGGTCTACAAAGGGTGATTTTACTACCAATAAACGATACAACAAATGCCACAAAAGTTTTCTAGATGAAACGCAAAAACGAGCATCTTTGGAAGTAGATAGGATACTTTTCGGACGAACTCCGTATACGGATTTCAAAAAATTAAAGAGGTTGCTACACGGGGACCATGTGTATTCGGAATGGCTAGTACTCGGGTGATATATAATCTGTAACTACAGTTCAGAGTGAGTCGTTGATTCAATATCAATGATAACCACACAGTCGCAAGTCGTAACACCAAATTGTGTTGGTAAACGATCACCGAGTAGGAGCTGCATCAAGAAAAAGATACTAACGAGCTCCTAACTTGCAGTTTGTAATTAAGAGAATACGATAGAGCGGGAGAAGTGTTTCTCAGAAATCCAGACCGCCCCCACCGAATAAACCCTGCAGAACTTGTTGGCGTCAATTGGCACCCGTTATTTTTCGTTCTTCAAATTTTACAAAGGCTATATTCTGCCAAATATTTTTTCCAGTAATAATTTGTTGTATTGATTGATAAAAATCACCATATACATTCGTATATTCTTAGATGTTCAATGGTTTGTGCATATAATCCTCAAACTCATTCTTTGTATCTTGCATTTTATCGAAAAAGTACCAGGAATTGAAAAAAGTACCGGGAATTGATTCGATAAAAATATCAAACAAAGAATTTGCCTCAAATTTTGTATTGAAAATGTAATTTCGTGTGCCGAATAGCTGAAAACCTTACAGAAGGCTTTCGGTGAATCGAGTTTATCAAATACACGTGCAGATGAGTGGTAAAGTGCATTCAACAGCGCCCGAGATGTAGTGGAAGATTTACCTCGCTCTGGTCAGCCATCAACATCTTCAACTGAAGTTAATATCCATAAAGTGAAGGAAATAGTATTCAGTATTTATGCGACTGTTTGGGCATGAAACGCATTGTCGCTCAACTTGTTCCAAAAAACCTGAATGTTCTTCAAAAATTGAATCGAGTAGAGGTCGCTGGAGACATGCTGGAACGAGTCGATTTCGATCCCACATTCATTAAACGCATTTTAATTGGTGAAAAAACATGGGTTTATGAGTTTAACACGCAAACCCGTCAACAAGCTTCGGAATGGCGCCTTCCAACTGAACCAAAACCACGTCAAAGTCGATCAAAAGTCAAGGTGATATTGAATGTTTTCTTTGATTATAGCGATGTTGTGCACTCAGAATTCTTGCCAGAAGGTCAGACGATAAATAAAGAATATAACTTGAGCGTTATGCGGCGTATGAGAGAGCAAATTCGTCGAAAAATGATCTCACAAGGCTATAATTGTGAATGAATTTCTGACCAAAAACTAAACAAATACCATCGAACAACCACCGTATTCACCTGATATTGCCCTGGCAGACTTTTTTCTTTTGCCAAAACTCAAATTACCACTTCAAGGTACCCGTTTTGAATCGATAGAAGAGATGAAAGAGATTTCGCGGCAAGAACTGAAGCCAATTTCGGAAATAAGAGTTTGAAAAATGGTTTGATGGTTTGATTACACTTCGCTAGTTCAAAATTCTAACACGCGGGAGACATACCTAGTAAACCTATATCGGGTACGCTGAATCCAGTGGTAACCACCGTTTTTGAAAGTTAGCTTTTGTTTAGGAGATATTCGCCTTTGAAATTAGTTGATTTTAGTAGGGTTCGTCGCTTATGACTTCAGTACATTATATGCTTGTAATTCCCAAACCGTTCGCAATATCGCTTTACTGTCTTCGGCAAAGTTTTAGCTATTGTCATGGCCAACGACTTTTCTCAATATACCAACATAGAAAAACTTCATTCAAACACCGTTTCTTAACAAAATGTCCAAAAAACTCCATTTCTTTGCCATTTTTTAATTTCCGTCTAAATAATAGAGAAATCAAGGGAGTTTCGCTTTAAAATCTCAAAATAAGAAAAGAAAACACATTTCCTATAGTTAAATCGAAAAATTTAAACGCACAATCATGATTTAAACTCAAATTTTTATTTCAATTCCAACAATTTTCAACAAATAAACATATAAATTCATGTTCATTCTTCTTCTTCTCCATCTTCATCTTGCTGTGAATTCCAGCAAAAGTCTCCTAATAGAGTATCAAGTTTTTTCCACTATACCAGTGCTCAAGCCTAGCCGTCACCTGATGAAACCGTTCACCATGCTCATCTGATTCACATGGTGATTGTTCGGCAAACTTGTCTGCATGGTAATGTAAAAAATGAATTTTCAGAGACATTTTTACACCGATGTTATGGAAAGCAACGAGCATATTTTCAACTTGTATGCGCCAGTTTTCGTCACGATGAATTCAAGTTGTCCAAATTCGACAAACTGTTTTTAAATTGTTGGTCTCTCATCAAGCGTCAAATATCAGGTCCATTGAGTATGCCTGTAATAAAATAATTCGAAAAAATATGTGTTGAATATTGAATAAGTTAGGTTGATTGGTACGTATATAGTTTCACACAAACCTTCTTTTATTTTAATTCTACTCAATCTTGGGAAAATTCGCTTCAACTCATTGAATGCATTGCCTTCAGGATCTAGGGCCTTGATGAAAATTTCAACAATCCCAAGCTTGATATGCAGAGGTGGAAGCAACACTTTTTCGATTGGCACAAGTGGAATTTCTACGACGTTTTCTCGACGCAATCTGAACCCTTGTCTCATAGGCCAGCTTTTATTGGCATATTGGTCGCCGGCATATCGAGTATCCCATGAACACATAAAACACAGGTTTTTCGTATATCCCGTCTGCATTCCTCTCAAAAGAGTTATCACCTTCAAATCTACACAAGTCTTCCAACGATGGTCTTCATATTTCACCAAATCAAGGATTTTTTTCAATGATTCGTAATATTCTTTCGTTTTTGTGCTGATGGCAATCGGGACACTGTTTTTTGAGTTTGTGACATGAAGCAAAACCGCCTTGAGACTACTTTTGGACGAATCGATGAAAAGACGCCAGTCCTCTGGCTTATACTCATAATGCATTTTTAATACCAATTTCTTGATATCACTGCAGTACGCGAATGAATTGTCTTCGATTTGAATAAAGCAGTGAACGGTCTATGACGGCCGATTGCTCCATATACTTTCACATCAGGTGCTAAGACATTCTTTTTTTTCAATTCCTGAGTCGAAATAATGGACTGACGAATAATTTTATCCAGATCTTTTTGAGAAAATTCGGCATGATTACATTGTGGAGATACATTTGATGGTACATAAACCGATGCAGACGTTTCGCCAATAGTATCAAAAGTAGATGGAATGTACTTTTCTGTCGGACTGGGTCTTTTCGGTATTGGAATGGATTCCGAATGTGGTAACGGCAACTTAACAAACCGAGTTTTTCTGAGTTCAACTTAACGTTTTTTAGCTCTGTTCAAGCCGACAATTTCATTAACACAAGCAAAACTGTCATCTGGATTATGTTCTTGAGGATTTGTACAAATTACTGGAATGTCAAAAGGCATAGATTGGAATTCACCTGTAATGAAAATAGCTTCAATTGATATAATTTTGAAATAAATGATAAATCGTTTCATTTTACCTTTTTTCCATCCACTCAATCTTATGACACAACCAGTACAAACGATTTTTGGAGCCCAGTTCACATCTTTGATTACAGTTTGGTTGAAATATTGTGTGTACGATTCAGCAATTTCTTCAGAAATTGAACGCTTGCTTGTCATTTTAGTAAACTTTCCACAAATGTAGCAAAATTTATTAAATTTACTGCACGAATTCATTTTTGATATATTTACCAAATATATAACTTGTGTAAACAAAGAAACTTCAACAAGAAATGTCAAATTAAGAAATATCAGAACTAAGACTATGAAAAATGGCACACAAATACATAGCAAAATACGTAGTAACATCAGTGACAATACTAATAAATACGTATTAACAGTGACATCTGTGAGAAATTTGAGTTAAAATCATGATTGTGCGTTTAAATTTTTGATTTAACTATAGGAAATGTGTTTTTTTTTCTTATTTTAAGATTTTAAAGCGAAATTCCCTTGATTTTTCTATTATTTAGACGAAAATTAATGAAAAAATGGCAAAGAATTGAATTTTTTGGACATTTTGTTAAGAAACGGTGTTTGAATGAGGTTTTTCTATGTTGGTATATTCAGAAAAGTTGTTGGCCATGACAATAGCTAAAACTTTGCCGAAGACAGTAAAGCGATATTCCAAACGGTTTGGGAATTACGAGCATATAATGTACTGAAGTCATAAGCGACGAACCCTACTAAAATCAACTAATTTCAAAGGCGAATATCTCCTAAACAAAAGCTAACTTTCAAAAACGGTGGTTACCACTGGATTCAGCGTACCCGATATAGGTTTACTACGTATGTCTCCCGCGTGTTAGAATTTTGAAGTGTCATTTTCACGCACTGTGTTATTAGTCGGCGTAAATGTATTATTTCGGAAGGGGTCTACTGTGAAGGCGATATACTAAATGTGGATGAAAAATGAATATTTGTTTCATTGACCAATTACCGGTACTTTTGACAAAATTTATAATCAACCGTTTTCAAATTACTTCATCAATAATCAGGAAAACGCGGAGGCCATACATCGTAATTTAACAATTCGCGCACGTCTCTTGCAAAATCTGTTGTTATATATCCTCTTGTTGACAACTTATTACTGTTACTGTGTAATATCTATCATAAAATATCCAATATACCAGACCACAGATTAAGCATTAGGCGATTTTAAGTGTGGGTTATCCAATGGGGATTCACATATTGGAGATTATATCTATTGACATTGCCAACAAAATAGATACATTCATCTGAGAAACAAATATTGCACAACGAATTGGAATTGTTTACCAGATCGTTTGACATAATTTCTCAGGAATCCAAGCATGTGTCAGGGACGTGTTTACTCATTTCCTGCGCCTATTTTCAGGATGAAAGTTGCTTTTCTTCACTTGTGAACACTACTTTTCATTCCTGTTTATTTCCCTGAATGTTATCTTAATATCAACATTGGACCTCTAATATCCGTGAAAACCTAAAAACAAATGTAAGCAGGAAATAAATTGAACTAAAAAGTTGCAGATAGTTAAAATATACACATAACCAAATTCATATGGAATCACTCGGTATTTCACATTATTCACTACTTGTGAAGAATGAAGTTTTTGTTGTGAACAAAATGGATAGTATGATAAGAAATGTAGGATTATCACCACATGTTCGGGATATTGTACTCAGTCGTCACTGAGATTTAAAACTGTGAATTTCAAAATTTAAGAAAGCCAATAATCATAATTTAAAATGCCTTACGTTGGACTGTCCGATCTGCAGAGGGGTCGAATAATTGCTCTCGTTGAAGAAGGGATGACACAGAGAGATATAGCGGCCACAATGGGGGTATCACAAGGGGCGATTTCAAAAACCTACGCCCGATACGTGGGCTACAATCTTTGGAAAATAGGCCTAGTAGAAGTCGTAGGAAGATCACTTCTGAAGAACAAGACCGCGTTTTGTGTCAAATTGCAAGAGACCCTAGTGCGTCGCACCCCATACTCCAAAGGCAATTTCTGGAAGCAACAGGCAACAATGTATCAGTCGAAACGATACGTCAAAGACTTCGTTCAATAGGTTTATACAGCAGAAGGCCCTTGAGAGTTCCAGAGCTTATCAGACAAAAAAAAATTAACAGAAATTGGTGTATCGACCAAAATCGGAATATCGAGAATTGGCGAAATGTTCTTTTTTAGGATGAGATCAGATGACCGCCGGATTTGGGTTCTAAGGGGTCGTGGAACACAAGCTAGACTCCGAGCAGCAAGACAAATTCCGAAATACCAAGGGGCATGTTTCAGGGTGGCATTATGCTGGGAGGCAAAACACTTGTGAACACTACTTTTCATTCCTGTTTATTTCGCTGAATGTTATTTTAATATCAACATTGAACCTCTAATATTCTTTAAAACCTAAAAACAAACTTAAGCAGGGAATAAATAGAACCAAAAAGTTGCAGATAGTTAAAATATATACACAACCAAATTTCTATGGAATCACTCGGTATTTCACATTATTGATTGTTTTTCACCATGGATCTTCAACAGGCATCAATGTATCAGTCGAAACGATACGTCAAAGACTTCGTTCAATAGGTTTATACAGCAGAAGGCCCTTAAGAGTTCCAGAGCTAACCAGACAACAAAAAATTAATCGACTTAACTGGTGTATCGAGCACCAAAATTGGAATAGTGAGAATTGGCGAAATGTTCTTTTTTTTCGGATGAGACCGGAATTGGGAAATACCAGGGGGGGGGCAGTGTGATGTTTTGGTGTGGCATTATGCTGGGAGGCAAAACAGATTTGATTTCGTTTCCTGCGAGTGTAACGGCTAGAAATTACGTGGACCTAGTGCTGGAGACCATAGTGAGACTCTGGCGAGGTGCCCAAGCTGAGAATTTCACTATTATGCAAGAAAATGCTTCTCCACATACCAGCAACCTCGCGCGACATTATCTTGAACCAGAGGGAGTCGCTATTTTGGACTGGCCAGCTTCCTCTCCAGACCTAAATCCTATTGAACATTTATGGGATTATCTCAGAAGGAAAATCAGATCGCCCAGGATAATCCGAGAACCCCACAACAGCTCATTCAAGCTGCCAAAGAAGAGTGGCAGAATATTACCCCAGAGGAGGTCGAAAACCTAATCTAAAGCATGCCTAGACGGATTCAGGCTTGTATCAGGTCAAGAGTAGATAATACAAGTTATTGAGGTCGAGAAAAAAACATTTACTCCGTGAGAAAACAATCTTCAAATTTTTTACTACATGCGGAAAGTCTCTTATTTTCTTTTATTTGTTTCTTTCTTAAAATAAACCTTAATTTATTTCTTTTCTCAATTGAAATATCCCAAAAAGGATCAATTTCAACAATCCCTCGAAATTTCCAAAATCCCTAAGGTAATATTCAAAATCTACATAATCAGATTATAGAAACAATTATGAAAATCTACAGACAAGTACTTTTTCAGAGACGTGTCTCTTCTGCCCCTAAAACTTTTTTCAGTACACCCCGCAAATTTAATTTTTTTTCCTAAATTTTCAATTAAATTGTAATCTTTTTTACATCTTGCTTTTTCCGTACCTGTCACAGTTTTTGTATGAAAATTGATCACTTTCATGTGTACCGTGGAAGCATAATCGTTCGGTGATTTATTTCACTATAAACACCTCAAAAAAGTCTAGGGAACACTTCTGAATATCGATGTAAGTATCCAGAACGATCAATATGGATGATTATTTTTAAGGAATGTATACCTGCATCAATTTCTCACCAAATTATGTAGAGTGCCGCAACAGATTTCAGTTTTTTTCTTATAAAAAACTAAAAATGCAGCAGATGCGACGCTGCTTTATAATCATTTCATGTATTCAGTGTTTGAAATCAGTTAGTTGGCACTTTGTTTCTGTTGTAAGCACACATAAAAGATTCAAGTTTTGTGATTCGATCATGGAAATACGACATTTGACTAGAGAAGAGATGTTACGAGTCGTTGGCATGCTCCAAGCTGGGAGCTCACAACGGGAAGTATCCAGGGTTCTGGGAAGTAGCCCAAGTATCATAAACCGTTTATGGTCGCGTTTCAATGAAACAGGTTGCGTAGAAGAACGCCATACAGGTCGTTTCAGGATTACTACAGTCGCCCAAGACCGATTTTTGGTTTTACAAGCCAGAAGAGATCCTACTACCACAGCATCTCAATTAGCTCAAGAGCTATCACGAGTTCATAATGTACAAATTTCCAACCAAACTGTGAGAAATCGACTGCACGAAGGTCAACTCCACTCCAGACGTCCTTTAAGAGTTCCACAACTGACCCAAGGAAATCGCGCTGCTCGTTTAGCAGCTTGGTGCCACGAACACGTAAACTGGGATCAAGAGAGGTGGGCCACAGTTCTCTTCAGTGATGAATCTAGATTTAGTTATTATCCCGATTCGGGAAGAATTCGAATATGGAGGGAACCTGGAAAGCAAAACCGTCTCCAGCTTGCTCGAGAAGTTGTTAGACAGGGAGGCGGATCAGTGATGTTTTGGGGAGGTATACGCCTTGGTGGAAGAACGGACCTCGTTAGAACAACCTCACGGGAAATTCTTACGCAAATGAGATAGTTTTACCTGTAGTGGTACCGTATCTCCAAACAATGGGTCAAAATCCACTCTTCCAACAAGATTATGCCCTTCCTCATCGTGCAAGAGTTGTCTTGAACGTTCTTGAAGACAATGATATCGATCTTCTACCGTGGCCATCCTGCTCCCCAGATTTGAATCACATCGAGCATGTGTGGGACACCCTAAAAAGCAATCTCCTGCGTCAAAACGTCTTCCGTCATGAACAGGAGCTTCGATTAGCAGTTCAGGGGGCTTGGAATGACTTAGGCCAAAATGTAATAGACAATTCAATATTGAGCATGCCGCGACGATGCCACAGTGTCATTAATAACAGAGGTGGACCTTCTGGGTACTGAAAAATATAAGTGCTTTCATATCGTTTCGAAAATATTAGTTCAGGATTTTTTTTGTGTTTTACCAAGTTTTGTCATTTTCAAATTTCAAATTTTTTTTTTGTAATAGGTGTTTTGGAGAAGTAAAATATTATTTTGTTTTCTTGAGAATTTATTATATACAATACATCCTAATAAAAACCGAAAGATTTCTATAAATTCGAATCATCAAATTCATATTTTAAAGATATTGCTAAGTGTTCCTAGACTTTTTGAGGTGTTTATATCATGTTGATTTCTTTTATTGACAGCTCTAAAGTAATTGTTATTAATTCACTGAAGTCGATATTTCGCTGATAGGCAATGAAAGTGACTTTCGAATTTTCATTAAGATGGAGGTTTATTCAATCGCAGAAATGGCCGACATGCATTTCGTTTACGGTCTCTCTGAAGGTAATTCCTTAGAAAAGTTGAGAAGATATGCTGAAAGGTACCCACATCGTGTCAAAGCTTCAAAACTAGAAAACATGATTGTGGTCGCCAACGGGAATTAGAAGAAGCTGTACTTAATATAGTTGACGAGTAACCCGATACCAGCTCTTTGAAATTGCTTTACAGCTACATGTTAATCATATGACGCTTTGTGCCATCTTAAAAGAACAGCTCTTATATCCACATCATGTACGAGTCCAAGCACTGTTACCTAGTGATTTTCCAAACCGTCTCGCATTTTCGCTTTGGATGCTAGATGTGATTAGACAACCTGAATTTCTGGACCATATTGTATTCACGAAGCAAGTTTTTCGAGAGATGCCATTATTAATTACCACAACAACCACATATGGGAGGAAGAAAATCCTTATGCCTTCGTTGAATTGCATCACTAGTAAAAATTATCTTTGAACGTGTGAATGGGAATGATTTGAGATCACCTGTTTGGTCCACATTTCCTTCCACTTAGGTTGAATGGAGATTCATACACTCAGTTTACAATCGAAGAACTGCCGGATCTTCTTGATTATACTCCTTCAGGTAACAGGACGGGAACGTGGTACATGCCCGATTGCACTCCTGCCCATTTTAGTATAAGAGCACGTCAACATTTGAACGAAACAGATCCACATCGCTGGATAGGCCGAGATGGACCACAACTTTGGCCAGCTCGTTACCTGATAAAAATCCAATAGACTTTTCTACTTGGAGACATTTGAAAACTTTGATTTACAGGACTCTTGTACAAGACGTAAAAGACCCCATAATCATTTCTTGTAGAGTCATTCAAGATACTTCTGGGATCTTCAATCGGATATGAAGATCTATGAGTCGACGTCCAGACTCCTGTGTAATGGCTGAAGGAGGCCATTCTCAACACTTACTATGATCGCTTCCCTTATATTGTTTTCATCAAATACATAAAATTGATCAATTTTTTACACAAAAACTGTGGCAGATACGAAAGAAATTCAAGACATAAAAGAGATTGAATATTAATCGACAATTCACAAAAAAATTTCAAATTGGCCGGGGGCGTACCGAAAAAAAAGGTAGAAGGAACAAGCGACCTCTGAAAAAGTATAACCCTGTAGATTTTTATAATTGTTTCTCACAGATATAGTGTAATCATAAGAAAAAAGATTTCAACACCCTGTATTTCGGTAACGAAGCGTTTGCGGACATATGTTTATGGGAACTTTTCGCCATAAAATGGCACTTATTCATTCGCACATATAATTAATTAAATCAAAGATTTGTTGATTTCTAAATACCACGCACGGTGTTCTAAAGAAACCTCGATAAATATCTAAGGATTTTAGAGTTTTTCCCAATAGTGTTTATAGTGGAGCTGAACGAATAGAAAACTAAAAGTCTTTAAAAAATATGTCATTTCTATTGTCAATTATGATCAAGATCTTCGAGTTCACCCTAAGATTTCAACTTCGAAACTTTTTCCGAATATCCCATTCCTAAACTTTTTTTCGAGATTGTAATTAACATAACAAAAATAGAATCAACTAAAATGTCTCATCTACAATTATGATTGAAAGTGTACAAAAACTATTATTTCTTCAGTTTGTCCAAATTTTCCCATTTTCTTTGTAACTTTCCAGAATTTTCATTCTTGAAAGTTTTTCCGAGATTATCATTAATAAAACAGGAAAAACAAAGAAAAATATGTCGTTCCTGCTTGTGAACAAGAAGCATAAAATTATATAAAATAAAAAAAAAATGCAGTATTTCCATCGCTAAATCCAGAGTTATGATATTGAATTCATAAAAAATTCCATAGAAAAAACGGACATTGAGTTTTTTACCACTAACAAATGAACTAATAGATCACTGTTAACACGGTTTCGAACTTTCGTTCATCATCGGACAGTATGAAATACCATATGCCGTATATTTCTGTATGAGTCCTCCCTGAATTTGGAAAAAATTGATAGTAGGTATTCAGTTTATAAACTATTATAAGGGAGTTACATACTGACAAAAAAGTATTCGGAAATTCTCATTTGAATTGCACGCGTTGAGTATTTTCATATATTTTAAGTTTCTGTATGTTGGTAGGACTGTCCTTAATTACACACAACAAAATTTATATGGAATCACCCAATATTTTGAATATTACCACAGGGATTTTGGAAATTTCGAAGGATTGTTAGAATTGATCCTTTTTGAAATATTTCAATTGAAAAAAAAGTAAGAGACTTTACGCATGAAGAAACAAAATTGAAAATTGTTTTCTCACAGAGTAGGCGTTTTTTTCTCGACCTCAGCAGCTTGTATTACCTCCTCTTGCCCTGATACAAGCCTGAATCCGTCTAGGCATGCTTTGGATTAGGTTTTCGACCTCCTCTGGGGTGATATTCTGCCACTCTTTTGTGGCGGCTCGGATGGGCTGTTGTGGAGTTCTTGGATTATCCTGTCGCGATCTAATTTTCCTGTTGAGATTATCCCATAAATGTTCAATATGATTAAGGTCTGGAGAGCAAGCTGGCCAGTCCAAAATAGCGATTCCTTCTGTTTCAAGATAATGTCGCGCGAGATTGCTGGTATGCGGAGGAGCATTATCTTGCATAAAAGTGAAATTCTCACCGTGGGCACCTCGCCAGAGTCTCACTATAGGCTCCAGCACTAGGTTCACGTAATTTCTATCCGTTACAGTTGCAGGAAACGAAATCAAACCTGTTTTGCCTCCCAGCATAATGCCACCCTGAAAAATCACACTGCCCCTTGGTATTTCGTAATTTGTCTTGCAGCTCGGAGTCTAGCTTGTCTTCCATTACCCCTTAAAACCCGAATCCGGCGGTCATCTGATCTCATCCTAGAAAAGAACATTTCGCCAATTCTCAAAATTCCAATTTTGGTGGTCGATACACCAATTTCTGTTCATTTTTATTGTCTGATAAGCTATGGAACTCTTAAGGACCTTCTGCTGTATAAACCCCTTGAACGAAGTCTTTGATGTATCGTTTCGACTGATACACTGATGCCTGTTGCTTCCAGATATTGCCTTTGGAGTATTTAGTGCGACGCACTAGAGTCTCTTCTTGCAACTGGACAGGAAAAGCGGTCTTGTTCTTCGGAAGTAATCTTGCTACAACTTCTACTAGGCCTATTTTGCAAAGATTGTAGCTCCACGTATCGGGCGTAGGTTTTTGAAATCACCCCTTGTGATACCCTCATTGTGGCCGCTATATCCCTCTGTGTCACCCCTTCTTCAACGAGAGCAATTATTCGACCCCTCTGCACATCGGACAGTCCAACGTAAGGCATTTTAAATTATGATTATAGGCTTCTTAAATATTGAAATTCACAGTTTCAAATCTCAGTGACGATTGAGTACAATATCCCGAACATGTGGTAATAATTCAACATTCCCTATCATATCATTCAGTTTTTTCACCACAGAAAACTTCATTCTTCACGAGTAGTCAAAGATCCATGGTTAGATTTGATTTTGATATAGAAGGAAACATGGCCTCGAAAAAAAATTATCCTGTTTATTTGTCAACTACCAGAGACATACATACATACAACGAACACTAAACAGAGGCTATATCTACCAAGATATTCATTTCTGATCAAAACGCAAAAACAGGTCAATTTTTGTTTCAATGGGGACATCTTTTGGGGTACAAAACTTGCCTGAAATATCAACCCCCTAAGCGGTGGTTGCAATCCTTGAACATTTTGAATAGGGAAGATGGGTCGAGTGATGACTCAAAAGAAATGTTGTATCTTTGTCTACATCGCCTTGAACGAATTTCCATTTTTAATTGAAAACTGTGAAAGATACAGGTTGAGCAACTGAAAGATAGGAAAGACTATTTTTCTGAGATTATTCAAGTTTCAGTGAGGTAAAGATGGAACAGATCCTTGCTGATCTGGAAGTGAATCTGTTCCATCTCGAATTCCAACTAATACTTGAATAGCTGGAAGCGATAGATAGTCTCTGATTTCTCGAAAGCTCACTTGTATCTTCTACAGTTTTTGATCAAAATGAAAATTCGTTCACGGAAAACAGACAAAGATACAAGTGAGCTCACTGTATAATTCGACCCATCTACCCTCTTCTAAATTTTCAAGGGTGGTCATCCCTGCTCTAGGGGTTGAAATTCGAGATGAGGATGGTACTTGATGATGACTGCCATTGATCAGTATGGATCTCCTCCATTTTACTTCACTGAAACTTGAATAGTCTCAGGGAAATAGTCTTCCCTATCTTTCAGTTGCTCACCATGTATCTTTTACATTTTCAATTAAAAATGGAAATTCGTTCAAGGCGATGTAGACAAAGATACCACCTTTCTTTTGAGTCATCACTCGACCCATCTTCCCTATTCAAAATGTTCCAGGATTGCAACCCCCGCTTAGGGGGTTGATATTCCAGGCAAGTTTTGTACCCCAAAAGATGTCCCCCTTGAAACAAAAATTGTCCCCTTTTTTTCGTTTCGATCAGAAATGAATATCTTGGTAGATATTGCCTCTGTTTAGTTTTCGTTGAAGCACCCTGTATAATGAATTAATGAGTGACAAAATTCCTTTTCTGCAAATTGCGACTGGATCCCTTGAAAACTACAACAGTTACCAACAGAAACGTGAAAAAATATGAACTTCAACAACCTGTATCTCGAAAACGGAGGACTTAGATAAATGTTTATGGGTATTTTTTATGTTTTTAAGGAATCTTCTGTAGAAATTAATGACTTCATACCCGATACACCCTGCATAAAACTTTGTTCTTGTTTCGAACTCAAATCTGTGGATGTGATTCAGATTATCTGAATGCGTCCCTGTTCAAAGCACGATATCACGTGCACTGCTCTTGTTCGCCATGTTTCCTCTTCCTTCCTGTTTCTTTCGGCGTTCCGACATAACCTATCCCTTCATCGACGTATTGATAAATCAGGGATTTCGAGGTTAACGCAGATTTTATTAACCTACACGACCCAATTTTCGTTGTGGCACGTGCAGTACAGCGTCGCCTTTTCATTTCCAGACGGTTCGAATCTCACAATCGTTTTATAGTCGCCTCGAAGATCTTAAAGGTTCAGGAGATAGCTGAGAAATAACCGTCAAAATTCTAGGCAAAGTTTAAAGGATGAGATTCATCAAATTGAGTTAAATTGAAGTTTTGGGCTTTGTCGATCCAATCTGATTACTCTTTATCGAAAGCGGTGTAAGCTGAATTAGATGAAATCTGCCATGCAAAACAAAAACCAAGTAAGTCAACATATTTTCACACCACTGGATTCCTCGTAAAAAGGTCTGCAAGATGCTTTTTTCAGATTTGAAATATATCAATCCGTTGAGAATTTATGAACAGTTACTTTTTAGGAAGCAATGCAATGAAAAACCAAGTAACTTTTCCATTTCATAGTTAAAATATATCAATATTACATACTTCTCAGACGATCTTGATATTTCCAAATATAGAACCTAGTACGTCTACTTACTCTACTGGAACAGGATGACTCTGGTGTAGGTAGATACCCGCGAGTGAGATATTCAACAACTACAAAACAAAAACTTAGTAAGTCAACTGACTGGCAATGAATAGACAAATCCTCCAAGAAAGTATAACGTCTTACCCTCTGAATTGAATAACTAACACCAATCAGAATGCAGAGCAAAATCACATGATTTCTTATTTCGCGTACTTAAATCATATTAGTGTGGTGGTTCTGCAGTATATCTTTTGACTACGATACGGAGGAGATGTGATCAAGCTCTTTCTCAGTGCTGCAGGTCGAACTTCATCTGGTCTGTCACATGTTTCGCCAATGGATGATTCGGATGCGGACCCAAATTATAGTCCATCAATGGGAAGACAGAAGAGAAAACTTGTTGATTTATTAATCGAAGTTGAAGAAGACCAGTTACCAGCAGAATATGTACCGGAAATAGAAATCAGAGGTGGAGAAGATCAAGTAGTGACAGAAAATGTACAACCTAACACTGTAACAGAGATAGAGTTACCTCGGACTAAACAAAAGAAAAATCGAACTAAAACAAATATTTTACTTCCACCATGTCCAGACAGTTGTAGAAAAAACTGCTCCCGAAATATCTCAGAAGAACAAAGAAGAATTATTTTTAGTTTTTTAGTTAGTCAATTTTATTTGGAGGGTTACCAATTTCAGAGTTCATTCGGAGCATTTAATATCCACCGCCTACCATCAGTAACACCTAAGTCGCAATTGATTATAGGGAAAGTAGGTCCAGTGACATATTTTTTAAATGTCTTTTAATTCTCTATTAGCAAATAGTATATTATTGAACATTGAATGTGCCGCCACCTCCTCTAAGTCAGGATACACTGATTGTAGCGATGTATTGTTTGGTATATCAGCTTCAACAGTCTACAGAATCGTGACGCATCACCAATTTCACCCTCATAAAGTGAAACTAGTTCATGAAATAAACGAAGACGAACCCGACTGCTGCTTGCAATATTGTGAATCAATTGAAAATATTAACAAAATTCATAAAATTCAATGTTTCAGCTGGAATTTATAGAAACGTTATTGTAGGACATTTTTCATTGAAGGTAATCTCAATGAATTTTTGAACAATTGGATATGGTCCCCAGGTGAATACATCCAAATCCCACTCCTTCGAAAAGAACTGCCTCACGGAATCTGGGGGAGGCAAAAATTCATATTTAACGAACCAACGAGACAAAAATAAAACAAAGAGAAGAAAACAACTAGCTCTCAAGGTTGCTACCTACAACGCAAGATCCCTACGGAGAAGACTCGTCATCGAGATGAAGCATAAAATGGGATGTTGTCGGAATAAGTGAAACTTGAAGACATGGAAAAGGATTGGAAACTTTAAAATCTGGGCATATATTCTACCAAAACGGTTCAAACGACTCCATCGGTGGAGTAGGCTTTCTTATAAATAGAGGACTATCCAGATACCTGCTAACCACAAAATCTATTTCTACAAGGGTAATACTTATTATTAATTTTAGGCCTAAACCCTAGATACACTTCAAAGATCATTCAAGTGTATGCACCAACATCAACGCATTCTGATGAAGAAGTAGACATTCTACGAGGACTTATTGTCCGCTATTCAGGTAAATTCTGCTCACTTCACTGTGATTTGTGATGACTTTAATCCTAAAGTAGGAGTAAAACCCGATCCGTCTGAAATAGCACTTGGAAAGTTTGATAGGCAAGGTAGGAATGAAAGAGGAGAGACACTATTGACATTTCTCCTAGAAAATAACCTATTCCAAAAGAATAGCTTCTTCCAAAAAAGACAAACAGATGGACATGGAAAAGTCCTGACGGAAAAACCCGGAACGAAATAGATTATTTCATTACTAATAATCGGTCCATCTTCAAAGACGTGACTATTTTGAATAGGTTTACAACATCCAGTGACCATAGATTGATTAGGGCTACTATCGAAATATCTACCGATCTGGAAAGATACAAAATGGTCAAAAAGAAGACTAAATCATGGGTTCATCCAGCAGATGAGACAGTATTCAGGCAATTCATCGATGATAAAATGGAGAACATGTCGGCTCCAACTGACATAAATGAACTGAACGACAAATAGTCAACACCATCAGACAGACAAAAAACAAATTCTGTCCGAAAAATGAAAAGGAGCAGAGAATAAGTCCAGAAACTAAGGAAAAAAATTCAAGAACGGAGAAACAAGGCTAGCGATGTTAACACGCAACCACATGAGATGAAGGCCATCAATAAGGAGATATCGAAAGCTATTCGGAAGGACATAAGACAATTAACAAATACTCCGAACTATTGAGGAAAACAAAGGTGTGAAGGTCATGAGGAAAAAATCACAATTGGCAAGAAAGAAATATTTAAGAAGAAAATTATTATTCAAGGAACAATATTCAACCTTCCGTAGAATGTTGAGTATCCTCCCTTGTAGGAGCTAGTCTTCCGATCTACTCTTCATAATCACCGTCAATCAGGGCCACAGAGCAGAGGTACAGCACGGTCAGATGTCACGAATAGGAACAATGGACTGCAGTTTCGGTCTCGTTTGACCTCGTTAGCATTGTCTACCCATTCGTAACACCAGGCTATGCCGTTACCTACTCATCTCAATTCGTTGGAGAGAAAGTAAGCATGTAAATGTCTCTGCGCCCTTCAACGAACCGAAACAGAGGCTACCTCACCATCGCCCCGCGAAACGGCGAAAACAAAGAGCAGATAAAACAGGAGAACGTTAAGTGGTCACACTAGTTCGATAACATACCGCCATGCGACACTCACGTATCAGACAGAAGCGGCCGTCGAAGGACCGACGCTCCTCATTCCTATGTGGTTTACAACCAGGCATACACAAACAATATTCAACCTTCCTTGAATATTGTTCCTTGAATAATAATTTTCATCGATGTATCTACACATTGCGAAATCTCGCATATAGTAACTTTTTGTTTTGAGATGAAAGAAATATTTCAGCTTAAAAACATAATTAGATTATCCCAACCTCATGGAACG
Organism: Cryptolaemus montrouzieri; assembly: GCA_013387265.2. Lineage (NCBI taxonomy): Eukaryota > Metazoa > Arthropoda > Insecta > Coleoptera > Coccinellidae > Cryptolaemus > Cryptolaemus montrouzieri. The sequence goes on along the minus strand of JABFTP020000021.1, from coordinate 93,893,378 downwards.
ACTCACTTACGATACTGCTCTATAAAAAAGGAGACGAGACAAGGCTAGAAAACTAGAGGCCAATCAGCTTGCTTAATCATCTCTACAAGTTGTACACCAGAATTCTTACAAATAGACTAGAATCGAAATTTGAGCTCTACCAACCAAGAGAGCAGCCTGGAATTCGAGCTCGTTACGGCATTAACGACCACCTACAGTGCTTGAAAACCTTTAGTCCTGACATTTGTTGATTTCCAGAAATCGTTTGATACAGTAGAATTAACGGCCATTATAAAAGCATTAAATGAATGCCGAATAGACCATCGATACACAAATGTCATCAAAAATATATACAACAACAATCAACCTTCACTCCCAGACAAAGAAAATCAAAATAGGAAGAGGCGCAAGAGAAGGTAATACACTATCGGCTAAACTATTCATCACTGTCCTAGAGTATGCTCTCAAAAGGTCAGAATGGGAAAACAAGGGCATCATTATCGATGGAGAAAGACTCAATCATATTAGATTCGCCGACGATATCGTACTCGTCTCTGACAATCTAAGAGAAGCCGCTAGTATGATCCAAGAACTAAAAAACGCAATACAGGCGGTCGGACTGGGGATAAATTTCGAAGAAACAATGACGATGACCAATCTAGTTCTCAATAAGCTATTAAGTGTTGACAACAATCAGATACAAATGGTCCATAGCTACATATATCTGGGACATGAAGTGAGGATCGATAGAGACAACCAAACAGCAGAACTGCTCAGAAGAACAACATTAGGAAGAGCAGCATATGGCAAACTATTCCCATCAAGCTGAAGAGGGAGGCTTTCTATGTGTGTTCCACCCGTTCTAACCTACAGTGCAGAGACCTTAACCCTGACCAAAGCATCGGCACGAAAACTACAAAAAACACAACGCGGGATGGAACGATCGATGCTGGGAATAAGTCTAAGAGACAGAATTCGAAACGAGGAGATTCGCAGGACAGATGTAGATGATATTTTCGAAAGAGTGACAGCAGTTAAGTGGAGGTGGGCAGGACATATTGCAAGATTGAACGACGGAAGGTGGACGAGGAAAATTCTGAAATGGCGACCAAGACCAGATAAGCGAAGCCGAGGCCGACCTCCAACCAGATGGACAGATAACCTGAAAAAAATCCACAATTGGATGGCAACCGCACATAATAGAGATAGAAATGGCTTAGGGAGGCCTATGTTCAGCAATGGACAGTTCAGGGCTGAATGATGAAACAATTTCAGACCATGAGGTACGTTTGCAGCAAGATGCTGCTCTGCACATTTTGATGTTCGTGTGCGACAATATTTGGATGCAAATTTCCCAGGTCGGTGATTTGTAGAAGAGGAGTGGCCAACAAGGTTACCTATTATGAGTTCTTTAGATTTCTTCATATGGGATCATATTGAATCGAGTGTTTATAAACCTGAAAAGTTGGAAGAGCTACGGAGAAGATTCGTAATGTAATTTGATTTTTGGCATTGTCAAATTTTCGATGGAATACAAACTTTCATTGTTAGAACTGTCTGTTTGATATAAAATGTTCATAAAGATACGATTTTTGAATGGAGAATTGGAAGACCTTTCCAAAGAGATACTCGACCCACTTTCCAGAAAATCAGTCCATCTTGATATGGATTGTGTGGCAAATTTGGAACACACTGTATATCTACATTGACTTCGTTCGTAGGGTGACTTGAAAACTGAGAGGAAAATTTTAGCATCACGTCAGCTCATCTGTAGACCAGTCCAATCCTAATACTTCAATATTTCAGAAGCACATCGAACAAAATCAGGTTCAAGTGTGGAAGTTAATGACCCACAGGTGAGCACTCACTACCATAATTTTATTCACTAGAACTGTAATTTGTTAATTGCCAATTAAAAAACATTTTAATTACTATTTTTGTTCATTGCTTTAAACATTAATTCATTTCAACTTATTAATTTTTGTATATTGCCATAAAATATTTCATTATTTTTCGACGTTTCATATTTTCCGTGGGGGATTTGTGCATAATAATAAAAGGAAGACTAGAATCATCTGTTCTATTTCTAAGATTCAGGGTTAAGCATCCAGGCTTCCGTTCATGAACTTCAAATAAAGCAGAAATGTTCATCCAACTGAATTTCAACGTGTTCGTGAGTTTTTGTTCTTAAATAATACGCAGGGAAAGTAATCTGAAATATAGTTAAGGACGAATTGGTATTCCATTTTAAGTTCCTATGAATATGTAACATAAATTAGTCTCTAATGATATACAGCCAAAAGTAATGAGAAAGAACTGGTGGACATATTTTTGACTCTAGTTGCATTTTTTATCTAGAAAGTTAAAAGAAATCGATAATTCCATGTGCATTTTCGACGCTAAGCACTTCAGATAACCAACACATTACATCATTCATTGTTGTACTTATTCTGTTGTCATCTAATAAGTCCAAATTCCAAAGAGTTCCCCTTTGTCATTTTGAGATGGCTCTAGTAGTGAAAATTTTCGTGGTAAACCCTTACATATCATTTATTTTCTTTGATGAATAGTGCTTTTGGGAAAAGAATTGATTCCCAATGAATGGTGTAATGAGAATTATATGCTTGGCATGCTGAAACGTAAGAGACATCATTACTCAACTATCAGTACGAAATATGAACTTCTATGAGTTGTTAGTATAAATTCAAAATTTCAGTTCTCTGCGTTCTGTGTTTTAGCCACAACAAACTGTCAAAGTTGATAAGTTAGTTGAAAAATGGAACTAGACCGCGAGCATTCTCGTGCAATAATGTTCTGCAATTGTCAAAGACAATTATCCCAGCAAAAATGTATCGTGTACACTACACAGCATTTTCGCGCAATAAGTTTCTACAATTTTCAGAGACAAAAATCTCAATAAGAATGTCTGCGAGTTGGTTTCTGTTTTTGGTATTGAAGCATCACACCAGTCAACAGTTCCCGTTGGTATGGCGAATTTAAACGCAAAAGGGTTAAGCTTATCGACGATCCAAGGACTGGTGCACCAAAACTAGTGGTCACTCAAGAAAATGTGAATGTTGTGCGTAGGATTATCCAGGAAGATCGGTTCGCAACATATCGAGAGATCGAGGAATCAAAGACCCCAAATACAGAAATGCACGAAGAATTGTTGTGAAAAAATTAGTTTCCCGTTGGATACCGCATCTGTCGACCAAAGAAGAGTTTGGTGCAAGGGTGAATTGATTAAAAAACTCAGAAAATAAGCGCAAATGTTCAATTGGGGTGTTACAAGGAGAAAAATACCGACATTGTCTCCGAAACGATTGCAAGAATTCCTTTAAAAGATCAAAGAATAGTTACTGCCGATTGTTACATAACCATTTGTTTACCGCAAGTCGTTAGTAAGCTTCGAGAAGCCAAACCACCCTTCATAAAGACAATGCAAGTTCGCACACAGCCCTGCATACAATTAAATATTTAACGCAAGAAAATAACGAATTTTTACATCATCCTGCCTACAGTCCGAACCTAAGTACCAACTATTTCTTTACTCTTGCCATAATCAAGAGCTTACTGCGTTGTCGAAGGTTTCAGTCTACAGAAGAAGCAGTTGATGGCTTCCAAAAGGCTATTTTGAATGTAGCAGCAAACTCCTGGAATAAACGCTTCCAGAATTGGTTTGAAAGAAGATCTTCAAAAGTTGTCAAAGATCTATACGCAAAACTTAAAAGACATTCCTAGTAAGTGGTATCATTAGCCCAATCCCAATATCCTGGATTCATGTCCGTCTATATTTAATTCCTTCTCATATTTGCAGACACTCAGCTGTGGAAAGAGTTTGGATAAGTATCATCTGCGGTTTTTCCGATCATTCAAGTTCATTAAATTTCAGGCAACTTAATTTGGTCGCTTGGTTTGCCTCATTTCTATGCGTAAGCTCATCGAAAAAACGAAGAGAATGTTTTAAATTAACTAGTTACAAATACAAGATCCTACTAGAGAAGATTCTTGGTTTCAATCTCAAAAGGAAGATTCGGTGTACTTTGAATCGTTTGAGAACGAGTTATGGGCACAGTTTGGTAGTCCAAATTGTGAGCTTGGACAGACAAGAAAAACCTGTGAGTCTTCACTGTCCTAGATATCGCACATCTGATTGAACTGAATAATGGAACGCAAACACGCCGATCTTAAATCATCATATGGGTCGAGTGGTACATCGTTAGAAAGGTAATCGAATGTTTGGAAAGGGTGTACAGGTACCATCTTTTTGAACCGTTGAGTAATAACTCAATGGAGATACTTATTTACAACTGCCGGAAGAATTGATTTATACTAGAATTATCGAGGTTTTGGAAACTGATCCCACTCTTTCAGAAGATCAATTGTATGTCCAGCAAGATGGTGCTCCTCATTTAAAATCGAAAGTATACGTTACGAAGCCAGACTTTGAATGAGCTGCGGAGAATGGTGACATAATGCAGATTTTAACACCTAATGTCTTTGAGAACTCAAGGGGGAAATTTTAAAACCGTTTATACCATTGCATTGAGGTGGGAGGGAGTCATTTTGAACAGTTTCTTTAGTAACTTTTACCTCAATTACTTCACTCTCACTACATGCAAAAGTTCAACATATTGTAGATTTATTTGCTTCCCTGAAAGATTGTGTTGAATTTTCTCGCCGTTCTTTTATCACAACTGTTATTATTTTGAAAAAAAGAAATGATAATTTCTAGTTTGGCTTCTCTTGATTACGCCTTTTTCGAGTTCTTTATGCATAAAATACAATATTTGAATTTGAATTAATCAACCAAACGAATTGAATTCTTAGGTTTGAACACCATGTATAGACCGGTATAGACTAACACGATGTGCTGACTAAATTCGTTGAGAGCATCAAAAAACTTTCCAATGAGGTGCGATTGAAACTCTCAAGTTTGGGATGCTGAGGGTAGAGAATTGATCCTACACTTTCAAATTAACAAGTTGAATCAATATTTATATCAATCTGCACTACCATTAATTCAAGATACATTGGGTTCAAAGGCTTGTTTAATTATTATATAATATCTTTTTGTAGTTGGAATACCATGTATCGAAAATTCAACTCAAAGAAAAATATCGATAAATAATCGAAATACTTCTCTAACGTGCCACTCGACTCATACTCCCTATGGTTATTTTGTAGGTAGGTGATGGTGGGGGTGGAGGGTTCATCTGACATGCTCAAAGTTGGCATAAATAATGGTCCCCCTCGAAAAAAAATCGACCTGTTTCAGTGTTTTCCACTGACTCTGCCTGCTTCTCAGTAGGAGACGAGGGGTTCCACCGTTTCTTCTCAATATCCTGAGTCTACAATTTGCAACAAGTAATTGCCTCTATCAAAATAATAAAAAAATTGTATCGCATTAGCGGTATAATTAATCACATATTTAATGAACTTTTGGCCATAAAACCAATCGCCTATAATTATATTTCAAACTACTTTGGAGACACCTCTATGTGTCTTTTCTATAAATTTCATTCTTATAGGTTTTCTTCTTTTTCTGCTTGATAATCTATTCTGGTGCTAAGAGAAAATATTCGAAATTCCCAATCGGTATTCATTCTTGAACGAACGGGAATTACGTAGAATTACTCCTAGTCGTGTAGTTTGAGGAACGTAGCTCACAGGGGCGCGAACGGCGTGGCGCTTCCGGTATACGTTTTGCAATTTGGAATTTCCGTTTGTATGTCCGTATATGCGCAGTGGTCCTTCCCCAATGCTGCATCCACCAACTCCCCTCGCAGCGTAGGCAGTCTAGACGGAACTTTTTTACGTCATCACGCAGACACTTCAATACACGACAGAGACGTATTTGATTGGATATTTGATATTGAGTACTAGAAAGGAATCAGCAAATTGATTGAAATCATTTGACAACCTGACATCATAATCCACATCTTCACATTGTATTTATATTGCAGAACTAAACGAACTAATTTCACTCAATATGGTTATGCTTTTCTATTTAATTCAAAATTTTGCTGTCGCATGAATTCGATATACTACATTTCATGTTTTTCTTCATCGTATCTGTCACCATGGTATGCGAAAGGAGTTAACATAGAACAATAGATTTAACCTCCTCAACATAGAATAATAATATCAATATTGTGAAGGATCATAGAATAGAGTAAATATACAACGCGCTCGTGGTGTTAATTATTCGTTAAGGGTCTAGTCTATTGCAGTTTAGTGGTAGGTGATAAAATGAAAATGAATCTGGAATAACCTAGCTGACAAAATGAGGAAAAGGAAATAACGATGATTCAAAGTAACTTGTGTGTAAATATATTTATTCCAATGGAAAAATGATAATTCAGATAAATAAGACCTTGAATGTAATTTGTTCATTATTAAGTTTCCCCATTTATATCATCAAATCGTGTAATCATAGAGTTGGTTGTCGCAGTCAAACTAAAAAAAATAATTATCTTCGAACATTGTTGCATTAACAAAATCGACTTAAAAACATCAATCCTACATCTCCTTTGTGGTTCTGGGGAAATCTAATTGTGGATATTTTGTAATGTATTTGGGCCTATATTATATATTGACGTAAAAACGTAATTTTTCCATATTCGCTTCGTCAATGAGCTGTTTTTGTTATTTTGAACAAGAAGTAATTCACATAAAATATTTAAAAACTAGCTGATACCTGTAATAAAATACAACAATTCTATACAAACATTCATTATAGAATGTTTTTGACAGGAAAGTAATTTCATTAGCATATTTAGCAGTTTCGACAGAGTAGGGAGATGGATGAATGCAAAAATTGAAACACGAAGTGAGTACAAATTGAAGTTACGTATTTTAATCCATTCAATATGTAGGTGATCATCTATGATTAAAAATAAAGGTTATCGTGATCAAGTTCAATGTTCATAAGATTTGCAGCTGTCTTTTTCGGGTCAACCGGTTGCAAATCGGACAGAACAAATGCAAGCAAATATTCGTCTGGTCTGCTGTATTTCTACCTGAACAGGTAGGGTATAATATTTTAAGGAATCTCTATCCTCTTGGGCTAAGGTGAGTTTTAGTGACATTTTAATATTTTGCAAGCGTATCTTACCCAATTTTATTTGAAGAACAATCCTTTACACCGGCATGACTAGACACAAGAAAAAGTATCTTAACACTTAAATCCACTGAACTGCAAAGGTTACAAGACAGATGGCTGTTTTTACGCTTGTTTCAGGCAGCCAATTTGCGCCTAACCATGACCGTGCACATCGACAATCTCTGTCAAAATGAATCTACGAAAGACGAAACGAAAGGACACAACCGACCGAAATGTGGCTTACTTGCAGAACGCCTTGCTAAATGCCAATATTCCTGGAAACGTGAGTGCAACTAAGCTCTTGCGTTGCAATATTCATGCTAAATTTTTGCCTCAGAAATTCAATCGTAGTATAATATGGTATAACCAGCATAAAGATAATACAAATGTCAATCGGCGCCGGTGCAACATTGTCGCTTTACAAAATTGCATTTTTTTTCTGTATGAGCATTGGAAGCTTTGTTATCATATAACATTGTGACACTTCCTGATTTAGTCTAGATGAATACGTTATAACAAGCTTCATAATGAAAAAATTCATACAAATATTAATTTATTTCTTTAAAATGTGGAATTTCTTCAATTGTAGCGTTATAATATTAATGTAATTGTGACACAAGCTTTCAAAATGGAAATCATGCGATTATTAACTCCATTTTTATGGATTTTGCAAAAGTCGCGAATTGATTTCAGTAGCTACCTTCAGCGGCGGAGAAAGGCTCCCCACTATTAGGAAAGAACATGGCTGTTATAAAAATTTTCTGAAATATTGAAATGTTATTAATGTTATTATTAAGTGAAATCCTGTAACTAGTTTCTGAGGTACCGACAAAGTTGGACATTTGACTCTAACGTTTTGCGAATATTTTTGGATTTTGATTTTTTCGAGGACTCTATTCAGCGTGTTCAAATAGTTGACTTCCCGTATAATTCTGGAGAAAGGGATAATATCGAGTGGCACTTTTTAGGTTGATCTTTCAATTCCTGACTCGAATATTCAATTTTTGAAAAGTGGAATTCTTATACAGTGTGTGCTGTCTAAGCAGAAGTTATTTTTATTTAAACTTGAAATATTTCTAATATCTGATAATTTCGGTAAAATATCAGGATATAATCGAGTCCTTATCAAATTTTCACGTGTGGGACCAATCTCCTCCCTGAAAGTTGCACCTCATCGAAAAAGTAATCAAATTTCTTAAACGATTATTGTATTACTTTCATGTTCGCTATTCATTTCAGAGTGTGTTCATAAAAAATGTTCTATTCATTGTTTCGGAACAACTTACAGTATTTTGGTGAAAGGACGGGAACATAGAGAAATAAGGGAACGTTCTGAAAGACATGTGTAGAAAAGTGAACGAATAGTATGTAGTTTCAGTAAGATGTGGTTTGTGAAATCCTTCACGAAGGAAACGTGTTAATATATGTATATGAATTTTAGGTATTTTTTTTAGAAAATAAAACCTGCATATTTCAGAAATAATGCATTTTTTCGATTGATGTGGAAGTGTAATAAGTTTTCTTTCAGAGGTGATTTTATATTAACCTGGAGTCATACATTAAAAAATGGTTTTCAACTTTTTTGAAATCTGGAAAACTGTCCATGTCGATTGTTTTGAATCGAAATACTTGTGAAACGCCTCAGTTTTTAATAAATTTAACACTTTTACTACACAGTAAATGATTATCTTCACTTCATATGAACTGAATGAAAACTTGTTTTTAAACAAAGATTTTCAGAGAATAATTTTATTAATGTGGTCCTTGACATTATCTTGTGAAGATATGATGTACAGGGTGGACTTAATTCGATGTTTTAGTACCGTAGCTATGTGATCTGTTGTAGATAGAGAAAAATGATCCCCCCTCTATCGAGCTCGATGTTCGAGAAAAACTAATTGGTGAACAAGGATTTCAGCTATATGTTTCAGTTTTCTAGTTTATTTATTTATATATATAAGTATAATATAAGGAATGTCCACAGCCGAAACCAAAATGACATTCACTAGATGAATATTAGTTACATAGAATCTAGTACTCTAAAAAAGTATTATATAAGACATCAATAGTGAGTTGTATTCACAGAAAGAATGAAAAAAGAAATACGAAATGAATATTACAATAACGAACGATTGAATGAATTTGATGTTAGTCAGTAAAGAGCAAGCGTAATGTTCTCTTCAAGCAGGCCAATGTGACCCCAAACAAATTGATACTCCTATACGTGTTGCAGACACGTAGCATCCTATCGATAGGGTTGTTTTGTACACTATTCGTTTTTCTAAAAGTTATAGAGAATAGGTCGTGGTGCCTCAATGATTTCATAGGAACATTAAAAGTAACCATGTGCAAGATCTCAGGTACGTGCAGTACACAGTTCAATATTTTAAACAAAACCAAGTGACAATAAATTGAAATATTTACAGGCAGGAGCGTATGTCGTGATTCAGCATAACAAACTTAGTTTTGAAGCATATGAACCGTATGAATCTATTCTGAATGCGTTCAAGTCGGTTGGAATAACAATCATAACGAGGGTTCCAAATACATGAGGCAAAATTTAATTCATTAATTTACTGTAGATGTAAGCATAATATAAAGTGATAAGTGATTTTACATATTTAAATTCCTTACTTTTTTTTTATAACCCATCATTCGACTTGAACTATTTACTGTGCGGTCTATGTGTGCATCGAAGTGGTGCCAATCGAAAGTGACACCCAGATCAAAAGCCGTGGACACACGTCGCAACAATGAATTTCCAATTGAGTACTGAAAAGTGATAGGGGGGAATGGTTTCTAGTAAAAGTTATCGGGAAACATTTATTTAAATTCAAAAATAATTGGTTTTCTCTACAGTACTCAACCAAGTGATTCAAATCTAGTTGAAAATCAAGGCAGTCCCTTAAGCATCTGATAGATCGAAAAACTTTCAGATCGTCTGCATAGAGCAAGAATCTGGAATGCCGGAAACATTTATCTATGTCATTGTTATAAATTAAGAAAAGGAGAGGACTGAGATGAGTTCCCTGTGGTACCCCAGAAGTACTAATGAAAGATTCAGATTTAAAACCATTTAAACTAACGAAATGTGACCTATTCAGAAGATACGATTGGATCCACTCCAGCAACCCACCACTTACACCTACTTCGGCTAGTCTGAAAATGAGAATATCGAAACTTATTCTGTCGAAGGCTTTAGAAAAATCTGTGTAAGTAGCATCAGTCTGAATTTGAGAATCCATTGCACTCTGCAGGTACTCACTATAAACGATTAAATTAGTTTCTAGAGTCCTACCCTTAAAAAATCCGTGGTGTTGTGGGATAATGAAATTTTTCACATGAGAGAAAAGATATTTATAAATTATACATTCAAATACTTCAGCAATGATCGAAAGCTTGTTAATAGGTCTATAATTAGAAATATCATTTTTATCTCCACTTTTGAAAATTGGGACAACGGCGGACTCCTTCCACTTTTTTGGAAATACACCATTAATCAGAGACTGATTGAACAAAATATGCAGTGGTTTACTTAATTTGTGAGCGCAATTTTTGAGAAAAATTGGTGAAATGCTGTTGGACCTGAACCCTTCGACACGTCAAGGGATAAGAGAACCTCTCGGACCTCTTCCTCTTCCATGTGAATATTTGATAGTACATAATTATTGCAGTTTTTAACAGTTACACTACGATTGACTGCTGACTTACAGGAACATATACACTCTCGAAATAACGGGCAAAAAGATTGCATATCTCTTTTCCATCTGGTGAAGAAATATCCCCATAGCTCATTTCATTAGGTAGTTTAGAGGCCTAGAGACATATTTCCAGAATGATTTGCGGTTCGTTGGCAGTTCCCGCTCTATGTTGGAGGTGAAGAGCCCAATTGAATTTGGCCACGGAACACAGAATATGTCGATTAGTTATGGTACAAGCTGACTGGAGAAAGTTTTGTTCAGAGATGAGTTGAGATATTGTCCTATTTATAGCGCTCGTCGTTCTCTAATGTACAGGCATCGAAATAAGAGATATATCCTATTGGTGTGCGGAGGAATTTCTTTTAACGCCCAGACTGATCTGGTCATCATGATAATAGAACCCCGAATGCTCAGAGATACGTCACAGACATTGAAAAAAATGTTGTACCATTTGCAAACATGGGTGAAAATTTTTTAGTTGCATGATAACGCAAGACCTCACCAAGCTCATACCGTAAGATTAGGTCAGATTAGATTTGCACGCAGGCGGTAACTACCCTGTAAAGGTTTCCCTTCGAAACAAAAATTGATTTGTTTTCCTTTTTATAATTATCTTGAAAATAGCCAAAATATTCAAGGAGGCTCGTTTGATTAAAAATGATTTTTCGCGAAAGAATACTTTTCTTATACACCGTTGTAAAGAAGCTTTGAAGAGCTTTCAAATGAGGAACCGCTTGACCCCTTTGTCCTATTTAATTTTGAGGGATTGAAACGCCCTTTCCCAGTGGGTTGCTCATTGAAGCCTCTAAAATACGTGTAAAGATATCCCGCAAAACAAAATCATTCGACGTATTTCGGCAAATTTCTCCAATCACTACAAAATAATAAATATACAGGGTAGTAGGTAGAAGTTTTTATAAGTTCTATGTTCTAACCTCATAATTATCCACTTTTAATCTTGTAAGAAAACCACGTTATTTTGTGCTACGTTTATTTGTACAATAAATAATTACATTTTTTTGCAACTTGAAACTGCAATCTGCTACAGGTTATGGGTTCCAGAAGCAGACCAACAATCGTATGAGAAAAATATCAAGTCGAGTTGAATAGTTTTTATCGAAGGTACGATTTCTGTACGTTTATTTGTTGTAAAAAAAATGGAGAATGTCTGTAACAAAGTTGAACATTGAGAACTACCAGCTTTGGAAGCATCAAATGAGGTTGTTGCTGAAGGCAAAAAAAGTTTGGTTTACTATTAAAAACGTAAAACCAGAGGTTACACAAACAAATGCTATAGAAGTAGAGAACTTTGAGGAGAAAAATGCTCTGGCAGCTTTTATGATTTCAACTTCACTTTAACCGAGTCAAGCACAGCAAGTGTTAAGCCTAGACGGAAGCAGAGATATAAGGTTGAAGTTACAACAGATTCAGGAAGGAAAAGTTGCCTCTAGAAAAGTGGACTTAAGGTTAGAGTTGAGTACTATAAAATTGAAAGAAACTGAAACAATTGAAAGATACCTATCAAGAGGACAGTTTATTCGAGATCAACTAATACAATGTGGTGCCGTGATCCAAAATGAAGAGTACATTGGACTGATGTTGAATGGCCTATCTGGAACATATAAATCGATCATAGGAATTTCGGAATGGATTGAAGGCTCAAGAAGATGAATTGCAAATTACAGAGGTCAAAACAAAACTAGAAGCAGCTTGTCTCTTGAAAAGAAACAAAAAGTTTAAATATAAGAAAGAAGAGAAAACAAATGTTGTTTATTGGGTATGCAATAAAAAAGGTCACTATGACAGATACTGTCAGCAAAGATCAGATAAAAAGGAAAGTGTAACTGTGAAAAGGCGAATATAGTGAATGATGACAATGTTTCATATGAGAGTGCCATGGAGATTACTCAGGAAAGTGACAAAACAAACTCAAAACAATGGTTCTTAGACTCTGGCGCAACAATCACATGACCTACAACAAAGAATTTTTCATAACGTTAAATGACATCAAAAAAACAGAAGTGAAAAAGGCAAATGGAAGGTTCATAACTGTAAAAGGTATTGGTACAGTTCGAGTCCAAGTAACCAATAAAAACAAATGTATTATTTGTGCCAGAAATTGCTGAGAATTTATTTTCAATAAGTGCATTTGAAAAAAAGAATTTCAAGACAGAATTCAGTAAGGGAATGTGTCAAATGAGAAAAGAAGATGGAGGTCTAATGATGACTGGAAAGAGAGTGAATAACTTGTATGTAGCTGAAGTTGAACATGTAACAAAAGAGGGATGTGTAGAAGAAGTAAAATTTACTACAGAAACATGGCATAGACGATATGGACATCAAAGTCTCGAAACGTTGAACAAAATGAAAAAGGACAAGATAGTAGATGGTCTGGATTTTTCCAATAAACAAACATGTATCAATCAAAGCAGTGAGGAAACCATTCACACCTCATCCAGAAATAAAAACAAAGAGCATTTTGGAACTGATCCATATGGATTTATGTGGACCAATTCAAGAACCATCACTAGCTATATTTTATTATACATGTATGTACTTGTCGGCGACGACTCAAGAAAAATATGGGTGTATTTTTTGAAAACAAAGGATAAAGCTTTTTCAAAGTTCAAGGTTTTTAGAAATGAAGTTGAAAAGCAAACAGGTAAATAAATTGAAAGAATCAGGAGTGATCAAGGCGGCGAATTTTCAAATAATACTTTTAGAGAAGCTTTGGAGGAGTATGGAATTGTACATGAAAGAACAGCTCCATATACACCGCAATCTCATTATTATACAAATGGTTCGCTGTATGTTGAGTGATGCAGAATTACCTATTCGCAGGGAGCACGACGAAAGCGACATCTGATGGTAGCGTAAAATCATGCTCGGCAATGGTATGACATGTGAAAGATCCGTATAAATAACAGTGAATTGTTTCAAAAAATGAATTTAAGAATAAATATGTGTTATAAAAATCTGTGATCGTGTTTTTTAAATTGAAAGAACTCATTACGATGGAAAAGTGTGTATAAAAAATTGAGGAAAAAATTCTTTGAAAACAAGCTTTTATTTAAATGCTCTAAAAAGAAAAAAAAATAAACTTTTGCACTAAAACTTTTACCGTTAATTTATAACGTCATTTCAAATTCAACACATTTGACACAATTTATATGATAATATAAATAATATGAAAGCTTGTCGCGAGATATAAGTACTCGTATTTACTTTATCAGTTTGAAATATTAACAGGTAGGCATAACATATAAATTGTGTCAAATGTGTTAAATTTGAATGACGTTATAAGTTAACAGTAAAAGATTTAGTGTGAAAGTTAATTTTCTTTCTATTTAGCGCATTTAAATAAAAGGTTGTTTTTAAAGAATTTTTTAAACTTAATTTCATTTCTTAGTTATTCTTGGCAATCTTTCATCTGGTAACCATATTGTAGGAACGAATAAAAGAAAATTATCCGCCATTTCGTTTTGCATTAAGAATAATTGGTCCACCGCCTTGTTGGATTTAGAATGACGTCACATAGTTAATCATGCATTGTCATCCAAACTCAACGTGTATACAAAATTTCAGCTCAGTTGGTTGTGATCAAGTGCCTTAAAATTGAGTTGTAAGATTTCACCCGAACATACAAACATACATACATTGCAAGTTGAATAAAAGCTTGTAAATATGTTTATGAATAACTAAAAGGAGTTTTAGAATCCCATGGGGTTAACCTGTGAAATGTAAACAAATTTAATACATGACAACTGCAATAATGAAAATTACAAAAGTGTTGATTGTTAATATGATTTTCAGAAATAAAATGAAAACTTAATGACAATGTAATTGCGAATCGTAATTTGAACATACATTACCCTAGTTGCATTGTTACTGAATAATGTTACACACTACTTTGTTTTTCTTTTAACATCATTTATCCATTTATTTTTTTATCCATTTATTTCTTCCATCCATTTATTTCAGTAGGCCACTGGAAATGTGTAAAATTTACATTTACTGTTTCTAGCTGTATTTTTGCAATCAACAACACAACAACTATTATGGATCATTTTTATTTAATGTTAACGTGTTTATTTATGATAAAAGCATGATTTAACGATAATTTGACCACATCGAGCGCTGTGATCGATTCAGGTGTCCCCACTATATACTCCGCTCCCTGCCAATAAGATTTTGGGCAGAAGCAGCCTATTATGCAGCATATCTAAAAAAGCGAACGTATACCAAAAGGTCGGTATGACTCCAGAAGAAAAGTTTAATGGAACCAAAATTGATGTGAGACATCTTAAAATATTTGGATGCTCAGCATACTATCTGATGCCAAAACAGAACTGGCGAAAACGTTTCAAAAAAGGGTATATTTGTTGGTTACAGCAACTTAACCAAACATTATCGAATATATTGCAGAGAAAGGGATACTGTTATCACAATAAGGGACGCAGAAGTTATAGAAGAGAAAAATGGATATGAAATTTTATCAATTGATGATAATAATTACTATAACTATGCTCTGGTAAAGTACGATCTGAAAGAAAATGATACAGATATTAATGTAAGTGAAGCACAACATGGACAAGAAACAAGAAAAAAACTTGGAAATCTACAAGTTTATGTGGATAATCAAGCAGCAATGAAGCTATCAAATAATTCTATTTATCATTCCAGAACCAAACATATACAGAGGAAATATTTTTCATAAGAGATGAAATAAATAAGAAAAGATAAAGTTACAATACATAGAGAATAAAGAAAATGCTACAGATTTTTTAACAAAACCTGCAACGAAGAGTATTTTGAAAAATTTCCAAAGAAAAGGTTGGTGTTGTGAAATTCGATGTGTAAAAAGGTGAGGGAGAGTGTTGTGTGTTTTTGACATATCTCATTTCTATGCTCATAAATTTTTATAAGTTCTATGTTCTAACCTCACAATTATCCACTTTTAAAATTGTAAGAAAACCACTTTATTTCTTGCTGCGTTTATTCGTTTAATGAATAATTACATTTTTGCAACTTATAATTTGTCTTTCACGTTATATGAAACTGCAATCTGCTACAGATGGAATATTCTATATATTCTTTCGAATGACAATGGAGTATTTTCTAAAGTAAAAAATATCAGATTGATTCAACTTCATATACTTAAAAATTAAATATTCGAAAAAATTAATATTTATTTTCCTGCAAAAATTTCCAAATGATATAAAACTATTTGATATAGAATAATGTTGTAGTTGGTTGAAAGCATCAGCTCACATTTGAATGATTATGACTCTGATAAATTCGGATCTGTGGAATATATTTTGTTACATTTAACAAATTGGTTATGCCCTAGCTCAGTGGATAACCGCTCTCCCTATAAGGCAATATATAGTGATGCATCAACTTTTCAATAGAAAGAATAACAAACTCAAAAAATATTCATCAAAGAAAATTATATTTTGTATGTGTTATGATGAAAGTGACCATTGACCATTGTCAACCTCTCCCTCTATTTCAGTTAGTTATGTAATAAAGAGCTCTTGGATGAGCTGAACGTGCCCATAACGACTTTCAGTCCTAACGAAAATATTTGATAGAAGAATTCAATATTTTTATTGGAAAATCTGTTCAATAAAAGTTACCAACAACGATACAATGAACGTTCATTTAACACTTCATATTTTAGTGTTTCTTACTTTGAAAGAAAATATTGCAAGACCTCCTAAACTAAGGTAACGTAGAATTTTGAACAGCTTGATACTCACTTTGCATGGCATATATCGAGTGTTCCGTGAAAAATACCCCAAGCAAGCTCCTACAAGTTGACTTTTCAAATGGTAACCTCAAGTTTTCATTTTTTTCGATTATTCATTCAATTTTGAGTACCTTCTGGTACAAAAGCTAAAACGCTGTTTTTACCAATAAAAGAGAAATTATCGAAAAATATCGGAAGAAAATTCAGAATTCCAATTCATCGATGTACTTCGTAGAATGGGCGATTTTTCGTGTTTGTGATAACATTTTCTGTTCTAGGAAGTGTTTTGGTCATGATTCAAATTCAGTTAACTCACACTTTTTCGTTTATTGGGTGAAAAAATACTCAAAACGTAACATGAGACTCTAACGAATCTTGAAGAAAATGAAAATCATAGAACAATCTTCATAGAATTACAATGAATATCATCCGCAATTTTTAACAAGAATTATGACAGATCGGGTACCTACCCGCCAATTCTTCTTATTATTTCGTTTCGAGCTTTTTCACTGAGAATTAATAAGTATGGAAGACGAAAATATATTGAATACATGCATGATGAATGTTTATTTTCTATCTAACAGAAATAGACCTCGAGCATTTCGACTCTATCGGGAACAATTTCCAGATTGTGATGAAACTGAGCGCTGCAACTTAACTATACTCTAAAAAACTAACTGAAATAGCATTCTTTCAAAAGTGAAGGAACGGAATTGAATGTCTTCTTGAGTGTAGAAGCGAACCTAGAAACTTCTCTTCGTAAAATTTTTGCAGAAACAGGGACGTCAGAGACGACAGTTCAATGTGTTTCACGAAAGTACGGAAAAAATACAAGAAAGCATTGCTGGACACGGCGCATTGTCGTGAAGTAACACATAGTTGTTTTTGATGTTTGGTCACAAAAAAATGATTGTCAACCGTCGATCTGAACGCACAAGATCCCGAACAATGTTGACGTTTTCTGTTCTAGAAAGTGTTTAGGCCATTATTTAAATTCAGTTAACTCACACTATTTCGTTTATTGGGTGAAAAAATACCCAAAACGTAACATGAGATTCTAACGAATCGTGATGAACATGAAAATCATAGAGCAATCTTCATAGAATCATTATGAATATCATCCGAAGTTTTTAACAAGAATTATAACAGAGCAGGTACCTACCCGCCAATTCTTGTTATTATTTCGTTTCGAGTCTTTTTCACGGAGAATTAATGAGTATGAAAGACGAAAATATATTGAATACACGCATGATGAATGTTTATTTTCTATCTAACAGAAATAGAGCTCGAGTATTTCGACTCTATCGGGAACAATTTCCAGATTGTGATGAACCAGAGCGCTGCAACTTAACTACACTCTAAAAACACTAACTGAAATAGCAATCTTTCAAAAGTGAAGGAACGGAATTAAATATCATCTTGAGTGTAGAAGCGAACCTAGAAACTTCTGTTCGTAAAATTTTTGCAGAAACAGGAACGTCAGAGACGACAGTTCAATGTGTTTCACGAAAGTACGGAAAAAATACAAGAAAGCATTGCTGGACACGGTGCATTGTCGTGAAGTAACACATAGTTGTTTTTGATGTTTGGTCACAAAAAATGATGTTGTCAACCGCGATCTGAACGCACAAGATCCTGGACAATGTTGACATTGACACGAAGGAACATTACCGGCTGCATGGAGAGTGGCTGATGTCATTGCGGTGTATAAAAAGGGCGATAAAAGTCTCAAAGAAAACTATAGACAAATCAGCCTAACTTGCTCCGAGGTGAAAATAATGGAAAGAATTATTTCTGATAACTTGATACCATATTGTGTGTCCAGCAATGCTGGACACGGCGCATTGTCGTGAAGTAACACATAGTTGTTTTTGATGTTTGGTCACAAAAAAATGATTGTCAACCGTCGATCTGAACGCACAAGATCCCGAACAATGTTGACGTTTTCTGTTCTAGAAAGTGTTTAGGCCATTATTTAAATTCAGTTAACTCACACTATTTCGTTTATTGGGTGAAAAAAAACCCAAAACGTAACATGAGATTATAACGAATCGTGATGAACATGAAAATCATAGAGCAATCTTCATCGAATTATTATGAATATCATCCGAAGTTTTTAACAAGAATTATAACAGAGCAGGTACCTACACGCCAATTCTTGTTATTATTTCGTTTCGAGTCTTTTTCACGGAGAATTAATGAGTATGGAAGACGAAAATATATTGAATACACGCATGATGAATGTTTATTTTCTATCTAACAGAAATAGAGCTCGAGCATTTCGACTCTATCGGGAACAATTTCCAGATTGTGATGAACCGGAGCGCGGCAATTTAACTATACTCTAAAAAAACTGACTGAAATAGGGTTCGTTTAAAAGTGAAGGAACGGAATTGAATGTCTTCTTGAGTGTAGAAGCGAACCTAGAAACTTCTGTTCGTAAAATTTTTGCAGAAACAGGGACGTCAGAGACGACAGTTCAATGTGTTTCACGAAAGTACGAAAAAAATACAAGAAAGCATTGCTGGACACGGCGCATTGTCGTGAAGTAACACGATGTTTGGTCACAAAAAAATGATGTCAACCGCCGATCTGAACGCACAAGATCCCGGGCAATGTTGACATTGACACGAAGGAACATTACCGGCTGGATGGAGAGTGGCTGTTGTCATTGCGGTGTATAAAAAGGGCGATGAAAGTCTCAAAGAAAACTATAGACAAATCAGCCTAACTTGCTCCGATGTGAAAATAATGGTAAGAATTATTTCTGATAACTTGATACCATATTTGATGCAGAACAACATAATTTCACCTCGGCAGCATGGATTTCTCCCTGGCAGATCTGTTACCTCTAACTTGTTGCAGTGCTGGATGAGTGGACCAAATCTATCGATCTCGGCTTTCCTATTGATGTCATCTATCTCGATTTCCAGAAGACATTCGACAAAGTCCTACACAAGCGTCTACTTAAAAAGTTGAAACACATTGGGGCTAGGGGAGCTTTACTCAGATGGATTGAGCAGTTTCTGGCAATAAAAGTTTTCGGGTTAAAGTAGGTGAGGTCTATTCAAATATGCATCCAGTGACAAGTGGAGTCCCCCAAGGATCAGTCATTGACCCTATACTCTTCCATATATATACTTCTGACCTCCCAGGCTTACTTTCTTCCACGTGTTCGATGTATGCAGACCACTCCAAGTTATACTCTAACCCCCTCATTGCTCGGAGAGAGCTTCAGATGGACCTTGAGAGAGTTATGGAGTGGAACAGAAAATGGCTTATTCCATTAAATGCATCAAAATGTATGGTGATACATATCGGTAGAAATAATCCCTAATACACATACTATATCAATGGAATGCCCAATCTCAACTGTCGAAAAGCATAATGATCTGGGAGTAAAAGTGACTAAGGATCTGACATGGACAACCCACATAGAAAACATCTGTAATAATGCCAGAAAAAAAAAGTGTATTCTATATATATAATATATATAAAACTTATATAAGACCACAGATAGAGTTTTGCTCCTCGGTTTGGACGCCTGTTCTTGTTCGAGACATGAATCTTATTGAATCAGTTCAACGCGCAGTCACCCGTCTCCCATATGGAATTCATTGACCATCTTATAGAGATAGAATGCTGATGACAAAATCGATGTCCCAGATTGACCGACTTGAGAAAGGATGCCTGATGAACACTTACCGAATTTTACATGCATCATTCTCTGTTGATCTCGCAGATATTTTCCAACTGGCTCAGAATTCCAACCTGAGAGGTCACAGTTTGAAGCTGACACATGAGCGGTATCGCACCACCTGTTGAAGAGAATTACTTCCAAATAGAGTGTTTAACACTTGGAACTCCCTTCCTTAGGATGTAGTGAATGTCCCTTCGATAAACTGCTTCAACAATAGACTGGATAGTTACTTGTTGAGTTAGTTGTATTATGCTAGGCTGGTTTATTTAGTTGAGTTTATCCTTATGAAATTTTGATTTTTATGTTTAAATTACTTGATTGTAATGATTGATTTTTTTTTGAGTTTCATAAGTCTTGAAGACCTCACTCTTATTGCATTCATAATAATAATAATAATTTTCATTGGAGTTCGCACTCTATGGCCTTCCGCTTCGTGGTTCATTTTCAACCGATTATTTTTCTTCTGAAAACATTCTAACCACCGAAAAACCTTGCTCATCGATGAAAAACTTCCTCCATACTCCTGTCGTACTTTTTCAAATGTTTCTGTTGCATTGTGTCCTACTTTGAAGCACATCTTTGCTCAAACTTGATGCTCCTCATTGTTAGAACGCACAAGAAAAAAATGTTTCATGAAAACAAACAAATGACTTCAACGAGCTCAAATTTACTCTGGAGCCGTATCACATGTGCACGTGACGCTGCTTAGAGTCCTTCGTCTCACGCGTTGCAGGATCAGTAGAGAGGTTGCCAGACTCATTAATTCATTAACAAACCTCGTAGAATATGCATATGTCGGTATATAAATATGTTTATTGATAAAAGAATATATTTGTCTTTCTTTTCGAATATAATTCCGTTAAAAACATGGAATTTTTTCAAGCAGCTTTCGTATCTACCCTCGAATTAGGATACGCTGGCGTCGTCCCTATAGTAAACACCCTGATGTATAAAAAACAAGAGGGTAATGTTTTCGTAATTTTGTTATTTGAGAAGCCTAAGTTATTAGTGCTAATGAATTCAATTCCTGACACTCTTAATAGTGAAATAATTTTCTATATGATAATTTTAGATCATTATTATTGATTAAATTATACATTTTTGTCTATTAATGAAAGTCTTCCACTTCCGACTTTATAAGTAATGTAGTTCCGATATATTCATATCATTAGCATTTTACTAACAGCAATGTCAATTCATAGGATATTCATCATAATTAGGTTGTTAGCCTTATGGGGTAGTGACCGCTGTAAACTTTCTGCAGGGGTATGCGGAGGCCCTCCTGTAACGCCCTAATCTTCCAATTCTTTTGAACATCTATATCATCATATTTCTTTATTTAATTTGAATGAGCAATTTTAGTCAAGTGCAAATTCGTTATTTGTTACAGAAAATTACAGGGTATTACAAAATAGAATAGCAATCTTTCGAAAAGTAATAGAAATCGTAAAAATAATGCCATACCAATAATAACATATAACGTTTTTCCTATGAAACCCCCTGTTGGGATGTTCACCACCAAGGTTTAAGAAAAAAACAAAGAGATTCGAACAATAAAATCTGTTTAGATCAATAAATTTTCGCAAATCAGTAACGAGAAAACGGACTCTAACATCCTAAGATGTATAAAAGTATAAAACACTTTTGTCTGATTTCCACAATGTTTATTTTAATACACACGACCGGTTTCGATAGATACATCATTTTCAAGTGTCTAGAGCTAACAGTTATGATGAGCAAGAATGTGCTAACTATACCTATTTTACATGTTTATAGCGGAGAGTCATTCAATTCTTGTTGGCTATTGAGGGTGTTTTTATAAAGTTTGCTTTTTAAATTATCTAATGCAGTTATGTGATTTGTAAATATGTGTCCTACATAAGCTGTTGTGAAGTCTGTTATGGATAGGGGAATGGAAATGGAATATATATAAATATACACAACAAATTGTCGTGAGAAACTGCAGAAAATGTGGAAAATTGTCAGGCCGATTTCGCATCTCATTGCCAGTTCTGGCTTCCAATTGGTGACGTGATTTTTCACCTTATAAACTGAATCTCTTTGGTATCCACATCAAAAATAATCAAGAGGGTTCAAATCTGGAGACCTGGCTAGCCAAGATATCGGACCTCATCGGCCAATCCAATGATTTGGAAATGTTTTCTGTAAGAAATTCATCACTGGTAAGCTATTGTGAGGTGAAGCACCATCCAATTGAAGATAAACTCCCTATCCGCAATATTCTCTATGAGCATAGGTAGATCAATTGGTCCCTATACAGTGTGTTCCAACGAAAATTTGACCCCCCCTATAACTCCGAAATGAGTAACATTAGCGAAAAACACCAAGACACGTCGATTTTTGTTTCGAGGAGGAGCATTTTCGAAATAATTCGAAACTTGTCAGATCAACCCCTACCCCCAGCAACCCTAATTTCGAAATTCATCATAGGAATAAGGGTCGAGTGGCACCTTACTGTAAAGGTCTGTCAATTCTCCATTCTGATTTGTCATTTTAGAATTTTAAATTAACATACAGGGTGTCCCAACCGAGGGTAAAGTTGAATTCCTGCAAATCCCAAATACTAAATGAAATCGATTTATTTTGGCATAATGCAAGCGCAGGTTTATGCTCGGTCTAGAAAACGACCTACACTTGTGAATTTGGAGTTGGTGCAATCAACCCCTATTTCCAGCATCCCCAACTCAAAAATCATTCGATCGAAAATAGGTCAAGTGGCACCTCGTTGGAAAGGTATTTCAATTTTCTTCGAATTTGGTATTTTCGAAATTCAGAATCAGCATACAGGGTGTCCCGGAGCAGGAACACTGAAAACCCAAATAACTTTTGAAACTGGTTCATTTCGGTATAATACGAGAACATGTTTATGTTTGATTCGAGAATAAGACTCTCTTGCGTGAATATGGAATTTTGCAATCAATCTCTTCCATTCAGCATCCCCAACTCAAAAATCATACAAGTGATTACAGGTTGAGTGGCAAAGTTCCAGAAAGATTTTTCTATTTTCTGAATCACTGAGGCATTGGTTTCAGTTTGGCAATCGAGGTTTTCTGGCGTGAGGATCAGGATGAGGGGATGATGGAGAAACTGATTGGATGCTCATATAAACAGGAAAACGAGATTTATTGAACTTGTATTCAATTGAAAACAAAAAACTAACTTGATTATTACAACAATTGTTCAAAATGACCTCCGCTCACCTCCATACAGTTATACAGACGATTTTCGAACTCTCTTCTCACATTAGCGAAAACTTCAGGAGTCAAAAGTCGGCATTCTGTGATAATCCTCATCCGCAGCTCCTCCAGGTTTTCTGGTCTTGTGGCATAAACTTTAGATTTTAGATGGCCCCACAAAAAAAAATCTAGGGGATTTAAATCTGGTGACCTGGCTGGCCACTCAACAGGTCCTCTTCTACCAATCCACCTTCCTGGAAAATTTTTGTCTAAATATTGGCGCACCCGAGCATCATAATGCGGAGGAGCACTGTCTTGTTGAAAACGCATTTCGTCCTCAGAAAGAGTTGGATCGTTCTGTAAAATTTCTGTCAATCTAGGATGTATGTGTTCCTCTAACAACTGTAGGTAGCCATTTCCATTCAGATTACCCTCAATAAAGAAAGGCCCAACTAGATGATTGCCAAAATTCCTGCCCAAACGTTCAACTTCTGAGGCCTTTGCGTGTGGGCCTCTCTAAACCAATGAGGATTCTGTGTGTCCCAATATCGACAATTATGTCTATTCACTTCACCACTGAGCATAACGGTGCTTTCATCAGAAAAACAGATGTTATTCAGAAAATTTGGATTAGCGTTTAGGTTTTCACTTAGATTTTCACAAAACTGTAAACGACGATCTGGATCATCTTCGTTTATTTCATGCACTAATTTTACCTTGTAGGGGTGAAATTTGTGATGTTTCACGATTCTATGGACAGTTGTAACTGATACACCAGTCAGACGAGATAGTTTTCTGATCGAAGTAGTATTCTCCATTTGTAGATGACCCACTACTGCCACTTCCGTTGCCTCATTTCTGACAGGACATGCCACTTCATGTTTTTGTTTGCCACCGAACCCGTAGCTAGGAATTTGTCAACCAAGTATTTAACGTACTGGTGACTGACTCCTTTCTCTTTCAGGATGGTTCCTATCGAATATCCTTGCCGTTTCTTTGGCACAACTGTTATTTCGAAAATACGTCGATACAATTTCGACCCTTTCCTCAGTGGAATAAACCATTTTCAGATTAATTTCAACTGACGAACAACAACAATAATGAGGAACTGATCTGAATAATAATAATATTTCATTGTAAAATGAGAAATAACAGATGACTGCACGCCAGATGGAAATGAAAAAATGTGAACATTTTCAATGCAGAAATCAGCTTTATTTCTTCGTAATTGATGCTCAACACATCGTACCCCAATACTTTCAACAGTTTCGAATTAATTTTAGTTGATAATTTCAAATGACGATATTGAATTTTTCGAAAGCGACATCCTGTATGGAGAGCCGAACTGAATGAAATGCTTTAATCATTCTGGAATTCAAAAAACCTTTCTGAAGATATGCCACTTGAATTATTTGTATGATTTTCAAGTTGGGGATGCTGAATGGAAGGGGTTGATTGCAAAAATTCTATAACCACACAAGAAAGTCCTATTCTCGGATCAAACATGTTCTCGTATACCGAAATGAACCAGTTTCAAAAAGTTATTTGGATTTTCAATGTTCCTGCTTCGGGACACCCTGTATGATGATTCTGAATTTCGAAAATACCAAATTCGAAGAGAAAATTGCAGTACCTTTCCAACGAGGTGCCACTTGACCTATTATCGATCGAATGATTTTTGAGTTGGGGATGCTGGAAATAGGGGGTTGATTGCACCAACTCCAAATTCACAAGTGTAGGTCGTTTTTCTAGACCGAGCATAAACCTGCGCTTGCATTATGCCAAAATAAATCTATTTCATTTAGTATTTGGGATTTCCAGGAATTCAACTTCACTCTTGGTTGGGACACCCTGTATGTTAATTTAAAATTCTAAAAATGACAAATCAAGGTGGAGAATTGACAGACCTTTTCAGTAAGGTGCCACTCGACCCTTATTCCCTATGATGAATTTCAAAGTTAGGGTTGCTGGGGTAGGGGTTGATCTGAGAAGTTTCGAATTATTTCGAAAATGCTCCCCTCGAAACAAAAATCGACGTGTCTTGGTGTTTTTCGCTAATGTTACTCATTTCGGAGTTATAGGGGGTCAAATTTTCGTTGAACACACTGTATAACGTTTTTCCTATGAAACCCCCTGTTGGGATGTTCACCACCAAGGTTTAAGAAAAAAACAAAGAGATTCGAACAATAAAATCTGTTTAGATCAATAAATTTTCGCAAATTAGTAACGAGAAAAACGGACTCTAACATCCTAAGATGTATAAAAGTATAAAACACTTTTGTCTGATTTCCACAATGTTTATTTTTAATACACACGACCGGTTTCGATAGATACATCATTTTCAAGTGTCTAGAGCTAACAGTTATGATGAGCAAGAATGTGCTAACTATACCTATTTTACATGTTTATAGCGGAGAGTCATTCAATTCTTGTTGGCTATTGAGGGTGTTTTTATAAAGTTTGCTTTTTAAATTATCTAATGCAGTTATGTGATTTGTAAATATGTGTCCTACATAAGCTGTTGTGAAGTCTGTTATGGATAGGGAATGGAAATGGAATATATATATAAATATACACAGCAAATTGTCGTGAGAAACTGCAGAAAATGTGGAAAATTGTCAGGCCGATTTCGCATCTCATTGCCAGTTCTGGCTTCCAATTGGTGACGTGATTTTTCACCTTATAAACTGAATCTCTTTGGTATCCACATCAAAAATAATCAAGAGGGTTCAAATCTGGAGACCTGGCTAGCCAAGATATCGGACCTCGTCGGCCAATCCAATGATTTGGAAATGTATTCTGTAGGAAATTCATCACTGGTAAGCTATTGTGAGGTGAAGCACCATCCAATTTAAGATAAACTCCCCTATCCGCAATATTCTCTATGAGCATAGGTAGATCAATTGGTCCCTATATAAGACGCATCACGTATTCAATGAAAACCACTGGTGGAATTTTTTTCGACAACTTTCTGTCCCGCCCACACATTGGAATTCTTCAGAGTAAATTTCGTCTCTTCAGTGCAAATAATTCTGATGATAGCTCTTCTGTTACCAAATAGCACGTAAGAAATTGCACTCCTGGAGCATGGTCTGCTAATTATAGACGTTGTGTTTATTACAGGTTCATTTTTGAGAAGTTCTTGAATCTCATGATGTACTTCAACTACTGCTGGATAAATCTCTTGTTTCACAGAGGGGAATCTTCCAATTTCTCTGCAGTATATGAATTCAGAAGAGAACGTCTCATGATTGGGTGTTCTGCTGATAGTTTAACAATCATTCCTATTTACGACATAAATGTCCTAATGGGTTTTTTCACCGTTTAGCTCTTTAGAAGATTAGGTGATGAACAATGTAGGTACCTGGCTTTCACAATCCTTGGAAGGAACATGACATATGGAATCAAGGTAAATGATGAAATATGTAACAATACCGTGAAATATGAATGTTTGTTCAAATTTGGTAAAAATATGTAATTTACATATAATCCGCTCTTTACTCATTACTGTTCTAGACTCTAGACACCTGAAAATAATGTAACTTTCCAAATCGGTCATATGAATTGAAAATAAACACTGTGGAAATCAGAAAAATAGTTTCATTTTTTTATATCAAAATTCATAATTGATAATAATAAAGCCATCCACAATATCATATATAATGGGAAATCCACTCAGAAATTATTATGAATAACTAAGAGTCCTCAACATTTACTTATATATATTTTATATTTACAATATTTATCTCAAGGTAATTCATACCGAGTTATTGTACAGACTTCATCCACTTGAATTCGATTCATTAGATTACAATAATAGATTCAAAATTAGATCAATAATACATAATAAATATACCATCCAATACCGCAAATTAAAGTTTCTCGTGTCACGAAAACCGAAACCTACTCCACGTAAAACTAAATTTTCTGACCATCAATTTTTGATAGATTCGTTAACCTTTCTGATACTAATTCCACAACTGATGAAACAAATCTCTTGGAGAAAGGTTTCAAACACAATATTAAATCAAACAAGATAAAATCTGATTTAGAGGAACTTGGCATAGATACTGAAATTTCTCTGAAAAATATTCCTAATAACACTCACCTTAAATATTTAGCATCTAACATTATAAAAATGAATCATTAGCTGACTTTAAACCGAGTAAAGAACAAAATATTTTAAAGGCCATCAAACAAAAATCTCAACTGAATGAAGTTATTTTTACAAAAGCAGATAAGGGTAATACTGTTATTGCGTTAAATAAAAATGACTACCTATTTAAAACTCTAAATTTCATTTCGTCCGAAACTATACAATTTTAAACAAAGATCCAACTATTAAATTCCAGAAAATATTAAAATTGCAATAAATGACGCAAAATCTTTAATTAAAGCAATAGATAAATACAAATTAATTTTACCAAACCCTCAACCACCTCAACTGTATTCACTCATTAAATTGCATAAAGTAAATAACCCCGTTAGACCAGTCGTATCTTACGTTACAGCCCCAGCCGTGAAATTGTCGCACTACCTTATAGATATTATTAAAATTATTGTTCATTCAAATCAAAATTTTCTATAAAAAATTCATTCGAATTGATAAATAACATAAAAAACGTTAACCTACCACCTAACGCAAAACTTATTTCGTTTGATGTTGAGAATTTATACCCAAGTGTTCCTCCAGGTGATGTCAAAATATTAATCGAAAACATGTTGAATTCGAATCATGTTAACCACATAATCAAATCAGAAATATTGAATCTGTTGGACGTTTGCATTGAACAAAATTATTTTTCTTTCAACAACATCTATTACAGTAGTGAAAATGGTTTGATCATGGGAAATCCTTTGAGTCCACTTTTAGCAGAGATTTTTATGAATAATATTGAACAGAAAATTCATACACATCCACTCATTTCCAAATTTCTTTATTGGTATAGATATGTTGACGACATCTTAGTATGTTTCATTGGAACTACTCGTCAATTAGACTTATTTGTTAATTTCATTAATTCCATCCATTTGAACATTAAATTCACGATAGAAATTGAACAGAACGATTCCATAAATTTTTTGGACTTAAAAATCACTAAACAAAATAATAATCATGTTTTTTCGGTCTTTCGTAAACCAACACATACTGATACAATTATACATAACTACTCATTACATCCCATTCAACACAAAGTTGCAGCTTTAAACAGCATGGTACATCGGTTACTCAATTTACCTTTATCAGTAAAAGATTATAATGAAGAGTTAAACATCATCAAACAGATAGCCATTAATAATTCATATAATCCGGATATGATAGACCTAATCATTCGTAAAAACTCTATCAAAAGCAATAAATGAAGTATATCCTATTCATAAAGACTATAAAATATTCAACAGTTTAACATTCTGCGGTTCTGCAAGTACAAATATTAAATCCTTTCTCCTCAAACAAAATCTTAATATAGCTTTCAAAACTTCTAATAACTTAGGTAAACATATTAAAATAATAAATCTCGTGTTGAAAAATCAAGTAAATCAGGAATCTATAAACTCAATTGCGGTTCTTGTGATAAAATTTATATCGGTAGGACCTATAGGAGTTTTGGCATAAGAACATCTGAACATAAACGTAGCTTCGACAAAAATAAATCTGATTCAAATTATTCAAACCACCTAATAAAAGAAAACCATTCATTCAATAAAAACTTTGACATATTACATATAAAATCAAAAAGTTCAAAATTAGATCTCCTAGAAGCATTAGAAATAAATAGATACAAACATTCGGACAAGCTTTTGAATGAACAGGTAGATTTGAATTACTCACCCCTACTTAACTTGTTCAATTAGTTTTTATTACCTTTCATACTAACTGTACAATGGCTCGGTGTGGATTTTCCTGTTATTCATCCAACTTGTTCTACGATTTGTTTATAATACCATACTCTTCATTCTATTTTTCATTCTTGATAAAGCTGCTGTGTCAGCGAAACGTCGTCGAATTTTTTCAAATAAAGTGTAGATCAAAGTTAAACCTTGTGTTTTTATCTCATTTAAGAGACCTCAATATTTAATAACCTTTTAGCTAAACAGTTATTATATTGGCTTCGTTATGTGGATGATAATAATGTATTTTTACTTGTACCCACCTTGAACTAAATATTCACGAAAAGTTTATAAATTCAATTCATCCAAAAATAAAATTCACTGCCAAAATTTAACAAAACGGTTCAATAAACTTTTTAGATTCAACTATTACTAAATTAAATAATATACATGATCTCTCCTTCCTTCATAAACCGTCTCATACGAACATCGTAAGTCATAATACGTCGTTTCATCCTGTTCAACATAAAACGACAGCTTTCCACGGCATGATTAACAGATCATTGAATATTCCGTTTTCTAGATAATTTCGATAAAAAACATTATATTATTGACCAAATAGCTCTCAAAAATTTTCAAAACCACGGCCATCTCGGTACAAGCCCGGAGCTGGTCATGTGGCACCAGCGTGACGTCACACTAACAGGGTTACTTGACATTGAACTAGCACATAGTTTATATGGCGCGGGTATTTTAAATTGAATTCGCATGCATTCAAATGATACTATAATATGAAAACACTTGGAAACATGCACTTACAATGACGGAGAAATGTGTAAGAAAAATATTAATGATCTTAGTAGAAATAGGTAACTGAAAACAATAATAGGTAAAGAATTTAAAGTACACTAAGAACACAACTGTTTCATCAGATTTTTCATCTTGATAAAACTCTGAAAAACAAAACTCTTTTGATTCATCCAGTTATTTCTGATCATCAGAAATGATGGCTACAACTTGGAGACTGCAATTTTTCAGTAATGTACCAACTTTTTGAGTCATTTCTGCCAACTCTTTCCCTGTGCCGTTATGGACTGGGAAAAGAGCGACAACATCCTCAAATTTACCAAACTCTGAAGAAATTAAATATTTCACCGCTGTTTTAGCTGCACAAGAATTTTTATTTTCTGCATGTCCCAAAATACCCCATTTTTATGATCATATTTTTGTTTGATATATATTTCATCTATTTGCAAAATAACATATTTCTTCCTGCTATTTAGCTGATTAACTCTTTCTTTGAGAAAATGTTCATTTTCTTCTGGCTTATTAGCTGAAATTTTCAAAGAATTTGTAATTTTTTGAATTGTTTTTGGGTGAGGCAATGTTAAAATGAAATTTTCTCTCAACATAGAATAGCATGCAGTAGACTGGGTGTATATTAAAAAAGAATGCCAAATCATTTCTGGAAAAAAATTCATAGACTTTTTCCTTCAAAGCTCAAATTGAATTGCTCTTTTAAAATATTTATCTTGTGGAAACCATGCTCCCTGCTTTCATCGTGTTTAAGTAAATTTTGCAAGCATTCAAAAAGATCATTAATATTTTTCACCAGATTTGTAACCTTGAGTTAAAGTTCACATCCCTTAACATACTTGTATCTAATTAATATATTTTCTAATTGCGACCATCTATTAATTTTGCCACCACCATTAAGAACCCAAACCAAATCTTCTTTAGATATATAACAGTTGTTTGTACATACCTCTATACCGTTGGCATATTTTCCAAATCAACCGGATAAAAACAAACTTTATCACTTAAAACTTCACATTTACACTGTTCCTCTCTTTGTAAGAACATTTCCTTTCGGACAGCAGGGTCTTTCCGTACTTCTGGCAATTTCTTGCTTACCATATATAAGAAGGTAAATTGGAAAATAATGTGGGAACTACCCCAGGTACCGGTGCATACCTCGATCTAGAAATAACTTTTTCCTGGCCTGTCGAATCCACATACTTCTCTTCTTTTAAAATGAAATGAGCTTCAAAATGTTTTTCACAAGCAACAGACATTTTACCAGGAGTCCAGTTTTTTCTGGGAATGTTTTTCATCGAAGTATTCCTCAACAAGTCATCCTTTGGAAAATAAAACACTGATACTTTTTCGTTTTGCGATTTATAATTGCTTTTACAAGCTGGCACTACACAGGTATTCGGCATATTTAGAGTAAACTAAACAGAACTAGGCAGACACCATATACAGATGAATAAGCACCTGATTCTTAAAAACTTGAAGTGTTACACTCAAATGAATACAGTTCGCAATGAAAACTGTAGATTGTTTAAACAATGCTTAAAACTTCCGAAAACGAATAGAATACGTAATATCTTTAACGTGCTTCAACCAACTGTAAACAATGTCCCGCATGATCCGCAGAAGGTTCATTTTCACTCGGTACGGGCCGTCAATAGCCCTGTTAGCATTGTTGCCAATTCTCAGCAGCTCCGGCCTTGTATAGAGAGGGCCGTGTTAAAACCCAAATGTTATAACTGAATTAGAACTGGTGTACCCAAAATCTTAACAACAACATAGATATAGTAGCCTCACGTATGTTGGGAAATTTAGCTATAATTTAAAATATACAAATACACATCTCGTTCCGAACCAATAATAATCCATCCAAACAGATTAGAAAATAATAAATGTAAAATAAGTAAAGGAAAGAAATCTGATGTATAAGAAACTTAGCTGCGATAATTGTAGTAAGATTTATTTAGTAGAACTTACAGAAATTTCAGCATAAGAGTCAATGAACGTTATCGTAGTATCCTCAATAAAATGAAACAAATTTTGATTATGCGAACTATTTAATTGAAGAAAATCATAAATTCAATCAAAATTACAAAATCTTACATTGATCTAATAAAAACTTGATATTAAATTTTGAAAATCAATAGATATAATTTGAATGAGGAGGCCGTTACTTGATGAAAATCGATATACATATTTTCAATGAAATAAAACTAAAGTATTTAGATTTTCATTATATTAACAAAACTATGACCGGTTTCACCACACTGTGGCTTCACCAGATAGATACAAACTAATGAACAGAGTTATTCCTTATATATTAGTCTTATTTCCTACTTAATATTACAAGGTACAAGAGGTATGTTGGAAAACCCATTGGAGTTGCTTACTTTATGAATTGAAAAGATTGAGTAAAGGAGAAGGATTTAGATCTAATTGACTATTAAGTAACCTTCCTGAATTCTTTTCCTTGTTGATCTCTAAAATTTCCAATAGATTGAGTTTTTATCTGTTATTTTCATTGTGTAAAATTTTGAAATTACCATTAAAGTTATGGTTTTCTTCGAGTAAGTGATTAGAATAATGGGAATCTCATTTATGATAATTAAAACTACGTTTGTGCTCGGATAATCTAACTTTGAAATTTCTGAAAGTTCTACCAATATAAATTTTATTACAATCCCGCAAGACAGTTTATAAACATCGGATTTATTACTTTTATCAATTTTAGATTTGCAGTTTTTGATATGTCAGCCTAAAGAATTATCATTTCGGAATGCTATATTGAAATTATAATGCGAGAGGAATGATTTTAATTTTAGACTAGAATTACCAATATAAGTTAAGCTGTTGTATTTTGTGTTAGAACTTTTTATACTTGGATATACTTCCTGGGTTGCTTTTTGAAATTTTTTGCGTGAAATCATGTTCTCAATCATAGTTGGACTGTAACCGTTATTGACTGCTATTTGTTTAATTATATTTAGCTCTTTTATGAAGTTATTTTGTGACATTGGGATATTAATGAGTCCCATACTATTGTAAGCTGCTAATTTATGTGAATAAGGATGTGTAGATGAGCTGTGAATAGTAATATCTGTATGCGATGGCTTATGAAAAATAGAAAAATCATGTTTGCCGTTAATTTTAGTAATAGTTAAATCCAGAAAGTTAATGGACTTTTCTGTTTCTATCTCTAAAGTGAATTTAATATTATCGTGAATTTTGTTAATGAATGTTTTGAATGACTCTAATTGTCTGTTTGTGCCAGTGAAACAACAAATGATATCGTCGACATATCTA
This sequence comes from Cryptolaemus montrouzieri, assembly GCA_013387265.2. Classification (NCBI taxonomy): domain Eukaryota; kingdom Metazoa; phylum Arthropoda; class Insecta; order Coleoptera; family Coccinellidae; genus Cryptolaemus; species Cryptolaemus montrouzieri. The sequence goes on along the minus strand of JABFTP020000021.1, from coordinate 93,859,996 downwards.
AACCAATAAATAAAGTGTTTGAATAACGGATGTTCTTGGATAGTTTTTTCAATATTATTCATGAAAATTTCAGCGAGCAGAGGGCTCAGAGGATTACCCATGATTAAACCTTTTTTACTATTATGTAATACTCCATTGAAGTTAAAATAATTTTGTTCTAAACAAATTTCTAGAAGGTGTAAGATTTCTGATTGAATTATCGGATTGACTTTATTAGTTTGAAGGGCGTTGTTGATGAGTTTCACTGTATCACTAGGTGGAACACTAGGGAAGGGATTTACTACATTCCATGACGTAAGTTTAGCGTTCGGTGGTAGTATCGTGTGCTGAATTTTATTTAGTAGGACTGAAGAGTTTTTATTGAGAATTAAGGTTCAAACTTAGCGTACTGTCGAATGATGTCTATGAGAAAGCGTGAAAGTTTTGCAGCTGGAGCTTGAAAATATGAAACTACTGGTCTAATGGGATACCCTATTTTATAGAGTTTGACGAGAGTGTAAAGTTTTGGTGATTGCGGGTTGTCATTTTATTTTTCAGTGGCTCACTCTGTATCTTCTACAGTTTTCAATCAAAAATGAAAATTCTTTCACGGGAATGCAGACAAAGATAATACCTTTCTTTCGAGTTATCACTCGACACATCTACCCTCTTCCAAATTTTCAAGGGTTGTCACCCCTGCTCCAGGGGTTGAAATTCGAGATGAGGATGGTACTTGATGATGACTGCCATTGATCAGCATGGATCTGTTCCATTTTACTTCACTGAAACTTGAATAGTCCCAGGGAAATAGTCTTCCCTATCTTTCAGTTGCTCACCCTGTATCTTTTACAGTTTTCAATTAAAAATGGAAATTCGTTCAAGGCGATGTAGACAAAGATACCACCTTTTTTTTGAGTCATCACTCAACCCATCTTCCCTATTCAAAATATTCAAGGATTGCAACTCCCGCTTAGGGGGTTGATATTTATGGCAAATCTTGCACCCCGAAAGATGTCCCCCTTGAAACAAAAATTGACCTGTTTTTACATTTTGATCAGAAATGAATATCTTGGTAGATATAGACTCTGTTTAGTTTTCGTTGAAGCACCCTGTATTTTATTTATATCATATATAAATTGTTCGACCTTAGTTTATTCTTCATTTTGTATTGCCACAGTGTCTCGAAACGTTTTACATATATAGAAAATAAGTGTAAATCATTTCTTTTATTTATCTTTTGATTATTCATTCTATTCCATAATATGATTTAGGGTTATTATTCACAATGGGATTATATCTTAGTTGAAAGATTGTTTAGTGGTTTCCACATTTTATTCCCTTTCAAGGGGCATTTTCCATCAAACTGAAATTCTTATTTGATATCAGTCCCAGATTGATTGATTTCGACTCAACTATTGGCACTTCATCTTCACAACGTAATGATATTTCAGCGACTACTGAGAAATTCATGAATTATGATCCAAAAACGATGCATCACTATTAGGCACTTTTAAAATGGTTTTTCAAATTGAGGAATAAAATATGTGCATGCTATTTGAATAAATATTTGTAATGAACTTTGGTGAATTTCATAAATCGTTATTCAATACCCTATTTATTAGCGAAATTGAATCTTGAATACTAAAATTTGTATTATGAAGGACCTCACCTTTATTTCTCTGAGAAATTCGAAAATGAAGTGGAATATTCGTCTCACTGAAAAAAACATAACTTTGTTCTGTAACCTCATTACCGAATACTCTGTACAGTCCAACATATTTTTGATGAGGTGAAACACTCTGTATTCCTGACAAGAAGCGTGTAAGTAAATTGATACTAATCTGGCAAATTTGGATAGTCTATGCTTGTGTAATATAATCTACTAATTTATGATTATAACGGTCTATAGAGCTCTGTTTCACTCGGGATTCCTTGAGCTTTCTTGATGACCGACCAGTGTGCCATCACCTAGCACATGTCTACAATTCGAAATACAAACGATATCCTCTAATAGTTCCATCCTTTTTCAACTCCACCGATTAGAGGGTGATACTTGCCGTCAGTGGATCCGGAGACAACCACACCCGTCTGTAGCAGCAACAGACCTTTCGCAACCGTTGCCATCTCAACGAAACGTCTTTATCAGCGGCCTAGTGGAAAGAAAGGAGAAACGGAATGCTTTATTTTGTGAGTCAACCTGAATTTATTTTATAATCAAATGAAAGCAATGTCCAATAATCAATTGATAATGATAAACTTTGAACGGATGATTTGAATTATTGTGCAGTATATCAGAAATGCGATGTTATTGTTTTAAGTTGTTATATTTTTTGTAAATATATGAATGATAACCGGAAATAGAATCTCAACATCCGCTTCCTAAGACACTACGAGAAATTCTATGGGAAGCATACCGCTGAAATGATTTGTGTACTGTTCTGCCAATCAATACTGAATATATTATAATTAGCTAAATGTTCAAATTGAGCAATTTTGTTTGGAAGATATCTTTTGACGTGTATTTACGGCTTTAACTATTTAACTATCAACCCCCTAATAGTGGGCCAGCGATATCTCTTTTGAAAACACTTCGAATCCTCTTTACAACGGTGTATGACAGCGGTGTTCAAACGATCGACTGGTCGATCAAGAGTGCTTTTTGAGGAGATCTGGAGACGAAAAATTTTTTTGATTAGTAGGTAACAAACTACAAAACCTTATTACGTAATAAAATAACACTCTGCTAGCGGCAAATGGCGACTTTATCAAAGGAACGCGCGGTACTTGTCAAAGAAAAGCCGCGTTTTTTATTCGCTCTTCTAGAAATTTCGGGCGGCGTGTTTGACGGGAACATTCTAGACTTTCGTTCACGCCGATATAAACGTTGCGCCTACCGGAATTGGAGTCACTCTGAATTGTAACTTGAAGGTAATACTACGTCGATATAAAGTTTATTATTAAATAGTACAAAATGAGTGCAGCGAAGAAATCTAAAACGTATCATTTTAATAACGATTGGGAGGAGGAATTTTTCTTTTGTATGGTGAAGAACAAGTGCATTTGTCTTATTTGTTGTGCGTCAGTTGCAATGCAAGAGTGGTAACTTAGAGAGGCATCATAAAACGGCTCATAAAAACTATGAAAAGGATTTTCCGCCAAAGAGTGAATTAAGGAAACGAAAAGTACGTGATTTAATGTTTTGTTTGAAAAAAGAAAAAACCATGTTCATAAGACCAGCCAAACAGTCAAAAGCTGCTACGATCGCGTCCTTTAAAATATCTCATATATTGGTGAAACACAAGAAACCATTCGAAGATGGATCGGTTGTGAAGGAAGCATTCATTGAAGCGGGTGAGACTTTATTTGAAGATTTTAAAAATAAAACTGAAATCATGTCTGCTATAAGAGAACTTCAGTTATCTCGTTCGACTGCCACAAGGCGTATAGAAGTCATGAGTCAGAACATGCCAGATAAACTAAAACATGATATCATGAAATGTACATACTTTTCTTTACAGTTCGACGAATCCACCGATATGACAGACACTGCCCAGCTGTGTATTTTTATTCGGATAGTATTCAATAAAATTTTGACTAAGGGAGAATTATCGACAATCATTCCTCTGAAGAGGAAGACCCGTGGCGAAGATATATATGACGTTTTCTTCAATTTTGTAAAAAACTACAACCTACCAATATATAAATTAGTGTGCATTACAACCGATGGAGCACCAGTAATAACTGGAAACAAAAACGGTTTTGTGGCATTGTGTCGAGCTAATGAAGATTTACCTTAATTTTTTTCGTTCCATTGCATTATATACATACAAGTTTTGTGTTCAAAAACTTCAGAGACGGAGGAAAATATGGCATCGCAATGAAAATTGTGAATTCCATCCCTGCACGTAGCTTGCAACGGCGGCTCTTTAAGTTGCAGTTGGAAGATAGAGAGTTAGCTGAACACACTGATTTAGTTCTTCACACGGACGTCAGGTGGTTGAGTCGCGGAAAATTCCTAGAAAGGTTTCAAGAATTACTGCACCGAATAAGAGCTTTTCTAGACGAAAGAGGTGATGACACTCAGATGTTGAAAAACGTAAAATGGCTGACTGATTTGGCATTTTTGACTGACAACACTTTGCACTTAAACACAATTTACTTGGAGCTTCAAGGTGAAGGAAAAACTGTTATTGATATGATTAGGGCAGTAAACGCATTCAAAAGTTAAAATGCAACTTAAGATAGATCAATTGAAAACAAGGATTCCTCAGTTGAATTATGATACGTATGAGGCTCAATTATCAAATATTTTGGGACAATTCGAAATGCGTTTTCGTTTTGATTGCAGTAAATTGGCAAATATAGCATCGTTTATGAGTTATCCTTTTTTATGTAAAAAGATGGAGGAATTAGCTACTGAAATAGCAAGTCAGTTTAATATGTTCTGTTGAAAATGAGTTAGTGCAGATTATATCAGATATACATCTCAAAGCTACAGCATCTGATACAAATTTCTGGTGTTTTATATCTGAAGATAAATATCCGAATCTAAGGCAAATCGCCCTTCAACTGACGGCAATGTTTGGGTCAACTTACTTGTGCGAGTCTGCATTTTCTGAAATGAAGATAATTAAGTGAAAATATCGCAATCGACTAACTAACGATCATATGTCATAATGCTTGCCATTAGCATTCAGTGGTTACGTACAATCTTATGAAAAGTTTGCTGAGGACATGCAGTGCCACGCTTCAACATCCAAAGTCACTCCTTAGTTAAGTTTAACACCATATGTAACTCTTGTTTTGTAACAACCAATAAACTCGCGATTTTGAATAACTATGAGTTTTTTCATCGATATTGAAGAGAAGAACCTAACTAAACCTAACCCAAACCTTGACTAAAATAATGTATATGGTGCGGAAAGCTAATATCTATATATGCTACGTTACACCCTAACTAGGTAGGTAGGTAAGTAGAGTGTATCGTGTATGTACGATAACCCTGCATTACACATATTTGCAGCCTCTCAGAGTCGATCGTAAGTAGTCTGAAAATAATGAGGTCGCCAGCAGTTCAATTTTGAGAACCTCTGGCGTATGAGAAAGTGATTTTGATGAATTTTTTTTCGAAAAACATAATTTTTTATCCCGAAAGAGCCACCTTGAATATTTTGGCAAATTTCACGATCATTGAAAAAGGAGGAAACAAAGCAACTTTTTTTTTGAAAATAAACCTTTTGAGGGTAGTTAGCGCCTGCGTGCATTAACCAGTAATTTATTTACCTTCGAGTTTCAGGCGAAATGAGTTGGTTTTGTTGTAATATCTTTAGATAGGCCTTTTTTACAAACTACAACAATCCTTATAGAGATTTTATTATTTTATTTGAATTGCAATTTTTTATACAATGAGAGAAAATCTTCAAAACTATGAATAAATTAGAAAAATAAATTAAAACATTTGCGTTGACTTAATTTTTTGTTCTTGGATGCAAAGTATTATCTGAAAATACGTAAAAACGTTTGTTCATTTGGTGCATTGTGAATCGATTATTGAGTTTCTACTTAGTGATGTGGTTAAAATTTTAAAAATAATTATGATGTAATCATTTCAAGAATGTATTGAGCTGGTGAGCCTCTTTTACGAAAATCAAAATTCTACAAGGACATTTAACCAGAACTTTCTTTAATGTAACGTTTGCAATAGGTACGTAATGAATTTGATATCAAAATTTTTTGAGATGCGGCAGCTGGTATTGGTACATGTCTAAGTTATGCCGAACACGAAATCTATACGACAAATTGCTGCAGGTTCCGGTGTTAGCCGATCTAACTTCTCTAGAATTCAACATAAATACAAGTTCCATCCATACGAAATAAAATTAATTCATGAATTTAATGATGACGATTTGGATCGAAGGCAAGAGTTTTCCGAAATTACGGCAGAGCGTATCAAGAATATATCGCATTTCTTGTATAACATTTACTTCTCTGATGAATCCACTCACAACTGTAGATTTTGGAGCGATATAAATCGTCATGTGTTTCGAGAAACTCACACTCAATATCTGGAACAGTTAAATGTTTGGGCAAGACTTTTGGGAGATTACCTAATTGACATCTGTTTAATCCTTGTGATTTAGACGGTGAAAGTTATCTCGATATGCTGGAAAATCAATTGATCCATTGAGAACAGAAAAACGAGAAAACCATCCCATATTACTTGAACAATAATTTAATTTTCAACAAGATGGAGTTCCTCACTACGCCGCACCAGTTTGCCTATATCCCAATTTGCAATATTCTGGTTGTCCTATGGAATTACCTGCCCCATCTCCTGACTTGAACCCCCTTGTTCTTGTGACGACACTAAGTCCAAAATTTTTGTGACTGAGAATTCGGATGATCTACGCAAGCGAATTGTAGATGAGTGTAACAAATATCTCCAAATATGCTGAACCTTGTTAGATACAGTGTGTTCCAACGAAAATTTGACCCCCCTATAACTCCGAAATGAGTAACATTAGCGAAAAACACCAAGACACGTCGATTTTTGTTTCGAGGGGGAGCATTTTTCGAAATAATTCGAAACTTCTCAGATCAACCCCCTACCCCCAGCAACCCTAACTTTGAAATTCATCATAGGGAATAAGGGTCGAGTGGCACCTTACTGAAAAGGTCTGTCAATTCTCCACCTTGATTTGTCATTTTAGAATTTTAAATTAACATACAGGGTGTCCCAACCAAGGGTGAAGTTGAATTCCTGAAATCCCAAATACTAAATGAAATAGATTTATTTTGGCATAATGCAAGCGCAGGTTTATGCTCGGTCTAGAAAAACGACCTACACTTGTGAATTTGGAGTTGGTGCAATCAACCCCTATTTCCAGCATCCCCAACTCAAAAATCATTCGATCGATAATAGGTCAAGTGGCACCTCGTTGGAAAGGTACTGCAATTTTCTCTTCGAATTTGGTATTTTCGAAATTCAGAATCATCATACAGGGTGTCCCGAAGCAGGAACATTGAAAATCCAAATAACTTTTTGAAACTGGTTCATTTCGGTATACGAGAACATGTTTGATCCGAGAATAGGACTTTCTTGTGTGGTTATAGAATTTTTGCAATCAACCCTTCCATTCAGCATCCCCAACTTGAAAATCATACAAATAATTCAAGTGGCATATCTTCAGAAAGGTTTTTGAATTCCAGAATGATTAAAGCATTTCATTCAGTTCGGCTCTCCATACAGGATGTCGCTTTCGAAAAATTCAATATCGTAATTTGAAATTATCAACTAAAATTAATTCGAAACTGTTAAAAGTATTGGGGTACGATGTGTTGAGCATCAATTACGAAGAAATAAAGCTGATTTCTGCATTGAAAATGTTCACATTTTTTCATTTCCATCTGGCGTGCAGTCATCTGTTATTTCTCATTTTGCAATGAAATATTATTATTATTCAGATCAGTTCCTCATTATTGTTGTTGTTCGTCAGTTGAAATTAATCTGAAAATGGTTTATTCCACTGAGGAAAGGGTCGAAATTGTATCGACGTATTTTCGAAATAACAGTTGTGCCAAAGAAACGGCAAGGATATTCGATAGGAACCATCCTGAAAGAGAAAGGGAGTCAGTCACCAGTACGTTAAATATTTGGTTGACAAATTCCTAGCTACGGGTTCGGTGGCAAACAAAAAACATGAAGTGGCATGTCCTGCCAGAAATGAGGCAACGGAAGTGGCAGTAGTGGGTCATCTACAAATGGAGAATACTACTTCGATCAGAAAACTATCTCTTCTGACTGGTGTATCAGCTACAACTGTCCATAGAATCGTGAAACATCACAAATTTCACCCCTACAAGGTAAAATTAGTGCATGAAATAAACGAAGATGATCCAGATCGTCGTTTACAGTTTTGTGAAAATCTAAGTGAAAACCTAAACGCTAATCCAAATTTTCTGGATTGGTGGATTGGTAGAAGAGGACCTGTTGAGTGGCCAGCCAGGTCACCAGATTTAAATCCCCTAGATTTTTTTTTGTGGGGCCATCTAAAATCTAAAGTTTATGCCACAAGACCAGAAAACCTGGAGGAGCTGCGGATGAGGATTATCACAGAATGCCGACTTTTGACTTCTGAAGTTTTCGCTAATGTGAGAAGAGAGTTCGAAAATCGTCTGTATAACTGTATGGAGGTGGGCGGAGGTCATTTTGAACAATTGTTGTAATAATCAAGTTAGTTTTTTGTTTTCAATTGAATACAAGTTCAATAAATCTCGTTTTCCTGTTTAGATGAGCATCCAATCAGTTTCTCCATCATCCCCTCATCCTGATCCTCACGCCAGAAAACCTCGATTGCCAAACTGAAACCAATGCCTCAGTGATTCAGAAAATAGAAAAATCTTTCTGGAACTTTGCCACTCAACCTGTAATCACTTGTATGATTTTTTGAGTTGGGGATGCTGAATGGAAGAGACTGATTGCAAAAATTCCATATTCACGCAAGAGAGTCTTATTCTCGAATCAAACATAAACATGTTCTCGTATTATACCGAAATGAACCAGTTTCAAAAAGTTATTTGGGTTTTCAGTGTTCCTGCTCCGGGACACCCTGTATGCTGATTCTGAATTTCGAAAATACCAAATTCGAAGAGAAAATTGAAATACCTTTCCAACGAGGTGCCACTTGACCTATTTTCGATCGAATGATTTTTGAGTTGGGGATGCTGGAAATAGGGGGTTGATTGCACCAACTCCAAATTCACAAGTGTAGGTCGTTTTTCTAGACCGAGCATAAACCTGCGCTTGCATTATGCCAAAATAAATCGATTTCATTTAGTATTTGGGATTTGCAGGAATTCAACTTACCCTCGGTTGGGACACCCTGTATGTTAATTTAAAATTCTAAAATGACAAATCAGAATGGAGAATTGACAGACCTTTACAGTAAGGCGCCACTCGACCCTTATTCCTATGATGAATTTCGAAATTAGGGTTGCTGGTGGTAGGGGTTGATCTGACAAGTTTCGAATTATTTCGAAAATGCTCCCCTCGAAACAAAAATCGACGTGTCTTGGTGTTTTTCGCTAATGTTACTCATTTCGGAGTTATAGGGGGGTCAAATTTTCGTTGGAACACACTGTATACACACAACCAAAGTTCTATGGAATCACCCGATATTTAGAATATTATCCAGGGATTTTGGAAATTTCGAAGGATTGATAGAATTGATCCTTTTTGACATATTTCAATTGAAAAAAGAAATGAATTACGGTTTATTCTAAGAAAGAAACAAATAAAAGAAAATAAGAGACTCTTTCCGCATGTAGTAAAAAAATTGAAAATTGTTTTCTCACGGTGTAGGTGTTTTTTTCTCGACCCCAGTAGCTTGTATTACCTCCTCTTGCCCTGATACAAGCCTGAATCCGTCTAGGCATGCTTTGAATTAGGTTTTCGACCTCCTCTGGGGTGATATTCTGCCACTCTTCTATGGCGGCACGGATGGGCTGTTGTGGAGTTCTTGGATTATCCTGTCGCGATCTAATTTTCCTCTCGAGATTATCCCATAAATGTTCAATATGATTAAGGTCTGGAGAGCAAGCTAGCCAGTCCAAAATAGCGATTTCTCCTGTTTCAAGATAATGTCGCTCGAGGTTGTAGTATGCGGAGGAGCATTATCTTGCATAAAGGTGAGATTCTCATCGTGGGCACCTCGCCAGAGCCTCACTATGAGCTCCAGCACTAGGTCCACCTAATTTCTAGCCGTTACAGTCAAAGGAAACGAAATCAAATATGTTTTGCCTCCCAGCATAATGGCACCCCAAAACATTACACTGCTCCCTTGGTATTTCGGAATTGGCCTTGCTGCTCGGAGTCAACCTTCTCTTCCACGACCCCTTAAAACCTGAATCCAGCGGTCATTTGATTGAACACATTGATCGAAAAAAGAAAATTTCGCCATTTCTCAATATTCCAATCTTGGTGCTCGATACACCAATTAAGTCTGTTGATTTTTTGTTCTCTGCTTAGGTCTGGAATTCTTAAGGGCCTTCTGCTGTATAAACACCTTGAATAAAGTCTTTGACGTATCGTTTCGACTCATACGCTGATGCCTGTTGCTTCCAGAAATTGCCTTTGGAGTATGGGGTGCGACACACTAGGGTCTTTTCTTGCAATTTGGTACAAGAAGCGGTCTTGTTCTTCAGAAGTGATCTTCCTACGACTTCTTCTAGGCCTATTGCAGAGATTGTAGCTCCACGTATCGGGAGTAGGTTCTTGAAATCACCCCCCGTGATACACATCGGACAATCCAACGTAAGGCATTTTCAATTATGATTATAGAGTTTTTTAAATTTTGAAATTCACAGTTGCAAATCTCAGTGACGACTGAGTACAATATCCCGAACAAGTGGTGATTATTCAACATTTCTTATCATACTATCCATTTTTTTACAACAAGAAACTTCATTCTTCACAAGTAGTCAAGAATTTATGGTTAAAAACGATCAATAATGTAGAATACCGAGAGATTCCATTTAAATTTGGTTGTGTGTAGTTTGCAGTAAAGATTGTATGAAAGTAAATTGGGGATAATTTGAAAATTTTATATCATTTTATAGATACCATACACAATCATCCTTCTCATCCAGTGGTTGATATAATCATTTCAGTATTTTGACAGGTACGTCAATGATTCATTCTTCGAAAATTTTGCGACATTTACGAATTTATATTACCATCGTGGAGCCGGAACATTTCTGAATACTACCAGTCAAGAAAGTTGTTAGAAATAGGGTGTATTTCTTATCCTCGCATAAATATGTATTAGCGAAAGTGGTTGGAATTAGTTGCCAAGCAGATACCAAGGGTCCGTTTTTTTCATTTAAAATACAGCATAGTCCGTTTAGTACGGCTTACTCGCATAAAACAACCAACCTTTTTTAGCGACGCAATTATAGACATATGTTTGGTCAATATCAGCCGCTATCGAAAATACATCCGTTTTATACGACTCCGCTTACAACGACCGACCGATTATAACGACGAAATTACACAAAAACATGTCCGGTTGCAACGATCACAAGCGTTGACGTGTTAACAAATAAATAAATCGTTGATGAGAAACTATCGGACGCTACTGTTTATTTCACATCAGTGCATAATTTGCTAGTAGATAGATATTATCTTTTGAGTGAGGGCTGCTTAGCAGCCCGGCCACTGCAACCCAGTGGTCTATTGTAGCGCACTCTGTCCTAAATTTCATCCACGACTTCCATCCTTCTCGCTCTTAATAAGCTCAGTCAGCTTGAGTTTGAAAGATCCAAGTTCTTCTATCGTGGTCCTGTCCCCAGCTGGGCACTCGCACATAACATGTTCCATTGATTCTATTTCTTCTTCACATAGCCTACATGAAGTATCATCAACCAATCCTAATTTATTTAGGTGTTTCGTGAGGCGACAGTGCCCCGTCAATATGGCAGTTAAAACTCTCAGTTCCAACCTAGAGAGTTTAAGCCAGGCCTTGGCTTTTGTAGTGGAAAGTCCTCTGATGGCACGTCGAGCGTGTCTGAGACCTGGGAGGCTCATTCAATGCTCACGTACCCTCAAGTCCTGCCATCGGTTGTTTTTCATCCTTGCAGTTTCCAGGGGAGTTCCGAGCTTAGGCTCCGGTCCTATGAACTCCAGGTTAGTTCCTCGAGCGGCCAATGAGTCCGCCTTCTCATTTTCTCAACGCCCGAGTGGCCAGGAATCCATATTAGACGGAGCCTGCTCCGCTCTCCTAGTTTGGCAAGGGTAGAGTGACATTCCTGCACCATAAGTGAAGTACAGGTATCGGATGCCAATGCTTTCAGTGCAGCTTGGCTATCGGTGAGGATTTTGATTGACCTATTTGTTAATCCCCCCACAAGCAAGAGGTTAGCACAGTGGTCAATGGCGAATATTTCTGCTTGAAGGACAGTCGCATGCCCACCAAGACAGATCGACTGTTCTTTGGCGGCAGTTCGACCGTAGACACCAGCTCCAACACTTTTCGCATAATTTTGGTTCAAACTCTGCGTCAGTAGGAACATCAGTTGTGTCATGTTAGCAACAACAAAAATTTTGACAACAGTTTTAAGCAGATTTGTCAAATGATCAATTCTCAGTTTTGGACAGACTGTAATATCCACGTTGTCGACTCGGATCATCCACCAACAAATAATATCAATATAATATGGAAAGTCCAGTTTATGCTTGATGCCGTAAAAAGAACATGCAATTCAATAGAAACAGTTCCTGGCAACTTCTCAATAGATGAACATATAATTCCATTGACAGGAAAATGTAGAATTAGAGTTCTGGTCAAAAATAAACCAAGACCACTTGGCCTCAAAAATTACGCCAATATTACCAGCGATGGTTTAGTATTGGGTTTTAGAATGTACTATTTCAATATTCCTACTTTTACTGACAAATCACTTGGAGAAGGACCTCTAATCATGTTGTGCCTGACCAACAACGCTCCTTCCAATACGATACCACTTCTGGATCGTCTGAAAGAGATGAAATTACACGGGACGGGAACAATTAAGCTTAATACAGTCCCAGATCACAAAAAACTAGATCTGAACCAAGACCATGCAATGAATCCACTGAAGTTGCTTTTGTTAAACAGAAGGATAGCAGAACTGTATTGATGGCTTCTAATTGCACTGGTAGAAATCAAACATCAGGTATTTTTAGGTGGAATAAAAAAGAGAAACGCTATGTAGACGTAACTGCCCAACAGGTTGTTATAAATTACAACAAAAATATGGGCGGTGTGGACATACTCGACCAACTTACCGAACTTTTCAGAAGACAAAGAAAGGGACAGTAAAAGTATTAATTCATTTCATAAATCTAGCAGTGGTAAACGCTTGGAGAGAATATAAGATTGACTGCGAATCAAAAAATGTTTAAACCAAATACCTACTATGGTTCCGAGTGGAACTTGGTGTTGCGCTTATGAAATGCTCAAAAGTGGAAAATGATGAGAACATTCCAGGTAAAAATCCACAACATCGAACTTAATTTGGATAAAAAATTTCATAAATGGGGTCACTTACCAACTTTTGATGATCTCTCAAGAGTCCCAAGATGTAGAAAGGATGGATGCTTGTTCACAACAATAATATGTTGTAAAAAATGTGATAAGTACTTGTGTATACTTAGATACCAGAATTATTTTTTAAATACCACACTAAGTAGCTTCTCTATGCACAACATTTGGTTTTATTAATTTTATTTTTATTTATGTCTTAGCATTTTGTTTTATTTGAGAAATATGATTTGATTCATTTGCTTAGTTTAATTCACGTAAAATCAATGTTTTCGTTATTTTAAGTATAAAAAAGGGGTATTTTTATCATGTGTACAAGATACAATTGTACATTTGCACATTTAAAAACGACAATGCACGTTCGCTCGGGATAGCTCCAAGAGGGGTAGGAAAAGAAATTATTTTTTTATTATTTCCCTCTAACAATTTGGCTTTAAAACCTTAATATACAACGAAATCGTCGAAAAATTAAAACAAGTTTGTTCGTTCTGAAAGGGTTAACAATTAGGTAGTTTTCAAGTTAAAGCTTAAAACAATTTACGAATAAGTCGATTCTGTTTTTCATTTTCCAGCTTCTGGCGAAATTTATTTGTATTTTTTTTTGACATCTGCCACAAATATAAAAAAATATCTCAAATGTCATCGACATTTTTTAAATGGCAATATAAGGCGAGTAATACTTCATTGGAAAGCTTATGCCTTACTCTCGACAGATTTTTGTAACCAAGTCATATCAGTATCAAACTTTCAACATGGATATAATTCTACTATCAAGTATGAGAAGAACAAGAGAACAGTACATAAAACGAATTATATATATTGTTCCGTTTTTTATAGCGTCCTACGCCTTACGGTAGCCAGCAGATCTTCGCCAGAAGTTCATTTCTAATGCCAAAAGTCGTCTTTCTGATTTTTGATAGATTTGCCAAGTCTCACATCTGTATAGCACTATACTTCTGAAAACCGAGTTGAAGAGGAGTCGCTTTTTTTCTCGAAATATGCTCTTAGACCACAAAATTGAGTTCAGGCTGCCTCTTACTAGTATTCCCTTCACAATCAGTTCCTCTATTTCTCTTTCTGTTCGTTCCGCTTCTTTCCACCTTGGTTCCCAGGTAAACATAGTCATCGCAAGCTCTCATTCTTTCTTCATCCTCTAACTGCAAGTCTTCATTTTCTCCTCCAACGCACAAGTATTTCGTTTTTGTCTGGTTTAGTGTCATCCCCCAGTCTTCATATTTCTTGAAGAGACGCTTTGCCATGAATTCCAGATCTTCTTTGTCTTGGGCTATGAGAACCTGGTCATCTGCGAAGTGCAGAGTTTAGTGATGTTTGTTATCATCCAGTTGAAAACCCATTTCGCCACATGGCCTCCTCCATTTATTTAGTGCTTGGTTCAGATATATCTTGAACAGTGTGGGGGACAGGCAGCACCCCTGTCGAAGTCCTTTGGTAGCATCAAATTTCTCCGACAGGTTTCTACCCAATTTGATCCTAGAAGTCGACATCAAACAAATAACAATTGATAGATAGATAGAAATAAAAATGAGTTGGCAATAGAAATTACGATCGTTGAGTCTAGAAACGAAATCTTCATTCACATTCCGTATCATTTCTGGTGGAATATTTTGTATTATCGTTTTTGTGCGGCACTTCAGATCTTCAATATTTCTTGTTGTATTTTAAGAACTGGATTTCAAATGACCTCACTGAAAGCAGTCCAGACAGGTTATTTGGCCATTCGATGACTCCTCGTCAGTCAATCCATTTTCTAGAAAGCATCAAAGCTAAAAATGTCCTAAGAAAAACAAGACGAGAAAAATAAGAAATTGATCATAATATCCCGAACCTATCGAGGTTTAAAAACAAACGATGAGATAGGTGTGAACAACGTACTACCAGAATAAACTAAGGCCGAACAATTTCTATATGATATAAATGAAATACAGGGTGCTAAACAGAGACTATATTTACCAAGATATTCATTTCTGATCAAAACGCAAAAACAGGTCAATTTTTGTTTCAAGGGGGACATCTTTTGGGGTACAAAACTTGCCTGAAATATCAACCACTTAAGCGGGGGTTGCAATCCTTGAACATTTTGAATAAGGAAGATGGGTCGAGTGATGACTGAAAGAAAGTTGGTATCTTTGTCTACATTGCCTTGAAAAAGACTTTCCATTTTAATTGAAAATTGTAAAAGATACAGGGTGAGCAACTGAAAGATAGAAGACTATTTCCTGAGACTATTCAAGTTTTAGTGAGGTGAAAAAATGAATAGATTCAATTAGATCAAAGACGACAGCCTTTGGAATGAATTTGTTCCATTTTTTTGCACTAATACTTGAATAGCTCAGGGCGATAGATAGTCTCCTCTATTTTTCATTAGCTCACCCTATATCTTCTACAGTTTTCAATCAAAAATGAAAATTCGTTTACGGGGATGCAGACAGAGATAATACCTTTCTTTCGAGGTATCACTCGACCCATCTACTCTCTTCTAAATTTTCAAGGGTGGTCACCCCTGCTCCAGGGATTGAAATTCGAGATGAGGATGGTACTTGATGATGACTGCCATTGATCAGCATGGATCTGTTCCATTTTACTTCAATGAAACTTGAATAGTCTCAAGGAAATAGTCTTCCCTATCTTTCAGTTGCTCACCCTGTATCTTTTACAGTTTTAAATTAAAAATGGAAATCCGTTCAAAGCGATGAAGACAAAGATACCACCTTTTTTTTGAGTCATCACTCGACCCATCCTTCCCATTCAAAATGTTCAAGGATTGCAACCCCCGCTTAGAGGGTTGATATTTCAGGTAAGTTTTGTACCCCAAAAGATGTCCCCCTTGAAACAAAAATTGACTTGTTTTTGCGTTTTGATCAGAAATTAATATCTTGGTAGATATAGCCTCTGTTTAGTTTTCGTTGAAGCACCCTGTATATGCCAAAAGGCGAATGGAATATGAAAATGGTTAACTTATTTCTTCAATTCGTAAATTGCAACATTGTTCGAAAGATTCGATAGTGTACTATACGAAAAGTTTCATGTTGGTAAAATAAAAAAAATCATTTGTGATGATATCAGCACTTTGAAATGTTCTGTTGTGTAGGAGTTCAATGTTTCACGTCGGCAGTGTCGATGAACGTTTCCAAATTTACAACGTGACATACGCCTATCATAAAAATGTTACAGTTTCAACGTCATTAGACTTTACTGTTAAAATTTACATGAAGTGAGTCATTAAAAAGAAACTATTAGCAAGCAATGGAAACAGAATCAATATTATATTAACGAGTTGCCCATACAAGTAACTGTTATCAAAGCAATTTCTCGAAAAATCTAAATTCATCACCCGCTAATTAATACCACTACCACATGATGATTATCATTACAATATGTCCTGAAATGATTATATATTATGATAACTTCATTTAAACGTTAAAAATTACGGGGCTGCTAAGTTTGTCGTTTAAATACCCCGTTAAATGAATCCTGTTAAATTGATGTTCTGTAACACGAATTCGAAGGATGTCTTCATTTTAGGGAAATTTTAGCACAACATTTTATTAAATCATTGATGCCAAACTTTCGATCGTTCAATTAGGGCTACCAGTAGACCAAATGTATTAAATATGTCAAATTATTAAGAATCCAGTTCAGAGGTTCATGGTGATTATCTTTTTGTACTAAATTTTCATCATGATCCCGCATTTCTATGTTATATTATATTGACAGGTTATACGAGGATGGATTGATAAGTCTCCGGCCTGACCAAGAGATAGCGCCACTAGGCCTACTTCGGAGGTGCCTTTCTACAGCACCATCCTCAGATAGCTTGTATGTATAGTTTCAGCCCGATCGCCATGTTAATTTACGTTTGAGGGCACGCTGAACAAGATGCCTCTGTGTTGTTTGTGAAAATGGAGAAAAACTGGAAAAGCGTGCAGTCATCAAATACTTTTATTTGAAGGAGTTAACGCCGAAGGAAATTGAAGAAGAGATTGATTCAACACTGGGGACATCCTCCATATCATATTCAACCGTTAAGCAGTGGGTTTCCGAGTTTAAAATGGGTCGTGTGAGCACTTCTGATGAGCCACGCTCAGGACGCCCCGTTGAGATCACAACTCCAGATATGATCGAAAAAATTCATAAAATAGTGCCGGAAGACTGCAGATCAAAAGTGCGTGAGATAGTTGAGACCTGTAAGATGTAATATGAAATTGTGCAAAATATTCTGCACCAACATCTGCATAAGGAAAAGCTCTGTGCAAGATGTGTGCCGCGTTTACTAAAAATTGATTCGAAAAACCATTTCTATCGCCAATTTGGCGCTGTATAAGCATAATCCAAGCAAATTTTTGCATCGATTCGTTACTGTCGACGAAACTTGGGTCCACCACTACACTCCTGAAACCAAACAACAGTCTAAACAGTGGATTGAAACAGGGGAACCAACTCCAAAGAAGGCAAAAACAATTTTATCGGCAAAGAAGGTTATGGCTACTCTTTTTTGGGATGCAAGAGATATTATATACATTGATTACCTTGAAAAGGGTAAAACTATCACTGGTCAATACTACGCAGACTTATTGCAACTTTTTAGCCACGAGGTGCAAAGTAAACGACCTCATTTGGCGAAGAAAGAAGTTTTGTTTCATCACGATAACGCACCAGCGCATTCTTCGTACGTTGCCATCGCTAAAACCTTTGATCTGAAGTTCGAATTGATGCCGCACCCTCCCTACTCTCCAGACCTAGCCCCGAGTGATCTGTTTCCTAACCTCAAAACATGCCTTGGCGGTAAGAGATTTGCGGGCAATGAAGAAGTGATAGAGATGTCATTACTAGACTAGAACACCGCTATGAGAAATGTATCAGCCTTAAGTGAGATTTTGTTGAGAAATAAAAAAAATGGAAGAAGGGCCGGACAGGAAAGAAATCGGATAACAACACCAGTTGATGATCGTTGGCTTCGTTTAACTGCACTAGGAGTTCGGCACTGTACGGCTAGAATGCTACAAAATGAACTTACACTTTCCAGAAATGTGTATATTTCATTGAAAACTGTTAGGAACAGGCTCTGAGAAGACGATATCAGACCAAGAGTGGCTTCTACCGGCTCGCGTCTCACCAGAGAGCATCGAGTTTCAAGACTTCAGTTTGCGAGGGAACATGCAAATTGGAGTATTCCAGAATGATCGAAGGTTCTCTTCTCCGACGAGTCCAAGTTCTGTCTAGTATCAAATGAAAGACGCATGTTTGTATAAAGACGACCTGGGGAACGGTATCAGTAATGCAGTATCCGGCAAACGGAAAACTTCGGAGAGGGCTCAGTAATGGTGGTAAATGGGGAGGCATTTCTTTCCATGGTCGAACTGAGTTAGTCCTAGTGAATAATGGAAGAATGACAGCGGCCAAATACATCGCAGATATCCTTGAACCCCATGTTGTACCTTTTGGCCCATTGATTGGCGAAAACTTCATTTATATGCATGATAATGCTCGGCCTCATGCAGCTAGAGTAGTTACAGAATTTCTGCAAAATGCCGAAATTGATAAGTCCTGACTTGAATCCCATAGAATATGTTTGGGACAACATGGGGTGGCAAATTCAGCAACGTAGGATGTCTCGTAGAACACTCCAACAACCTGAAATTTGGAACTCAGTGACCCAAGAGTACATCCAAAATTTGTTTGAGGGGCTTCCGAGACGTATACTGGCAGTAAATAGGGCCCGGGGAGGAAACACTCGATTTTGAAAATGAATAGTAACCATTCGATGCTAGTTGATTGGTCTCTTCGCGAATGTTTGAAGATGGTAGAATTTTTTAATTTTTCATTAACTCGAAAATTGTTGATATTTTTCATCATAAACTCATCTCTTTTGAATGATATCTCATTATTTTACACTTCTGAGTTACTCTTGAATTACCAACCTAAAAGTTTATACAGTATTGTCGTGAAAGTAGGGTGATGCGACAGTTTTTGTGGGGAGTGTATTTATTGCCTCGTATACTTATCCAATCGAAATAGCTTTTATTTTTTTCATTTGCCTAGGTAATTCAAATGGATTCGAAGAATCCCTGAATCTTTTTAAAGAGTCTTATATTCACGCCTTCAAATGAAGACATGTTTTATAAGAGTTGAAAAATGAAAATATTCATACTTACTTCGTAAATGAATCTAAATAGTTAGCATTTCTGCTATCATCAACAGAATATTGAATATCAAAACCATCAGAGAAATGATTCAAATTCAAAAAACACATGATTATTACAACAAACGAAAATAATCTCAAATTAACTCGGAAGATTGATAAACCCCACTTTCCAGTAGGGATACGTATTGTCTAAATATTAACATCCCCTGTTGAATATTAACAGATATATAAACATATACAAAACTAAAACAGATCTAACCATCTTTTAAAAGTTTACTGGACCGTTAAATGTTAACAGGTGCTTATAGAATTGGCCCTATTATCAGCCAATGACATAAATTCACGAACAAGTAGTGTCACACAATTTTTATCCGGAAAATCTAGTGTACGGACCTTAGTCAAGTACCACTGAAAGTAATTATATTATTGTTCTGTTATTAAGAAGTTATAGATGATGGAATCAAAAACTACTAAAAATACGCATGGTAATATTCTCAGCAAATTATATTTCAAGCAGTATTTACTGCTGATCAAACCTATCATTTTGTTCGGAAAGAAATCTACCAATAATATCACAACATTTGACGATTGTAATATTCTGAAGCTGTTAAATGAATTATTCAGAAACACTTCAATACTTTTGAGATGTTTCTTGGTTTCATCAGTTTTAAAAGAATCTATATCTATCTATGATATCTATAATTTTGGTGTGTATCAGAAAAAGCACAAGTGTGAGCTCAGGAAATGTAACAGGGGAACCATACTATCTTGTATATGATTCAATAAACGAGTGAAAAAACCTGAGGAAAAAACCCGTTTCGCTGTCGCTATTGCACTAGCAATAGCTTGTCTGTTTATGTTGTGTTAGTGTCGTGTGTATGTTATGTATAGATTTTTTTTGACGCTTGCAGTTAGAATTTTGTATATTGGGGAAGACAGATAATTAATTTATACTGCGACGGATCAATGGTATTCTATATTTTTGGTTTCGGATAAGTAATTTTTTGAGTTAAAGTAGACATCAAATTAATCTGGGATAGCACATCGTAAGACAAGCACTAAGGATGCAAAATCAGATGAGGACTTGAACCAAACCTTACATATTGGTTATACTATGTAATAAGTGATTAGACCCCTCGTGATATATGGGGTCACAGGCAAGAAGTCCAAACGTGACAGAAGAAACAGGAGCCAAAGGGGAACAATCTAGCATTCACGGGAACCTTAAAATTGGTACCCACGGGCTCCATGGGATGTCTGCTGGGCTTCCTTCCGCTACACATAATGGTGGGAAAGAAGGAAAGGCATGTGGAGGGACACGAATTTAAATTTTGAACACTCAACATCCTTCAGTAAAATTAGAGAACTCCAATTTGATCTCTCATCTCTCATAAAAGGAGATTGAATGAGAGCCACTTCAATTATCAAACCTCATCATGAACCTCTTAAGTTCGTCATTCCACTCAAAGACATTTCAGGGGGTTGTGCTCAACCCTGTTAAGGAATTGAAGTTACGGGGATGAAAAAATGGGGAAAAATGGGCCATATTTTTGGCTCTTGGGGGCTGCATGCATGGTGGGCGAATTTGGGAACTAGCTCTTGTCAGGAGGGGTTATTCATTGATCTACGGATTTATGAATAATACTTCTTGTATTAGCTAGCTTCTAATGGTACCTCGGTACCAGTACGGTGCCATTTGAAAAAATAGAGTTTTAATAGAAAAATGATTTTGGAGAATATTAATCTGGCCTGGACAGAGCAAATCTGAAATTTTGACGTCAGTTGCTTTTTTTGAGTGTTGCTTTGATCAATTATGGTAAATTGGCAATATTCATGGCACCCTAGATTGAAAAATAAAAACCGACCCAAAAATAATTCTGAAGCCCAAAATATCAATTGTGAAGTATGGTTGAATTTGGAAAATTATTTGGAAATAATTTTATTTATTATTTTGAAAAAATATGCAAGAATATATACAGGGTGTTCCATTTAACAAAATCTTCATTAAATGTCATTTCCGGCGACACCGGAAGTGGAAAAAAATTGTTTCAAATGTCAAAAGGGGGCATGTCATAAGCTTGATCGAATCACAAAATTTCAATAAATTACCTTCAGAAATATAGAAATGAGAGGGGTGTACAATGATCCTGTGTTACCCGGTATATATATTGCCAAATATTTCTTCCTGGTAGAATTTAGTGTACGAACCTTTAACAAGTAACACTGTTTTTTATTTTTATCTTATGAAGTGTTATTTTCACACCCAAGAATGCAAAAATGTAGCACGGTATAGTAATCACATTCAAAAAATATTTTTTTGCAAAGAAACTTTTGAATAACTTAATAGATGTTATCATTGTATTGATTATATGAACTCGTATTAAATTTTATGTTCCAAGTATTTATATTTTTGTGAATGTGTTTGAGAATAATATTTTTGGGAATAATGATAGGCAAAAGATTCCTATCACAGTCCTGTTATAATCTAGGATTATCTGATGATTTCAGCCAAATATTCTCTATATGTAATCTACAACACGTAGATTTTCTATTCGAGAATCATTAACAAAACACTCATCGATATCGTGAGAATCTAAAAATAAAAAGCGAAATGTCTAGTTCAACAATCGCCCTAATTCTGAATCATTGTTTTTGTATTTGCATGTCGATCCTAGCAATTTTCTCCGAATACGATTGAGGTAACTGATATCAGCAACTGCATTACCATAAAGATTAACAACAATTGAAACAATAACATGTATTTCGTAAATATTCTTAAATTCTTCATATTATTATGGTATATTATACTCGGGTATGTTTAAAATTTGATTTCAGTGAAAATAGATATCCTATTGTGATTGAACTTTGGAAAGATTGATAAGGGATATAGGATCCAGTTACAAGATTGTTGCTTAGTGAACATTTTCCATTCGAAGGTACCTACCGATATCTGATATAATATTAATTCACACACAGTGTGGAAACAACTCATGAACTCACTCTATGTTCAAGTTCTATGTAGAACGCTCGACAAGGTCGATTTTCTTTCATTTTCTGACCGGATAACATTTTTTTTTGATGACATCTGTCGAAAGTATGACGATATTGTTTTTTCTTCAAATGAAAATACAGGGTCTAAATAAATAAGTGCGGAAAATTTCAAGAGGGTATACCGCAAGAAAAATTTATTCAAATGTCCTCAAACGCTTCCCTTCGTATCTAAAGAGTTTTAAAATCTTTTTATTTTTCAGTTTTTCTTTCTGTCTCCTACAGTTACGTGGTCTTTCTGTGCCCCAATGTTTTTTCAGAATCTGCTACCATTTACAGTTTTTGTATAATATATTATTAAATATCAAGTTAAACGATGGAAAAATAATAATTGTACAGTGACTTATTCATCTAGTAGGCGGCTGATATGACTTTTGAAGATAACTCTAACAGAATTATTGTTAATTTACATTCGTTGATTTTTGCTGATACATAGCAAAGTGGCTCATTTTCATCAAAATGGAGGGTTATTTATATGCCGAAATGACCGACATGCATTTCGTCTACGAAGATATGATGAAATACGCTTATAGCCCCCATCGTGAAGTTCCTACATCAGCATTATGAGAAGAAGGACTTAATTTAATTGACCAGCTACCCGACATCAGTTCTAGGAAAATTGCTTTGGAGCTTCTCTTCTCTATATACAATGGTGGAAAAGACGGAAAGGCATGTGGAGGGACAAGAATTTAAATTTTAGACACTCAACATCCTTTAGTAAAATTAAAGCACTCCAATTCGATCTTTCATCTCTCATAAAGGGAGATTGAATGAGAGCCACTTCAATCACCAAAGTGATGAACCTCTTAAGTTCGTCATTTCACTCAAAGAAATTTCGCATACTTCTCATGCCGTGATCATCTCCCACCTCACAGGGTAACACTACTCTGGTGCCTAGCCCACCAGGACATCCAAACGAATGAAAGAGCAGACAGTGTTATTCAGTAAGTTATCGTGATCGCCGGGTGGCCAATGAGGCGCACAGCTCTCTTCTGGACACTATCCATTAGGCATAGTAAATGTTTGGGTGAGGAATCTCACACATGGGAACAATATTCCAGACCAGGTAGCACCTAGGCGTTGTATAAAAGATTCAGCTGTGAATTCTGAGGAAATTCGATGCCCTTGCATGATTAGAGAAGGTTCTCCAGCAGTAACTTGTTTATTGCGTCTTTTTCGCGTTAAAATCGACCAAGCTCAACCGGTCCCCACTCTTATATCTCCCCCAAGTCTGACTAGAAAATGGAGACACCAGGGTACAGTTGTCCACAAATCCAACTATTCAGCAGATCATTATTCTGCAACAGAAAAAGAGTTGGCGAGAATATGGAGACCTGGCGCACTCCTGCATCAACATGAAAAGATTCACTCGTTACACCATCAATCACCACCTGAATCGATCTACTGAAGAGAAAGATTCTAATCCAATCACGCAGTTTTTCGGAAAGTCCATATGCGATTAGTTTATTTATCTAGGCTGCTTGCCAAATCCTGTTGAAAATATCAAGAGCAATGGCTCTTGATTCGCCATGCTTTTCTATCGTTGATGTCCACAAATATAGATCGTTGTCTACGGAAACTGTATTGTCGATCACTGATGATGGCCTGCAACTGGAGATATTTTATGATCTCTATCGTTTATCACTATTTTCATGATTTTAGACATAATGGGCAACAATGTGATTGGAGAGTAATTTTGGGGTAGGCATTTCTTCTCTTTCTGTGGAACCGGTTGTACTCTCGCAACTTTCCAGCATTCCGGATATGTCTGGCTCTCATACAAAATCTGATACAGAAGATTGAAGACAGGTGCTAACTCTGAAGCAGATTTCCTCAAAACAGTTGATGGTATTCCATCAAGACCCACTGCTTTCTTACAGTACAGCTGTTGAAGAGCGTACCTTACCGTACTCACTCTAAACTTTACTTCAGACATAATCCATTGAAAATATTGGCCGCTTGGTAACCCAGCGTTTGATGTATCTACGACAGAATTTTGTGAAAACCTATGTCAGGGGTGCTCAAACTTGAACTGCTGGCTCACGATCGACTCTGAGAGGCTGCAAGTATGTGTGATGCAGGGTTTTCGTGCATACACGATACATCCTACCTACCTACCTAGGTACTGTAACATATATAGATATTAGCTTTCCGCACAATATACATTATTTTAGTCAAGGTTTGGGTTAGGTTTAGTTAGGTTCTTCTCTATAATATCAATGAAAAATCTCATAGTTATTCAAAATTGCGAGTTTATTGGTAGTTACAAAACAAAAGAGTTACATATGGTATTAAACTTAACTAGGAGTGATTTTGGATGTTGAAGCGTGGCACTGCATGTCCTCAGTTTCCTTTCATAAGATGGTACGTAAACACTGAGTGCTAATCGCAAGCAAAATGACATATGATCATCGGTTAGTCGATTCGAATATTTTGAGTTAATTATCTTCATTTCAGAAAATGCAGACTCGCACAGGTAAGTTGACCCAAATATTGCCGTCAGTTGAAGGCCGATTTGCCTTATATTCGGATATTGTATTATATTTCTTTTCAGTTGATCTGTCATAAGTGGCAATTTACTTTTGAATGCGTTTACTGCGCTAATCATCTCAATAATAGTTTTTCCTTTACATTGAAGCTCTAAATTATGGTGTTTAAGTGCATTGTGATGTCAGTCGAAAATGCCAAATCAGTCATCCATTTTTCCTTTTTCAACATCTAAGTGTCATCATCTCTTCCATCTAGGAAAGCTGATATTTCGGGCAATAATTCTTGAAACCTTTCTACAATTTTTCCTGGACTCCACCACCAGACGTCCATGTGAAGAACTAAATAAGTGTGTTCAGCTGGCTTCGTATCTTCCAACTGCAACTTAAAGAGCAGCCATAGGAAGCTAAGTGCACTGATAGAATTCACAATTTTTGTTCCCATAATTCTACTATAATGCTCCATCGGTTGTAATGCACACTAATTTATATATTGGTAGTTTGTGGTTTTTTACAATTGAAGAAAAACGTCATATATATCTTCGCCATGGGTCTTCTCCTTCAGAGGAATGATTGTCAAAAATTCTTTCTTAGCCAACATGTCATTGAATACCATTCGAATAAAAATACACAGCTGGGCAGTGTCTGCCATATCGGTGGATTCGTCGAACTATAAAGAAAAGTATGTATATTTCATGATATCATGTTTTAATTTATCAGCTTTGTCCTGACTCATGACTTCAGTACGCTTTGTGACAGTCGGACGAGATAACTGAAGTTCTCTAATAGCAGACATGATTTCTGTTTCATTTTTAAAATCTCCAAATAAAGTATCACCCGCTTCGATAAATGCTTTCTTCACAACCGATCCATCTTCGAATGGTTTCTTGTGTTTCGCCAATATATGAGATATTTTAAAAGGCGCCATCGTAGCAGCTTTAGATTGTTTGGCTGGTTTTGTGAACATGGTTTGTTCTTTTTTCAAACAAGATATCAAATCACGTACTTTTCGTTTTTTTAATTCACTCTGTGGCTGAAAAACTTTTTCATATTTTTTTGGAACCGTTTTATGATGCCTCTCTAAGTTACCAAAGTTCTTCCAATCGTTATTAAAATGATACGTTTTAGATTTCTTCGCTGCACTCATTTTGTACTATTCAATGATAAACTTTGTATCGACGTAGTATTGCCTTCACGTTACAATTCAGAATGACTCCAATTCCTACAGGCGCAACTTTTTTATCCGCTTGAATGAAAGTCTCGAAAAGAAAAGCGACAAGAATAGAAAACGCGGCTTTTCTTTAACAAATACCGCGCGTTCCTCTGATAAAGCCGCCTTTTGCCGCTAGCAGAGTGTTATTATATTACATAATAAATTTTTGTAGTTTAGTAACCTACAATTTAAAATTTTTTTTGTCGAGATCTACTCAAAAAGCACTCGCGATAGACCGTTTGAGCACCCCTTCTCTAGGTAATGATGCGATAAAACCGTCATCTCTAATCAAAGGTGGGAAGAATGACTCGCAAAAATGTAACTGACTTCCTTCGCCATAGACCAGGACAGACGATTTCCACTGATCTGCTCCAAGAGTCTATTCTTAACTCTTTCATTGAAATAGGTTTACGCTCTATCAATTGTTGAGATACAAACGTTCCTTAAACGCCCATATTCAGTTTAAGTTTCTTCTGTTGGATTCTAATTCTAGTCGTTATGAGCTCTATTTTTAATTGTGGCAACTTTTTGACAGTGAACCGACAACAGCAACAGGAAACATTTTAATTAGACGGCTGGGTTGGATTTATTGCGGTTCACCTAATTGGCTGAACCTTCCACCTATAAATGAAGATCATACACTCACATTCTGAGCGAAGAGCTTCGGGTTCTACTTATTCCATTTGATTTGTATGTCAAAACAGCAATGTGGTGTATGCATGGTAGGGCTTCTGCTCAAATTGGTATAAGAGCACATCAGTATTTGAACGAACCATATCCAGATCGCTGGATAGGTCAAGATGGACTTCAGTTTTGCTGGTTCGAAACATCTAAATTCGTAAGGTTTCTCTACTTGAGAATACATAGAATACTTAACAAACCGTATAATTCTTTCTTGTAGAGTTATCTACGTTTCTTCTAATTTTCGATCAGTTACGTAGATCGATGCGCCGACGCAGAGACTTTTGTGTAATGGTTGAATGTGGCCATTTTGAACACTTACTTCGATTTCTTGCTCAATGTTATTGAAAAAACTCATTATATCACCTCGATTGACCGATAGCCTTGATGATTTTATACATGGTGTTCACGATAAAGTGCCCATTAACAGTATTTGGGGAACGGGTTCATCGATCAATTTTTGCATTTAATTAAAATGTTTCCTGTTGTTGTTGTCAGTTCTCTGTCAAATAGTTGCCACAATTAAAAATAGAGCTCATAACAACTAGAATTAGAATCCAACAGATGAAACTTAAACTGAATATGGGCGTTTAAGGAACGTTTGTATCTCAACAATTGATACAGCGTAAACCTATTTCAATGAAAGAGTTAAGAATAGACTCTTGGAGCAGATCAGTGGAAATCGTCTGTCCAGGACTATGGCGAAGGAAGTCAGTTACAACTTTGCGAGTCATTCTTCGCACCTTTGATTAGAGATGACGGTTTTATCGCATCATCACCTAGAGAAGGGGTGCTCAAACGGTCTATCGCGAGAGCTTTTTGAGTAGATCTCGAGAAGAAAAAATTTTTTAAATAGTAGATCACTAAACTACAAAAATTTATTATGTAATATAATAACACTCTGCTAGCGGCAAAAGGCGGCTTTATCAAAGGAACGCGCAGTATTTGTTAAAGAAAAGCCGCGTTTTCTATTCTTGCCGCTTTTCTTGTAATTTCGAACGGCGCGTTTGACGGGAACATTCGAGACTTTCGTTCAAGCCGATGAAAATGTTGCGCCTGCAGGAATCGGAGTAATTCTGAATTGTAACTTGAAGGCAATACTACGTCGATACAAAGTTTATGATTGAATAGTACAAAATGAGTGCAGCGAAGAAATCTAAAACGTATCATTTTAATAACGATCGGAAGGAAAAATTTTTCTTTTGTATAGTAAAGGATAAGTGCATTTATCTTATTTGTCGTGCGTCATTTGCAATACCTAAGCGTGATAACTTACAGTGGCATCATTAATGAAACGGGTCATAAAAATTATATATATATATATATATCATATACTGGCGAAACACAAGAAACCATTCGAAGATTGATCCGTTGTGAAGGAAGCATTTATTGAAGCGTGTGAGACTTTATTTGAAGATTTTAAAAATAAAACAGAAATCATGTCTGCTACTAGAGAACTTCAGTAATCTCGCCCGACTGTCACAAGGCATATTGAAGTTATGAGACAGGACATGGCAGATAAACTAAAACATGATATCATGAAATGTACATACTTTCTTTACAGTTCGACGAATCCACCGATATGACAGACACTGTCCAGCTGTGTTTTTTCATTCGGATGGTATTCAATGACGTGTTGGTTAAGGAAGAATTTTTGACAATCATTCCTCTGAAGGAGTAGACTCGTGGCGCAGATATATATGACATTCTTTTCAATTTTGTAAAAAACTACAAGCTAACAATATATAAATTAGTGTGCATTACAACCGATGGAGCACCAGTAATGGCTGGAAACAAGAATGGTTTTGTGGCATTGTGTCGAGCTAATGAAGATTTCCTTCATTTTTTCATTCCATTGCATTATACGTCAACAAGTTTCCTTTTCAAAAGTTTTAAACACGGAGGAAATTATGCAAAAATTGTGAATTCCATCCTTGCAACTAGCTTGCAACGGTGGCTCTTTAAGTTGCAGTTGGAAGATAGAGTCAGCTGAACACACTGATTTAGTTCTTCACACGGATGTCAGGTGCTTGGATAGCGGAAAATTCCTAGAAAGGTTTCAAGAATTATTGCCCGAAATAACAGCATTTCTAGACGAAAGAGGTATTGACACTCAGATCTCGTAAAACGACAAATAGCTGAGTGATTTGGCATTTTTGATTGACGTCACAATGCACTTAAACACCATTAACTTGGAGCTTCAAGGTAAAGGAAAAAGTATTATTCAGATGATTAGCGCAGAAAACGCATTCAAAAGTAAATTGCAACTTATGATAGATCAACTGAAAAGAAAGGATCTGAAACATTTTCCGTCTTTGAAAGCAAGGATTCCTCAGTTGAATTATGATACGTATGAGGCTGGATTATCAAATATTTTGGGACAATTCGAAATGCGTTTTTATGATTGCAGTTAATTGGCAAATATACATCATCATTTATTAGTTATCCTTTTTCATGTATAAACATTGAGGAATTAGATGCTGAAATAGCAAGTCAGTTTAATATGAACTCATGTTCTGTTGAAAATGAGTTCGTGCAGATTATATCAAAGATACAGCATCTTATACAAATTTCTACAAATTTTTTTTAAATGAGGATAACTAAGTCAAAATATCGTAATCGACTAACTGACGATCATATGTCATCATGCTTGCGATTAGCACTCAGTGGTTACGTACCGTCTTATGAAAAGTATGCTGAGGACATGCAGTGCCACGCTTCAACATCCAAAGTCACCCCTTAGTTAAGTTCAACACCATATGTAACTCTTATGTTTTGTAACAACCAATAAACTCGCAATTTTGAATAACTATGAGTGTTTTCATTGATGTTATAGAGAAGACCCAAACTAAACCTGCCCCAAACCTTGACTAAGATAATGTATATTGCGCTGAAAGCTAATATCTATAAATCCTACGGTACACCCTACCAAGATAGGTAGGTAGGGTGTATCGTGTATGTACGGCAACCCTAAATCACACATATTTGCAGCCTCTCAGAGTCGATCGTAAGTAGTCTAAAAATATTGAGGTAGATCGCCAGCAGTTCAAGTTTGAGCACCCCTGACCTACAGACTTGTAATTTTGGATTTTAAGTATGTGATTATAGCTTACTGGATGACGAAAATTTCTGCGTTCTGGTCTTATCCAGAGGTTCTCAAATAGGGGCCTGAAAATGCGACAAAATGGTTCCAGTAAAGAATGGTACGGCTGTGTTTGCTTCGTGCTCCGCTTGGCCCCATAATAGAGATTGGACTCTGGGTGATAAGTACTGTACTATTCTCGAATATGACGTACTTTTTTCTTCGAGGAACTAATCACAAAAAAATGTCAAAGTCGACGATGTCATATATATCAAGGTGTAATCAAAATAATGAATAAATTTCATCGGAAGGTGGGATAATGAAAAACCTATTCGAGTATTCGGGTGTTTTCCATAAAACTTGAAGACTAACAAATGATTCGGGAAAGTTTTTTCTTTCCTACTATATTTTCCTTATAGAATCTTTATCATCCTAAACTTTTCGGAAAATTCCACTCTTTCACATTCCACTTCTGCCGGTGCGCCACTGTGATACATGAATGAATATCTGAGATCTGAGAAGAGAACGGAAAGCATCCGCATTTGACGCTCGGTGACTAGTTGAGTTTCTTGGAAATTCTCATGACTCACTAAAAGGCCAAATGCTTGTGACTCGTCGTCGGACAAAGTAATTCACTGTAGGATTCCCAGAAATTCATAAGTTCATACAAGCATGGATTATTGTTATCATTTATGTTGTGACAAGACCTAAAAAAATTATTGTTAACGTACAAACTCATCTGATGCTGCATTCAACCTATTCAATTTAACAAACTTTTATAATTAATGATATAATTGATGCATTTATTTTTTGAAAATTCATTTTGATATAAATAAAATTAAACACTTTTGTCTGATTCTTACAATACTTATTTTCAATACACTTCGGTTTCGACAGTTACGTCATTTTTTTGTGTCTGAAGCTAAAGTTATAAGAAGAATGTGCTTACTCTATTCATTTCGAGTTTTGAGCAGTGGGGAGTGATTTAATTCTAGTTGGCTATTGAGAGTGGTGAATTTTGGGTTTTCAAAACGTTTGTTAATTTCCAAACTTTCCAACAGATTGATTGTCATCCCTCTAATGCATTTGTGGAGAATTTTTATATTCATATACTATATATAAACAATGCTTTGAAATAGCAGCAATATCTACAATTAGGTGAAAAATAACATTTTTATCTATAATTTTAAGATTATTTAAACTTAGCGCATATGAAAGATTACTCTATTAATCAAATGCTTTTTGAAGGATTAAAATCGGTCGATTAGGACGGCCACAAGAGCAATTTGAATTTACGGACGATTTTTTTTCGTTATAAACAATTACAATTTCTCCAAACAATTGCATCCAATTTAGTTTTCATAATTCATAGATTTAAAGTAATCGGAGAGACGCTTCTTTGAAAAAGAAAATGAAATCTTTCAATTAGTTTTTGAGATATAAGCGTTCAAAGTCTGAGAGTCTTAATCATCATCAAACAGCCTTCATCGTCCACTGCTGAACATAGGCCTCTCTCAATATTTTCCATCCTTCTCGATCCAGTGCGCTCTGGAGCCAGTTAGTTGTGATGCGCTTTATATCTTCTGTTCAACGGGTTGGAGGACGTCCTCTATTTCTAAACGCTTTTTGCCTAGGGCGCCATTCCATGATTTTCTTCGTCCATTTTGCGTTGGACATCCTGGCCATGTGTTCAGCCCAGTTCCATTTAAGGTGAGTTATTCGTCTAACTGCATCTGTCACTCCTGTTCTTCGGCGTATTTCCTCATTAGTTATCCTGTCTCTCAACGTGACTCCCAATAAGGAACGTTCCATAGCTCGCTGAGCCACTTGAATCTTATGTATACATTTTTTGTGAGTGTCAAAGTCTCGCCGCCGTACGTCAGCACCGGCAGAACACACCGATCAAACACTTTTCGTTTCAAGCATACCGGGATATCAAATTTGAAAATATGTTTAAGTTTTTCAAAAGCAGCCCATGTCAATCCAACTCCTCTTTCAATCTCGCAGCCTATTCTTACTTCATGACTCAGATATTTGTAGGATGTGACTTGCGAAATCTGATTTCCTTCCACCAAAATATTTCGGCTGGTAACCAGGTTTGTCATGAACTGCGTTTTGGATGTATTTATTCTGATGCCAACTTTGTATGAGGCTATGATAAGTTCTTTGAGCTGTATTTCTGCCATATCTAAGCTATCTGAAATCAACAAAATATCATCTGCGAAACGTAGGTGGTGAGCTCCTCTCCATTAGTATTTATGCCTCTGCCATCCAATTTGGTGTCATTGAACATGTATTCCAGGAGTGTAATAAAGAGCTTCGGCGAGATTGTATCACCTTGTTGGACGCCACGCTGTCATTTTCGTTTCGTCATGTATTCTGACACTAGCTTTTACATTCTCATAGATGTGTTGTATCACGGCGGAATATCTATAGTCTATACGACAATCAGCAAGTGCTTTGAGCATTTCGGTGTGTTTGATGGAGTCGAATGCTTTTTCGTTATCAACAAGAAACAGTAGGAGTGGCCTATTATATTTAACCGATTGCTCTGTTAGTGTTTTAGCTACCATCAAGTGATCGTTAGTGCCATACCCGGATCTAAAATAAGCCTGCTTCATGCTTCATTCATCTTTGCAATATTATCTTTTTTGTGCATAATAACAATAACTGCATTGTTCCAAGCCTCAGGCGTTGTTGATTCTTCAAGACATTTCTGAATAGTGTGATTATGGCGTTCATAAGATGCTCCCCACCTTCCTTTATCGCTTTTGTAACTAAACCATCACCTCCCGGTGCTTTGTTGTTTTTCATCTCTGACATGGATTTAGCAATTTCTTCTCTAGTAATCTCTGTCATTTCCTCAGAATCTTGGTTCAGGATTCGAGGTAGGTTTTCGTTATGTTCCGGATGATCTTCGCTGCAATATAGTTTTGAGTAGAACTCTTCAACTACCTTCACTATTTCCTGTCTGTCTTTAATTATTTGCCCATTTGAATTCTCAAGTTTTGTTATTTTGATTTTTCCTGTTGCGAGCTTATTTCTCAATACTTTCATGCTTTTATTTTCTTCGATAACATTTTTGATCCATTTTGTATTGAAATTTCTGATGTCTTCTCGGATGGCTTTCGAAATCTGCTTATTCAATATCCTTGATATTTGGATTAAAAAATTTTATCGTATAATGAAACGATACAGCTTCGTTATTCCGTTCTATTTCTGAAAACAGATACTTCAAAGGTCCTTCCCAGATTCTTTCCTAACGGCCCTTTGGAATGAATCACTATATACCCCAAAATCCCAAACGTTAATCGAATACATTTCCAAAATATATATAAATATAGAAAGGTCTTTTTCTTGAAAAAAAGTATGATTTTTTTTATATTTTTTTTCATCTGAAAGTTACTCGCGTAAGGAAGCAAATCCTTTTATGTCTTTACGACACTACGAGTACCTGAAAAGGATAGACGGTTAATATTTCGCTTGAAAGCTAACAGGTTATAGTCATGAGGAAACACATTAAATGGAAGGGATTTCTAGAGTTTTAACGTTCTATGAGAAAAGGAATTCTGATATAGAGACGTTCTAGGTGTCTATTTCAACCACGAATGTTGAGGTTGAGTTTGCCTTGTTTGCCTTAAAATAGAAACAAGCGGAGGAACAAGCGTGGAAAGCTCCCAAGAGCATCTTCCATGAAAGTACCTGTAAAAAAGAAAGCTCACCAACTTTTCTTCGATGATCCTATAGTGGAATGGAATCTGTGAGTGTCTCCGAATAACCGAATTGCTCTCTTTTGGATGGAGTCCAGGAGTTTCAAGCTGCGTTAAGGAGCAGAACCCCCATACAAGGGAGCCATACTCTGAAAACAGGACGAATTTGAGATTTATAGAGAGTAAGAAATTGGTTCGAAGTGAAATATTTCTTTGCGCGATAGAGAAATCCCAGATTTTTTGACACTGACTTAGCAATATTTACAACATTGTCGCCGATAGTTACTCCAAGCATTGTTATAGAGCCATTGAGTAGAATAAACCAGCTTTTATATGCTTTATTGATTTATTGAAAGTATTTGACCGCATTCTACTAAGAGACATCATAACATTACTTACAATTTGGGTACACCACATAATGTAATAAAGACTATCGAAGACATACATAAGAATAAAAAAACGATCCCAAAAATAAATGGAGAACTAGTAGGTTTGATCCCGGTGGAAAGTGGCATTCGACAAGGAGATTCATTGAACCCTCTTCTCTTCAATATTGTCATGAATACCATAATAAAGAAGATAAGACCATATAAAGATATAAAATTAGAGACGAAGTGATCAATATTAAATGCTATGCCGACTATGCAGCCCTGATAGCGGAATCGGAAGACGTCTTACAACGTCTATTACATGCGTTTAATCAAACTGCAAAAACTTTCAATATGATAATCTCCGCAACCAAAACCAAATGCATGACAAGATCGAAAACACCTTTAAGATGCAAGCTAGAGCTGGATGGTACGGTAATTGAGCGGGTCATGAAATTCCAATATTTGGGAATCGAATTGTCAGATTTTGGAAACGTGGAACAGGATGTAAGAAACCAAACTTTGAAAGCGTCAAGAGTGGCTGGATGTCTTAACGCCACAATATGGTACAATAAACATATAAACATCGAAACTGAATCGAGAATTTATAAAACTGCTATTAGGCCCATAATGCCATATACTGCTGAAACCAGACCTGATACAACGACTCCAAGCGAATGATGGAGACAGCAGAAATGAGTGTTCTTAGGAAGGTTGTAGGAAAAACTTCATGGGCAGGAAATGTGGAACACCAGATATAAATAATTGGATACTTGAGAGGAAGCGAGAGTGGGATGCGCATATTACCCGAATGGATAACTTTCAAATTGTAAAAATAGCAAGGGATAAATCTTCGTTGGGTCGCCGAAGTCCAGGAATACCTCGTAAAGATGGAGTGATAACTTGAGAATGCCGAGGGTTTTGAAGATTGTACAGGCAGCAACTGCCTATTGTGAAGAAAGAAGAAGAAGAAGAAGTAAGTGAGTTGGTCCCATTAGCCATCTTTATATCCGGGACAGTGCTATTCATCTTCCTAGAAAATAATCAGGCTTGAGTTTTACTAGCATTGAACTCTACCAGGTTAGCAGATCCCCAATCAAGAACTGATTTCAAGTCGCTATTGACTTTGTTGCACTGCTGGGTTCGTATTCCGTTCTTGTGATGACAGGGGTTTTACCGAGCAAGAGGATGTATGAAGTATACTGTCATCCGCAAAGCTGTGGAGTTTACAACCTGTAACTGTAAGGAGGTCATTTATATACTTGTATACTATTTATTGGCGCGGTGGTCTGTAGCTCTTGAAGATTTCATTTTTGTTCGAACGGTATTGTATTTAGAAAGTAAGAATCTACTTCAGCAATTTATTTTGCAGTAAACAGGGTGTCCCAACTCTATAAAAAAATCTTGGGTGGTTTTTTCAGATTGGAAGACCACTTTTTTGTTGAAGATGCAAGAGCGTCCTAAACTCTGCTATAATGTCTTTATATCTTTTCAAGATTCATGAGCGGCCTAACCTATAATGTCTTTAAGTAATAAGTAATTCTTTTAGTGAGTAGTTTCGTCAGAATATTTTTTTCCGTGAAAATTCAATAAAATAGGCTCTCACATCCATCGCATGCTTCTTCGGCCAGAGTGGATGAATACTTTTTTCCTTCTTCCTTTCGTTTTCTTATTGCCAAGGATAGCTTTATTGATGAATTGAAATGGATTATCCTCATTTTATAGAGGAGTGACTCAAAAATTATTGAATATTGTTATTTTAAAAATATTATAT
Source organism: Cryptolaemus montrouzieri (assembly GCA_013387265.2). Classification (NCBI taxonomy): domain Eukaryota; kingdom Metazoa; phylum Arthropoda; class Insecta; order Coleoptera; family Coccinellidae; genus Cryptolaemus; species Cryptolaemus montrouzieri. The sequence continues at coordinate 93,824,413 of JABFTP020000021.1, read as the reverse complement.
CTTGATTTTTAAAAGGAACATCCTGTATTTTATTAGTCATGTCAGGGCATAAAATATTGTGCTATATTTTCTCAGAAGTAACCTTATCTTTAATTTCGATCATTTTTGAAATATTCGGTTATTTGTATAAATTTTTGATGAAAATTCTACAAACCGTATCAAACTCATCAACATGCATCATTATTCGCACAGAAGTTTTTTTCTGTAATGATTCAAGAAGTAAAAATGAATACTAAACAAGATAATTCTTTCAACCAATGCTAGAATCAAGATGATTAAAACGTAAATTGAGGTATGTGTTGACATTTTTTTTTATTTGTGCCTTCTGTCAGGTGTCCTGACATATCATATTCTGCATTTTACATGGTGAACTTGACAGTGTTTCGTTAGAGTGAGGTTTGAACCCAATTTTCTCAATTGACTGCCATGAAGTTATCCAAAGAAGAAATTATTGATATGATTTTTATTCTGGGTGAGTGTGATAGAAATTCTTTGTTGGCAAGTAGAGTTTATTCACAAAGGTTTCCTGATAAGAGGCATCCTGATACAAGATGCTTTGAAAAACTCCTAATTAGATTTATCGAAACGGGTAATATCGCTCACCAAAAACTGCTACAGCTGAAGACAACCAGTTATCAGTTTTGTTGACAGTGACAGAGGACCCATATAAATGCCAAATAGAGATTTCTCAGTTAACAGATGTAAGTCAAACTTCCGTCCAGAGAATCTTGAAAGTGAATAAATTTCATGCATATCTACAGTTACACCAGGAACTGAACAATCAAGACTATGAAAATCGAATCAATTTTTGCAATTGGGCAAGTGACAAAGTAGCGCAAAATCCAAATATGTTTATCACAGTTCTTTTCTCGGACGAGGCAACTTTCCACAAGAATGAGCTTGTTAACAGGCACAGCTTTTATTATTACGTCACGGAAAATCCACACCTCATGAGACAAATAGATCACCAGCATCGTTGTTCCTTGAATGTATGGGCCGCTATAGTAGATGGATATCTAATTGGGCCGCACTTTTTAAACGGGCACTTCAATAGTGAAATGTATTTAGATTCTCTGCAAAACCATCTACCAATGTTACTTGCCGATGTACCAGAGCATATAAGACAAGATTTGTGGTTTCAACAGTATGGAGCACCGGCCCATTACTGACATCAGATTAGGGAGCATTTGAATCATGTATTTCCAAACAAATGGATAGGACTTGGTGGTCCTGTTAGATGGCCAGGTAGGTCTCCGGATCTTACAAGTCTAGATTTTTTCTTGTGGGTTTATATTAAGGGCATCGTTTACCAGATTCCTTCTACAACACAGTTGGATATGAGACAGAGAATAGTCGTCGCCTTTCTGTCAGTTAATCCGCAAATGTTGTCTAGAGTTCAATGGTCTTTCCTCAGAAGGATTGAGTTGTGTCTACAAAGAAACGGGCAATATTTCGAACACTTATTGAAATAGTTCAACACCTTGTAGATCATCACACCAAAAATTAATATATTGCGTATTTCATACTCGACTACCTTATAGTCTAAGATCCGGCTGCAAAATTAATACATGAAAATGTAGATAGTCAAAAGCTAATTTTAAGTATTCTGATAGATTGGGGAATTCATTTTCATAAGGTGCCAATTAAAATTACCCGCCAATGTTATTAATTAATCCATTAATGATCAATTTTAGTTAAAATTTCGTTAATATCTTATGGAAATAAAACCTACACCACTTCTTAACAGTGTAATTGTAAAATGTGTAACGTCACAGTTGCAGCTGATTGCTAACCCGTAACCTCTTCGCAGCCAGGTGTAAACAGGTATGATTTTAATACAACTTTTCGTTCTTGATGTATATTAATTTCGTTCGTGCCACGTTGAAGCTGATTTTTTTCTGTATTTAATGCTATATAGCTGCTTGTAAAGAAAAACCCGCAAATTGAAGTTTCCTGCCCTTAAAGATGCTAGGTACTGAAAATAAAGTGACAGAGAGTGAGTGCGTGACGTTACTTGTTAGACGAGGATGCTAAATGTCAGCTGTACTCGTTTTTCGAGCCATTGCGCATGCCTCAACAGATAGGGTTCTCAGTCGAGCAGCTGAGCTACGGCTTATGTTTATTGGAAATTCTAACCACATTGTTTTGGAGCTCGTGGATACTTATTGTTTTTGTCTTATAAATATATTGTTTTTGTTTTTATAGAGTTATAAAATTGAAGAAGATGATTTAGCTTGTGAACATGAGGAAGCTGACACAAGGATTGTGTATCATATAAGCAAGGTCGAGGAGAATTCAAACATTTTAATTAAAGCTTCTGATACTGATATTCTCATAATATTATTAGGTAACACACACAAATTTCCTACTTTAAATATATGGTTAGCAAATAGTGCATCGAAAAAAGGAAGTAAAGACGAAATTTGTATAAATTGTACAAAATTATGGAAACAATTAGGCCCTACATTGTGTAATGCGCTGCCGGCATTTCATGCATTTACGGAAGTGATTATACTGCTGCTTTATTCAACAAAGGGAAAATTCGTCCCTTGAAAATATTCATAAAGCATGAAAAATTCAAAAATTTTACATCACTAATTGACCCACTTGACATTTTTGATAAGGATAAAATTACAGCGGTTCAAGAATTTACGTGCCTTATGTACGGGAAACCCGATTGTAAAAGTGTGAATGAGGCAAGATACTTTTTGTTTAATAAAATGTACGGCTCGAAACATAAAAAAATGAGAAATTTATAAAAATATCAAAGGTTTTGACTCTACTCATATTATGCCATGTTGGAAATCTCTACATCAAAAATGTTGAGGACTATTTATGTGAATTCTATGTGGTTGAGTGCTACTGATCCAGATTGCATCAAGTTTAGTGCAGAGAATAACGGCTGGTTAGTGTTGGATGGTTTTCTTAAGCCAACATGGTTTGAAGGAGATGCAACACCTGTAGAGGTAGAGAGTGTCATAGTAGGTAATTCTCAGGACAGATCTGCTGACAACGAAGAAGACTCTGATATTAGTAGCGACGAAATTGATAGCAGCGATGAAAGTGACAGTAGTCAGGAATCTGATTTTTAATAAGTGACAGGAAACGAAATTTTATAATTTTTAATAATTTGGCTATTTTTCTATCTGACACTCCTATTTGTTTTGTATAAAACGTTCATTATTCTGTAACTTATTATTATAACTCAATAATTATCGTCCGTTAATTTACTGTAATTTATAAGTGACTGTATTGAAATTATTAATAAAGTCAACGTTTGCTCAAACACTACCTACATAATAACATTTTCTTTGTCATAATTAATCAATGTATTATTTTTGATAAGTATAGTCTTTCAATTTTATTTAAAAATAAATTAGATTTTTACTTTAAAATCAAAGTTTTGTCATCATGTGTGGTTTTGAAAACAACTAAACTAAAATTCATGAAATCCAAAGTACGTATCTAAGTTTGTTTTTATTATTATTATTATTATTATTTTAATTTTATTATTATCGTTTGATATGTTAAAGTTTTTGGAGCATTTAAATAGAATCGTAGTTATTACTACTTAGACAGTTGGTTGAGAACCCTATCTGTTGAGGCATGCGCAATGGCTCGAAAAACGAGTACAGCTGACATTTAGCATCCTCGTCTAACAAGTAACGTCACGCACTCACTCTCTGTCACTTTATTTTCAGTACCTAGCATCTTCAAGGGCAGGAAACTTCAATTTGCGGGTTTTTCTTTACAAGCAGCTATATAGCATTAAATACAGAAAAAATCAGCTTCAACGTGGCACGAACGAAATTAATATACATCATGAACGAAAAGTTGTATTAAAATCATACCTGTTTACAACTGGCTGCGAAGAGGTTACGGGTAAGCAATCAGCTGCAACTGTGACGTTACACATTTTACAATTACACTGTTAAGAAGTGGTGTAGGTTTTATTTCCATAAGATATTAACGAAATTTTAACTAAAATTGATCATTAATGGATTAATTAATAACATTGGCGGGTAATTTTAATTGGCACCTTATGAAAAATGAATTCCCAATCTATCAGAATACTTAAAAATTAGCTTTTGACTATCTACATTTTTCATGTATTAATTTTGCAGCCGGATCTCATACTATTAAAATATCTCCATTTCTCTGATCAAGCATAATGATATGTACAAATAAACTCTTCTTTGCAACCTCTGATTTTATTATTTTAGTTTAATTTTTGTTTATTTCGAAAATGGTCGAAGATAAATATAAGGTTACTTCTGCAAAAATATGGCACAATATTGTATGCGTTGTCATGAATAATGAAATACAGGATGTTCCATTTGAAAGAATCAAGATATGATATTTTTAAATTACAATATTCAATAATTTTTTGAGTCACTCCTGTATGAAATGAGGATAATCTATTTCAATTCATCAATAAAGCTATCCTTGGGCAATAAGAAAACAAAAGGAAAAAAGTTTTCATCCTCTCTGGCCGAAGGAGCATGCGATGATAAGTGAGCTTATTTTTACGGAAAAAAAATATTGTGACGAAAGTACTCACTAAAAAACTTATTACTTAAAGACATTATAGCAGAGTTTAAGACGCTCTTGAATCTTCAACAAAAAAGAGGTCTTCCAATCTGAAAGTACCTCCCAATATTTTTTTTTTGAAAATTGGGACACCCTGTTTACTTCAAAATAAATTGCTGAAATAGATTTTTACTTTCTTAATACAATACCGATCGAACAAAAATGAAATCTTCGAGAGTGTACGAACTACAGAGCGCCGCGCCACTGGTGAATCACCCAGTATATACTTCATGAGATGATTGTTTCTTTTTTTTTCACAAGCAAACGAAAGTATTTCTCGAAAAAAAAATCATTTATTAAAGTAAAATTTGGGGTTTATTCAGTATATAAATAGTACAATTTGTTTATAACAAAATCTATCAAGAGGCAATTGCCATTGTGATATTTGCACGCCTTGTTCAACGAGCCATCGAATTGAAAAATAGAAGATTAATAGAAGCCGAGATAATAATGCAATTTTTTGCATACGTCTTCTGAATCTCCGAATTCAATTTTTGATCGTCAGTTTCCTCTTCCACTTTTCCATTTTCAAGCAATTTTTCAGTAATCGTAGGCGACGTTTTTTTCAATTTTTTTTCTGATTTGCCGATATTCTGTGTATATTAATTTTTTTTTATCAAAGATAACTGAATAACGAAGCCACTGGATGAAGAAAAACCACCTAATTGTTCATAGATAAAGGCTGAACGCTTATATCTCAAAAGCTAATCAACAGATTTCAATTTTTTTATTCGAACCGATTATTACGAAACTTGTAGTATTGAATATACAATAAATTCTTTTTTAACCAAAATATCAAGGCCCACAGATCAGTTACCTGCCCATGACATATCTTGATTATTGTTCTATAGGGTATTCTGAAGCGATCTGAGTGAACATCTCATTACCGAATCTTATATCTAAATAAAAGAGTTTTATTTTAGTTGCGGTCTGGTCTATTTCGAAAAAACGCAAATAATACTGGTACAAATAGGTTCTAGGTACTAAAATCAATATTATACCAGAATATTGGAAAAGTAATGAATTGGAACGTTAAGATAGCAAAAATTCAAACCTACAAAATATTTTTCTGTCCTGAAATTAAATGTATAAACTGTAAACGGAATTGACTAGAAAAAGTATTTCGTATACTTTAACAAATGAAATAAAACCTGTCATTTGTAGACAACATTACATCATGAGCTCTCGTGGAATAGATGAACGGTTCGCAGTAGGCGGCTTGACGTCATTCAATATCTGAAAATACGTCGGTGTGTACGCGTGAGACCTGTTAGGGGTGGCGTAGGATGTAATTGATCTATTATTCCTGGGTAAAGCCGAAGGGATGCTAAATTTGGTGGAACCCGAAAGGCTAAGACGTATACAGAAGAAAATGATTCACCATAATACGGGGAAAATTTCTTTTTATATTGCATTACATGTACAGGGTAATCCAAATTCGATGTATGCTGAAGCCATCTCATTAACTATTGGATCTAGAAAAAATTAGTGGCACGATTTGAAGCTCGATTTCAAGGTATGTTGAAATCTTGAAAATTCAAAGCTAGAGCCTCGTTAGGATTTAGTTTGATTGTCATTACATAAAGATGATTTTTCAGATACTGACACTATTTTTTCATAATTCGTTTAAATGGCCTAATTTTTTTCCATCTCAAAAAAATTAAACATGATAGTTATTACACAAATGGAATTTCTTACTTCATTTATTACCTAACAACAAATGAATTAAATCAGACCTCTGTTGCCGCGGTTTCGGACTCGAATAGTATGAAAACGAAGTATAAAGTGACATAAAATATATATGAATAGATCGTTATTTGGATTTAGAGAAAACAGATATGCATTTTTAAGAATATTGAAATGAAGTTATTATTTGGATGCAGCGAAAATTTGGGATTGAGATAGATAAGTCTGGTCGTTCATTATCTAAAAGTTATCATTAACGTGTCTACGTTTGTAGACCATTTTCATTTTGGCATAAAAAATCAATATTATCCATTTTAATACGTATTTGAAATGAAATAGTTCCTTTGACCATTTGTGATTGAAGTTGTTTGAGGTCTGATGAAAAATATTAATCTTTTCTCTGTGGAATTGAAAAGAACCAAAAAGTCTCAGAATAAATCCCTCATTTGTCATAACTCAATAGATTTTCATTTACTCAAAAATACATGAACTTGAAAAAACATGCAGCATAAAACTGCAAGGAACAGATAACAAGCTAATGCAAAAATGTTGACAAGCTAAAAAACTACCAATTTTTACCCCTTTTATGTCCCCCTGAAAAGAGTCAATTTTGTTCACCTACAGAATTCACACAATTTCCTTCATATGATTTCTGAAAGTATACCTGTAGCATTTCGCACAATATTTTCGGGTCGATTTTTTGCCACTTCTAGGATATATGCCGCAACGTCCAACATAATTTTGTGGCCTCTGAGTGGAAGGGGCACGACCTCACTAATACCTAATAATAGATGTCGAGCGCGGCGCGGGCCTCATTTCTGCAGGTAATTGTTCTATTGTTGCCCTAAACTTAGTAAGGATTCTGCTGGAATTTCCCGTTTCGTAATGTACCAATATATGTTGATTTATGATTTCTCAGTAATTTCCCAACAAGTGGTAAAATACTGAACCAATTGTCTCCGGTAACATTACGATCGGTACCGGAAATTGGATGGATCAATCGGAGGATAATGTCTTCACCAGAATTATTTACCCTATATTGATCTTCAGGTTGCATCCCAATATAGAGTTCCCAAATTATTCGTGTACGATGAGCAATCATTTTGACTTGGTATATATTGTTTGAAGCCACATCTGCCTCTGAAAGCTCAATCGGAGGATAATGTCTTCACCAGAATTATTTACCCTATATTGATCTTCAGGTTGCATCCCAATATAGAGTTCCCAAATTATTCGTGTACGATGTTTTTGCATCAACAAGAGCAATCATTTTGATTTCATATTTGGCAGGCTTACTTGGTATATATTGTTTGAAGCCACATCTGCCTCTGAAAGCTCATAGTTGTTCGTCTACGGCGAGGAACTCATTTGGTGTAAAATTGGCTTGCAAATTCACTAAAAAATTTTCAAAAACTTCCCGAATAGGAGCCAACTTATCAAGCTTGCGTCTCTCGTTCCTAGTTTCTATATCGTCGAATTTAATACATCTTAGAAGGAACCTGAATCTATTTTCACTCATAGAAATGTAGCATGATTCGATTCTGCTTCCTCTAGAATTGTCCCAAATCTTTTTCAAATTTTTTCTTCAACTCCTGAAAGTGCCAATAAGAAACAAAATTCCTATGAACTCACTCATTTCCCTTTCATCAGTTTTTCTCGCGTCCCGAATCCTGCTAAATTTGTTTTGAACATGTTATATACATATGTTTGTTGACATCGTTATAATTCGAACGGTTAAATCATTTACGAACAATTTTAGGCACTGGATCTCGGTTGTTGCATCACGAGCATTACCTTTCGTTCGAGGGAGTTGTCTCACAATATTATGTGAACGAACTCGAATTTGGAGGCTCGGGGAAGTTTTTTCCATTTTTTCAATGAAATAGAACTAAAGTATTTAGATTTTCACTATATCAATAAAACTATGACCGGTTTCACCACACTGTGGCTTCATCAGATAAATACAAACTAATGACCAGAGTTATTCCTTATATATTAGTCTTAATTCCTACTTAATATTACAATAGGTGCAAGTACAAGGGGTATGTTGGAAAACCCATCGGAGTTGCTTACTTTATGAATTGAAAAGATTGAGTAAAGGAGAAGGATTTAGATCTAATTGACTATTAAGTAACCTACCTGAATTCTTTTCTTTGTTGATCTCTAAAATTTCCAATAGATTGAGTTTTTGTCTATTACTTTCATTGCGTAAAATTTTGAAATTATCATTAAAGTTATGGTTTTCTTCGAGTAAGTGATTAGAATAATGGGAATCTGATTTATGATAATTAAAACTACGTTTGTGCTCGGATAATCTAACTTCGAAATTTCTGAAAGTTCTACCAATATAAATTTTATTACAATCTCCGCAAGACAGTTTATAAACATCGGATTTATTACTTTTATCAATTTTAGATTTGCAGTTTTTGATATGTCGGCCTAAAGAATTATCATTTCGGAATGCTATATTGAAATTATAATGCGAGAGGAATGATTTTAATTTTAGACTAGGATTACCAATATAAGTTAAGCTGTTGTATTTTGTGTTAGAACTTTTTATACTTGGAAATACTTCCTGGATTGCTTTTGGAAATTTTTTGCGTGAAATCATGTTCTCAATCATAGTTGGACTGTAACCGTTATTGATTGCTATTTGTTTAATTATACTTAGGTCTTTTATGAAATTATTTTGTGGCATTGGGATATTAATGAGTCTATGTACCATACCATTGTAATCCGCTAATTTATATGGATAAGGATGTTTAGATGAGCTGTAAATAGTAATATCTGTATGCGATGGCTTATGAAAAAAAGCCCCGATGGCCAGGTTCGGTCTTCTAGGTGATGCCGATTATGATCTATAGGTGTTCTAGAATCATTATGAATATATATATATATATATATATATATATATATATATATATATATATATATATATATATATATATATATATATATATATATATATATATATATATATATATATATATATTTCAATTTGGCCCTTTTCAAACATCAATAACTCAATTTTTTCAAATTGCACGTGCCAATTTTTATATCGCCATCAGATGAAGCCTCAAATTTCAGATGGAATCGTATCAGCATGTACTATACCCATCTCTTATAGTTCCGAAACAATTTGGGAATATATTGAATTTTGATCTAACAGAGAATGCTATGAAATATTTGAATCAAGTAGCTGAACTGGCTACGCTCACCTGACAGGTGCCTAAAATTAATGTACTTGTCACTTCGTTCATTCGAATTTGATATTTCAACAAGAATTGTCGTTATTTCAGATTGAAAATATCCAAAAATTATAACACATTTGGAATAAAACCACTGGTTATTCAAACGATAATATATTTAATCTTTTTTTAATTCATTTTAGAATGTCAAAAAGTAGTGGGTAGGAATTGCAGGCAATTCAATAACCAATTTCCAAATTAACCGTCTATGAGTAAAATAAAATTTCGAAGCATAGAAGCAATTTTCTACAATTCGGATGAATAAAAATTGAAGGAACTAAGCGAAAATCAATCATCGAAGATAATTACATTAATACGAATAAATAATAGCAAACATCATAGGAGAAAACTAATTTACGATCTGAATAAATGTTCAATATGGGCCCCATTTTGCTCGATACACTTGACAGCTCGTATACGAAATGTTGAATTGCCCTCCTAGTTTCCTTAGGATCAATATTACGAAAAGCATTATGAATGCGCTCTAGTAACTCTTCTTTACTTCTTACAGGAATAAGATACACTTCACCCTTGATTTTGTCCCATAAATAAAAATCAAGGGCCGTCAGGTCCGGAGAACGCGGAGGCCATAAATTTGGTCCTTGATTACTCCACCATCTATTCTCTAACATTTTTGTTAGCTGCCGATCGATCTACAGCTCGTGTTTTATATGCTGGTGCACCATCCATTTGGTAATAGCAATCCTTAGAATGTTAAGGGGTAATCCATCTAAAAAATTTGCTAATGTTCCTCTCAAAATTTCCAGGTATCTTTGTCCATTAAGATTTTCCTCATAAATGTGATAAGCCAACAAATCATTCATTAAAATTGCAAAAACGTTCACGCTGAATTTATTTTGGAAATCAATAACCTCAATGAAATGTGGATTTTCTGTGGCCCAAAAATGTAGATTTCTCCTGTTGGTTATTCCTTTTTCATTGAACTTGGCTTCATCAGACCATATAATTTTTCGCAGAATTGTCTCATCTTCTTGAAGCCGAATTAATAAATTTTCACAGAAATTTAGTTGCTTGGGAAAGTCAGTTGGTTTCAATTTTTGTAGTCTGATAAAAGAACACGGGTGCATGTTATGTTTCTCAAGGATCCTTTGAATGGAAGCATATCTCAATCGAATATCCTTTGATGCTGACTTAATGGACGCATGTGGATTGGCACGAAAATTGGTTTTCTTCTAGTTTCTATGTATTTTGTTCCTCCAAATTGCAGAAAATTTCTTCTAATCCTTCGAAATTTTGTTTTACTCATAGGCGCCAAATTTGGAAATTGGTTATTGAATTGCCTGCAAGTTCTATCTACCACTTTTTGACATTCGTCATGAATTAAAAAGAGATTAAACATATCCTCGTTTGAATAATCAGCCATTTTATTATCAATCTGGTGTTTTTCAAAAATTTTCACTTCAAATTACCAACAATTCTTGTTGAAATATCAAGTTCGAATGAACGAAGTGACAAGTACATTAATTTTAGGCACTTGTCAGGTGAGCGTAGCCAGTTCAGCTACTTGATTCAAATATTTCAAAGCATTCTCTGTTAGTTCTTGCAGAATTATCAAAATTCAATATATTCCCAAATTGTTTCGGAACTATAAGAGACGGGTTTACTACATGCTTATACAATTCCATCTGAAATTTGACGCTTCATCTGATGGCGATATAAAAATTGGCACGTGCCATTTGAAGAAATTGAGTCATTGCTGTTTGAAAAAGGCCAAATTGAAAAAATCATACAAAACAACGCAATAAACATTTGACATGTGTAGACTGCTTAAAAAATTCCTTGATCCTTCTTCTATCCACCCAAGTAAGAACTCAGTCTGTAGTGCAAAAGATCTACGATCTACAATTTTTTTAAATGTTCCTCAAAAATCGAATTTATAACAAAAATAATTAAATCTGTCAAAAGTTTTGTCAGATAAGTGCCAACAACTTGGGTATTTTATGCCTTGCTCAAATGTCGGTTCTAGATGTATAATAAAAAAGGTAGATTGACATTTGAGATAACAAAGTGATGACCCACTTCCGGTATAACCGGAAATGGTATAACTTCGAAAATATTTCACTTCAATTGGAAATCGCTAGTTATGGCCGCGTATAAAATTTCATCTTGATATTGTAATTGGAACTCAAAAAGTTTTTAACGGACGGTCCCGGTGGATATCCCTGTATGCAAAATCAACATAATTGTCAACATACAAAATAATTATGTTGCTCGCAACCCCTCGAGCTCGTTGATATCATCGTTAGATGCTATAAGAGCTTCATCGGTCCATATGATTTCATTATAGAATAAGTTATCCTCTGGATGTTTATTTTTGTATTTATTAATTGTTTCGTTTTTAATATGGGATAAATATATCTTTTCGTAATATTTGCCATGCATTAGTTTGTGGAACTCTAACTTTACGTTTAATTTACATAGTGCTAAATAGTGAGCTAAATTACAACTAAAATCAAAAGATAATAACTTCGAAAATTCTTTAAAACAAAATGGTTCTATAAGACATAGTATATTCGATCAGAAGTAATTTCTACCGTTTTATTAGTTTCCTCTGAGAATCATAAAGCATTTATTGTTAGATCTCCGACGATATACATTTAAATATGGAGGATGATACGATTGAGGTTATCAACTTGCAGATGTCACACGGTCAAACCTTATACTGGATAGTGATACCAGTGAATAAAGAAGTGACATCAATTATAAAAAATATACATATTTTTGAATTTCATTCAGTATGCTCATTTTCCAAGGTTTCATATTTTTCATCTTCGAAGATTTGAAAATAGTTCTTGAAAAATCAATTCTCATGATAATAACCCAGAAAAGCAGAGAAATGTCAGCTGTACCTGGTGACGTATTTTCGTAGCTTTCGTGGGTTATCTCGGTTATGAGTTGTGAAAGAGCAACGCGGTTTTCGCGTCGCTACATTTGAAGGAATCAAAGAGTCACAAACAGATTGAGTTTATCTGTCATAATGTCTATGAATCAGGTTGATTTTGGAAATTTGTCATTTGCAGACACCGTTTGTATTTCGGTTATATATTGGCAAAGTTGAAACGACTATTTATAGATGTTTGCTTAGAATCCAGTGATATGATCAGTTTTTCTTACAGTTTCTGAGATACCTACATAATTTGCTTGTTTTGGAATGTAATATTATTTGGTTAGATGAGGTAGATTTTACAAGTTTGAAAATTATGAATAGATTCAACTCGTGATTTTGGAGCTAGGAAAACCTTTATATTTTTCTTCCTCCAAAACGCCAAGGACAATTTGGGTTTAATGTTTACTACTTTTTTTCAACAGATAGTTAATTTTTCGAATATATGAATTAAATTCTAGCTCCTGTAGGTACTCATAAATTCTGAAAGCAATCTATGAGAACTTTAGTGTAAATTCCTCTCTAATTTTGACCTTTTATTACCTACTGTTTTAGCATCGAAATTTTCTCCAACATTAACATTTCCAAAATACTATGATTCATTTAGATACATGTATTTCGATATTGCCCAAACAAAAATATCTTTTTAACGAATTGTAATACTAGAGCTACCTCTTTAATGTCACTAAACAGGGTGAAGTTTCCTGAATTTTTTAACAAAATACACATTTTCACAAAATTTCATTACATTTGGTTTTGATATGAGTAAAGCTCCCATACGAATATTCAATTATTTAACAAAAGTAGTACAAGAACAACCTTCTAGCCGTTACCCTTAGACTTAATTCTCAAAAGGACAACAACAAATTTGATTATACATACGATCGAAAATTCCGGGATAACTCAAAAACGAAAAACGATAATTCAAATTGTTTTTCACCAATAAGGTTTTCTTGAAAATCGGGATCGAGAAAGGAGGGGTAATTTTTTCTCTATTTCCAATGTTTCACATAGCTGTCTCACAAAACCATGGAATTTGGGACACCCTGTACACGTTGAATTGAATTTCTTGACTGCGCTCTCGATAAAAAAATATAGTGCAGTGGAGAAGTTCATTCTACAATATCTTCAAGATTTACCAACAGAGCCTCATAAGAATTTTTAATGTATAATTTATATTTCATACTTACCATTTTAAGAATGAACGTGTTTCGCGATTATTAAATTCTTCTCACACATCACGTGAATGAGTCATATTCTCGGTTACTGCTTTTTTATTATTTTAATGTGAATCGGTCTGATTAGTTCATTCATAAAAATCATTGCTCGGTTCAGTAATTACTGTACCGGATACACTCAAAAATTTTATGTTAACTCCATATAACCTTAAAATATTTTCGAGTTCTAGAGTACAAAACCGGTATATAGTATAAGAAAACAATTTCTATTTTTACATATTGCAACAGTGTTCTACGCTCGATTCTTATATAGTTTGCTTCATTCGACGTAGATTTTCATATTACAGATATAAAACTGACAATTTTCGACAACAAAAAAATGTTCGTTTTTTCTGTTAATTTATAAATGTGGCTACAGTATAGCTACTCAACTTTTATTAAGTAACCTTGTTAAGTTTGTTCGTGAAATGAACTTCAAAAAGTGGAAAATGTTTAGACCAACCGTTGGGGATTGGAACCTTTGGCGTTGTATCACACAAAAAGAAAAATTGTAAATCCTAAAGACAAAATATGAAACAAGAAAATGAATGGAACAAGTTGTAAGGATTCTGAAAAGAAGTATGTTGGACAAACTGAAAGAAAAATTAACATCAGATTAAAAGAACAGGAATCACATTTAAAATACGTACAGGCGTACCGAAAAATCTTGCGTTGGCCAACATGCTTTTGATCAAGTCTAGTAGCAGGGATAGATTAAGCACTAATGATAGAGCCATATAATTATATTTAGTGTACTATCATCTCCTGATGATGCCTGATGATGATATTTATTTGACGAAAATCGCTTCGATTTTTGAAATAAAATTCTGGTGAAGTAGTTAATTGATTCCGCCATTACTACGCGATAGTTAATCGTGATGATAATGAGGAATTAAATTATTTATTACACTTTCACAAGAGATTTTTGAAAATCATGATTGCAACTTCGGTCACTCGACCATCTTCACTCGACAACAAGTACTAAACTAAAGTTGAAAATAATATTGATAAAGATTTGAATTTGGGAGGCTTTTACTTGGTAAAATTCCATTATCAATAATAAAAACAAGTACTTAATTCATAATCATCCACTCAGTTAATATTGTTTATACTGGTATCGCTATGTAGACGATATCATTATTTGCTTCACAGGAACAGGTAGACAGTTAAAAATTTTCGAAAATCATATAAATTCATTACATCCAAAAATTGGATTCACAACCGAAATAGAAAGCAATAATTCGATAAATTTCTTAGACGTAACAATTTCGAATGAAAATGGAAAACATGTTTTCGCAATTTACCATAAGCCGTCACATACAGATATTATAATACATAACTCGTCGTGTCATCCATATCAACATAAAATGTCAGCATTCAATAGTTTTATTCATAGATTGATTAACATCCCGTTATCACCAGAAAATTTCAACAAAGAATAAAATTGATTAAACAAATAGCCAAAAATAATGGTTACAATACCAAACTAATAAATAATATTTTAAATAAAAACAAAGTAGAATCGCATTGAATGAAGTTTACCCTGTCGATAAATTGAAACAAAAATTCAACACCTTATCCACGTTGGCATTACAAGTGAGAAACTGAAATCATTCTTGAGTAGCAATAATTTCAACATAGCTTTCCAAACTAATGATAATTTAGGCAAATAAAGAAACAATAATGAAACCAAACCAGGTAAAAACAATAAATCAGGTGTTTATAGATTGAATTGCAATGACTGTGATAATTTCTACATTTCTACAACACATAGAAATTTTAATATTAGAATATCGGAACATAAACGCAGTTTTTCAAATGAAAATCAGATTCAAATTACGCGAATCATCTCTTAGAAAATAATCACTCTTTCGACCCACAGTTTGAAATTTTGCATACAGATAATAAATATTGGAAGGTAGATCTTTGGGAAACTTTAGAAATCAATAAATACAAACACTCAGGTAGACTCATCAATGAACAAGTCGATTTAAGCCCTTCACCTCTATTGAATCTCTTCGAGGAGCAATCTATTCCTTAATTTTATTGGATATACCTGTCATAAATAACCACTTAAGAAGAAGCATCCCAATAAGTTTTTAATTCTACGTGTAGTGAAACGCGTTACGAATCGCAATTATTAAGTAAAATTCCTTAAAACTAAAATAGAAAAAAAAATATAGACGAATAACCCGGGCCATAATGGTCGTTCAGAATTATCTGATTATCTCTATGGGGGTTTCGAAAATCTATTCAAAAATTGCACCGACCTTATAGGGTACTGCAAGGCCAGCCGAGACAGCCATTTGAATGAAATTATATTCCATAATTAAACGGTAAGTATCGTACTTTAATATGAAAAAATAAATTTGGAAATCAGATGAACTGTTTTTGTTTTATTGCTTCAAAAGAAACGTTACGCGGTGGACCCTATTTATCAAATATAGACGAATAAACCGGGCTCTACTGGTCGTTCAGACGATTATCACTATGGGGCGTTTGTTGGAGTTTGAAATTTTCGATGGATTCTAAGAAATCTAACTTTCGTCCTTTAGGTATTCTGAAATAAATTTCAAGTTAATCTTAAGGTGAAAAATGATGGTCATTTTCGATACTCTGGTTATTGTAATGTGATCGATGCTCTTTGTATCTAGTTCTGAATAAGTCTGACCTATATAGACGCATTCACAATACATACAGGACAACTTCAGTACTGTCAGTTTTATCTTTACTATTGAAAAATTTTTGGAAGAGTTTCATGTTGGTTTTCAAAACTACTCTTTTATGCTGTTTTGAAATGTCATTTGCAATCTTTTCACTGATAGGGCCAAAATATGTATTTATCTGTATTAGTTGATTCTATACGTGGGTGAATATTATCATATGCTATTTGTGTTTGTTTCTATTTGATAGTTTCGTTTATCGCATTTGAGGGAAAACCATTGTTCTTAGTCTTAGTTGACACTTCCCTGGTCATATTGGGGATGCAATTATTGGTGAAGGTGGGTTGTCCTTCAAAGCTTGAATTGTCTCTGGCTTATCCACATAACATTTATCTTTAACGACCCCCAAAGCTCCAAGGCAGCCGAACAACATCAGAATTTGAACTGATAATTCGATCTTCGAAGACTATTCGCAGAAGATTGATCGTAACGTTAGCTGTGTGCCTCGTAGCGCCGTTTTGTTGAAACCAAATGTTGTTCGAGTTGTCGACTTCAAGTAACGTAAAGAATCAATCGGTAATTATGGCGTGGTAGCGCTGGTCATTGACCCTAAGGGCAGTACCTGCCTCATTTTCAAAGAAAAATGGCCAAATGATGCCTCCAGACCAACATCCGCACTAAACCATCTCTCTCTGAGAGAAACCGATGCATTTCTGAGGATGCATCGGTTTCTTCATAATAACTTACGGATTTTCCGTCCCCCAAATGCGGCAATTTTGTTTGTTGACGTATCCACCAAGATGGAAATCCCCTTCATCCTAAAAGATGAGCCCATCTGGCAATGTAAACACGTAACGGATGGTCTCGTGGCTTCAATTCCTGAATCAATTGGACCTTGCTTGGCGTCATCCCATGATCTTTACAGAAAATTCGTTTCAGCGATGTCTCCGAAATGTTCAATTGTTGAAAACGATGCACCACTGATGTTTCTGGCGACTCACGTATACTCTCAGCAACAGCAGCGATATTTTCGGTTGTCGCACTGGTTTTGGCTTATCACGCGTTGAGTTGTCTATAATAGTGCCAGTTTCTCTAAATTTTTGGGGTTCTTGTATTTTCCTAATTTTCCTTTTGAGATTAGCCCATAAATGTTCAATATCATTTAGGTCTGGAGAGCAAATTGGCCAGTCCAAAATAGCGGTTCTCTCTGTTTCAAGATGATGTCGCGCGAGGTTGCTGGTATGCGGAGGAGCATTATCTTGCATAAAAATAAAATTCTCACCGTGGGCACCTCGCCAGAGTCTCACTATGGGCTCCACCAACAAGTCCACGTAATGTATAGCCGTTACACTCGCAGGTAATGAAATTAAATCTGTTTCGCCTCTCAGCATAATGCCACCCCGAAACATCACACTGCTCTTTTGGTATTTCGGAATTTGTCTTACTGCTCGGAGTCTAGCTTATCTTCCACGACCCCTTAAAACCAGAATCCGGCGGTCATCTGATCGAACACCAATTCTGGTCTCATCCGAAAAAAGAACATTTCTTAATATTCTAATTTTGTTGCTCGATACACCTATTAAGTCTATAAAATTTTGGAAGTCTGGTTAGCTCTGGAACTCTTAAGGGCCTTATGCTATATAAATCCCTTGAACGAAGTCTTTGACGTATCGTTTCGACTGATACAATGAAGAAATGGCCTTTGGAGTATGGGGTGCGACGTACTAGGGTCTCTTCTTGCAATTTGGCACAAAAAGCGGTCTTTTTCTTCAGAAGTGATCTTCCTACGACTTTTTCTAGGCATATTTTGCAGAGATTCCAGCTCCACGTATCGGGCGTAGGTTTTTGAAATCAACCTCTGTGATACCCCCATTGTGGCCACTATATCCTTCTGTAGCCCCTTTCGTCAACGAGAGCAACTATTCGACCCCTCTGCACATCGGACATTCCAACGTTGTCCGGATTGTAGTTTACATAAATTATCATTAAATGGATTTATAGTGCTATTTGAATTGCGATGTTATAGAGGGTATTTCTTTTTGTTCAATTACATCGAAATTAATTAATTTGTTCTGGTTAGCTCTGGAACTCTTAAGGGCATTCTGCTGTATAAACCCCTTGAAGGAAGTCTTTGACGTATCGTTTTGACTGATAAAGTGATGCCTGTTGCTTCCAGAAATTGCCTTTGGAGTATGGGGTGCGACCATTAGGGTCTCTTCTTGCAATTTGGCACGAAAAGCGGTACTGTTCTTTAGAAGTGATCTTCCTATGACTTTTTTGTAGCTCCACGTATCAGGCGTAGGTTTTTGAAATCACCCCCTGTAATAACCCCATTGTGGCCGATATATCCTTCTGTGACATCCCTTCTTTAACGAGAGCAATTATTCGACCCTTCTGCACATCGGACAATCCAACGTAAGGAGCTTTCAATTATTATTATAGGCTTTTTTAAGTTTTGAAATTCACAGTTTCAAATATATGACGACTGAGTACAAAATTCCGAACAAGTGGTGATAATTCAACATTTCTTATCATACTATCCAGTTTTTCTACAACAAAAAACTTCATTCTTCACAAGTAGTCAAAGATTCATGGTTAAACACAATCAATAATGTGAAATACCGAGTGATTCCATATTAATTTAGTTGTGTGTATATAGTTTAATTTCTTATTATCACCAATTTGGTGAAGTGGTGCAGGTAATTGATTTTTTGTGGCCTTCAATGGAAACGGAAGTCCGAAAACATATATTCATTGAATAATCGCCTAAAATTAAAAAAGTTATATTAATTAATGAAAAATATTTGTTCTAACGATACCTATGATTTCATATGTTTAAACGACCCCATGATTTTTTCAATTTCTCGAATTCCTATTAAATGTAAAAAAAATTGTTTCAGGTGCTGTTATCTGGGGGTTATGCGCTCGTGTTGAGTAGAAACCTTTAAGAATCTTTTGTGACAAAGTGTGAATTTGTTAAAATTGCTAACAACTTATGTAAAGTTTTATATCCTGGTAAACCATTTTAATTCATTTTGTTATACGTCATTTCGAATTCAAAAATATAAGCTATCGCTTCAATTTTTAGGAACTTTATCAAGAATTAACACAAGTCTGAACTTGTGGGTTATACTATGTTGGCTCCTGCTCTACCCCACTCTCACGATACAGAACATCAATTTACTAGGGTGTCTTTTTATAAAAATAATAATAATTTATTAACGGAAGCCTTTGAATATACATATAGGTACAGTCGATAAGTTATCACACAATTTACAATAAAATACATTATTTGAAAGTGTATGAATGAGAAAAATAATAATACATTATAATGATCAATTTACACACTATACATTTAGATCGGACTTTTTTTAAGTGTATTTAAAATCAGAGATGCTGGCGATGAAGAGATCGACATTTCTCACAGAATTTATCCTGCCACCAATTCTTGAAAGGGGTAATTGACGATCATAATTTGTGCGATGGGGGTCAATATTTAAAATTATGTTATTTTCAATAGCTCTTGAAGGAACGTGGGGTGAAAAAAATGTCAGATGTTCGGCAATTTATGTAAGATTTTATTACCTTGAAGGCAAATAACACATCAAAATAGGATCTACGAGAAAGAAGACATGGTAGAGAGAAATAGCCTAAATGATGCTCATAGCTATTGGCGTCAAAAACAATTCTACTCCGGAATCACAATAGTTTTCAAATTTTCTCTTCGCTTATGTGAGTGACCATACAGTACAACAGTATTCTGTGATCGAATGGAGAATTGAAACATACAGGACAATGATTGAGTGCATATTAACGAAATATCTGGTTGATCTGGTTATAAAACGAAGCAATTTGTGATGTGCAGAGTAGACGATAACTTCGAGTCAAGATAAATACCCAAATCCTTGACGGACCAACGATTCCCAAGGGATTATATACATAAAACTAAGGAGCCGAGAGAATCTAACATCTTTGCCATGTTAAGACTTTTGAATTATACCATCTTTTAAAGGAATTTGAATTTTCTTAGAGAATAATCTGATCTTGTACGTACACATTCAAAAGTCTTACAATCATCCGCAGAGGCAAACAATTACTGTCGCAAAAAACTTTGTTCAGATCATTAATGAACAGAAGAAATAATATTGGACCTAGGTGGGTACCCTGTTCAACACCGGATGAAATATCAAAGGGATCCGAGAAATAAAACCATTTCACTTAACACCCTGTTAATGATCAGAAAGAAAATCACGCAAGATAAAAGAGGGTCATGAATGGTATAAAGACGCTCTAACTTGTCTGATAATTCTATAATCAGGACCCTATCGAACGCTTTTTTAAAATCAGTATATATGCAATCCACCGAGACTTATCCTCAATACAGGAACCAACATAGTAAAGTAGAAAAGATTGGTCTCGGTGGACCTGCCGAGTGTAAAGCCATGCTGTTCATCAATAATTGCAGACCGAACGTGGGTCAGTAGTTTTAATAGATTTTTATCGAAAACTCTCAGGAAAAACTATTGATAGAGATTGGCCGATAATTGTCATTCTCAGATTTTGGACCAGACTAATGAATTCCGTAAAAATGATATCATTGAGGAAATTTATCTTAAGACAGTCCCTTTTATCCCAATATTCATTCTCTTTTTTCTCTTTCCAGATTTCGAAATGTCTTCTGAACAATCATTCACCATAGATCTTTTTCATTGTTGCGTGAAGAAAATTCTGGAGATTTCAGACAAATATCAAGATGGTTGGTCATTGCAGCTCAAAGATGTAAGTGGAGTGTCATCAGCTGGGGAATTAGATGAACTGTGCACAAACTGTTACGGAGATTAGAAATTACATTTTTAATATAAGCTTTTTCTATAATTCATCATTTTCTTAGCAAGCAAAAAAGAACATATTTACTCAGAATTTAAAAGTTTTTTTTTCATATAAAATTCAAAGTCGAGTATTTTTTCAACAATCAATTCTTCGTATGTTATTTCAACTTCAGGTTTTCCATATTTGAACGCCATTAAACGTGCCTGGAATTAAATGAGTCTTCGTGAGTTCTTCATAATCAAAATCCAGAAAACGTTAAGCATGCTAAGATGGAACCTATTCCATCTTTCAATATTATAGGCTAAAATTGTGCAGAAAAGCGTAGACGTCTTCACTCGAATATAATTTCATTTATTCTTGATACTTTATTTTCATTCTATTTCGATATTATGAATCCTCAATTCGTAACTCAATACTCTAGAACAGGGTGCTCAAACTTGAACTGCTGGCGATCTATCTCAATATTTTTAGACTACTTAAAATCGACGCTGAGAGGCTGCGATTACGTGTGATGCAGGGTTGTCGTACATACACGATACACCCTACCTACCTACCTCGGTAGGGTGTACCGTGGCATATATAGATATTAGCTTTCCGCACAATATACATTATTTTAGTCAAGATTTGGGTTAGGTTTAGTTAGGTTCTTCTCTACAATATCAATGAAAAATCTCATAGGTATTCAAAATTGCGAGTTTATTGGTAGTTACAAAACAAAAGAGTTACATATGGTGTTAAACTTAACTAAGGAGTGACTTTGGATGTTGAAGCGTGACACTGCATGTCCTCAGTATACTTTTCATAAGATGGTACGTAAACACTGAGTGCTAATCGCAAGCAAAATGACATATGATC
The DNA here is from genome assembly GCA_013387265.2 of Cryptolaemus montrouzieri. Classification (NCBI taxonomy): domain Eukaryota; kingdom Metazoa; phylum Arthropoda; class Insecta; order Coleoptera; family Coccinellidae; genus Cryptolaemus; species Cryptolaemus montrouzieri. The sequence goes on along the minus strand of JABFTP020000021.1, from coordinate 93,802,419 downwards.
GTCAGTTAGTCGATTCGAATATTTTGAGTTAATTATCTTCATTTCAGAAAATGCAGACTCGCACTAGTAAGTTGACCCAAATATTGCCATCAGTTGAAGGCCGATTTGCCTTATATTCGGATATTATATTATATTTTTTTTCAGTTGATCTATCATAAGTGGCAATTTACTTTTGTATGCGTTTACTGCGCTAATCATCTCAATAATAGTTTTTCCTTTACATTGAAGCTCCAAATTAATTGTGTTTAAGTGCATTGTGATGTCAGTCAAAAATGCCAAATCAGTCAGCCATTTTACGTTTCTCAACATCTAAGTGTCATCATCTCTTCCGTCTAGAAAAGCTGATATTTCGGGTAATAATCCTTGAAACCTTTCTACAATTTTTCCTGGACTCCACCACCAGACGTCCATGTAAAGAACTAAATCAGTGTGTTCAGCTGGCTCCGTATCTTCCAACTGCAACTTAAAGAGCCGCCGTAGGAAGTGCACTGATAGAATTCACAATTTTTGTTCCCATAATTCTACTATAATGCTCCATCGGTTGTAATGCACACTAATTTATATATTGGTAGTTTGTGGTTTTTTACAATTGAAGAAAAACGTCATATATATCTTCGCCATTGGTCTTCCTCTTCAGAGGAATGATTGTCAAAAATTCTTCCTTAGCCCACATGTCATTTAATACCATTCGAATAAAAATACACAGCTGGGCAGTGTCTGCCATATCGGTGGATTCATCGAACTATAAAGAAAAGTATGTACATTTCATGATATCATGTTGTAGTTTATCTGCCATGTCCTGACTCATTACTTCAGTACGCTTTGTGACAGTCAGACGAGATAACTGAAGTTCTCTAATAGCAGACATGATTTCTGTTTCATTTTTAAAATCTCCAAATAAAGTATCACCCGCTTCGATAAATGTTTTCTTCACAACCGATCCATCTTCGAATGGTTTCTTATGTTTCGCCAATATATCAGATATTTTAAATGGCGCCATCGTAGCAGCTTTAGATTGTTTGGCTGGTCTTGTGAACATGGTTTGTTCTTTTTTCAAACAAAATATCAAATCACGTACTTTTCGTTTTTTTAATTTACTCTGTGGCGGAAAATCCTTTTCATAGTTTTTATGAACCGTTTCAAGATGCCTCTCTATGTTACCACGCTTAGGTATTGCAACTGACACACGACAAATGCACTAATCATTCACCATACAAAAGAAATTCTTCCTCCCAATCGTTATTGAAATGATACGTTTTAGATTTCTTCGCTTCGCTCATTTCGTACTATTTAATAATAAATTTTGTATCGACGTAGTATTGCCTTCAAGTTGCAATTCAGAATGACGCCAATTCCTGCAGGCGCCACATTTATATCGGCGTGAACTAAAGTCTGGAATGTTCCCGTAAAACACCGCGCTAAATTTCTAGAAAAGTGGCAATAATAAAAAACGCGGCTTTTCTTTAACAAATACCGCGCGTTCCTTTGATAAAGCCGCCTTTTGCTGCTAGCAGAGTGTTATTTCATTACGTCATAAATTTTTGTAGTTTAGTTACCTACTTATTAAATTTTTTTTTCTTCTCGAGATCTACTCAAAAACTACTCGTGATCGACCAGTTGATTGCGTCCGACCGTTTGAGCACTCCTGCTTTAGAATATCAACATTTTTATTAGTAAATGCCAAAGACAGACAATAAAGGGATACTTCCATTTTCCTCTTGTAAATATTTCAATATTCTTAACTTTTTGTGCACAGAGTATCTGTTTTTAATTTAATTTCAAGTAATGTGTCCATTTCTTTGGATTATTCATTACAAAGTATCGATCATTATTTCTTTCACAGGGTATAGCATCAGCTTATATTACGAAAAAATCTAGATGCACTTTAGAAGACCCTGACAAGAAACTACCTTTGGTGATAGTCACATTCGATTACCATGTTGTTTACCATCCTAGTTACTGCGTACCTGTTTTGGCATTCAATGTTTGGAAACAAGGTAAGTTTATCATTAGTTCATCAAAGAATTAATATAGGGTGATTTTTGAAAACTATCTCAGAAACCATTACAGTGGCGAAAACGCAAAAACATGTAAACTTTAGTTTTTTGGAGCTTTTTTATGACTCGAAAATAAATGTACTTCAATTCACCGCCTCTCCGGTTGGACCCCAACTTAAAAAAATTGAATTTGAACATCCCTATATATCTTATACCTTCCCGAGTACAGTTATGTATTACAACTCAAACATTTCGAAAGCGTGTTTCCTCAAATTTATAGCTAAACTTATTATGTCTGAGCAAAAAGATCTGATAAAGGCTTTGGAGACGGTGAAGCAAAAGAATGCGATCCTTAAAAAAGAAATCTCCAGTTTGCGCACTAAAATTGAGAATATGGAACATTTTAGTCGCTCCAAAAACATTGAGATACAGGATGTACCTGAAAAGAAAAATGAGATTCTCTCTGGTATAGTTCAAACTATTGGAGCCCAGTTAAATTTCCCTATCGACCCTAACACTATCGATTATGTGACCCGCGTTCCTACGAAGGCAGAAAATAAAGCAAGAAACATTGTTGTACGTTTTACTTCCAGGATAGCCAGAGATAATTTTCTTCAGGCTGCGAGAGCTAAGCGTCTTCTCAACAGGGGGGGTCATCCGGGTCTTAGTATAGATGGTGTTTCGGACAGGCTGTATATTAATGAGCACAATACTTCTGCTGTAAAGCTTTTGTTCAAGGAAGTTCGCACGGCTGCAAAGGCCAAAGGTTACAAATTTGTTTGGATACAGGGTGGGAATGTTTTAGTGAGGAAAGATGACACAAGTAAGATACGCCGTATTGCATCTGAATCTGAAATAGCCACTTTATGAAAATCACTTCTCATTCTTGTCGCTATTTGTTCAAAGACCGTCGTGTTTTTCATTCACCTGATATGTCCTTACATATTTACTACCAGAACGTACGAGGACTTCGTACCAAACTAAATAACTTCAGGTTGAGCTCAATGGCAGGTTTTTCTGATGTAATGTGTGTTACCGAATCATTTCTGAACGATACCGTTTTCGACAATGAATTGGTCGATACTTGTGAATATTCTGTGATTCGTCGCGACCGAGATTCATCGGTATCTTCTAAGAAGGATGGGGGTGGAGTTTTCATTGCCGTTCGCAACAAATTCGGCCCACAGCTCTTGGATGACTTCAGAAGTGACGCGGAGGATATCTGGGTATCTCTGAACCTGAATAGTTCGAAGTTATATATTTGCTGTATGTATTTGCCCCCTGGGGATTCTGTGGCAAGTGATGTGTTCGCTAGTAAATTGGAGAGCAATATAGTGAACATAAAATGTCCATTTCTTGTGTGTGGTGACTTTAATTGTCCCTCGGTTGATTGGGTGAGCTCTGATAAGAGTTACTTGATACCTACTAATATTGAAATAAATATTCAAATATATTAGATACACTTGCATTTGTCGAACTGAATCAATACAATCATGTGAAGAATAGTAACGATAAAATTCTTGACTCAGTCTTGTGTAATAAAGAAATTGTCTCGAATATACATAAAAGTGCTCATCCATTTGTAAACGAGGACACACATCATCCCACACTGGAGTTTATAGTTGCCTTGTCTAAAGAGAAGATGATGAAAAATTCGAAAATTCAAAATTTTTATTACGATTTTAGAAATGCGAATTATGAAGCTATTAATGCTTCATTTTCGCTGGTGAATTGGGAGTTTCTGCTCAACAGCAGCTCTAAGGGAATTGATGAAAATCTGGATATTTTTTATGAGAGAATCAATGACATAATCGGTTCTGTTGTTCCTAAGAAAAGAGTCACTAAGTGTTTTCCTTCATTATTTTCGAAAGTGACTATTGCTACAATAAGAGAAAAGCAAAAATTTCATAAAAAATGGAAAATTAGTAAAAATGTCAATGATCTCAATATATTCAAACAGCTTCGTGCTCATTCGAAGGAACTTATTGAACTTGATTTGAATAAATTCACCTCTAACATTGAGCGGGAACTGCCAACGAACAGCAAATCATTCTGGAAAAATGTGTCTCTGGGACGGGGCGGCTCTAAACTATCTAATGAAATGAGGTATGGGGATATTTCTTCATCAGATGGAAAAGAGATATGCAATCTTTTTGCCCGTTATTTCGAGAGTGTATATGTTCCTGTAAGTCAGCAGCGTAGTAGTAGTGTAACTGTTAAAAACTGCAATAATGATGTACTATCAAATATTCACATAGAAGAGGAAGAGGTTCGAGAGGTTCTCTTATCCCTTGACATGTCGAAGGGTTCAGGTCCTGATAGCATTTCACCAATTTTTCTCAAAAATTGCGCTCACAAATTAAGTAAACCACTGCATATTTTGTTCAATCAGTCTCTGAATAATGGTGTATTTCCAAAAAAGTGGAAGGAGTCCGCCGTTGTCCCAATTTTCAAAAGTGGAGATAAAAATGATATTTCTAATTATAGACCTATTAACAAGCTTTCGATCATTGCTAAAGTATTTGAACGTATAATTTATAAGTATCTTTTCTCTCATGTGAAAAATTTCATTATCCCACAACAGCACGGATTTTTTAAGGGTAGGACTCTGGAAACTAATTTGATCGTTTATAGTGAGTACCTGCAGAGTGCAATGGACTCCCAAATTCAGACTGATGCTACTTACACAGATTTTTCTAAATCCTTCGACAAAATAAGTTTCGATATTCTCATTTTTAGACTAGCCGAAGCAGGTGTAAGTGGTTGGTTGCTTGAGTGGGTCCAATCGTATCTACTGAATAGGTCACATTTCGTTGGTTTAAATGGTTTCAAATCTGAATCTTTCATTAGTACTTCTAGGGTACCGCAGGGAACTCATCTCGGTCCTCTTCTTTTCTTAATTTATATAAATGACATAGATAAATGTTTTCGGCATTCCAGATTCTTGCTCTATGCAGACGATCTGAAAGTTTTTAGATCTATCACATGCTTAAGGGACTGCCTTGATCTTCAACTAGATTTGAATAACTTGGTTGAGTACTGTAGAGAAAACCAATTATTTTTGAATTTAAATAAATGTTTCACGATAACTTTTACTCGAAACCATTCCCCTATCATTTTTCAGTACTGAATTGGAAATTCATTGCTGCGACGTGTGTCCACGGCTTTTGATCTGGGTGTCACTTTCGATTCGAAGTTGCTCTTCGATGCACACATAGATCGCATAGCAAATAGTTCAAGTCGAATGATGGGTTATATTTTCAGGAAAAGTAAGGAATTTAAATATGTAAAATCACTTATTACTTTATATTATGCTTACATCTACAGTAAATTAAATTTTGCCTCATGTATTTGGAACCCTCGTTATGATTGTTATTCCAACCGACTTGAACGCATTCAGAATAGATTCATACGGTTCATATGCTTCAAAACTAACTTTGTTATCCTGAACCACGACTACGCTCCTGCCCGTAAATATTTCAATTTATTGTCACTTGAAAATCGTAGAACTATATCTGATATTTTGTTTTGTTTAAAATATTGAACTGCGTATTTCAGGTACCTGAGATCTTGCACATGGTTACTTTTAATGTTCCTATGAAATCATTGAGGCACCACGACCTCTTCTCTATAACTTTTAGAAAAACTAATAGTGCACAGAACTCCCCTATCGATAGGATGCTACGTGTCTGCAACACGCATAGGAGTATCAATTTGTTTGGGGTCACATTGGCCTCCTTGAAGAGAACATTACGCTTGCTTTTTACTGACTGATATAAAATTCATTCAATCGTTCGTTTTTGTAATATTCATTTTGTATTTCTTTTTTCATTCTTTCTGTGAATACAACTCACTATTAATGTCTTATATAATACTTTTTTTTTTAGAATACTAGATTCTATGTAACTAATATTCATCTAGTGAATGTCATTTTGGCTTCGCCTGTGGACATTCCTTATATTGTACTTAAATAAATAAATAAATAAAAAAATTTCATTTTAAAAAAGGAATCACAAAACTGAACTAATAAACTCCCCATTTCAAAAGTAACGGAACTGTTAAAAAATAGTACTGCTAGTGACATCTGTTGTAATATTGTATCCATCGATAACTTGGTACTTCATTGACAGCTGTTAAACATTTCTTGACATTTGTATGTAAACAACTTGTGTATTGCGTCATGTTTGTTAGTGGTAGTTTAGTACATAGGTCAGAAAATGAGTTTTAAACAGAGAGCTGCAATTGAGTTTTGTGTTAAATTCGGTAAATCTTTCACCGAAAAGCACCAAATTCTACAAACTGCATATGGTAATGATTGTCTATCCCGTAGGCAAGTGTACGAGTGGTTCAATCTATTCGAATCGGGTACAAAGACCCTGAATGACCGTCCCAAAAAGGATTCTCGGAAGAAAACATCAAAAAAGTGCGTGAATTGATCAAAAATAATAAAAATCATCGATGAAATTTATTGGAAAGGAATCAGGGATTCCTCAAACAACTGTATACCGCATTTTGACCAAAGTGTTGGGCTTTACGAAGGTTAATTCGAGGTCTGTACCACACAAACTCACCGACGACCAAAAATCTAATCGAATTGAGCACAGCAAAGATATCAATGAAAGTGCTTGGCAGGACCCAAACATCTTGAAAATGAAGATGAAGTAAAATATATTTTTTACTTTCCACAATTTCATTTTGACAAACACGACCTGTTTTGACTGTCAAATCATTTACAAGTGGTCAACTACGGGAAACGAAAATTATCAAACGTAAAGAAAAACACAAATACTGTATTCCATAAAAGATACTTGCTTCAAAAAATACGATGGTCCTCTTTCCAATACTCCAATAACTTGAGCAACTATTTTTCCAAATTTAAAATAACCACCTCTTTCTCAAGTGGTTTGAACTTCGAACAAATCATTATTCCATGCTCAACAAGAAACAGACAAATTCAAAAAATCAGGATTCTACAAAATTGTTTGAAAAGAGTGTAGGGTAGCTTATGTTGGACAGACTGGTAAGAATCCTCTGATAATAAATCTCATATATCGGAACTTATAAAAACCACAAAACATTCAAAAACATTAGATAATATCAAAATTCTTCATAATTGCGACAAAATGAAGAAGATGAATCTGCTGGAATGTTTGTGAATCCATAAACTTTGTAAAAACCCAAACTTTCAATTCATTCTTTGTTTACAAGCCATTTAGTGTCGCCGTGTCACAGTATTTTTGTACAATGGAAAAAATTGAATATCGTGGAGTGATAAAATTCTTATTTTTGGAACGTGTAGCACCAAAAAAAATACACGAACGAATGTTAAGAGTGTATAATGATTGTTCACCTACAATTAGAACAGTAGAAAGATGGGTTGCTGAATTTTAACGTGGTCGTACAAGCCTTAAAGGTGATCCACGTGAAGGACGTCCAAAAGCGCATCAACACCAGAAATCATAGCCAAAATATAGGATATGGTTTTGGAAGATCGTCGATTGACTGAGAGGGATTTAGTGGAGGCTCTACACATCTCATTAGGCAGTGTGAGCCATATTTTAAGTGAAATTTTGGGTTTTAGAAAGCTGTGTGCACAATGAGTGCCGCATTCGCTAACAATGGAAAAGAACACATTCGAATGCGACTTTCTCAGCAACATTTAGAGCGTTTTAAAAAGGATAAAGTGGATTTTTTGCGTCGATTTATCACTATGGATGAGATTAGGGTCTATCACCATGATCCTAAATCAAAACAAGAGGCTAGAGAGTGGTGTAAACCTGGTTGTTCTGCTTCGAAAGGAGTTCGTATCCGGAAATTGGCCAGTTTTTTGGGATGCGAAAGGAATTTAGTTTGTGGATTACTTGTAAACTGGTAAAACAATCAACTCTGAATATTATTGCAACCTTTTGGACCAGTTGGAGGAAGAAATTTGTGAAAAAAGACCCGGTTTGCAGAAGAAAAAAATCCTTTTTCATCAAGACAATGCACCGTGTCACAAGAGCATTTTGACAATGGCCAAAATCCATGAATTAAAGTTCGAATTGTTGGAGCATCCACCGTAACTACCAGATTTGGCCCCCAGCGACTTCCATTTGTTTCCAGATCTCAAAAAATGTATGCGTTTTTCATCAAATGAAGAGGTAATAACGGCTGTTGGAGCGTATTTTGCAGATCTTCCGGATTCTCACTTCAGGGATGGGATCCGCAGATTGGAGGATCGTTGGAGCAGGTTTATTAATGTTCAGGGAGATTATACTTAAATGTATTTTGAACCATAACATTGGGTCGGAGATTTTTCTTCAACTGTTGAAGAAAATCTACAAAAATGATGTATAGAGTGCAGTTATATTCCGAAGATTGTTCTATTATCATTCGTACCGTGTTAATGTGGTCTACGTAGGATCGGTGGTATATATATATATATATATATATATATATATATATATATATATATATATATATATATATATATATATATATATATATATATATATATATTATATCTATATAAGTAAGTTCGTTTCCTGTAGTTGACCAATTGTAAATGTCTTGACGGTCGAAACCGGTCGTGTTTGTGAAAATAAAATTGTGTAAACTATAAAATATAGTGTACTTTATCTTCATTGAAAATGAATTTCCATAAAATAAATAAACCATCAATATTACTCATCTTGAAAACGATTGTGACTGGTGACGAGACGTGATGTTTTCAGTATGAGCCCGAAACAAAGCGGTAAAATGCTGAATGGATAGGCGTTGGATGAAGGGAAACCCAAAAAAAGTCGCTTAGAGAGGTTATTGCTTGCTTGCATCTTTTAACAATGTGCTCGGGAACTTAGCCCATTTACACAGCTGGACCTACAGTTTATAGTGGATTCCGAACCACTCTCCTAGACCGTGCAATGATAACTGCCACCACAAGAATTACAAGTTATCTGGTCGTCGGAAGTTTATGCCCTCTTTAGGCGACTCTTTCAAATTCAGCACTTTTTGTTCAAGGACAACATCCATAACCTGACCCCGTATTCGAACCAGGAGCCTCGACTTAGCAGTTCCAATATGCTTGCGCACTAACCGTGCAGCTACCGAGGCTGTTTAGAGAGGTTATACTGATTTGTTTTTACTATTGTAAAGGAATTATCCACAAAGAGTTCGTTCGACGCGGCGATTCAGTCACAGAAGACTTTTATTTGGGCGTCATAAAGCGTTTGCTGGCAAGAATTCGTCGTATTCGGCCAGAATATCGAGAAAATGGCAGTGGGATTCTTTCACACAATAATACCCCATCACATCTTTCGAAAGTTGTAATTGAATATTTGATCTGAAATCACATTATTGTCTTGCAACATTCACCCTATTCACCTGATCTGGCTCCGTGCTACTACTATCTGTTACCTAAGCTACATTTCTTGATGAAAGGAAAGCGGCACGTTTCTATTGAAGTCATTAAAATTGCGGTGACCGACGCGTTAAAGACCATTCCAAAAAAGGAGATAGAGAAGTCGTTTGACAACTTATTTAAGCGTGTGCAAATTTTTGTATCAATGCAGAAGGCGAATACATTGATTAATAGAAAATATTTCGATCAAAATTTATACTGGTTGTTTCTATTTTCAAAAAGTTCGGTTTCTTTTGGAATGGAGGGGGTAGCTCACGGTTCGAAGTTTCATCAATTATTTGTGTTACATATGTTCGAATTGAATACCGTTTCGCTTCAAACACTAAAGCAAATCAGGCTCAAACTGTTCCATACGTGCTGAAAGCTTTCTGAAGTAATTTTTTACATTCCTGAGTTATACATTGCCAACATCATCAATATTTACAGGTTGTGTGTTATAAACGATAGATTTTAGATGTCTCCAAAGGAACCAGTCTTAATGGATTTGCATCAAGTAACAGCTACTAGTATTCAATCTTTTGAATCAGTTTCGTATATTTACAGTATAGTTAGGGGTTGAAAAAAAACCGTTGTACTTGTATTGATTTACATCGCTCGCAATGCTGATTTTCCACTTCATGAGTTATTAATGAATCTGTGGCATATTTAATATTCAAATAATCTTCGTTATGGGTGCCCTTTCAATGAAAATCATCATCAAGCCCAGTGTGGACCTTGGCTTACTCCACGATTCGCCTCCAGATAATGCGGTCTTTGGCCTTCGAGCCCCAACCGGTGATTCGCATTGTCCTTAAATCACCCAGCACTTGGTCCTGTCACCTGAAGCCGTCTTCCATACTATGAACGTGCCCAAACCAATGGAGTCTTGGGATTATGAATTTCATAATGTCTTCACCGTTCATTATGTCCATGATTTCGTTGTTAGTACATAGATGCCAGTTTGCTTCATTCATTCTTATTGCTCTATATATTCGCCTAATGATCTTGCGTTCGGACCGTCTGATACTCTCTTGGTCATGTTCAGTGAGTGTCCAGCTTTCACTTCCATAGGTTATTACTGTTCTCGTAGATCTTCTTCTTTGTCTTTCTTGTAATCAGTTCAGGAGTTTAAGGTTGGCAAAGTAGCCACGGTTACCTCTGTGGAGTCGGCGCTTGTTTTCCCTTCGCTTTTGACTAGCTCTCCGACTTACGTGAAGTTTAATATTCCTTTGAAAATTACATTATCTATTTGAAGATCATGAACTGTTCGTTGGTCCTTTGAGGGTGACATTTTCATGTATACTGTCTTCTTTTGATTGAAAATAAGTCCCAGTTCTTTTCCATTTTCTTCCATCTCTTTGTACACTTCGATAAGTCGATCTTTGTCCCTGGCGAGGATAACTATATTATCTGCATACGCAAATTTTTGTGTTGATTTATTGAGGATGGTTCCTCTCTGATCAATACGGTGGATTGCTTTATGCAGGTATAAAGAGTGTTATAGACAGCCCATCTCCTTGTTTGATGCCAGACGTATCTTTAAATGGATCGCTCAACATTTTTCTTATTTTCACCTTTGCTCTAGAGTTGGTCATGGTCATTATAGCTATGTTAACTAGTTTAGGTGAATTTTCCAGATCTTCGAGTGCTTTTCTCAGTCCAGAGCATTTTAGACTGTCGGAAGCTCGCTTGAAATCGACGAATATCTTGTGCAGGTTGGTGTACTCATCTTTCCAGAATCTGTCTCACAACAAAAAGTAGCTGCTCCAAATCCACATTGATATTCTCCAATCTTTTTGTTAGCTGTATTTTTTATTCTATTATCCAGAATGGTTGTAGGTATTTTATAGGCGATGTCTAAAAGTGTTATGTCTCGATAGTTTTTTAAGTCAGCCTTATCTTCTTTTTAATGTATAGGGAATGTGATTATTGCATTCCAACTATCAGGCATTCTTTCTTGCGTCCAATTGTCTTCAATGATATTGGTTAGGGCTGCTTCTACTGAGGTTCCTCCATACTTCAAAAGTTCTGCAGAAATGCCATCCTCCCCTGGCGCTCGATTGTTTCTCAGCCTTTTCACTGCGTTCTACACCTCGTCCAAAGTGGGTACTTCATCATCTATGTTATTATCTGGTGTGGTCTGAATATTTATTATTATAGTGTCAGGACTGTCCTACTTGTTCAGAAGATTTTTGAACTGTGACGACCATCTGTCCATCGTTTTCTTTTCGTCCGTTATGATCACCCCACATTTAGTTCTATAGCTTACGGTTTACGGTTGGTATTCTTTTATATTCTTCTTTATTCATGCTTAAAAATTTCTGTTTACCTTCTTCATTCAGATCTTCTACTTCCTCAAGTTCTCTTATTAAACTTTCTCTTTTCTTCTTTTTCATAATCTTTTTTGTTTCTCTTCTGAGATTGGGATTCTTTGTTGCTTCGGGTTTTTCTTCCCATTTTGTTTTCTCTTGCCCTGTTCTTGTTCTGAATTATTGTTCTACATTCTTCATCAAATTAGGTTCCGTTACGTTCTTTTCTCTTTTCCCCTAAGGTATATTTTGCAGTAACGATGATTGTTTTCTGGGCTCTATGCAACTTCTCTTCTATGGTGTTGATATCTGTCAAGTTCAGCTTTTGCTCGTTGGCCTCTTGGTAAGTTCTGAGTACCATGTTGTCCTTCTTCAATGAGTCTGTATCCCATTTTGTTTGCTTCATTTTTCTTAATATTTGTACGTTATCGATTTAGAAGATAATCGAAAAAGCTTTCCGAGGTTGTTTCACTCGATCTATATTTCCTATGATGATTTTATGTGTAGGAGATGGTAAGGGTAGAAGGTTGATCTGACATACTTAAAGTTATAATAAACAATAGTCCCCTTCGAAACAAAATCGGCTAGTTTCGGCATTTTTCGCTGACACTGCCACTTTTTGAGTTAGAGGGGGGGAGGTTCAAATTTTCGTTATAACATTCTGTAAGAATATTTTTCTTAATAACCTTGCAGAATCGATTATAAACTTTGTCTGGAACAATTTCTTGATTTCGCATTTATTATTAAACATATCACACATTTGTTTTCACGACACCAAACTTTCCAACCAAATTTTGAACACTCAGTCCATTTTTTTCCACTATCATCAATAATGACTGTCTCCGCTTTAACAGACCAAATTTTTTTTTTTGGAAAGCTAAACTACTATCAGGAACGATGTATTCGACTATATTGACAAATGACATCCTTCAGCTTGATAGGAAATCAATTTAAGATAGTAGATAATCACGGAAAATTTAAGCAATTCTTGTATATAAATATCCTACAAACAGACAGTTGCCGTGAATCATTCAAATCCTTCCGTATACTTACAATACCTTGCTGTTACATTGAAGCATGCCTGACACACTTCCATAAAAATAAAGAAAATCGTCGAACGCGCTCTGCTCATCATGAATATTCAACTAGAGCGAGAAAAAACTATATTACTACCAAAAAGACGCCTACAACGAACACAAAAATCTTACGACTTCAAAAGTACAAAAATGTACAACGTGCTCAAGTAAAGTCTCTCAGTAACCCATCCTTCAAGAAAGCTATCTGGAAGCTGCTTCTAGAAAACGTTTTCTATAACACAGAGGAGTTTATGAACTTTAGATTTCTCGAAGATGAAAAACTTGTTGGTTGCCATGAATATTTTGTATGTTTTGGTATTTTTCGTTTTATATTTTGAATTGTGTATTTTGATATTCTTTTGACAGTCCTTGTAATTATTGAAGGAATTATACATCTATCTATCTATCTATCTATAAATGAAATAATTGTCACAGTTGGTAGAGTATAAAAGACCCTTGACATCGACTTCAATACGAATAATACTAAAGTTGACTTCTTAGTACAAGGTGCCCTAGAATGAAGTATCAATAACTCAGGATATGTTAGATCTCATCAAAATAAAACTACAACTTAATAATAATAATAATAATATCTATTTATTTATTTAGCAATCTGCTACTTAATCACATATATTACATGAAAAATCAGCAAAGATTTCGAAAAGATAATTCTAAGAACAAAAAACATTTTCTTCAATCTAACTTTGAAGATCCTTACAGTGCTAGATGACTTAACAAAAGTGGCAACGTATTATAAGCTTTCAGACCCTCAATAAAAGTGACCTTTCCATGGCAGTTGAGGCATATCTCTCAATTTGAAAATCCTGAGCGCCGCGCAACCCGTAACACACTGACTCTAATCTTCGTTTTAGAAACTTTTGCAAATACAAAGGTGTTTTTTGTTTATTGTTTTGTAAATAAGAACCAGACAAGATTGAGTCACAAGCTGCCGAACGCTCAGGAAATTCAGTTCTTTAAGCATAAAATTTATAGAGGTGCGCCTATTACATGTTAACAAAAATCTCATACACTTATTCTGAAGGAACTGTAACTGTTGAATATCTTTCTTATCACAAACACTCAAAAGAGAAGCACAATAATTGAAACTAGGATATATCATACAATTATATACAATTCTTCTGCTCCAGAGTGAAAGTTTATTACACACTCTATAAAAATAACCGATTTTTTCCCAATTTTTTGCATAAGACAGACACATGTTGAGACAGATTCAATTGGGGATCAATAGTCACTCCTAGATATTTAATTTCAGATACAAAATTGAGAGCCATGTCGCGAATTTTCAATACATAAACTTCACTCTTAAATTTACTACAATTAGCTTTAGAACCATTTAGTTTTGTTACTATTCAGTTTCAGTTTATTGAACATCATCCAGTTATTCATGATTTCCAGTTCCGCATTAATAACACCAACTACTTCCCGAAGTCATCCCCAGAGACCGATATCAATGTGTCATCAGCGAACAAATTCACAAAAGAGTGTTCCAAGTACCTATTTAAATCGTTCATGTAAATAATAAAGAGAAGAGGACCGAGTACACTGCCCTGGGCAACTCCATATTTTACCTCCCTCTGCTGAGAGAAATTACCATCAATCAGAGTCCTCTGACACCTACCCTCCAAAAAACATGCTAACCATTTCAACACAATTCCTCTAATACCGATTTTTTCACACTTTTTAATGAGCAATACTCTGTCAATTGTTTCAAAAGCTCTTTTAATGTCCACAAAAACACTAATAATGATTTTTCCGCTATCGATATCTTTTTTCCATTGACTGAACACCAGCTGGCACGCTGACTCACATGAGTGGCCACCTCTAAATCCATACTGATTGACGTATATCAACCCATTTTCTTCAAGAAAATTACTAATCTGCTCACGAACCACAATTTCAACAATTTTGTCGACTATGGGAAGCAAATTAATTGGCCTCAAATCATCAGGTACCGTTGGATTAGACACCTTTGGAATGGGGACAACAGTACTGCACTTCCAGTCAGAATTTTTATAAATTTTTTTCGCAGGATACACCCCTGCTGAGATATTCTGCCCCAAAGTTGAGAAAAAAAATTACTTTCATTCGATAAATCTGTTCCGTACAACCGATTTTGACGAAGTTTCGGGAATTCTAGTAAGAAATTAAACTTTATAATACATATTTTTTCGGTTTTTAGTTCCGTTTCAAGTGAGCAAGGGGTTAACTACCTTTAACGTTTGTTAAGCTCTAAATTTGAATAAGCTGAAATTTTTCCGAATGTGAGAAAATTTTCAATTCCTGTATACTATTGCTCAAAAAAGATTAAGAAAACTTGAACAGTTTACGAAAAAAATGACCTCAAAGGTTTAGGAATTCTAGTTATTAAAAATAAAACTTTATAATACATACTTTTTCGGTTTTTAGTTCCGTTTCAAGTGAGCAAAGGGTGAACTACCCTTAATGTTTGTTAAGCTCTACATTTGACTAAGCTGAAATTTTTCCAAATGTGAGAAAATTTTCAATATCTGTAAACTATTTCTCGAAAAAACATTTCGAAAAAATGAACAGTCTACTTTCGTAGAACTCAAATTGTTAAGTACCATAATTATTGGAATAGTGAACACAAAATATATGTGAGAATGGGAAAGTTCTTAGTTTCGCTTCAACTTTTGACAGCGCATAGATTTTGTTCCTTAATAAAATCGAAATAATAGATTACTCTCTCGAAGATTTAAAGGATTTAAACCAAGTTTTAGAACTTTAATTCTCTATTGTAATTTAGCATTAAAATAAACAAAAATAGATCATTCATATTTGTTATTCAAAGTGAAAACCTCTGATACATTCTTGTGCTCTTGCAACAAGGGATCTCTGTATCTTGAAATATACAGGTCAATTTTTGTTTCAAGGGGGACATCTTTTGGGGTACAAAACTTGACTGAAATATCAACCCCCTAAGCGGGGGTTGTAATCCTTGAACATTTTGAATAGGGAAGATGAATCGAGTGATGATTCAAAAGAAAGGTGGTATCTTTGTCTACATTGCCTTGAACGAATTTCCATTTTTAATTGAAAACTGTAAAAGATACAGGGTGAGCAACTGAAAGATAGGGAAGACTATTTCCCTGAGACTATTCAAGTTTAGGTGGAGTAAAATGCAACAGAGCCATGCTGATTAATGGCAGTCATCATCAGGTACCATCCTCATCTCGAATTTCAACCCCTAGAGCAGGGGGGGTCACCCTTGAAAAGTTGGAAGAGGGTAGATGGGTCGAGTGATACCTCAAAAGAAAGGTATTATCTTTGTCTATATCTCCATGAACGAATTTTCATTTTTGATTGAAAACTGTAGAAGAAACAGAGTGAGCCACTGAAAAATAAAGAAGACTATCGCCCCAAAACTATTGGAGTATTAGTGCGAAAAACTGGAATAGATTCATTTAGATCAAAGATAACAGCCTTCGATCTGGAATGTCTCTGTTTCATTTTTTTGCACTAATACTTAAATAACTCAGGGCGATAGATAGTCTCCTCTATTTTTCAGTAGCTCACTCTGTATTTTCTACAGTTTTCGAACAAAAATGAAAATTCGTTCACGGGGATGCAGACAAAGATAATACCTTTCTTTCGAGGTATCACTCGACCCATCTACCCTCTTCCAAATTTTCAAGGGTGGTCACCTCTGCTCTAGGGGTTGAAATTCGAGATGAGGATTGTACTTGATGATGACTGCCATTGATCATCATGGATTTGTTCCAATTTACTTCACTGAAACTTGAATAGTCTCATGGAAATGGTCTTCCCTATCTTTCAGTTGCTCACCCTGTATATTTTACAGTTTTCAATTAAAAATGGAAATTCGTTCAAGACGATGTAAACAAAGATACCACCTTTCTTTTGAGTCATCACTCGACACATCTTTTCTATTCAAAATGTTCAAGGATTACAAACCCCGCTTAGGGGTTGACATTTCAGGCCAGTTTTGTACCCCAAAAGATGTCCCCCTTGAAACAAAAATTGACCTGTTTTTGCGTTTTGAACTGAAATGAATATCTTGGTACATATAGCGTCTTTTTAGTTTTCGTGGAAGCATCCTGTATTTCGTGATTATGCTTTATATCATATGAAAAACCTAATATTCTAGAAATTTTTCCCTATTTGTAATGGGAATAGCATAAACTAGATTCTTATGGTGATTTCATATAGAAAAATACTGAGTATTTAAATCAGTAGACTCAGGTGGCCATGAAATAGCTCTCGTCCTGATGAGGGTACTCTTCAACTTCTAAGCTGAAATATGATCGAGCTCGATCGTGCATTAATCATATTATATGCCAACTTGCCATTGAAATATCTTCTAAAGTTTTGGCAAGTTATTTTGCATAAATTTCAACTAGTCATCACCAATAAACCGAGCTGGGAACACAAATGGCCCAACAAAAGTGTGATTAACATATTCGGCCAAGATATTTAAACGGAACTGATGCATAATGGAATGAGAATCTTCATCAGTCCATAAATATAAATTGTGTAAATTCGTAACGCCATCTCTCCGAAAGGCTGCTTCAACGCAATAAGGGATTGATGTTACAAGGCCAGCATTTTGTTAATGCTGATCTAAAATTTGACAAATTAACAATTGCTGGAAAGTGTTCTGGAGAAAATGCCTGAACTGAATTGATAAGGGTAAAGAAGTCGTTCTCTTGAAATTCTATGGGATGGTATTCTGACGTGTTTTATTGTGTTGATAACCGTCCGGTATTGGTAGTAAGCTACCGCTTTTGAAATATTTTCTTCCATATGAAGTGTACATGCAATCGTTGGAGAACCGTATTTGCGTGCATTTTTCTTGAATATACTTGAAATATTTTGAAACATCCTTGATTGAAGAATCCTGGAAAAACTATAGTAGATAACTTAGCTGTTTCTCCTAGTCGGCGATCTAGATCCACAATAGTCTCTTAGCGAGAAGAGCATTACCGAAGGCTAGAAGTTAGACTGAAAAAAATATATTATTTTTGGTAAAAATCGATATAGTTGCCTGCGGGAGCAATACAACGATTATATCGGTCATTAAATTTCCCGATACCATTTTTTCCAGCGAGCATTCTTCTGAGATCTACAAAAAGGAAGAAGTCACTGGGTGCTGGACTGGAGAATACGGTGGATGGGGAAGCAATACGCAGCCCAATTCATACAACTTTGCCATTGTTTTTATTGATTTGTAACATGGCGCATTGTCTTGATTAAACAACACTTTTTTATTTTTCAAATGAGGCCGTTTTTATGGGATACGAGATCTTTTTTTTAGGTAATTGATTAAATACTGATGCCATAACCTTATCAGCCGATTGTTGCATCTTTCTATCCTTTGCCTTTGGGTTTTCACGTGCAATCCTCTTGGTTGATTGTTGATTGGAATTTGGAGTGTGGTGATGAATCCAAGTTCCCTCCATTGTAATATATTAACAAAAAAATTCGTCTCTATTATGATTAAATATTGCCAGAAAATGCTCTGAATCATCACAACGTTGTTGTTTTAGATCGATGGTGAGCACGCACGGTACCCACTTTGCACACAGCTTAGGCATGTTCAAATACTCATTTATTTTATATACTACATGTTCCTTCGATATCTTAGCTAACTCAGCCAACTTTACTTTACTGTCATTCAAAATTATCTGTTGACTGTCTAGATGTTTTCGTTGCTAACAGCCTATTTCAGTCCTTCGCTGCGTGTATTATCTCTGACGCTCTTTTCACCTCGTTTAAACTTAACTTAGCAAGCCAGTTCTCAATGGTTGATTCAACTGGTGTAGAATCCGAATAACGATTATCAAGCCAAGCATTGGTTTGGACAATATTTTTTTCAATAAAAAGCACGAAATATTTTTCTTTCCACCTTTTTGAAAATAACACAAGCAGTTCCACCCAAAATGCTATAACTCACGAACCAAATACTCGACAGCTGGGAAATTCTTACACATTTCTTTTGAAGGTTTGTACTAATAAAAAATGATATGTATTTAATTCTAGTAACTATTTGTTAGTCTATGGATTTTCCAGCTCAACTATACGACCAAACGTTATATGCAGATCTCCTTTCCGTTCCAAGTTGAACCCGTTGTAGTATAATTGTAGTACCTTACACTCTTCGAGCTCGTATTTCTCGTAAACGGTTCATATTCTAGACATCTAATAATAGATATCTAGTACCTTTTATTGGCCATGAGTTAAGAGAAATCGAGAAAATTATCAGATGTGAAAAAATTCTACCCAATTCGAAATTAAGGGCTAATAAACGTTAAGGGTAGTTCAGCTTTTGCTCACTTAAAACGAAAACAGCTGTAGTTTTATTTTTTAGTGAAGTTTGAAGAATTGCATCTAAATCTGTTGTGCAGAATAGAGTTTATAGAATGAAAAGTTTTTTTCTCCCAAATTTGGAGCCGAATATTTCAGCTGGAGTGGTTCCTAGGAAGAAATGTATAGGAAGTTATAGCATTATTCTGATGAGAATTATCAGATCCCTAGTTATGAATATCTTCTTTTCTGGGACACTCTATATTATGAGGTACTCTAGTTGACGTCCGGGTCAGGTACAGGAAGGGGTCCGCATTGAGAGTATTAGGAAATATTCATCGAACAATTGTGAAAACGCAAAATTGTCAGGTTTTTAGAGGCGTTCACAAAACGGTGATGTCCATAGGGAGAGGTTTCACTGTACTGATTATGAGTATGATGAAAAAGCGGTGTATATAACGTTAGAAATATAAATTTTGAAATAACTAACACAAAACACAAAACGGTGTATAGATGAGCTTCATCGCAAATCAAATTTGTAATGTATTGTGACACACATTCCACTAATTACATCTGTGAATAGTTTCAAGAAAATCTTGTATGAATTTCTTTCAGATGGAACCTTCCTAGCTCTCGAAGAATTTTGGAAGTATAACCATCACTTCAGAAACTCTAATATGTTCGACACTTTGACACAACTCGTAAGTATTTACTTTCTTCAACGGAATTGAGTAAGAAATCAATTTTCATTCTATATTCGAGGATCATCCAGTTTTACAAAGGCCATTTCTCACTTTGCATCCATGCAGAACTAAGGAAATAATTGAACCCTTTTTGGAACACAGGTAGGTTTGAGGTATAATACACTAAGCCCAGAAATTAACGCATAATTTCATATTTTTGTGGTTTTCTACTAACGCTCTGAGCATGAACGCGGAAAAAATTCAACCGTGTTGTTTACCTTGAGAAAAAGCGCGGAATTTTGTGGGTCTAGGTCTGTGAAATTTCTTGTTATCCACCTTGAGCGCACTTCGAAGTGGGATGTTTATGTGAAACATTTTTGCTCTAAAATTAGTAGAAACACACTTGTATTGCGACAGTTAGCTTCAGTCGTTTCCGCGACGGTCTTAAGGACCGTTTGTTTCGCCACAGCTGATTCTCACTCGAGAAAATTTATTGTAGTCTAGTGAACGTGCGCCTCTCGTGAGGTGGTCGACTTCAATGGAGATCAGGGTTGTTGCTGGAATGGACCATCGAGACTGCTGCAGATCAGCTTTTCGGGACCTACGAATTCTCACACTTTTTTTTCTGTATATTCTGGAGTGCCATTATAAATACAAAGATGTGGGCTTTACAAACTCAAATGCTCATAGTTATTACACAATACACATGACTGACCTTATAATCGATCGTTCCCGAATGAGTAAGTCTCAGAATGGGATATGAACTTCTATTCCCGGGGCTTATTTAATAAATTGCCTATTCGTGTGAGAAATTTGCCGTTTACTCTTTCCGGAAAATCAGAGAAATCCTTACTAACAATATCTTTTATTCGTTAGATGAATTTTCAAAAGACAAATTCTTGTGAATGTCCAGATATTTCTAGCGTAATATTGAATGTATTCTGCTTTTATTATTGTATTATTTGATATTTTTCATTTATTCATGTAATTACCTATTAGTATATTCCAGCATTGATTATAAATTATATGAATTTGATGATTCGAATTAATAGAAATCTTTCGGTTTCTGTTAGGATGTATTGTATATAATGTATTCTCAAGAAAACAAAATAATATTTGACTTCTCCAAAGCACCTATTATAAAAAAAAATTGAAATTTGAAAATGACGAAATTTGGTAAAACACAAAAAAAATCCTGAACTAATATTTTCGAAACGATATGGAAGCACTTATATTTTTCAGTACCCAGAAGGTCCACCTCTGTTATTAATGACACTTTGGCATAGGCATGCTCAATATTAAATTGTCTATTACATTTTAGCCAAAGTCATTCCAAGCCCCCTGAACTGCTAATCGAAGCTCCTGTTCATGATGGAAGACGTTTTGACGCAGGAGATTTCTTTTTAAGGTGTCCCACACATGCTCGATGGGATTCAGATCTGGGGAGCAGGAGGGCCACGGTAGAAGATCGATATCATTCTCTTCAAGAACGTTCAAGACAATTCTTGCACGATGAGGAGGGGCATTATCTTGTTGGAAGAGTGGATTTTGACCCATTGTTTGGAGATACGGTACCACTACAGGTAAAACTATCTCATTTGCGTAAAACTTTCCCGTGAGGTTGTTCTGTATGAAAACGAGATCAGTTCCTCCACCAAGGCATACACCTCCCAAAAACATCACTGATCCGCCTCCCTGTCTAACAACTTCTCGAGCATGCTGGAGACGGTTTTGCTTTCCAGGTTCCCTCCATATTCGAATTCTTCCCGAATCGGGATAATAACTAAATCTAGATTCATCACTGAAGAGAACTGTGGCCCACCTCTCTTGATCCCAGTTTACGTGTTCTTGGCACCAAGCTAAACGAGCAGCGCGATTTCCATGGGTCAGTTGTCGAACTCTTAAAGGACGTCTGGAGTGGAGTTGACCTTCGTGCAGTCGATTTCTCACAGTTTGGTCGGAAATTTGTACATTATGAACTCATGATAGCTCTTGAGCTAATTGAGATGCTGTGGTAGTACGATCTCTTCTGGCTTGTAAAATCAAAAATCGGTCTTGGGCGACTGTAGTTATCCTGAAACGACCTGTATGGCGTTCATCTACGCTACCTGTTTCATTGAAACGCGAGCTTAAACGGATTATGACACTTGGGCTACTTCCCAGAACCCTGGATACTTCCCGTTGTGAGCTCCCAGCTTGGAGCATGCCAACGGCTCGTAACATCTCTTCTCTAGTCAAATGTCCTCTTTCCATGGTCGAATCACAAAACTTGAATCTTTTATTTGTGCTTACAACAGAAAAAAAGTGCCAACTTACTGAATACATGAAATGATTATAAAGCAGCGTCGCATCCGCTGCATTTTTAGTTTTTTATAAAAAAAAACAGAAATCTGTTGCGGCACTCTACATAATTTGGTGAGAAATTGATGCTGGTGTTCATTTCTTAAAAAAAATCATTCATATTGATCGTTCTGGATACGATATATCGATATTCAGAAGTGTTCCCTAGACTTTTTTGAGGTGTTTATGTATGTTTTTTGCGAAGTGTTCTAATCTGACTTCTGTAAACAAACTTTTGTTGTGAATAAAATGGCGGAGGGATTGAACAACAAGAAAAAAGTTGCTGGAGTATTTTTCGATCTTACCCGTGCTTTTGAAACAATTAACCATGCTGCGCTTCTCGAAAAGTTGAGAATCATAGGAGTGAGGGGAGTGGCGCTGGAATGGTTGTCTTCGTATTTATCTGGTAGGATTCCTCGAATGGTCTTGCAAACAGGAAATGGTGTTTTCGTATCGGATTCTCGAAGAGTTATCACAGGAGTACCGCAGGAGAGCACATTGAGACCTTTATCATTTATCGTTTTTCTAATTGACATTGTCAGATATATGGAAAGCACAGATTCCTTTAGAGAAAAGCATCTCTACGTGCAATGCGAGGATGTCCTCCTACTGTCTCAATAACAGGTTGAGCATGAATGATCTAAAAACTAAAATTGTGCTCTTCACACCATCGAGTCAACCTCAAATCGATCAGAGTTTGGGCTCGCTATTGCACTCAGTAGAATTCCTCGGGCTTACTATTGACCAAAACCTGGTCATCTAGATAGTCTATCGAAAAAATTATCTTCACAATGTCTCGTCATCTGGCAAATTCGAAATTCACTGAGTATTGATTTGCTAAAACTGTATTACAATGCTCATGTGAACAGTATGCTCAGTTTTGATGTCGTATGTTGGGGTTCTTCTACAAGAATCAATGATATATTCGTTCCCCAAAAGAGAATAATAAGAATTATGACCTTCAAATTCTCGATATGCAGAGCTGGTAGGGAGTATAACCTAAGAAATTGTTTTGTTTTTTCTATGGACCTACAGTTTATAGTGGACTCCGAACCACTCACCTAGACCGTGCAATGATAACTGCCACCTCTCAGGATTACAAGTTATCTGGCCTTCAGAGGTTATGGACCAACAACTATGGTTATGTGTCCAATCTCTATGTATGTCTTTGTCAAATTCACTTTTTTGTTCAAGGACAACATCCATGACTTGAACCCGGATTCGAACCAGGCACCTCGGCTAAGCATATTCCTACATACTTGCTCACTAACCGTGCAGCTACCGAGGCGGTCAAACCTAAGAAATGATAATGACGTGCGCATTGACACGTTTAGATTATCACTTGCAGCTAGGGATCCGAATATCATGATGCCACCACGACTATACAATAAACTTTCTATTCATGAGGAATCAAGAGCCTAATTGTGTTTAAAAATAGAGTTGAAGATTCACTGCTCGCGAATACCATATAGTCATTATTTAGAGCGATAGGATTTGAAAATCATTTGATGTATTATAGAATTATAGAAATCCGTCGCATATGTTTGTTACACATTTTTTAATATAAATCATTGTGCAATTTTGTTCCTATATTGTTTGTATATGCCCAATAATTATTATTCTTGACGTACTATATACATTTATATGTAAAGCGTGGTAACATTACAAATGAATAAATAATATTGTAATGCAATTCTTTCTTCCATTTTTCTCTCTTATTTCAAATTTCTTTTTAGTAGGCAGCTAATTATTAACATATATGCCTACAAAAATGCCTTTGCTTGGAGCTCATGTTCCCCGTCATAAAAATAAAAAGAAAGAAATAAAATAATAAAAAACAAGTACTTTGTTTTAAGGAATTTTACTTAATTATTGCGATTCGTAACGCGTTTCACTACACCGTAGCTTCTTCAGACGAATGAATGTACAGAAAATATAAATGAGAATATAAATGTTCTTGAGTGATTAAAAGCTTATTGGGTTGCTTCTTCTTAAGTGGTTATTTATGACAGGTATATCCAATAAAATTAAGGAATAGATTGCTCCCTGAAGAGATTCAATAAAGGTGAAGGGCTTAAATCGACTTGTTCATTGAAGAGTTTACCTGAGTGTTTGTATTTATTGATTTCTAAAGTTTCCCAAAGATCTACCTTCCAATATTTATTATCTGTATGCAAAATTTCGTGGATCGAAAGAATGATTATTTTCTAAGAGATGGTTCGCGTAATTTGAATCTGATTTTTATTTGAAAAACTGCGTTTATGTTCCGATATTCTAATATTAAAATTTCTATGTGTTCTACCAATGTAGAAATTATCACAGTCATTGCAATTCAATCTATAAACACCTGATTTATTGTTTTTACCTGATTTGGTTTTATTAATTTTTTATATTTGCCTAAATTATTATTAGTTTGGAAATCTATGTTGAAATTATTGCTACTCAAGAATGATTTCAGTTTCTCACTTGTAATGCCAACGTAGGTTGAGGTGTTGAATTTCTGTTTCAATTCATCGACAGGGTAAACTTCATTCAATGCGATTCTACTTTGTTTTTTATTTAAAATATTATTTATTAGTTTGGGATTGTAACCATTATTTTTGGCTATTTGTTTAATCAATTTAATTCTTTGTTGAAATTTTCTGGTGATAACGGGATGTTAATCAATCTATGAATAAAACTATTGAATGCTGACATTTTATGTTGATACGGATGACACGACGAGTTATGTATTATAATATCTGTATGTGACGGCTTATGGTAAATTGCGAGAACATGTTTTCCATTTTCATTCGAAATTGTTACGTCTAGGAAATTTTTTCTGTGAATTCATTCGTCAGAAGAAGCTACGGTGTAGTGAAACGCGTTACGAATCGCAATTATCAAGTAAAATTCCATAAACACAGTACTTGTTTTTTATAATTGATAATGGAATTTTACCAAGTAAAAGCCTCCCAAATTCAAATGAGAAAGAAATAAATTGTGATTTTGCAAGAAATCACCACATATTGATAACAGCAGTTGTGGAGCAAATTAACACTGAAATGATACGGCAATGAGAATTTAGTTTGAGGCCCTGTGTCGCAGCTCGAGGACCAGCTCTTACCGTAGCACGTCGAAGAGTTCTATTGAAATTTGCAAGAAGACATGTCAATTGATTAGAAGTTGACTAAGTTTTGTTTACAGATGATGTTTTGCCTTTTTCATTGCGATCGACGTTCTCTATTATACAGACGTTGGAATGAGAGATATGCCCAGTGTAACTTTTTACCTATCATAGTAAATAATGGAACTCTGAATGCTCAGATGTTCTTTACAGACACTCATATCGTTAGGAACTTCAAGATCAGGAAATCACTTCAATGTAGTGACAACTAGTGAGTGAGGTTCGGAACAGATGAAACAAACAACGAAACGGATCAGAATACTATAAGGTCATCGATTTTGAGTATGGATCATGGATGTCATGCAGTAATTCTAGCCAGGAGTGGTTTTTGGGAACCTTGATTTACTCCATAAGTTTCACCTATTTCATTATTCTTTTTATTTCAATTTCTATAAATACCATTTTCATTTCGATTGTTCTCAAGCATTCATAAGTGTTGGTAGATTACTGCGAAAATAATTCTTCAGCATATCTAAACTTCTGAATAAATTTGAATTTAGTGCGTTAATTTCTTGGGCAGTTTATTGATTAGTACATAAAGTATTTCACATTTTCAATTTCAGTAAGAATCCTGTGATTTCCTGGCTCAGCACAGTTGGGCATTTCGTGTATTTAGATCTCCTTCAAGAATATTTGAAGTCATGTTGATTTGGTTTGGAGATTTTGTCATTAGGTAAACAATGTCTGTTCAAAATGTCATTCTTATAAATTCATGTTCATGAATTTATAAGTAACACTCCATATTTACGAGTAATTTAAAGGTATCTGTACACATTTGAGTGATAATAAAACATAAATTTTTCATTCATGCAGTTTGAATAATCAGTGAAAAAAATCTTTGTTTAAATGTGGTCAGAAGAAGGACAGCGTTTTTGCAGTTTTGCAAAAATATAACAACCTTGAAACATTTACATATCTAAATGAAAAACTCTGAGATACACATCGCTAGTGTTTTATTGAATAAAATTTTAATAAAGGCAATATTCAACACCCCATAAATTGTTGAATATTGCTCCTTGATGATTGAAGTTTGTTTTTAAATTGTGAACTACGTAGCGATGGGTATTTAAGATATTTCATTGTAATATGTAATTTTGATGCTGTATACGTAGAAGCCATCCTTGATAAGTATTATCTGAAACGCTTCTTTAGAAAAACTTTTTCAAAGAACCAGAATCTTCTTATCAGCGTGTTTGACGCTTTTACGGCAAGATATTGCGGCAAGATATACACCGAAGATAGCATCGAACTGCCTAATTACTCTAAGCAGACTTGGAGTTAACAATAGATACTGAGTCACTTGAAATTTCTAAGCAGGCAATAACGGATTCAATGAAGGTTAAATTTATTTCTTTCTTGTTGAATGACCCTGGCTTAAAACATTGGAAAACGTATTTGCGTATTGAATCATTATACAATCCAATTATTAGGAATGGGGAATGCAAAATTGACAATTATTGTCATCTATATTATTAAAGTCGTAAGGCCTTTTTCGGGAATAATCCGAGG
This sequence comes from Cryptolaemus montrouzieri, assembly GCA_013387265.2. Lineage (NCBI taxonomy): Eukaryota > Metazoa > Arthropoda > Insecta > Coleoptera > Coccinellidae > Cryptolaemus > Cryptolaemus montrouzieri. Next base: position 93,775,658 of record JABFTP020000021.1, on the reverse strand, counting down.
GGATAACGGTAGTTTGAACCGGGCGGAGAAGAAGCGACGCGACGAAAAATCGAGGGCCGAAGGCCCCCGCGAATATTTTTTTCCGGAGGGAAAGGGTCTGAAGAAGTTTCGAGCTAAATTTGGAGCCTCCAGCTCAAACGACGGAGCCCTGAGGATCTTTCGAAAATTTTTTTGGGAATCGGAAACTTTGGTTTTTCGAAAGGCGATCGGAACCATCGATCGAGCGAAAATTTCCAAAGAAAGCCCCAAAAAGCGAAAATAAAAAAGGTCTCCGTTTTTTCGCGAGTGGAGAGGATAATTTCGTTGGACTTTTATGTCTATACAAATTTTTCCATCGCGTTCTATCGTTTCAAAACCTGGATAAAGAGCAAGTCTCGACTTTCGCATGTTGCGCCGCAATAGTTTCATTCCCGTTAAACCATGGGAAAACTGGAAAATCTTCGATTCAACGAAGGGCTATCGGCGGAATTTTGCGAAATTTCGCTCCAATTTCCTCATTCCGAATATCTCTGACGGCCAGAAATTAACGAACGTCGAGCTGTCAAAATAAGTGGTTCTCTTTCATCCGTCATACTTATACGGGCTAACCGGGAGAATGGATTCGGGTATCGAACGATTCCTACATAACTCGAGATCGGATCCGCAAAGAGAAATCATTACTCTACGACTTAATTTTCGAATTTGGGACGAATTTTTAGACGTAGATTTTCGAGAAAAAGACCGGAAACACAGGGGCGGAATCATTTGCCTCTCCTACCGCCCCTATGATCGCTATTCAATGTCGGAAGTGGGCTTTACCAACGTGTAAAATTCTCTTTTGAATGAAAATAGTGAAATGGAAATAGTTAGTAACTTTTACTTTCACCAACATGATTTCGGTACTACCAACATCTAGAATATAGTGCGCTCTCTCTTCTGAATGCCAAATGAGACGGAATGAAATATCCATTATATCTAATCGAATCTGACCTTACTTCAATTAGTCTTATATTCGATCTGTCAAAATAAGTAATTCCGAATTTTATTTGAATGAAAGGTTTGACGAAACTTGAAATAAACTTTTAGAGGTAAGTGAATGTAGTTTGATGTTTATTTTATCCACTTTTATATATATTCTGTTTAAGGAAAGAAATGACAAACTTTCAAAATTCATGAATTTAACATTTTGTGGTTATTCTAACCTAAATAATGTGATTTAAATAGAATGTTATAATTGAAAGAAGTTGAGGAGACGTGAGTGAATGTAATTTGAGGTTTATTTATGTATTTTAATGTATATTTTTTCAGCTTGCTCAAGAAACGTACTCAGAATTTACATATTTCATTTTTCAATTAACGAATCAATTGGGTTAGGTTAGATTCTACTAAATGATGGGATATCCTATGAGTTGCTATTAATAGGTATTGAGCTCTTTTGTGTAGTAATATTTTTTCTGAAAGGAACTCGATAAAGTTTTCGTTAGGTCATTTAGAGTATGTATCATAAGAATATTGAAAGCTATCCACTAAAGGCTATATCTGTATTAAAATATTTCAAACTGGATGTCAATAAGAGGGTGCCATTGCAAATTGAATTTTCATTTCAGTTTATTCAAGAGGAAGTACTTTTCTATACTACAATTATCCAAATGTAAAAGTAAATGAGATTCAATGTGTTTGACAATGTTCAAGTTTGAACCAAAGAAAATAAGATCTCAAATTTGCACAAAACGTAATTATTGAGAGTTCCTTCTATTCATAACTCATAGTTACTGTTTCTCAGGAAAATTTATCAAGGTTATTGAATGAATGACAGGTATTCCTCATTGATTTGAAGCTGAAAGTTTCTCTGATATAGGTGCCTGATAGTGGGAAAGATGATGTTCAAATATGTAGAAGTTGCATACGAAGTTTCATTTTGTACAACCACAACTTTTAATCCATGGTTTATGAAAGTCACAGGAAACATGCTGCCATTTATGTGAATCAAATTTTGAAAAAATTCAACTACTACTTGGAGAATGCTATGCAATTTGACAATTTTTGTTTTAGGTAGTTGTACTATAGGTATTTTATATAATTGTGTAAAATGAGTACATTCATCACGTAATATGGAAATATTAAGTTGTTTTAATGTAATTTCTTCCTTTCATTTTCATTTCACAGTATATAATAGTTTCATAAGAAAATGAATTGAAGAATAGAAATTTCAATTATGAGAGCAAGTTTACATGAAGCTGACATTCTCGAAACCAATTGCTAACCCGACAGTTAAGGATCTAGGAAATTAACAGTTACAAGAAACAGTTTTACTAAAACTGATATATGGTTAACATCATTGTATTGTATATGAGGGTCCATAATGTAATTTACGAATTTATAGATGTTTCAATCTCATTTCTGCTTTTCACAAAAAACACTTCAATTTAGAAGATGTTTCTTCTTTCTGGTAAGCAAATTGTATTTAGGTCAATTTGAATTTATGCAAAATAGTTAGGTATAGGGTAATCACATAAGGTGAAGTTTCTATGTATTCAGTAGTGTTCCTTCATTTGATTTCAAATTTGTCGCTTTTTTCTTTTGGATACTCTCAAAAATTTTAATTTGAGATGAACTTTCATTTTCAATTTCATTGATATACTTGAGAAGTAATTCTTCCATCTTGCTGTTTTAAGCTCATATTTTTATTATGATTCATGAATCTTATTCGATTCTTATCTGGTCTAATTCGAATCCGGACTATTAAGTAAAAATTAGAAAGTTGAAAATATAGATCTGCATATATCGATCTTCCTGAAATATATATTTATTACTTTTGGAACTAAACATTTGGGATATTGTGAATTCATATTTGAAATATTGATGATTGAATTTCTATGCCTAAAGAGTGATTGAAAAATTTTTGAATCAATGTTGGAATTTTAAAATTTCATCTTATGCTAGCTCAATTGGAGAAAGTTGAGATTTTCAAATTGAATGTATGTCTTTGAATTGGGATAATAGTGAATAGTGTTGAAATTTGTATCATAGATGAGTCAGTACCCATAAAACAATACTGGAAGTTGATTTACCCTAAAGATGTGTGCGGTAATATATGAGAGTTCCATTTAGCTAAGAACATAAGAACTGATGAGTATGAAGAAGACTGAATATTATGAGGCATTCAGTATAGATAGAGTTGGATATGAAAAGGCGTTTAGTATATTTTGGGTTAAGTAACTTAGGCGTATAGTATATAAGGCGTTCAGTATATAAGGCGTTTAGTATATTAGCTGTTTAGATATAAAAGGCGATCTTAACGGGCTTACTAGTAATTCTTACAGCCTGTAGTAACTTGAACTTACTAAAGGCACTTTTTTGATTATAATGCATTTGACAGTTATGATATAAACTTTTATCTTTTGAATACGAATATAACTTTTTTTGACATATTTGAATAGCCCGAATTCTTTCCATTTCTAGAAAAAATAACATGATAACATTTATTATAACACCTGTTTTTTCCAATAAAAACATTGTATGATATATTTCGAAGTGCCATTAGCTAAGATCCTCAGAAAACTTCTTTTATTGTCTCTTTTCTCGTTTTTTGTGAAGAATCCTTCAATTTGTGTGAAAAGGTTGGATTATACTTTATGTCTCTGTGGTGGACGCATAGAAGATATTCGAATTATGATTATTGCAAGGTAAAAATAATCGATGTTTCCAAGGTGGTAATTATTGAAGCAAGCGAAGTGTATTTAGAGCGATATTCCGAAAGACAACAACCCAGTAGGGAGTTATTCAGACATTTAGCAGATAAATTTCCGATAATTCGAAAAACCATTAAATATATCGTACAGAGTGAAGAGGACAATAATATCCACGTTATTCTAAACTAACTTCAGATTCCAAGAAGAAGTGCCCTCAATATTTTGAAGCAGAGTGAATTCAAGCCCTACAGATATCACAAGCTGCATCGGCTTCAAGTGGGTGATTCTGAGAAGTCGATGGCATCTAGGCGAATTGCAAGAAGACGAGACGATTCATTCTTCACCAAAATAAAATGGACCTACGAAGCGCGGGTTGAGAGCACCGGCATTGTTGATAGATACAATCAGCCTTATTGGAGTGACGAAAATCTCCATATCACTCTTGATAATCATGTTCAACAGGGGCGTTTTGACTTCACTATATGGGTAACCCTTATATAAAAATACAATTGCGACGTATGAAATATTTGATGGCCAATTGAATTGTATTATAAGTTCATGTTTCAGCAGCAATTTGAATGCAAATTTGCGAAATAATTGGGTAGGCATACAGTGTGTTCCAACGAAAATTTGACCCCCCTCTAACTCCGAAATGAGTAACATTAGCGAAAAACACCAAGACACGTCGATTTTTGTTTCGAGGAGGGAGCATTTTTCGAAATAATTCGAAACTTCTCAGATCAACCCCCTACCCCCAGCAACCCTAACTTTGAAATTCATCATAGGGAATAAGGGTCGAGTGGCACCTTACTGAAAAGGTCTGTCAATTCTCCACCTTGATTTGTCATTTTAGAATTTTAAATTAACATACAGGGTGTCCCAACCAAGGGTGAAGTTGAATTCTGGAAATCCCAAATACTAAATGAAATAGATTTATTTTGGCATAATGCAAGCGCAGGTTTATGCTCGGTCTAGAAAAACGACCTACACTTGTGAATTTGGAGTTGGTGCAATCAACCCCCTATTTCCAGCATCCCCAACTCAAAAATCATTCGATCGATAATAGGTCAAGTGGCACCTCGTTGGAAAGGTACTGCAATTTTCTCTTCGAATTTGGTATTTTCGAAATTCAGAATCATCATACAGGGTGTCCCGAAGCAGGAACATTGAAAATCCAAATAACTTTTTGAAACTGGTTCATTTCGGTATACGAGAACATGTTTGATCCGAGAATAGGACTTTCTTGTGTGGTTATAGAATTTTTGCAATCAACCCCTTCCATTCAGCATCCCCAACTTGAAAATCATACAAATAATTCAAGTGGCATATCTTCAGAAAGGTTTTTTGAATTCCAGAATGATTAAAGCATTTCATTCAGTTCGGCTCTCCATACAGGATGTCGCTTTCGAAAAATTCAATATCGTCATTTGAAATTATCAACTAAAATTAATTCGAAACTGTTGAAAGTATTGGGGTACGATGTGTTGAGCATCAATTACGAAGAAATAAAGCTGATTTCTGCATTGAAAATGTTCACATTTTTTTCATTTCCATCTGGCGTGCAGTCATCTGTTATTTCTCATTTTTGCAATGAAATATTATTATTATTCAGATCAGTTCCTCATTATTGTTGTTGTTCGTCAGTTGAAATTAATCTGAAAATGGTTTATTCCACTGAGGAAAGGGTCGAAATTGTATCGACGTATTTTCGAAATAACAGTTGTGCCAAAGAAACGGCAAGGATATTCGATAGGAACCATCCTGAAAGAGAAAGGAGTCAGTCACCAGTACGTTAAATATTTGGTTGACAAATTCCTAGCTACGGGTTCGGTGGCAAACAAAAACATGAAGTGGCATGTCCTGTCAGAAATGAGGCAACGGAAGTGGCAGTAGTGGGTCATCTACAAATGGAGAATACTACTTCGATCAGAAAACTATCTCGTCTGACTGGTGTATCAGCTACAACTGTCCATAGAATCGTGAAACATCACAAATTTCACCCCTACAAGGTAAAATTAGTGCATGAAATAAACGAAGATGATCCAGATCGTCGTTTACAGTTTTGTGAAAATCTAAGTGAAAACCTAAACGCTAATCCAAATTTTCTGAATAACATCTGTTTTCTGATGAAAGCACCTTTATGCTCAGTGGTGAAGTGAATAGACATAATTGTCGATATTGGGATACACAGAATCCTCATTGGTTTAGAGAGGCCCACACGCAAAGGCCTCAGAAGTTGAACGTTTGGGCAGGAATTTTGGCAATCATCTAGTTGGGCCTTTCTTTATTGAGGGTAATCTGAATGGAAATGGCTACCTACAGTTGTTAGAGGAACACATACATCCTAGATTGACAGAAATTTTACAGAACGATCCAACTCTTTCTGAGGACGAAATGCGTTTTCAACAAGACGGTGCTCCTCCGCATTATGATGCTCGGGTGCGCCAATATTTAGACGAAAATTTCCCAGGAAGGTGGATTGGTAGAAGAGGACCTTTTGAGTGGCCAGCCAGGTCACCAGATTTAAATCCCTAGATTTTTTTTGTGGGGCCATCTAAAATCTAAAGTTTATGCCACAAGACCAGAAAACCTGGAGGAGCTGCGGATGAGGATTATCACAGAATGCCGACTTTTGACTCCTGAAGTTTTCGCTAATGTGAGAAGAGAGTTCGAAAATCGTCTGTATAACTGTATGGAGGTGGGCGGAGGTCATTTTGAACAATTGTTGTAATAATCAAGTTAGTTTTTGTTTTCAATTGAATACAAGTTCAATAAATCTCGTTTTCCTGTTTAGATGAGCATCCAATCAGTTTCTCCATCATCCCTCATCCTGATCCTCACGCCAGAAAACCTCGATTGCCAAACTGAAACCAATGCCTCAGTGATTCAGAAAATAGAAAAATCTTTCTGGAACTTTGCCACTCAACCTGTAATCACTTGTATGATTTTTTGAGTTGGGGATGCTGAATGGAAGAGATTGATTGCAAAATTCCATATTCACGCAAGAGAGTCTTATTCTCGAATCAAACATAAACATGTTCTCGTATTATACCGAAATGAACCAGTTTCAAAAAGTTATTTGGGTTTTCAGTGTTCCTGCTCCGGGACACCCTGTATGCTGATTCTGAATTTCGAAAATACCAAATTCGAAGAGAAAATTGAAATACCTTTCCAACGAGGTGCCACTTGACCTATTTTCGATCGAATGATTTTTGAGTTGGGGATGCTGGAAATAGGGGTTGATTGCACCAACTCCAAATTCACAAGTGTAGGTCGTTTTTCTAGACCGAGCATAAACCTGCGCTTGCATTATGCCAAAATAAATCGATTTCATTTAGTATTTGGGATTTGCAGGAATTCAACTTTACCCTCGGTTGGGACACCCTGTATGTTAATTTAAAATTCTAAAAATGACAAATCAGAATGGAGAATTGACAGACCTTTACAGTAAGGTGCCACTCGACCCTTATTCCCTATGATGAATTTCGAAATTAGGGTTGCTGGGGGTAGGGGGTTGATCTGACAAGTTTCGAATTATTTCGAAAAATGCTCCCCCTCGAAACAAAAATCGACGTGTCTTGGTGTTTTTCGCTAATGTTACTCATTTCGGAGTTATAGGGGGGGGGTCAAATTTTCGTTGGAACACACTGTATACGATCCTATGAGATCGTCAGCTCACTCTCCGAAACTAATTCCTCTGGTTTTTTTCTTTGGGGTTTTCTGAAGGATAAAATTCATGAAATAGAATTTAAAATAGTAATCAACTCAGGCAAAACCCTGGGAATGCTTCAAGACGAGTACGAAGAGTGCATATTTGATTGCTTTCAGAAATGTGAGAAAAGATGCAAAGTTTGCTCGGAAAATAATGAATTGCAATTTGATTTACGCTATATATTTTCACAATACTTCCAGAATTATGTTCATTCAAGATATTCCTGTTTTGTTCTCATAGAGTTTTGTTTATTGTTCATTTGTAGTTTGTTTTCGCCTAATGCAATTTAATTTCATCTGTTTATTAAAATGATTCAATTCGAAGTAATACAGTTCTTCAAATTATGTTCTAAGCTGATTGCATAATGTAGAAATTTCCTAACAAATAAAACAATTATTTAAAATAATTAAAATTATTAACGATGGACTTTCTGATACCTTTTGACAGTTTAACAATTCTTCTTAGAATTTGAAGTTGGTTTTGAATTTGTCGTGATAAAATTGTTGCATTTGCTGTTACACAACCAATAAGGTCTATGGAATTGTCCTCTTGGTTCTGTATGATTTATTTATGGGTATGTATGGAATTCTCGCTTAACACTTGATGAAACATAATGAACAAATGATTGGTTTCTCACTTGACAAAGGTTTCACAATGATATTTTTTACAAAAGTCGACATATGTTTCGGGTTGTTAGTCCATTATCGAGAGTAACACAATACAAATACTAAATTCAAACACAACACAACATTCACAACAGGAGGCCTCTAGTTAGTCGTTGCAAATTGGCTGGTTTTTCGTATGAGCGGACGTAATTTTAATAATCTCTAAGATGTCTATCCTTTCTCCAGTATCACCTGGATGCATGAGTTCGATATTTTCGAAATCTATGATATGATTTTTGTTAATGCAATGGTACTAATAAATATTTGTGAAGCCTTCGCCAAGTGAGAAACCAATTATTCATACAGGGTGTCCGTGAATTGCGTGTACAACGTTTTACCACAGATTCTTCAGCTCGAAATAAGTCGATTTAGGCCAGCTTACCAATATGAAAAGTTTCTTCGTTTGGCCGCTAGAGGTCGCCGAATCGAAAAATTTTTTTTCTTATATTTCAAATAAATCAAGAACAACTCGATCGATAGAAACCATATTTAGTATGCGTAATCGGGTGCGTTATTCACGTTTTTTAGTGATTCAGTCAATGACCTGGACGTTTTACAAGTGTCCCTAAAAACTCGAACGTGTTTTTAATCAATCATAATCTTTCAACTGTCTGCGTTTGAGCAAAACTGTTTTAGACATTGAGTAGCTAGACTAATTATTAAACTTTTTTGTCTTTTTTGTGAGAAATTTTGATATGATGAGCGGTTCAATCACAAAAATCAGTTTTTCAATTTCATGATTTCATTTCTTCAACCACCTAGCAACACTAAAATATCACATATTAACCATGTTGGCTTTGAATTTGTTTCTGTAGTCTGGCAGATTGTCATTTTATTAATTTTGACAACAAGTTGTTGACACAACAGTGTCCCTTAAGTTCTTAACTAAGTATTTTGGTGGTTTTTTTATCACTATTAGGCACGGAGATGTACAGTACAGTACAGTTGACAAACTGATGTTTTCTAGGTTGCTAAATCGGATCAACCAAATAGGAATTTCAATGTTCAGTAGTACAAAAATAGAAAAATTCGAAGAAAAAATTTAATAAGTTTTTCACAATGACTATTTAAAATATGAAAACAGGTTGGCCAGTTGGAAACTAAATAAGAAAAACAAATCAGAATAACGATTAAAAGTTTACACCCAAAATTTCATTCAACTATAGTATATATTCAAAAATTCCACCATTTTGCTGAATTTTGAGGAATTACCTCTTCAAAAAATTAAATTGGACCCTTGGCATTACTTCAGGGTAATTTTTTGAAGCAGTTGGCCGCATTTAAAATTCTCATATGTAACTATTCTCGGGTATCAATTGGAGAAAAGTAAACTCTAGATTTTAAAGCACCCAAAAAAAAGGAATCGCACGGTGTCAAGTCGGGAGATCGTGCTGGGCAACATGCACAGGAGCATCAGCTCCCCTGCCGATCGCATACTCTGCATGTAAGAACCCGGGAACCGATAAAGTGAAGTGAGGAGGTGGACCGTCGTGCATAAACCACATTTCTGCACTCAGTAATACCTGAATATCGTCCAACAAATCCAGCAAAGTTTCTTGCAAAAAATTCAAATATGCCTCTCCGTTTAATCCATCTAGAATCACTACCGGGCCAATAATGGAATTGTCAATCACTGAACTCCATACGTTTTGAATTGATTCTGATGATGTGTACTTGTAAAAGCTTTTGGATTTTCGACACTGTACACGTGTTCATTGTGAAGGTTAGTGATGCCAGACCTAGTAAAAGTGCATTCGTCAGTAGATAGAATTTTCCTACTGAAGTAGAGATCCTGAGTTCTCTTCTCTTGGATAAATCGGCAGAAAGTAAGGTGATTCTCAGGATCGTTGGGAAGTAAGTCCTGAACTTTCTCAATGTGATAATGATGAAATAATTGTTCCTCCAAGACATTATAAATCATTGTTTTAGGAACGACCAACTGCAAACCTAAACACTTTGTGCGTATTTGTGGGTTTTCCTCAACCCTGTCCTAAATTTGTTCTTTGGGTTCTACCGTCCTTACTGTTCGTTGTTGCCCTCGATCCAAATTCCTGGGCTCCAAACGTTTGGTGGTTCGGCACTATGCGATCTGGAAATTTTTCAACACTCTCGTGGTTTCACGTCCATTGCCTTGACAAAATCCGTACACCATATCCATATCAACCATTTCAGAATTACTGTAAATCTCAGTGCCTAATAGTGATAAAAAAATCACCAAATTACCTTGTTAAGAACTTAAGGAACACTGTTGTGTGAACAAATGCTTGTCAAGCCAAGTGAAATGACAATCTGCCAGACCACAGAAATAAATGCAAAGCCAACATGGTTAAATGTGATATTTTTGACTTGCTAGGGGGTTGAAGAAATGAAATCATGAAATAAAAAAACTGTTTTTTGTGATTGAACCGCTCATCATATTAACATTTCTCAGGAGACAAAAAAGTAATAATTGGCCTAGCTACTCAATGCCTAAAACATTTAAGAAATAATCACGCAACTCAGTACGCTCTCGGACGCGCGGTCCTAGTAGTGTTGTTCTAGAAGAAAACGTTTTAGAAGTGGTTGCTAGGAAACTTTCAGCAGTCGAAGCTTATCAAGAATTTGAAAAACAATGTATCTAAAACTAAATGTCTATATTCCAAGTAAGATAAGTCTTTGAATCAAATAGAATTTTAGAGTGAAGGTAAATTGAGAAATAGTTTTTCTTGGACTGAAGCTTTATTAAAGGATAGATTGATCAAGACTTATCGAATATGTGGCAGGTGCTGCCAGTATATTCTGTTGTGGACTTTTTTCTTTTCTGATCGTTCAGTCAGTTTATGACCTTTTCAACATTGTCTGAATCGAAATGAAGATATGGTGTGATTATCTGTGAAAATTCGCAGGAAATGGAGAGGAATTTCGTGTATCAGATCGATGTTGGGTTTGAACTGCCGGGAAAACTGGAAAGAAAACTTCGTCGTTAGGAATATGTCCATTTTGCCACCAAGTTTATACAAGGTGTCACAACTTGAGGGGGTAAATCTAGGTGCAATTCTAAGAAAAAAAGTTCATACAAACATAGGTCTGCAAAAGCTTCGTTACTACAGGGTTTTGAAATTTCCGGAAAAAAATGGTTTTTTCTTCAAAACTCCTGCAGTTTTTGAGATATTCAGCCCAAATTTGAAATGCAAACTATTTTTCACAGCCTCCATCATTACACGTCCTAAATTTTAACTAGAATCTACAAGGTGTTCTCTTTTCCGGAGCCATGTCTTCTTCTTCCCTTTCAAACTTTTTTGCAGTACGCCACTGATCACCGTACAATAAATTTTCGTCATGTTCGTTCAATTTAGAAACTTTTTTATAGTTGTAATTTTTTTGTATCTCCAACCGTTATCGAGCAAAAAATTATTAAATGATTGTATGCATTCGCTGAATTGAAAGCACACCTAATTAAAGGAATGACTAGTAGGCTTTGATTTTTTTCATTTATTTCTTTTTTTTTTGACAGTTTCTTAGACTGAACCAGTGTCTGCTCGAATTGTTTATCAAATTAACGAATAGTTTTAAGACTTTTGAAGTTATTGCTGTAAGAAAAAATGGCTAATTTTACTATCGCCGAATTGGCTGATATCCATTACATGTACGGTCTGGCTGACGGAAACATAACAGAAACTAGGCGATTATATCAGGTGCGCAAATCGAGTAACCCCAGACAGGCGAACATTTTGAAGTACCCACAGAAGGTTGAGGGAAACTGGTACTTTTACTGCAAATAATCATTTAAAAGGTGCAACTCAAACTATTAAAACTCCAGATATTGAGTAATCAGTTTTGAATTGTATTGATTTGAATCCTCACGTAAGTACAAGAAAAACTGGAAATCAGTTGAATATTTCACATGTTCTAGTTTGAAGGATTCTCCACGACTTTTTATTATACCTGTTTCATATTCAACGCGTCCAAACTCTATTTCCTAGAGATGTTCCTTCAAGACTGAATTTCTGCCGATGAAAATGCTCATTTTGATAGTGAAATAATGTTCACAGAGGAAGCTAACTTTTCGAGAACTGCTATCACAAATTTTCACAATAATCATTATTGGGCTGAGGAAAATCCCCATTTGATTGAAAAATCTCATCATCAAGAACAATTCTCACTTAATATCCGGGTCAGAATAATTGGAAATTATTTGATTGGGCCAAACAAAACAACTACCTTTATTCTACGAGGATGTGCCCCTCTGGTGAGAAACATACTGTGGTTCATGCATGACGGGGCACCAGCACATTTTAGTGAAGAAGCTTGGGAATTCTTGAATAATACATTCAACAACCGATGGATAGGTTGGAGTGAGCCAGAACCATGGCCTCCTAGGTCCACAGACTTAAATAGTTTAGACTTTTTCTTATGGGGATATCTCAAAGGTTTAGTTTATACTACTCCAGTGAACACTGTAGAAGAACACGATAAGAAATACCCCAGGAATATTACAAAGAGTGCGTGATAATATGCGAACAAGGACAGAGGCCTGTATTTTTGCAGGTGGAGGACACTTCCAGCAATTTATTTAGTTTTCAATTGTTCTTTTTTTCAGTTCGATATTGAATAAGTATAAGTTGAGCCTCCGAAGACGATCTATCAAAATAAAAGCAAATTTTGGACATACCTATCGAGTATTTCTATTATTTTTTTTATTCAGCGAATAACATGTAATTCAAATGATTCAAATTCAATGAGTTTTCACTCGAAAACAATTGGATGTACGAAAAAACTACAAGTGTCAAAAAACTTTCTAAATTGAACGAAGATGACGAAAATTGATTGTACGCTGTAAGTGGCGTACTGCAAAAAAGTTTGGAAGGGCAAAAAGAGAGATGGCTCCGGAAAAGAAAACACCTTGTGAATTTCAGTTGAAATCTAGAACGTGTAATGATGGAGGCTTGCATTCCAAATTTGGGCTGAATATCTCGTAGATTCTAATTGAAATTAAGGACGTGTAATGATGGAGGCTGTAAAAAATAGCTTGCATTCCAGATTTGGACCCAATATCTCAAAAACTGCAGAAGTTTTGAAGAAAAAACCAATTTTTTCCGGAAATTTCAACACCCTGTAGCTCCGTAACAAAGCTTTTGCGGCCCTATGTTTATATAAACTTTTTTCTTAAAATTGCACGTAGATTTACTTCCTCAAGTTGTGACATACTATTATGTAACACCCTGTATAGCTATGAATGCCCAGTTTTTGCAAAAGAAACTTTTTTGTATACGTATAGCACTTTTAGAGCACTAGATAGAAATCCATCTAACCTAACCGAACCTAAACTTCGGGAAATCGTATACCTGCAGTATTTTGGTTTTTATGAATTTCCTAATTTGAATCATTTGAATCAGTTTATTTAATTTGAAATGAAGGTTAGGTTAGATAGGTGAAATATATCTTATACTTTCCACAATTTAATTTTACAGACATGACGGTTTTTTCAAGAGGACAACTATAAGAAATGAACTTACTTATATAGATATTAGATCAAACCTAATTTGATATAAAGTAGTAGAGATGTATTAATGTCTAGTTGGCTATCAAGGTTGCTCTCGCTTGAGTTTTTGCAAAGTTTATTGATTTCCAAACATTCCAATAGATTCGTTTTCTTTCCTTTGCCTCAATTATAAAGAATTTTGATATTATCTACTATTATTGAATTGTTTGTGGTTGTTAACATATTGGAGAATTATTTTCAAGGGATAAGTGTTCTTAAATAATAAATTACACTTATTGCAAGCAATTCTTTATTCTTGCTTTTTAATTTTCTGAGTTTGTCTGTTTTTTGTTGCTAACGATATTGGATAAAGGACCAACGAGTTGAAACTACCCTATTTTCTCTTCGATTTCTTTTTCTTTACATTTATTTAACTGTTCTTTCGTTTTGTTTAGACTGATCAGCTCAATAACAACTAATGCGCTTATGGCTTATTTTCATATCTGAATAATTCATCATCTTTAGTCATTCAGTCAGACTTTTCATGATCCCGGAAACTGTTGAAACTACCATAATTGAATGAAATAACACTCTCCTCACTGCTTTCGTAATCACTACAATATTTTCTTCTTCTGCCTAATTTTACCTTATATGGCCCATGAAGTCCCACTGATAAATCCTCCAGAACAAAAAAGTTGCTCAAGATATTGGACAGAGGACCAGCGTAGTTGAAAGTACCGTATTTTTTCAAGGAAGTAACTTATGGAATATAATAATAGTGTTATTTGATGTTTTTATTTACGTTGGATAATTTTTCTGATAGTACCCATTTCAATTTTTTGAAGACTGTCGGTGACAGTGGAATGGAAAAGGCCCAATGGATCTTTGAATTATAAGCTGCTAGTGTGTGATTTGAGTGAATGAATAGTCGAGTCTGTGAAGGTTTCTTTCCTGAAGATGTTATAAATGAAATTGTTAGTATAGGTTAGGTTACATTTTTTCTTACAGCAATAACTTCAAAAGTCTTAAAACTTGTCGTTTATTTGATAAACAATTCGAGCAAACCCTGGCTCAACTTTAACAATTGTCAAAATAAATAAATAAATGAAAAAAATCAAAGCCAACTAGTCATCTCTTCAATTAGAAGTGCTTTCAATTCAGCGAATGCATACAATCGTTTAATAATTTTTTGCTCGAAAACGGTTGGAGATACGAAAAAATTACAAGTGTCAAAAAAGGATCTAAATTGAACGAAGATGATGAAAATTGATTGTACACTAATCAGTGACGTACTGCAAAAAAGTTTGAAAGGACAAAAGAAGACATGGCGCCGGAAAAGAAAACACCTCGTAGATTCTAGTTGAAATTTAGGACGTGTAATGATGGAGGCTGTGAAGAATAGCTTGAATTTCAAATTTGGGCTTAATATCCCAAAAAATGCAGATGTTTTGAAGAAAAAACCAATTTTTTTCCCGGAAATTTCAACACCCTGTAGCTCCGTAACGAAGCTTTGCGGACTTACGTTTATATAAACTTTTTTCTTAAAATTGCACGTAGATTTATCTCCTCAAGTTGTGACATACTATTATGCAACACCTCGTATAAGTTTGTTGAATTTCTGTATTTGTCCACTTGAAAATGAACTGACGGTCGAAACCGGTAGTTTTTGTGAAAATAAAATTGCGAAAAGTATAAATATATTTCACTTCATCTTCGTTGAAAATGAATTTCCATAAAATAAATAAGTCATCAATTTCATTCATTATTTAGTTTGTTCCTATAATTTTCTTTGTTTGCCATCGTTGTTCTTTTATAACAATATCAAAAGTGCGAAAGAAAAGTTTTAATCGTGTCAGCCTAAAACGTTCCAGTAGGAATTATCATGATTAAATTCGTAGCAGCCGTCATGACGAATAAACTTTCAAGGTTATCTAAGAGGGTTATCAACGTGTTGGCAAAATTCCTTTCATTGTAAATGAAATAATAGAACGAACATTTTATATCTACGAATACTCGCTTCCTCGAAATGAATGATCTCGACCCGGTTTAGATTTTGGTTAATTTTACCGCATTTGTTTGGAGGATTGTATACATGTTCCACTTGGAATTCTTCCATGGTACTAACGAATTTATTCCTGTGTTACAACAATGTCGTTGCCAATTTATTTGTTTCAAGGAGAATGAAAGTGGTCATTTCACTAGTTATTAAAATCATATACGGATTAATGTCGAGGCCACGAAGAACGTTTGCTAAAAAATTAGATTAATTTGAATGCGGTTTTCGGCATTTCATTCAGGAATTCAGTAAGAAACTAACTCGTTTACTACGCTTTTAGATCTTTGACCGGAACTGGTTGCAGTTGTATGCAGTAAAATTCATTTTTCTGTATGGACTATAGTCCATACATACATACCAGGGGTGCTGAAACTTGAAGTGCTGGCGATCTACCTCAATATTTTTAGATTATTTACGATCCACTCTAAGAGGCTGCAAGTATGTGTGATGCAGGGTTGTACATACACGATACACCCTACCTACCTACCAACCTAGGTAGGTAGGTTAGATTTCTGCTCCCTTCAACGAACCGAGACAGACGCCACTTAACCATTGCCACCAGGAAACCGTGATAACCAAGAGTAGATAAGCAGAAAAACTTCAAGCAGTCATACTAGTTCCACAATTATGATCTTTCATGGTTAAATTTTTACTGAAATTGAAAATGATTATTAGATAGGCAGGTTTTTAGAAGGTTACCTAACCCATTAGTAATGTGTGGCAGCGTCTTATTTTTAGTAAATATTTCTCTGACTATCGAAGGCACTGTTGGAATATTTGGATACATGTTCTTTATATCGAATGAAGAAGATCAATAGAGTTCAAAATGTCGTGTTTGAAACGGAATTTTGTGATTTCAATAAATTTCTGATTTATCAATTTTGCTAATTAGATAGATAGATATTATCTTTGAGTAAGGGCTGCCTAGCAGCCCGGCCACTGTGTTCCAGTGGTCTATTGTGGCACACTCTGTCCTAAATTTTTCATCCACGAGCTCCATCTTTCTCGTAAAGGATACGAGTTTCGTGGGTGAGAGCTTAATAAGCTCAGCCAGCTTCAGTTTGCAAGATCCAAGTTCTTCCATCCTGACCCCTTCTCCTGCTGGGCACTCGCACATAACATGTTCCATTGATTCTGTATCCTCTTCACATAGCCTACATGAAGGATCCTCAACCAATCCTAATTTATTTAGGTGTTTCCTGAAGCGACAGTGTCCCGTTAATATGGCAGTTAAAACTCTCAGTTCCAACCTAGAGAGTTTAAGCCAGGCCTTGGCTTTTGTAGTGGAAGGTCCACTGATGGCACGTCGAGCGTGTCTGAGTCCTGAGAGGCTCATCCAATACTCACGTACCCTCAAGTCCAGCCATCGATTGTTTTCCATTCTTGCAATTTCCAGGGGAAGCTTAGGCTCCGGTCCTATGAACTCAAGGCTACTTCCTCGAGCGGCCAATGAGTCCGCCTTCTCATTTTCTCAACGCCCGAGTGGCCAGGAATCCATATTAGACGGAGCCTGCTCCGCTCTCCTAGTTTGGCAAGGGTAGAGTGACATTCCTGCACCATAAGTGAAGTACAGGTATCGGATGCCAATGCTTTCAGTGCAGCTTGGCTATCGGTGAGGATTTTAATTGACCTATTTGTTAATCCGCAAGCAAGAGGTTAGCACAGTGGTCAATGGCGAATATTTCTGCTTGAAAGACAGTCGCATGCTCACCAAGACAGATCGATGGTTCCTTGGCGGCACCTCGACCGTAGACACCAGCTCCAACACCTTTCGCATTCTTTGAACCATCCGTATACCAACAGGGACCCTCAAGTAGACGGTCCTTGGAGCTGATCCATTCCTGTCTATCGGGAATGATGATCTGGAATGGCCTCCCAAGTTGGTTTTAGGTGTTGCTATGTCCGACCTCATACTCAGCACTTCATTGTCCTCAATTTCAGACTGTAGGGCGCCAGGCACAAAGCCGAAGTTACCCGCTTCATCACGGGAAAGATGATGGAATCTGTAGAAAGCCATTCTAGCCACTCCTCTTATCACAAGATGAAGAGGGGCAAGGCCTAATATCAGTTCCATGGCCGCAGTGGGTGTAGAGCGAAAGGCTCCTGTAATCATCATGCAGGCTGTTCTCTGTAATTTAGAGAGCTTGAGTTGGCATTGCTTCTTAAGACTGCACTCCCACCAAGCAATGCAGCCGTACGTAATACGTGGTCTAACCACCATCACATATAGCCACTGGAGTTGCTTTGGGGCAAGACCCCACTTCTTTCCACAGGTCCTTTGACATACCCATAGGGAATGTCTAGCCTTGTGTATTGTGTTTTCCAGGTGCGAATTCCCCGTGAGATTACTATCCAGGGTCATCCCTAGATATTTCGCTTCTTCCACAACCGGAATAAACACCCCGCCCAAGGTCGGGGGGGAAACAAATATCCTCTTCTTCCTGGTAAACGGTACCATTAGGGTTGTGGAGGGGTTTATTCTAAGTTTCTCTCCTTCACACCACCCCTGAATTGCAGACATAGCTTCCTGTAGTCTGTCGGAAACATCGCGATCATCTCCGACAGCCAGAATGACTATATCATCAGCGTATGCTTGTACATAAACATTCAGTTCGCCAATTACTGCCAGAAGGTCATCAACTAGCAGACACCACAGCAGAGGGGATAGTACTCCTACCTGTGGGAAGCCCCTGCCAGCCACAAAAGTGACTACTCCTTTCAGTGAAGTGTTGATCGCTCTGGCATTTAGCATGTTACTAATCCATTCCGCAATAATATTTGGTACTCCTCTGGCTCTCACAGCCCCACACAGTGAGTCAGTGGGGGCCGCATCGAACGCACCTTCAATATCCATGAGGGCTGCAGCTGCGGTCTCCTTGCGGCGCAGAGACTGAGTGATCCTCCCGACTAAGTTGTTAAGTGCCAGATCTGTTGATCTACCATTTGGAATATTGGAATATTTGGATACATGTTCTTTATATCAAATGAAACTAATTCAAGATTTTGTGTGTTTTCGAGCCTAGAAAGTTTTTGTACAATATCAATAGAGTTCAAAATGGTGTGTTTGAAACGGAATTTTGTGATTTCAATAAATTTCTGATTTAACAATTTTGCTAATTAATAATGAAGGTGTATTTATAAATGATAATATTGGTCTAGCGGATTTTTCTTCTTTGTGCTGTTCAACTAGTCCGTATAACTTTGGAGATTGGGCGTTCATTGGAATCAGTTTTTTTTCCATTCTTTTTGAATCTGTATCTGGAAATCTGTATGTTCCAATACTTGTATCATGTCTGTTATGAAGGATTTGGTGGGATCCTTAGGTATTTCCATTATGTTCAGTGTTTCCAATATATCTTGCATTTTTTTTATAATGATCTTTACTGAGGCATACGATGGTGTTGCCTTTATCAACTTTTGTTGAAATGCGGTTTTCTTCTTGGATTTTTCATGATTTGGATTTTACTGTTTTCGTGTTATTTTGCTTCTCGGATCGAATATTGGATTCTTTGATTATTTTAGCTATCATATGTTTATGGAAAATGAGATTGTTGATGGTGTCATTGTGTTTCTGTATATTTAGTTTGGCGTGGACTCCAATCATTTTTTCAATTGATTCAATTCTATTGTTCTCTCGAGGGAATTTTGGACCTTTCTGTAACAAAGCTTTTTCATTGAAATTACTGTTTGAAATGTTGACGCTGCACATATTGCTAATGAGTTTTGTGAACTTCTAAAAACCTGCCTATCTAAAAATTATTTTCAGTTTCGATCAAAATTTTACCAGCAAACGTCAGGACTTCCCATAGGATAGGTTCTTAGCCCTCTTTAAGCTGATATATTCATTGGTAACCAGAATGAAGAGTAATATTAAATAGTCACTTTGCGAAAAAACATATAGTGTTTTGGTACCGATACGTAAATGATATTGAATTAATGAAATTAATAACTCAATAAAATTTTCAGACCTGACAATAAAAAAATCGACTAACAATTTCATCATAACATCTTCAAAAAAGAAATCTTCACAGACTCGACTATTCCCATGAACTCATTCATTCACTTAAATCACACACTAGCAGCTTATAATTCAAAGATCCGTTGGGCATTTTTCATTCTACTGTCACCGACAGTCTTCAAAATTGAAATGGGTACTATCAGAAAAATTATCCAACGTAAAAAAAACATCAAATAACACTATTATTATATTCCATAAGTTACTTCCTTGAAAAAATACGGTAGTTTTAACTACGCTGGTCCTCTGTCCAATATCTCGAGCAACTATTTTGTTTTGGAGGATTTATCAGCGGGACTTCATGGGCCATATAAGGTAAAATTAGGCAGAAGAAGAAAATATTGGAGTGATAACGAATGATGATAGTTTCAACAGTTTCCGGGATCATGAAAAGTCTTACTGAATAACTAAAGATTATGAATGATTCAGATTATGACAATATGCCATTAGAGCATTAGTTATTTTTGAGCTTATCAGTGTAAACAAAACGCAAGAAACGTTAAATAAATGTGAAGAGAAAGAACTCGAAGAGAATGGCTACGTTTAATTCAACTTACTAGAATTCTGAAAGCTGAAAAGTATTATTTCAATTTCTGAAGAACTGGGAATCAAATGCATGAGAAATGAAAACTTCAAGTTTATTTGGCTTACAGTTGAGGACAGATCATAAAGCAGCACATAGTTCAAAAGTTAAATGAGCCCATTGATTCAAAAAGGGGTTTAATTTTTAAGAAACTTAAACACCTTAGGTAAAAGAAAAAAGTATTACATACCTAATGCAATAGAAATTATTCTATGTTTTAACTTTATATATGAATTTTTTTAATAAATCTCCAACTTTGACTGCTTTGTTGTTTTATTTTTGAAGTCTAGGAACAAAATTTTATTATTTCGATGCATTAAACCAATTAATGTTGAAACCCTTCGGCTAACAATCGATGTAACTGATATTTAATAGTTCAGTTGAAGTTACATTCTTGGTCCATAACTTTGACCACCCACAATTTTTTAAATAAATTGAAGAAAGAAGAACGAAAATTAAAGATCATGGAGAGCCCTTAAATAATTACCATACCATTTCAGTTGAACAAATTAAATCTGAAGTATGAAATATGAAACAATTATCTTAAATTTTCATTTCAGTCAATGGTAGGGGACCTTACAGTACTAGCTTGTGAATTTCAGGTAAATAAAATTCACCTTCAGCCTAGACATACTACAACAATATTGGATTTAATCAATTGTTGATTTAATCAATTAATGTTTTCGTTTGATATTCCTGTACTACAATAAACAAAAAAATGTACGAATTGTAATTTAAGCAAGTTTAATTTGATTTATTTCGCATAGTCTAGCGACATTTTTAGAACGAATGAGTGTACCAATCAATATTGGATGTAGATCTGATCTGATTGAAAACTCCAATCACTATTGGTGACGCATTGAAAAGGTTAAAAACTAAAAATCCGGGTTCAATATTTGCTGTTGGGAGCCATTCACTTCTTATAACAGTATCTCGTTTTTTATTTATTCGTTCGAGTTCATTCTTCCGTAGTTAACCAGGTTACAAGGCCATTCCATTAAGTTCAGCTATTGTGAAATATTTCGCTCTAATATTGGTGATCATTATGATCGGTAATATAAACCGTTGAAAACAAAAATGGCTTCCTGCATGGCTGAAATTGAGATAAGTATTAGGTGAGGATATTATAATTAACAAAATCATCCAAAATGGTCCTTCTCTTGGAACTTGTGATAATACTTGGTACATGTCAATAATATAATTCAGTTTTGAACAGATCAAATGAAAGTATTTTCTGAAAAATGAAGAATTTGTACCTTTCGATAGTTGAAATGATATAAAGTTACGGAACATAACAACAGTGATACTTATGGATTGATTCATTATAATATACATTCTGTCAAAACCGGGAATTGATTATTCAAAAAACCTGATCGAAACAATTGTCAAAATGTTTGTTGTTGCTAAGTTGGCTCAACTGTTTTCTATCCTGACGCAGAGTTTGAACGCGATCTGTTGTTTAATTTGTTTACAGTGTTCGATTTTGTCAGGTAGATACGAAATTAATGAGGGTGCAAACAAGAGTTAATAAACTAATTATGATAAAAGCAGGTATTATTTGAAGATATCAAATACAGACGAATATGCTGGGCTACACAGGTCGTTCAGAAGATTATCCCTATATGGAGTTTGTTGGAGTTTGGAAATTTCGATGGATTCCAATAAATCTAACTTTCGTTCCTTAGGCATTCTGTGAATAATTTGAAGTTGATCTATGGGTGGAAAATGATGGCCATTTTTGATACAATGTGAAGCGGAAGTAGATTCGTCGGTTCTCTGGTTATTGTAATCTGATTGATGCTCTTTGTATTTAGTTTTGAATGAACGACCAGTTGGAGCTATATAGACGCCTTCACAATCCATACAAAACAAGTTGTAAACTCCAGTATTATCAAATTTATTAGTTTCATCTTTACTATTAAAAAATTCCCAGAAGAGATTTATGTGGTTCTTGATAGCTAGTTTCTTATTCTGTTTTGAAATGACATGTGCAATCTTTTCGCTGATAGGGCCAAAATATGTTAGTGAAAATATATTTATCTGTATTAATTTTCATAACTGATACAGATAAATATATTTCATTAACAAGATAACAAGAAGAGGTCCTTTGAAGTGCTGATTGATCTCATGAACTAAACCTTTAGACTCTTCCAATTGGGACGTCCTAAGTACAAAATTTTTGTAACTCAGCTTAGGAATTGAACTATCTAATCCAGTGAATTGTAGCTACAAATATACTGAACCATGTTGAAGACAGTTTTCTATCAAAATTGTATTGTATAGAGTTGATTGGAGGAATGAGTCTTTTCGCTGATAGGGCCAAAATATGTTAGTGAAAATATATTTATCTGTATTAATTTTCATAACTGATACAGATAAATATATTTCATTAAAATATTTTGGCCCTATCAGCGAAAAGACTCTTTCCTCCATTCAACTCTATACAATACAATTTTGATAGAAAACCGTCTTCAACAAGGTTCAGTATATTTGTAGCTACAATTCACTGGATTAGATAGCTCAATTCCCAAGCTGAGTTACAAAAATTTTGTACTTAGGACGTCCCAATTGGAAGAGTCTAAAGGTTTAGTTCATGAAATCAATCAGCACTTCAAAGGACCTCTTCTTGTTATCTAACGACCAGGATATTGCAAATAGAGGTGATTGAGCAGAAGGTCCGTCTTCTTGGAAAGGCAATTACTGTTCAAGTAATAGGGAATTATTCTCTAGTTTTTCTGGTTATCAATGGATCAATCGCATTTTACAGCATTACGAGATAGATTTCGCCGTTGAAATTACCTGGAATACTCATAGGCCCAATTAGGTTTGAATTTTCTGACCCGAACATTTAGCTTTTTCGGAATTTGAGTGTGTTTTTTGAAATGAATGAGGATTTGTATCTCTTCAAAATCTACAGTTATGCTGGTAAACATTTCCATAAAGTGAAAACGTGTAATCGTCAGACAAATTATCGTTGTATAAGAAATGCGGGTTATTGTTGATACGTTCGGTCCAGGGTTTCATCAAGTGAAGTAGCTTGAAAATTTTTCGAAAAGCTTGACGTGACTTGAAATTCAAGCTTCTGAAAAAACAAAGGTTTGATTTGACTTGATATTGTAACCCGAAAGCTTGACTTGACATCAAGCTCTTTAAGCTACTTGAAAGCTTGATACTTGTGAGAGCATAGAGTTTAGTTCACTTGCTGATGGCTTGTTGCCATACCCATGTAGGTGCAACAGAAGTAGGTAGTATTTCTAGTCCTATAGAATTGTTTAATTGAGTGCGACACACTGGGATTTCAAAACTTAGTCCGTTCGATCTAGTCAGAGCAAAAAGTTGATGCAAAAAGCACTGGGAAGGAATTTGCTTTATTTGAAGGGAATCATTTCAGAGAAGTAAAGAATTTCTGTATTCAACAATAACGCTCAACAGAATATTGATTTCGCCTACAACCTACAATAGATTTCTATATAATATAGAATACATTCAAATGAAATGATTCTTTCATCATCTACCCGTTGAAATTCCATCTTCGAAATGTTGCAGTAGGCTTCGAAGTTTAAAAGGCCATTAAATACACTTTGCGATAATACTGAACAAATAATTTAATAACTCAAGTTGATAGACACAGATTGGCCATTGATAGAGGAAGTGTGTGGACATCTCAAAATCTTCCAAACTATTTCAACAACATTAGGAGGCGAAACTTACTATACACTTTCTGTTGAAGTTATTGGCATCAACACGCTCCCAGATAAATTGGAAAACTGAGCTATCGAACTTGACAATTAGCCAGAAAGAGATGAAATCATGAAGGATTAATACACAGCATACAGGGGGCGAGGCATAAAATCATTAGAAAAAAGCAACTGGATGTACTGTGTAGTTTTAATCTTGGACCTTCGCCACAAGGTGGAAACATTTCTCAATTCTAGTTGGGAAAAGGAATTGCAGGTGAAGCAATTTCTGACTTTAAATTTATACAACAAAATATTTTAGGCCCAATCCAAGCCAACATCTTCCAACGAGAACATCTGCATCGAAGTAGGGCGAATACAGTGACCTGTAGTCGAATCAATTCGATAGACTTACTGATCTATACAAAAAGTCTTTGTTCCCGCACCGAATGACGATATGTGGCGATATGAAATAGATAAATACCTGAGTGTCTCTTGTCCATGAAGCACGGAAGACATTTTAGAGTGATGGAAAAGACACGAAGCTATATTTCCGAATTTGCCAAGTATGGCAAGAGATTTTGGCCACTCCTGCAAGTTTGGCTCCTATAGAGGAGCAGTTCTTAAGAGCTGCGTTAACTATTACCAAGACTCGAAACAGATTGAGTCACAAACCAGTTAGGACGTTATGTGTCTCATTTCTTGGTTCAAAAACAGCGAACCATCAACTATCTGATGAAGTATGAATGTATTTTCGCTTATTCCTATTCTTTTTGACTTAAGTTTCAATGCAGCTATTTCCTTTATATTGACAGAAGTTTAATTCAGTGGTTTTTATTTTCACAGAAGTTTAAAAATTTATTTATGTTATTTTTGTGATGCTATGCATGCGTTTTATTTGAAAATATGCATTTCACTTTAACTCTTGTTCTGGTTCTATATTTGAGTTTCTTTCAGCAACTTTATGAATTCTTTTCGATTCTTACGTCTTATTTAAATATTTCCCGATCAAATATCATTCAAACTTTTATTCTCGCTCTTATTAAGTCTAATGTTTTCTTGCAATTGTACTCTGATTCAAGCTTTCATGTTTTAACGATTCAAGAAGCTTAAATTTTCATGCTTTTGTGAATAAAAGCTTGACTTGATTCGAATTCTGAAAACGAAAGTTTGACTTTAGCTTAACTTGATTTCTTTGAGGTCTAGCTTGGCCATAATTCCGCAAAACAAAAAATTCAGTTTGGTACGGAACTTGAATCTATGTAAAATATTAAAAACCTTAGATTGTATTTTCAATGAAATAAAACTAAAGTATTTAGAATTTCACTATATTAACAAAACTATGACCGGTTTAACCACACTGTGGCTTCATCAGATAGATACAAACTAATAAACAGAGTTATTCCTTATATATTAGTCTTATTTCCTACTTAATATTACAATAGGTACAAGAGGTATGTTGGAAAATCCATCGGGTTGCTTACTTTATGAGTTAAAAGATTGAGTAAAGGAGAAGGATTTAGATCTAATTGACTAATAAGTAACCTACCTTAATTCTTTTCTTCGTTGATCTCTAAAATTTCCAATATATTGAGTTTTTGTCTGTTATTTTATTGTGTAAAATTTTGAAATTATCATTAAAGTTATGGTTTCTTCGAGTAAGTGATTAGGATAAAGGAATCTGATTTATGATAATTAAAACTACGTTTGTGCTCGGATAATCTAACTTCGAAATTTCTGAAAGTTCTACCAATATAAATTTCATTATAATCCCGGCAAGACAGTTTATAAACACCGGATTCATTACTTCTATCAATTTTAGATTTGCCGTTTTTGATATATTGGCCTAAAGAATTATCAGTTCGGAATGCTATATTGAAATTGATAAAAGTAATAAATCCGGTGTTTATAAACTGTCTTGCGGGATTGTAATAAAATTTATATTGTTAGAACTTTCAGAAATTTCAAAGTTAGATTATCCAAGCGCAAACGTAGTTTTAATTATCATAGATCAGATTCCCTTTATTCTAATCACTTACTCGAAGAAAACTATAACTTTAAGGATAATTTCAAAATTTTACACAATGAAAATAACAGACAAAAACTCAATCTATTGGAAATTTTAGAGATCAACAAAGAAAAGAATTCAAGTAGGTTACTTAATAGTCAATTAGATCTAAATCTTTCTCCTTTACTCAATCTTTTCAATTCATAAAGTAAGCAACTCCGATGGGTTTTCCAACATACTTTTTACCTATTGTAATATTAAGTAGGAAATAAGACGAATATATAAGAAATAACTCTGTTCATTAGTTTGTATCTATCTGATGAAGCCACAGTGTGGTGAAACCGGTCATAGTTTTGTTAATATAGTGAAAATCTAAATACTTCAGTTTTATTTCATTGAAAATATGTATATCGATTTTCATCAAGTAACGACCTCCTCAATCAAACTTTAGATTGGCTAACACCGGAAGCTGAAGAAATTTGTCATACAGATGGAGTATTTGACATCAGTTGAAGATGCCACAGCTGCTGGTTAATCATTGGCAATTCCAATGGGGGCCCTTTTTTATCTATTACTGTATTCTGATATCATTTCCATTACTACCTATGGCGAACGTTACGTTCAAGATGGTTTCATTTAAATATCCTTGCAGCCACCCGGGCACAATTCTGATTTAGTAATAAAGGTATTGGTGTCTTTCAAGATTGAACTGAGTGGGAATGAAAGGGATAATGAGTCTGCCTGTAATATTCCAGTATTCATTTTTATACTGTTACTGTTAACGATGATGAGCCAATAGATATATTCAAGTTTTAATGCAGTCATTGGTTTTGAAGTGAAAGACAGTATTATACGGTATCTGAGGAATATATTCATTGTTTCTATAAGCCAGTTGTGAGGTATACTTTCAAAGTCTTTTCGATAATCTATCTAGGCAATAGAGACGAGTTTTCTTTGATGTAGGTGATCCTTAAAGCCTTAACAATTTTTATCGCAATCTTTTTGTTCAGGGAATAAATGGAATAAATTGTTTTCTTGATAGTCAGTGTAAAATCTGTCCAATGAAATCTTTATGAGGATTTTGAACAAAGTTTTAAGGCAGGTGATTGGCCGGTAGTTTAGTTTCTAAATATTTTGGGATCAAGTGAGTTTTCTCTTCTGTAAGCCAATGCCATCTTCCTTCACCAATTTATTATAGATTTTTATCAGATTCTCATGTGCAGTCTTCAATTTTTTCCACCTGAAGTTAGGTATGCCATATTTTTTGGTGCTTTTCAGGTTGCAGAGTTGTTTAGTTTATTGGTGCTTCATATGTAATACAGAGTATATGCACAAGTCAAAATTAAAATTGTAAATGAATTGTAAATAAATTGTAAATAAACTGCAAACAAATTGTCAATAAATTGTAAACAGTTATAATAATTTATAATAAATTAATACGGAGACAAACAGAGAAACAGTTAACGTTTCGGAATAAATAAGATTCAATTTGAAAAATTCACAAGCATTGTATGAAAAAAAAGCGAAGAAAAACTTTTGTGCGGATGCACAAGGCACTTAAAAACATAGAGTCCAGGAAGAGTTAATATATTTAGTTGTTTAAATGAGCTCTTGCAGCAATCTCTATATGCGATACCCTCCATGATATGAACAGCACGTCTCTGTAGTCTAAAAATTCTTTGCACTCCAGTGGCATTTCCCCACAAAAGTAAGGCACACTTTAAGAGTGATTCGCATAGTGAAAAATAGGCAACTTTCAATACCTGAGGTGATGCACATTCCTTAAGACTCTACAAAACAAAATGTTTCTGCTTATTTTTCCAGATTTTGAACATGTACACTCCAGGTAAGCCGATAATCCAAGTGGACACACAGAAAGCGAACACTCCCAAACTCAACTGCCCTCATACTGAATGTTACTCTCTTCGTCTTCGTCTCATTCATTGCTAATTTGTTTCCAGAAAACCACTCAAAAGCCCTCGACTGCGTCCGCTCAAGCAACTCACCCGCCTTTTCAGGGTCATCGCACGGGATAGAAAAAGTGGAATAATTGACAAATAATATGCTCAGACAGTAAGTCATATATGCGGGAAAATCATTCATAAAAATCAAGAACAGTAAAGGTTCAATTATGGAGCCTTGTGGTACTCCTACACTGATAAGTCCTTTTTTTGACCAACTGCCATTTGCATAGACACACTGTTAACGATTTGATAAAAATGAACTTATTGAGCTATGCTCCCGCCATCAAAACGATAACGCTTCAGTTTCGACAAGTGAGCTGAATGAAAACTTAGTCGAAGGCCCTCGTGAGGTCCAAAAACAGTGACAGGGAATAAAGACCCAATTCAAAGGATTTGATCGTATTAGAAATGAATTAAAAAATTGCATCGGTTGTGCTTTTACTTTTTCTGAACCCGTATTGCTGTTTCGAAAGAAGATCATTTTGCTCAAATATTCTACTATCTGATTGATTACTCATGATTTTTTCGAGTATTTCAGAAAAAACGGGAACTAAAGAAATAGGAAGGAAGTTAGTAACATCATCAGAGTTTCCTTTCTTTAAGAGAGGTATAGTTTTAAATATCTTCAGACACTCGGGAAACACACCATCGTCTAGACACCTATTCAAAAGGCAAGTCAAAGGAGTTATTATATTATTAATATTTTTCTTTAATGGTATCACCGATATACCATAATAGTCAGCTGATTTGCTATTCTTTAGTCCACAAATAGTGTCCCTAACCTCGATATGACCCACCCTTCTGAAAGAAAAATGCAACGTGTTCGAAATTTCCTTGACAAACAATTCATCTGAACTCTGAGGAACATTCGGTATACTCCCCACAACCTCTCCGGCAGCAGACGAAAAATGAGAACTGAACTCATTCGCACTAATACTTGAGGTGCCACTACTATTTTGATGTTTTCTTTTGGCATTAATTAAACTCCACAATTTACCTTGCTTGTTCGATGCCAATTTGATGACCTTATCATTAGCAGCTATTTTAGCATTTTAACATTCAAGCCTATATTCGAGCCTTGCCCTGTTCCCTATACGCTTTAGATTGTCAGTTTCATATCTGTCAAACATTTCCGAGATTAAACTAAACGCGCCTTCATGTTTCTCAAAGAATCTGCATACCAATGGACACCAGTATTACTTCCATCAATCTTCATCCGCTTTTCCGGAAAAGAAGTTACGTACGCATTAACAAAAACCTCATGAAACCCATTGAATGCCTCACCAGCATATATATTATGATCATTTAGAAAATCCCAATCAGTATTCTGAAGAATGTGATGAAAATTATTTAAACCCTTTTGCGTTATAGGTCTATATTTATGTGTGTCGCTAATGTCTGACTCACCTGAAATTGTTGAGTGTTGCTCCAAGTTCTCTTGTTATCATTTAAACCCATTCCATTCGCTCTATATTGCCAGTCTTTTTATATTCTTTATCAATCCAATCTGCTGCTTTTCTATGTAAAACAATTTTTTCCATGCATTTCCCCAGTATTGTTGGACGACTTCTTTAAGGCATATCTTTTACTAGTCTTTCCTACCAATAGCATTGTTGTAAAATCTACTCACATTTTCTGAGAACTGTTTGTTTTATTGATATTGGTTACTCCTTTCTGTATTTCTGTTTATATAATATATGATTTCGCTGCTGTTTGCTGTTTCAGTACTTGTAATGTTTCAGCATAGTCTTTTTGGTTTTCAGTGCGATATTTAGAGTAGAGTGGTATCTTTAGGTTTTCATTTTGCAGCTTTGATTGCGATTTTGACGTTCTCTCGAATATGATAGATGTTTTCTTAGTTCATTCGTTTATTTAGTATCCGCATCTTTCCATGGTTGGTCCCTTTCACTTAATTTCCCTTTTCAGGTCTGGAACCTGGTATACATTCTGTCGAAAGGGTACCAGGAATTGTTTAATTAAAAAATCTGCTTAAAACGATTGTCAAAATATTTGTCGTTGCTAAGTTGGCACAATTGTATTCTATACTGATGAACGCGATCTGTCATTTATTTTGTTTACAGTGCTCGATTATGTCAGTTCTAAACAGAGTGTTTTGAAATTTTCACATTCGATTAAAATATCGAATAAAGAATTTGTCTCAAATTTTGTATTGCAAATGTGTGTGTCGAATCGCTGAAAATATTACAGAAAACTTGTGGTGAATCGACTTTATCAACAACACGTGCATATGAGTGGTATAGGAGCCGAGATGTGGTGTAAGATTTGCCTCGCTATGGTCGGTCATCAACATCTTTAACTGAAGTTAACATCGATAAAGTGAAGGAAATGGTAATTAAGAATCGTCATTTAAGTTTGGTGGACATAGGCAATGAACTTTCTGTGTTTCACGAATCAATTCGTACCATTTAAGAACGATTGTCTGGACATGAAACACAGTACCACTCGACTAGTTCTAAGAGACCTGAATTTACTTCACATGCTAAAGGAGTCAGTTCCGATCCCACATTCATAAAACGCATTGTAACTGGTGACGAGACGTTGGTTTATGAGTTTGAAATGCACAACAGTCAATAAGCTTCAGAATGGCGCCTTCCAACTGAACCGAAACCGAAAAAACCCGTCAAAGTCGATCAATAGTCAAAGTAATGTTGATTGTTTTCTTTGATTATCGCGGTGTTGTGTACTTGGAATTCTTGCTAGAAGGTTGGACGGTAAATAAAGAATATTACCTGAGCGCTATGCAGCGTTTGAGAGGAAAAATTCCACGATAATGTACCATCTCACAACGCTATCATTGTAAATGAATTTCTGACCAAAAACTCAACAAATACTATCGAACAACCAATGCATTTACCTGATATGGCTCCGGCCGACCTTTCTCTTTTTCCAGAACTGGAATTATCACTTCGTACCCGTTTTGAATCGAAAGAAGAGATAAAAGAGAATTCGCGGCGATAAGCCGATTCTGGAAAAAGCGTTTGATTATTGGATAATTCGTTGGCGTAAATGTATTATTTCGGAAGGGGGCTACTTTGAAGGCGATATTTTGTATAGTGAGTGCGGTTGCATGTGTGAGATTATTTAAATTTGTTATATTTGTATATTTTCTTCGATAATTAATTGCTTTCGTGGCTTAATTTGTAATGTTCACCAGTTTTTTTGCTATAGCATTAGTGTTTACTTTCTCTAATGGAAGCTTGTTAATTTTAATCATTTCTATTTTTATAAAATTTCAAGATATTTCATTTTATTCTATCCAATCGTATACTTTGATTTGCTTCTTTTGAGCAAATTTCACTATTTTTTCAATGTAATCAGATTGTATTTCATTAGGAGGTAAAACAGCGTTTTACTTCAATTATTTTTCTGAATAGGCGATAGTCCATTGAAATGTTAACAATTTGAAGCCGAATATTGCATTTTTTAGAAAACGTAATTTTATTTTTGGGACATGTGAGGGGGTTCAATAGAAGCTTAACCCTAAGTTTGTGGGGTTGCCGCCCTTGTCCCTCCGCCGCTATCTTGGAAAACGAGGTGCAAACACCTTTTTCGCGATATCTCAGAAACTATACGTCCTACAAAAAATTTGTAGGAACATAATTTATAGCAAATTGCTTCGCCTACAAATGTACTTATAAATTTTTGACTTAAATTTAAAATTGAAGAAGTTATGACGAAAAAAGTGAGGAAATTTCTATAAAAATTTTCTTGTTTACTCTATAACTTTTTTTATACATTTTACAAAAACATTACTTCAGACCAATCTTGTAGAAAGTTTCTTGAGGAAAATTTTCCCCTCAATTTTTTTAATTTCATTCATTTAAAACGCTGTTACAGCGATCCAAAGTTGACCGAGTTCGTCAAATGCTCATGAGAATCCAGTCAAAACAAAATGTTCAACTGAGTTTTATGATCTTTTTCCTAATTGTAAATACATTCTCAATAATTTGTACCAAATTATTTCTACTAATAGTCATTTCTAAGAAAAGTACGTCGTGGTAACGTCAGCGTCGCACGAAAAAGCATCAATCTTCAGAAATTGAGTTTAATAAGAGTACCGTACCAATAATATCTCAAGAAAAATTTCTTGGTAATGAACAAAACAAATCTAACTTGATAGATCTTCTCAAAACTGCTCCATCAAAGATGGGTTTTTCTACTGACCAAGCTGGATCAGATGCAGATTCTATCATCGTCCCTGCTACGCTTAATGCATCCCAATCTCATGATTCTGTGATTATTGTGGCAAAGGAAATTGACATTCTTGTATTGGTCACGGCAGTAGGTAGAAGACAGCCCAACATTTACTTTTCAAAACCCTTCAAAAGAGCGCACACCTGGTCAGTTATACAGGCTGTTACATAATAGTATATCACAACTTGAGGAGGTAAATCTATGTGCAATTTCGTGAAAAAAAGTTTAGATAAACATAAGTCCGTAAAAACTTTGTTACGGAGCTACAGAGTGTTGAAAATTCCGGAAAATATAGTTTTTTTCCTCAAAACTCCTTCAGTTTTTGAGATATTCAGCCCAAGCTTGAAATACAAGCTATTTTTTACAGCCTCCATCATAACACGTCCTAGATTTCAACTGAAATACACAATGTGTTTTCTTTTCCGTAGCTATGTCTCCTTCTGCCCTTTCAAACTTTTTTGCAGTACGTTACTGATCAGCGTACAATCAATTTTTGTCATCTTCGTTCAATTTAGAAACTTTTTCGACACCTGTCGTATCTCCAATTGTTTTCGAGTGGAAAATTATTGAATTTGAATTATTTGAATTTTATGTTATTCGCTAAATAAAAAAAAATAGAAATACTCGATAGGTGTGCCTAAAATTTGCTCTTATTTTGATAGCTCGTCTTCTGAGACTCAACTTATACTTATTCAATATCAAACTGAAAAAAAAAGAACAATTAAAAACTAAATGAATTGCTGGAAGTGTCCTCCACCTGCAAGAATACAGGTCTCTGTTCTTCTTCGCATATTATCATGCACTCTTTGAAATATTCCTCGGGTATTTCTTATCGTGCCACAAGAGGTTATTATTCTATTTCTCAATTCTTCTACAGTGTTCACTAGAGTGGTATAAACTAAACCTTTGAGATATCCCCATAAGAAAAATTCTAAACTATTTAAGTCTGTGGACCTAGGAGGCCATGGTTCTGGCTCACTCCAACCTATCCATCGGTTGTTGAATGTATTATTTAAGAATTCCCTATCTTCTCCACAAAAAGGTGCTGGTGCTCCGTCATGCATGAACCACATTATGTTTCTCACCAAAAGTGGCACATCCTCGAGCAATAAAGGTAACTCCACCTCAAGAAATTGCCGATAAGAGGGACCGTTTACTCTGTTAGACAAAAAAAATGGCCCAATCAAATAATTTCCAATTATTCCGACGCAGACATTTAGTTCTGGATGATGAGATTCTTCAATCAAATGGGGGTTTTCCTCAGACCAATAATGATTATCATGAAAATTTGTGATAAAAGTTTTCGAAAAGTTAGCTTCATCTGTGAACATTATTTCACTATCAAAATGAGCATATTCCCTAATTTTATCTAAGAAACATCGGCAAAAATTCAGTCGTGAAGGAAAATCTCGAGAAAGTATAGTTTGGACGCTGAATATGAAACTCACATGAGGATTCAAATCAATACAATTCAAAACTACTTCCTCAATGTCTGGAGTTCTCATAGTTTGAGTTGCACCTTTTAAATGATTATTCGCAGTAAAAGTAACAGTTTCCCTCAACCTTCTGTGGTTATTTGAAAATGTTCGCCTGTCTGGTGTAACTCGATTTGGATAGCGCACCTGATATAATCGCCTAGTTTCTGTTGTGTTTCCGTCAGCCAGACCGTACATGTAATGGATATCAGCCAATTCGGCGTTAGTAAAATTAGCCATTTTTCCTTACAGCAATAACTTCGAAAGTCTTAAAACTAATCGTTAATTTTATAAACAACTTTAGCAACTGTCAAAATAAATAAATAAATAAAAAAAATCAAAACCTACTAGTCATTTTTTTAATTAGATGTGCTTTCAATTCAGTGAATGCATACAATTATTTATTATTTTTTTGCTCGATAACGGTGGGATATACGAAAAAATAATTACAAGTGTCGAACAAGTTTCTAAATTGAACGAAGATGATGAAAATTGATTGTACGCTGATCAGTGGCGTACTGCAAAAAAGTTTGAGGGGGCAAAAGAAGATATTGCTCTGGAAAAAAAACACCTTATAGATTCTAGTTAAAATTTAGGACGTGTAATGATGGAGGCTATAAAAAATAGCTTGCATTATTAAGATTGGGCTGAATATCTCTAAAACTTCAAAAGTTTTGAAGAAAAATACAATTTTTTCCGGGAATTTCAACACTCTGTAGTTCCGTAACGAAGCTTTTGCGGACCTATGTTTATAGGACCTTTTTTTTCTTAAAATTGCACGTAGATTTACCCCCTCAAGTTGTGACATAGTATTATGTAACACCGTGTATAGCCCTCCAAGTTTTATGTATGGAGATCTTATAGCAGAGAATTTGCTGTTTCTTCATGCTTTCTCAAGATGTGATACAACAACAGCATCCCATAGTATGGGGAAGCTAAAATTTATACAAATTATGGAGAAACATCCTGAATTAGCTGGTGGTACCGCGCTATTCCTGAGTAAGTCGATTCATCCTTGCTAACTCTTGTTGGCGAACGTTTTTTCGTAGCTTTATACGGCGGTAATAAAGACGACTCATTAGACGGCATGGGATACGACCGATTTGCCAAGATAGTGACTAAAAATTTATTTAGTTTATCATGGCTGCCTCCCACACAAGATGCAGCTCGTTTTCGCAGTCTCCGAATATATCACTAGGTCCAGTCGTGGCTCGGAAGATATCAAAATTCTGAAGATTAGGGCTGGAAAAAGCATGCAAACATTTGGATGCCAATACAAGCTTCCAAGCCTCCACCACCCATCGATCTCACGAAATTGATTTTCTGTAGATGCAAAGGGAATTGTGGAAGCATGTGTGGCTGCAAAAAAGCAGACCTCAAATGCTCTACAGTATGCCTTTATTGTTCTGGCGAAATATGCATGGAAATATCAAAGTTAGTGGAAGAAAATGAATTCGAAGGTGAACTGACCTAACTATGACTACAATTTTAACTCCTCTTATTCTCCAAACCTTCACATTCACAATAAAAAAAGATCAAAAAACTAAGTTAAACATTTTGTTCTGACCGGATTCTCATGAGCATTGACGAACCCGGTCAACTTTGGGAAGATACAACAGCGTTTTGAATGAATGAAATTTAAAAAATTATGGAGAAGAATTTTCCTCAAAACACCATCTATATGATTTTTCTGTAAAATGTGAAGGTGAAAAGTTATAGAGCAGAAAAGAAAATTTTTGTAGAAATTTTCTCACTTTTTTGCTTATAACCTCTTAAATTTCGAATTTAGGGCAGAAAATTATATCGAGAAATTTGTAGGCAAAGCGATTCGCTATAAATTATGTACCTACAAATTTTTTGTAGGGTGTACAGTTTCCGAGATATCGCGAAAAAGGTGTTTGCATCCCTTTTTATAAAATAGCTGTCGGGGGACAAGGGCAGCAACCCCACAAAGTTGGGGTTAAGCTTCTATTGACCTCTCCACATATACCAAAAATAAAATTGCGTCTTCTAAAAAATGCAAAGCTCATGTAACATTTTAATGGACTACGAGAGATCTCCAAATATATTACATCAACCGAAATACCATGACCCATTGCTTTCGTCAAGTCGTTTAGACGTTGTAACAGATTAGTGATGATAGATCTGCTAGGCATAAACCGTGTTGATTAATTGAGTTATGAGTAGCTAAGAACTTGTGCATTTCGTCAACAACTATTCGTTCACAAACCCCGGATGCTACGGATGTGATACTAATAGGATGATAATTATTAGGTGATCGTCTGTCACCTTTCTTGAATATGCGTGACGTGACGCAATTCGTCAAGAATCGGGGATAGTGTGCTTACAGAAAGATTTAATCATGATCAAAAACTGTTCATTCACATGTTCCATGCCGTTGATAGGGCGACTAGGACATCAACCTAACTGTCAAGATTATCGGGAATTTGTTCGAATGAAATTGAATAACATAGCACTATTTTTCATATAGTCGTTATTTTAAAACAAAAAGAGTGGAAAAAATATTATTGAAATGAATAAAGGATCCATTGAAGCAAACCTAATAATATTAAAATCGTTATAAATGACAGCAGCCTTCTTGAATTTTTCAGGTTCAGAGTTTCTCGAAATTTTGGTTACAGGTGCTTGCATAATTCATTATTTTTCTCAAGAAATATGCATTTTTCAGAGAAACATAGAGACAAGAAGATTTTCTATTAAAACGGAACTTGAGTAAATAATTATTTCATGCTTATATTATTCTAAGTTGTAATAAAAAAACGGGAAGGTATTGCTAATTTCACCCATTTCCAGAAAAGGTGGATGGATAAGAAAAATATTGACTCAAAAGCCCTTGTCAAACTGAGGATTTCTACAGAATTTCAAGGTGATTGAATGTTTCATTTGTGAGGAAAAAATTGAAAACCACATTCTGCGTCTGATTTCAGGAGCCATATCTCGAAAACGCAGGTGCTAAGAAGAAAAAATTATATGAAAAATCTTCCTGATTTAAGCTGAAGGTTCATCATCTGAAGTAGGTCCGTGAACTTAGGAACTACCCTGTATATTGTTCCAAAAGTGTTAGTAGAAACTTAAATTATTATAATTTCTGATTATCAAGTTAATCAGTGTTATTTTTAACTGAAATATTGTTCGATGTAGGAGTTGATTTTTAAAAGTTTGTAAATCACTACAAACAACTTAACAGTTTCGTCGTATTGTACTATGTCATATTTATTAACAAAGGCGGTTTGTCAGGTACAACTTAAACTCTCATATTTATTGGTCTGTTTTCACCAGTTCCAGAAAAAATCGATGTTCCTTCATTGTACCTAACCAACTAGTCTAAAAATTCACAGATTTGCTTTTTTCAAGATTCTTAATTTGCATTGTTTTTTTCCCGAAAAATATTCAGAAATAGAATAAAAGAGGATTTTGGTTCTCAGAATGTTAGTCAATAGAAATCCAACAGGTTTAGAAAGTTAAGTTAACGCCTACTGTCACATCCATCGAACCGAAATAATCTTTTCGGTGAATGCGGTTTCCGAAATTTATTGCGAAACAATTAGAAGTTGTCGGAGAATTATTATTAAAGACGATTTGAAAAATTCCAATCTCATTAATCTTCATTGTTGATATATAGGAACAGTGAAAATAAATATGAGTATACAGTTTGGAGAAAATGATGTGCTCCCTTAGGACAAAATTATGAATGAATATATTCACCAAGATATTTATTTCTGATCAAAACGCAAAAACAGGTCAATTTTTGTTTCAAGGTTGACATGTTTTGGGGTACAAAACTTTCCTGAAATATCAACCCTCTAAGCGGGGTTGCAATACTTGAACATTTTGAATAGGGAAGATGGGTCGACTGATGGCTCAAAAGAAAGGTGGTATCTTTGTCGACATTGCTTCGAACGAATTTCTATTTTTAATTGAAAACTGTAAGAGATACAGGGTGAGCAACTGAAAGATAGGGAAGACTATTTTCCTGAGACTATTCAAGTTTCAGTGAAGTAAAATGGAACAGATCCATGCTGATCAATGGCAGACGTCATCAAGTACCATCCTCGTCTAGAATTTCAAACCCTAGAGCAGGGGTGACCACTCTTGAAAATTTGGAAGAGGGTAGATGGGTCGAGTGATACCTCGAAAGAATGGTATTATCTTTGTCTGCATCCCCGTGAACGAAATTTCGCTTTTGATTGAAAACTGTAGAAGATACAGATTGAGCTACTGAAAAATAGAGGAGACTATCTATCGCCCTGAGCTATTCAAGTATTAGTGCAAAAAAATGGAACAGATTCATTCCAGATCAAAGGCTGCCATCTTTGATCTAAATGAATCTATTCCAGTTTTTCGCTCTAATATTCCAATAGACTTGGCTTGATAGTCTTCTCTATTTTTCAGTGGCTCATTCTGCATCTTCTACAGTTTTCTATCAAAAATGAAAATTCTTTCACGAGAATGCAGACAAAGATAATACCTTTCTTTCGGGTTATCACTCTACCCATCTACCCTCTTCCAAATTTTCAAGGGTTTTCACCCCTGCTCCAGGGGTTGAAATTCGAGATGAGGATGGTACTTGATGATGACTGCCATTGATCAGCATGGATCTGTTCAATTTTACCTCACTGAAACTTGAATTGTCTCAGTGAAATAGTCTTTCCTATCTTTCACTTGCTCAACCTGTATCTTTTACAGTTTTCAATTAAAAATGGAAATTCGTTCAAGGCGATGTAGACAAAGAAACCACCTTTCTTTTGAGTTATCACTCGACCCATCTTCCCTATTCAAAATGTTCAAGAATTGCACCCCCGCTTAGGGGGTTGATATCTCAGGCAAGTATTGTATCCCAAAAGATGTCCCTCTTGAAACAAAAATTGATCTGTTTTTGCGTTTTGATCAGAAATGAATATCTTGGTAGATTTAGCCTCTATTTAGTTTTCGTTGAAGCAACCTGTATATTATATTAAAAGACTCGAAACGAAACAATGATAAGAATTATAGGTTGAGTAACTAATCTATCGAAATTTCTCGTTAATAAATGCGAAAAACATCCATTAAAATTCTATGAACATAGCTCTGTGATGTTCAATTGTATTCCGCCACAGTACTTACTTTATGATTCTTCAGAATCTTCTATGACGTTTTGAGTGTTTTCTTATCCAAAAGTTATTCTATCTGAAATAATTAACACTTTCTAGGATAGAAAAGCCTCGGCCACTGCGACCCAGTGGTCTATTGTGGCACACTCTGTCCTAAATTTCATCCACGAGCTCCATCCTTCTCGTAAAGGATACGAGTTTCGTGGGTGAGACCTTAATAAGCTCAGCCAGCTTCAGTTTGCTAGATCTAAGTTCTTCCATCCTAATTCTGTTCTCAGCTGGGCACTCACACATAACATGTTTCATTTATTCTATATTTTCTTTACATAGCCTACATGAAGGATTCTCAATCAATCCTTACTGATTTGGGTGTTTCCTGAGGCGACAGCGCGCCGTTAGTATGGCAGCTAAAACTCTCAGTTCCAATCTAGAGAGTTTAAGCCAGACCTTGGCTCTCGCAGTGGAAGGTCCACTGATAGCACGTCAAGCGTGTCTGAGCGACTCATCCAGTGCTCACGTATCTTCAGGTCTAGCCATCGACTGTTTTCCATTCTTGCAGTCTCTATGGGAATTCCGAGCTTAGGCTCCGGTTCTATGAACTTCAGGCCAGTTCCTTGAGTGGCCAATGAGTCCGCTTTCTTATTCTCTTCAATGCCCGAGTGACGGAGCACTTATATTAGACGCAGCCTGCTCCGCTCTCCTAGTTTGGTAAGAGTGGCAAGAGTGACATTCCTGCACCATAAGTGACCTACAGGTATCGGATGCCAATGCCTTCAGTGCAGCTTGGCTATCGGTTAGGATTTTTATTGACCTATTTGTTAATTCCCCCGCAAGCAAGAGGTTAGTACAGTGATCAATGGCGAATATTTCTGCTTGAAACATTGTCTCATGCACATCAACACAGATCGACTGTTCCTTGGCAGCACCTCGAACGTAGACACCAGCTTCAACCGTTTTTGCAGTTTGTCAGCCATCCATGTACTAACAGGTACCCTCAAGTAGACTGTCATTGGAGCGGGTCAGTTTCTGTCTATTAGGAATGATGATCTGAAATGGCCTCTCCATGTTGGTTTTAGGTGTTGCTATGTCAGACCTCATATTCAGCACCTCATAGTTCTCGATTTCAGACTGTAAGGTGCCGGACACAAACCCGAACTTACCCGCTTCAGATGATGGAATCTGTAGAAAGCCATTCTAGCCACTCCTCTTATCACCAGATGAAGGGAGGCAAGGCCTTATATCATTTCCAAGGCCGCAGTGAGTGTAAAGCGAAAAGCTCCAGTAATCATCGTGCAGGTCATTCTCAGCAATTTAGAGAGATTGAGTTGGGATTACTTCTAAAGACTGTACTTTCATCAAGCTATGCAGCCGTATGTAATACGTGGTCTAACCACCATCACATTTAGTCAATGAAGTTGCTTTGGGGCAATACCTCATTTCTTCCACAGGTCATTTGACATGCCCATAAGGAAAGTCTAGCTTTAAGTATTGTGTTTCCAGGTGCGAATTCCACGTGAGTTTACTATCCAAGCTAATCCCCAGATATTTTGCTTTCTCCACAACCGGAATAAACACCCCACAGGGTCGGGGGAGAAACAAATATCCTCCTTTTCCTGGTCAATGGTTCCATAAGGGTTTTGAAGGGGTTTATCCTAAGCTTTCCTCCCTGACTCCACCCCTGAATATCAGAGATATCGCTGTCATCTCCGACAGCCAAAATGACTATATCATCAGCGTACGTCTGTACATAAACATCCAGTGTGCCAATTACTGCCAGAAGGTCATCAACTAGCAGGGACCACAATAGAGGGGATAGTACGCCTTCCTGAAGACAGCCCCAGCCAGCCACAAAAGTGACTACTTGCCCTTTCAGAGAAGTTTTGATCACTGTGGATTTGGTATGTTGCTAATCCATTCCGCAATAATATTTAGTACTCCTCTGGGATTCGCAGCCCCACACAGCGAGCTAGTGGGGGCCGCATTAAACGGACATTCAATGTCCATGAAGGCTGCAGCTGCAGTTTCCTTGCGGCCCAGAGACTGAGTGATCCTCCCGACTAAGTTGTTAAGTGCCAGATCAGTTGATTTACCTTTGTGAAAGGCGTATTGTTGTTCACTCAGAGGCCTCAGCGTCCTAACTCAAACAAGCGCCCATTCTGCCACCTACATCGATGAATTGGAAATGAGAGTTTTTTCTAAGATTTTCCGATGATTAATTTTGCATCAGAAGGCACTTAAAATTGAATGAATAATCGAAGAAAAATGAAAATATAGGGTTACCATCCTAGAAATCCGAGTGGAAGTCAACTTCTGATATTTCCGAAAGTGACAGACAAATAAAATGTTTCAGGCTGTTGGTATATCATTCAAGATTCATCCCTCTGCAACATTTTGAACAAATACGTTTCGAATTACTGTTCCAAATTTAAATAGAAAATTGCATTTAGATCATTGATCGATGAAGCCTGAACTACCTGATAGTTGATATTCATAATGAATAATAAAATAAAACAAGTTACTATGTTTTAACTATCACTAATTTATGCATGTAAAGAATGACAAAATTTTTACATTGGCTGGACCGGTTTCGGTCCAACCAATTATCAGCAACAAGCTAATGAAAACTGAATACTCATGTACAGTACAGGAATTACCATCAATAAAATGCTAGTAGAGGTCACAGTAACTTGAATAATGGTGATTGGTAGGTAATTAAGTCAACAATACCTTCAACATGATATATCCTCAATCCAACAGAAAAAAGCCCGAAAAATTTATGTCCCTAACATATTTTGGAAAGACGTCAGAACAGGTTGCTAGAGTTTTATCTGATAGTAAAAAAGTTTATATTGCATTCAAACCAGTTAGCAAATTTTCAAGCCTGCTTTTCAACACAAAAGATAAAACCGATAAATTCGAAAAATCAGGAGTATACCGATCAACATGTTCTGAGTGCAATTCCTTTTATATAGGTCAAACAGGACGCTCTTTCAAGGCTAGATACAAAGAACATTTCCGGTTATTCCTACATTAGAAATATGATTCAGCTTTAGCTGCACATTGTCTGAATGAATGTCATTCTTTTCCAGAACTTCTTCATTCCTGTGATAAATCTTATAAACTCAATTTCTTTGAATCGATGGAAATTTTCAAGGCATCTAGGGTAGAAAGGGTTGAGCTCCTTAACGACTAGGCATAATTAATTACTTACCAATCACCATTATTCAAGTTACTGTGACCCCTACTAGCATTTTTTGATGGTAATTCCTGTATTGTACATGAGTATTCAGTTTTCATTAGCTTGTTGTTGATAATGGACGTATGTCCGAAACCGGTCCAACCAATGTAAAAGTTTTGTCATTCTTTACATCCATAAATTAGTGATAGTTAAAACATAGTAACTTGTTTTATTTTATTATTCATTATGAATTGCATTTAGACTTCAAAATAAATTGTCTTTTATTTGACTCAAAAAATCCAATAGCCACTTG
Source organism: Cryptolaemus montrouzieri (assembly GCA_013387265.2). Lineage (NCBI taxonomy): Eukaryota > Metazoa > Arthropoda > Insecta > Coleoptera > Coccinellidae > Cryptolaemus > Cryptolaemus montrouzieri. Next base: position 93,733,554 of record JABFTP020000021.1, on the reverse strand, counting down.
TTTGGTCCTTTTTCTCCATTCCACATGTTGTGGATTTTTTTATTTTCCAGACATAGGTGCACATTAAAGGCACAGTGTGGAGGCGCCCCATCTTGTTGAAATCACTTTCTCTCGGTTAAATTTGGCATTATCTCGATCGGAACGAAGGGAGAAGAGATAGAATTAAATCTTCTTTCGAAATTATCTGTATATATCTCCAGAGACAATGGCATCGAATAATTATGGACCTGTACCACGGTCACCACTCATGCCCTTCCATATGTTCTCTGAATATTGAGTATGTCAGCCTCAAGTTTTTAATGCCGTTTCATTGCAAACGTTATGGCCTAAGCAATTTGCCGAGCTGAAGTTATTGGATTTTTCTGAATCGTAAGTAGAATACTCAGTTTATTATCTATTCACCCTCAATTTTGCTTATTTACCCCGGCTTATTGGAGGCAAATCTGGATGACGGCTTGAGGCTGGTTCTTAGTTTATCAAGCATAAACAAAATTTCAATTCTATGCATTTCGGTTAGATTTTTCAGAAAAGAAGTTTAACTTCAGAAGTTTTCGCTTCAGACGAAAAGATGTTTATTTTCAACTAGATATAACATGCTATATCTTGCCATTCGGGAAAAAAGTTTGAGCTTATTCCTTTTCATTCGATTATGGAGAAAAATGAAATTCATGCAAAACATTACTTTTGAATTTGGGAGGCTTTTACTTGGTAAAATTCCATTATCAATAATAAAAAACAAGTACTGTGTTTTAAGGAATTTTACTTAATAATTGCGATTCGTAACGCGTTTCACTACACCGTAGCTTCTTCAGACGAATGATTATGCAGAAAAATGTAAATGAGAATATAACTATAAATGTTCTTGAGTAATTAAAAGCTTATTGGTCGCCTCCTCCTAAGTGGTTATTTATGACAGGTATATCCAATAAAATTAAGGAATAGATTGCTCCCCGAAAAGATTCAATAGAGGTGAAGGGCTTAAATCGACTTGTTCATTGATGAGTCTACCTGAGTGTTTGTATTTATTTATTTCTAAAGTTTCCCAAAGATCTACCTTCCAATATTTATTATCTGTATGCAAAATTTCAAACTGTGGGTCGAAAGAATGATTATTTTCTAAGAGATGATTCGCGTAATTTGAATCTGATTTTTATTTGAAAAACTGCGTTCATGTTCCGATATTCTAATATTAAAATTTCTATGTGTTCTACCAATGTAGAAATTATCACAGTCATTGCAATTCAATCTATAAACACCTGATTTATTGTTTTTACCTGGTTTGGTTTTATTATTTTTTATATATTTGCCTAAATTATTATTAGTTTGGAAAGCTATGTTGAAATTATTGCTACTTAAGAATGATTTCAGTTTCTCACTTGTAATGCCAACGTAGGTTAAGGTGTTGAATTTTTGTTTCAATTTATCGACAGGGTAAACTTCATTCAATGCGATTCTACTTTGTTTTTATTTAAAATATTATTTATTAGTTTGGGATTGTAACCATTATTTTTGGCTATTTGTTTAATCAAATTTAGTTCTTTGTTGAAATTTTCTGGTGATAGCGGGATGTTAATCAATCTATGAATAAAACTATTGAATGCCGACATTTTATGTTGATATGGATGACACGACGAGTTATGTATTATAATATCTGTATGTGACGGCTTATGGTAAATTGCGAAAACATGTTTTCCATTTTCATTCGAAATTGTTACGTCTAAGAAATTTATCGAATTATTGCTTTCTATTTCGGTTGTGAATGCAATTTTTGGATGTAATGAATTTATATGATTTTCGAAAATTTTCAACTGTCTATCTGTTCCTGTGAAGCAAATAATGATATCGTCTACATAGCGATACCAGTATAAACAATATTTACTGAGTGGATGATTATGAATTAATTTCTCTAAGTTATTCATGAAAATTTCTGCTAACAAAGGACTCAACGGATTGCCCATAATCAAGCCGTCTTCAATAGTATAATATTTGTAATTGAAATGGAAATAATTTTGATCTAAACAAATTTTAATAATGAAAGAATATCTGATTTAATGATAGTATTGACATGATTCCTTTCTAATAATTCTTCAACTAAGTAATACGTATCTTTTGGAGGAATGTTGGGAAATAGATTCTTAACATCGAAAGAAATAAGTTTGGAATTAGGTGGTATAGTGGTATCCACCCAAACCTTCAACTGATAAATTTTCAGACCATAAATTTTTGAAAGATTCACTAATTTAACTGATACCGATTTTACACAACCACAAAAGATCTATTAGAAAAAGGATTCAAACATAATTTACATCCAAAACATAATAAAACTAATTTTGAACAGTTAGGCATAGACTCCGAAATTATTCTCAAAAACTCCAAAGATAATATTTTAGCCAAACATCAAACAGCAAAAATCATCAAAGAAGACTTTTCGAAATTATCACCTCATTGCAAATCCGATTATAAGATAATAAAAACAATTCGTGAAAATAGTACCAAAAACGATTTAGTATTCACTAAAGCAGATAAAGGTAACACCGTCATTGCGATTAGTAAAACCGATTATATTTCTAAAACTGAAGAATTCTTAACAGCCGGAAACTATATAACATCAACTAAGGATCCTACCGCAAAATTTCAGAAAGTTGTTAAAAACATAATTTCGACAGCAAAATCATTAATTACAGACCAAGAAAAATATAAATTCATTAACTCCAATCCACAATCCCCCGAATTATATTCGTTGATAAAACTTCATAAACCTAATTACCCTATTAGACCTGTTGTTTCTTATGTAACGGCACCTTCGTTCAAACTTTCAAAATTCCTCAACGACTTGCTAATAAAACATTGCAATTTTAAATCTGAATTTTCGGTCAAAAATTCATACGAACTTATTGCCAATATCAAAGATACCACTATACCACCTAATTCCAAACTTATTTCTTTCGATGTTAAGAATCTATTTCCCAACATTCCTCCAAAAGATACGTATTACTTAGTTGAAGAATTATTAGAAAGGAATCATGTCAATACTATCATTAAATCAGATATTCTTTCATTATTGAAAATTTGTTTAGATCAAAATTATTTCCATTTCAATTACAAATATTATACTATTGAAGACGGCTTGATTATGGGCAATCCGTTGAGTCCTTTGTTAGCAGAAATTTTCATGAATAACTTAGAGAAATTAATTCATAATCATCCACTCAGTAAATATTGTTTATACTGGTATCGCTATGTAGACGATATCATTATTTGCTTCACAGGAACAGATAGACAGTTGAAAATTTTCGAAAATCATATAAATTCATTACATCCAAAAATTGCATTCACAACCGAAATAGAAAGCAATAATTCGATAAATTTCTTAGACGTAACAATTTCGAATGAAAATGGAAAACATGTTTTCGCAATTTACCATAAGCCGTCACATACAGATATTATAATACATAACTCGTCGTGTCATCCATATCAACATAAAATGTCGGCATTCAATAGTTTTATTCATAGATTGATTAACATCCCGCTATCACCAGAAAATTTCAACAAAGAACTAAATTTGATTAAACAAATAGCCAAAAATAATGGTTACAATCCCAAACTAATAAATAATATTTTAAATAAAAACAAAGTAGAATCGCATTGAATGAAGTTTACCCTGTCGATAAATTGAAACAAAATTCAACACCTTAACCTACGTTGGCATTACAAGTGAGAAACTGAAATCATTCTTAAGTAGCAATAATTTCAACATAGCTTTCCAAACTAATAATAATTTAGGCAAATATATAAAAATAATAAAACCAAACCAGGTAAAAACAATAAATCAGGTGTTTTAAGATTGAATTGCAATGACTGTGATAATTTCTACATTGGTAGAACACATAGAAATTTTAATATTAGAATATCGGAACATAAACGCAGTTTTTCAAATAAAAAATCAGATTCAAATTACGCGAATCATCTCTTAGAAAATAATCATTCTTTCGACCCACAGTTTGAAATTTTGCATACAGATAATAAATATTGGAAGGTAGATCTTTGGGAAACTTTAGAAATAAATAAATACAAACACTCAGGTAGACTCATCAATGAACAAGTCGATTTAAGCCCTTCACCTCTATTGAATCTTTTCGGGGAGCAATCTATTCCTTAATTTTATTGGATATACCTGTCATAAATAACCACTTAGGAGGAGGCGACCAATAAGCTTTTAATTACTCAAGAACATTTATAGTTATATTCTCATTTACATTTTTCTGCATAATCATTAGTCTGAAGAAGCTACGGTGTAGTGAAACGCGTTACGAATCGCAATTATTAAGTAAAATTCCTTAAAACACAGTACTTGTTTTTTATTATTCAAAACATTACTGGCTAACAATAAAAATCAACGTGTCTTGTAAAAATTTTATAAAAAGTATTGCCCGATGTTTTACTGAATTTATTCTTTTTTTCTCATTTTATTCAAGATCCTTTGAGATACTGACGGGTTGCCAAATAATTAGTATCCACATTACATAAGGAGGAAGAATTGCAGGCAAAGTAGCTACTGAAGATGACTTCAAATCTTATATTGAAGATATTGATACTCAGAAGGATATTCAAGTTAAAAAACTCAATACTAAAGGAAGTAATTCTGCCTTTAGCGTCGGCTTTCCAACTGAAGAGTTGTTCAAGGAAGCGTTCAATCCAGACTTTTGGCCAAAAGGAGTGATCCTTAGAGAATTCTCGTTCAGAAAATTTTTTCGATCGGATCCAGAGAATGTCACTATCCAGTAACCAATAATGTTTGCGTTGAAAATCAGATATTTCGTGTTGTTCGTGATGTTCAGCCACGAATATAATGCAGATATTCTAACTGTCACCGAACACTGGAAGAGTAAGGAGGAACTCATGGCCTACCATGTTCAAGGTTATTATCTAGCGACGAGTCACTGCAGGGAGCAAGGGAAGCATGGTGGTGTTGCTATTTATTGTTCCAATAGAATCGTGAGTAAAGAAAGAATCGATATAAATAACTTGAGTGTCTCAAAAGTGTTTGAATGCGCGTCCTGTGAATGTTCAATTGAAGATTCAAAATTTGTTGTAATATCTATTTATAGACCTGATACAGCACCTCACGCTGATGTGGATTTTTCTTTGAAAAATTTCGTATAATATTAGATACACCGTGTAAAGAAATTGTTCGCTACATTATTACGGGAGATTTCAATGTAGACATGCTGGATTATAATAACAAGGTAGCTAAAAATTTCATCACGTTATTAGAAAATTTTAATGTACAGATAACGATCAATGAACCAACTCGAATAACAGACCACTCAAGTTCTTGCATTGATAATATTTTCACGAACATAGAGGGAGGGGCCTCTGCGGTTATTCAGGATCATATTTCTGATCACTATGCCCAGAAATTGTCTTTCACTGCAGATTCCATACCTAAAAAAAGTTGCCCCAAAGGGTTAAATTACGATGCTTTAGTGAACAAAAAATACGCTTGTTTGTGGAAGCTTTATCTCAGGTTGATTGGGCTGAAGTGATGCGTCGTGATTCAGATGACGTGAATTTTTTGTGGAATTCATTTTCTGGACGTTTCGAGACGATTTTTGAGGCGACGTTTCCATATAGGAGGGTAAATGTTGGAAAATGTAATACATCTTTTAGAAAATCTACCGAAATAGCAAAACTTAAAGATATTTTAGACGAGGCCTTTATTGTTTCTAGATTTCGGCCACGATTTATTGCTTTCTATAAGAATATCAAAAGGGAATATGAAAATGAAATATTGAAGTTCAAACAAAACAGTACTGCCAGTAAAATTCGGAACTCTGATAATAAGTCAAAAGCCGTTTGGCAAATTGTCAATCGACTTACCGGTAAATCTCAGAAAACTATTCCCTCTACCTTTCCTTCTGGTGATCCCTCTAGAGTAGTTGAGTTTTTTATAAATGCTGCACCTAGGCTCTGTAATGAACTTCCTGGTGAAACTCGGGTCAGCAAGGGTCTGAATCAGCAGAATGACAGTATTGAAAAGTTATTCTATCTTCTCGAGATTACGGAAAAATAGGTGAGTAATGTAGTCAAACACATGAAAATTAAGTCTTCTTTTGGATATGATGATATTCCAATGAAAATTTTGAAAAACTCAATTCATTTTATTGCTGAACCCCTAGCATTCATAATGAATCGTATCGAAGAAAATCATTTTTCAAGGGACAATATTCAACCTACTGTAAAATGTTAAATATCCTCCCTTGAAGGAGCTAGTTTTCCGATCTACTCTTCATAATCACCGTTTACCAGGGCCACCGGGAAGTGGTACAGCACGGTCAGATGTCACGAATAGGAATAATGGACTGCAGTTTCGGTCTCGTTTGACCTCGTCAGCATTATCTACCCACTCGTAACAAAAGGTCATGCCGTTACCTACTCATCTCATTTCGTTGGAGCGAACGCAATAATATAAATATCACTGCGCCCCCCAACGATCCGAAACAGAGGCTACCTCACCAGCGCCCCACAAAACGGTAAAACCAAAGAGCAGATGAAACAAGAAAACGTTAAGTGGCCACACTAGTTCGATAACATACCGCCATGCGACACTCACTTATCAGACAGAAGCGGCTGTCGAAGGACCGACGCTCCTTATTTTTATGTGGTTTACAACCACGCAAATGCGTGGTTGTAAACCACGGTCAGATGTCCTATTCGTGACATCTGACCGTGCTGTACCACTTCCCGGTGGCCCCGGTAAACGGTGATTATGAAGAGTAGATCGGAAAACTAGCTCCTTCAAGGGAGGATATTTAACATTCTACAGAAGGTTGAATATTGTCCCTTGAAAAATAATTTTCTTCGATATGTCTACATATTGCGTAATCTCGCAATTAGTAACTTTTTGTTTTGAGACAATGATTCGTTCTTTTGTAAATGGAATATTTCCAGATCTCCTCAAAACGGCCATAATACAACCACTTCACAAAAAATATCACGGAAGACTTCGGTAACTATAGACCTATTAGTTTGCCTAGCAGTTTTTCAAAGATCTTCGAGAAGATACTGGCAATTAGATTAATTAAATTTTTCAAGAAATTTAAAGTTTTTACCAGTGTCAACATGGGTTTGTCGGTGCTAAGAGAACCGATACGGCGATTTTTGAACATGTCAATGCAATAACAGATGTTTTAGATTCTGGTTGTATAGCTTTGAGATTATTTTTAGACTTCTCAAAGGCTTTTGATTGTGTGCAGTATGATGTGCTTTTGAGGAAGCTAGATATTTGTGGCATTAAAGACAAACAACTGGCTTCTCATGAAAAGTTACCTCACAAACCGTAGACAGAAAGTGTCACTCACATGTGTGAGTGGTCAGGTTTTTGAATCAACAGAGCAAACAAATGGGCTTTCCGCAGGGTAGCGTTTTGGGTCCGCTTCTTTTGTCATATATATATATATATATATATATATATATATATATATATATATATATATATATAAATGACTAATGATCTTGATTCTAAAGCTACAGGCTCACTCATGATGTTTGCCGATGATACAAATTATTTAACGTCGGCTGATAAACGAGCAGTTGCGACTTTCGGGCAAATAAGAGAATGGTGCAGAGACAACATAATATTATTAAATTCGAAAAAACTGAATGCGTCTTTTTCCAGACAGATCAATCAAAGAATCCACAAATTAAGTCCCTGAAGTTGCATGATGACATTATTTCTGTAGGTCCTTCATGCAGATTTTTGGGTGTTAGTTTAGACAGTAATATGAAATGGGCAAATCATATCGATTCTCTCAGTAAAAGACTAAATTTCGTTATATATACCCTGAATGCCCTCAAGCATCACGTCGATGAGGAGACCTTACGAATTGTGTATAACGCCAATTTTCAATCCCTATTGTGTTATGGTTTGATATTTTGGGGAAACAGCTCGCATGTTACCAACATTTTTATAGATCAAAAATGGGCGATCAGAACGATATATCGCAGGGCCTACAGGGAATATTGCAGGAATCTTTTTCGAACTAAGGGCCATATGACTCTTATTGGTCTCTATATATTTAAATGCTTAGTTTTTGTTAAACTGCAACAACATTATTTTTCTGAACATTTGCAGCAGAATAACACAAGAAAGATGTCAACTTACCGCTATCCTAAATGTAGGGTAACTCTCTCACAGAGACAAGTGGAGTTTTCTGCACTTAAATTATTTAACGCCTTACCAAAGGTTATCTGAACAGAATTCTGGAAAAACCCGCATAGAAATACTGCGTCTGCTACTTTGCGTCTATTTTCAAGGCTTATGAGGTTAAAGTGTCTTCTGGCTAGTGAGTGGCTACCCGCTTATCTCAAACCAAACATATAACAAAGTTGGTGAAGAAATCTATTTTGAAAAGATTCAATTCGAGACCTATAAATCCCATACTGGGGGCACCAAACCATACTAGCGAAACTCAGCCTACTAAACACGAATGCATAGTAAAAACCAACAACTGTCAGCGCGTTTGTAAAGTATTTAGTTCTCCTCATTATGAATCCTAACATTCTTAATGCTGCTGTTGAAATATAATCAATATGGAAGTCAAGCACTTAGTTGTATTTAAAAATAGACCGTTTTGTTGACAGAACTGGAAAAAACGATCCAGATCAGATTGAAGGTTCTCACAATCGGTCAGAGAATTTATCCAGATCCGATTGAAGGTTCTCACAATTGGTCAGATAATTTATCCGTAGAAAGACTTTTAGGTCATCTGCGAACATTAAAAACCTCGAAACTTAAAACATTTCTTGATCGGGTTTAAATATATTATTATTATATATTCTATTTAAAGTCCGCACTTTGTATAAATCGCATTTTATGTATATCTTATGAAACACGTACTTTCCATTCATTAACGTTGTTAGACTTATCGCGTTGCCAAACAGAAGTTGAAAACCAAAAAAATGTTGATTCAATTGCAACGTTCTTTCATAATTCTAGTTCTGCATGTGTTTACAAGATGATTAACATAAAACTAAAATATTTCATGAGGAACAATATTCCATAAATGGATTAAAATGAATCCGTAAGTCGAAACGAATCGCACACTTTGTTATTCATATCATCATTCTTGATAATCACCAACAAAAAAAAACGAATTGATAAGTTAATTATAGCTATTGTTTCATTCGTAAAATCCCTGGATTCATGATTCATTTCATTTTTACTTCTATAGAAATGAATTCTCATTATTCTAGGTGATTCATTTGTATTTATTCGGTTTTATTACGATTAAGTTGATAATGTACGAGAGAAACTTCAAGATTATACATATTTCGAAACGAGTTTATAACGGAGAAAAATGAATTGTTATTATGTTATCAAAAAGTTGTTGAACTTTTCAATTTTGACATCTTGGGCCTAACTTTTATTTTCTTCTTCTTTTTTGACACCTATCAAAAGTCTTGCCTAGAGTATCACGTAATGAGTTACGCTCTTTGACGTTTGCTGCAAAAGTTGCTACAAAACAAATTCACGTAACGAAAGCATTTGAGTTCAGGTTATAGTTAAAACGAGTTGCTTTCTATCCTTGTGCTCAAAGTGTGCAATAAGAATGTAGTATTTTCGGTAACTATATATCGAGATAGAACTTTCTAGAACATCTGTCAGGTGAAATGAGTGTAACCAGGGAGCTATCCGCGAGGTTTAAGATTTCTTCCTTACTATCTCCTCGAGCTAAATCGACCCTTGTTCAGGTCGTCTAGAATTGTTCTTCAATTATTAAATAGCGAATATCAGAAGACAAAGAAACTTGCACTTATGTATAATAATAAAGGTATAATTTTTTAGGTTAATCTTCTCTACCTATCTATGAATAGTGCTAATGCGTCCCAAAAAAACTTCAAATAGTGCATCCGTGCCTCAGGCCCCCATGGACAAAGTAGGCATAAATATTTTCTTAAAGCCATTGACGGCTGTTTACTGTGATAATAGAATCTAAAGATAAGAATATCGGGAATTTGAATCCTTTTAATATTGGTGAAATGATATATTCCAATAAGGGCCATAAGTTATTCAACATAGTAAACATAAATCGGAAAGGGTTGGAATCGAGTTAGCAAACCATATGAGTCAAATCTTTTCATTGAGAATAATTTCCTTGATAAATGTGAATATGATACATTCATAAGTGCTCGTATGGTGATTCCTATCGGAATAATTCACAATGCACACAAATAACAGATGAGGACATAAACCAACATAGTATAGGACTATACCCGGACTCTACTGTAGAAAGAGTGTGCAGATTTAGAGGGGAATATTTTATTCTTGAACTTGAAAACAATTAAACGATCAAACCGAATATCAATAATTCTGGATCTTCAAGTTTTTTCTTACACGTCAGTTAGATTCTGGACATTTGATTTGTTCAATCATGTAACGTTTCAAATTCCTTAACACGCTTCAGAGCTCCATTCTGTACTACAACCTAAACGAATGCACTTTTCACATGTTGTTCCTACATCGAAAGAACGCACCTTATCGCCCTACTGATGTCAACGCATACTCCAACACAGTAATTTTGCTTCTTTTGGGTCAATTCTTTTCAGTTTTTAGTTGTGATACAAGGGTTTTGTCATTTAAAAAAAAATTCGCGCTCCAAAAAAGGTCCGAGAGGCTTGAAGCTGCTTGACTTTACTCGACTTGAAATCAAGTCAAGCTTTTGTTTTCATAATTCAAGTAAAGTCGTGCTTTTTTTGCACAAAAGCTTGAAAAATTCAAACTTCTTGAATCGCAAAACTGGAAAGCAAGCAGTTTGATGTATCTAGTGTCAAATTCCTTGGGATTCATATTTACTCTCGGCTCACATGGAGTACTCATGTGGATCATTTGTCAAAAATAATTAGTAAGAATATTTTTTGGTTAGGAGTCTCTCGTCCACATTAACTCCTGCAGTTCTCAGGACTACTTATTTTGCATTGTGCGAATTATATCATATTATGGTATCTTGGCTTGGGAAAATTGTAGGGAGCTGAACAGAATTTTTCGTATTCAACGGAGGGCGGTTAGAATCTTTGGTAAATTGAAATATAAAGACTGCTGTAAAAGTACCTTCAAGAGGTTAGGTACTCTCACCTTGCCACGCCTTTTCGTTATGGAGTGTGTTTTGTATATTCATACAAATGCCCCTAAAATGACCCTGAATAATGAGATACATTTCTACAACACCAGAAATGGGAATAATTTTCACTTGCCATTTTTGAGATTGAGCAGGTCACAGAACGGACCAAATTTTTCGTCGGTAAACTACTAAATAGATTGCCTCTTCGTGTGCGTGATATGCCTTTCATTAGATTCAAAGTCATTCGAAAATTTGTTTTGATGAAGAATTGTCTCTATAGAGCAGATGAGTATTCCAAGCTGGATTTTTCTAATCTATGATATTTTATTACTGTTTATTTATTTGTTATTTTACCTTGTACTACTACTACGTTTCCGTTTCTATATTGTTAGATAATCTGTGTTCCATTTTGTTTGTTATCAAAAGTCGTAATATATATATATATATATATATATATATATATATATATATATATATATATATATATATATATATATATATATATATATATATATATATATATATATATATATATATATATATATATATATATATATATATATATATATATATATATATATATATATATATATATATATATATATATATATAGATAGATAAGGGTTTCGCCCTGACGAGTTGCCCATATATCTGTTCATGCAATCAAACTGATTTCATGAAAAATATAAATCCACCAACCGGTAATTAATACCATTGCCAGGCAATGATTATAATCAAAACATATCCTGGAATAATTATATATTAGGATAACGTTGAATGTTATGAGAATATATCACTCTACCAGAATATATACATACTATAGCATTATCAAACAATGATATCATTGTACCAACGAGTAGTGTCAGAAGCTTTCTCTCCGGAAAAATCCAATGTACGGACCTCAGTCAAGTAACACTGAATGTTACTCATTAATAGTTTCCTTTGTGTGAAGTGGTGAACGATCGAATAGAATACTGCTCTGAATATAAATATGACAAAATTGTTAGTTAATTATATTACATTTATATAAACAAATAAATAAAATATGAAATGAGATTCTGAGCAGTATAAACTAAAGAGAAAACCTATGACTCTACCTCATTATTTTTTTCGGAAAGAAACCTACGAAGAATATTACAAGATTTGATGACTGTTATCTTTTGTAACTGTTCAAACAAATTTTTCTTCAGACCCAGAATCTCAATACTTTTGTGAAGATTCCTAGGAATAACACCTGTTGTGGAAATAATAATCGGTAGAATAAAAATTTTTTCATTTTCCACATTTTTTTAATCTCGTCGCCAAGCATCATATATTTAGAAATTTTTTCATTGTATTTATTTTGTATATTATGTGTGTCGGGTATAGCAATATCAATTATATATGTTATTTGATTCTGTTTATCAGTAGGAATGATATCTGGTCTATTGTGTTTTACAACTCTGTTGCAAAGAATTATTTTATCAAAATAAAGTTTATATTTGTCATTTTCACAAATAATCTCAGGTTCATATTTGTAAAATTTTTTTCTTTTGGGAATTAGGTCATGTTTAATTCCTAGATTGAAATGAATAATATTAGCGACGGCATTATGTCTTTCTAAATAATCTGTTGAAGCAAGGACTGAGCAAGCTGATAATATGTGAAAAACTGTTTCTGAAGAACAGAAACATCTACGGCAAGAATCATCTATATTTCGTTTGATGATGTGTTTTCTATAATTCCTCGTGAAAACAACCTGATCCTGGATCGCAATTGCCAAGCCTTCTGTTTCAGCAAACAATTCTCCAGAAACTAACCATTTATTCGATGCGATTTCATCAATATAATCATTTTTCAATTCTTTAGGTGCTTTCCGTGTAATTCCTTCTGCATCCAACTTTCTTTTAGAATTATCATCAAATATATCAAAATCTACCTTTTGCATTGTCAAGTTCAGAGGTGTAAGATTATAATCTGAAGCAACAAAAATATCATGTAATTTAGACGTTCTCTGTTTATCATGAAAATGGGAACGTAGATGAAAAATCTGTTTACTATGAAGATTATTCGAATCAGTTAATCCACGACCTCCAAGATGTCTAGGTACTGTAACTCTCTGAACAGCTGACTTTGGGTGATGCTTATGATATTTACAAAGCATTTTCCTCGTTTGACATTGTAATTCATTTAGATCAGTTCTAGACCATTTAATAATTCCAATTCCAATAGAAGATGTAAGAATAGGAACTGCATAGGAGTTGATAGCTCTGAAAAGGTTTAGACTAGTTAAATGACTCTTGATGATAATTCTAAGTCTTTTGTAATATGAACTTCTAATATTTTCTTTAGTGCTGCTATGGTTAATTGTCTTCTCTTGACCAAATCCAAGATATTTATATGTATCTCCTTGATGCATTGGCTCGATTTCGATATTGGAAATTTTTATATAATCAGAGGTGGTCTTTCCCTTTTCAATAGAAAGATTTTTACATTTTGAAAGCCTAAATTTCATATGAATATCATTGGAATAGTTGAAAGTAATCTCAAGTAGACTTTTTAAATGAGATCTGGTTCCGTCATATAATTTAATTTCATATCTAAATAAATTAAGTGACTTAATTTGAATTCAGTTGATAGACTGATAGACTATTATATATATATATATATATATATATATATATATATATATATATATATATATATATATATATATATATATATATATATATATATATATATATGTGTGTGTAGAGTTACACTTATTTGTTACCCTTTTATGATTTTTTTTTTTTTGCTTATTTTTTCTTATATATTTTCAAACTTTCCATATTCCGATCTACTAACTGAGATTGGTAATATTTTATTTTTATAATGACGTGCATGAATACAAAATTGTATACTAACACTAAATAAATTTCACTTACACGGCTTTCGCCCTCAGTACTTCACTCAGCAGATGGTCTTGTCTTATGTGTATCGTTGGATCCACGGTCTCATATCAACGCGAAAAAACTCTTTATCTCGCTTTAATGGCTCAAAGAACGCTGAGATTCGTTGATTCGTTACTTGTTCCACTGTGAGCAAACGCGGCACCCAAATCTAAAGAAGTTTTTTCAGCCTGAATTCTTAGGTAAAATGTCAAATATGGTGCCTTTTGATATCTTTATGATGTCAGCTAACTTCTCTAATTTCACTTCGCGATCACGCATAACCATTTTAAACACTTTTTAATATTTTTTTGGCGTAATCCTTCAAGAGCGTTCCGTCTTCAATTGCCGTAAGACCACGTTTGAAATTAGCATACCATCAGCAAATGATGGTTTCAGACAGAGAATTATTTCGGTAACACTTTTTTGGTTATTTATGGTTTCAAATAGAAGAGTTTTATTGAGACGCGAAACTCCTTTTGATTCATTGTTCACAAATTCACAAAAGTAGAGTCACTTTTACTTCAATATCTCGAAAACTACTGATGACATGAAATTTTGACACGTTTTTTTCGAAGGCTGGTTTGAAACAATAGCTTCCAGTACTTCTGGAGTCATCTATTTGTTATGCGTTAGTTAAAGTGGAAAATTTCCAATGGTAAATAGATATGCTGACCGTTCTTACAACAACTGCTGTGTGCATTAACGTATTTATCAATATTTCGACATAAAATTATTAAGACTGTAATTTTTTAAGTTGAGGCAACACGAAATATTTGAAGTTTTTTTTACGACATCTCTATCTATTTCAAAATTCAATTGTCCAACTATAATTTTCATCTGGAATAAGAAAGTTGACTATCTCTTTTCTATATGAAACAGTACCTAATACAAGTGTTCACATATTATAAAAATTAACAATTTTTGGTAACATTTCAAAATAGATATCGATATTGGGTCATGTTGTATAGTAAAATTCCGTCTTATATTTATTTTAATAACAATAGATGTTATTCTTAGTTATCTTACTTTATATGAAATATCCTCCTTTCGCATATAGAATGACTATAATAATCGATAAATTCTATTTATAGAAACCAATGTCATAGCCATTTAATCTTTGGTGTTCACTGTTTACTCTTCTAGATATTCTATTTCTCCTCAGAGATATGTTTGTATGGTTCGTATTATGTCAAACGAAAGAGTGATAGGTTGTAACAGGGAATAGTAGGATTCACAAGCTTTGTGACCTCAGCTGTCAAAATCTAAAGTCAAAATCACCCTCACCATCTGCTTAGATGTAGGTCTTTTCCATTCTGGTATATTTATTCCTGTTATTTGCTTCCCCTAAAGAAAATCAACTGATCGTTATATATCATCCCCATCTCGTATTCTCTATTCCTCTGTCCTATTTTTGGTGGAACGTCCAGAAACCGCTTGGTCTACTATTGTTCGTTCTTCGAGCGACGTGACATACTTATTACCACTTCAGTTCATACCCTCTTTCCCAGATATATGCCATCTCAGTTTCCTTATCCAGATATTCCCCTGAAGTTATAACAATTTTTTTTCACCATCAATTTTACGCGTATTGTTTAAGTTTTTAGTGAAGCGTCATATTTCTTTTCATATGTGGATGCATTGTTTGCAAAGCTACTTTTTTAGGTTGTTTGGTATATCTGATTCCAGTTGCGGCTTGCTTCAGAAAGTCAAGAGGCTACGACTCTATCTCACAAATACACGTACAGAGCACGAAATTGTCAAAAGTTCACTACTGTCGTGAGTGTAGTCCATTTAGGATACTACTAGCGTTAATAAGAGAATTTGATATTTGCTTTCAGTCCTAGAAAATTCGGTAAGACAAAAGAAGTTGGAGGCTAGAACTCTTGAATTTTTCATGGTAAAACTTGAGAGGTTCGCACTACATGAGGCTCTGTAGTAATAAGATCTCCTCGGTTTCGAGGCTCCATAAATGTTGGCAAGTTGAATAACGCATAGCAGCGTTCAACTGTTCCAAAAGAGATCAAACTTCAATATACGACGAAACGTGTTATAGAGCATGTTACGGAGAATTCTATTGCATTAAGAAGAAGATCTCTGTAGATGAAACTTTAGACGAGATTTACTTCAGTGACAACGATAGAGATCTCTAGACCAGGACATGCCCTCTGGATTAACTCCCAGGTCGGAGTTCCTATCAAAAGATAGGGATCCTTCTGCAAACACAGCGCAGCGAGAGGGATTTCTGTAGATTTTGGCGACGTTAGTGAACATATCGTCCCAAAAAAAATGCTCTGGAGGATACCACTATGAACTGGTCGAGAAGAAATGAGAGTGTTTCCAATACAAAATTATTCATGACATATATATATATATATATATATATATATATATATATATATATATATATATATATATATATATATATATATATATATATATATATATATATATATATATATATATATATATATATATATATATATATATATATATATATATATATATATATATATATATATATATATATATATATATATATATATATATATATATATATATATATATATATATATATATATATATATATATATATATATATATATATATATATATATATATATATATATATATATATATATATATATGATAATTCTAAAAGAAAGTTGGATGCAGAAGGAATTACACGGAAAGCACCTAAAGAATTGAAAATGATTATATTGATGAAATTGCATCGAATAAATGGTTAGTATCTGGAGAATTGTTTGCTGAAACAGAAGGCTTGGCAATTGCGATCCAGGACCAGGTTGTTTTTACAAGGAATTATAGAAAACATATCATCAAACAAAATATAGATGATTCTTGCCGTAGATGTTTCTGTTCTTCAGAAACAGTTTTTCATATATTATCATCTTCCTCAGTCCTTGCTTCAACAGATTATTTAGAAAGACATAATGCCGTCGCTAATATTATTCACTTCAATCTAGGAATTAAACATGACCTAATTCCCAAAAGAAAAAATTTCAAAAATATGAACCTGAGATTATTTGTGAAAATGACAAATATAAACTTTATTTTGATAAAACAATTCTGTGCAACAGAGCTGTAAAACACAATAGACCAGATATCGTTCTTATTGATAAACAGAATCAAATAACATATATAATTGATATTGCTATACCCGACACACATAATATACAAAATAAATACAATGAAAAATTTCTAAATATATGATGCTTGGCGACGAGATTAAAAAATGTGGAAAATGAAGAAAATATTTATTCTACCGATTATTATTTCTACAACAGGCGTTATTCCTAGAAATCTTCACAAAAGTATTGAGATTTTGGGTCTGAAGAAAATTTGTTTGAACAGTTACAAAAGATAACAGTCATCAAATCTTGTAATATTCTTCGTAGGTTTCTTTCCGAAAATAATAATGAGGTAGAGTCATAGGTTTTCTCTTTAGTTTATACTGCTCAGAATCTCATTTCATATTTTATTTATTTGTTTATATAAATGTAATATAATTAACTGACAATATTCTGGTAGATTGATATATTCTCATAACATTTAACGTTATCCTAATATATAATTACTCCAGGATATGTTTTAATTATAATCATTGCCTGGCAATGGTATTAATTACCGGGTGGTGGATTTATATTTTTCATGAAATCAGTTTGATTGCATGAACAGATATATGGGCAACTCGTCGGGGTAAAACCCCTATATATATATATATATATATATATATATATATATATATATATATATATATATATATATATATATATATATATATATATATATATATATATATATATATATATATATATATATATATATATATATATATATATATATATATATATATATATATATGAATAATTTTGTATTGGAAACACTCTCATTTCTTCTCGACCAGTTCATAGTGGCATCCTCCAGAGCATTTTTTTGGGACGATATGTTCACTAACGTCGCCAAAATCTACAGAAATCCTCTCGCTGCGCTGTGTTTGCAGAAGGATCCCTATCTTTTGATAGGAACTCCGACCTGGGAGTTAATCCAGAGGGCATGTCCTGGTCTAGAGATCTCTATCGTTGTCACTGAAGTAAATCTCGTCTAAAGTTTCATCTACAGAGATCTTCTTCTTAATGCAATAGAATTCTCCGTAACATGCTCTATAACACGTTTCGTCGTATATTGAAGTTTGATCTCTTTGGAACAGTTGAACGCTGCTATGCGTTATTCAACTTGCCAACATTTATGGAGCCTCGAAACCGAGGAGATCTTATTACTACAGAGCCTCATGTAGTGCGAACCTCTCAAGTTTTACCATGAAAAATTCAAGAGTTCTAGCCTCCAACTTCTTTTGTCTTACCGAATTTTCTAGGACTGAAAGCAAATATCAAATTCTCTTATTAACATCACGGCTCTTAATCTAGCATGCAGAAGCGACCCACCACAGACGCCATCACCTGAACAGATGCTGGAGGAATGGCACAGAAAACCCTTACATGTCAGATATCCGGAGGCACTGAAAGACAAAAGAGTGAACAAAGATCAATCACTTACTTACCTTAAATCCGGATATTTGTTCTCGGAGACCGAGGGGCGTCTCGCTGCTATCCAGGATCAGGTGGTACCAACGAGAGCGTACATGAAGCATATCGCAAAGAAGAACATTCCAACTGATAGATGCCGAAAATGCCTCCAAGGTCTGGAAACCATTCAGCATGTAACGTCCTCATGCTCCATCCTGGCACCAAGAGAGTACACCCAGCGGCACAATGCTATGGCAAAACTTTATCACCAAGCGATTGCCATAAAAGTAGGACTTATACTTACCTCTCGAAGGGTGCACGAATATTTTCCAAGCCTATATTAGAAAATAGTGAGTTCAAACTTTACTGGGACAGCACTATAATAACAGACAGAACGGTGCCGCACAACAAACCTGACATCATTATCTTCGATAAGGAAAACCGCCGAGCTACCATCATTGATATAACCGTCCCGGCGGATGATAACATCAGAAAGGCGTATACGGAAAAATTAACGAAGTACCATGATCTAGTTTTTGAAATAAAAGAAATGTACCAGCTTAGATCGGTTAGAATTCTTCCCCTGATAATATCCACGAATGGATTAGTTGAGAACCACCTGGCAGAAAACACTGAGTTCCTAGAACTAATAAGTATATAAGTATATATATATATATATATATATATATATATATATATATATATATATATATATATATATATATATATATATATATATATATATATATATATATATATATATATATATATATATATATATATATATATATATAAATACTGAAATAATTCGCTAGGAAGAACTTACCTTTCGATAGTTCCATCCAACAGCTAGGTGATTTGACTCCACTCCAACTGGCTAGGTCAGAAATCAAATTCCAAGAAGTCTGAAAGGTGACAATGTAGATAAAAGGGAATAACTTACTTACCTGACTGCGGGATACTTGGACGCAAACACTGAAGGAAGATCAAATCGTGCTAACCAGATCATACTAGAAGCACATTGCAGGCCTTGCTATTCCCTCGAATCTCTGTCGTCGTTGCTCACGTCTTCCTGAGTCAATACAGCATATCCCTTCATCTTGCCCGATTCTTGCGCCCAAAGAGTATCTCAACCGACATAACGAGATGGCTAAGATCTATCACCAACATATCGCATTGAACCTCGGACTCGGAAAGGTGAAGATGAAAAACCACTTGTACATGCCGGAAACGATAATGGAAGATCAACATTATAAATTGTACTGGGACAACCCTATCATCACTGACCGTCCAGTGCCACATAATAGGCCAGATATTGCTGTTTTCTTCAAAACTAAAAAGAAAGCCATCCTTCACGACGTGACAATCCCAGCGGACGACAATGTAGATAAAGCATACACCGAAAAAGTCGAAAAGTACCGTGACTTGGCCATTGAGATAGAGGAAATATACGTATTGCAATCTGTCATAGTTATACCACTTATAATATCTGTCAACGGCCTGGTCGAAATCCATCTCGCAGAGAACACCAAGAAATTGAGGTTGGACACTTCCATCATTTATCACCTGGTGAACACTCAATGCCTACCTGTAAATGCGATGATAAATATATATATATATATATATATATATATATATATATATATATATATATATATATATATATATATATATATATATATATAGGTAGGCTATTCCAAAATCAACAGTGTTTGACATAAAATAACAAGAACAACATAAGGGGATTTATATCAAAATCGTATCAAGGAACAGGTAGGAATTAGGGATGCACCGAGCAAGAGTTTTCACAAAAAGCCGAGTAGACAGCTGGCCGAGAGCTCGGCTTGCCCAACCAGGCCCTCGGTGCATCCCTAGTAGGAATATTATTTTAAATTTTACTCGAATTTATTCTATCCAAGGTATTTTTGTAGGAAAAAGAAAAATTATTAGAGAAGCTGGGAATCCTGATGTTGAAATCGCATTGTATTTCTTCAACAACGCAATGCACACGTACCAATTTCGACAGACAGATGAACAGATGGAATTAAGCAAAGAACAAGTGTATAATGCTGAAGAATCGGCCATTTTTTTGGGATGTTTATCAGACACAACGGTTCATCAAGGGTAAAAATCATCACCAGGTCGAAAAGTGTCAAAAACCGCTTAACATTCATGCCATGCTGCAACGCGGCTGGAACTCACCAATTACCTTTACTAATCTTGGGAAAAGCGGCAAATCCACAAGCATTCAAAAACGAAAGTTCACTACCTGTTGTCTACAAAGGATCTACCAAAGGGTGTATGACCAGATCATTATTTAATGAATGGTTTAAGACATCTTTTATCCCCGAGGTGAAGAATTTTTTGACTAAGATTAACAAACCGTCTAAAGCTCTGTTGTTGGTAGACAATGCACCATCGCACCTGAAGAAGAAGTTAATACTGATCCAAACTTCAGAGTTATGTTTTTGCTACCTAATTATACTGCCATTCTCCAACATATGGATCAGAATTTAATTCAGAACATTAAAGTGTCGTATAGAAAATGCCTTCTTCATCATATCATTTCGCATGAAGGTGAAGAGATAACTTCCATTTTGAAGCAGTATAATTTGAAAGATGCCGTGAACAATCTTACCCAATCTTGGAAAGCCACTACTTCAAAAAATATTAGAAAAAGTTGGACAGCATTGTGGCATGACACTACAGAAGTAGAAGAATCAGATAATGAAAATATTCCACTCTCAGAGCTTCAGAAGAAACTTCGCCCAATCAGTGAAATATTGCCGAATCATTAAGAGTCATCGATCCAGAAAATGACTTAACCATTGAGAACATTACCAACTGGGCTGTCGGAGACAAAGTGGTTGTTATCGATTTGACTGAAGAAGAGCTTATACAGGATGCTTCAGGAAGGAATATTGAAAACCTAGAGGAATCTTCTGACTCAGAGGTTGGTTTAAATAGTATGGTAAAAATATATATATATATATATATATATATATATATATATATATAGTAGTGGGTGGAAATTAATGTCTCCAAAATCTTGATTAATTGCTTGGTTAAGGACTATACGACAGGCAGAAATGAATGGTCAATTTATACCAAAGACTCTATATTTCGGCCTCCTTTAGGCCTTCATCAGGAGTACTACAAAAAAAATTTAAATGTCATTGTGAGGTTGGAATAGACTCCCTGATTTCCGGTTTTCTGACTGTTTATGTAAACAATTCATATAAAATGAAGAATAACAAAATCTTCTATGACAGATATATTATTTTCTATGTTACATGTCAGTATCTCTTGTCATTGGTTTTTTAGTTTGGTAGTCTGTTTTGACTTTTGAAATAACGTCTGACTGTCCTTTTACTCGTTTTAATCGTTTTAAAACATTTTAATCTAGTTTTGAACTCATTTTATTTCTGTTTTTAAATCTTTTATCGCAAACGAGGATTATTTTTAAAATTTTTTGAATGTTTCGTCTGTTCAACAAAGAATTACTCAACCTCCTGGACCTGCATAATATTATGCATAACTTTATAACTTCATAAGGTACCGTAAGTTGAAACAAATTTGCCTTGACTTGTAGTACTCCTGATGAAGGCCTAAATGAGGCCGAAATATAGAGTCTTTGGTATAATTGACTATTCATTCCCGCCTGTCGTATAGTCTTTAACCAAGCAAATGATTATATATATATATATATATATATATATATATATATATATATATATATATATATATATATATAGAGATGATTCTAAATTAAGCTTGTATTTTGATAAGTGTTGAAGGTTTTGCAAAACCGAGTGCATTATTGTATGGAGATATTCCTTGGGCCCGACAAAACTCTAACAGTTTACAAGAGCATTTAACATTTTCAAAATTTTTTGTTCAGAGTTCAAATAAATCGAAAATCATTGAAAATATTTTATTAATCCATTATTATGCGACATTATTGTATAATTTGGAAGAAAAAATTTGATCCCTTCAATTGTTGAGGACTGCTGTGTCATAGTTATACTACTTCCGGCCGTTGCTAGTGACAGCCGCCTTCAATTTTTTGCTTTCTATTCATTTCAACCATATGACTCAAAATATATACCTTCATGTTGTTTTCTCAATATTCAAGATTCAGAATCTAAACTATTTTTAATTTTGAAAAGAGTTGGCAGTTCAGTAGATGTATATGTTACGGGTCTTGAACATCAATGTGCAAGAAGATTCGAAAGGATTTTTGAACCCACCAAACTGGTGATAATATAATTAAATTGTAACTACTGTAAAGGGGCCTGCTTTGGGAGTTGGTAATGGCCTCATTCTTGCCGACTATTTAGATATAAAATTTATGAACTAGATTATTTCAAATATTTCAACATTCAAAATTGAATGTTCATTCACTCTCATTTGAGATGGTTCATGATCAAATAAAAATAAATAGTAATAATATAAATATGGGTCAAATATCTGAGATTTCTCGAACAAACGAAGTTTGTCATTTCAGATATCGAATGAATTTTATCTTGGAACAAAACAAGTAAATATTTTTTATTTTCGACAGATACTTATAAATATGCATATAATTGTTTTAGTTTAATTTCATAGCTTCATTGAAAGAAAATAATGTAATAATCAAATTTTTGTTCGAATGAGTTTGAAAATGTAGTATTTGCAGAATTGAATCTTCTACACCGAGCCCAGAAATTAACACTCAATTTCAATATTTGACTAGTATGCATGAAATGGAACCTGGACCAGGACGACCTCGAGCAACAACGGCGATCCATGACAGTTATTGAAGAATTTCTTCCTTGAGACAACGGTTCGCTTCTGCTAGGCACCTTCAAATGTAGCTGTGGAGTACAATTTATCATTTCATCATCAAATGATACGATAACGTCCCATGGAATTTGGTTCAAGGTATCGTGAGCCCCAGTTCTAACTGCAGCACACCAAAGAGCCTAATTGAATTTTGTTTATAGATGAATCGAGATTTTGTGTTTCTCATTGCGATCGACGAGTCCTAGTGTATAGAGCTCGAAATCAGAGAAATGCCCAATGCAATTTTTTCCATTTCTATGGTTTTGGTAAAGGGTATATTATATAATCATGGTTTGGAGAGGAATTTCCTTGAACGCCCGCACTGATCTCGTCATCGTAAATAAAGAAATCCTGAATTCTCAGAGATATACTTCACACATTTTAGAAAAATATGCTGTACCATTTGAGGAAAACATGGGTGAAAACTTTATGTATATGCATGATAACGCTAGACATCACCGAGCTCATACCCTAAGGAACAACCTTCCAAGATCATGAAATCACTGCAATGGAGTGGCCTGCACGAAGTCCAGACCTCAATCCCCTCGAACATGTCTGGGATATTATCAATAGAAGATAAGGAAGCCAGCAAAACCAGCCAGCTATCATCAGTTCAGAACAGACTGATCGAAATTAGGGAATGCTATAAGACTATTTATTTTGAGTGAGAATCGTAAATATCATCCAGTAATTCAATTTCTATTAGTACCAAGTTCTCAAGCTGGTGGATTACTGGAAAAACAATTCTTCAATATAACTAAACTTCTTCTGAAAACATTTAAATTGAACTCAATTCTAGGACAACTGAGGAGCACTGTGGTAGAGGAGTGGTACAATAAACACCTCAAAAAAGTCTAGGGAATACTTCTGAATATCAATACATCGTATCCAGAACGATCAATATGGATGATTTTTTTTAAGAAATGAACACCTGCATCAATTTCCCACCAAATTATGTAGAGTGCCGCAACAGATTTCAGTTTTTTTATAAAAACTAAAAATGCAGCAGATGCGACGCTGCTTTATAATCATTTCATGTATTCAGTGTTTGAAATCAGTTAGTTGGCACTTTGTTTCTGTTGTAAGCACAAATGAAAGATTCAAGTTTTGTGGTTCGACCATGGAAAGACGACATTTGACTAGAGAAGAGATGTTACGCGTCGTTGGCATGCTCCAAGCTGGGAGCTTACAACGGGAAGTATCCAGGGTTCTGGGAAGTAGCCCAAGTGTCATAAACCGTTTATGGTCGCGTTTCAATGAAACAGGTAGCGTAGAAGAACGCCATACAGATCGTTTCAGGAATACTACAGTCGCCCTAGATCGATTTTTGGTTTTACAAGCCAGAAGAGATCGTACTACCACAGCATCTCAATTAGCTCAAGAGCTATCACGAGTTCACGTAAACTGAGATCAAGAGAGGTGGGCCACAGTTCTCTTCAGTGATGAATCTTGATTTAGGTATTATCCCGATTCGGGAAGAATTCGAATATGGAGGGAACCTGGAAAGCAAAACCGTCTCCAGCATGCTCGAGAAGTTGTTAGACAGGGAGGCGGATCAGTGATGTTTTGGGGAGGTATACGCCTTGGTGAAAGAACTGACCTCGTTTTCATACAAAACAACCTTACGCGAAATTCTCACGCAAATGAGATAGTTTTACCTGTAGTGGTACCGTATCTCCAAACAATGGGTCAAAATCCACTCTTCCAACAAGATAATGCCCCTCCTCATCGTGCAAGAGTTGTCTTGAACGTTCTTGAAGAGAATGATATCGATCTTCTACCGTTGCCATCCTGCTCCCCAGATCTGAATCCCATCGAGCATGTGTGGGACACCCTAAAAAGAAATCTCCTGCGTCAAAACGTCTTCCATCATGAACAGGAGCTTCGATTAGCAGTTCAGGGGGCTTGGAATGACTTAGGCCAAAATGTAATAGACAATTTAATATTGAGCATGCCGCGACGATGCCAAAGTGTCATTAATAACAGATTCGGACCTTCTGGGTACTGAAAAACATAAATGCTTCCATATCGTTTCGAAAATATTAGTTCAGGATTTTTTTGTGTTTTACCAAATTTCGTTATTTTCAAATTTCAATTTTTTTTATAAAAGTTGCTTTGGAGAAGTCAAATATTATGTTGTTTTTTTGAGAATACATTATATACAATACATACTAACAAAAACCGAAAGATTTCTATAAATTCGAATCATCAAATTCATATTTTAAAGATATTGGTAAGTGTTCCCTAGACTTTTTTTAGGTGTTTATAACCCAGTCTGACATTCAGGACATCAACGGCCGTTCAAACAGGCAACAGAAGAAATCAGATGACGATTGCTCATTAAAAAAATGTGACATCAATCTTTTCGAAGAGAAAAATTCTAAAAATTACTATTTTTTCAACATTTTTGTTTGCTTTCATTTGTTAAAGATCGTTCTCATGATAACGTTCTTCGAATTTGTATTAAAATTTACAATTTTGGCAAACAGTAAGATAACATGATGGGTTATTAGCCTATGAGCATAGTTTTCAATCTTCCCCCTGTTTCCCTTCTTGAAAACTGGGTTCCTTGAAGAGTGTCATTTTGAGTTTCAGATTTTTTTCATATTAATTATACCAGCCTTTGTGAACCATGGGATCCCCAACAATTCAGAAATGAACATAGGAGTATCAATACTACTGCAATGATAAAGTTTGCATTAATCAAGAAAGAACCGAAATAACTGAAAATGTGCTTTGGGACAGTCTACTCCTGATTCAGAATTGAAATTTATGTGTATTTCACATTTTATTTTTGAGTGATGATCAATGAATTTGGCTCAAGAAATCTTTATTCGCATATACTCATAGATTCGAATAATTCTCAAGCCTTCAATTGATTTCGCTATGAATATAAGTACAACTTATACTAGTACAAGGGTTTTTAAATAACCATTATTTAACAAATTCCTCTTAATTCATTCTGTCTCTACTATTCCATAGACAGTTAGTAATATCATCAAGATTAGAGAAGATCATTATTAGTACGAAACTTGTTAATGTACATACAAATTCATCTAACTCCGGCCCTGGTGGCTATCTGCCATCTAACCATCCAATTTGGCGCATCATGTAGTAACCTTAACCCTACAGATTCGACATTCTGTCGAAAAAGTATCGGGGATTGATTATTTAAAAAATCTGTCTAGAACGATTGTCAAAATTTTTGTTGTTGCTAAGTTGGCACAACTGTTTTCTATACTAACGCGGAGTTTGAATGCGATCTGTCATTTAGTTTGTTTACAGCTTACAGCTATCATGACTAAAGAAATACAATCAACATCCGTTGTCAATGCATCAGAACATGACAGGGTACCAACTAGCAACTTATCTTTTTTTCTAATCCCAACTGATGCTCATGAAGTTGAAACTCACATTAATA
Source organism: Cryptolaemus montrouzieri (assembly GCA_013387265.2). Lineage (NCBI taxonomy): Eukaryota > Metazoa > Arthropoda > Insecta > Coleoptera > Coccinellidae > Cryptolaemus > Cryptolaemus montrouzieri. The sequence continues at coordinate 93,706,733 of JABFTP020000021.1, read as the reverse complement.
AACTGTCCAACTCTGTTTCGATGTATTTGGATTAAATAGTAGAATTTTGAAGAGCACTTGCTATATCATTGCGCTACCTCTGCCAAACCTTTTCAATTTCTGCTTTGAAAGTGGGATTTTTTCAAAAGTTTACAAACAAAACAAAGTATTGCCGGTATTCAGATAATACGGGTAGCTATCGTCCTATGTCGTTCATTCCAGTCTTGGGTAAGGTGCTGAAATCTATTCTGAAGGACAGACTTTCAAACTTTCTCGAAAATAATAAGATATTATCACCTTCACAGTACGGTTTCAGGCCGGGGGAATCCACAATAGGAGCACTGTCAGGCTTGGTGTCTAAGATGGTTGAGGGTTTGGAAATGGGTGAACAAACGCCATTGCGTTTATTAGATTTGGCCAAGGCTTTCGATCTCGTGCTACATACCATTCTTCTCTAGAAATCAGACCGCTGTGATATAAGAGGAGTTCCATTGAAACTCCTTATATCTTACCTGGAGTATAGGCTTATGTGTGTCTGCGTGGAGGGGGCTGGCTCTGAATTCTTACCCATTAAAACAGACTTACCTCAGGGATCTGTGCTGGGGCCACTGCTCTTTTCGATTTATATCAACAACTTACCATCTCACTTGAAACCAGTAGGCAGCGTTCTCTTCGCTGACGACACATCTTTATATAATACGAGCTGGAACCCACAAATGGCAAATGAACTTTATGATTTGGCCATGAATTGTGCTGATCTCTGGTTCTCTCAAATTAAACAGAGAAAAAACCCAAAATTGACAATTTCGAGTAGTTCTAAACTATCAAATGGCGACACAGCTAAAATACTAGGTATTACCTTAGATAACAATTTAGCGTGGAGAGCTCATGTCAACGCGTTGGTCTCTAGATTGTCATCACTGGTGTTCTTGCTTAGAAGACTTCAATATATGGGACATGATGAGGCTAATGAATTATTTTGCCTTGTTCCACTCGGTCATGGTTTATGAGGTTTCTTTATCCACAAAAAAAGTGTACGTATTATCGCTCGTGCTGAAAACCGTGCACATTGGGTGCCTATCTTCATGGTATACTGACACTTTCTTCATTGTACGTATACGCCACTCTCATAAACATTCATTCCAACTTAAAGGACTACAAAACGAATAGCTTCTACCATCAGAAAAATACAAAAGATTTTCTAATAGCACCAAGATACAGATTGGCTAAGTCAGAAAGGAATTCTCCCAATTTAAACTATTATAACAAGCTGCCTCTGGGGTGGAGAGAGCTTACAACTAAAAAATTCAAAGTTAAAGCTGAAGAATTGTTATGTGAAAGATGCCTGTACTTACCAGTGGAATTTTTGTGTTAATATTTATTACTTCCTTGTATGTATGTTAGTGTTCGAATTATGTATTCATCAACTGAGTAATCTACATTCTTTTTTTTTTCATTTATTTAACTAAGTATTTTCAATTGACTTATCATAAGCAATCAAAGATTGAACCCGTGATGAATAAAGCATGCATAATACATACAATGCTCGATTTTGTTAGTTCTCACAAATGAGTTTTACGATTTTTACAATGGATAAAAATATCGAACAAAGAATTTGTCTCAAATTTTGTATTGCAGATATAATTATGTGTACCGAAATGCTGAAAATGTTACAGAAGGCTTTTGACGAATCAATTTCATCAAAAACACGTGATAGAAGAGAGAATTCGCGACGAGAACTGAAGTGGATTCCCGCAAAACGGTTTGGAAAATGTTTTGATGCTTGGATTATTCGTTGGCCTAAATGTATTTTTTCGAAAGGGGCCTACTTTGAAGGCGATACAATAAATTTGAATGAAAAATAAATACAGTGTAGTCCGTTTAGTACGACTTCGCATAAAACAACCAACCGTTTTTAGCGACGTAATTATAGACATATGTTTGGTCATTATTAGCCGATATCGAAAATACATCCGTTTTATACGACTTCGTTTACAACGACCGACCGCTTTCAACGACGAAATTACACAAGAAAAATGTCCGGTTACAACGACGACAAGCGTTAACGTGTTAACAAATAAACAAATCGTAGGTGAGAAACTATCGGACTGTTTATTTCACATCAGTGCATAATTTGCGAGTTATGAGACGTTATGGCTTCTATAAAACGAAAAAGTTTCTCCATTGAAGAAAAAAGTATTATAATACAACGTTTAGAAGCCGGCGAGTCGAATGTAACGATTGCGAAGGAGTTCGGTGTAACTCATTCGATAATATCCACAATTAATAAAAATAAACACAAAATAGAACCTTTGTTTAATGCGAACGTTTTAAAACCTAAACGCGTGAGGGTGTCGTGTCATGAACAAGTTGACTTGGTACTTTGACAATGATTTAAGCTGCAATGTAATCGGGGAATACCCGTAAATGGACCTATACTTCAAGAAAAAGCTAATTTTTTTAATAAAGTGCTAAACATTCTAAATTTGGATTGTTCGGAAAGTTGGATTAACCGTTTCAAGAATAGACTCAATATTGTCGCCGGGAAAATTGCTGGAGAGTCTTTGTCAGTTAAACAGACCGCTGTGACCGAGTGCCAAAGCAAAGTTTGGCCTAATTTTGTGATGAAATATTCAATGCGGACAAAACTGGATTATTCTATAAACTGACGCCAGATAAGACATTAAAATTTAGAGGTGAGAAATGCTCGAGAGGAAAACTTTCGAAAGAAAGAATAACGATGATGGTTGCTGCTAACATGAGTGGAACGATAAAAAAGAAGTTCTTAATTATCGGAAAGTCCAAGAACCCAAGATGTAGATGCCGGTAGATTATAAGAGCAATAGCAAGGCCTGGATGACATCTGATATTTTTATTGAATGGGTACCCAATTGGGACCGTGAAATGACTAAAGCGAAGAAATAGATCCTGCTTCTGGTTGACAATTGTCCATCTCATCCCTCAATCTGCGACTTGAAAAGCATAACATTCATTTACCTGCCGCCCAATACAACATCTGTATTAAAATTTTCGTAAAAATCTGATTCTAAAACTTGTCGCCAGTCTTGATGCAAATGAAGACACCAGCAGTGCCAAACATCCGAAGATCACAATACTGGATGCCATTTTAATGATTTACGACGCCTGGAACAAGCTTAAGTCAACGACGTTTTTCAACTGTTATAAACATGCTGGATTTGTCCGAGACGGTCGTGGTATAGCAGACAGTATCAGTGTTGCTGCCGACAACAATGATGATGATGATGATATGCCGCTCTCTATCTGGGCAAGAGATCTGAAGGAAGGACTGCCCATAGATATTCTACAAAATGTTATCGTCAACAGCCAAGATAGTGACAATAATGATGTCGACGACGTCCCAGAAGAAAATTGTCCTACTCCGACTGTATCTGAAGTTCTAAAAGCTGCAGAAGTATTGAATTTGTTTGTGCATTCAAATTTTGATTATGACAATATGAAAAGTATTATGTCTCGTTTGCATAATGCAGTCCGTACTTCTTACTATAGAAATAAAAACAAAAAACAATAAAAAATTACAGACTTTTTGCACTAGATATTCGTTGTTAGTTATATAGACAGATGCATTATGTACGCGCACATTATTCAATAAATATTTTGATTTAAATGTAAAATCGTTTTAATGTTTGAAAATATTGAATGTTTATATGCAACTATTTAAAATGAATTGAAAATTTTAAAAAACTATGATTCCCGGTATAGAATATATATTTATCGGTTTGTATCATTGTGAGAGCTCCCGTACCATAAATCCATTTGTGTTAAAGAAATTTCCAAGTAGTAACTATTCCCGTTGAATGAACCATGCGTGACGATTTTCAGCTAAAAATAAATAGCTCGTGGGTGCAAGTTGATTACCCTAGAGTTCCTAGAAATCCAGTATGATTGTATCGATCCAGAAGAAGTACTCATGAAAATTTTATTAAGTTGAAGTTATTTTCTTTGCGATTGCAACTTTGAATATTTTATTGGAAAATAGTGAATATGAAATATGATTACTGAAATTTAGTAGAAAGATTTTCTGTGTTATCAACTTCTGGATTTGTTTACATAGTTTCTAAGGAGATATCTGATAGCTGGAAGAATACAAAATTTATTCAAGCCAGCATAACTCTTTGAACATGTTGATTTGGAGATTCTATATTTCACAAAGTTCGAAGAACAAACGTTGCTCATTACCTGCAAATTTCAAGAGATTATCAGTTACAACTGCACACTACACAAGTCAACCGTCGTCCTCGTTTTGCGGGTTCTGTCTGTGATCTTATCCGTATCGGCTATCGGTTGGCCTTGGTTGTCGTCAAGGCTACTAGCGAAGCAAACTTTTTAACACTTCTCTTTCGTAGCCCTATCAGTACGAAAATTTTCAACTGTAGATTCTTCGATATCTGATTTAGGACCCTTAGATCTTAGGTCAGTATTGTTTGAAATATTTATCATGATTGTATTAACAGTTTTTAGGTCATTTGAATTTTATAAACGGTTGTTGAAAGTTGGAAGAACTGGAAGAAATGGAATTTGTTATTTATTCTTTTTATTATTGAATAACTGATATAACCGATCTACTTAGGTATAACTCCAAAAATATTTTCCAGGCATTTTTTAAATTCTGCAGATAATACAGTTTATCTCGGGTGGTTTCTCGAAAAACTGAAACAACTCTAACTTTACATTTCATGTGCCACACCCCAGTGTTTCACTATGATGATACATTTCTAGATTTTTGAAGTTTGTAATTAGCAATTACAACTTCTAAGGCCTTAGGACAGTATACCTTGGTTAATGATCTCATCCTCCTTTGCCTTTGAGATAGCGTGTCACATTCTCCCAAAAATGTATCTGCCTCTTCCAGAGATTTTGTAGGAAATGCACTTTGGTCATTTTAGAGCATGACATTATTATCATTCTGATCTAAACAACGCGCGCCGTCTGTTGCTAGAATAAAATACATGATTTCTGTTTTAATTGGGAAAGATGGGAAGAAACTCTTATCGAATGAGAAAGTTATCGTAGCAGACTATGAACATATTCTGGGTTTTCAAGGGATCTACTTTTTTGTTGATTTTGAAAATTGGAAAGTTGATTAAAATCACCACCCATGTGAGACTATTCTGCTAGATGAACGCTTTTTTTTCCAAGAAAATAATAAATACTACTTGCTCTCTAACAGTTTTAATTTGTTCTATAAAGAATATCATCAAACGGAGATAACATTGAATTGCGAATCATATGGATGAGATTGATGAATGAGATCTCATAAGTACAGATTTGGCTGGTCCCACAAAGCTGCCATTTTCTGATGTTTTTTATCTGTACCAGGTAGGCTAAAAACCTGGAATCTTTTGAGTGCCAGGGCTAAACTCTTCTTAACTGCTGTTTCATTCAACATGTCACAACATCGGCGTAGATAACTATTGTATTGAATCCGCATAGCTTTCTCAACCCATCTTACGTGAAAAGGCTTCCGATTCTTTGTATGAGTTATGCAAGTGGCAGTCAGCAGAGTACCAGTTATTATTATTTTATTTTACTCTTCTACTTTAGGACTATCACTTTCCGAACAAGAATTTAATAGAGGAAAAAGTGGTAATGTGGCCCCCTACTTTGTTTTCTAGGCCTCAGGTAAAAAATACAAGACTAAGAAGTATAGGAAACACGTAAAATAGGTCTTTATTAACTTACATATACATGTCTTTCAATAAAATGAACAAAATTGAAACAGAAAAATAAGAAACATATTTATTATAAACATAATCAAATTTGGCAATTTGAGATCAGGTGAGGTTTATATGGCACCTTGGGGGCCATATTAAATGAATGAGCGTAATCACAACCTAACGGCAAAAATCGCAGATATAATATTAGCCTTCAGGACCTGCACATGCTGTATGATCCCATAAATTGCAACTCTGGCACTGTATCCACTCTTCCCCATGTCTGTCGTTAGAATAACTAGCTTCACACATCAAGCAGTTCGTATCTGCGCTCTCCGGGGTCTGGATATTGACTGTCTTCATTCTCCGAATCTGTTTCTACGACTACATCACTTGATAATGACTGATTGACTCTCTGGCGCTGACGGGCTTTATTGCTGCTGCTTGTTCCAGTTTGACTACTTCCGGTACCGCGCCCACGCCCACGTCCACGACTTCTTTCTGCTGAGCGCCAAGATGCACTCAATTCATCCTTGTACGGAGATGATTTAATTGCTTTTGGTGTGGTAGTCTTTATTCCACGATTAGAAGTTTGAATCTTATCTCCGGGGATGGGCTGAGTCTCCTCCGGCAGAACCAAACGAACTTGCGACTCTTGTGCTACAGCATACACACCTGACGCATCTTGATCAGCAACAGGACTTGTTTGGCGATTAGCTGGGTTTTGTTGGGGGCAAGATTGTTGTTCATTATTTGATGTTTCCGTCAGAAAATCGACTTCCGTAAAAACTTGCGGATTGAATGGGTAAAGGCTCGTCGCACGAAAACCATTTACAGCAATTTCCCATGAGGTGGCCTTGAAATATGCCCGACCAAAAAGCTCAGCATATCGTAAGGCTTCAGCGTTCTTTCAGAATGCAGAAGAAACTTACGAATCTCCTCACTGTAGTGACTCTTAAGCGTTGTAGCTTACGAGTCGCATGAAGTGGAAAACTGATGATAGTGACGTGATTTTCTCGCGCCAGTTCAATTAATTCTAAATTGCAAGTGTGACTATAATGTCCATCAAAAATAAGCAATACAGGAGAAGCCTCGCTGGGTTTTGTTTTTTTTCAATAAAATGTCTAAACCAGTCAGTGAACAAATTTGATCGGATCCAACCAGATAGATGAACTTTCCAATCACCTTTCATTAAAATATCAGTAATGTTTTTTGTAGGGAATATCATTATTGGCGGCACAAACATACCAGAAACACTCATGCAACAAACAAGAGTGACGCGCGTTCTGCAGCAGTCAAGGCTCCAATATGTTTCTTCCCTTTTTTACCTACGATCTGTGGTATTTTAGATAGCACAATTGTCAACCCAGTCTCGTCTACGTCAGGAGGATAATTCTTATTTTTCATTTCAGTTTCCAATATATGGAAACATTCTTTGACTGCATCACGGTTAATACCTTGAGCACAAGTGTACGGAGTCCCCATTGGTCTGCGTAATGATAAAGAGTTCTTATGACGCTTCAAAAAATAATCCAACCAAGCAGGCCCAGCTACTTAATTTCTAAAATTATTTTTGATGTTGTTTCTTGAAGCTAACTGATAAGCCTTTCGTCTTACATCCATTCTTGTCAGTCCATAATATTTCGACTGCATAAACAAAATATATTCCACTATATTTTCTTCCAGATCAGGTGGTAGTATAGGTTTTCTTCCAAGAGGTTTATGCACAAGCAACTCTAACGATTCTTGAGAATCCTTCTTATTGTAGATTCTCAGTGTAGATCTTGGTGCACAAAATATTTTTACAGTCTTTTTATACCCATTCGTCTTTGTCCTCACAGCTTCAATTGCCTTTTTCATTTGTTCAGATTTCTAAGTTTTTCTTTTCTTTACAGATGGAGATATCAAAGTTTCAAAGTTTGCTGGGGCATCTGTAGCAAAAGATTAAAAAAAATTGATATGATATATTTATGTCATACATCATATATGGCCCCCCCATGTCCATAATACAAACAATGTAAGGGGGCCAGATTGCATGTATCGAAGAATATATAAACAAACCATATTAGAAATATTAATGAGAAGTTTTTTTCATAATTACCTTCAAAATCAAACAGGAAAACGTTCACCAAACACAATGCACAAATTACAAGATCTAAGGTTCAGTATTTCCGGAAAAAATGAATAAAATGCAGAGTTTATTTAGAAGTTTGGCAGTTGCGCGTTTCCACTTGATCGAATGGAAAAAAGTAAGTAACGCCCTCGTCTGAAATTTTTGGATACTAATTAACACATACACAAGAGCTTCGCGTTTACACAAAAATTGACTAGATGCTTCTAAATTTTAAATATCGAAGAGGGCCAATATACCTGCAGGGGCCACATTACCACCTTCTCCTCTACATACACATATGGTAGTTTCATGGTATAGTCTCATAATTACCCAAGTAAATATGCAAAACTGAACCAGATTATACAATTTGGCACTGAGGAAGACTCACACGAACCACAAGGTCCAGTAGAGTATCCCGAGCCTGTTAAAAAAACTCTCTTTAATTGACACTCAAATACATGAGACGGAGCATCTAGCAGGGGCTATCCTTTAAAATTTTGAATCTTAATAGGGTAATATGGGCCACCAGAAGCTAGGGTTGACGGAATATACCTAGTTATAATACAAAGAGGTAAGACCGTTATAGTCCTGTGTTTGAGTACCTCAGCTTTAAGGAAGGTTGACCTTCTATTTACATTAAAAGTGGTTGACAGGTTTCAAGATGAACTCAATTCAAAGCGTCTAGTGAGAGTAACCTCTTTTCTCCTGAGAAAAATGGATATAATCGTCGAAAATTATTTGAGAAGAAACAACTCGTATCATGAGAAATTATTTCTCAATCGATCAGGCAAATTCACGATTAATGCACTACAGTGCCTGGTCAAATAATTGGAAGGAGCACAAGGAGCTAAAGCCCACAAAGGTTTGCAGATGATCTAGTTATCATCTTCGAAGGAAGCATATTCAGATGATATCAAATTTTATACAAAAAGCTCCGAATATTGTGAATGAATGATGCCCTGAAAAGTAACCTACTAATTGTCCAGGCAAAACTAATCTGATTCCATTTACAAAGCACAAGAAACATAATCAAGAAGCTTCAATAGACATACTATAGAATTCTTGTATGACCTTCAGTATGGTAAAGTATTTGGAGGTAAAAGATTCAACTGAAACTCACATATTGATTGAACTCTTTCTAAAGTTATATTGTGTCGGCAAGACTCTGATGGCCGCAGCTAAGTCGAATTGGCTCAATGTGATTCACAGTCGAATCAAAAACGCTTGGGCGAACAGGGGCTGCTATGTTGTACCCAAAAATATATAGACCATATAGACCATATTCGTCTCCTACAATAATATAAGCAGAAATATTTGATGTAAATTTGTAATGCCAGTGGGGTCTTGAAGGAAACCCAAAGTGCTCAGATGTATATACAGATAGTCAGATGGTGAACTCATATAGTTATCAAATTAACTCCGCCTGTGTATGTCATTAATCCAAAACCGACTTGCTGGGAGGAGAAACCTTTGATTGGTGCTTTATCACGAAGGTATGGAGATTAATGAAATTGATGATGAACTGAATAGATAAGCATGTGAAATCACCCTTAAGTCGTTCTGCGATTTGAACAAACCACACAGACAGCAGAAATTAAGAGCGGGAAAAATTTCTCGAAAAACAACATTGTAGAAAAATTCTAGTTCTCGAGCAAGCAAAAAAAATTATCGACTATACGCCAAAGAAATACTATACAGCTTCCCGATCTATCTAGAGACGGGTTGAGGACATCTACTGGTCTCCTATCTAGGCCTATTCAGCAAAATGGGCAAATCGAAAACGAGAACATGTTGAATATGCAATAAGGGCAACGTTAATGCTGAGTTCATTCTTTGTGTCATGGTAATTGCTCATAGGTGACATGGACACTGGGGTAGCGGAATACTAAAGCCGAACGAAGTGAAAGCAAGAATTCTCAGAAGGATTTTCAATTTTGTGAAGGAAGTAAATCTACTAAAAATGATTAAAGCCGGATATAATCAATATACAAACTCTGTTCGCAGTACAAAGAGCCTAGAGAACCAAACGACCCCTTTCAATGTAAATATCGCAGTAAACTGAGTATCGGCATATCAATTGTTTCGATCAACGAGTGGTTGATTAAAGTCAACGAAGTCAACTATTTCACACAGAGAAGATCTTGAAGAGAGTAAATCAGTATTTTATAACGATCCATTTTTATGTAAGATAATGTAATACCGCAGTCAACAGAATGTATGAGATCTTTTGGTTAACTCGCGGATGACTAAATTCAACGGAGTCAAACGCACAGTGATTATCATTTAGAGACTAAACCAATGTGACCAATGTGCCCAATGCTATTTCCAAATGAGGTTTCTCTTTCTCCACTTATGTAACAAAAAAAACAAGAATATTTATAGAGTACGTACACTCCAAATCCCGTTCATTGATGACTCGAATGTTCAATTGAACTTGTCTTTAAAGAAACTACAGAGGAATATCGAAGAGAGGACATCGATTCAAGCACAGAAAGTTGCTTCAAATTGGCATCAAAGGCATCAAACCAAGAATATTGCCAGTCCACAGATAAAATAAAAGAAAAACGTAGAATCTTTCTCTTAATTCGGAAATCAGAAATCTATTCTAAAAACTACAGTCTTCGATCGAATACAGACCGATTATTGGCCAGTTCATTCCTTTTTCCATAATCTGCACAATTCGAGTCTGGAACCCACGCAATAGTAGCACTATTATTCTGAACTAACTACTGCAGGCATGTTTACAATTTCAGAGTACTATAGAGGTATTTCGGTTGATTGCAAGACAAGACTAGGCAATTTCTGTCTGCTTATAAACTTTTCAGGATTTACCCTGTAAACTTCAGCACCTGCATCTTACTTTGTTTTTGAGCCATCTGCGTATCGCACCTTGTCGTCAAGTTGAATCAGCGGGACTTCTTCAATGCATCTTTCCCTAGAACGTATGACACTTTGGAAAAGGACACTTAAAGTCAAACTCTGGTACCACATAGGCAGTTGACATAAGCACGCAGTCCTCCACTATTACAGAGCTGAAGCTGGCTTGCCCTGCAATAAATACATTCGAACATGGCAAGTCGAGTGGTGTACTAGAACACCGGTAGGAGCGCTCAACATTAGTGTTGTATAATTCAGGCCGTAAGATCTAATTTCATTCGATAAGACAGTTCAGTTCTGACTATATGTCGTTTCAATCAATGCATGTATAATCTATGGCTGGTGAGGAAACTATAACAGAGCTGAAGCTGATGTGACTCCGGTCTTTATGCACATATTCTGGCTTGCCCTGCAATAAATACATTCAAACCTGGCGAATCGAGTAGTGTAAGGGTACCGGTTGGGGTGTTAAACATTAGTCCCGTATAATTAGGGTACAAGTTAGGTCGTGAGGCCTAATTCCATTCTATAAGACAGTTCACTTCTCGCTGCACGTGCGTTACGATCAATAGATGTGTTATCTATGACTGGTGAGGGAAAATTGCAAAGTTTCAACGCAGTGTAGCGAATAATGATTATTTCATTGTGCAAGTCAACATGTGCCTCATAGTAGAAGTACTCTTCGTTAATTTATCGATATTAATAACTAACAGAGTATTTTCAGTTAGTAAAATAAAATAAAAAATTTACAGAATATACGAGTTAAATTTACTATACAGGGCATAACAAGCGGACGGTCTATCTTTCTATGTGATTGCACATAAATTGAAGAGCATAAAGAGCGGCCTAGTTTGTAGTAGCTGCGAAATTTAGTGCTCCTGGTCATGAACTACTATGCTCAAGTCTACCCACTATCTAACTGAGTTTTGAATGCTTTAGTTCGTCTTGGGCCGTCAAACCATTGTAACATTTTCAATACCTTCCTACAAGAATGACTGATTTCTTTGTTCTAGAATAAATTCTGAAATAATTCTAGGAACGTTGGAACAAGGTGTTCACCAGTTCGGAATCAATTAGGATGTTTCTAGGAACGCTAATATTAATTTGCAGCACAATTCACTCTGTTCAAGTCCGTGTTGGAACAAATCTAATGAATCAGGGTATTCGAATGTACATGACACACTGGACAATCGTTGAAAGTAATTATTTTCTGCCGATGTAGCCATTTTATTCTGAGTAAAAACCTACAAGGGAATAGACCAGGGTGTATTTCTCTTCGGTTGACTTGAAAATATTTAATTTCTTACTTTCCGCCGTCTGAAAACACACTTAGTATAGCCAGAAACATCTACTTCAATGCTGCCCATATTTTTCGGCGAAATTTAAGGCACAAATTTAGCGCCAGTGTGGTCCTGACCTTAGGAATCAACGATATAAAATCTTCTAAATCAGTCATGAATAATTTCAAAAATATAAATGGAGATATACGCTTCGTCAAATAATTTCCTAGAATTCTCTGCATATTTTGAATTCTTACTAAAGCGTGAAGTCGCAAAAACATTGGATATTGGTAAATATTATTCAACCAATACGAGGAAAAATCTTTGTAGCGAGAAGCCGCTACTGGAGAATTTTCTTTTCACGGATTGCAGCATGGTTTCTGTAATCGAAGCGCATGCTTGGCATCAGAGATATATGCTGCATTTCGTCGCCACTGCGAAATATTATTCTGTGAGGTCGTTAGTTTTGCCTTTCTGTAATAATCTATTAAATTATAATGAATACCATATAATTGGAAATTACCTCAGATTTGAATATTTCGTATAAGCCTGGGAATTTATTTATTTTTCATTTAATGTTGGAAACAGAGTTTCTTATAATAGAAATTGATCTGATGTCAATTGTATGCGTTCAGTTGAGTTGAAAATTATACTCCCCACAAAAATTGTCGCATCACCCTATTTTTACGACAATACTACATAAACTTTTAGGTTAGTCATTCAAGCGTCGCTTGGTAACTTTCATAAGTGTAAAATAAGAAGATATCATTCAAAAGAGATGAGTTCATGATGGAAAATATCAACAATTTTCGAGTTATTGAAAAATTGAAAAATTCTACCATCTTCAAACATTCGCGAAAAGACCAATCAACTAGCATCGAATGGTTACTAATCATTTTCAAAATCGAGCGTTTCCTCCCCAGGCCCTAATTACTGCCAGTATATGTCTCGAAAACCCCTCAAACAAATTTTGGATGTGCTCTTGAGTCACTGAGTTCCAAATTTCAGGAAGCAGTGTACTACAAGGCATCCTACGTTGCCGAATTTGCCACCCCATGTTGTCCCAATGTTCTATGGGATTCAAGTCGGGACTTCTAGCTGGCCATCTTAAAATATCAATTTTGGCATTTTGCAGAAATTCTGTAACTACTCTAGCTGCATGAGGCCGAGCATTACCATGCATATAAATGAAGTTTGTGCCAATCAAAGGGTACAGCATGGGGTTCAAGAATATCTGCGATGTATCTGACTGCTGTCATTCTTCCATTATTCACTAGGACTAACTTAGTTCGGCCATGGAAAGAAATGCCTCTCCACACCATCACTGAGCCCCCTCCGAAGTTTTCGGTTTGCCGGATATTGCATTGCTGATAACGTTCCCCAGGTCGTCTGTATACAGACATGCGTCTATCATTCGATACTAGACAGAACCTGGACTCGACCGAAAAGAGAACATTTGACCATTCTTGAATACCCCAATTTGCATTTTCCCTCGCAAACTGAAGTCTTGCAACTCGATGCTCTCTGGTGAAACGCGGGCCGGTAGAAGCCACCCTTGGTCTGATATCGTCTTCTCTGAGCTTGTTCCTAACAGTTTGCAATGAAATATGTACATTTCTGAAAAGTTCAAGTTCATTTTGTAGCATTCTAGCCGTACAGTGCCGATCTCTTAGTGCAGTTAAACGAAGCCAACGATCATCAGCTGGTTGTTATCCGATTTCTTCCCTGTCCGGTCCTTCTTCCATATTCCCCTGTTTCGTGGAATCGATTGATTGCTCTTGAAATAGTGCTTTGGTTAACATTCAGCAAGTTAGCCACGTAAAGTTGGCTTTGCCCCTCCTCTAGAAGTGCCACATTTCTTACCACTTTATGATCACTCAAATAGCGTTCAGGACGTTCAGCAGCCATTACAATAAATCGATTGTGGAATTCAGAATACCAAGTGATGCGACAATTTTTGTGTTTTGTGTATTTCCACTTTCCAACAGCGTATTCTATGAGAGTTATTATCTTCTTGAATTTTGATGAAAACGTTGGACTAAAGGAAAGTTTATAAGACCTTCAGTTCTAAAAAGGATAGATGTTAAAAATCCAAGAACATATTTGAGTGTTTTTTGATTCTCGATAGGTCTTTCCACGGTCGTCGCCAGAACCAAAATTTTTGGTGAGGCTATAAGTTCATATTAAAAGATAACGAATACAAGGTGATTACACATGTTTCATGCCGCAGCGCCATGCTTATTTAATATGTGTATTCAGAACTTTTTAGTCACCATTGTATTTTTCAGCGTTTTTTATAATAGTATCAACCAAAAAGCAAAACCAATTAGATTTTTCTTTAACAGGATATTTCAAGACAAGTTTGAAAGTTGAGTCGAAAGTCAATCATCTGAGAAATATCGCAATACAAAGATGGCGGGAAAATAATATCTTCATTTTTCATCTCACAACCGAAAAGCAATAGAATATTAAAAATTTTAGGGAGTATCATAACTATAAAACAAAAGATTTGAACTTCAAAATGCGTGAAAAGATTTCATGCAAGCAAGCCCTTTAATTCTTGTTAACTAAATTTGAAGAGAAACGCAACGACTTGAAAAGACGAACACTTCTACCGTCAGAAAGACGGGAAAAAGTTGTAGCTAGCGATGGGCAACATTTTGAATGGTTCATTTGTAATCATTTTCACAATAAAGTTGTATTTTCATAAAAAAAACAGCGAGAACTTTGTTCCGGACCTAATAAGTAACGCGCTTCGAAAACACCTTATGTAACAAGTAATTAATTACCAATGGCAGAAGAGAGCACAGAGTGTGCCGCAGCCAATTAAAAATTCTGTATGACTAGAGGTACTACATACTTCTATTACACCTGTTCGGAAATAAACGACTAGCAAGTGAACTTAACTTTATGATCTTACAAGTATCAAGGTTTCAAGCAGCTTGAAAAAGCTTGATGTCAAGTCAAGCTTTCATTTGCCAGATCAAGCTTTTCGAAAAATTTTCAAGCTGCTTGACTTGATGAAACTCTAGTGCTCTGGTAAGAGCTGTGCCGCGAGCTACGAGCAACGCTTTCGTATTATTTCAGTGCTAATTTGTACTCCACTGTTCTGTCAAAGTTGTATTTAAAGATTCCTACTAGTTGCGAATGGTTTTCTTCAAAAGGAAATTCTTGAATAACGGTCATGGATCGCCGTTACTGCTCGAGGTCTCCTGTCATGATCACCACCTTCGGATTATTCTAGATACTATTAAATAGGACACCCCAAGCTTTTGACCTATTCTCGTATAAGTTCAGCTTAGGTTATCTAGAACTACTTCTTCAGCACTTTCTGCCAGGGTCAAATTTCGTGTTTCGCATTACATCATTACCGAAAATCAAAATTTGCAAAAACAAACGTTAATCGCAAAGATTAATCAACAGCTGCCGTATTGGTTTCTTGCACAATCTCGATTTATGTCTTCATTTTATTTCTCATGAGGGAACATGTTCTCCAATAAAAAGCAACAAATTTCGTTCGCATATATTCGGAAATATGCGAAAAAATAACAAGTGTTAATAAAAAATTGCCTATCAAAAAAGAAAAATTGAAATATTGGAATAATGCGTTAATTTCTTTGCGTAATGTTTTTGAAGTGAAATATTTCGATTCAATATTTTGACTTTGGAAGCAACTATGAATCATATTTGAAGAGAGAAAGTTAAACAAAGCATCCAAAAACAAAAAGAGTTAATATTTCAAATACAAGCATCTTATTCCATGGGAAAGACACTGAAGGTTTATTAGAGCAAAAAATATTCATCTGCAAATTAGTTATAACAGTTTTTTCACGGTTATCGGGCAGTGTAGTTTACCGAGATCGAATTTGGGTTACACTTTTGAAAATTTAACCAGTTTATATCATTCATTTCGATAGAACATGAATTAAATTTTCAAAACTCTATTATCCGTGGAAGATATCAGTCATAGAATGAGGCACTAGAATCTAATCAATTTTCATCAGGCTTTTTTGAATAATTAATGAACCGCTATCTTGCTATTCACGAACTAGGACTAGTTTATAGGTACATAATTCTTGTTTACGCTAACAGTAAAAATTGACCCAGTCTGTGGCACGCGCGTTGTTTCTATCAAGTTTTATTATACTCACCGACAAATTTGTCAAGAACTAAGAGTCGATTTGATAACTTCATTTATAGCAAATCACTTTGGGTACATCACGAATTCTGTTAAGTTAATATGTAGAATTTCAACATTAATTATTTCGTTTTATTTTTGTGAAAATTTTCCCTTCATACTACAACTTGCTGCTAATGGAGATCTGTTCCTATCTTCAAAACCAATCATCATTAATAAAGTTATTTCTTTACTTCCTGTTAGTTCATCCATAATAATATCGTATCCATACAATAAATTATTTACACTGAATCTGTCTATCAAGTTTGACTACTACAATTAATTGTTAAATTTAAATCAACAAAGTTTGGAAAACCAATGACAACAAAACTAATAATGTTTTTAATCATTGTTTCCAATTATTGAAACAATCTGAAATCGTCTAACCCTTGAATTGCGTTAAAATCGCCGTAAAAAACTAAATGAAGTTCCACATACATACCCTGTACCTGAGATTTCAAGTTTTCAAGTTATGGCGAAAAAACGAATTTTACGTACCTACTTGAAGTTGGTAGAGGAGGCTTAGATTTCTGCACATGTATAGACATATCGCAGAGCATAGACAGGCTCCTGGGCATATATAACAAACTGTTATTGTTTCAACTGTCAGTAGAATTAATTCAAACAGCATGGCTAGCTACAAAAATAAGCAAATAATTAATTATTCTAAATCTATATCTAAAAATTCCTGCCACTGCTAGAACCTGATGAAGATTATTGTAGACAAAGTTCATGAATTTGAGAGTTGCTGTTTGGGGTGATCTCTCAGCTCTATAACCATGTTGTGCGTCAGCCAGCAGATTATACTCTGCTAAAAAAGCGAACATTTTGTCACAAAAGACTCTTTTCATCACTTTTGATAGTGTGTTTAAGATCGAAACAGGCCTGTAGTTCATCAGATCGGTCCTGTCTTCTTGTAAATAGGTATAGCAGCTGCCATCTTGAGCAGGGATGGAAAACCCCCGTTGACGCAGATAAATTGATTAGAAAAGCAATCGGTTCAGCTATGACTTCTTCTAAAGCTTTTAATATCTTCGAATTGATCCCGTCGGGTGTTTTTCAAGTTTCGAAGAACTAGTTTGACATATTTGTCGTCAATGGGACTGAAGAAAAAAGTCTTTTCAAAAATAGTGCGAGATGTGCAGGTTTTTGGCCTATCATTGCCGAAATGTTCTCGAAGTTTGCACTCATTCTTTTTTGAAAATAAATCCGCGATGAGATCAGCTATCACACTAGGGTTGTTGATCATACTCATTTCTTTGAATACTTTTTGTATACTCTGTGTCCTACCCTCACCCCCCAAAGTACAGCCAACTATCCTCCTTACCGATTTAGTTCCGTTCTCAGATCAAGCCATCACGTTGTTATAGTACTCTCTTCTTAAGCTTAATACAATTTGTATGTCTCCTGTCAACTTCACAACCTAAATAGATTTCTCAAATTATTACCTCTACTTCGTTACTTTTTTATGTGAATTGCGTTTAATACGAAAGGTGGGACAAAAAAGATCTAAAGCTTCTCTCAAGCAATCAACGAATAGGGAAAATTCCGCATCAGCACATTTACAAGAATATAGTTTCTTGTCCAGCATGGTTTCTTGTTTGCAACATCTTTCATTATTTTGGTGCACACGCCGTTCTCGAGATATATCAATTTTTCAAAAGGCAAAAACTCGATCATTTTCAAGTTAAACTAGGATATTTCATGAACGAAACAAGCTAGTATGTGCTAGGTGTTTTTGTGATTGGAATAACAAGTGTTATCGAACCAGTCATCAATATACAGGGTGTTCTATATTGAATAACAGAGTTGGTATGCATTTCCGGTGAAGTGAAAATATTTTAGAAATAGAGTTTCGGATAAGCTGAATCAACTAGCGAAATTTCAGTACGATAGCATTATTAGTTCTCCATAAACGTCTAATAGGTCATTCAACTTGGGATACCCGGTATATACTACTTCAAGAAATTATAGCACCACCTGATTCATTTATTTATTTGTCATATGGAATACTGAGAGATGAATTAACATACAGTATTCACTGATTCACAATTAAAAAAAACTGAAAATCACAAAAGGATTACAACTGAAATAAAAACAATATAGAATGCAATGACAGTATCGAAATTAAAATAAAAAGTAAAATCAGTTTCCACAACAAAAAAATATCAAGGTTTGAGTTTTATCAATACATAGAGTAGTAAATTTATATTTTTTCAATTTACAACCCACAACTAATATCTAAGCAGCACTCAGGCAAAACAAGCAAGAAAGAGTAACAAAAAATGGCATTATGAATGCGTTCTGGTAACTCTTCTTTACTTCTTACAGGAATAAGATACACTTCACTCTTGATTTTGCCCCATAAATAAAAATCAAGGGGCGTCAGGTCCGGAGAACACGGTGGCCATAAATTTGGTCCTTGATTACCCAACCATCTATCCTTGAACATTTCTGTTAGCTGCCGATCTAGAGCTCGTGTTTTATGTGCTGGTGCACCATCCATTTGGTAATAGCAATCCCTCAGAATGTTAAGGGGTAATCCATCTAAAATATTTGCTGATGTTCCTCTCAAAATTTCCAGGTATCTTTGTCCATTAAGATTTTCCTCATAAATGTGATAAACCAACAAATCATTCATTAATACTGCGAAAACGTTCACGCTGAATTTATTTTGGAAATCAATAACCTCAATGAAATGTGGATTCTGTGGCCCAAAAATGTCGATTTCTCCTGTTGGTTATTCCACTTTCATTGAACTTGGCTTCATCAGACCATATAATTTTTTACAGAATTGTCTCATCTTCTTGAAGCCGAATTAATAAATTTTCACAGAAATTTAGCCGCTTGGGAAGGTCAGTTGGTTTCAATTTTTGTAGTCTGATAAAAGAATACGGGTGCATGTTATGTTTCTTACGGATCCTTTGAATGGAAGTATAACTCAATCCAATATCCATTGATGCTGACTTAATGGACGCATGTGGATTGGCACGAAAATACGCTAGCGTATTAATTTGATTGTCGTCGTCCTCGAGAATTGGTTTTCTTCTAGTTTCTATGTATTTTATTCCTCCAAATTGCAGAAAATTGCTTCTAATTCTTCGAAATTTTGTTTTACTCATAGGCGCCAAATTTGGGAATTGGTTATTGAATTGGCTGCAAGTTCTATTCACCACTTTTTGACATTCGCCATGAATTAAAAAGAGATTAAACATATCCTCGTTTGAATAATCAGCCATTTTATTATCAATCTGGTGCTCTTCAAAAACGTTCACTTCAAATTACCAACAATTCTTGTTGAAATATCAAATTCGAATGAACGAAGTGACAAGTACATTCATTTTAGGCACCTGTCAGGTGAGCGTAGCCAGTTCAGCTACTTGATTCAAATATTTCAAAGCATTCTCTGTTAGTTTTTGCAAAATCATCAAAATTCAATATATTCCCAAATTATTTCGGAACTATAAGAGATGGGTAAAGTACATGCTGATACAATTCCATCTTAAATTTGACGCTTCATCTGATGGCGATATAAAAATGGGCACGTGCCATTTGAAAAAATTGAGTTATTGCTGTTTGAAAAAGGCCAAATTGAAAAAATCATACAAAACAACTCAATAAACATTTGACATGTGTAGACTGCTTAAAAAATTCCTTGATCCTTCTTCTATCTTCCCAAGCAAAAATTGTGTCTGTACTGCAAAAGATCTACGATCTACAATTTTTTTAAGTGTTCCTCAAAAATCGAGTTTATAACAAAAATAATTAAATCTGTCAAAAGTTTTGACAGATAAGTCACGATCTCGCAGCTGTGAGGGTAAAATAATTCTCTGAGTTTCTGACTTTGGGAGGTGCTTTCGGTGGTTATTGAATTTTTTCGTTCGTTTCGAATTGCTGGTCTTCCAGAACAATATGTTTACTTAGTTTTTTACCAGAACTAGGGTTATTTATATGCATGGCGAATTAATCTGAAGAAATATTGTCTTAAGAACAAAAGAGTTAAAGATTTAAAATTGAACAATATATATATATATATATATATATATATATATATATATATATATATATATATATATATATATATATATATATATATATATATATATATATACCTATTCCTGAGAACAGTGTTTTCATAGACAGATAGACACACGGATAACGATGTGATCCTATAAGGGTTCAGATTTTTTGAGGTAAGGTACTAAAAATGAGAAGTGATCCAATTGGATTCTCACAATAAATATTAAATTATCGTGAGAATTTTAAAGTGACAAGCCATGTTTTGAAGCTTAATCATAAAAAACACGAATGCAACGATAGAATCTTAATGAAAGAAAAGAATTCTTAGAATCTGAAGTTTTCGTTATGTTAGCATTCCAACGGTCCATTAACAAACAACTGTTTCTCGAACCACTTAAATTCTTCGATCAAAATTAGAATAGCGCGTGAAGAACCTTTCCTCGATTTAGTAGTTTATCAATTTTTTGTAACAGTTCGAATAATCAAAATTATTCAGATTTTGTTCAATTTTAAATCTTTAACTCTTTTGTTCTTAAGACAATATTTCTTCAGATTAATTCGCCATGCATATAAAACTCTAGTTCTGGTAAAAAACTAAGTAAACATATTGTTTTGGAAGACCAGCAATTCGAAACGAACGAAAAAATTCAATAACCACCGAAAGTACCTCCCAAAGTCAGAAACTCAGAGAATTATTCTACCCTCACATGAAGTAATTGGTTTAATCAATCTACATACTAAACAGTTTATCCTATTCCAATTACGTTATCATTCTCATAACAAAAAAAGAACCTTTGAACACATCTCATTGTTGCTACAGGCAATAATCTTATAACACTGAATTTGGCAGAACAACAGGTTGAATTTAATTTAATGGAAAAGAAGTCTGAAAAGAAATCTGAATATAGAAAGAATTACACGGGAAAGGCTCTTGAGAAATTGCAAACAATTATCCCTATTATACAGGGTTAGGCAAAAGTACCGGAACGGTTAATTATCTCAGTTATTTACCGAGCGATTTTTTCGAAAATTGGTCTTCCAACATTGCTAAACATAAAGAATTTAGTGTTGATATTTTGTACTCGCTAGTGTTCTTGGCGTAGCCGGAAATGACGAAAAAATGTGAATTTCAAATGTAACACCTTATATGTTTATTTATTTTTAGATTCAGAGAGAAAAACTTTTTTAGAAACAATCAACAAAAAACATTTCATTACAATGTCGAGTTCATAAAAAATTAAAATAATAAAAATTATATCACCTAAATTAAATTACTTTTGCATTAGTAATCAACGGGACAGGTTGACAAATTTCGAGTATTTGTTGAATTTAGATTTTTGCACTTCAATTGCTAATATTGGTATTCAAGGTCAATGAAGCAGAACGGATCGAGTTTTTAATGAATCGTGGATATGGTGACAGACAACGATCTTACCAAGAAGTTCGCAGTCTGTTCAATACTGTTCACCCAGATCATCAAATTAGTAAATCTACATTATGCAGAACTATTCAACGATATGAAGCAAGTCGGCAAGTGAAAGATATTCCCAGAGCAGGACGCCCTAAGTCTGCCACTGACGAAGAAACAAAGTTGGACATTTTACAGGCAAATGAGGAAAATTCTCAGGTTTCTACAAATAAACTAGCCTTGAATCAGAAGTCAGTTTGTAGGATACTGAAAACAGAAAAAATTAATCCTTATAAAATTAATTTCGTCCATGAGCTTACTGAAGACGATCCTGACCATAGAGTACAATTTTCAGAGACCATCATGGAAATGATTATGGCGAATCCAAATTTTTTGAATAAAATCGTATTGTCGGATGAAGTTACGTTCTGCCTCAACGGTTTAGTGAAGAGGCATAATTGCCGTATTTGGTCGAAAGACAGCCCACATTGGATTAGAGAGGTTTGTACACAACATCCGCAAAAATTGAATGTTTTGGCAAGTATTATCGGTGATCACATAATTGGTCCATTTTTTATAGAAGGAAATTTAAATGGAGAGCGATATTTGGAATTATGGAGAAATGAAATTGTGCCGGCCATAACAGCTTTATTTCCAAATTTAAATAATCCGTTAAGCCCAGCTGGTATTGTATGGTTTCAACAAGATGGAGCTCTCCCACACTTTGCGGTAGATATTCGAAATTGATGAAGTTTTTACAGAAAGATGGATCGGTAGAAGAGGTCCTATCGAGTGGCCCCCGCGGTCACCTGATCTATCGCCTCTGGACTTCTTTTTATGGGTCTACTTGAAATGCCGAGTTTATAGAAAACGATCTGCCAATCTAGATGAGTTAAGGTGTTGCATAACAGAATGAATTAATTTGATACCCCCACAATTTCTGTCACGTTGATTATGAATTCGAGAATAATTTGATTAAGGTGATAATAATTATTGTCATTTTGATTTTTTTATGAACACGACATTGGAAGAAAAGCATTTTTCTTGATTGTTTCTAAGGAAGTTTTTTCCTCTGAATATAAAAATAGATAAATATATAGGGTGTTATATTTGAAATTTTCATGTTGTGGTCATTTCCAGCTACACCCGAAACACTATAGAGTACAAAATATTAACACTGAATTCTTTATGTTTAGCAATGTGAGAAAACCAATTTTCAAAAAAATCGCTCGGTAAATATCTGAGATAATTAGCCGTTCCGGTACTTTTGCCTAACCTTGTATAGGTAAGGAGAATGTGTTCGGACTTCTTATTTTTTTTTCTTTTGGAAGGAGGATGCCCGTCATGCCACTGCTGGCCGCCCAAGATGATTTAATGTGTGTTTATTCGCTTCTTCAAGAAGTCCAAATTGTAAGCTATCGGAAAAATGTTCCATGGAATCGATTCGCACAGCATACAAGCTCCGTGAAGAAAATATTTGCTATAGATAGAGGTACGTTGCTGAGCCAGTTGAACCGTTTGCTAATGGGAGTTTTCTGCAAGACTAGTTTTTCTTTAGAACTGAATTATTCCGGGACCAAGCGTTTCAGTTCTTCCGAGAATTTACCATGGAATTATCTGTGTGAAAGATAAAGATCAGCTACCTGCCGCTTTTAAGCAAGAGATTGGAGATCAGGTGAAATCTTCGGGTGGTCAATGAGGTGTACTGCTCTCTTCTGGACACTATTCAATAGAAGTAATAAATGTTTGTGTGCGGAGTGCCACACATGAGAACAGTATTCCAGACCAGGTCGCACCAATGACCTGTATAAAAGTATCAGTTGCGTCCTGAAACGAAAACTGATTTTAGCAAAAGCATATTAGACAATGGCTGATACATGGTCATGTCAGCAAACTTCGGTGTTTACTGTCATGCCGAGTAGATACATGTTTGTTTCTGAGGAGATTTGATGTGCTTGCATGATTAGAAGAGGTTCCCTAGCAGTAACTTTCTGTTCATCCGGTTCCACTTTAATACCTTCCCCAAGTCTAAATTCAGTGACATGATCTGTTGGTATCTTTGTTGGTGTGTCTTCTCAGCAGTTATAGGACGCTGACTAGAACATGAGGACACTAAGGTTCAGTCGTCCGCAAACCCAAATATTCTGTTTTCGGTGGAATGGCGCAAGTCATTCATTTGCAACAGGAAAAGAGTTGGTGATAGTATGGAGCCCTGGGAAACTCCTGCATTAACCACAACAACCACCATCTGAATCGACCTACTGAAGAGAAAGCTACTCATACAACCACGCAATTTTTCGGGAAGTCCATCTGCGATTAGTTGTTTCATCAAGGCTGCGTGACAAACCCTGTCGAAAACCTTTGAGGTACCAAAAGCAATGAATCTTGATTCGCCATGCTTTCAATTGTTGATATCCACAAATGGTGACTGAAGTCATCAGTTAATCGTTGTCTACGGAAATCGTATTGTGGATCACTGATGATGCCCTACACTCCAGATATTTTATGAACTAATCGTTTATCATTCTTTCCATGACTTTTGACATAAGGGGCAACAATGAGATTGGACAGAATTTTTGGGGTATGAATTTCTTCCCTTTGTTTGGAATCGGTTTTACACTGGCAACTTTCCAACACTTCGTGAACGATTAAAAACAGGTAGTAACTTTGGAGCACTTTTCTTCAAAATATCAAGACCAACTGCTTCCTTACAGTTCAGCTGTTGAAGAACGCGCCTTAGCTGCGTACTCTGAACTTTACTTCAGACATGTTCGATTTTACTGAAAGCAGTTCGATTGAAAAATGACCTTATCAAAAGTTTTTGTAGTATTCTAGTTCTAGTCTCTGGTGCAATTTGACTTGACATTTACCTTTTAAAATAGTACCTACTAGATAGAACATAATATGTTAAGCTAGGTGACAATTTTAGTGACATAGAAACAAATGAGTAAACGGTACCACAAGGTTCGGTGCTCGGACCTTTCCTATCTTCATAATATGTTCTTAGCCTGAAATTCGTTGAATATATGTCGAGATATTACATAATTGATCGATGAAGCCTGAACTACGTGATAATTGATATTCATAATGAATAATAAAATAAAAGAAGTTACTATGTTTTAACTATCACTAATTTATTGATGTAAAGAATTATAAAATTTTGCATTGGTTAGACCGGTTTCGGACATACGTCCATTATCAACAACAAGCTAATGAAAACTGAATACTCATGTACAATACAGGAATTAACATCAATAAAATGCTAGTAGAGGTCACAGTTACTTGAATAATGGTGATTAGGTAATTAAGTCGACCTGGTCGTTAAGGAGATTAACCCTTTCTACCCTTGATGCCTTGAAAATTTCCATCGATTCAAAGAAATTGAGTTTATAAGATTTATCACAGGAATGAAGAAATTTCAGCTGTTGAAGTTCTGGAAAAGAATTACATTCATTCAGACAATGTGCAGCTAAAGCTGAATCATATTTCTGATGTAGGAATGACCGGAAATGTTCTTTGTATCTAGCCTTGAAAGAGCGTCGTGTTTGACCTATATAAAAGGAATTGCACTCAGAACATGTTAATTGATATACTCCTGATTTTTCGAATTTATCTTTTGTGTTGAAAAGCAGGCCTGACAATTTGCTATCTGGTTTGAATGCAATATGAACTTTTTCACTATCTGACAAAACTCTAGCAACCTGTTCTGACGTCTTCCCAAAATATGTTAGAGACATAAATTTTTCGGGCTTTTCTTTCTTGGATTGGGGATATATCATGTTGAATGTGATGTTGCTTATTTTTCGATTAATTAAACTCTTTATTGCTTTTATATCGAAGCCGTTGTTCTCTGCTATTAACATAATGGTGTTGAATTCTGATTTTCGGTCCATGTCCGATAAAGGCAAAGAAATCGCTCTGTGAATCATGGATTTGAAGGCTGCTATTTTTTGAGAATACGGATGAAATGAAACTATGGGTGTAACATTATCCGTGTACGATGGTTTTCTGAAGATATTAATTGATAAACGGTTATTATTCTCCCGGGTAATTGTTAGATCTAAGAAATTGATTTTACTATCGACTTCTGTTTCTACTTTGAACTTAATTTCAGGATAAATGTTATTAATGAAATTCAGGAAGATTTCTAGCTGTCTATTCGTTCCAATGAAACAGGCTAAAATTCCCTCAACATATCGGTACCAAAATAGAATATGCCTTTTCGTCAAAGGTGACGTCATAATTTTAGTGTTTATCAAATTAGACATGAAGAGATATTATACCTTTGCAGACGATACAATTCTATTTTATAGTGGTAATAGTAACGAAAAACTTGAAATACTAATAAACTATGACTTCAAAATCTATGGAGCATGGCTAAATCACAATAAGTTAAAAATTAATTCAGACAAAACTAAATGTATGTAATTTAAACAAATTGAGAATTGAATTGTTAAGAAATAAAACTGAATGATGTTGTGATTGAAAAAGTTGATAAACTATCATGGTATGATTCTGGATGAAAAATTTAATTGGAAAGAACACACCGCTTCAATTTCAAATCATACCAATAGGTGCATTAAGTAAAAATAAAAATTATCTTTCTAAAGAATAAAGAATGGATGCTAATCAATCCTACTTCTTTTTCTCACTTCAGTTGCCTTATTCGGATTCAGAGGATGTATAGTAAAACCACTTTCAATAGCGTGCAAATGTTACGAAACAAAATCTTAAAAATCTTATTCAACCAAGATCATCTAACGCCATCGGACAATTTATGTAGGTAATTGAGACTTAGAAGACTAAATAAACTTATGGAGCAGTGAAAGTTAATGCATGAAAAAAAAAACAAAAATGTAACATTGAAATTACATTTCCTGGGATGTACACCAGCATTACACCAGGGCAGAATACAATATACAGTGTGTTCCAACGAAAATTTACCACCCCCTCTATCTCAAGATGGACTGATTTCGGCGAAAAAAGCTGAGAAACGCTAATGTCATATTGTAGGCTGACCAATTTCTGATAGTATGTAAAATCATCCTTTATCGACGGTAATTTGATAATAATGAAGACACTTATTTGTAGTTGTTAGAGTAATTAATAGATCTCAGGGTCACAGAAATTTTGGGAAATGATGAAACCCTTTCAGAGATACGTTTTCAGCAAGATGGTGCTCCTACACGTTTTAATGTTCGTGTGCGACAGTATTTGGATGCAAATTTCCCAGGTCGGTGGATTGGAAATGAGGAAGAGTTAGTCCCTTAGATATATCGATATTAAATCGAGAGAAACCTAAACTTGGAAGAGCTGCGGAGAAAAATCATCCCCGAATGCAGACTTTTGAAACCAGAAGTTCTTCAATATGTTTATAAACAATTCGTGAATCTTATTCAACCAAGATCATCTAACGCCATCGGACAATTTATGTAGGTAATTGAGACTTAGAAGACTAAATAAACTTATGGAGCAGTGAAAGTTAATGCATGAAAAAAAAACAAAAATATAACATTGAAATTACATTTCCTGGGATGTACACCAGCATTACACCAGGGCACAATACAATATACAGTGTGTTCCAACGAAAATTTACCACCCCCTCTATCTCAAGATGGACTGATTTCGGCGAAAAAAGCTGAGAAACGCTAATGTCATATTGTAGGCTGACCAATTTCTGATAGTATGTAAAATCATCCTAGGCAGCACCCAAGTCAAAATTTATTATAAGGAAAGTGGGACGACTGACAACCTTGGAAAGGTCTTCTAATTCACTATTCGAAAATAGAATCTTTATGATTATTTAATATCACACAGAAAGTCTAAACAGAACGAAAAATTTGTACTCCAACGAAAATTTGCCACTCCCTCTATGTCAAGAAAGACTGCAGTAGCGAAAAAAGCTGAGACACGTCAATTTCTGATTGGAGGGGGGCCAATTTATGAGTTGGTTCGGAGCATGTAAGATGCACCATATCCTTAGCAGCATCTAAGTCGAAATTGATTATATGGAAAGTGGTCGAGTGACATATCTTTGGAAAGGTCTTTCAATGTCCTACCAAAGAATTTCATCTTTATAAAAGTTCAATATCATACAAACATTTCAAACACAACGACAGTTTGTAGCGGAAAAAGCTTAGACCTGTCAATTTTTGATTGGAGGGGGAACAATTCATGAGTTGATTGGGAGCATCTGAAATCACCCCTTACCCTCAGCTGCTTCTAAGTTGAAAATCTTTATTTGGAAATTAAATCAAGTGACATATCTTTAGAGAAGTATTTTCCTTTTCTATTAAAAACATTTAATACCATACAAACAGTCCAAATACAACAAAAGTTTCTTTTTTCTGCTATCACTCTCAAGTGACAATTATTGTCCTCAGTACCAAGTTTTTAATTCTCAAGGAAATAATAGTGTGAGATATTGATAAGCATCAATGTAACGTAAGGAACGCACAATTGTTTTTATCTCAACCGTCTGGTAATGCTACATCGGTTTCACATTTGTCTTTCATTTTCCCAATTTTTTTTTGTTCCTTTAACGTGCTCCATTTCTGCCTTTTGACTGATTAGACGCCGAGGAATTCTGTCACTCACTCACCCGGGAATTTTGCCCAACCCCTCTCGTATCGAGAGAAGGAATCTTTAATGTCCAACACATATCTGTTAGACAAGACCGACGGCTTTACATCTCCTTCGAAAGGTGGGTGCTCAAGTAATTCCCAGAATCCGAAAAATCGCACAGACTTTGTGTGTATCGAACCCAGATAATTCTGCGTAGAGGACGAGCGACCTAACCTCTGCGCCTCCGAGCCGGTTATTTTCCCAATTACTTTGTCGTTTGTTAAAAAAACGTTCAACTGATAGCAGGTCCAAATTGTTTCAATTTATTATCGAAATAATAGTTGTGCCAGAGGAACGACAAGGATTTTCAGTGTGAACCATACAGAAAAACAGGTAGGACACCAGTATGTTTTATATTTGATGAATTTTTAACCACGTGTTCGGTAGTAACAGAAAATATGAAGATCAACATCGACCAGTACGGAACGAAGCAACTTAAGTGGCAGTTTTGAGTCACTTACAAGTGGTGACACTAATTCCATCAAGAAATCATCTCGTGTGTCTGGTGTATCAGCTTCAATAGGATCGTAAAACATCGCCAATTTCATTCTTATAAAGTGAAACTAGTTTATGAAATAAACGATGCTGATTTCCGTTTGAAATTTTGTGAAATTTTTAAAGAAAATACTAACAATTATACACATATTCTGTATAATATCTGTTTTTCTGACAAAAATGCCTTTACTCTCAATAGTGAAGGAAAAAGACATAATTGTCGATATTAGGATACCCCGGAATTGGTTCACACAGGCATATATACAAGCGACTCAAAAATTGTTGCGTTGGGCTGGAATTTGTGGAAACCATAATACAGGACCTTTCTTTATCGACGGTAATTTGATAATAATGAAGACACTTATTTGCTGTTGTTAGAGGAATTAATAGATCTCAGGGTCACAGAAATTTTGGGAAATGATGAAACCCTTTCAGAGATACGTTTTCAGCAAGATGGTGCTCCTATACGTTTTAATGTTCGTGTGCGACAGTATTTGGATGCAAATTTCCCAGGTCGGTGGATGGGAAATGAGGAAGAGTTAGTCCCTTAGATATATCGATATTAAATCGAGAGAAACCTAAACTTGGAAGAGCTGCGGAGAAAAATCATCCCCGAATGCAGACTTTTGAAACCAGAAGTTCTTCAATATGTTAAAAAACAATTCGTGAATCGTTTTTATAATTGCATGAAGGGGAGATGATTTTGAGCATTTAATTTGATTTTCGGCATTGTCAAATTTTCGTTGAAATACAAATTTCCGTTGATTAACTGTTTTTAAATTGAGAACTAAAAGAAAGATATGCCACTCGTACCGCTCTACCTATAATGAATTTTGACTTAGGTGCTGCTGAGGGTAGGGTGATGATTTTACATGCTCCCAACTAACTCAGAAATGGTTCACCTCCAATCAAAAATGAACGTGTCGCCAAAATCAATCCATCTTGAGATCTTCGTTGGAACACACTGTATATCTCGATAATGTGGGAACATCCATAGGCTTATTTAACCCTATATTTCAAGCATAACAAGCATTTAATAGATTGCCTAAAATTTTTGAAGAACAAAAAAATTCTCAATATTTTTGAACTATGGAGAGTTAATTCAGAAATGTTATTTTATTTCATAGGCAGCTTTACACAGATACAATTATTTTTGTTATTCTAATTTGCGTGGGAAGCGAAAGAATTTTAATTGGTTTGAATAAATTTATACCATTTTTATTTATAAAAATATTCTATATAGGTATATGGTTAGATATTGTTATATATTCTTCAATGTAAACTGTCAATATCAGTACTTAAGGTACCATTTAGATAGTATATAACATGTTAACAAACTCGTATATTTTTAGTCAAAAAGTATTTTTGAACAAAAAGAATAAAATATTCAAGAGATATACTCTTGAGGAATGCCTTGTACCTCGAAATACTTCAGGAGAGACTACCCGAAATATGAGTGAAAGTCGTATTACTTCTCATTAGTAATTTTATGAATACATGCACTAAGCCATAATACATTACAATCAGAAGACAATAAACTAAGAAACAAATAAAAGAACGAAGACTAGTGAAATATGTCTACCATCGACCAATTAAATTCAAGAAAAAGCTGTGAATTTCGACGTTTTAGTATTACAAATATTGTGAATAGAGCAAAATGAACATTCTGTTCCCCGTTTTCTTTCTGGATGAGAAAAATTGCGGCAAACAGAATCAAGCTCGCGTTTCTCGTTTTCTAGTTATTTGGAAATTTTGAACATTTTCGGAATCAGTAAAAGCCAATATCTCGGTTGTTTTTGAAGTTGTTTAAAAATAGTTCTCACATTCTAAGGTAGTATTTTACGTAGAATGGAACTACGTGCGGAAACTGTTCTTTGTCCAACGGTTTTTGAGTTATAATTCAAACTTGCATATTTTTTTTCAAATATGAACCATGAATAGGGCTGCCATCTCTAAAACCTGCCCCCCAGGACAGTAAGCGTAAGTTCCCCGGATTTTGGAGCTTTCACCCCGGACATTTCAATACTTTTTTCATTCACTTACATCTTGATTAAAATATATTTTACTCTGTACTTGATAGAAGAAAACTTTAATTTTAAGCCTCTTTTGTTGCATGACATAGTGTGTTTAATCGTTCTCGTGACGAGTTAGTAATTTTGCTTTATTTTTAACGTCCCTAGTTTAGGTATTAAATAAAAAATAAACAAACCCAATATTACTTACTCAGTTAATAACATTAAATGAAAACTTGTTAACTTTTTATTTTTTGCATAGTAAAATAGTGCGGCAGCGCGTGTGGTGAAATACCTAACCCACAGTTTTGTTTGCATAAATTATGGAAACGGATCTGATCAAAAACACGGACTTTTCCGATCCGGGGGAACCCGAACGGATGGCAGCCCTAACCATGAGCAACTTTGATTTCGTATTTCGTTTTCTTTTCTGTCCAAAAATATATTATAGGTGTACTTTTTTCACCCAGAAACCGAAAATTGTATAACTTTTACCTAGTAATTTTGTCCATTCACAAAATTTACATGGAATGATTGAAATAGCTGAATAATGTTCTATGTTCCCCTTATGACAGTTAAAGAATTAATTGTTGTGATGACGATTCTGTTAAGTTTTTCAATATTTTTTCATCAAGTTACAATTGTTAGAATACTGAATTGAACCCATATCGTCCTTGACGTTGAATATTAATATGGCGATGTGGGTTCACATCAGAACACTTATGTTCATATTGGTGAGTGGATATTTTATCACTACTGGTGTGAACTTCATCAGTCTGAATAATTTCTACGAAAACTGAGGATTTTCTTCAGCTTCACGCAAAAACCAATTGCAAGAATCGTATCGAGGTTGTTAATCTCATGGCTGCAAAATGTACAATATTCTCATTTTATCAGGTTTATATCTATTTATACAAGGTGTTACATAAAAGTATGTCAGTTGAGGGGATAAATCTACGTACAATTTTGAGAAAAGAAGTTCATATAAAGATAGGTCCGCAAGAGCTTCGTTACGGAACTACAGGGTGTTGAAAGTTCCGGAAAAAATTGGTTTTTCCTTCAAAACTCCTGCAATTTTTGAGATATTCAGCCCAAATGTGGAATACAAGCTATTTTTTACAGCCTCCATCATTACACGTCCTAAATTTCAACTAGAATTCACAAGGTGTTTTCTTTTCTCCAGCCATGTCTTCTTTTGCCATTTCTGCAATACGCCACTGACCAGCGTACAATCAATTTTCGTCTTCTTCGTTCAATTCAGAAACTTTTTGTGATTTTTTCGTATCTCCAACCGTTGTCGAGCAAAAAATGATTAAACGATTGTATGCATTCGCTGTATTGAAAGCATTTCTAATTAAAAAAATGATAAGTAGGCTTTGATTTTCTTCATTGATTTATTTATTTTGACAGTTGCTACAGTTGAACCAGTGTCTGCTCGAATTGTTTATTAAATTAAAGATCAGTTTTCAGACTTTTGAAGTTATTGCTATAAGAAAAAATGGCTAATTTTACTAACGGCGAATTGGCTGATCGATTTATTGATGCTGGGCGAGTTCCTCGCCACGAATAAAGAATTTTGCCCGTTTGAATTTGGAAACGTGAAAACCTCTCTGTGAGTATATTTTTCTGTATTTATCTTTAACACTAGATACAAATATGACCAAGTTGTAATCAGACTCGTTTTAAACTCGTAGAAGCTTATTTTGTTTACTTTCATAGGTCATATTTTAACAAAAACTTGTCATTATTTTTGAGGTTAGCTCCCTTGCAGTATAGGTATAAGTTTGCTATTTTAGAGTTATTACCTAATATATATACTCAAAACATTTATACTTGGTCTTGATGGGTTACTATTAACATCATGCTCGATTTTAAATGGTGATGTAGAAACAGAATGTAGACACGGTTTCAATGGTGATGTCATCTGAGTTACCAAATTTACTTTTGTTTGGTTAGCTTTACTTCTAAATGTTTTACATATGTGTACTTGAATTGCTTTATCGAACATTCTTGGTGGTAATTGGGGAACTTCTTCAACAATCTGCTGAACTGTATAACAAATGTTTTGTTATTTAAGAGCAGTGTTATAGTTATGACCACAAATAGAAAATTACAAGGTTACATAAAATCTATGTAGTTTTATAGCCAGTATCACAGAATGAATCTCAAACGTAGATCATTTCTTGTGATTTTTACAAAGGATGCCGCTATATAAGATAATCTGTAATACGGGCATAAGTATACCAACAATGTATGCAATAATACTGAATTAACATTCTAATAAATAAGTTAGTAAACTATACCTGTACTACAAGATGCAATTTCTTTTGAATTTGTTGGCTCTTTAACTATAGTACTTTCTTCAAATTACTTTTCACACTCTACAAGAATCATCACCCATAGTTTTTCTAACTATATAGGGTCGCTCTGTTGTGTTAGATGTTTGTGTTGTCCTGTCTGGTTGGCAAGTAAATTTTGTGGGCATGCATCCTGGTTTCATACGTACTTGTGATACCGACTCCATCACATGGTATTCCATATATTTTTCCATATCATTTGGCAACTGAAAACTGCAAAGGTAACAATTGAAATTGATAATAAGAATGCTTACCGAGACTAACACAAACATAACCTCAATGAATGACTAGTTATTCCATAGCCTCTACATTTCAACTATTTCACGTCAAACAAACATTAAGTTAAAAATCTATCAATACATAATCACATACTAAGATCAAAGTGATCTTCACAGAAATAACGTGGCGAATTTGTCTTTACATCGTTCCGGTTTCGCCGTGCAAGCTTTAACCATTTATCTCTTATTATTTTCTTGTATGGGACATGTACAAACACCTTGCTGGGTGTCGTTATTGATGTATTTATCCACTGCACACCACTTATAAACTTTAGAATTCATTTTTAACACGAGAAATACGCAACGTTTGTTTACTTTGGTGTCTAGCTGCGCGTAAACAAATTTGACGTTTACGTAAGTATGACGTTACACACGACGCCATGGCACGGCGAGCTGTTTTTGTGTATTATTCAAAAATGACTTCAAACTTTCAAAAACTTTAGTTTATTACCGAAATAAAGGTTTTGTTGTAAACAGTAGATGTGTATCCACATTACGGAAGAGGATTTCAAAATATTTCGTCATGCTTCTTATGAGTGAACCAACTGAAACTGAAAGAATACCGATGCTAATAATGATTTTGGACACAGGCTACAAAATGCCAGCAGTATTTTAAATCAAACGAAATAGAAATAGTAAAACTCTTTCAAAATCTATACTTAAAATATAAAAAATAGTTATGGTAGTGTATGTAGGTCAAAATAAAAATGACTCGAGACTGAGAGCAGACAGTCAAGGATTCAACATTCAACCCAAAAAAAGCCATTCATTCCGAATGTGTGAACAACAGTAACGATGTAGGTCCGAAACGAAGTGCCTCAAGTTGTAAATCTATGCGAGTCGACGCCGACTATTTTTAATTAGGTTCTCATTAGGCGGAAAATATTCGGTTGTCGAAAAGCGAGGCGGAGACAGACAAAATATGCATTCTGAGAAGAGAATAATGTTTATGGCAAAATGCATGCATACAAATACCGGTCATGGGTCGCGTGACATTGAAATTGGCGGCCTTGGTCGATCGCGCTATTTATTCACAGGAATCGTTCACTTTGTTTACAATCAATATTTATGAGCCATAAAATTGCATATTGACTAAGAGTACAATTAGATATTGAGTTGGGGGATAGCTTAGAAATACCTATGCTAGGCGTAGCTCCAAAGTTCAAAGGGGCAATTCTAATTTTATATTGAATAGAATAGAATAGAATAAATATATCTGTCATCAAAGATTACATGACATGTCACAGGTAGGTACAACAGATAATTCGACAAACCATGTATACATACTCATTAAATTTTTTATACATTAAAATTTGAGTCCATGAATTCTTCATATGAATAAAAAGACCCGCTCAAGAGGAAATTCTTCATTTTTTATTGAATTGACTTTGCTTCTGGTTGCTGATATTTTCGGGCAACCTATTATACATTTTGACCCTTCAGTAAAAATATGAATTTTGGTTCATTTTCATTCGGCGGAGAGGGATCGCCAGATCCTGTCTGCCTCTTGTTTAATGAGTGGAGATCACCCCGCTTTGGATGGACATTTTTATCTGCATGAACCTGCTTCAGAACTTCATAGATATACACACACGGTTAGGTGAGTATATTTTCCCGCCTCTCTCGTTTTTGATTTGAAAATTATTCGCAGAGCCTTCTTCTGCAACAAGAAAACTTTATCTCTTTTAGATGATAATCCCCATATCTGTATACCATATGACATTACAGCATGGAAGTAAGCGAAGTACGTAATTTTCGCTGATTGTTGCATTCTTACAATCATGATTTTTCGCAAGGCAAAAAGTCACCGTGACAATTTTTCACATGTTTTTTCGATGTGTGTTGCCCAGGTGATTCTTGAATCAATCCACACACCAAGAAACTTCACTGATGCTATCTCTTCTCTTGGTCCAAAGGTGAGTTCTTCTATTTTGTCTTAGTTCAATTTCAACTTATTTTTCGAGAACCAAGTTCTGGTATTATTTATTACTTCTTCCTTTTTCATTTGAAGTTGTTTTTGCTTGAACTTTAAATAATTGCCGAAGCACTTCCACCTGGTATGTCAATATCATTTATTAGAATCAGAAAAAAGCGAGGGACAAGGATGGACCCTTGGAGAACCCCACACTTCAATTCAAGAATACCTGATTTTTCATCTTTAACCTGTACACCCTGCTGCCTGCTAATGAGGTAT
This sequence comes from Cryptolaemus montrouzieri, assembly GCA_013387265.2. NCBI lineage: Eukaryota > Metazoa > Arthropoda > Insecta > Coleoptera > Coccinellidae > Cryptolaemus > Cryptolaemus montrouzieri. Next base: position 93,671,226 of record JABFTP020000021.1, on the reverse strand, counting down.
GAGCTCAATAAATTGTGTATTTTGCCACGAAAACCACAGAGCTTGATCTTGTTCAGAAGTATATCATGCGACAGGCTATCAAAAGCCTTGCCTAAATCGAAATTCAACATTGAAACTTTGTCACCCTTATCCAAAGCTTTCATAATTATATCAAGGGCACCCGAATTGCAGAAGTGGTACTTCTGTTTCTTCTGAACACATGTTGTGCATTGTTGAACAGATTCTTTTTTTCAAGAAAGTTAACCATTCGGTCTCTAATAGCTATTTCGAAAATTTTGGACATACAGAGCAATTGGCCTATAATTATCACATTTAGTTTTTTCACCTTTTTTCTGCACATGAATGATTTTTGCGAGTTTGAACTCATTGGGAAAATATTCGTGTTTGAAACATTTATTAATCAATAACGTCAAGGGGAGTGCAAGCTCATCTTCAAATGTCTTTATTATTACATTGGACATCCCGTATATATCTTTAGATGACTTCGGCTTTAATGAAGCAATTAATCCTTTAATTTCTGAGACTGAACAGTCGAATAAGTAAAATGATTTCGTGTTTTCAAGATTGTTTATTTTTTGGTGTGACCATTTCTTAAGCAATATTCAGTCCTATGTTCACGAAAAATTCATTAAATTCAGAAACAGTGGGAATCAAATCTATAAATGTTTCACGTTTTGGACGATTGATTTCTTTACGTATTACGTCCCAGATTGCTTTAGGTTGATTCGGAGCGATTAAAGATTATATTGATTATATTATTGTTGAATAACATGAGAACAAAGGAAACTTATTGATTCATATTGAATCATTAGATATAATTGGAGAAAGTAGAACGCTTCGCTTTCAATGACTCAGCCCTATGTCAGGTGTGACTAATAGAATGTTTTTTTAGTTCCAGTTTAATCCGAAGTCATAACGCATAACAAATTAAAATGAGTTATTTGATTTATATAAATAAAATGAAACACTTTTGTCTGATTTCCACAATGTTTATTTTTAATACACACGACCGGTTTCGACAGCTTCATCATTTCAAGTGTATAGAGCTAACAGATAGGTCAAATGTTGAGTAGTGATGAGTGATTTAATTCTAGTAGACTATTGAGAGTGATGCATTTTCGGTTTTTACAAAGTTTGTTGATTTCCAAACTTTCCAAAAGATTCATTGTCATCTCTTTATTGTATTAGTGGAAAATTTTGAATATTCGGATACAGTTATGTGGTTTGTAGATATAATATTTTCAAATTTTGCGGATTTGTTATCTGAGGAGTGATGTCCTTTAATGTAATGTCAAAATTTCGATCAGTTTATCCTACGTTAGCTGTTGGGCATTCATTGTATTCAATTCTGAGAACTCTAAACTATTTGAAATTATTAGTTTTTCGTTTGTTTCACATTTTCTAAATAAGATGCATAACAAAATAACCTTCATTGTTGAAATTGTGTGCAATAATACAGTAAATTCCCTAGCCATAACCCTCACTGAACACAATAATAATCTCACCAACAACAAATATAGAAAAGAAACATTAACAGATTCAACAATGGATTCTTTCAAGAACATTACACATAAATTAGCCGTTTAGGATTCGATGATTCATAGAGCTTTTTTCTTTACCCCATATACCGGGTGGGTCAACACATTCGCGTGGTGTTCCATAATATAGTTACATACCAAAGTAATAATTTTTTGAATGGGACGCCCTGTATTTTATTTAATTTTTTGACTTTGCGAGGAAAAATGAAGGTGAGTGCGCTCGAAATTCCCTACACCTATCTTAAATAGTTTCCAAAATATTTGTCATTTTCTGAAATTTGAGGACTTTCAAAAAAAACTTGTATGCCTTCAATATAGATTTCAAAGCTTTAGATGTACAACTATTGTGATAGTTAATGTTGTTGCTTAAACATATCACTCACCCTGTTACACAGCGTGTTGGAAAACGATTTTTCAAGTGGGGACTCATTCAAATCTCATTTCATTGATTTTTTCAAATAGCATACCCTATATCTAAAGGGTCGAGTAGGTGGTATATTTTAATACTTTTTGAAGAGTATCTAGATTCCCTATATCTATTGATCCATATTGAATTATCACTATTTAGTTTTAAAGATTTTTGTTTTTTATGTAAATAAATCAGACACTCAAGAATAAATAGGCATGGGAGAGTGAGCACTTTCAACTTTTCGAAAGAGCAATCTCTGTTAGGGTTTTATATGAACTATATATCTGGTTCACGTCATATCAATTGCTGTTGGTAGGTGAAATATTTTGGTTTCGTTTTTGTGGTGGAAGTCAGAGTAATTGATGTGGGTGGAGTTAAATGTCATATACTCCAAAAGCAGGTATCTTCGGTATTTAAGAATAATGAAGTGGAGAGAATGTGTAGTTTTAATGGTGCATTCGACGTAAAAATTGTGAATGAGTGACCCCATATCAGGAAAATTCAGAAACCTCCTACTTGCGCAATCAATAAGGGTAAAAATTGCACGAATTGTACTGATAAGAGCTTCCCTATCCAGTTAATCTACATATCTGGTACCCAGGGACCCTTATTTATTTGCAGACCAAAAAAGTGAAATTTCGGTGAGTTTGGTACATTGAAAATTTCATTCAAACAAATATTTACTCCTATTTGAAGTTATCCTCTGGTGGCTTAACAGAAATCAATTTTTAATTTGTTCAGGTTGATGAGTCTAGATTTCGAATTCGACGAACCTTTTAATCAGCTATACCAAATTGTAAATTTTAGACTCAAAGATACTCAGATATAGATAAGATTAGATCAGTACAATGAATTGTTATTATTATTTATTCATTTGAATAAAATGAAATATGAAAACCGGACACTAATTTGAGATTTACTAAGCTGAAAATGAGATAATATATGATTAAACTAGGATAGAAAATTTCCGTCAATACCAGACCATTTTGGCATTTTGGCCTAACCCAAAAATCTACAGGTGACAAAGTGAAAAAAAATGGATTTGTGCAAAAATTCAACACGTAATAAAACAACAATCTACTAGCGGCAAAATGCGGCTTTTTCAAAGGAACGCGCGGCACTTGTCAAAGAAAAGCTGAGTTTTTCATTCTTGCCGTTTTCGTAGAAATTTCGGTCAGCGCGTTTGACGGGAACATTCGTTCACGTCGATATAAATGTTGCGCCTGCAGGAATTGGAGTAATTCTGAATTGTAACTTGAAGGCAATACTACGTCGATACAAAGTTTATTATTAAATAGTACAAAATGAATGCGGCGAAGATATCTAAAACGTATCTTTTTAATGACGATTGAGAGGAAGAATTTTTATTTTGTATGATGAAGGATGAGTGAATTTGTCTTATTTGTCATGCGTCAGTTTCAATACCTACGCGTGGTAACTTAGAGTGGCATCATAAAACGGTTCATAAAAACTATGAAAAGGATTTTCCGCCACAGAGTGAATTAAGAAAACGAAAAGTACCTGATTTGATATATTGTTTGAAAAAAGAACAAACCATGTTCACAAGACCAGCCAAACAATCAAAAGCTGTTACGATCGCGTCATTTTAAATATCTCATATATTGGCGAAACACAAGAAACCATTCGAAGATGGATCGGTTGTAAAGGAAGCATTTATTGAAGCGGGTGGGACTTTATTTCGGGATTTGAAAAATAAAACCGAAATCATGTCTGCCATTAGAGAACTTCAGTTATCTCGTCCAACTGTCACAAGGCGTATTGAAATCATGAGTCAGGACATGGCAAATAAACTAAAACATGATATCATGAAATGTACATACTTTTTTTTACAGTTCGACGAATGCACCGATATGACAGACACTGCCCAGCTGTGTATTTCCATTCGGATGGTATTCAATGACATGTTGGCTAAGGAAGAATTTTTGACAATCATTCCTCTGAAGGGGAATACCCGTGGCGAAGATATATATGACGTTTTCTGCAATTTTGTGGAAAACTACAAGCTACCAATGTATAAATTAGTGTGCATTACAAACTGATGGAGCACCAGCAACGACTGGGAACGAAAACGGTTTTGTGCGTCGAGCTTATGAAGATTTCCCTTCATTTTTCTCATTCCATTGCATTAGACATCAACAAGTTTTGTGTTCAAAAGTTTTAAACAAGGAGGAAATTATGGGCATTGCAACGAAAATTGTGAATTCCATCCGTGCACGTAGCTTGCAACGGCGGCTCTTTAAGCTGCAGTTGGAAGATAGGGAGTCAGCTGAAGACACTTATTTAGTTCTTCACGCGGACGTCAAGTGGTTGAGTCGCGGAAGATTTCTAGAAAGGTTTCAAGAATTTTTATCCACAATAACAGCTTTTCTAGACGAAAGAGGTGATGACACTCAGATGTTGAAAAACGAAAAATGGCTGACAGATTTGGCACCCTACCTAGGTAGGTAGCTGGGTAGGGTGAATCGTGTATGTACGACAACCCTACTTTACATATACTTGCAGCCTCTCAGAGTCGATCGTAAGTAGTCGCCAGCAGTTCAAGTTTGAGCACCCCTGCTGTAATGTAATGTAATGTGAATCAAATTCTGTTTGTGTGGTAGTACGAGCCTTACATGTAACGCTCCCGACAGTGCTCGCGCTATTCGATCGGCAGTCTTTTTTAAGCACGAACACAAAAGCACTCGCAGTGCACGTTTGTATAGATGGATGAAAAGATTCGCCATGAGTTCATGAGGCGTCCAATCTATTCGCATACAATTTCACGTTATATTACATTACAAGTTACGCACGTCTGGAACCGCCATTACATCATTGCTTTATTATCTTTTTATTTCGCATTTAAGGAGTTGAATTGTCAAAAAACTGATCCATGCATAACGAAATTAGCAGACAAATATAATCTAACAGTTTTAATTGATGAATAAAAAATGCTAATAAGTTGGCTATATTTTTCGTGCATAACTAATTATAGAATGTATTAGCATTAAAGGCACATTAATAAATTTATGTTTGCATGTTGGAAGACCATATTCAGAGTGTCATATTAAGTTGTATCAAATTTTATATAGACTACTCAAAACTTCTTGAAGGATTCATAAATTAAATGGAAAGGTTCGTTCTGCTTTTCTCTTCACGTTTAAAACTATGGCACAAAACGATAACTCTTTCTTTGTTACAGTCTCAAATTTCAAGAATTAAATACAAAAAGTATCGAAAACAAGTGTGCTTTGAATTTATTCGCTTTTTTCTTAATCTTTCAACAAACAATTTTCACAATAATGCTCTAATCACAATCTTCTTGAATTTACAACAATAATGAGTTCCTGATTGTCCATATTCTGCCAAATTTTCAGTTTAGTATTTATTCATTTAATATGCAAGATGATCGCCTTTCTTTTTGAGGCACTCAATCTTATCGATTCTGAAGTTAAACATGATAACTAGGACGTGGATACAGTGCTTTTCTTCGATAATGTTTTGACACATCAAAATTGGATAATACGATCAATGTAGACCTCCAATTTTTTGTAACTCTATCTACCATTCGAATAAATTAATAAATGGAATCTTACATCAATAATGTGAGTCATAAGTTGAACACAAGGTATAATATTATGTGATGATAATTTTTATTGATACAATTAGCTCTATCCTAATTCCCTAACTTTTTGTCGGCAGAAATATAATTCTTTTACACAATCGCTGCAATCAGCTTTGAAAAAGAATTGGGATAAGTTCTATTCCGAACATTTCGCATTTATGAACTTCGGTCAGATATTGAAGTCTTAGATACCGATTTGGTTACCTGGTTTTCAACGCACTGATTTCGATGCTCAAGATCTTTGGAAAAACAAATACAATTATTTTTTTGATTTCAGTGAATTTCTCATAGATGATTGTACTAAGCACATTCCAGGTTTTGATCTCAATATTCGGTGTACCTACCGAAAGAGGTTATGGTTGTTGAAATAGTATGGTGTTTAAGTGGAATATTGTAACAGTATTTCACTATTCTATATCAGCAACAGATACAACTACTTATAAGATTGCAAAATTTCTATGAAACGAGTTCAAAAAACTCTTAACACACTTTCAAACTTCTGCAGTTGGTAATTCTGTAGAATACCTAAATAAGAACAAAGATATTCAGTCACCAGAAGGAGAAATTTTGGCCTCGTTTGATGTTATTTCATTATTTCCAAGCAAGCTTCTTGGACACACTTGTCATCATGAAATAACTTAGAATTTGATTTTCACAGAAAAAGCACTGGCAGAAGTATGTACATTCCTTCGGACTCTTTCCATTGTCCACAACAAAAAATGGCTAGATTACTTTTCCTAGTTCACAGATTAATTAGTTTTCCTCTAAATGAAAGGATGTTTCAGAAGGAAAAAAGTTCTCATAAGGAATGTAGCTGATTTAAATAGTTATAATGATATGATAGTCAATAAGTTAATCAATAGATACAGACATAAGGAAAAATTGTCCAATGCCACTTTTCTCCAACCAGAAAAACAGAAAATAAAATTCGTTTCTTTAACTTTCGATCCACGACACACCAAGGGATTGGAAAATATATTTAAAATATCAACATAAAAGTAGCCTACAAATCAAATTCAACTTTAAAAACGATACTCGGAAACCCAAAAGACAAAGTTAACGCGTTGGATAAAAGTGGCATATATGAAATTAGTTGTAAATATTGTGAAAAAAAAAGTATGTTGGACAAACAAAACGATCTGTGAAGACTAGATTAAAAGAACATGAGGCACATTTAAGACACAGGCGAACAGAAAACTGTAGTGTGGATCAAGACCATAGAATAGATTTTGAGAATGCAAAATTGATAAAAAAAAATGTTAAAAACGAGAGTACACTGAACGCTTTTGAGAGTATCCACATAATGAAATGCAAACATTCACTAAACAGGAACAACGATCCCTGTTAGTTGGACTAGACACACCCCCTAATAGCGCGTTGAACCAATCAGGACTCTCGATTTATCAAACGCGTCTAGTAACAGCGATAGATTAAGTATAAATCATAGAGCCTTGTAGGAAGAACACTTGAGTCGATTCAAAAATTACCACTGAGTTTGCATGAGCATTCGGTTTGAAAAATAATAGAGAAGAAACCGCCATAATTCATGTTTATGATTGCACGGTCGAAGAGATAAAAGGATTGATCTCTAATTTGAAACCAAAATGCTCTAGAGATATATTCGCAGTGTGTAACTCAATTATCAAAAAGTCTTAGAGTGAAATTGCCAATCCTTTAACTATATTAATCAATGAGTGTTTCAGAGATCAATATTTTTCTGTCAGGCTGAAGGTTGCAAAAATCATTCCCATTCACCAGAAAGGTGAAGTAACAGAATGTGATAACTATAGACGAATAGCTATACTGCTAGTGTTTCAAAAATTTTTGAGTTGGCCATAAAGGACAGAATGGTGAACTTCCTTGAAAAGATGGGCTTATTCAATAACGCACAGCATAGCTTTAGTAAAAATGGAAGTACTTCAACTGCAGTAACATAATTTGTAGAAGTCATACCTGAATAAGAACTGTGCGAAAATGATTTGACAGATCAGATGTCCTTGCGTTTAGGTGTGAGGTGCCACAAGGCTCTGTCTTTTGGCCTCTCATCTTTCTGATTTTGATTAATGATATCCACATTCCAAAGGCGAATATATTTTAGTATTGTAATGGTACTTTCTGTAATAGAAAGCTCTTGCTAAAAAGATGAAAAGAATTAATATTGAATGATACCAGAACTTGTTTCCCGGCAAATAAATTGAAATTGAACGAGGAAAGAACAGGAAAACTTACCTTTGAAGCTAGAGAGGGGATGGCATCCGTGAAGTTCTTGGGTATATGTATCGACTTGAGGTTGGTCGTTAGGCATAGAAAACACCTGTGAAAATTATCCAGACCTTTTTTCGCCTTGAGGAGGTTGATACCCAGGATACAGCCGAAATTGCATACTTTGCCTTCTCTTATGCAATTATGACTTTGTTTGGGAACTAGCTCTTGTCAGGAGGGATTATTCATTGATCTAATTCTTCTTGTCTCAAGTTTACATGTAAACTCCTCGCGAAGTTTAACGCGGAAGACATTTGTCCCATCAAATATTTACCGACGGGAGGTTTTATCTCGGCAACAGAGGCTAAGAGCACTATTCCAGCGGGATTATTTCGCTCGTTTTCTACTGTTGATGTGATTCACGGAACGGCGAAAGATGTCTCCCAAATGTTCGGAATTTTTAACGTTTCCACATCTGTTTGTTATTGTTCGTATCTTTCTCGAAGTCCGGTAGCGGGTTCGCCGTGTCGGTCCATAGGGGGCGACACTCATACGTATGTACGAGGTGAGTCCTTTCTGGAATCGATAGGGTACCCCGATGTAGCTTGATAGGATGCTGAGAAGCGATATGCGACACTGATGAGCTCCTAATAAGGGTAAAACTGCAGTATGCTGCTTCGTTTCTCGGCATCCTGCTTAGTTGCACTATTGTGGCTCTTGGGGGCTGCGTGCATGGCAGGCAGATTTGGGAACTAGCTCTTGTCAGGACGGATTATTCATTGATCTACGGATTTTTGAATAATTCTTCTTGTCTCAAGTTTACATATATATATATATATATATATATATATATATATATATATATATATATATATATATATATATATATATATATATATATATATATATATATATATATATATATATATATATATATATATATATATATTGCTATAGACACACATAATATACAAAATAAATACAATGAAGAAAATTCTATATTGTTATTCCTTTATTTGAACAGTTACATTAGATAACAGTCATCAAATCTTGTAATCTTCTTCGTAGATTTTTTCCGAAAAAATAATGAGGTAGAAGCATAGGTTTTCTCTTTAGTTTATACTGCTCAGAATCTCATTTCATATTTCATTTATTTGCATATATAAACGTAATATAATTAGCTGACAATTTTATCATATTTATATTCAAAGCAGTATTCTATTTGATCGTTCATCACTTCACACAAAGAAAACTATGAATGAGTAGCATTCAGTGTTGCTTGACCGAGGTCCGTACTCTGGATTTTTCTGGGGAGAAAGCCTCTGACACTACTCGTTGGTACATTGATATCATTGTCTGATGATGCTATAGTATGTATATATTCTGGTAGATTGATATATATATATATATATATATATATATATATATATATATATATATATATATATATATATATATATATATAACAGCCCTTTTAATTTGAGCTTTATTGCTATTGTATAAAGTTCATTTGCACAAGCATTGCTATATTCTGGAATGCCAAAATATTATACTTGGAATCAATCCTCAAGGAGATATATACGACGGTTCAGTTCAGTTAACGTAATCTTTATGCAAGTACCTGTTTTACAACTTTCAACTTTACATCTCTTTGATTGATAGAAAATTGAACATTTTTTGGCTTCTAAGCCGTGATCTGAGGGATCTGAATGTAACCTAAAATAATTAATTTAAGTACAAATTCATTTTGTCGTCCTAGTGACGACGGTCTTAACATATTTATTTTACAAGATTCTTATAGCTAATCCGGGTCTTCTCGAAGCACCATCCTGGGCCTCTAGTATTTTCTCGGTTCGTCTACCTCGTAGTCTCCTAAGGTGTTCACCAATGGATTTGGGTGGTCGTCAACTGCTTGGAATGCTTTCACCACTGTCTCTCTGATGAACTCCATCCCACTCGGCATCTGCAGATCTCGATGTATCTGGGAGTTTTGCACGTACCAGGGGGCGTCCACGGCTATCCTCAATGCCTTGTTCTGCACGACTTTGAGCTTCCGGATATGACATGCCACTGCATGTCCCCAGACTGTTGACGCGTATGTCATCATGGGCCTGATGATGATCTTGTAGAGCTTCAGCTTGTTCGCTGCGCTCAGGTTGCTCCGCCTGTTCATCAGGGGGTATAGGAAAGCTTGGGCTGCCTTCGCCTTGCTCGTGCAGTCTTCCACATGTTGACGCCATGTCAGCCGCCGGTCGAGTGTGACTCCCAGGTATTTGGCCTTGTTGACCCACAAAATGGATTTTCCGCTCATGGTGATCTGCTCCTCGGGGCTACGTCTTCTTCTGGACAGATAGAGTGCCGAGCTTTTCTTTGGGTTGATGGTGATCAGCTACTTGGTAAACCATTCCTCCAATTCGTCTGCGGCCTCTTTGAGTCTTCTGGTTATCAAGTGGGGGGCTGGCGATCTGGTCATTATGGCCATGTCATCCGCGTAGAGGGCTAAGCTCGTGTTCGTACCACGAAAGGTCTATTTCTCAGGTATGACTGGACCAAGTGCACGAGGGCAGGCGAGAAGTTTGTCTTCAATATCTTGAAGAGCAAACCTCCATGCCAAGTCCTATTGAACGCCTTTGCACTGTTGAATAATGTCATACCGGTTGACTGGTTCCTATTGAATCCATCACTGATGAATTCAATCACTCAGAGAAATTACTGTTGTGTGGAGTGGCTTCCTCTTAAGCCAAATTGCTCATCTGGGATAATTGCGTGGGCCTCCACATTTTCCTTCAGCCGTCGCAGGATGATCCCCTCTACAGTCTTGCCGATCGTTGGCAGGGGACTGATGGGCCTATAATGCTGTGGAAAGGAAGCAGACTTACCTGGTTTCCTGATGACAAACACATCCGCTGTTTTCCATTTTTCAGGAAAGTGTTGGAGCTGCAGACTCGCGTTGGTGATTGGTGCCAGCTGTCCAAGAGCTCGCTGAGGGAATATACGACAGAAACAACGAAAACCAGTTGTAGCAAACCCAGATGTATATTCCACCGATGCGATTGGTCGAATTTATTCAGTACATACAAGCAATAATGAATGTTTTTATGTACCACTGTTTTGAGTCAATGTACGCGGCCCAACATCATTCCAACATTTACGAACTGTTGATGTTGAATTGTGTGGATCCTACAGATAAGCCTGTCAATGTGTGCAATTGCTAGAAAATGATGCTTATTGGGATCAAACTCTCAATGATGCTGTAATATCATCACATTCTCATCAAATACGTACATTGTTTTCTATAATCATATCTACATGCTTCCCATCAAACCTAATTGATTTGTGGATCAAGTACAAAGATTATATGTGCGATGATATTTTGTATCAAATAAGGAATAAAATGGAAATCCAAATATACAAATCATTGAAGAAATTTACAACGAAAATTGCCATTGAATATGCAAATCAATGAAACTCCAACCTGCAACATTTCGAAGAACTCTGCAATGGCAAAGGTTTTGCAGAAATGTAAATTGATTGTTTCGATGGCACATAAAAAAATCTTTGGAGGCTTAAGACAGAACCTTAAAGATCTACGGAGCAATATACCAGTGATTCCACGATCAACGCCAGCTGATGAACTCAATGCATGTCTGAAGTCCTTCAATTTGTGGCAACATGTCAAAGTACTTCATTTAAGCAATATGCGTGTCGAGTTGCAAAATGGCCAATCTGGAAACATATTCTCTTCTTCTTCTTAGGGGTGCCTTATCCGTTCCGGACATTGGCTAACATCATGGCAATTCTCACTTTGTTAACTGCTGCTCGAAACAACTGAGTTGTAGTCAATCCGAACCAATCGCGCAAGTTCTTCATCCACGAGTGACGTCTTCTTCTAGGGCCTCTTTTCGCCTCAAGTTTTCCCTGAAGGATTAATTGTAGTAGTCGATATTTGTCGTGTCGCATTATATGGCCAAGATATTGAAGCGTCCGTTCCTTCAGTGTTTGAACAATTTCCCTCTTCTTGCCCATTCTATTTATTATCTCCTCATTAGTAACATGCTGCGTCCACGAAACTTTGAGAATACGTCTGTAGCACCACAACTCAAAAGCGTTCAGTTTATTAATAATTGTCTCATTAACAGTCCACGACTCTACCCCATACTACAAAACAGAGAAAACATAACACCTGAGCATTCTGATCTTGAGATTAAGTGTTAGGTCTCTGGCAATAAACACCTTTTTCATTCTCAAAAATGTCGCTCTGGCCTTCTCAATTTGGCACAATACCTCTCCCTTGTAGTCCCACGAATCATACACAGTCGTTCCCAAATAGCTAAATGTGTGGACCTGTTGTACTCTCTCCCCATTGACAGTGAGATATCCCTGTATGCCTATTCTTTTGGTTACGAACATATATTTTGTTTTTGATATATTTATATTCAGGCCGTATCGTTCAGAGTGTTCTTTAACCCTTTCTACTAGTTGTTGCAGATCTGTTAAGCTACTGGCTATGATAGCAGTATCATCTGCGTAGCGGATGTTGTTTATAGGTAGTCCATTAACTTTTATACCTTGCTGACCTTCTAAGGCTTCACGAAAGATTCCCTCTGAGTACAGGCTGAACAGTGTTGGAGAGAGAACACATCCCTGTCGTACTCCACAAAATATTTCCATTTCCTCCGAGATGTTGACATTATCCAATTTTACTGTCGCACGCTGTTCCCAGTACAGATTGGTGATAACTCTTATATCCTTTTCGTCGATATTAGATGTTTTCAATATCTGGATGAGTTTGTCGTGCCTGACATTATCGAACGCCTTGGAGAAGTCGTTGAAACAAATGTGCACATCCTGGCTCATATCTCTGCATCTCTGGATTAGAACTTGCAACGAGAATATGGCCTCTCTGGTCCCAAGACCCTCACGAAAACCAAACTGCGTCTCAGAGATATGTTTCTCGCATCTGCTGTATATTCGTAGGTGGATAACCTTCAGAAAGAGCTTAGTTATATGATTCATTAAGCTTATTAGTCAGTAGTCGCCACATTTCCTAGATGTCGTCTTCTTTGGGATGGTCAGGAAAGTCGAAATAAGCCATTTTCTGGGAATTTGGCCAGTATCATAGACGTCGTTGAATAGTCCTGTCAAAAGATCCAGGAGTCCGTCATTGTCATCAAAGAGCTTTAACAATTCAATATAGATGTTATCTGGGTCAGGCACATTCCCACTTTTCATTGTCCTCAGAGCATGTAGTACTTCATCACGAGTTATTGATGGTCCGGTGGTTGCTTGTGATGCACGTATTTCAGAACGAGTGTCTCCGAAGAGATTTAATGTGTAGTCTTTCCATATTTCTAATTTATCAGCGTCGTCTATAATAACCTTGCCGTCGTTGTCCATTAAGGTTGCTGTTTTATATCTGCTTTTTCCCACCATCTGTTTTACTTTTTTATGTACACCAGCATAGTCGTACTTTTGCTTCAGTTCTTCTATTTTCCGGCAGTTTTGGTTCATTCATTCCTCCTTTGCTTGTCTTATTTTGATTTTAATGCCCTTGTTGATATTTTTATATTCTTGTGAGGCTCTATTCTTTACAGTTCTTCTTCTGTCTATCATGTTCTTAATCTCATCCGTCATCCACTCCCTGTCTGGTCGTTTGTCCCTCTGTAAGTACTGCTTGCATGTTAAATCCATTGTTTTGGTTAGATTTTCCCACTTGTCTCCTGGAGTTAGTTCTTGTTCTTCCTCTAGTTTTCTCAAGCATGTGCCAATTGTATTCCTGACTTGTTCTCTGATATTTTCATCTCTTAACCTTCTGATGTCAATGCGGTTCTTTGGGAGAGCTTTGTTCAGCTTTTTGAGTTTAATTTGAAATTGAGAAATAACAGGGTTGTGATCTGACGCAATATCTGCACCAGGATAGGCCTTCGTTGATTTTATTGCATTACGAATCCTTTTGTTGATGATGATGAAATCAATTTGATTTCGTATTATGTTATCGGCTGAATCACTGGGTGCTTTCCAGGTGTATAATCTACGTGGTGGCAACCTGAAAAATGTGTTAGGTATTATTCAATTATTCTCTTTGCAAAACTGAACAAGTCGGTCACCCCTTTCATTTCTCTCACCGAGACCAAAGCATCCAACGCTATCTCCATCCTTGCCCCTTCCTACTTTCGCGTTTAGGTCTCCTATTATTAATGTTGGTTTACGTGTTTTAATAGATTTTAAGAGAACTTCCATTTGGGCGTAAAATTGTTCGATCTCAGCTTCGAAGGTGGGAGCATAAACCTGAATTATGTTGGTATCTATGGGTTTTTACTAACCTTGATCATTGCCACTCTGTCTGAATAAGGCACAAAACTTTTTACAAATGGTTTTATTTGTTTGGACACAACAAAAGAGACCCCGTTTCGGTGATCTGGGTTGTCATTGCCTGAGTAATATACTGTGTGGTCATGTATCTGGCAGTTTCAGAGCTTGGCCAGCGTGTCTCGCTAAGTCCCATAATGTCGGTCTTTAGTCGATCCATTTCATTGATGGTATTGTGAACTTTGCCACTCATAAACATACTTCTTACGTTCCATGTACCTATTAGCTTCACGGTATGTTTGTTCTTGTTTGCGTTACAGGGGTTTCGCAGATTGACGACCTGGGAGGCCCTGTGTGTTGTATGTAGTTTCCCTCCCCTGCCGGATCTTGGTTTCCGACAACCATGATCAGTACGTATGTCTATTTCATATTTCGTTGCCATGATGAATGTACTAGGGCAAATAATGGAGTGGTTTCCCGTGGCCTTCTCCATCGCAGTATCATAGCCGGTTGAGTCAATATGTGACAATCACCTGTGGGTTTCTGATATCGAGCCTTTAGGAGATCATTTCTCGATAGCCTCGATTCAGTAATGGCACAGCTGCTGCTCTATGCCATGCTCCATTTGGTCCGCGGGTGCATTCCTCACCTACCCTTCATATCTGGAGAGCATTCCCCTATCCACCAGCCGGGGACGTTCCGTGTTGGAGTTGAGCTTCTTCTTCCGTAATGTCTCTTGTCCAATTGACACTCTCTCCCTACTCAATTCAGAAGCTGTCTCAAACAAGAGCTGATCACGGACACGGAACATATTCTCTAAACAACTCATTGACATTGGTAATGGCAATTTTTCTATAGACATGTTGACTGGCTGTATTAACTTTCCTCAAAATTTTTGTCCGTTAACTCGATCAAAAGATGAACTTATTCAGAAGGTGTTTCCAGATGTTTCTCTGTAATTTTATATTAAATGAGCTATATTGGCTGCAAAAACATAAATGTAAATGAATTAAATTTCAAAATTCAAGAACCAATTACAGGCGAATCGAGAATATCAGAGAGATCAGTTGATTCGGATACTAACCAAAATTATGTAGTCAACTATCCACTGGAATTTTTAAACTCGTTGGATTTGCCAGGATTGCCACCTCACAATTTTCAATTAAAGGTTGGATCGGTAGTTATAATCCTGAGAAATATCAACCAACTGCGTCTTTGCAACGGCACACGGTTAGTGATAAAAAAAATTACTAAACAACGTGAAAGAAGCAACTATACTGAAAGGAAAGTATAAAGGAGAATATATTGTCATACCACGCATCCCAAGGATTCCGACCGATGTGCCATTTGAGTTTAAACGACTATAGTTTGTAGTATTAATCTGGAAAACCCATGTTTCTTACATAGCGATATGTTGCCTGCTCCCGTGTTGGAAATCCATCAGATTTGTTTGTCTATGCGCCAGGTAATCAAACAAAAAACATCGTATATCACGAAGCACTAATGAAAATAAAAATGATTCTTTTTAATAATTATGATTCACATGATTAACAATAAAGCGATTTCTTACTTTTAAATGCTCGTATATGTTTTATTTAATTATTTTTAATTCACAACGATCTATCACCAGGGTGAAGGTTCTGTTCAGGAGAATTTTTTGCCCCGACTATAAAACAGATAGGAACAAAGACTGCCACATTACAAATCTTTTTGAAAGGACGAAGTCTGTCAGGTTCGCTAGTATATTATATTTTTGATAAGTTTATCAAATATAACCCCTATTGACCGTTATTTGTTTCATAATATTGAGCTCTTTCTGAAATTGGTTTCATGATGTGTCTATGTATCATATTGTTATGAGCAGCTATTTTATGTTGATGTGGATGTGTGAAAGAATTGTGAATGGTAATGTCTGAATGGGACAGTTTGAGAAAATTAGAAAAATCATATCTGCAGTAAATTTTGGTTACATTTAAATCTTAAGCGTTTCAATGAAATGAGGTGAGACCCTAAGAGAGAGATTAACAACATGCTTATCAATCCCTTCAGAGCAACCCAGATCGTTCTGACGTTCTGATAAATTCTAGCTTCTTGTTCTTATTATAGAAATTTTTCCGGAAACTTTGGCAAATTGTATAGTTTTTAAAAATTATATTGTAAGCTACCTGAAAAGCTTTAGCGAGCTACCGGTAGATCGCGATCGACGGGTTAGCGATCACTGTGTTAGAATACTCGAGTGATGATGCCCAACGGGAAATGGAGTTTTACGAAACAGTGTTTCAAAAGCTCATTTTATGCATTCTTAGGTGTTAAGTGATTCATTGCATTCTCAATTTCTCCAAAATTCTATATGTGAAAATAATTATTTGAGAATTATATTGAACCACCTTTCTAAGTTTCCAAACATCCTTTTGGAAGATTGTGCTACAAATTGTAATGATCACAAACCATAAAAGCAAAAAATAATCCGCTTCAAGCTTTTATTTCGAATAAGCGTATATGCACAATATTCACTCATGAAGATCTTACTGTAGGTACTCGATTCATAGGGTCTAAATTACATGTTAACCGTCGACTATACATAGTGCTATCAACGGAGGATTGTCCGGTGACGCCACCAGAGAAGTAACACAGACGAAGAGCAACAAATATTACCCTATGGAGACGACCACACATCCTCCATCGCCTTGAAATCAAAGTTTATCAACAAAGAAATATTTATTTTGGCGTCACCGGCGTCCGTTGTATGGTCTAGGCTTTTATCAGTATTCAATACCATTCACCGTCTACTCTGTTCTTTACCTTTTAGAAGCTTCTCGAATGATTAAGCAAACAAACCCGTTCATATAAATCAATTTTGTTTGAATTCACACTGAAAATACGGTAGATGTACAAAAACGGTGTATCTTCTACAAAAGAAAAATTATAACACTAACATTTGGTGTGAATAATAATGATATGACACTTATGATCTTTAATTTTTCATCATTTGATTGAGGAGGTCTTTACTTGATGAAAATCGATATACACATTTTCAATGAAATAAAACTAAAGCATTTAGATTTTCACTATATTAACAAAACTATGACCGGTTTCACCACACTGTGGCTTCATCAGATAGATACAAACTAATGTACAGAGTTATTCCTTATATATTAGTCTTACTTCCTACTTAATATTACAATAGGTACAACTATAAGGGTATGTTGGAAAACCCATCGGAGTTGCTTACTTTATGAATTGAAAAGATTGAGTAAAGGAGAAGGATTTAGATCTAATTGACTATTAAGTAACCTAGCTGAATTCTTTTCTCTGTTGATCTCTAAAATTTCCAATAGATTGAGTTTTTGTCTATTATTTTCATTGTGTAAAATTTTGAAATTATTATTAAAATTAAAGAGTAAGTGATTAGAATAATGGGAATCTGATATACATTTCACGTTCACAAAATGTCCGACGATGGTGAAGCGAGAGTCGACCATGTGCCGCATTTAAAACCGATCAACGAATTGATTATTTCATCTAGTGAAAATAATGCATCGAATTGGAAAGAATGGTGGGAAAATTTTGAAATATATCTAATAGCAACAGGATTGATTGATTCCTCAGATTGTCGAAAAATTGCAGTAATGTTACATTCAATTGGTTCAAAAGGTAGGCAAATTTACAACTCATTCAACTTGAAAATCACAAACACAACACTAGAAGATGTTAAAACCAAATTTGATAAGTACTTTGAACCTCAAAAAAATCTCACGATGTTACGTCATACTTTTTCACTAGAACACAAAAAGTTAATGAAAGTATAGAAAATTTCATAACTGATCTCGAAAACTTAAGCATGAAATGCGAATTTAAGGACCTTCGAGAATCTCTAGTCAGAGATATATTCATTGCAAACATGAATTCCCATCTGATGAATATTCGCCAACGTCTACTTCAAGAAGTCGATATTTCTCTACAAAAAGCCGTCGAATTAGCCAAGTCTGTAGTTATGGCTCAGCAAAATTCAGATAAAATCCAGAAGGAGCATGTAGGAAGTTCTGATCAAGTCTTATACATCAATAAAAGAAGTTCTACATCAGGCTACAATAAATTTGGACAATCAAGATCCAGAAGTTTCAGTCAGTCATCCAATGGGTCCAGACGTGAATACCAAAATAGAAGACCATCGCCAAGTGACAACATTATATGTGGAAAATGTGGACAACAGCATAGATACAAGTGTCCAGCTTTAAATGTCAAATGCAGGTTATGTAAAAAACAAGGTCATTTTCAAAATTATGTTTTAAAAATACAAAGTCAGTCAAAACTTTAGAATCAGAAGATAATTCAACTTCTAATTTAGTCTTTCCTTTTGTCGGTATAATAGAAGATACTATTATAAATAAGGAAAAAGATTCTTGGTCTTTGAATATTTTCGTCAATAATTTCATAATTAAGTCTATTCTTGATTCAGGTGCTGATGTTAATGTCATGTCATTTCAAACCTTCAGTAAATTAAATTTACCAGATTCAGTCATTGATAAATGTCAATTAAGAATATGCCTAGATCCAAGAAATTTAAATAAAAATATTATGAGAGAATATTTTCCTCTAAAAACTTTGATGAAGTCAGGTCAAAATTAGTCAATGCTGCATATTTTTCGCATTTGGATGCATTCTCCGGATTTTGGATGCTGAAATTAGATGATGAAAGCTCAGATCTATGCACATTCCAAACACCATTCGGTAGATACAAATTCAATCGTTTACCATTTGGTATATGCTCATCATCTGAAAAATTTGTTCAAGTCATGAATGATTTATTTGGTGATATTGAGGGTGTACTGATTTTTGTGGATGAATTTTTAGTATATGGTGCTACTTTAGAGATACATAATAATCGTCTTAGAAAAGTTCTACAAAGAGCTAGAGAACTCAATCTTAAATTTAATAGAGAAAAAGTAAAATAGCTGTCACTGAAGTACGTTTTTAGGTCATATATTCAGTAAAGATGGTATTAAAGTCGATGATGAAAAATTGAAGCTATTAAACATTTACCTTCTCCTTCTAATACTAAAGAACTTCAACGATTTTTAGGAATGATTAACTTTTTAGGCCCTTTTATCAATAATCTGTCGCAAAAACAGAAATTCTTCGAAATTTATTGAAATCTAATAGTCACTGGATCTGGGATGAAAATTGTGAAAAGGCATTCTCCAATTTGAAAGATGTTATAACAAAAACTACGTTTGTGCTCGGATAATCTAACTTTGAAATTTCTGAAAGAAAATAATAAAATAATCAGTTCGGAATGCTATATTGAAATTATAATGCGAGAGGAATGATTTTAATTTTTGACTAGGATTACCAATATAAGTTAAGCTGTTGCATTTTGTGTTAGAACTTTTATACTTGGAAATACTTTCTGGATTGATTTTGAAATTTTTGCGTTAAATCATGTTCTCAATCATAGTTGGACTGTAACCGTTATTGACTGCTATTTGTTTAATTATATTTAGCTCTTTTATGAAATTATTTTGTGACATTGGGATATTAATGAGTCTATGTACCATACTATTGTAAGCTGCTAATTTATGTGGATAAGGATGTGTAGATGAGCTGTGAATAGTAATATCTGCATGCGAAGGCTTATGAAAAATATCATAAAATCATAAATCAGATTCCCATTATTCTAATCACTTACTCGAAGAAAACCATAACTTTAATGATAATTTCAAAATTTTACACAATGAAAATTATAGACAAAAACTCAATCGATTGGAAATTTTAGAGATCAACAAAGAGGACAATTCAAGTAGGTTACTTAATAGTCAATTAGACCTTAATCCTTCTCCTTTACTCAATCTTTTCAATTCATAAAGTAAGCAACTCCGATGGGTTTTCCAACATACTCCTTGTACTTGTACCTATTGTAATATTAAGTAGGAAATAAGACTAATATATAAGGAATGACTCTGTTCATTAGTTTGTATATATCTGATGAAGCCACAGTGTGGTGAAACCGGTCATAGTTTTGTTAATATGATGAAAATCTAAATACTTTTGTTTTATTTCATTGAAAATATTTAAACTTTTCATCAAGATGTTATGATGTGAACAAAGAGAAAACGCGAGAAGTTCTCATAAACGAAGTAAGAAATGTATATATATACGCACGACTTTTTATGGAAACGAGGACATCAGCCTGACCAAGGATGAAGAGCTATTTACCACACTTTATGTTACTAAGAGAGGAGCTTCTAAACAAAGGAAACTAATTTCGTGGAAGAGGCAGCGGCCTTACAAGTTCTTTGACATATTTATGACCGATTTATATGAAATCATTCAATTAAAGGTCAGATATTAGCTAATTTTCAGTCCTTCAGGATGCAGGATAATGATATTCAGTGTGCATCGATCAAATGTAAAATAACTGATGGACGGAATATCTTTCACGTGATAGTGAATCATTGAATTGAACGATTATTTTGTTCAATTCAATGCTCACTTTAATAACAGGAAGGAAAATTTCGCAAATTAGTTTCGGCATTTGCTTCATCTTCAGTGAAGATGTAGTTTCGTAAATCGACATAGCCAACTGCCAAATTTTATGAGTAAAATAGTGTGTGAGCAATATTGCAATAATTGATATTTAGCGTGTTTCATTTCATATAACTTTTTAATATATTTCTTTCGAAACGAAGGAAATGACAATCTACAGAATTTCCACATTTACACATACTAGTCTAGAACAATGAACCGAAAATCACGGTCATTTGAGATAAAAATATGGAAAATAGAAAATGAAGAAGTTCAATAAATGAAAGCCATTTAGGTCCAAAATTGTATTTCAATTGCTTTGCCATTATATTTGTTATGAAAGGAAGGTGTCTTATATTGAAACAGTCACTGTAGGCATCGGAAGCTAAGTAATTACATAACAAATTTTGATATATATGTTGAATCGGTGATTCAAGGAGGTTGTCAACTTTGTAAAAGAATTAAATCTATTGAGAAAAAATTGAAGCAAGGTTATGAATTTCAACTCTGATCGACGGAAAACCAAATGATCCCAGATATAATGTTATGTACGATACTTAGGTTTGCTATTGTAATTTATGATTCTAACGTGGATTATATCACTGGTCAACAAAATTTTGTAATAAGAAAGGTGCTGGCTAATTTTAAATTATCTACCTACCCTCATTTTATAACCATATTTATTTTGATTCCATGAGATCTAGTTTTCGTGTTACAGCTACTACCCACATAATTAAAAATTAACTGTTTTTGTTTCACTTTCGCATTTAGAGAATTTGTTTATTTGAAGAGCGCAGTGGTTTGTTCTGTTTTTAGACTGAAGTAATTCTTGAATAATGTCAAGAAAGTGTAAAAATCTTCTGTTACATTTGTGGTGACATTACTTTCAAAACTCAGCGAAGGAATTTGACGCCATTAGTAACTAAATTATATGAACAGTATTTTGGTTTTGCCATCGGACAACGACACAAAGCGTGGGTTCCACACATCTGTTGTGTTACATGTGTGGATCTTCTCACTGGATGGGCGAAAAGATCTCGGTCTATGCCTTTTGCAATCCCTATTATTCGGACGGAACCAACGAACCACTCATCTGATTATTATTTTTGTCTTACTGATACAAAAGGTATTACAATTAAAACAAAAAATAAAATCAAGTATCCTGACCGGCTAAAAGACCGATCTCTCATAGTGCAGATCTACCGGTACCAGAACCTCCTCAAACTAGCGATCTGTCCCTTACGCCAGAAGTCGAAAAGGAGACATTGGATCCTGACTTTCAAAAAGCTTCCTCATTCACATCTAATGAGCCACATCTTCTATCACAAGGAGATCTCAATGACTTGGTACGTGACTTAAATTTGTCCAAACAACAGGCAGAACTTTTGGGCTCTCGATTAAAGGGATGTAATTTATTGCAACCTAAAACAAAAGTATGTTACTTGCGTAATCGAGATGAAGAGCTAAAAGGTTTTTTTTCACAAGATGATCAGCTTGTATTTTGTAATAATGTCTATGGTGTAATGACTGTCTTGGGTAAAGGATATAAAGCAAAAGAGTGGCGATTGTTTATTGATGGCTCAAAAGTAAGTCTAAAGGCTGTTCTTTTACATATCGTCAATAAACTTCCCTCTATCCCATTAGGTGAGGCTTCTAACATGAGAGAGTCTTATGAAACGACTAAATTTATCTTGGAAAAAATTCAGTATAACGAACACAACTGGAAAGTTTGTGGAGATTTGAAGGTGATTGCCCTAATTTTAGAATTACAACTTGGGTATACAAAATACTGTTGTTTTTTTTGTGAGTGGAATAGCAGAGACCGAAAAAATCATTATGTCAAGTAAGACTGGCCCAAAAGACAATCTCTTACTCCTCGACAAAAAAATATCAGAAACCCTCCATAAGTGCAGCCTGAGAATGTATTTTTATCACCCACCTTTACACATAAAGCTTAGGCTTAAGAAGAACTTCGTAAAAACTATGTACAGGAGTGGTGACGCCTTTTTATATTTAAAAGAAAAATTTCCGAAGATGAGCAAATCAAAAATTAAAGAGGGCATATTTGTTGGCCCCCAAATCAGGCAACTGATGAAAGATGATATATTTAAAGAAAAGCTTACTAATTTAGAAAAATTAGCTTGGGAATCTTTCATGAAGTAACTTCCAATTTTCTAGGAAATCACCGATCAAGTGACTATAAATGTATTATCGCGGAGCTTTTATATGCTTATAAGGCTTTGGGCTGTAATATGTCATTGAAAATACATTTTCTCCATTCACATTTAGACTTCTTTCCTGAAAATTTGGGCGCCGTCAGCGATGAACACGGTGAAAGGTTCCATCAAGACATTTCTACCACCATACCACGTATGTTAGCGGATTACTGTAGGACATTAAAACGAGACGTTCCTGAAGCAAAATACAGACGAAAATCATGAAAGTAAATTCATATTAATTTAGCAATAAATCGAAATAACTTCTTTTTGTTTACAAAAATTCAAAATTTCTGAAATGTTATAAAATGGTATTACGAAAAAACTATTCGTATTTGAAGCATTTTAATTTTATTTCTAGTATCCTCATCCATGTCCTAAACATAACTAGACAAAAGTTTTCATGTTACATGCAAAAATTGTTTTTTTGTTAACTAGTGTTATGTTTAGGCTATGGGCATATTGTTTTTTATTATTGCTGTCAAACCAACTAAGGTTTATTCGGCATACAGCTAATTACATTTTATTTTACATTACTAAAATAAAGTTATTAAGTGAGTCAGTCAAAAGCAAATCTGAACAGTGCTTTCACATCTATCAACAAATTTTGTCCTCCTTTCCTATAGTTATATTTTCTTTTCATTACATTTGCCAAGATTCTGCATCATAGCGAAGCAAACCGAACATTTGATTTACTGATGAGTGTGTCAACCTTCATAGGTAGTTGAAGCCTGGCTTTTGATAATTTATAATGAAACTTCCATTACCTAACATTTTTCTTCGTTTTCCTGGCTCTGGCGAATTGGATCGGTAAAAATATTAACAAAGTACAGCGACGATTTGAGAGTTGAGTGATTCGATATCAGCCGATTGAATGCCACGATAAAGTTCTTATATAGACCGAGTCTAACCAGGGTGATGTGTTGCCCTTATAATGAAACTATATAAAGTATGTTTCTCCCTCAATACGACTGGCCTGAAGAATGTTGAAATTGGTTTGTGGTTTCAAATTTTTGAAGAAGATCAGCATATGGAATGTTAAATTTTTGCGGTGATGTTAAAGTAGCCATTTTAGTCAAAAGATTTGACCCTTCGTGGCCAAATATACCTGCATGAGCCGGTATCCAGTAAAATTGTATTAGAGAGTTGAATTCATCATTTGGATAGAATTCTTCCTTTATTATGAGGATATATCGGTTACATTTGATATCAAAATTTTGGTAACTCAAACTGAGTAAGATATGTTGTGAACTCGTAAAATGCACTAATTCGGAGCTGGAACGCTGCCGAAACGAAGATTATCACTTATTTTCAAAATTGTAGCGCGCCATCTTTCGCGATTTCGATTAAGCTCGGTGGTTTTGTGACACTCACATCCATCAACTGTCTCGTTGCGTCCACCCAGCGTGTAGGAGAACGGCCACGACGTCGCCCATTAGGAGCATGACATTGGACAAGTTTCTCCATATTATCGCTTCTATGAATGTGACCGAAGAACGTCAGAATTCGCGTGAATACAATGGAGGAGAGCCGCTTTGGATTACCAAGTTCATTCAAAATCGAAACATTAGTTCGATGGACGGTATAAGGAATTCTCAACATTCTCCTCCAAGCCAACATTTCAAATGCATCAATGTGAGCGCGATCTACCCTTTTAATAGTCCAAGTTTCAGAAGCATATAGGAATATAGAGGAAATAAGAGTCTGAACTAACGACATTTTGGTGCTTTTAGTGATATTATTGTCACGCCATATTTTAGTGAGCTTCGTCATGGCCGCCCGTGCTTGCTGTATACGTCGTTTTAATCTTATTTCCACTGCCACTAGAATTTTCGATCAAAGAACCAAGATACACAAAACTTTGAACTACTTGGCAACGGCCAACAGACTTCATTTCAGGATAGTTGTTATGTTCCCTGTCTACGATCATAATCTTGGTTTTATTATAGTTATTACTAAGACCCTACGCTGCACTATGCTATTCTAGATTACTCAGCAAAGCTAACAATTCTTCCTGAGAAGCAGCAATAAGGATAGTATCATCAGCAAACCTTAAATTAGAAATCTTGCTACCACCAATAATTATGCCGCCATGCCAGTTGTCAAGTACATGTCTCATTACAAACACGGAGTGGATGTTGAATAACATCAGAGATAATACGCATCCTTGACGTACTCCTTTTCTGCTTGCCATTTGATCAGACAGATTACCATCAATTCTTACTTGAGCTGAGTTGGACATACACAGTTTCTGAATGAGAAAAATTAGATGGTAGGGAACTCCCTTAGAACGCAGGATTTCCCACAGTTTAGGCCACTTGACGTTATCAAAAGCCTTGGAGTAGTCTACAAAGCAGATATAAGATATAAACGGGAAAGTGACGTTCCCTGGCTTTCTCAATGATCTGCCGCGCGTACCACGTCCTTTCACGAAGCCTGCTTGCGCGGGAGAAATTTGCCAGCCAATAAAACTCTCCAAACGAGACTATAAAATATATAGTAGTACCTCAATTGAATGAGAGACCAACGAGTGTAAACGATAATTGTTTGGGTTTGTAGGAGAACCTTTTTTATGCAATAGAACAAAAATAGACGAGCACCATTCATCTGGCCAAACACCGGAGGACCATACTTTATTACAAATACTATGTAAAAGAGAGATGCCGTCATTACCCAATCATTTTAAAGTTTCGGCAGAAATGGCCTCTATGCCTGTAGCTTTGCCCGTTTTTAGTTTTTTCAGGGCATGTTCCACTTCTGAAAAAAGAATATCAGGTTCATGTTCATAATTCAACAAAGGAGCCTGGATGCCATCATCAAAGTAAAGGTTCTGACAATAAGTGCGCCACACCCCAAACACCCCATCTGAGCTGGTGGTTAACTGTCCATCGGAATTCTTGACCGCCCAAGTTCTGGGTTTAAAGTCCCGAGTAATATGTTTAATTTTTAAAAACATCTCTCCCGGCAGATTAGTATTGGCATGGGTATGTATCTTCCTACATAGGTCTTGCAGATAGAAGTTTTTATCTCGCCGGAAAAGTTTTTGAAGGTCGCGCGAGAATTGCCTATACGTATTATGTTTTGTATCAGAATCCAGAACCGAAAGCTTAAGGCTTCTGCATGCATCAATAACAGCTGCGTTTTAGTTGAGATATTTGAGCAACTTGTAAAAGTGCACTTTTAAATGACAACCACATATTATTAGAACTGGAATGATCCGTTATAGAGGCATCTTGAGAAAGTCTAGAAAATTCTGACCGAAAGGAAGCAGGGTCAGCGATTTCCCTTAGAGTAGTGACATATCTTAAGTTTTAGTTGGAGTTCGCAAATTAGAAGTTGACGGTCTGAGCCACAATCTGAACCTGGTAGAGTTTTGCAAAGGGTAACACATGACCTCCACCGTGTTCCAACTAAAATGTAATCAATTCGATTACGATGTTGTCCGTTCGGTGAGGTCCAAGTATATAAACGTCGCGGATGCTGGGTGAACAAAGTGTTGTCAATTGAATAATTATGGTCAATACAAAATTGAAGTAGTCGTTGACCTCTTTCATTTCTGACGCCGAGACCAAATTTACCAATGTGTGCCGCTAGATATTCTTCTTCTACTTTAGCCTTAAAATCGCCCACAATAAGGACCATCTCGCGATTCGACAGAGATTCAAGTGTAGCTTCGAGATCGTTATAAAAAGATTCCAGATCCTCCTCATCGGAATTAGATGTAGGTGCATAAACCTGCACAATATTAATTGGAGTTGGGGTCGCATTAATGCGTAACTATATTATTCTGTCACTAATACACTTGTAACCGAGTACGGTCCTTACGTGGGCCTTTGCCACCCAAAAACCAACAACGATAACGTTAAGATTATGTTTAAGACCTCATTTATTGCAGCACATTCTGCAGTGTAACTCCTGGTCAGGCTTTTGGAGAAGAAGCAAGAAAAGCCCATAGCACTGTTGTTCGAAATTTACTTCCATATGAGGAAATAGGTTCATTATCAAAAATAATTTTACCAAGACAAAGGTAATTTCAACCTCGTAATTTTTCTACCTCTGTCAAAGTTAATTGGAAGTGCTTGGCACAAGACATTGAAATCCACAGTGAAAGGAAGATAATTGGTATTTCGGCCAAAAGTGTGAACTGCAGGTATCAAATGCTGAATGCAGTATTCAAGTGTGCTTGGGTGCTTATTGCGGATTGTACGAGTGAGTTCATAACAGCTATCGGCAGATTGACATATTTGTGCCAGAAAGCGATTACACAGGATTTTAGTCTGTTCTCACAGAGTTGTGAGCTATGTTTCAATAAGTATTATAATTGTAGGGTTAGAGTTACTATAGCCAAGAGTTTTTCTGATAGTTTTATTCTGCAATTTTTCGATGTTTTGTATACCCTTCTATGTTTTTGGGAAATGAATTAAAATGCTGTAATCTATAATTGAACTTTTGTAGAATAACACAAGTGATTCGGGTTGGCAAAATGCCACTTAGGAATTGAATGATGTTGAATTCTTATTAGACTACGTTTGTCCAACAAATTTGTGTCTTTTGCAAAACTGATTACTCTTTGCGAATTACTAACATCAGCGAGACATGAAGGAAGAAAGCCACTTATGACTTCATTAATCACAGAGTCAATGTCTAAAAGGCAGCATATACGTCCTTCTTTAGTAGGAATGCGCTTCCTAAAAATAGAGTTTGTTAGGTTATCTTGACAAGATTTGCCCGAACGGAAGTTGAAATTTTATTTTACTTGTCAAGTCATTGTTTATTATAGAAGAGAGTTATCTAATATTCTCACTGTAGGCATTAGAAGCAGTAATTGAATAACACATTTGATACATATGGTGGATAGTTGCTTTAACTCTGTAAGAAAATTATATGTACTAAGAAAAAATCGAAGCAAGGTTATGAATTTCAACCCTTTTCGCTGGCTGTGGTCATTGAATCCAAAACTGAGATTTCATGTTTTCATCTGCTTTCTTCTAGAGAGTGTTATTGTACTGTCTGGTTGAATAGTGCTCCTGTGAGTAGAATTGATTCTCAATCAAAATATCATCCCCAATTCAATAACTTCATGTCCTCTGCAATAAAAAATTTCAGCTGTCAATCAGCTTTGAAAGCGAGTTGTGGTAAGTATCTCGTCCTTTTAGAACTTTTCCAAATCATTCACGAACTTCGAAGTCCACCTGTTTTGAGATTGAATTATCGGAAACGGATTCGATTGCTTGGTTTCCTAAGCACCCCATTCGATGCGTAATCTCTCTCGAAAAACAAATGCAAGCAAGTTGTTATTTTCAACAAGTTCCTCCTCAGAAGGGTTCTGGTTTTGATTTCGAAAGAAAGATTTGGTGTACCTTTAATCTTTTGAGAACAGATCCGAGGCGGTGTTATAGTATATGGTTATATGTGGAGTCTAGAGACGTTAAGGAAACTATAAGTCATTCATTCTTGAACTGTCCTATGTCTTTGTATAGATGGTTTGCGGCATGTACATATGGTATCACATTCCTTTCTTGTTGGGGTTCAATCTTCAAAACCAAGTTAGTATTTCTTTCGAATTTTTTTGCTATTTTGATTTCTCTTTCTTATTTCTAGGAGTACTATCATTCTACTACCAACCGCAGATCTGATTAGAATGAAGAATGAAAGGTGAACACGGTCTTTTCAATTTAACTCTTGTTCACAACATACTCCTAGACTAGTTCTTACTGATGTATCAATGACTGTGGAGGAAGGGTTTTTCTACAAATTTTTCTGCCTGTTCCTTGATTTCGTATTTGTATTTTGTAGTGTGTCATCAGAGTTCGGTGCCGATGCAGCCATTCAAGGCTTGTTCTGCTCCTCAAAACCAGATGTTTTATTGCCACCTGACTGTCTGAGGGAATGTTTATCCGCCTATTCTTATGGCGTATTTAGAGGTTCTCACGAACACAATCATGGCATTTTCTTCTGACTGAAAGATAATTGTGAGCTCCCCAATTGAATTGTCAGCCGATATGCCGGATTTTGTAAGTACACTCCAGCTTGAATTTTCATCTTAGTTTTGGATCCGTCCGTATACCAATTTATGTCTTTACAGTTGTCGGAGCCGAGCCAATTATTCCATTGTACCGCCGTTTTATTCTCCTTGGTCTCTGTACGTTTTTTCGTCATCGTATCATTCCCTATCCTCAGTATTATGATTAGGAGGTAATTCTAGTATACCCCGCGTGTCCGGTTTTCTAGTTTTCATGTATCTCCTGCATGAATGCCGTTTCTCCCCTAATATAAATATCAACAGGAGGTAAATTCAGGAAAGCATACAGGCTTGCGTTTGATGTTGATCTTAATTAGCCTGTGATGCAGACCCCAGGTATTCTTTCAAATTTGTCCAACTTCTCCGTATCCCCCCCTCTGCATCACTTTTGGCCATCATGTACAATCAAGGGTCTCACCACTGCAGTGTAGATCCAGTGTACATTTTTCGGATTTAGACCTCATTTATTTACGATGTCCCGTTTACTGGACATAAGGGAGTATTTACCCTTCTTTATGAATTGATTAAGATGGATATTCCATGTGGGTCTTTTATCCAGGATTACTCCCAGATATTTGACCTCATCAATGAATTCCACTCTTTTTGCGAAGGAGAGTGGAAGCATTATGCCAATAGTCATTTTCTCAAGTATATACGGTACCAGTTTGACCTTATCTGGGTGAACTGTTAGCCCTATCTCCTCATACCAGACCTCTTCAATTTTCAGAGCCCTGAGAGTAGAAGCCCTTGTTTTTTGGTATAATCAGGATATCACCATTACCAGGTTCCACAGTATTGAAGAGAGAACCTCTCCCTGCGGACATTCTTTGTTGATGTGGAATCTACCAGTTACGCCAAGCAGTTTGACTGATGTTTTTTCTGTTTATAAGCATGTTGACTATCTACCTGCAAAAGAGTTCGTTAGAACCATCTACAGCTTCAACTGTTGATGTTCTTGAGGTATTATTAAAAGAATCCTCTCTATGTCGAAAAAATCCACCAAAACAATTTCTTGATTATGCGTTCCTACGTCTTTAGTTACCCACAAGGAATTTATCATTTCACCCACGTACCTATCTATCAGTTTTATAATCGTCTTCAGAATGAACTGTTACCTTGGATTACCATTTCTATTCATTATCCTTAGGACTTCAGAGACGAGAACGGTAGTCTAGTTCACAATTTCAAATCAATGAAGGTTAAGAACAAAAATTTCTCACAAATGATTCAAAAACTGTTAATAATCTGGAAATTATCGAATAACATTTTCAAAGAAGACGAAAGTTTGGCAAATAATTCGTTGGTGAAAAATTATTATACCTAACCTTCTGAAAAATTAAATAAAACCAACGGGATGATTTTTTTAACTTCAAGTTTTGAGTCAATATTTAATACCTTAAATGAATTCTTTTAAGTGGTGTGTCTAGTCTGAAAACTTAGCGTTCTGCTTATGGCGCTGAGCACAATGTTAAATTAAAATTATGAATAAGAGAGATATAATTTCGTGAGTTAGGACTTCTTGATCGGAAATATCGCTTTCTTTGAGAATATGTTTTCAAATTATTTGTTAAAAACTGAAGCCCCTTTATCAAGGTTACGTATCCCAAAACGATAAAAGAAACCTTTTTAGGGATCATTTCGTTGTTCGCCTGTCTGTCAGGACTCTTTTCTCAGGAACATGTGTATGGAGTTGAAATTGACACCATGCAACTGACATAAAAAAAACGTCAAATCAATCCCAAGATAGAGTGGTTTTGGTTACTCTTTGCGGCATATTTTGGCACTCTAAAGAGAATGAAAACGTATGAGGCACTTCCCGTTGACATAGAAACATGAAAGTTGGCAAAAAGCAGTGCGTTATAGTACAATTATAGGAAAAAATGCAGATGGCACATTGTGCTGCTCACTTCAACTTTCGCTAAGTAACCAAAACATTAAGTTTAGCGTCTTTCAACTCAAATTCAAAAAAATTGATCAGTAAACTGTTAATTTGAACTCACATCATGAAAATGAAAAAAATGTTGTAATAGAAATATTCACTCTGTTCTAAGAAAGTTAAATTGATACCTGATATTCAAATCTGCAGTATCCTCGAGATGGAAAATACGGCTGTTTATGTCGTATGCTACTGCATATTTTGACTCCCGAGAATTAAAAACCCATAGGATGTATAATGTACATTAAGAATCATGAAATTTGAAAGAACAAATGCAGCGAAAGTTAAGAAAAAAGTTAGAAAACTGTCGATTAAAAAAAAATTGCGATAGCAAATTTATTCGCATTTTCTCAGAATCTCGTATGCGTATAACGTTGAAATTAACATTCCTGTTGTCTTAAAATCAAAAAATTCTACAAGCAATGTCTTAAAGCACCAGCAAACGAAAATTTTCGAAAACTCTAAATTTGTAGATACATAAGAGATAAGAATCATTCATTTGTAATCAAATAAGAATTTCTCATTATTGGGGGATAATGTTTGAAATTACCTATGCCACAAATTTGGAATGTTAATTTGTAACGAGAAACAAAAGGAGGATGGTAGGAAATTATAGGAAAGACAAACGAAAGCCATGCGATAAATTACAAGGTGAGACATTCAAAAAACAATGTTTATACGAATGTCAACAGATATTTGATGATTCAGATATTCATGGGGTGCTTTTTGCATAAATTCTGTAACTACTCTAGCTGCATGAGGCCGAGCATTATCATGCATATAAATGAAGTTTTCGCCAATCAATGCGCCAAAGGGTACAATATGAGGTTCAAGGATGTCTGCGATGTATCTGGCCGCTATCATTCTTCCATTATTCACTTGGACTAACTCAGTTCGACCATGAAAGGAAATGCCTCCCCACTCCATTACTGAGCCCCCTCCGAAGTTTTCGGTTTACTGTTCCCCAGGTCATCTTTATACAGGCATGCGTCTATCATTTTATACTAGACAGAATCTGGACTCGTCCGAAAAGAGAACATTCGACCATTCTGAAATACCCCAATTTGCATGTTCCCTCGCAAACTGAAGTGTTGCAACTCGATGTTCTCTGGTGAGACGCGGGCTGGTAGAAGCCACCCTTAGTCTGATATCGTCTTCTCTGAGCCGGTTCCTAACAGTTTGCAATGAAATATGCACATTTCTGGAAAGTGCAAGTTCATTTTGTAGCATTCTAGCAGTACAGTGCCGAACTCTTACTGCAGTTGAACGAAGCCAACGATCATCAACTGGTGTTGTTATCCGATTTCTTCCCTGTCCGGCTCTTCTTCCATATTCCCCTGTTTCGTGGTACCGATTAACTGCTCTTGAAATAGTGCTTTGGTTAATATTCAACAAGTTAGCCACGTAACGTTGGCTTCGCCCCTCCTCTAGAACTGTTACAATTCTTCCCACTTCATGATCACTCAAATAGCATCTAGAACGTTCAGCTGCCATTACAATAAATTCGAAGATTCGAAAATCAACAAGATACACAGAAAACTTGCATTAATTTAGCGTGAAAACTGAAGAGAAATTGAATGAATAAACTCATTCTTGTTTCAGACGTGTTTGAGATCATATGGAAACGAATGTTACTACATAGATAAGATTTTTTTCCCCTCATATGTCCAAATACATATGTTTATAAAGAAACTGCGTACGAGCTGCTTAATCGATTGTAGAATTCAGAAAACCAGGTGATGCGACAATTTTTGTGATGTGTGTACATTCTGGCCATCACTACGAACTTAATGAGTAATTGCTCATACTTTTATGACTTTATGAATAATTAATATGAATTGACGAACTGGAATAAATTTCAAGTTTCAGTTCAATCGGTTCGAAGCTATTGGTATAGAAAAGTATTGACCACATTGATAATCAATAGATGAAATACTTCCATAACTCGCTTTACGGCCTAGATACGTTTCATGAAACTTTGCCGCAAAGCGAAAAGGCAGGAGGAAGCAATTATTCTAATAAAAATTCGATGGAATCGGTTCCAAATTAGTCAAATATGTAACATGGTTTGCCAATTAAAATGCATTTCATCTTTTCATGTCATTCAAATCAAAAATACATACATAACAAGTACATAAATTTGTAAATGAAATAATAATTGACTCCAAAAATCAACAATAATCTATAAATAAAATTGAAACAACTTCAGGTTATATAAAATATATGTATGTATACATACATAATTTTCAAACGGCTTTAATCTGGAGACGATGATGAAATGGTAACCTGTAGATTACTCTCGTCATCAATTTTAGCTGGTAAGGATGGGCCTGACTTAAAAAAATTGTCCAATGTTGTTTGTCTTACCTTCTTGCCTATTTCGTTCTTCAGTGATTTATAATAGCTAGTGGCTGAAGTAATTCCTCGAGAAACTAGCGCTACGTTCGACGCCAGGTTCGTTTTCAAGGAGGATGTCTAATTCCTGTTGGAATAGGAAGAAGTTTTCGATAAATTTTGATGTTAGCTCTTTGGATACAGCAATGTGTTCCCTATCAGCTTCAGGTAGATCAAGCACATCACGTTCGTTCGAACCTTCATAGCCGGGATCATGTACTAGATCCAAAATGTTATGCCTATTTTCAGGAAGGAATTTAACTTCTGTATAAGTACTTTTTACACATTCTGACCATATTTTTTTCAAGCATGGTTCATTGTTCTAAATTTTAATTCCTGCCATGATATACTGATGCTGTCAACCGCATTTTGATGTTATAGTTTTGCGAAAATTTTTTATTTTGAGATTTACCATCGGTTTCCCTTATAAGTTGTTGGAAAGTTTGGCATAGGATATACCTGATTCATTCAGAACTGTTGTAATTTTCGGGAGGTACTCACGACATCTTCAGATAAATCGGATGAATTAGTACGATCCCCTGATGCATTATCCAAAATTAGAAAGCCTTGTTGCCTGAGTTATTGTCCCGCAAATATTCTTTTACTTCTGTACAGAAGTGATTTTTGGACCAATCCTCAAAACAAACTTTAGTTGTTCAAAGTTTCTTGTTGGATCTTCATATGACGAGTAATTGATTTTCATTTTGTCCTTTAAGAGCCCTTAGATTTTCAGACAAATATATTGAAACTGGTTTCAGCGCAAAATCACCCGTGGCATATTGCACCAAGTACCAAAGTTAATCGTTTTTAGAGACCTTATAACCAGGAGCAGATTTTTCGGTTTTCGAAATATACGTGAGATCAGGCATTCTCTTCCAATATAGTCCTGTTTGGTCTACGTTTAACAGTTGTTCAGGTTTATAAAAACCTCTTTCAATAATTCCCTTTGAAATGTTGGGATATTCCTTAGATGCGGCCGTATCGGTGCTAGCTGCTTCACCTTTCATTTTCAAATTATGCAGATCAAATCTATTTTTAAAGTTTTCAGACCATCCTCGGTTTGCTTGGAATGTAACATCTTCAGCAGATTCATCGGTACCTCAATTCTTCAAATTTTCGAAAATACTTTTTCCTGGATAGTCATTTGACTCATTGGCAATCTCTTTTTTTATTGACCTCAATCCACATAATCATAATCAATAGTCAGACGACCCAGAACCGGGGTCTATTTTTTTTCGTTAATTTGCTAAAACTGTCCATATATTTCTTGGTTTTTATCTAATTGAATTTTATTATCAATTGTGATAACTGTATTTTGTAGATCTACCTGCATAACATTTCATATTGTTCATCTGAATTCACAATTACAGTGAAAAGACGGTCATTTACCAGAATGATTCAATAATTTTATTTTAAATTCCCATTATAGTAAAATATTACGTATTCCTAAAGCAGCTTAAAATCACCCAAAAGCGTAAATATTGAGGCAAAGGAATTGATCTAAACTCAGATGAGAAATCCAGCAAAAACAATACACGACTTTAAAATCGATGGCCGTTAAGCACCCTTTGGTATGTCCACGATTCCACACATCTGGTATTTTCTGAAACAGCAATTCCCACGTCGCGACGAAGGAACGCGTCTGTAAAAGACTATGTACCAGGTACTTGAGTACCAAGGGCAGAGGGAAGTGAGGGTGTAAGAGCTGCTGGGTCACGCATATATAAGGATCACGATCGCGACGTTAAGGGATTATTATGATTATGATTATTATTGAGTTATTTTTCGTCAGATGTGCAGTTACTCTTATAATTCAGTTATTTAGTTTTCGAAGCTCAGTGAATTTACTCATTCCTGTGAATCGGAATTAAATTAAAGTTAATTAATCGTGCATAACATGAGTCCAGAAGAATGGAAGACGCAGATTGTTCCTCTCCGAGAAGCCGGACAGGGGAAGAAGAAGCACCGTTCCCGCTGTGTCCCACAGGTGATTACTTTCTGAATTTTCTTCAATATTTCTGTTCACTATTTAATCTTTATGAATTTCTTGAAGTATATGCTACGTAATTTCTAAACGCACTGAGGACGAGTTGAATTAATCACTTCTTGAATTCCAAATTATTTTCACATATTTTCTCTTGGCAAATGATCTATTTGAACTGCCCAGACATTTTCTAATCTTTATTTCGAAGAGTTATTACCATAGATTAATTTAAAACATTTGTTTCTCAACTTGGTAAAAACTTTGAAATGTACTGAATTTATTTTATATTGATTTCCACAGTTGTTTTAACTTGACACATTATTTTGAAGTATATTCAAATTCTTTAGTATTGATTTCAACATTTGTTTATCAAACTGGCAACATTATTGAAACGTAATTACGCTATTGTGTACTGATTCCAATAACTTGATAACTATTTGAATTTGAAATGTTATGAATTTAAATATTGATTCGAAACTTTACTTTTATAACTCAGAAAATTGATCTCATTGAAATGTTACTAAACCATTTTTCCAATCGAAATCTTTTGTTATAATCTGATGAATGATACATTCGAATGTGAGGATATTAAATATTGATCTTATCCTTGCTTCTATAAATGGGCCAATTATCTATTTGAAATATCATAATCCTTCCATTCAGTATTTCTATTTATCTCATTTTATTACTTAGCAGAACATACTTAAACTGTAACGAAGATGTTTATATTTCATTGTATCCAACTATGGGAAAGATCTGACTTTCAAATTATTGATTTGATGTCCGATACTCTTAAGCTCCATAAGGGAACTTTCCCTGCATTCATGTGTAATGATCACCTACGAATAATATCATTACTCATTAGTATAAATAAATGGCTTTAGGGACGATACGCATGTATGGACCGACAGACATTGAGGCTTGTATGTGAAAGTTTTGAAGAATGTCTGAGTTGGGGAGTGTGTGTGACGTTTGTGGTACATACAGGTGTATGATCAGAGGGCATGATTCCCTGGTTGGCAAATCCGCGATATGGGAATAGAATATGATCCGGAGTCAGTGACACAATATAGTTAATATTGCGCAAACAAAATAAAACAATAATAATAATACTGCCCGTTGGCACTCACTTGAGCAAAAAGAATCACGTATGGCTTTGCGGGCTTACCTCTAGTTCCATATATAACGTTTCAATACTATACGAATTACTGAATTCGATTAAAAATACGCGAGCGAATTAACGCTTGCAAGTTGTCAGCTGTGGACGTGTTCCTTAGAATTTTAAAAGCAAATCTTCCAGAGTTTGGAGTATCAGGGCAACGACCTCTTCAGAAAACATGATATCACATTACCAAAACCCTTAGATCGGGTCAGTTACCACTCATAAGATGGGTGAGGGCCGGTTAGGCCTGTCTATAATAATCTCATATCCGAATTCCATCCAGAATAATTAAATATTCCAACTTCCACTCGAAATATGGGTGAGGACCAATTGGGTCTGTTCATAATAATTAAATATTCCAACTTTCACTCGTAATATGGGTGAGGACCAATTAGGTCTGTATATAATAATCTAATGTATCAACTTCCACTCAAAATATGGGTGAAGGCAAATTGGGTCTCTATCTAAATGATATTTCATTAAATTCATTAAAAGACGCCAAAGAATGCAAGGATAAGAATTTAATACAAATGCTACAAAGATCAAATAGACATTGTTACCGAATCTGTTTTGATTTTCTAATTTCCTTACCCATGGTTTAAGCGACGAAGAATTGGTCGTACCACATCAAACCTCACCTAAAAGAACTGGTTGATTAAGTTACTACAAATACACAACACAACAGAGAAAGGGGTCCTATTTTATAAAAAGAACTTCAAGGCAAGTTCAGGTACTAGACGATCACATGTCTTTTCATTTGACCGATTCCAGTCGGTCTCAGGTGTAATTAATATGGAGAAGAAAATAAGATAATTCAGGTATTGCAATTTACAGTAGAAGCGATGCATTTTGCATCGTCTTTCATAGTTGGGGGTGTTTCAATAGTTTTTCAATTTTTTCCATAATCCAGTTTATTTAGCGTGTTATTGTCGAGACATTTAAAGATACAGCAGATTGCAAATATGTTTTAATATCTTCTTTTTTATTGCGAATAATTTGAATGGTAGATTTCGCAAGTCCCATTGCCTTGCAAATTTTAATAATTTTCTCTCTAGCTTCTATATAACGTATAATTTTGTTCCTAACGTGATTTTTTTATCAGTTTCCGAAGTCGATATTCGTTTTGGTGGCTTTTTATCAAATTTATAATGAAATTATGAAATAAGTTTAATAAAAGAATACATTCCAGTTAATATGTAGCAATCAGTAACAAATATGTTAATAAAACACTTACTGACAAATCTAAACCAGCCGCTTTAACAGCACATCTCTCGTGAACAAGAGACAAGAGAAGAGTGTGTATGGAGATTGCGCTTGCGCAAGATTGGCAACATGTAGATATATCGACATTGAAGCTGTTATAGTGAAACATTTCAGGCTGTAAATCGAAAACTTGCTTCAATTGAAGAGGGCCGTTAAGCCGAAATGCCATGTAAAGAGTATAGCTAATGTAATTTCAAGCTTGCGCAAATGCTTGATCGCCAAAACGAGAAATTAAGATAATACAACTTGGCTTATGTTATTCATAAAACAAACAGATGAACTCATCTAATTTCGCAGGAACTTGTTATCTTAATCGATGGTAATAATCCCACAATAATAAAATGAAATTTTTGCTTGTGAATGAAATGTTAGCATTAATTCGCATTGTTAAGGAAGTATTGAATCTTCTAACTTTAAATTGCCACAGTTTTCAGGTTTTGTTGAACAATTAAATTCTCTCGGAGATAAGAAATGGGTGTGTTATTGACTTTACTCCACAAGTTCATTAATTCCGAGATATAGTGCATGACGACTACTGAAGTTCCTAGTTCGTCGACATCGACAGAATCTGTATTATTTGCTGTAACAATGGTCTCATGAATCGAAGAACACAATTTTTATAATTTTTATATTAGGAAGCATTGGTCCTTGTATCTTCATACTAATGTTGATTTAGATGGACACGGTCCAAGGTAAAGTAATATACTAAAAGAAAAACAATAACGAAGCAGGTGATTATTAACACAGTAATACTTCGATATGTTACAGATTATTTAACGCAGAATAACAATTGACATTGGTAATGTATGTGAATGAATTTAAAATAATAATATAAGAGGGTAATCCTGAAATATTTTCTTCACAAATTTTGAATCGCCCTGTAGAATTTTTGAGCAGAATTTAGTCATGGAGATACACTTCTTCACAAAGGTACATTCAATATCAATGACGTAGTTTTTGATTTATGGTGCTATCGCTTCCTTTGTAAAAATTAGACCACAATTCATACGAAACCCCTAAATTTCCAACGCAGTGAGATTAACATTAATTTTTAAATGAAGGTGCAACTGGATGCGGAAACAACTTTCATGTAATTTCGACGAGCACTGGTACATTTGAATTAATTAGTAAATGTTAGAATTAGAATTAGTAAATGTTGAAGCTTTTCATCTATAGTTTTTTCCTTAAATGATGCTGCTCGAGCAGTAAGATTAATTATTGATGGAACATCACAAAATTATACCGTTAGACAAATTGCTGCTTCAAGAAGCAGCGTACAAAGAGCATGAAAGGGTTTCCAAGGGACTGATGAATATACATGGCGAAGAGGATCGAGAAGAAGAAAGAAGACGGCTGTTCGCGATAATTATTTCTCAAGGTTTTGTGTTTCGAGAGACCAATATAATACCGCTGTAGAAGCACGTTGCGAGCAGAAAGACAAATATCAGTAAGTGAGTCAACAGTAACGGGGCGTTTGGGAGAAATTGGCCTTCGTGCCAGAAGACCTCCAACAGGTCCAGAATTGAATAGAATCCATTCATCGCGCTTTTTAAATTCGCTACAGAACACCAGCATTCGGGCAATGAAGAATGAGGAAACGTTCTGATTACGGTTTCATCAAGTCAAGCAGCTTGAAATTTTTTCGAAAAGCTTGACTTCTTGAAATAGAGATTAAAGTTAATTTAACCTGCTAATGACTTGTTATCATACCGGTGCAGGAGAAATAGAAGTATGTAGTATCTCTAGTCACACATAATTTTTCAATTGGCACACTGGAATTTCAAAACTTCGATTTAGTTCTGCAGCTCAACAAGTAGATACAAAAAGCTCCGAGAGGGAATTTGTTTAATTTGAAGGGAAAAGGAAAGAAATCAAACGGTAGTCGTTTCAGAAATGTAAAGAATTGCAACAACATATTGATGTCGCCTAAACCTACAATAGATTTCTACCGGGTGGGGCATCCAAAAACGAAAAAGACTCAATAACTGCTAAACTATTTGTTTCCAGACAAAAAGCAGAAACAGGTCAAATTTTGTATAAAGGTGGACATCCTTTGATACACGGTGATTTTATTTTACATCAATCCCCGTAGCAGGGGTTCACAAAACTCAATTTTTTGAATAGTCCAAACAAAACAAAAGTTTGTTCTCTAACGGAAATTTGACGACCAAATTAAGTTCTCAAAATGACCTCATCCGACATCCATTCAATGATACAATTCTAATTCTCTGCTATTATTCTTAAGTGGCATTCTTGTCTTCACTTTCAAGATTTAAATTCTCCAATTATTCGAGATATTGATAAACATCAATGATTTGTAATGATGAATCTGTTTTACAATCGTCTTTCAATTTCGCAATACTTTTAATCACAGTTGTCGTTTGTTAGATAAACGTTGAAAATGGTTTACTGAACTGATGAGCGGATCGAAATTGTTTCGATTCATTATCAAAATAATAGTTATGTTAGAACAAGTATTTTCAAAGAGAACCATCTATAAAAACAGGAAGGAAACCCGAATGTTTTATATTTAATGAATAAATTTCTAATTACAGGTTTGGTGCCAACCAGAAAACTGAAATGGCATTTTTGGCCACCTATAAATGGAAAACA
Source organism: Cryptolaemus montrouzieri (assembly GCA_013387265.2). NCBI lineage: Eukaryota > Metazoa > Arthropoda > Insecta > Coleoptera > Coccinellidae > Cryptolaemus > Cryptolaemus montrouzieri. The sequence continues at coordinate 93,631,031 of JABFTP020000021.1, read as the reverse complement.
CTACTTCCATCAGAAAATTATTATATGTGTCTGGTGTATCGCCTTGAACATCTGGCGATCTACCTCAATATTTTTAGACTACTTACGATCGACTCTGAGAGGCTGTAAGTATGTGTGATGCGGGGTTGTCGTATATACACGATACACCCTACCTACCTACCTAAGTAGGTGTACCGTGGCATATACAGTGTGTTCCAACGAAAATTTGACCCCCCCTATAACTCCGAAATGAGTAACATTAGCGAAAAACACCAAGACACGTCGATTTTTGTTTCGAGGGGGAGCATTTTTCGAAATAATTCGAAACTTGTCAGATCAACCCCCTACCCCCAGCAACCCTAATTTCGAAATTCATCATAGGGAATAAGGGTCGAGTGGCACCTTACTGTAAAGGTCTGTCAATTCTCCATTCTGATTTGTCATTTTAGAATTTTAAATTAACATACAGGGTGTCCCAACCGAGGGTAAAGTTGAATTCCTGCAAATCCCAAATACTAAATGAAATCGATTTATTTTGGCATAATGCAAGCGCAGGTTTATGCTCGGTCTAGAAAAACGACCTACACTTGTGAATTTGGAGTTGGTGCAATCAACCCCTATTTCCAGCATCCCCAACTCAAAAATCATTCGATCGAAAATAGGTCAAGTGGCACCTCGTTGGAAAGGTATTTCAATTTTCTCTTCGAATTTGGTATTTTCGAAATTCAGAATCAGCATACAGGGTGTCCCGGAGCAGGAACACTGAAAACCCAAATAACTTTTTGAAACTGGTTCATTTCGGTATAATACGAGAACATGTTTATGATTGATTCGAGAATAACACTCTCTTGCGTGAATATGGAATTTTTGCAATCAATCTCTTCCATTCAGCATCCCCAACTCAAAAATCATACAAGTGATTACAGGTTGAGTGGCAAAGTTCCAGAAAGATTTTTCTATTTTCTGAATCACTGAGGCATTGGTTTCAGTTCGGCAATCGAGGTTTTCTGGCGTGAGGATCAGGATGAGGGATGATGGAGAAACTGATTGGATGCTCATCTAAACAGGAAAACGAGATTTATTGAACTTGTATTCAATTGAAAACAAAAACTAACTTGATTATTACAACAATTGTTCAAAATGACCTCCGCCCACCTCCATACAGTTATACAGACGATTTTCGAACTCTCTTCTCACATTAGCGAAAACTTCAGGAGTCAAAAGTCGGTATTCTGTGATAATCCTCATCCGCAGCTCCTCCAGGTTTTCTGGTCTTGTGGCATAAACTTTAGATTTTAGATGGCCCCACAAAAAAAATCTAGGGATTTAAATCTGGTGACCTGGCTGGCCACTCAACAGGTCCTCTTCTACCAATCCACCTTCCTGGGAAATTTTCGTCTAAATATTGGCGCACCCGAGCATCATAATGCGGAGGAGCACTGTCTTGTTGAAAACGCATTTCGTCCTCAGAAAGAGTTGGATCGTTCTGTAAAATTTCTGTCAATCTAGGATGTATGTGTTCCTCTTACAACTGTAGGTAGCCATTTCCATTCAGATTACCCTCAATAAAGAAAGGCCCAACTAGATGATTGCCAAAATTCCTGCCCAAACGTTCAACTTCTGAGGCCTTTGCGTGTGGGCCTCTCTAAACCAATGAGGATTCTGTGTGTCCCAATATCGACAATTATGTCTATTCACTTCACCACTGAGCATAAAGGTGCTTTCATCAGAAAAACAGATGTTATTCAGAAAATTTGGATTAGCGTTTAGGTTTTCACTTAGATTTTCACAAAACTGTAAACGACCATTTTCAGATTAATTTCAACTGACGAACAACAACAATAATGAGGAACTGATCTGAATAATAATAATATTTCATTGCAAAAATGAGAAATAACAGATGACTGCACGCCAGATGGAAATGAAAAAAATGTGAACATTTTCAATGCAGCAATCAGCTTTCTTTCTTCGTAATTGATGCTCAACACATCGTACCCCAATACTTTTAACAGTTTCGAATTAATTTTAGTTGATAGTTTCAAATGACGATATTGAATTTTTCGAAAGCGACATCCTGTATGGAGAGCCGAACTGAATGAAATGCTTTGATCATTCTGGAATTCAAAAACCTTTCTGAAGATATGCCACTTGAATTATTTGTATGATTTTCAAGTTGGGGATGCTGAATGGAAGGGGTTGATTGCAAAATTCTATAACCACACAAGAAAGTCCTATTCTCGGATCAAACATGTTCTCGTATACCGAAATGAACCAGTTTCAAAAAGTTATTTGGATTTTCAATGTTCCTGCTTCGGGACACCCTGTATGATGATTCTGAATTTCGAAAATACCAAATTCGAAGAGAAAATTGCAGTACCTTTCCAACGAGGTGCCACTTGACCTATTATCGATCGAATGATTTTTGAGTTGGGGATGCTGGAAATAGGGGTTGATTGCACCAACTCCAAATTCACAAGTGTAGGTCGTTTTTCTAGACCGAGCATAAACCTGCGCTTGCATTATGCCAAAATAAATCTATTTCATTTAGTATTTGGGATTTCCAGAATTCAACTTCACCCTTGGTTGGGACACCCTGTATGTTAATTTAAAATTCTAAAATGACAAATCAAGGTGGAGAATTGGCAGACCTTTTCAGTAAGGTGCCACTCGACCCTTATTCCCTATGATGAATTTCAAAGTTAGGGTTGCTGGGGGTAGGGGGTTGATCTGAGAAGTTTCGAATTATTTCGAAAAATGCTCCCCCTCGAAACAAAAATCGACGTGTCTTGGTGTTTTTCGCTAATGTTACTCATTTCGGAGTTATAGGGGGGGTCAAATTTTCGTTGGAACACACTGTATAGATATTAGCTTTCCGCACAATATACATTATTTTAGTCAAGGTTTGGGTTAGGTTTAGTTAAATTCTTCTATATAATATCAATGAAACTCATAGTTATTCAAAATTGCTAGTTTATTGGTTGGTACTAAACAAATGAGTTACATATGGTGTTAAACATAACTAAGGAGTGACTCTAGATGTTGAAGCGTGGCACTGCATTTCCTGAGCATACGTTTCATAAGATGGTACGTAACAACTGAGTGAATATCGCTAGCATGATGACATATGATTGTCAGTTAGTCGATTGCGATATTTTGACCTATTTAGCTTCATTGTTGACCCAAGCATTGCCGTCAGTTGAAGGGCGATTTGCCTCAGATTCGAATATTTATCTTCAGATATAAAACACCAAAAACTTGTATCAGATGCTGTAGCTTTGAGATATATATCTGATATAATCTGCACCAACTTATTTTCAACAGAACATGAGTTCATATTAAACTGACTTGCTATTTCAGTAGCTAATTCCTCAATGTTTTTACATGAAAAAGGATAAATTATAAATGATGCTATAAGTGCCAAATTACTGCAATGATAAAAACGCATTTCGAATTGTCCCAAAATATTTGATAATTCAGCCTCATACGTATCATAATTCAACTGAGGAATCCTTGCTTTCAAAGACGGAAAATGTTCCAGATCCTTTCTTTTCACTTGATCTATTATAAGTTGCAATTCACTTTTGAATGCGTGTACTGCGCTAATCACCTCAATAATAGTTCCAAGTTGGTGGCGTTTGGGTGCATTGTGATGTCAGTCAAAAATGCCAAATGTGTCAGCCATTTTTCTTTTTTCAACATCTGAGTGTCATCACCTATTTCGTCTAGAAAAGCTGTTATTTCGGGCAATAAATCTTGAAACCTTTCTAGGGATTTTCCGCGACTCAACCACTTGACGTCTGTGTAAAAACTAAATCAGTCTGTTCAGCTGACTACCTATCTTTCAACTGCAACTTAAATAGCCGCCCTTGCAAGCTACGTGCACGGATGGAATTCACAATTTTGTTGCAAGGCCCATAATTTCCTCCGTGTTTGAACACAAAACTTGTTGATGTATAATGCAATGGAATGAAAAAATGTAGGGAAATCTTCATCAGCTCGACACAATGCCATAAAACTGTTTTTGTTTCCAGTTATAGCTGGTGCTCCATCGGTTGTAATGCTCACTAATGCATATATTGGTAGCTTGTAGTTTTTTACAAAATTGAAGAAAACGTCATATATAACTTCGCCACGGGTATTCCCCTTCAGAGGAACGATTGTCAAAAATTCTTCCTTAACCAACATGTCATTGAATACCATCCGAATAAAAATAAGCAGCTGGGCAATGTCTGTCATATCGGTAGATTCGTCGAACTGTAAGGAAAAGTATGTACATTTCATATCATGTTTAAGTTTATCTGCCATGTCCTGACTCCTGACTTCAATACTCCTTGTGATAGTCGGACGTGAAAACTGAAGTTCTATGATAGCAGACATGATTTCTGTTTTATTTTTAAAATCTCCAAAGAAGGTCTCGCCCGCTTGCAATTTTGTGGAATTTTAAGTGAAAATATTAACAATAATCCACATATTCTGTATAATACCTGTTTTTCTGACGAGAATACCTTTACTATCAATAGTGAAGTGAATTGGTATAATCGCTATTGGATTACCCTGAATCCACATCGATTCACACAGGCATTCACACATACGACTCAGAAATTGAATATTTGGGATGGAATTAATGGAAACCATATTATAGGACCTTTTTTATTGATGGTAATCTCAATGGATACACTTATTTGCAGTTGTAGGAGGAATTTATAAATCTCAGGGTCACATAAATGTTGGAAAATGATGAAACTCTTTCAGAGAATGGAAACGTTTTCATCAAGATGGTGCTCCTACACGTTTTGATGTTCGTGTGCGTCATTTTGAGCATTTAATTTGATTTTTGGCATTGTCAAATTTTCTTTGAAATACAAACTTTGTTCGAACTGTCTGCATGATATTGATGTTCATGAAGATACTATTTTTGACTTAAGTCCTGCTGAGGATAGGGGATGGATTGTATATGCTCCGGACCAACTCAGAAATTGGACTCCCTCCAATCAATAAATTGACGCGTCTCAGTTTTTTCCGCTACAATCATTCTTTTTTCACATAGGGGGGATGGGAAATTGTCGTTGGAATATTCAATGTTCATAAAGACACTATTTCTAAATAGAGAATTAAAAGACCTTTCCAAAAATATGTCACTCGAAATAATGAATTTCAACTTAGGAGCTGCTGAGTGGAGGGGGTTGGTTTTGCATTCTCCGAACCAACTCAGAAATCGGTCTCCGTCCTATAACGTGACTCAACTTTTCCCGCCCAGATCAGTTCATCATGTGATAGAGGGGGTGACAAATTATTACAAATATTATAATGATTTTCCTGCTTTTCATATGGGTCCATCTGGTTGTTCCATCCAGTAGACGAGTGTGAAAAATTAATAATTAATAATAAATTAACAACTGGCTTTTCAGAATATTGTTCAAACGAAAATCATTTCTCGTTTCAGAAAAACCAAATTTTACCTTCATGTGATCAACGTAAGTTGTTAGATTTATTAGAATTCGTAGAAATTCCATCAGCTTACAAACATAATCCATCAACAACTAACAATCAGCTTGATTTAGGTTAGGTGTGAGTATGGGATAAAACCCGAAACATATATCAAACATATTTTTATTTATTTTATTTTGTTAACCTTATACCTTTTATGTTTATGTTTAATTATCGAGTAAAGATGTTTCAGCAAGATTTCTAGATCTATTAGATAGTTTTCCAATAATCTCCGCCTTGTAGTTGTAGCCCTTGTTAGAGACCGTCTTGGTTAATAGTCTCGTAAACTAATTCCGCGGTTTTTCTTGAAAATTCGAGAACTATTGAAAGAACCTCCTTGATGATGTTTGTTTGATATTCTTAGAAGATCCCATATTGAATCCATATTTATCTTTTATCTATTTTGATCAATTTAATCTTGCGAATATTCTCGAACATGTACGGAAAGCTTTATTACCAAGGACGGTCTGAGATCACTTCCACAGCATAGTCAAGCCACAAAAATGTTCTCCTTTCCGGTTAGCTCCATTGTAGAAGGTAATATCTTAGGCATTTCCGGTCGAGACAGTATCAATCAAGCTTTTGAACTACTCGAGGTGTTGTAAAACTCAATCGGTTAGTCACGTGAGGATTTAAATTAATTGGTCACGGTTTGTAAATCAGTACACTAAAGTATCAGAGAGCTATTCATGTACCTACTTGCGGGATAAAACATGGAAATTCTGGACTTTTTTTATAGGCGTCACGTGAGCTCATCAATTACTTTACTCGGAAGTTGATCACTACTTCATCAAGATTTTTTTTGCTGTGTAAATTATGAATGTTGTTATGCAATTCTAGCTTATAGACACGGTTGACTATATACTGGTTCTAACAATAAAATATAAATTACAATGTGAAAAAAGTAAGGAATTATAGCAACAATTTGAAGGTCTTCAAATTTCACGGGATAAATTTTTATAATTAGCTGACCCGGCGAAGTTCGTACTGCCTATCAACCGATTCTTTGATTATTTATTCTTTTCAATACTTTTACTGCTATTCGAATCGTCGGGTCAACTAGTAAAATGAAGAAAAGGAAAGTTAATGAGTCAACAGTTACATTATGTTAAAAAATAAAAATTATAAATCATCTAAAGTTCTTTTAATAGTTAAAAATATAACAAATAAAATTACAATTTCTAATTTTTATTATGATACCTAGTTATTATATTTGATTTCATTTTTACTTAATAAAAATTAAGTTTTATTATTATTGTAGTACTCAGTGGTACACGATATTTTTTGGTTGATCACCTGTCGCGTGAACAAACAGAACCAGATGGTTATCCAACACGGCAATAGGCAACATACAATTGACCATGCGAAAAATATGGGTTTTCAAAATTAATACCACAAACATTTGACGACTGCCCTTGGGATTTGTTTATGGTCATAGCAAAAGTAAGCCGTACCGAAAACTACAGTCGTTTAACTCATTAGTGCATACAGTCCTTTTAAAAGGATCACCATATAAATGCGTGTCGTAAATGTTCAGAGAGTGTTGGGGAGCCGGCAACACGTTCATCTTCTCATCAGACATTTCTCAGAAGCATTTATGTCTTTGGCACGACGTGAAATACGATAGTTTTGAATTCATTGACAACCATGGATCCCAATTTATATTTTACTAAAAATGGCGGGTAAGTAATATTCAATAACTATTTAACGAAAATATTTTTGGAACGCTATTGAAAAATTCCGACGCATTATGATCTCTTGTTTTCAACTTCGATGTTATTTTCACATTTTCTTACCAAGTTTTTTTCTAATACAAGTTTTTCTCGGCGATCCGCTTAAAAGGACTATATGCACAGAAGTCATTTCTGTTTCCATTTCAGATTATCTCTGCATCAAGTTTTGGGCATCTTAGAGGGCGATGATTTCTATGAAAGTAATACGAAAATATATATTGAACCTCCCAATCAAAATGCATCAGAATCTGAAGAAGACAGCGATGTTTCAGACCAAGAAGCTGGCGATATAAACCACCTAACCAGAGGTATTCTGGGTAGAGGATGCGAAATTTCTTTCGAGAATAGTGAAGATGAGGAAACTTATGAACAACTTTCTGCTAGAACAAGTGGACTTCAACCTCAAGCCACCACACTTTCCCATTCATCGGAGAGTGATGACGAAGAAAATATACTACTTTCTGTTATACAACAGCTTTCCAGGAAGAAGAAAAGTAAAACTGTTCAAAGAAAAAAAAGGAAAATTTATGAGTGGACGGGGGATACACCCAAATATTGTATGAATACCACTTGTGATCATGTGCTTCCATCTCCATCAATGCACAGTGGGCCGAATCTCCAGCCGATTTCTTCAAACTTTTTTTCACGGAGGCGATCATGGAATATCGTTCACCAGACTAATTTGTATGGGCCACAAAAAAGCATTTCTTCAAATTTTTCTATGAATGAACTGTATGTGATCTTTCGAGCTTTATTGCTCAGTGGATATGTCAAGTGCCCTAATAAACGCATGTATTGGAATGCCACTAATGATACCCCTTCAATACTTCGGGACTCGATGAGACTCAACCGTTTTGAGCTTCTCTTACGTCCTCTTCACTTCAATGATAACAACAATGTTTCGACAGACAAACTTCACAAAGTGGAAAGCATTATGCGAAGCAATATATCAAAGGAAAGCCAATCAGGTTTGGTTTTAAAAATTGGGCCTTTTTCAAAGTGGAGGGTATATGTTAGCATTCGAAATATACATGGTAAATCTGATAATGAAAAACAATTTGGTTTTGGCGATGTTGTTTTATCTCTAATTCGATTAGCAGGACTGAAAGAGAATAAGGATTATAAACTTCATTTCGATAACTACTTTACTGGTATTGATCTAATGTCCCATTTAGCGGACCGCCAAAACCGCTTAGAAGGATGTCCTTTTCCAGAGAAGAATGTATGAAATAGAGAAAAAAGAGGATCTTTTCAATTCTTATCGAAAGAGAAAATTCTGATGGCTTAATGGAAAGACAATAAGGTGGTAACGATGGCCACCAACTACAAAGATCAATCTATGATGACCGTTAGTACGTTGGTACAAAGAAGCCAAATCCAAACAGAATGTTCCCCAAACAAAAATGGTATCAAATTACCATAAATACATGGGGGGGTTTGATGAGATGGGATGGATTAGTAGCTGCGTACCGATCGAGAATGCGGCAAAGAAAATGGTACTGTGAGTGATATATATATATATATATATATATATATATATATATATATATATATATATATATATATATATATATATATATATATATATATATATATATATTTGAACTCCTATAAGGAGCATAGGGCCTCTAGAAAGGTCTTCCATCTGGATCTATTTCTGGCAATTCCTTTCACTTGGTTCCAGGTCTTGCCAGTTGGTAATATTTCGTCGAGAATTGTTCTCCTCCACGTGTTTCGGGGCCTTCCTCGTTGTCTTGTTCCCTGCGGGTTCCATTCCAGCACTTGCCGGGTGGTGTTCGTGGTTTCCCTTCGCAAGATATGGCCGATCCATTTCCATTTTCGCAGTTTTATCTCTTGGCTAGTTTTGCTCTAATGGGTGATGTTGTAAAGCTCTTCATTGGTTATCCGTTCAGGCCAGTAGATGTGTAGGATTTTACGGAGGCATTTGTTCACACAGACCTGGAGGCTCTGCTCGATTGTTCTTGTTTGCTTCCAGGTCTCGCACCCATATAAGAGTACCGACTTGATATTCGAGTTGAAGATGCGCAATTTTGTTGCGTTGGTAATGGCGTTTGATCTCCACACATTGCGAAGCATTGCGAAAGCCTGGTTGGCCTTGGCTATTCTGTTTTTGACTTCTGCCTCTGACCCTCCTTCTGTCGTTATGAGGCTGCCCAGGTAACAAAAAGTCTCCACATTTTCTATGGGGATAGCATCTATGATAAAAGGCTGTGAGTTTGCAGTGCCTATACGCATTGACTTTGTTTTGCCAACGTTTATTTGAAGACCTGTGCGTTTGGCTATGCTTTTCAAACGGTCCAGTTTGTTCTGCATATCTTGATGGGTGTTAGATAGTAGGCAGATATCATCCGCATAGTCGAGATCTTCAAGTCTTCTGGTCAAACCCCAGGTGATTCCTCTTCTTTCATTGTTAACTTCCCTCATTATCCAGTCAATAACTATGTTGAAAAGTATGGGCGATAATAGACATCCTTGCTTAACCCCCGCCTTTACTGCGATCTTATCTGAGATTTTTCCCCTATGGAGGACCCGACATGTAGAATGTACGTAGAGCTCTTTTAGCATGTCAATGATTTTTTTGGGGAAACCCACAATTTCCAAAATGTTAAACTGTGAGTGATGTGAGTGTGGTAAATGTCTGGAAAAATATGGGAACAGATCAGTCAGAAACTGCCGACAGTTTTTCAATAATAACGACGTTAAATTCGATAATGTGGGACATTTGGTCAAATGTTCTGAAAGTGACAGGAAATGCAAAATGTGCCATAAAATTTTTTTTCCATTTTAATAAGAAATAATGCCAAAAAAAGATGATGTTAATGTTATCGTATTTAGTTTATTCAAATGTATATATTCAATATTTCATTCGTAGAGAAAAGAAATGAATTTTCAAACCGAATATGCTCTCATACATTTAGTCCTTTTAAACGGATCACCTTTTTTTCTAAACTGAGAGAGAAAATTTAAAAATAGCGATAGAACCACTTTTCAACAGTAAAATTATATACATTTCAAGAAAAAATTAGAATCAAATCAAAATTTTTTCCACATGCACTAATGGGTTAAACTCAAATGGTACGTGAGTAGGAATCATTGGGATGCGGGGTATCAAAACGTCTTCTACTTTATACTTTGCTTTCAATATGAGCGATGTGATTCCTTAATACATTGTAATTGATTATTTCGATGATGTAAAACAATATCACGTGTAAATGAGATAAAAAACACAAGGTTTAACTTCAATCTACACTTTATTTGAAAAATTCGACGACGTTTCGCTGACACAGCAGCTTTATCAAGAATGAAAAACAGAATGAAGAGTATGGTATTATAAACAAATCGTAGAACAAGTTGGTTGAATAACAGGAAAATCCACACCGAGCCATTGTACAGTTAGTATGAAAGGTAATTAAAACTAATTAAACAAGTTAAGTAGGGTGAGTAATTCACATCTACCTGTTCATTCAAAAGCTTGTCCGAATGTTTGTATCTATTTATTTCTAATGCTTCTAGGAGATCTAATTTTGAACTTTTGATTTTATATGTAATATGTCAAAGTTTTCATTGAATGAATGGTTTTCTTTTATTAGGTGCTTTGAATAATTTGAATCAGATTTATTTTTATCGAAGCTACGTTTATGTTCAGATGTTCTTATGCCAAAATTTATATAGGTCCTACCTATAGGAGTTTTATATGAACATCTGAAATTGAACGTATAGCTTCGATAAACTAAATCTGATTCAAATTTATTCAAACCACCTAATAAAAGAAAACCATTCATTCAAAAAAAATTTGACATATTACATATAAAATCAAGAAGTTCAAAATTAGATCTCCTAGAAGCATTAGAAATAAATAGATACAAACATTCGACAAGCTTTTGAATGAACAGGTAGATGTGAATTACTCACCCTACTTAACTTGTTTAATTAGTTTTTATTACCTTTCATACTAACTGTACATTGACTCGGTGTGGATTTTCCGGTTATTCATCCAACTTGTTCTACGATTTGTTTATAATACCATACTCTTCATTCTGTTTGTCATTCTTGATAAAGCTGCTGTGTCAGCGAAACGTCGTCCAATTTTTTCAAATAAAGTGTAGATTAAAGTTAAACCTTGTGTTTTTTATCTCATTTATATCATGGATCTACAACAAGTAACGGCCTCCACAATTCAAAAAAAATATCGCGTGACTCAAAATTTTCTCCATCTACAACAATGGCAACTTAATTAAAAGTGGGTGCATTAAAACGTCCTGCATGTTGGCCCACAGGAGTTTTATAAGCTCTGATAACAATTTTGTTATCTTCAGATGAACTTTTAAATAATATAAAAAGTATTGATCTGTACACTGAATTGTTATGTGCACAACGTGGATTGATTTCTTGTGGAGAATTGCCCATAAAATAAATTTTTGCAAAAACTTGTAGTAGCTAACTGGCACTGGTAACAGTGAACCTGCTCAGTGAGATGTTTTACTTTGTATCTGTGAAGGAAAAAAGTTTGGTAAAAATGTATATAGGCTATAATAGTTATAATTGATAAACATAAAACTGCAAATACTATTACAAACCTTAAAAATTGGCATAAAATGTTCCCGAACTACTTTTGTCACTCCAAATGAAGTCCCAAGAAAGCAGTTGTTGTATTGTTGAATATTATATGAAAAGTGTATGGAATATGTTCCTATTCCTCTTCCTATTCCTATTGTAGGAAGAGATTTCTTTTGTGTTGCAAGCATGAGTTTGTGCTACCTAGACATATTGAACAGAAGTTCAATGGTCTATATTCTATGTTGATCACTGATAGCCCATATAGATTCAAAGTAGACGAACTTGTTAAGGATTTCCAGATGAAATGTTTGATAATGAAGATAGAAACTACTTTTTGGCAAATTGCAAGATTGAAAAGGGAGATATACAACAACAAGCCTATAACTTGTTTCCAAAATTACTAGTTGAAAATTTTATTAACCACCAATATCCTACTTCAAGAACTTGGAGCGTAAGATCTCTATTATTCAAAAGAAAAAAAAAATTGAATTTTCTCAGAGAATCACAATCCAATTTCATAGGAAAAGTGAATAGGGAATGGGTTTTTAATTGCACTGATCGACAGTTACCATCAAAAGTCCAAAGTTTTCCATTCCATTAGAAAAAAAATATGTTCAATTGGTAAACATAATCACAGATGTTGAGTCAATTATTCTCTCGGGAGAGAATGAAGTTGAACAGTTGAAAAAAGAGGTACATGACTTATACAATAAGTAATTTTATGAACTCCTTTAAAATTGCACAGGTAAAATCTGTACTTGCTAAGGGGATCATCAGTGATGCTATATATACTAAACAGTTTCTTAAAATGAACGACAACCTCATTGTGTCAAAGGCTGATAAAGGCATTAAAACTGTGATTCTTGACAAAGATGTCTACTTCCAAAAACTGAATAACTTTGCTAGTGATGAGTCTTGATATATTAGGTTATCCAAGCACCCAACAGAGAAATATCAAAAGCAAAGTAACTCTCTAGTTGAACACTTTTACTGAGAAAGGAGTACATTGATGAAATAACAGCAACATACCTTACAGAAAATAATTCTACAGCTCCAAACTTATATGGACTCACCAGAGCGCATAAGGAGGACCTACCATTGAGACCAATTGTATGTTATATCAACTCAGCTGGGTATAACTTGGCAACTTTTGTATCTAAAATACTCAATAATTTAACTCCATTTTTTTGAGTATGCCTTGAGGAACTCATATGAATTTGTCAAAGAACTTGAAAAAGTTGAAGTGCCAACGGAATATACTATGATCTCTTTTGATGCTCCCTGTTCATGAACATTCCACAGGAGTTACTGACATCGCTGATAGAAGAATTATGGCCTAAAATTGAAGGTTTCTGCACAATAGATAAAGAAAATTGTCCTGTCCTTCATAGAGCTCCGTTTTGAAAGTGAAGATTTTTCATACCAGGGTAAATTCTTTGAACAAATTGAAGGGTGTCCTTCGTCTCCAATTTTGCCAGCATTGTCATGGATTACGTTTTGAAGTTGGTAAAAAGACAAGCTGGTTTTGAGTTTGCGATGTTGAAGATGTGGATGACATATATGCTATAATTCCAGCCAATATGATCAATTATACTCTCAGATTATTCAATGAGTTGAAGAAGATAGGACTCCCCCTTTCTTGGATGTTCTTGTCACTAGAATGGAAGATGGTAAACTTAGTACAAACATTTATAGAAAGCCAAGTAATACATCGCACCATCAATTTTCAGTCGATACACCCTCTGCATCAAAAAAACAATTTGATAAAACAGGAGAAGCAACGAATATTATCTCTTAGTGCTGAGATTCACCATAAAGAAAATTTGGCAGAACTGAAGAGAAAATGTCTTGAGAATGGGTAACATTCAAAATTAATAAACAGAGACCTTAATAGTACCAGAAGTGGTAGAGTGAATATTGAGAATAATCCTGATAATATTAAAAAAAGATTTTCCATGCCTTAAGTACCTATCAGATAGATTGAAAAAATCACTCCAGTCGAATAACCTGAACATTGCTTTTTATAATTGCAAGACAGTGGGTAAACTCCTTTTCACAAAACTTGAAAATAAAATTAAGAAAGAACATGTAGCGAACACTATATACAAAGTAAAATGCCTGCATTGTGACGGCTGCTACATTGGCCAAAGCAAACAATACTTAAAGAAACGTATATCCAAACATAAATCTGACTGCAATCATGCTAACACTGATCAGACAGCTCTTGCATCACACCATTTTTCGACGGGCATTTGTTCAACTTCGACATTGATGCCATTGAAATTCTGATGACTGAACCAAATCATAGGAAGCGAAGAATCGCGAAAATGATTTTGATTGAAGATAGCACCTCCGTAAATTTCAAGCAAGACACCGAACAGTTAAGTAACATCTACTTCAATTCTATCAAGAACATCCCATAATTTGAAATTTATATGAACGGCTCTTATACACTTGCAGTACTACTAGACTCTGTGAAATAACCTTACTTTCTTCAGTGTACAATAAATTATGAAAGGATTTTTGAATCAGTCTCCAATATTTCAATTCGTCGTTTTCAACCCTTTTCAATTGAATTTTAATGTGTTATATCGTTAGATTTTTTAAACCTTTCATTGACTAAGCATTTCAATAAAGTTTTCGATTATGCAAAACATACAACTGTTTGGTTTCTTAAATTCTTGTCGTGAGGTGGGTATCCTGTCCAATTTTTTTGTCACAAAATTGAAAAAACTGCTATCTATTTCAGCTGTGAAAATGAGTTTGTATTAAAGGTCGAAACTAGTCAGCACGACAAACATCATATAGTGTTTCATTTATATTGTCGGAAAGCCAGAGTACCTATACCTTAGAAAAAAAATTTCTATTCCTAAATCCACAGTGTACAATGGCTCTGAAGGTAGAAGCAATTGTATCAATTTTACCTTTTCATTTGCGCAACACAATCCATTGGCTTTATTTTTGTATTTGAATGCCTTACAATATTGGCAAAGTGAGTTCATAGGTCCAATACCAACACAGTTGTAAGCACTGTAATCAATTGACATATCATACCAGAAACCAGCTAGATTCAAACTTGAACCATTATTAATCTGCGTAAGAACCAACCAACAGAATAATAAAAAAAAATTAGTGAAATCGGTTCAGCTGTTTTCGAGATTTGCGCTTAGCAACCCATTCAGTGATTCATTCTTATATTATAGATAAATAATGAATATTTCTATAAATCGATCTCTCACTAATATTATATTAGGCTAGTTTTGGTATTGACTTTTGGCTCTTTATTAGGATTCCGTACCCTAAAACGAAAAAATCCATCAAAGAAATTTGCATTCGAATATTTTCGCACACGAACATCGAAATGTGCAGAAGCACCATTTTGTTGGAAACGTATCTCATTCTCTGAAAGAGTATTATCATTTTCCAAAATTTTCGTAAACTTGGGATTTATTAATTCTTCCACCAACTACAAATCAGTGTCACCATTGAGATTACATTCGATGAAGAAAGGTCCTATAATATTGGTTCCATAAATTTTAGCCCAAACATTCAGTTTCTTTCCAGGGGTGGAGGCGTTCAAAATTTTTGGTAGATAGACCACCATTTTTTTGAGAAAATGGCTATTCAATATGAATAGTTAAGAAATGAATTTATCGAACAGTAGTTTCAAGGAGAAGATGAAGAACCGTGTATTTAACGAATGGAACAATCTGCCTCGTGAGGTTATCAGTGCACTGACAGTGGGATTCCACCAGCTGATCTGGCCAGTTCGTCAGCGGCTTCATTTCCTTGTATGCCATCGTGTCCAGGCGCCCACCACAGGTAAAGTTTGTTCCCCTCAGCAAGTTGCTTCAAGGATTGGCGGCATTCCCAGACAGAGATGCTCCGATAACTGTAAGAGTTTAGAGCTTTAATCAATGCCTGACTATCCGTTGAAATGTAAATCTTTGCACATTCGAGTTTTCTTCGTAGTCCCTCCTGGCAGTGTTTCTGCTTGCATGATTGTGGAAGTAGAGCCCAGAGGAACTGATGACAAGTACTTGGGTCCATATATGCCTGCTCCTGTTCCATCAATTGTTTTTGATCCGGCCGTGTACCAGATAGAGGATTTTTGGTCTAATTGATTTATTTTCCCTTTACGATGGTGCGGTCTTGTATGGCCACTTCTTTAACCCCTCATACTACATCCTGAGCTTCTTCCACTTCATCATAGACTCTTCCTAATAACTCCTAAGCCCTTCCTCCTAGACCCCTCCTAATTATTCTTAAGCCTCTCCCAAATACTCCCAAATTTATCCCACATATTACTAAGCACCTCCAAAAATATAACCTAACTGTTACCAAGCCTTCTCTCAAAGATAACTAAACCCCTCTTTCTTCATCCAAGCCCCTACAACTTCTTTTTTGACCTCACTCCAAAGTCCTTTCCACCTTCTTCAAGACCCCTCCATCTTCACACCAAGACCCCCCTCCCACTTCCTTCCAGACCCTCTTAATAATTGCTAACCCCTCCCAAATACTCCCAAACATCCCACTTATTCCTAAGCCCTTTCCTCTTAATCCTTAGAACCTCCCACCTGTTCCTTGAGCACACACTCCAAAGTCTCCCCCACGAACTACTTAGTCCCTGCTACTTTCTTCTAGAACACTCACAAACTAAGGCCTATCCTGCTTCCTCCTAAGCCCTTAATACTTTCTCCTTAGCCCCTCCCACATCTTCTAAACCCTCCTTACGTACTTCTTCGTTCCTCCTATTTCCTCCAATGCCCTTCCCATTTTTCCCTAATTACATTATACGAAAAGTACGAACAATTTGTAGAGAACTGAAGTGAATTGCAATTAGATGTGAAATAAATGAAGAAAAATTGAAAAAAAAAACGTGAACATAGGCAACGAAGTAAAAATGAAATAAAATCAAATGTTCAAATCATCCACAATTGTTTTCCAAACATTCATAGTTGCTTCACTTGATTGTGATCGATGCTGTCAAAGGATCGTCTCACTTTTAATTTGAGATCCTCCCGCGAATTTATTGCCGAAATATATAATTTGTTCCCTAGGTATCCCAATAGATAAAAATCTAAAGTAGTAAGATCCGGAAATCTTGCAAGCCAATTCCATGGTTCCAGTAATCTCATCCATCTGCCGTCAAACATCCTGGCTAATTCATTCGATACTTGAGCAATGATACTGAGCACCATTTGATTGGTACTAACATGAAACACGTGTATTCAACGGGAGATTATTTTAAACCATCTAAATTGTTCTGACAAATTCCATACTGACATTGACATATTAAATATTCAATACAATTAATTGAAAAGTACACCAGTACTTAAGCATTCGATCGAAACTTTCAATTACTGAAAAAATAGTCGAGAATTTTTTCTGATGTATTCAGAACAGATTTAATAATGTATTATATGAGAATGTCATAAAAAATGAAAAAATGAAATCGGCTCCGAATTACGAAAGTGTGAAAAAGGAAATCACCTTGGCAAAGAACCACGACGTAATACAACTTATGCGATATAACATAATAAAGCACGATCTTATATAAACCACCTGCCAAAAAGCACGGTCACGAAATAAAACACCACCTGCGTTTTCGTAACGTCGATAAGCTAGCGTGCAACAAGTGGTCTTTTTTCAAAGTAAATCCAATAAGACAATTGAACAACAGCTGTGTGTACGCGTTTCAGATTTTTATGAATATATTCATTATTTTCGGGGAATATTCCAGGTGTTGAACGTATGTCATGTTAATGACGATAGAAGATCCAGAGCGTTACGAAACCTGGGGGCTATCGGCCGGGTTACACCAACATGCTGTTCGCTCAAATTGTATGCAAATTGCCAAAATGAACCAATCTTGTGGAAATGACACGCATAGTCGTCGTTAAAACTCTTTTCATACCGATGTTTTCAACTGTAGAACTATAGATATTACTTACTATACAGAGTATCCGCGTTAAAGGGTCCATTAGAAGAATCTGAGGAACGAGTTCATCGATCAATTTCAAATTTTGGGATTAATGGATGGATACGAATCTACAGATTGCGGTTATTTTCAGAGTGATACCACTTCGAGTTATACCAGACATCACCTACAACTTTGCTATTTCAAATAGCGTAGTGTACTTTTCAAAATCTATTTATTAAAGGGCATCTTTTGATAAGATTTGTCCTATCTAGGATTAACCACCATTGAGCTATGATTTTTTTCATCAAAATTATGGTGTCTTCTTCTTCGCCCAAAAAAATTGACTCACGTTTGAGTAAGATTATAACTTTTAGTTCAGTTTAACGAAAAGAGTGTGATTTTTGAAGGCTATGTACTTTCGGGGATGCTATTTTATTTACAGGCTGCTCGACAACCACTCGTCAAGTCAATAGAACTAAATTGTCAAAAAAACGTTTTTTCAAATACGTGTATCTACTTTTGTTCACTTTATTAGAACTATATTTCAAAGTAGCATTGATTGGTATCTGATTTTTCTATAGCTGAAATGGCTCGTTTTCATTTCATTCGCGATTTTATCAAAAACATCCAGTTCCCAATTAAATATCATCATACTTTGGAACACAGAAACACTCAGAGTGGATTTAATTCCGATGTCGGTTACTATGTTCCACGATGTTCTATGTAGTGTTCTATGAATGTTGGCCTCAGTTTAAGTTTGGAAACTATTTAAAAATAGCAATAACACTTATTTTGATTGTGATTAATTTTTTGTTAAAATCTAACTGGCAGAAAATTTAACGAAAAGTACGCAAATTTATGAAGAATTCTTAGAGAACAATTCAGGAAATAACAATCAAATTTTGTCATTAATGAAATACAGAAAACTCAAATAAGTAGCGTTAGTTCCCTTCAAATGATAAAGATGTCGTTTTGGCGACATCAATTACGAAACAAAATTTCTTACTTTTATGAAAAATAAAATTAAAAAAAATTAAACATAAACAACGTAGTAAAAATAAAATAAACTTAAATGTTCAAATCGTCCACGATTGTTCTCCAGACATTATGATGCTGTCAAAGGCACGTGTCAATTTTAATTCGAGATCCTCCCGGGAATTTATCGGCGAACTATACACTTTGCTCTTTAGGTGTCCTCATAAATAAAAATCTAAAGGGGTAAGTCCGGAATTCTTGCAGGTCAATTCCAAGGATCCAGTCTATTGTCCATCTGCCGTCAAACAACATGGCTAAAATTCACCAGGCCTTGGTATATATTCTGAATAACCCGAAATGTTCATACTGCATCTGTACTGATTCACTCAACTCAATTCAGAAGCTATCAGAGTTATATTCAAACTGTGCTTTGGTGCAACAGATAAACCAACGGAGACATCAGATTCACCTGCTCAATATGTCATTACATTTCGTATTCACGCCCTCACATGTTGGAATTACTGGAAATGATAAAGCCGATATTGCCGCAAAGAATGCCTCCAATGGAACACCTAATCTCCAATTATTAACTCCAGGTGATTTCAAGTGTATGGCCAAGAAGAAAGTTCGAGAAATTTGGCAAACCCAATGGTCCCAATCAGAGACATTTTTGAAACTGATTAAACCAAGGAGCTACGAAATTATTGATTCACCAAAGAAAAGGAAAGATCAAGTTAAAATATCGAGACTTCGATTAGGCCATACTCGTCTAACCCAACAACACCTAATGGCGAAGGAGTCTGCTCTAAACTGTGAGCTATGCAACGTAAGGTTAGACATCAGGCATATCATTGTAGAATATCCGAAATATGACCAGGAGAGACTTGCATCAAACTTAAAGCCGACACTACAAGATGCTCTTGGGAACAATGTCACCAATTTACAGTGTGTTCCAACGAAAATTTGACCCCCCCTCTAACTCCGAAATGAGTAACATTAGCGAAAAACATCAAGACACGTCGATTTTTGTTTCGAGGGGGAGCATTTTTCGAAATAATTCGAAACAGATCAACCCCCTACCCCCAGCAACCCTAACTTTGAAATTCATCATAGGGAATAAGGGTCGAGTGGCACCTTACTGAAAAGGTCTGTCAATTCTCCACCTTGATTTGTCATTTTTAGAATTTTAAATTAACATACAGGGTGTCCCAACCAAGGGCGAAGTTGAATTCCTGCAAATCCCAAATACTAAATGAAATAGATTTATTTTGGCATAATGCAAGCGCAGGTTTATGCTCGGTTTAGAAAAACGACCTACACTTGTGAATTTGGAGTTGGTGCAATCAACCCCTATTTCCAGCATCCCCAACTCAAAAATCATTCGATCGATAATAGGTCAAGTGGCACCTCGTTGGAAAGGTACTGCAATTTTCTCTTCGAATTTGGTATTTTCGAAATTCAGAATCATCATACAGGGTGTCCCGAAGCAGGAACATTGAAAATCCAAATAACTTTTGAAACTGGTTCATTTCGGTATACGAGAACATGTTTGATCCGAGAATAGGACTTTCTTGTGTGGTTATAGAATTTTTACAATCAACCCCTTCCATTCAGCATCCCCAACTTGAAAATCATACAAATAATTCAAGTGGCATATCTTCAGAAAGGTTTTTTGAATTCCAGAATGATTAAAGCATTTCATTCAGTTCGGCTCTCCATACAGGATGTCGCTTTCGAAAAATTCAATATCGTCATTTGAAATTATCAACTAAAATTAATTCGAAACTGTTAAAAGTATTGGGGTACGATGTGTTGAGCATCAATTACGAAGAAATAAAGCTGATTTCTGCATTGAAAATGTTCACATTTTTTTCATTTCCATCTGGCGTGCAGTCATCTGTTATTTCTCATTTTTGCAATGAAATATTATTATTATTATTCAGATCAGTTCCTCATTATTGTTGTTGTTCGTCAGTTGAAATTAATCTGAAAATGGTTTATTCCACTGAGGAAAGGGTCGAAATTGTATCGAAATAACAGTTGTGCCAAAGAAACGGCAAGGATATTCGATAGGAACCATCCTGAAAGAGAAAGGGAGTCAGTCACCAGTACGTTAAATATTTGGTTGACAAATTCCTAGCTACGGGTTCGGTGGCAAACAAAAAACATGAAGTGGCATGTCCTGTCAGAAATGAGGCAACGGAAGTGGCAGTAGTGGGTCATCTACAAATGGAGAATACTACTTCGATCAGAAAACTATCTCGTCTGACTGGTGTATCAGCTACAACTGTTCATAGAATCGTGAAACATCACAAATTTCACCCCTACAAGGTAAAATTAGTGCATGAAATAAACGAAGATGATCCAGATCGTCGTTTACAGTTTTGTGAAAATCTAAGTGAAAACCTAAACGCTAATCCAAATTTTCTGAATAACATCTGTTTTTCTGATGAAAGCACCTTTATGCTCAGTGGTGAAGTGAATAGACATAATTGTCGATATTGGGACACACAGAATCCTCATTGGTTTAGAGAGGCCCACACGCAAAGGCCTCAGAAGTTGAACGTTTGGGCAGGAATTTTTGGCAATCATCTAGTTGGGCCTTTCTTTATTGAGGGTAATCTGAATGGAAATGGCTACCTACAGTTGTTAGAGGAACACATACATCCTAGATTGACAGAAATTTTACAGAACGATCCAACTCTTTCTGAGGACGAAATGCGTTTTCAACAAGACGGTGCTCCTCCGCATTATGATGCTCGGGTGCGCCAATTGGTAGAAGAGGACCTGTTGAGTGGCCAGCCAGGTCACCAGATTTAAATCCCTAGATTTTTTTTTTGTGGGGCCATCTAAAATCTAAAGTTTATGCCACAAGACCAGAAAACCTGGAGGAGCTGCGGATGAGGATTATCACAGAATGCCGACTTTGACTCCTGAAGTTTTCGCTAATGTGAGAAGAGAGTTCGAAAATCGTCTGTATAACTGTATGGAGGTGGGCGGAGGTCATTTTGAACAATTGTTGTAATAATCAAGTTAGTTTTTGTTTTCAATTGAATACAAGTTCAATAAATCTCGTTTTCCTGTTTAGATGAGCATCCAATCAGTTTCTCCATCATCCCTCATCCTGATCCTCACGCCAGAAAACCTCGATTGCCAAACTGAAACCAATGCCTCAGTGATTCAGAAAATAGAAAAATCTTTCTGGAACTTTGCCACTCAACCTGTAATCACTTGTATGATTTTTTGAGTTGGGGATGCTGAATGGAAGAGATTGATTGCAAAATTCCATATTCACGCAAGAGAATCTTATTCTCGAATCAAACATAAACATGTTCTCGTATTATACCGAAATGAACCAGTTTCAAAAAGTTATTTGGGTTTTCAGTGTTCCTGCTCCGGGACACCCTGTATGCTGATTCTGAATTTCGAAAATACCAAATTCGAAGAGAAAATTGAAATACCTTTCACCAACTCCAAATTCACAAGTGTAGGTCGTTTTCTAGACCGAGCATAAACCTGCGCTTGCATTATGCCAAAATAAATCGATTTCATTTAGTATTTGGGATTTGCAACGAGGTGCCACTTGACCTATTTTCGATCGAATGATTTTGAGTTGGGGATGCTGGAAATAGGGGTTGATTGCACCAACTCCAAATTCACAAGTGTAGGTCGTTTTTCTAGACCGAGCATAAACCTGCGCTTGCATTATGCCAAAATAAATCGATTTCATTTAGTATTTGGGATTTGCAGGAATTCAACTTTACCCTCGGTTGGGACACCCTGTATGTTAATCTAAAATTCTAAAATGACAAATCAGAATGGAGAATTGACAGACCTTTACAGTAAGGTGCCACTCGACCCTTATTCCCTATGATGAATTTCGAAATAAGGGTTGCTGGGGGTAGGGGTTGATCTGACAAGTTTCGAATTATTTCGAAAATGCTCCCCTCGAAACAAAAATCGACGTGTCTTGGTGTTTTTCGCTAATGTTACTCATTTCGGAGTTATAGGGGGTCAAATTTTCGTTGGAACACACTGTATGAGTCCTCTGTCACTGTAAACAAAACTGATAACTAGTTGTCTTCAGCTGTTGCAGTTTTTGGTTTTCCATGTTTTCTGTAAGCGATAATACCCGTTTCGATCAATCTAATCAGAAGTTTTTCGAAGCATCTTGCATCAGGATGCCTCTTAGGTTTCATTTTTTACTACTTGAACCATTACAGAAAAAACTTCTCTGCGAATAATGATGCATGTTGATGAGTTTGATACGGTTTGTAGAATTTTCATAAAAAATTTTCACAAATAAACGAATATTTCGAAAATGATCGAAGATAACCATTAGATTACTTCTGCAAAAATATAGCACAATATTTTATGCGTTGTCATGAGTAATAAAATGCAGGGTGTTCGATTTCAAAAAATCGAGATATGATATTTTTGAAATGTCAATATTCAATAATTTTTTTTGAGTCACTCCTGTATAAAATGAGGATAATTTATTTCATTTCATCAAGAAAGCTATTCTTGGGCAATAAGAAAACGAAAGGAAAAAAATTATTCATCCTCTGAAAGAGCATGCGATGATGTGAGAGCCTACTTTCATGACTTTTTACGGAAAAAAATATTGTGACGAAACTACTCATCAAAAGAACTTATTACTTAAAGACATTATAGCAGAGATTAGGCCGCTCCTGAATCTGACAACAAAAAAGTTGTCTTCCAATCTGGAACAACCACCCAACAATCTTTTATAAAAAATTGGGACACCCTGTTTACTGCGAAATAAATTGCTGAAGTAGATTCTTACTTTCTAAATACAATACCGTTCAAACAAAATTAAACTTTCAAGAGTGTACGAGCTACACAGCACTGCGCCACTGGTAAATCACCCATATATATATATATATATATATATATATATATATATATATATATATATATATATATATATATATATATATATATATATATATATATATATATATATATATATTAGGTGGAACGATTTCATTTTTATGTCTTATCGCTTCGGTATACCTGTAAAAGTTGCTATTTTAGGTCAACATAAGGCACAAAAAAAATCAATTGGCTTATGCTATGTTTCAAGGTCCCCCATCGTCATAAAGTTCTGAAAAGTTGGGTCAAATTATAAGTTTTTCCAAAATTTTTCAAAACATCGCAAACATTTTATAAGACTCCTGAGCGACAGTTATTACCGATAGAAACATGCGTGTTGAGACTCTAAGGTAGCGGGACGCGGGGAACGGTATTTCGGCGAAATACCTACTGTTAGTGTAAAAAGAGTTTTACAACTGATTCGTGCCTACCACGACAAATATAGAAGCTTAATGAAACCATATCTTGGCCGTCAAACTAATGTTAAATACCAAGAAAAGATTGATACATTTATATCGGAGACCCATAGACTGTTTGATATTAGCAGTTGCAAATGCAAAGTTATATGTGATTGTAACTGTGTAAAAGGTAGTCGTGTTCCCAAGGAGGAAGCAAGTTTCTTAATTGACCAAAGAACAGACAGAAAAATGATGATAGAAGGTATCGATGTGATTGCAACTGTGAAAAACAAGAAGAATCGCGGAACAAACCTTGTTGTTCCCGTTCTTTGACCGATGATTCTTTAATCGAAAGCAGCAGTTCATGCGCTAGATCACCCGTATTATCTTCTAGTCCTTACCATGAAAACTCAGTACAGGTCAAATTAAAAGGTTCACCACCTCAGAAAAAAAAGAGGTTAAACTTACCATAATTAGCCCTTGCCTGTGATTGTACTGGAATATCCGATAGAGCCACTGCTATTATAGCTTCTTCTGTCTTAAAAAATGTTGGCATTATTTCTCCAAACGATCCAAGTCGTGTCATTGATCGTTCAAAGTTGCGCCATGAAAGAACTAAGGTCAGATCAACTTTACAAGAAACGGACTGCAAAAAAATGCTTCTCGGTTTATATTTTGATGGCAGGAAGGATAAGACTTTGGTTCGTATTGAGAAAGAAGGGAAATTTTACAGAAAACGACAGATAGAAGATCATTATGTCATTTTTTCAGAACCAGGAAGCAACTATTTCGGGCATGTTACTTGTGAGTCGGGGACTGTTATAGGTATTAAAGACACTTTAATATCTCACTTAAAATCTAAGTCAGTAAAGCTGAGTGAAATAGCTGTTGTTGGCTGCGATGGAACAGTAGTTAATACAGGTTTTAAAGGTGGCGTTATTCGTCTGATGGAAGAAGAGCTAAACAGACCATTACAGTGGTTTATCGGCCAGTTGCATTCTAATGAATTACCACTGCGACATTTGTTATTACAGTTAGATGGAAAAACTACAGGGCCGAAATGCTTTTTAGGTGCCATTGGATCTCAATTACAAAATTGTCGAACACTGCCGATAGTCGCATTCTCTTTTATACCCACAATATTACCTGAATTTACTAGGACAGAGCTGAGTACCGACCAAAAGTATCTATACGATATTGTGACCGCTATCTGTACTGGTATATTTACTTCTGATTTAGCTAAAATAGAACCTGGACTCCTTAACCATTCTAGATGGCTAACAACAGCTAGTCGAATTCTAAGGTTGTAGGCCACAAAAACTGTCCCTGAAGAAAAATTATTGGACCGATGTGGTTTACAATAATGTAATTCCTCGTGCATCGACGGGGCTAAGCACCTTTGGCAAACTATTAATCTTAGTCGCTATTTGAACTCCGATATAAGGGCTATCATTGACAAAGTAATCCAACGAAATGAATATTACGGTCATCCAGAAAATATCATTGCCATGCTTGGCGATGACAGACAGGTTATCGGAGATCTGGCATATCGAAGAATTATAAAAGCAAGGTCACAGAATACTCGAGGAATGCAAGGTGCCGGTGTTCAATTTCGATGCTAAAGACTATACTGACATTATTTTGTGGCGTGACTGTGACATAACTGAGCCACCTCTAACTTCAAATTTGTCTGATGAAACCTTGAAGGAAATTGTAAAAAATGGTCTCGGCATATATCAGGATATTAAAGTTAGTGACAGAAGTATCGCGTGCAGTTTGTGGGGAAAACAAAATGGTTTTATTAGAGCAAGATTACTATCTCGTCAACGTATGCCTAGTTTTAGCACAAAGAATCAATTTAATATTCAAACTGTATCTTTAATGTTTCTTGATATTTCTTGTAATAAATAATTAAAACATAAAAAAATGTTTTTCGTTTGTTTTTCATCCCTGCTGGGGCACCTCTGACCGTTAAGATAATTGTGTGATATTTACTATGTTTGTTTTGTATATAACAAGGCAACTTTTCCTGGCTATGCCGTTGAAAAAAAAATTTCAATTTCATATATTTTCGCTCCACCCTAATCATACAAATCAGTATGGCTTTCGAGAAAATAAATCACTTTCATGTATAACATCAAAAATGTATGTATATGTTATGTAAATTATCACTCGACCCATCTACCCTCTTCCAAATTTTCAAGGGTGGTCACCCCTGCTCTTGGGCTTGAAATCCGAGATGAGGATGGTACTTGATAATGACTGCCATTGATCAGCATAAATCTGTTCCATTTTACTTCACTGAAACTTGAATAGTCTCAGGAAAATAGTCTTCCCTATCTTTCAGTTGCTCACCCTGTATCTTTTACATTTTTCAATTAAAATTGGAAATTCGTTCAAGGCGATGTAGACAAAGATACCACCTTTCTTTTGAGTCATCACTCGACCCATCTTCCCTATTCAAAATGTTCAAGGATTGCAACCCCAGCTTAGGGGTTTGATATTTCAGGCAAGTTTTGTACCCCAAAAGGTGTCCTCCTTGACACAAAAATTGACCAGTTTTTGCGTTTTGATCAGAAATGAATATCTTGGTAGATATAGCCTTTGTTTACTTTTCGTTGAAACACCTATATATATATATATATATATATATATATATATATATATATATATATATATATATATATATATATATATATATATATATATATATATATATATATATATATATATATATATATATATATATATATATATATATATATATATATATATATATATATATATATATATATATATATATATATTATAGATAATTTTAAATCAAACATTTTCAATAGTTCAAATGAATTTATTCGAAATGTTTTACATATAAAATATATGAAACATATATAAAATTTAAAATTACCGATTGTCGAATAAATATTTATAATTAACAATGTTATGTACAAAAATTGATACTTAAAACACGTTCATCAAATTACAAGGACAATATTTACATATTTTATAAATAAAAAAGTTTATGTATTTACAAATTAAATTCGACGTTTCACAATATCATTAATATTTAAAAGGATTCACATGGTATGTATTGGCTTGTTCCTGCCAAAAAAATTAAAAATTCGTATGAGAATTTTACTTATCTGCCATCTATATGAATACATTGAATCATTCCAACTTTTTATTATGTCAGGCATAACTCCTACCAATATCGAGTGTTCCGTGAAAAACGCCCAAAGCTGTAGATCCTGCAATTGTTGCTCGATTTTAATGAAACAAAAACCTAAATGCATCTTGAACGACACTCTAACAGCCTGAAACATTTTTATTGGTCTGTCATTTCTGGAAATACCGGAAATTGAGTTTTCGAATGGAAAATCTATAATTTAAATAAATTTTTTTTCGATTACTCATTGAATTTTGAGTACCTTCTGCTGAAAACCTTCAGCATAAAACGCTGTATTTTCCGAAAAAAAGGAAATATTGCAAAATTTCGGAAGAAAACTAACATTTCCAATTCATCGATCTAATTCGTAAAGTGGACAACTGTATAATTTTGTGATAGAATTTTTCTGTCCTAAGAAGTGTTTTGGTCTACATCAATTTGAATTACTCACATTATTTCGTATTTTGGGTAGAAAAAGACTCAAAATGTAACTTATATTTGATGTAAAGGTACTCTGGCTTTACGGAATGTGAATAAAACACAATGAAATGTTCATCGTGCTAACTATTATTTTAAATCTTCAGAGCTGAAAGATAAACAACAGTTATCTCAAATCTGTGATAACAAAAATCTGTCAGGACACCCACCTTACGACATGAAGTGTAAAACTTGCAGTCGAGATTTATGTTTGGATATACGTCTCCTTAACTATTGTTTGCTTTGACCAATGTCGCAGCTATTACAATCATCTCAATTATTTTATTTCGTCGTTTTTAAACCCTTTTCATATAAAATTAATGTGTTGTATTGTTAATTTTAAATTTTTATCGACTAAGCATTTCAATAATGATTTTCAACATGTGACATATACAACAACTGTTTTACACTTCATGTCGTAAGGTGGGTGTCCTGACAGATTTTGGTTATCACAGATTTGAGATAACTGTTATTTATCTTTCTGCTGTGAAAATGAGTTTGAAATAACAACATACATAACAATACAATACATTAATATTATATGAAAAGGGTTTAAAAATGACGAAATAAAATAATTGAGATGATTGTAATAGCTGCGACATTGGTCAAAGCAAACAATAGTTAAGGAGACGTATATCCAAACAAATCTCGACTGTAACCATTCTAATATTGATCAGGCAGCTCTTCCAACACATCATTTCTCAACAGGGCATTTGTTCAACTTCAATATTGACGACATTGAAATTCTGATGACAGAGCCAAATCATAGGAAGCGTAGAATCGCTGAAATGATTTCAATAAAAAAGTATAATACCTACCTCTGTTAATTTCAAGCAGTACACTGAATACTTGAGTAACATTTACTTCAACCTCATCAAGAATATGCCATGAAATTTATATAAACAGCTTCTATGAGAATGCGGGACTACATTCCAAAATTGAAGAAGAAGCTGCCAGTACGGCTCGATATCTGTGACATAACCCCACTTTCTTTAGTTTTAAATTGCCAAATGTAATTGCAGGTCTCGATCTCAATTATTTTATTTCATCGTTTTTAACCGCTTTTAATATAATTTTAATGTGTTCGATTTTTAAATTTTTATCGACTAAGCATTTTAATAATGTTTTTTAACTATGTGACATATACAACAACTGTTTTACACTTCATGTCGTAAGGTGGGTGTCCTGACAGATTTTGGTTATCACAGATTTGAGATAACTATTATTTATCTTTCTGCTGTGAAGATGAGTTTAAGATAAATTCGAAACTAAACTGCACGACAAACATTTAATTGTGTTTTATTGCCGGAAAGCCAGAGTACCTTTACATCAAATATCAGTTACAGGCAAGAGTAGTCTTCTGAATCAAAATGTAACAAAAGGTTCTAATGAATCGTAAAGTAAGCTTCGTAATGAAACATTAATAAAAATCACAGAACAATATTAATAGAATTATAATGAATGTAATCCTTTCACGGAGAGTTGTAACTATGAGAGACGAAATCAAGTAAATATACACATATGATGCAAGGCTCCTCTTAATCAAACATAAATTGTGCTAGCGCATTTCGACTCTTTCGGAAACGATTTCCATATCATGATGGACCAGAGTGATGTAAGTTTACCATACACGGAAAAGATTTAATAAAGTGGAGACATCTGTTTCAATAAACCGAAAACATCGAAATGAAAAACTCTACTTATATCAAAATATTTTTCAATAAAATGGTATAAAATGCCCTCCATGCAGCTAAAGACACAATTGATATCTCCTGAATACGGACACGTGTTACATTCAGAACGGCATCCGGAAGAATATCTAGACAGCCGGTTCTTATTCTTCATTTCGATAGGTCCAAATTTTCTGGTGGAGTGCGGTAAAATAGATTCTATAGGTAACTTCAGAGCCAAAAAGCAGAAGGGGTCAATGATGGGGAGTGAGTAGGCCACCTAACAAGACCATTTATCCCAATTCATTGATCACCAAAATTATTGTTCAGCCAGTTCACATTCAAAGCTGCGTGGTTAGAAGCAGCACCATCTAAGTAGATTTTTCTTCGTTTTCTGAAGGAAGATCATCGAGGAAATCTTATAGTCTTCAAATGAAAGTTTTATCATAATAGTTCCCATCCGAGTTTCCTTCAATGAAAACCGGACCTAGCAAGCGATTCGACTAAATGACACACCAGACGTAGACACCAAATCAACGCCCAAAATTATTGTTAATTATATGCGAATTATGCTGGCTCCAATGTATGAAATTATTTCTATTGAAATGACGATTGTTGTGAAAAGAACACTCTTCAGACCGGATTATGATCCTGAAGAAATTATAATCTGAATACATTTTATCAGTAAAAATAATTCGAAAACTCGAGGTGTCTAACACTGTGATGTTCTGCAAGAGCTTAAACGTTTTGAAAAACTTAAGGCTTGTATTTATGTTTACTTGAAAAAGATTGTACAGTCGTTGTTGATGTCCTGGTTTTTGCAGTAATTTGGCAACAAGATGTTTCAGAGATCGATTCTACACTCAATGAAACATTCAATTTCGTATCTTTATGGATCTACCTTTTGAGAGTTTTAGGTTTTCGAATGAATCGTATTTGCTTAAGTTT
Source organism: Cryptolaemus montrouzieri (assembly GCA_013387265.2). Lineage (NCBI taxonomy): Eukaryota > Metazoa > Arthropoda > Insecta > Coleoptera > Coccinellidae > Cryptolaemus > Cryptolaemus montrouzieri. The sequence continues at coordinate 93,600,801 of JABFTP020000021.1, read as the reverse complement.
TCGAGTCTGGAAAACTCGGCGAGTTCATCACGGTCTGGAAATCGTAGCCGATAGAGTCAAAATGCTCTAATATTATTTCTGTTATATTGAAAATAGGCTTGTATCATGATTACATTTGATTTTTGCTTTGCATAAACAATGACAAATAATGGCTGGTAGGTAGTAACCTGTCATAATTTTTCGTTAATAATTGCGAATGACATCTATTATATTTCTATGAACATCGCTCTGTGATTTTCAATGGCATTCCGCCACAGAGCTCAATTCACGATTCATTATAATCTTCTGTTACATTTTGGGTCTCTTTTTACCCAAAATACGAAATAATGCGAGTTATCCGAAATGAAATAATGACTTAGGCACTTTCTGGGATAAACGAAATTCATCAAAAACTCAAACAGATGCTCATTCCTTGAATTAATTACATTGATGAATTGGAAATGTGAGCTTTGATACAAAATTTTTCGATAGTTTCTTTTTCTCGAAAAATACAGCGCTTCAAGTGATACTTTTCTCGGAGAAGGTACTACAAATTGAATAAGTAATCGAAAAAAAAATCGAATATGAGGTTACCATTTAAAAAGTTCAAGTGCAGGTTTCCCAGAAGTGACAGACCAATTAATTAATTATCTTAAATTGGAGCGTAAATGCCAAACTTTCTATAGTTCCATTAGTGCTACGAGTAGAGCAAACGTATTAAAAATGTCAGTTAATGTAGCTATAATGTAGGTTCTGTGGTCGTAGCATATTTCCAGATAAGTTCCAAGAAGTGTTTCATCGACTCTGTGATATCTTTGGCCTCTGATTTGTATGTAAAAAGCGTTATTTCACATTCCATAGATATAACGTATTCCAGTTTTCCAGATTTAAAGACGAATTTATTCTCGTCAAGTGTATAAAAATTGAGAAGGTATTCTGCAATATATATATAAATATATATATATATATATATATATATATATATATATATATATATATATATATATATATATATATATATACAGGGTTTCCAAGTTGAGTGGCCTAGACGTTTATGGCGAACTAATAATGCTATCGGTTTGATGGTTGATTCAGCTGATCCGGAACTTTATTTCTATAAAGTATTTTCACCTCAATTCCGGTTATACCAGAAGTGCATACCAACTTTGTTATTTAATAACACCCTGTAAATTGATAACACTTAGGAGTTCATTACCTTAAATGAAAATAGACTCTACGAGATAGAAGGTGTGGGAAGCCAAAGTGAGTCAAATGATGTTCATGAGTGACTCAATGGAATGCAATTCCACTCTTGAAGCATAATAGCTTAATGAACTTCCTCTGCATTCGCTCCATTCTACCTATATGGGTGGTATTTGTGGGTGACCATACAACACAACAATACTCAAGAATTGGACAATAGTGACATCGAGAACCACAAGAGAACGTATACTAGAAAATGATTTAGTCTCTTGAAACAAAACCAAGTAGCTTGTTTGTTCGAGCAATTATTGAATCGAAATGAGGGGTGGAAGATAATTTTGTGTCAAGGTAAAAGCCCAAATCCTTGAAAAGAGGAACAATTTCAAGAGCAGTCCCATCTAGTAAATTTAACGTGTTTGCACTTTGCAATGTTTAAAGTCAATCCATTTACCCTACATTGGCTTTGTGGTATTTCAAAATACTATTAAGATGTGCAGTTCACACGCAGAATATATGGTTCTACTCAATGTGCTTGAAAAACAGGTTGATTCCCAATTACATACGGTTGAAGACACATAACAACAGTAGACCAGCAAGAAGAGCAATTGAGAAAGGCCAACGGATATGGCTCAAAGAGGATATGAAGATCCAGTACAACAGGAGGGACGTTGCAAACATATATTTGAAGGTAATCCATACGGAATTATTGTTTAGATTGCACCCTGTTGAGTTTGATATTTTAGACTCTGAATCCAGATACGATGCCAACATTTTAATTCATAAAAGTTTCAACAACAACAGAAAAAGTTGAATTCACTTAAATTCAAAATTTCTCCACCCAAACCTTCAACTGATAAATTTTCAGACCATATATTTTTGAAAGATTCACTAATTTAACTGATACCGATTTTACACAACCACAAAAAGATCTATTAGAAAAAGGATTTAAACATAATTTACATCCAAAACATAATAAAACTAATTTTGAACAGTTAGGCATAGACTCCGAAATTATTCTCAAAAACTCCAAAGATAATATTTTAGCCAAACATCAAACAGCAAAAATCATCAAAGAAGACTTTTCGAAATTATCACCTCATTGCAATTCCGATTATAAGATAATAAAACAATTCGTGAAAATAGTACCAAGAACGATTTAGTATTCACTAAAGCAGATAAAGGTAACACCGTCATTGCGATTAGTAAAACCGATTATATTTCTAAAACTGAAGAATTCTTAACAGCCGGAAACTATATAACATCAACTAAGGATCCTACCGCAAAATTTCAGAAAGTTGTTAAAAACATAATTTCGACAGCAAAATCATTAATTACAGACCAAGAAAAATATAAATTCATTAACTCCAATCCACAATCCCCCGAATTATATTCGTTGATAAAACTTCATAAACCTAATTACCCTATTAGACCTGTTGTTTCTTATGTAACGGCACCTTCGTTCAAACTTTCAAAATTCCTCAACGACTTGCTAATAAAACATTGCAATTTTAAATCTGAATTTTCGGTCAAAATTCATACGAACTTATTGCCAATATCAAAGATACCACTATACCACCTAATTCCAAACTTATTTCTTTCGATGTTAAGAATCTATTTCCCAACATTCCTCCAAAAGATACGTATTACTTAGTTGAAGAATTATTAGAAAGGAATCATGTCAATACTATCATTAAATCAGATATTCTTTCATTGTTAAAAATTTGTTTAGATCAAAATTATTTCCATTTCAATTACAAATATTATACTATTGAAGACGGCTTGATTATGGGCAATCCGTTGAGTCCTTTGTTAGCAGAAATTTTCATGAATAACTTAGAGAAATTAATTCATAATCATCCACTCAGTGAATATTGTTTATACTGGTATCGCTATGTAGACGATATCATTATTTGCTTCACAGGAACAGATAGACAGTTGAAAATTTTCGAAAATCATATAAATTCATTACATCCAAAATTGCATTCACAACCGAAATAGAAAGCAATAATTCGATAAATTTCTTAGACGTAACAATTTCGAATGAAAATGGAAAACATGTTTTCGCAATTTACCATAAGCCGTCACATACAGATATTATAATACATAACTCGTCGTGTCATCCATATCAACATAAAATGTCAGCATTCAATAGTTTTATTCATAGATTGATTAACATCCCGCTATCACCAGAAAATTTCAACAAAGAACTAAATTTGATTAAACAAATAGCCAAAATAATGGTTACAATCCCAAACTAATAAATAATATTTTAAATAAAAAACAAAGTAGAATCGCATTGAATGAAATTTACCCTGTCGATAAATTGAAACAAAAATACAACACCTTAACCTACGTTGGCATTACAAGTGAGAAACTGAAATCATTCTTAAGTAGCAATAATTTCAACATAGCTTTCCAAACTAATAATAATTTAGGCAAATATATAAAAATAATAAAACCAAACCAGGTAGAAACAATAAATCAGGTGTTTATAGATTGAATTGCAATGATTGTGATAATTTCTACATTGGTAGAACACATAGAAATTTTAATATTAGAATATCGGAACATAAACGCAGTTTTTCAAATAAAAATCAGATTCAAATTACGCGAATCATCTCTTAGAAAATAATCATTCTTTCGACCCACAGTTTGAAATTTTGCATACAGATAATAAATATTGAAAGGTAAATCTTTGGGAAACTTTAGAAATAAATAAATACAAACACTCAGGTAGACTCATCAATGAACAAGTCGATTTAAGCCCTTCACCTCTATTGAATCTTTTCGGGGAGCAATCTATTCCTTAATTTTATTGGATAAACCTGTCATAAATAACCACTTAGGAGGAGGCGACCAATAAGCTTTTAATTACTCAAGAACATTTATAGTTATATTCTCATTTACATTTTTCTGCATAATCATTCGTCTGAAGAAGCTACGGTGTAGTGAAACGCGTTACGAATCGCAATTATTAAGTAAAATTCCTTAAAACACAGTACTTGTTTTTTATTATACATTTACCCTACACCAATCGTGGAACGAGTTCAAACTCTCTTGCAGAACAATCTGATCATCAATCATGCGAATGCATTTGAATATTTTGCAGTAATCGGCAAAAATGAAGAACAAACAATCCATAAAAGCCTCTTTAAGGTCATTATCTAATAAAAGGAACAGAATTGGTCCAAGGTGAGTACTCTGACCAACTCCAGATGTGACAACAAAAGTATCAAAATAGAAGCCATTACAAGTAATCTGCTGAGATCGACCGGAGAGATAGTCCCTCAAACTTGAGAGGAGGCCGTGAATACCATACAATCGCTCCAACTTGAACAGGTATTAAATCAGTACACAATCGAATGCTTTTCTAATGTCAGTATATATGCAGTCAACTGCAAAACCACTCTCAATGCAGGCATTAACATAGTTTGTAAAAAAGTAAAGATTAGACTCAGTGGATTTGCCTCGCATGAAACCATGCTGCTCGTCCACTATCACTGACTCTACATGAGTTAAAAAAATTTCTGAGAGAATTTTGTCAAAAACTTTAGGAAAGAAAGTCTTAATGTTTTGGCGGACACAGTGTATAATCAGCTTGTTTTTCAGGTTTTTAGTTCGTCGTCCCTGTGTAAAACATGAAAATCGATAAAAATGATATTTTTACCAGTCTGGATATAATTTCTCTATATCCAAATATTCCCCACAGGGGAAGCCTTAGACATAATATCCATGTGAAATAACTTCTGTCCAGATGTAATAGACTCGGCAGACCATTGTCTCAAAAACATATACTTTACGTACAATAGCTAGATAAACAAATTAAAGAGGCCTATGGGATCGCCACTATGGCCCGTTATTGCCAACCTCTTGATGAATAACTTTGAAACTAAAGCCTTGGAGAAAGAACAGAAGAAACCAAAAGTATGGTTCCAATACGTAGATGATATATTTATTATATGGCCACATGGTGAATTAGAACTGAACAATTTTCTATCGTGAATTCACTCACCATAATATAAAATTCACCATGGAACTATAAATTACACACCTTGCCTATCCTATCCTTGATACTGATGAAAAAACAGGATAATACCTTAGACTACACAATATGATGCAGATCAATATATTTCAGGCTGTTAGAATATCATTAATGCAAGTCATTTTTTGTGTCATTGAAATCGATCAACAACTGTGCTTGGGGCGTTTCCACGGAATACCAGATATATCAAAGTATGGCCTCCACACATTCGGATTTAAGAGAAAATACCTACTAGCAGGATCCCATGTCGAACAATATTTATAAAAATTAGTATTCTTTACAACACGAAATATTATTACTAATATTCATATTCACAATTTATTAGAATCGTGCCTGCCTTGACAGCATATTCATTTGATCTCTGCACGAGACATATTCAGATTTGTTGTTTGGATATGATTTACTCTTACAATAGCTGGTGATGGTACATAGAAGGGTCTAGTTTCTGGAAATATTTTTCTTATTTATATGACAATTTTTCATTACTTTCTTGCTGATATTAAATTCTTTTGGAAATACATCAAATGTAATGCATGTAATTTTCCGTCATTTATCATGAAAGCAGAATAAGTAATTCATTGAAATTGATAACGGGAATAGAACGAAGATCAAAACAAACATAACCTCAATGATTTGCTTATAATCATAAGCAAATCATTGTGGTTATGTTTGTTTTATCCCGTTCTATTCTCTTTATCAATTGGACACCTATCTATTTCATCTCAAATAAGGCTGAATATGGGAAAACTGGGAGACTTCATACCATTTAAAACTTTAAAATTCAATATTAACCCACGAAATATCCAATATTCTGTGCACAATGCAATGCTAACTTGACCATGGTGTAGCAAGTGGATGCCATGACACCTGCGAGCGCCTCCCTAATAATTCACAATAAGTGAAAATGGACGAAGTTTACGTTGAAACTTAGATTATTAACTCATTTTGCGTCTAGGGAGTTCAGTATTGTGCATCGATTTAGAAATCTGCAACTTTTTCGAAAACTAATTGCTGTCTTTATTTTACGTGAAACTCCTAGGGGTATGATTTTCTGAAATCAAACAAAATAAGTCCCAAAATATATTTTTACCTCAATCCCTCTAGTATGGTACGCAGCTGATTGAAATTTCGAAATTCAGGGTTAGAATTTTAATTTAGCATGTATTGTAGATTTCAAAATTCAAATGTAAACAGTTCCCGGAATCACGATGGAAACCGCCCTTCGAAACATATAAGTATTTCCACTCATCCTGAATCACATTTGGCAAGATTAATGACTCAATGCAAATTTCAAACTTAAAAATATAATTCCAAAATAACATTTCCACCAAAAGGTACATTATGACGTATTTCGATATTTGAATTACATTTTTCGTAAAGTGATCCATAGGCGAACAAAAATATTGCGCAATGTGGGTTGCACAATATTGTGACGTAGACCTATAGACGGTCATAATTATGGCACAACACTTGGATTTGTGCAGAAAATTCAGTAATATGCAGACGATATTGAGGCTTGTCAATATTTTTCGCATTCGCGGACACAGACGAACAAGAGCATAGGCAATGTAATGGTAAACTATGACAAAAACCAGTCACACTAGAATCTCATGAAGTCATTTCAGCCTGAAATGGAATAAGTCGTGATTTATTGATAGAGAGAAGTACAACCACGAAACATTACGTTATGATAGAACCAAATCATTTTCATAACTTCTTCCGTATGTACGGAGAATTATTTGACGATTACTTGACATTCATATCACCCATGACGAATCATACTTGACCAATTATTGTTGATACCTACCGACGAAATATTGCGCAATATTGCAACCTCCGACACAATATATTTTCAGAAGAATGAGATAAAAACACAAGGTTTAACTTTAATCTACACTTTATTTGAAAAAATTCGACGACGTTTCGCTGACACAGCAGCTTTATCAAGAATGAAAAATAGAATGAAGAGTATGGTATTATAAACAAATCGTAGAACAAGTTGGATGAATAACAGGAAAATCCACACCGAGCCATTGTACAGTTAGTATGAAAGGTAATAAAACTAATTAAACAAGTTAAGTAGGGGTGAGTAATTCAAATCTACCTGTTCATTCAAAAGCTTGTCCGAATGTTTGTATCGATTTATTTCTAATGCTTCTAGGAGATCTAATTTTGAACTTTTGATTTTATATTTAATATGTCAAAGTTTTTATTGAATGAATGGTTTTCTTTTATTAGGTGGTTGGAATAATTTGAATCAGATTTATTTTTATCGAAGCTACGTTTATGTTCAGATGTTCTTATGCCAAAACTCCTATAGGTCCTACCGATATAAATTTTATCACAAGAACCGCAATTGAGTTTATAGATTCCTGATTTACTTGATTTTTCAACACGAGATTTATTATTTTTAATATGTTTACCTAAGTTATTAGAAGTTTTGAAAGCTATATTAAGATTTTGTTTGACGAGAAAGGATTTAATATTTGTACTTGCAGAACCGCAGAATGTTAAACTGTTGAATATTTTAAAGTCTTTATGAATAGGATATACTTCATTTATTGCTTTCTGATAGAGTTTTTACGAATGATTAGATCTATCATATCCGGATTATATGAATTATTAATGGCTATCTGTTTGATGGTGTTTAACTCTTTATCATAATCTTCGACTGATAAAGGTAAATTGAGTAACCGATGTACCATGCTGTTTAAAGCTGCAACTTTGTGTTGAATTGGATGTAATGAGTAGTTATGTATAATTGTATCAGTATGTGTTGGTTTACGAAAGACCGAAAAACATGATTATTATTTTGTTTAGTGATTTTTAAGTCCAAAAATTTATGGAATCGTTCTGTTCAATTTCTATCGTGAATTTAATGTTCAAATGGATGGAATTAATGAAATTAAGAAATAAGTCTAATTGACGAGTAGTTCCAATGAAACATACTAAGATGTCGTCAACATATCTATACCAATAAAGAAATTTGGAAATGAGTGGATGTGTATGAATTTTCTGTTCAATATTATTCATAAAAATCTCTGCTAAAAGTGGACTCAAAGGATTTCCCATGATCAAACCATTTTCGCTACTATAATAGATGTTGTTGAAAGAAAAATAATTTTGTTCAATGCAAACGTCCAACAGATTCAATATTTCTGATTTGATTATGTGGTTAACATGATTCGAATTCAACATGTTTTCGATTAATATTTTGACATCACCTGGAGGAACACTTGGGTATAAATTCTCAACATCAAACGAAATAAGTTTTGCGTTAGGTGGTAGGTTAACGTTTTTATGTTATTTATCAATTCGAAAGAATTTTTATAGAAAATTTTGATTTGAATGAACAATAATTTTAATGATATCTATAAGGTAGTGCGACAATTTCACGGCTGGGGCTGTAACGTAAGATACGACTGGTCTAACGGGGTTATTTACTTTATGCAATTTAATGAGTGAATACAGTAGAGGTGGTTGAGGGTTTGGTAAAATTAATTTGTATTTATCTATTGCTTTAATTAAAGATTTTGCGTCATTTATTGCAATTTTAATATTTTTCTGGAATTTAATAGTTGGATCTTTGTTTAAAATTGTATAGTTTCCGGACGAAATGAAATTTAGAGTTTTAAATAGGTAGTCATTTTTATTTAACGCAATAACAGTATTACCCTTATCTGCTTTTGTAAAAATAACTTCATTTAGTTGAGATTTTTGTTTGATGGCCTTTAAAATATTTTGTTCTTTACTCGGTTTAAAGTCAGCTAATGATTCATTTTTAATAATGTTAGATGCTAGCATCTAACATTATTAAAAAATTCTTTCGAATTGATAAATAACATAAAAACGTTAACCTACCACCTAACGCAAAACTTATTTCGTTTGATGTTGAGAATTTATACCCAAGTGTTCCTCCAGGTGATGTCAAAATATTAATCGAAAACATGTTGAATTCGAATCATGTTAACCACATAATCAAATCAGAAATATTGAATCTGTTGGACGTTTGCATTGAACAAAATTATTTTTCTTTCAACAACATCTATTATAGTAGTGGAAATGGTTTGATCATGGGAAATCCTTTGAGTCTACTTTTAGCAGAGATTTTTATGAATAATATTGAACAGAAAATTCATACACATCCACTCATTTCCAAATTTCTTTATTGGTATAGATATGTTGACGACATCTTAGTATGTTTCATTGAACTACTCGTCAATTAGACTTATTTCTTAATTTTTCCTTTCTCGTCAAACAAAATCTTAATATAGCTTTCAAAACTTCTAATAACTTAGGTAAACATATTAAAAATAATAAATCTCGTGTTGAAAAATCAAGTAAATCAGGAATCTATAAACTCAATTCCGGTTCTTGTGATAAAATTTATATCGGTAGGAGTTTTGGCATAAGAACATCTGAACATAAACGTAGCTTCGATAAAAATAAATCTGATTCAAATTATCCAAACCACCTAATAAAAGAAAACCATTCATTCAATAAAAACTTTGACATATTACATATAAAATCAAAAGTTCAAAATTAGATCTCCTAGAAGCATTAGAAATAAATCGATACAAACATTCGGACAAGCTTTTGAATGAACAGGTAGATTTGAATTACTCACCCCTACTTAACTTGTTTAATTAGTTTTTATTACCTTTCATACTAACTGTACAATGGCTCGGTGTGGATTTTCCTGTTATTCATCCAACTTGTTCTACGATTTGTTTATAATACCATACTCTTCATTCTATTTTTCATTCTTGATAAAGCTGCTGTGTCAGCGAAACGTCGTCGAATTTTTTCAAATAAAGTGTAGATTAAAGTTAAACCTTGTGTTTTTATCTCATTTATATCATGGATCTACATCAAGTAACGGCCTCCACAATTCAAATATTTTCAGAAGATTGAATTTCGTACATTATATTACACAACCTATCATTTTTACACGATCAATTCTATTACACAAACTGAAATACTGTGCAATAACATTGACTGTCCATAGGAAGCATAACAAATTCGTTTTGGACGAACAAGACGCAGATTACTTCTTTGTGCAGGTTCGAATTTTAAAATAGTATTAGACAACTTCCAAAAGAAAGGATAAAAATATAAGGTACTTTTTAAATTTTAAAATAATATTAACAGAAAACTTAAATGTATTGATTAGTTTTATACAGTAGACTCGAGTTAATGTGAACTTATGTAACTGAAAACATTAGGGCTCTGTAGTCTGAATAATTGGCACCTTTATGTAATCAGGAATCAACTTATTCAGACCTGCATTATTACAGGGATGAAAGGAGACCTACCACCATATTAAGTTTCTTGGAGTTCATAGATAGATGTGCTTAGTATCAGCGAATTGATTTCGCTGATGAAATAATGCCTAAAAAAACAAAAAAAAAATGACTCTTTAGGAGAAATCCTTTATCGTCGAAGAGCTCAGAAAGGGTGTCAATGTCAGTACTTTATCAAAAAAGTTCGGGATTGCCAAATCCACTATATGCTTCATTAGAAATGAACAAAGAAAAAATCTGTAGTAGTTAAACAGAGTTTGAAACGAAACAAGATCAAGAAGTGTACTCTGAGAATAGCTGAATATCCTTTGATAGAAAACAACTCTACAAATGGTTCGTGAATCAAAGAGAACGAAACTTTCTCGTTTTGGGAGAAATGCCCGAGAAGCAAAGCATGAGAAGTTGATGTCACCTAATGTAAAATTCAATGCTTCAATGGAAAACTGTCTTCGAGCCTGATTTAGTTGACCTATTGATAGAAGAACTGTCCAATATTATTACTGCAATCAATTTAATTGATCAACAAATATTTAATGCAGATGAGACTGGTTTATAGAAACTTCTGCATTACGAAACCTATGTTTCGATTTCTGAAAACTGCTCTCGGTTTGAAATGAGCAAAGCAACGAATACCTTTCCTAGGATGTGTCAATGCATCAGGTAAGCACAAGTTATTACCGATGAAAATTGAGAAAGTAAAGCCATCTAGATATTTGAAAAATTCCAATAATCCTCTCGTCTAAAAAAACACTAAAAATGCATGGATGACCAAAGAAATTTTTAAAAAACTGGTTCTTTCAGCAGTTTGTTTCTGGGGTGAATTTTTCAGATATCTTTTCGACTTTATAATTTATCGAACAGAAATAATTACAGGTCAAAACTTTCTCGAAAATTGAAAATCTTCCTGTCAAAGCCATCCTTCTGTTAGATAATACTTCATCCCATTCATCAGTATAGGAGTTAAAAACTCGTGACGGTGATATTTTTATCAAATTTATGGCATCTATGTCACTCCCCTTATTCGATCTATGGATAGAATGCGTTAAGACTCTAAACTTCATTACAGAAAAAGCTTGCTAAACTCTGTCTAAAGGTAATAGACTAGCAGATGCTCCTAAGACAATAACATTGAAAGATACTTTTCTATAATTACATACGGCTCTTGGGAACGACTGGAAAGGGCAACTTCAGTAAAGTGTTGGCGAAATATTTTACGAAAAAACAATGAAGATGATAAAGATAGCTAGGTTTCTCGAATTTTGGAGACAAAATTTACCGGAAACCTGATTAACGATACTCTTGACTTATTACAAGCTCTTGCACCTTCTGGGAACACAATGCAAGATGTTGAAAAGTGGATTAAAGGTATTTTGAAGAAGAGACTGATCTGGGAACAGATGAAGAGAATGATATTTCTGAAGATAGCGACTGTGAATATTTGATATATCACAAGGAAAAATTTCCTACTCCTAAGCTAATGTAGCTATCAAAATTGTTTCACAAAGGGCAGAACACGAAAAAAATTATATGATGACATCAAAACGAATTCAGGTAAGATCAGTTATTGCAAATTTTCACCAAAAAAAACTTCAAACTAAAATAACTTGTATGAGTATAGTTACGTACATCCCTAATAAAAATTGAAGAATACGTAAATGTGTTCATTTATTTGATTCATACATTCATTGGTATGAATATGTCGAAGATGCGACAAACCCCGAATGTTTCGAGATCACATTTTCGCGAGTCTATTGTATTCTATTACTCAATTTCTATTGACTTAAATAGGCCTGGAATGTATATCATAATAAATATCAAAATCTTTCATAGATCGAAAATTTGGTCCTTCAGCACTATGTCTCACTTCGTGTTAGATATTGCTTGTCGCGCTATAGCGAACAATATCTCATTAGGATGACATCAAACGTCATCTGCTTCAGATCGCAATCATATTGACGCAGGCTGTGGAGGATTCCACCTAAGGCAAGCTCTATCTACCTCTTTCAAATCACTTCCTCGTCGTTTAGTGCGATCTACATAGTCATCTAAAACATCTTGTTTCTTCAGAATTATATGTTTACCCTTCCAATATTTCATCATTCCAAGTGCCTGCAAGGTCGATACAATGTCGTAGGAGTGAATGGCCATTTCTTGACTGATATCTTTCACAGAAAGTGTTGTATTGGAGTTGGCGCAGAGATAACCAAGAAGTACATCTTTCCAATAGGAACGATATGAGATCAAGCCGAGATCGCTGAGAGGTTTTTCAGGGGATCCAATTTTTCCTTCCACTCTAGTAAGAAGATAACCTGAAACAAAGAGAACTTTATGAAATTTCTCCGAAAGTAACTGAAGCACGATAGTGTCGTGTGGCTGTACTCAGATGACACAGAGATTCATTTGATTGAAACGCAACAGTTGAATGCTTTAAGGAAAAATGTATGAATATTTTTTTTTATACGATATAAGATGGTGTTTCACCCCGACTAGTTGCCCATATATCTGTTTATGTAATTAAAACGATTATATCAGAAAATATAAATCGAATAATCCATAACATAGACAATAATAAAAAACAGGTACTGTGTTTTAAAGAATTTTACTTAATAATTGCGATTCGTAACGCGTTTCACTACACCGTAGCTTCTTCAGACGAATGAATGTACAGAAAATATAAATGAGAATATAAATATAAATGTTCTTGAGTGATTGAAAGCTTATTGGGTTGCTTCTTCTTAAGTGGTTATTCATGACAGGTATATCCAATGAAATTAAGGAATAGATTGCTCCCCGAAGAGATTCAATAGAGGTGAAGGGCTTAAATCGACTTGTTCATTGATGACTTTACCTGAGTGTTTGTATTTATTGATTTCTAAAGTTTCCCAAAGATCTACCTTCCAATATTTATTATCTGTATGCAAAATTTCAAACTGTGGGTCGAAAAAGTGATTATTTTCTAAGAGATGATTCGCGTAATTTGAATCTGATTTTGTATTTGAAAAACTGCGTTTATGTTCCGATATTCTAAAATTTCTTTGTGTTGTACCAATGTAGAAATTATCACAGTCATTGCAATTCAATCTATAAACACCTCATTTATTGTTTTTACCTGATTTGGTTTTATTATTTTTATATATTTGCCTAAATTATTATTAGTTTGGAAAGCTATGTTGAAATAATTGCTACTCAAGAATGATTTCAGTTTCTCACTTGTAATGCCAACGTAGGTTAAGGTGTTGAATTTTTGTTTCAATTTATCGACAGGGTAAACTTCATTGAATGCGATTCTACTTTGTTCTTTATTTAAAATATTATTTATTAGTTTGGGATTGTAACCATTATTTTTGGCTATTTGTTTAATCAAATTTAATTCTTTGTTGAAATTTTCTGGTGATAACGGGATGTTAATCAATCTATGAATAAAACTATTGAATGCTGACATTTTATGTTGATACGGATGACACGACGAGTTATGTATTATAATATCTGTATGTGACGGCTTATGGTAAATTGCGAAAACATGTTTTCCATTTTCATTCGAAATTGTTACGTCTAGGAAATTTATCGAATTATTACTTTCTATTTCGGTTGTGAATCCAATTTTTGGATGTATTGAATTTATATGATTTTCGAAAATTTTTAACTGTCTATCTGTTCCTGTGAAGCAAATAATGATAATGAATGAGAAGAACTATCTCTTGATTATCAATAAATACTGCATGAAGCAGGATTCAAAGCAGCAGTGGCTATTTAGAAGAAAGATATTCTGCACTACATCATTTTTTTTGTCTGCATCGAAAGCAATTTGTTGTTTACGTTGTTGTATATTTGCATAAATTTCACATTATTTCAAGTCAGGTAACTCAAATTATTGCTTATTTCGGGGAAAAAAATACTGAAAACAGTGCGTAATATAATATATAATAATCTTCATTGTAAACAATTATCAACATATTAACATCATATTTATTTCTTTACATTGTTTTCGTCCTACTCAACTATTACGCTATATTATAATGAATTTTTTCTTCTCTTCCTTTTTCTTTTTTTACTTTGTACACAACAAAGTTCTCAGACAAAGCTTATACCTGTGGTGAGTATCATCCATACCTAATAATATTCACGAATTTATACCTAAACATACATACACGCGTACGCCAGCAGTAAGTAATTCCTAATTTTTCTAACATTTATACAACCAAATTTATATGTAATCACTCAGTCTTTCACATTATTGACTATTTTCAACCATGGATCTTTGACTACTTGTGAAAAATGAAGTTTTCTGTTGTTAAAAAAACTGGATAGTATGATAAGAAACATTGAATTATCACCACATATTCGGGATATTGTACTCAGTCACTGAGATTTGAAACTGTAAATTTCAAAATTAGAAAAAGCCTATAATCATAATTGAAAATGCTTTATGTTGGATTTTTCGATGAGTAGAGGGGTCGAATAATTGCTCTCGTTGAAGAAGAGGTGACACAGAGGGATATAGCGGCCACTATGGGGGTATCACAGAGGGTGGTTTCATAAACCTACGCCCGACACGTGGAGCTACAATATCTGCAAAATAGGCCTAGAAGAAGTCGTAGGAAGATCACTTTTGAAGAATAAAACCGCTTTTTGTACCAAATTGCAAGAAGAGACCTTATTACGTCGCACCCCATACTCCACAGGCAATTTTTGGAAGAAACAGGCATCAGTGTATCAGTCGAAACGATACGTCAAGCAGTTCGTTCGAGGGGTTTATATAGCAGAAGGCCCTTGAGAGTTCCAGAGCTAACCAGAGAACAAAAACTTAACAGACTTAATTGGTGTATCGAGCACCAAAATTGCGAAATGTTCTTTTTGCGGATGAGACCAGAATTGGTGTTCGATCAGATAACCGTCGGATTCGGGTTTTAAGGAGTCGTAGAAGACAAGCTAGACTCCGAGCATCAAGACAATTTCCGAAATACCAAGGGGCAGTGTGATGTTTTGGGGTCGCATTATGCCGAGAGGCTAAACGGATTTGATTGAGTTTCCTGCGAGTGTACCGTCTAGAAATTACGTGGAGCTAGTGCTGGAGCCAATAATGAGACTTTGGCAACGGTGAGAATTTCACTTTCATGCAAGATAATGCTCCTCCGCATACTAGCAACCTCACGCGACATTATCTTGAAATAGAGGGAATCGCTTTTTTGGACTGGCCAGCTTGCTCTCCAGACCGAAATCCGATTGAAAATTTATGGGATAGTCTCAAAAGAAAAATTAGATCACGCCGGGATAATCGAAGAACCCCACAACAGCTCATCCAAGCCGCCACAGAAGAGTGGCAGAATATCACCCCAAAGGAGGTCGAAAACCTAATTCAAAGCATGCCTAGACGGATTCAACAAGCTACTGAGTTCAAGAAAAAAAAAACCTATTCCGTGAGGAAACAATTCTCAATGTTATTACTACTTGCGGAAAGAGTCTCTTATTTCCTTTTATATTTTTCTCAAAATAAACCTTAATATATTTTTTTTTCAATTGAAATATCTCAAAATGATCAATTCTAACAATTCTTCGAAATTTCCAAAATCTCGAGGTGATATTCAAAATATTCCATATAAATTTGGTTGTTCACATATATACACATATATGCTCTCGTGAATTCAGTTGAAAAGTGAAAACATAATGGCGGGCACACAGAAAAAATGTCAGATCTAGAGTCAACTTTTGTTACTTTTTTTTTTTTTATTAAATTTTATTTATGTGATTTGTATATGTATTGTTATTTAAATCTATTAAACTAGTAATATCATCTTCATCCGTATCATTTATCCATTTCTGTATGTTACTTTTGAATTGTCTTATATTGTTCATATTTCTTAAATTCAAGAGTATTATTTATTGAATATTCTGGGTTCAAGGAGGAAGTGACTTCTCTAACTTAATGTCTTAAACATTTTAGGACAACTCATGAAAATTTCCTATATCTAGTATTATAATCATGTGTTTAGGACTTGATTTCTCATATTTTTCGTAAATGATTTGAAATGGCTAACAAAACTGCCTACTGTCCCTGAAATGTCATACAGTAACTTAGATGGAAAAGACATAATTCTTAGTATCCACTTTTGCTGTAGATTTAACTTATTTAAGACATTATTATAAGCACCACCTCAGGCAAAAATTCCGTAACGCAGTTGCGACTAAACAAAGGCATGATTATTTTTTAAAGATACTTGAATCTATACTAGTCCTCTGAGTCTCACAATCAACCTACTTATATGTGCATCCCAACTCAAATACGAATCAATAATCACTTCAAGTATTCGCAGTCATATGTACAAGGCACCTTAAGTGTAGATACTTCGTCGTTAATAGAAAGAGTTTTTTGAAAATTTATGGTTAATCCAGTTTTTTCATGTAAAAAACCTGATTCTACTAATAATTTCAATTCTTTCCAGTTTTTAGCTGAATAGAAAATAAGTGTTTCGTCGGCATAACTAATAATATCGTCCCTTGTCTGCATAAGAAGCAATCCATTCAGATATAATGTGAACAAAATGGGTCCAAAGACAGTAACCTGTGGCACACCATACTCCACAGTGCTTAGCTCACTGAACTAACCACTTAATTTGACCAGTTTTTTTCTGTCATCAAGGTGGCCTTTCATCAACTCCAACTCAATAACATCAAAACCAATATTATCAAATATCAACTAGAAAATATAATGATACTTTATTTTCATTAAAATCCTTAGTAATCTTCATTTTGTTTGTGATGAATGCCATTCCTCATTTCGATTCAATAAAGAAAATTATGACTGATTAGCTTAGATCCCGATCTTTAGTGATATTGTTTCGTAATGAGTTTACCCCACTGAAGAATTTTTCAATATGGAAGTGAATACAGACATGATACCAGTCTAATTTCAATACAGAAGTAGTTCTAGAACACTTCGAATTTATAGAGCACAATTTCGAGATCATAATGAACCAGATCAGCGTATACTGGGTGATTCACCAGTGGCGCGATGCTCTGTAGCTCGTACACTTTCGAAGATTTCATTTTTGTTCGAACGGTATTGTATTTAGAAAGTAAGAATCTACCTCTGTAATTTATTTTGCAGCAAACAGGGTGTCAAGATTCAGGAGCGGCCTAAACTCTGCTATAATGTCTTTAAGTAATAAATTTTTCTGGTGAGTAGTTTCGTCACAATATTTTTTTTCCGTAAAAAGTCATGAAAATAGGCTCTCACATCATCGCATGCTCCTTTGGCCAGAGAGGACGAATAATTTTTTCCTTTGGTTTTTTTATTGTCCAATTATAGCTTTATTGATGAATTGAAATAGATTATCCTCATTTTATACAGGAGTGACTCAAAAAATCATAGAATATTGTAATTTTAAAAATATCACATCTTGATTTTTTCAAATGGAACACCCTGTATTTTATTATTCATGTCAACGCATAAAATATTGTGCTATATTTTTGCAGAAGGATCTTTATCTTCGATCATTTTCGAAATATTCGATTATTTGTATAAATTTTCGATGAAAATTCTACAAACCGTATCAAACTAATCAACATGCATCATTATTCGCACATATGTTTTTTTTCTGTAATGATTCAAGTAGTAAAAAATGAAACCTAAACAAGATAATTCTTTCAACGAATGATAAAATCAAGATAATTAAAACGTAAATCGAGGTAAGTGTTGACATTCTTTTTTATTTGTGCCTTCTGTCAGGTGTCCTGATATATATTCTGCATTTCACATGGTGAACTTATCAGTGTTTCGTTATTAAACATTTTTAAAGTGAGGTTTGAACCCAATTTTCACAATTGACTGCCATGAAGTTCTCCAAAGAAGAAATGGTTGATATGATTTTTATTCTGGGTGAGTGATAGAAATTCTTTGTTGGCAAGTAAACTTTATGCACAAACGTTTCCTAATAAGAAGCATCCTAATGCAAGATGCTTTGAAAAACTTCTAATTAGATTTATCGGAACGGGTAATATCGCTCACAAAAAAACATGAAAAACCAAAAACTGCTACAGCTGAAGACAACCAGTTATCAGTTTTGTTGACAGTGACAGAGGACCCATATAAAAGTCAAAGAGAGATTTCTCAATTAACGGATATAAGTCAAACCACCGTCCAAAGAATCTTGAAAGTGAATAAATTTCATGCATATGATGTACCAGGAACTGAACAATCAAGACTTTGAAAATCGAATCAATTTTTGCAATTGGGCAAGTGACAAAGTAGCGGAAAATCCAAACATGTTTAGCAGAGTTCTTTTTTCGGACGAGAGAACTTTCCACAAAAATGGGCTTGTTAACAGGCATAACTTTCATTATTACGACACGGAAAATCCACACCTCATGAGACAAATAGAACCAGCATGGTTGGTCCTTGAATGCTGGATATCTAATTGGGCCGAACTTTTTCGACGTGCATCTCAATAGTGAAATGTATTTAGATTTTCTGCAAAATCATCTACCAATGTTACTTGCCGATGTACCAGAGCATATAAGACAATATTTGTGGTTTCAACAGGATGAAGCACCGGCACATTACTCACATCAGGTTAGGGAGCATTTGAATCATGTATTTTCAAACAAATGGATAGGACGTGTTGGTCCTGTTAGATGGCCAGCTAGGTCCCCGGACCTTAGAAGTCTAGATTTTTTCTTGTGTGGTTATATTAAGGGCATCGTTTACCAGATTCCTTCTACAATACAGGATATGAGACAGAGAGTAGTCGACGCCTCTCAGTCAGTTGATCAGAAAATGTTGTCGAGAGTTCAACCGTCATTCCTAAGAAGGATTTAGTTGTGTCTACAAAGAAACGGGCAACATTTCGAACACTTACTGAAATAGTTCAACACTTTGTAGATCATCTCACCAAAAACCAATCTATTACGTATTTCATACACGACTACCTTAAATTATCTCCATTTCTCTGATCAAGTATAATGATTTGTACTAATAAACTCTCCTTTCGCAACCTCTGATTTTATTATTTTAGTTTATTTTTTTATTCCGAAAATGGTCGAAGATAAAGATAAGGTTCCTTCTGCAAATATAGGGCACAATATTTTATACGTTAACATGAATAATAAAATACATTTGAAAAAATCAAGATATGATATTTTTAAATTACAATATTAAAAAATTTTTCGAGTCACTCCTGTATAAAATGAGGATAATCTATTTCAATTCATCAATAAAGCTATAATTGGGCAATAAAAAACCAAAGAAAAAAAGTATTTGTCCGCTCTGTCCAAAGGAGCATGCGATGATGTGAAAGCCTATTTTCATGAATTTTTACGGAATAAAAAAAAATATTGTGACGAAACTACTCACCGAAAAAACTTATTACTTAAAGACATTATAGCTGAGTTTAGGACGCTCTTGAATCTTCAACAAAAAGTGGTCTTCCAATCTGAAAAAACCACCCAAGATTTTTTTATAGAAAATTGGGACACCCTGTTTACTTCAAAATAAATTGTTGAAGTAGATTTTTACTATCTAAATACAATTCGAACAAAAATTAAATCTTCAAGAGTGTACGAGCTACAGAGCTCCGCGCCACTGGTGAATCACCCAGTATAAAGTGAAATGATTACGAAAAGGCAAATGGCTACGATATTGTTTTCGACTTTTATCTTTGAAGTGGTGGAGGTGGAAGATTTTTATTTCTTCCAATTATAGGAGATCAGACCACAAGCTCAAAAGCTAGACTCGGATAACTTGTTTGAACATTTTTTAATGAATTCTTCTAGATTTCGACCATCAATCTGGGCAGATACATCTGCTGCTTCGAATAAAACGAAAAATGCATTCTCATTTCAATAGTTCTAGGCATTTTACTAACCCTTCGCTTTTCACATTTGTCAATGTCATGCTTAGCATTCAATGTTAGGTTTACGTGAAAGGTAATAGTATTCACCTTCAACATAAATTTGAGATCGAAGATTGAAGTGAAGAAAACATGCCTTTTTAAAAGAAAAATAGAGGCTTATGAACATAATGTTTCATCCGTGTTGAAAAACGTAAAAATTGTTTCGAATCATTTCAGTGCTATGTCGTTATATTGTAGTATGACCTCATTTTAATTTAATAATAATAATAATAATAATAATAATAATAATATAATAATAATACCTCAGGGCTCAGGAACATTGTTTCTGAGTACGGGCTTAGAACCCGAGGTACCCAAGCTGAACCTGGCAGTAGGTATAAAATGCAACCTATCCAATGATGTACAATCTAAGGAATAAACGGGTGAATCGACATTGTACCACCATAACCTCTTGTCGCGTTCAAGATTTAGGAAGAGGGTCTTGTTCGGAAAGTGAGTCACAGTCTCCCTCGGTTAGCGACGGAAGCAGCGTGATATCGAGTAGGATACTGCAACACAAAACCGAGTGGGAAATAACATCAACACCTCTCAACCGACTCTTGATGTTTCAACGGCGGTGCAAGCCATTATGCCTACGACCACGAGAGCCGGACTCCCTAGGAAACGCATGAAGTGGACTCCAGAAATGAATACCTTCATTATGCGTTCCTATTACAAGATTACAAACTTGGAATCGGAAATGACAGCATACAGATACGCGTTACATCTTGCGTTCATAGAAAATATCCTGAATTACAGCACATATCCGAGCAGAGAATTTCGGATCAACGAAGAACAATCGTTAAAACAGGCTACTTTCTTCAGAAACGCTGCAAAGCTTACGAGAAGAGGTCATAATGGAACTCAGAAGCGAAAATGATACTCATAACGGTATACCTGCTGGAGTCAATGAAAGTGTTACAGATAACATCGAAGCCACGGAAACGAATATTAACATGGAACGCCCTCTTGAGCCGAATCAGCAGAACGAATATACGTATTTAGCAAGATCAGAACTCAACAGAGCAATAACTGAATTCAGTGGTAGTAACCCAACTAAAAGACCTAAACTGCCCAAACTCAAGACGAACAAGAACACCAATATCATCCTAGCAAGTGTAAACTCAATGTTTGAAGAATATACCGACCAGAACACCTTGGAGAAGATTCACACTTTGATTTACTGTGGAGCAGTAGCGGTTCTTCGACTTCACAAACAACAAATCTCCACAACTCTGATTCAAGCTGAGCAAAAAGCGTCAGAAAACCACCATGGCAAAAACGACTGGAGAAGGATATTGATAATATTAGAGCAGAAATCGGTCGCCTCACAGAATTCCTGAGAAACAGAAAACCCTCAAGGCGCTTGAAATCACATATACGCAAAATTTATAGGAAAATTGGTACGAACACAAAACACCCTGATCACAAACAACACATCGACGTGTATATGGACACTTTGAAACAGAAACTCCAAGCAAAAGCAAAGAGGCTTTCAAGATACGTCAAGTGTACTGAAAGGAAACACCAAAACCAAAGGTTCCTCCAAAACGCAGCCAATTTTCATAAGGGAAATAACAAAACTGCGACCAACAATAACAGAGAAGTACCTGACGCACAGTGCTTGACCGACTATTGGTCATCAATATGGTCGAACCCCAAAGAACACAATAGAGATGCGGAATGGATCACGAATGAAAAAGAACGCCTCGATATCAGACATATGGACTTCGATGGAATAACGGAGGAAGAAATTACAACAGTAATTGGAGCGACCAACAATTGGAAGGCCACAGGTATAGATAACATCCACAACTACTGGTACAAGAAGTTTGATAAGCTCCATGGAGCCCTAGCGAAACAGCTCACGTATGTTCTTCAACATCCCAAGAAAACACCCACTTTCCTAACGCAAGGCTTAACATATATGCTACCTAAGAGCGATAGAACACAGGATCCGTCTCAATATAGGCCAATCACTTGCCTGCCAACACTCTACAAAATACTCACTTCATGCATATCCAATCGAATATACCAACACCTTGACGACAACAATATATTAGCAGAGGAGCAGAAAGGATGCAGAAAGAAACACCACGGGTGCAAGGAACAACTCATCATCGATTCTGTGATAATGAAACAGGCACACGTAGGGCATCGCAATGTTCATTCAGCTTTTCTCGATTATCTGAAAGCATTCGATAGTACCGCCCATTCTTGGCTTGTTGAAGTATTGCAGATATACAAAATTCACCCAGCCCTGGTAGAGTTCTTGAAGACAACAATGACACACTGGCGCACGTCTCTGCAGGTCAACATGAACAATAAATCAATTAAAACCGACGAGATACCCATACGTCGTGGAATTTTTCAAGGAGACTCTTTGAGTCCACTATGGTTCTGTTTGGCAATGAACCCATTGTCCTCAATGCTCAATAGAACTGGATACGGATTTAGGATAAAAGCAGAAAGGAATTATCATACAATCTCCCACCTGCTGTATATGGATGACGTCAAATTATATGCTTCGAACAAGAAGCAATTGGATGATTTGCTGAAAACTGTCAGTGAGTTCTCGGCAGATGTTCATATGAAATTCGGGATTGAAAAATGTAAGACCCTGAACATTCAAAGAGGGAAAGTCATAGATGGTGAAACACAACTTCCAAACGGTGACATTATACAGTGCATGAGAGATGGCGAAACATACAAATATCTGGGATACCAACAAGCCAGATTGTTAGACCAAAAACAATCAAAGGAGAAGATTCGTTCAGAATACAGTCAGCGTCTCAAGTCTGTGCTGAAATCGATGTTGAACTCAGGGAATCTAGTCAAGGCAATTAACACCTACGCCATTCCAGTGTTGCTCTACTCATTTGGAATAATCAGATGGACTAAGACGGAGCTAGATGATATTCAAAGGCAGACCCGAACGATGCTGACAAAGTACAACAATCATCATCCAAAATCGTCTGTGATACGAACAACTTTGAAGCGGAAAGAAGGAGGACGCGGATTAATAGATGTTGTCAATTTACACACCGAACAGATAAGAAATCTCAGAGAATTCTTCTCAGCAAAAGCTCTCACTTCTGACCTACATAGAGTGGTATCGTTGGCTGATAAGGGATATACACCTCTAAATCTTGCTACCAGAGATGACCTGCTGAATCTACCATTCCTATCAGATACTGCAAAACAAGAGCAATGGTCAAGAAAGGAATTGCATGGACGACATCACCATGAGATTAATCAACCACACATCGACAAAGAAGCCTCCAACAAATGGTTGATGAAAGGAGAATTATTCGCGGAAACAGAGGGATTCCTTATGGCCATCCAAGACCAAGTGATCGCTACAAACAACTACAAAAAATTTATTATGAAGGACGGAACATTACAAACAGATAGGTGCAGAAAATGCCATATAAGATCGGAGACGATACAGCATATTACGTCCGGATGCGAACAACTGGCCAATACAGACTATCTTCACAGGCATAATCAAGTGTGCAACATTATCCATCAGAAACTTGCACACAAGTACGGACTTCTGAATACATTCCAGCCATATTACAAGTATCAACCGGCGCCCGTATTGGAAAATGGCTCTATCAGATTATACTACGATAGGCCTATTATCACTGACAGAATGGTGACGAATAATAGGCCGGACATAGTGGTGTATGATAAGAGAGCCAAGACAGCAATGCTGGTGGATGTCGCCATACCAAATAATAACAACGTGCTGAATAAGTTCCAGGAGAAAAAGTCCAAATACACAGACCTTGCTATTGAGATCAAGCAGATGTGGCACCTGGACAAAATAGATATCGTTCCTGTCATCGTATCCTCGACTGGTTTAATACCCAAAACTTTGCATGATAGCCTTAAGAAATTAGAATTGCATAAGAATACCTATATAGAAATGCAAAAAGCTGTAATTCTTAATACATGTAGGATAGTTAGGAAATTTATGTCAAGTATATTGTAATCGAGCCTATTCCCTTTGATTGCTAAATCTGGGAAAGGTAAATTATATCCAGCTACTAGCTGAGATAGTGCATAAGTCCACGATAATAAATAATAATAACTCAGGGGCTCAGGAACATTGTTTCTGAGTACGGGCTTAGCGAACCCGAGGTACCCAAGCTGAACCTGGCAGTAGGTATAAAATGCAACCTATCCAATGATGTACAATCTTAGGAATAAACGGGTGAATCGACATTGTACCACCATAACCTCTTGTCGCGTTCAAGATTTAGGAAGAGGGTCTTGTTCGGAAAGTGAGTCACAGTCTCCCTCGGTTAGCGACGGAAGCAGCGTGATATCGAGTAGGGATACTGCAACACAAAACCGAGTGGGAAATATCATCAACACCTCTCAACCGACTCTTGATGTTTCAACGGCGGCGCAAGCCATTATGCCTACGACCACGAGAGCCGGACTCCTAGGAAACGCATGAAGTGGACTCCAGAAATGAATACCTTCATTATGCGTTCCTATTACAAGATTACAAACTTGGAATCGGAAATGACAGCATACAGATACGCGTTACATCTTGCGTTCATAGAAAAATATCCTGAATTACAGCACATATCCGAGCAGAGAATTTCGGATCAACGAAGAACAATCGTTAAAAACAGGCTACTTTCTTCAGAAACGCTGCAAAGCTTACGAGAAGAGGTCATAATGGATGATACTCATAACGGTATACCTGCTGGAGTCAATGAAAGTG
The DNA here is from genome assembly GCA_013387265.2 of Cryptolaemus montrouzieri. NCBI lineage: Eukaryota > Metazoa > Arthropoda > Insecta > Coleoptera > Coccinellidae > Cryptolaemus > Cryptolaemus montrouzieri. The sequence continues at coordinate 93,575,646 of JABFTP020000021.1, read as the reverse complement.
TTACAGATAACATCGAAGCCACGGAAACGAATATTAACATGGAACGCCCTCTTGAGCCGAATCAGCAGAACGAATATACGTATTTAGCAAGATCAGAACTCAACAGAGCAATAACTGAATTCAGTGGTAGTAACCCAACTAAAAGACCTAAACTGCCCAAACTCAAGACGAACAAGAACACCAATATCATCCTAGCAAGTGTAAACTCAATGTTTGAAGAATATACCGACCAGAACACCTTGGAGAAGATTCACACTTTGATTTACTGTGGAGCAGTAGCGGTTCTTCGACTTCACAAACAACAAATCTCCACAACTCTGATTCAAGCTGAGCCAAAAAGCGTCAGAAAACCACCATGGCAAAAACGACTGGAGAAGGATATTGATAATATTAGAGCAGAAATCGGTCGCCTCACAGAATTCTGAGAAACAGAAAACCCTCAAGGCGCTTGAAATCACATATACGCAAAATTTATAGGAAAATTGGTACGAACACAAAACACCCTGATCACAAACAACACATCGACGTGTATATGGACACTTTGAAACAGAAACTCCAAGCAAAAGCAAAGAGGCTTTCAAGATACGTCAAGTGTACTGAAAGGAAACACCAAAACCAAAGGTTCCTCCAAAACGCTGCCAATTTTCATAAGGAAATAACAAAAGTGCGACCAACAATAACAGAGAAGTACCTGACGCACAGTGCTTGACCGACTATTGGTCATCAATATGGTCGAACCCCAAAGAACACAATAGAGATGCGGAATGGATCACGAATGAAAAAGAACGCCTCGATATCAGACATATGAACTTCGATGGAATAACGGAGGAAGAAATTACAACAGTAATTGGAGCGACCAACAATTGGAAGGCCACAGGTATAGATAATATCCACAACTACTGGTACAAGAAGTTTGATAAGCTCCATGGAGCCCTAGCGAAACAGCTCACGTATGTTCTTCAACATCCCAAGAAAACACCCACTTTCCTAACGCAAGGCTTAACATATATGCTACCTAAGAGCGATAGAACACAGGATCCGTCTCAATATAGGCCAATCACTTGCCTGCCAACACTCTACAAAATACTCACTTCATGCATATCCAATCGAATATACCAACACCTTGACGACAACAATATATTAGCAGAGGAGCAGAAAGGATGCAGAAAGAAACACCACGGGTGCAAGGAACAACTCATCATCGATTCTGTGATAATGAAACAGGCACACGTAGGGCATCGCAATGTTCATTCAGCTTTTCTCGATTATCTGAAAGCATTCGATAGTACCGCCCATTCTTGGCTTGTTGAAGTATTGCAGATATACAAAATTCACCCAGCCCTGGTAGAGTTCTTGAAGACAACAATGACACACTGGCGCACGTCTCTGCAGGTCAACATGAACAATAAATCAATTAAAACCGACGAGATACCCATACGTCGTGGAATTTTTCAAGGAGACTCTTTGAGTCCACTATGGTTCTGTTTGGCAATGAACCCATTGTCCTCAATGCTCAATAGAACTGGATACGGATTTAGGATAAAAGCAGAAAGGAATTATCATACAATCTCCCACCTGCTGTATATGGATGACATCAAATTATATGCTTCGAACAAGAAGCAATTGGATGATTGCTGAAAACTGTCAGTGAGTTCTCGGCAGATGTTCATATGAAATTCGGGATTGAAAAATGTAAGACCCTGAACATTCAAAGAGGAAAGTCATAGATGGTGAAACACAACTTCCAAACGGTGACATTATACAGTGCATGAGAGATGGCGAAACATACAAATATCTGGGATACCAACAAGCCAGATTGTTAGACCAAAAACAATCAAAGGAGAAGATTCGTTCAGAATACAGTCAGCGTCTGAAGTCTGTGCTGAAATCGATGTTGAACTCGGGGAATCTAGTCAAGGCAATTAACACCTACGCCATTCCAGTGTTGCTTTACTCATTTGGAATAATCAGATGGACTAAGACGGAGCTAGATGATATTCAAAGGCAGACCCGAACGATGCTGACAAAGTACAACAATCATCATCCAAAATCGTCTGTGATACGAACAACTTTGAAGCGGAAAGAAGGAGGACGCGGATTAATAGATGTTGTCAATTTACACACCGAACAGATAAGAAATCTCAGAGAATTCTTCTCAGCAAAAGCTCTCACTTCTGACCTACATAGAGTGGTATCGTTGGCTGATAAGGGATATACACCTCTAAATCTTGCTACCAGAGATGACCTGCTGAATCTACCATTCCTATCAGACACTGAAAAACAAGAGCAATGGTCAAGAAAGGAATTGCATGGACGACATCACCATGAGATTAATCAACCACACATCGACAAAGAAGCCTCCAACAAATGGTTGATGAAAGGAGAATTATTCGCGGAAACAGAGGGATTCCTTATGGCCATCCAAGACCAAGTGATCGCTACAAACAACTACAAAAATTTATTATGAAGGACGGAACATTACAAACAGATAGGTGCAGAAAATGCCATATAAGATCGGAGACGATACAGCATATTACGTCCGGATGCGAACAACTGGCCAATACAGACTATCTTCACAGGCATAATCAAGTGTGCAACATTATCCATCAGAAACTTGCACACAAGTACGGACTTCTGAACACATTCCAGCCATATTACAAGTATCAACCGGCGCCCGTATTGGAAAATGACTCTATCAGATTATACTACGATAGGCCTATTATCACTGACAGAATGGTGACGAATAATAGGCCGGACATAGTGGTGTATGATAAGAGAGCCAAGACAGCAATGCTGGTGGATGTCGCCATACCAAATAATAACAACGTGCTGAATAAGTTCCAGGAGAAAAGTCCAAATACACAGACCTTGCTATTGAGATCAAGCAGATGTGGCACCTCGACAAAATAGATATCGTTCCTGTCATCGTATCCTCGACTGGTTTAATACCCAAAACTTTGCATGATAGCCTTAAGAAATTAGAATTACATAAGAATACCTATATAGAAATGCAAAAGCTGTAATTCTTAATACATGTAGGATAGTTAGAAATTTATGTCAAGTATATTGTAATCGAGCCTATTCCCTTTGATTGCTAAATCTGGGAAAGGTAAATTATATCCAGCTACTAGCTGAGATAGTGCATAAGTCCACGATAATAAATAATAATAATAAATAAATAGGATAGTTAGGAAATTTATGTCAAGTATATTGTAATCGAGCCTATTCCTTTGTTTGATTGCTAAATCTGGGAAAGGTAAATTATATCCAGCTACTAGCTGAGATAGTGCATAAGTCCACGATAATAAATAATAATAATATCTATTTATTTAGCAATCTGCTACTTAATCACATACATTACATGAAAAAATCAGCAAAGATTTCGAAAAGATAATTCTAAGAACAAAAAACATTTTCTTCAATCTAACTTTGAAGATCCTTACAGTGCTAGATGACTTAACAAAAAGTGGCAACGTATTATAAGCTTTCAGACCCTCAATAAAAAGTGACCTTTCCATGGCAGTTGAGGCATATCTCTCAATTTGAAAATCCTGAGCGCCGCGCAACCGTAACACACTGACTCTAATCTTCGTTTTAGAAACTTTTGCAAATACAAAGGTGTTTTTTGTTTACTGTTTTGTAAATAAGAACCAGACAAGATTGAGTCACAAGCTGCCGAACGCTCAGGAAATTCAGTTCTTTGAGCATAAAATTTATAGAGGTGCGCCTATTACATGTTAACAAAAATCTCATACACTTATTCTGAAGGAACTGTAACTGTTGAATATCTTTCTTATCACAAACACTCAAAAGAGAAGCACAATAATTGAAACTAGGATATATCATACAATTATATACAATTCTTCTGCTCCAGAGTGAAAGTTTATTACACACTCTATAAAAATAACCGATTTTTTCCCAATTTTTTGCATAAGACAGACACATGTTGAGACAGATTCAATTGGGGATCAATAGTCACTCCCAGATATTTAATTTCAGATACAAAATTGAGAGCCATGTCGCGAATTTTCAATACATAAACTTACTACAATTAGCTTTAGAACCAAGTACCATACATTTAGTTTTGTTACTATTCAGTTTCAGTTTATTGAACATCATCCAGTTATTCATGATTTCCAGTTCCGCATTAATAACACCAACTACTTCCCGAAGTCATCCCCAGAGACCGATATCAATGTGTCATCAGCGAACAAATTCACAAAAGAGTGTTCCAAGTACCTATTTAAATCGTTCATGTAAATAATAAAGAGAAGACGACCGAGTACACTGCCCTGGGCAACTCCATATTTTACCTCCCTCTGCTGAGAGAAAATACCATCAATCAGAGTCCTCTGACACCTACCCTCCAAAAACATGCTAACCATTTCAACACAATTCCTCTAATACCGATTTTTCACACTTTCTAATGAGCAATACTCTGTCAATTGTTTCAAAAGCTCTTTTAATGTCCACAAAACACTAATAATGATTTTTCCGCTATCGATATCTTTTTACATTGACTGAACACCAGTTGGCACGCTGACTCACATGAGTGGCCACCTCTAAATCCAGACTGATTGACGTATATCAACCCATTTTCTTCAAGAAAATTACTAATCTGCTCACGAACCACAATTTCAACAATTTTGTCGACTATGGGAAGCAAATTAATTGGCCTCAAATCATCAGGTACAGTTGGATTAGACACCTTCGGAATGGGGACAACAGTACTGCACTTCCAGTCAGAAGGCAAAGTACCAGTTTCAAGTGAAGTATTAACAATATCAAGCAGGGCGTATCCAACCACCTCAAACAAACTCTTTACCAGAAATGCATCAATGACGTCATCCCCTGATTTAGAATTTCTTAACCCTTAACAATGCTATGGAGTCCATTAAGGGATATCTTTCTGAAAGTAGATAGGCCACACTTAGTTTCAACAAAATCCTTTTCATGAAAATCCCTCGGAACAGCTATTGTGCCAGCAATATCTTCGATACTGTCAACAAAATATTGATTTAGTTCATCCTCGACAGACAAGCCAGAATCCATCCCAGACAAAGAGTCCGGGTCAAAACTCCGATTACAAGATCCTACTAACTGTTTTAACGTTTTCCACATTTTTTTGCCATCGTTTTTGCATTGATCAATCTTTTTTTCATAGTAATTTTTCTCTTTAAGCCGCAGCAGAGTGACCACTTCATTTCTTTTTTTCTTATATAGTTCATAATGAATCAGACGTCCAGTATAGCGAAAGGTTCTGAAGTATCTATCTCTTATCCCCTGAAGATGCTTCACATCTCTATCTACCCAGTGTTTACTGTTTGTTTTGCTTATATACTGTTTTAAAGGTGCAAACTTATTTAAACTGCATTCAATATTAGACAACCATTTTTTATATTTTTTATTAATGTCTGAACTATCATAATCCCATTCTTTACCCAACAGATCCAGCTTGATGTTACTTAAATTAGTCGAAGACAACTGTCTATATCGTTTCATTTTAATTACTTTTTTTACCTCCACATTTATTTCAACACCAATGATATCATGATCAGATATGTTCGGATAGCCGTGCCTTAGTTGTGAGGTTTTTCTATTTGTGACCACATAATCAATTAAAGTTCTCGAAGTTTCAGTTATCCTAGTCGCCTGGGTAACTATTTGTCTGAATCCAGCTGATTGAATTATATTTACTACTCTTTTTGAGAACGTATCAGTCTTCAATAAATCGATGTTGAAATCTCCCATGATATACACGTCATTTGTGTTCATATAGTCCAGATCGAGAAGGTCCCCCAGCCAATCCAGGAAGTCATGCACTTCAAAATAGAATATAATAATCAATAAATATCACTGACATGAAAGTGTTTTCTTTCCTAAAACTACAATTGGAATAATATTATAATCATAAATAAATTGGGGATAAAGGTCGAGATGGACAGATTATACATCTGAAAATTACTTGGGGCTGAGATGTGCACTTTCCAAATCCTTTTGCTTGGGTTCTGGGCCGACGTGTGCTCCGCCTGCGGCAAGCTCCCATGATTCCTATGATTAGAACCAGTTTGTGGGGCTCCTTCAAAGGAATCATTCGATTCCTTTTGTTTGAAGGACTTTTTTTATTAGGTCGATGACCTTAAGATTTTCTCCTCAAGAAGGACTGCAATTTCCAGTTGGGCTTTGGGATAGAGTTTTATAACGTTTCGTAGCATTGAGTAGAATGACCAAAGGGATGGGCGTCTTCAGAAGCACACTTTCCAAAAATGAGTTACTCTTTTGTTTGGATTTTCAATCCATAAAACTGTATTCGGTAAATTCTGTAGCTATCGCCACCTATCTATTATCTAAGGCGGTGTACAATAAATACTACATTTGAATTTGGGAGGCTTTTACTTGGTAAAATTCCATTATCAATGATAAAAAACAAGTAGGGGAGCGCGGGGCTGGTTTTAACGGAGGTAAGTATTAACAAGCTTATTCCCGCCAAACGCGAAGTGTCAAAAGAATGATACTCGGTTTAGAATACTCTATAAACACAGCCGATCGTGTCCAGACTTGTCAGTGTTCGACCGGCCGTCGCTAGTGATAGTTGTGCACAGGACCCTCGGATTTACAGGTTAGCGAACTTTTTGTACTTCGTAATAAATTGATTTAAGATATTTTTTATTCACTAAATTGAATCAAACTTTATCTTAATTTAATCTCTATTCTATAGACTTTAAAACTATAATAATTGTTTGTAATTATTCTTACTAGATTATTTTCTGTAATTGATGAAGTATAAAAAATGATCTTGGGGCTAAAATTAACAATTTGAGCGGGGTAAATATTAACATGTTAATATTTACCCCATATGTAGGTGTTTGATATTAAACGATTATTTTGTGCAATAACTGTGTTTTGTTATAGGATGAGAAATTACAAAGGAAGACCGCACGAGGTTCCACGTCTCAAGAAGTATTTGAGCTGGCAGCCGAAGAAATTATAACAAATAATAGAAAATTTAGAGATTTTGCTGCGGAGTATGACATCTGTCATGTAACACTGTACAAATACGTAAAGAAAAAAAAGGCGGGATTCCTGTTGATGTGGGTTATAAAAAAATCGTCTCGTTTTCAATCTTGACCAAGAAAAATGATAGCAGATTATTTAGTGAAATGTTCTAATATGTATTTTGGATTGCTACCAGATGATGTCAAAAAATTAGCTTATGAGCTAGCCATTGCATACAAAATAGATAATATTCCAGAATCTTGGAAAAGAGACGGAAAGGCTGGCAAAGATTGGTTCGCTGGTTTTATGAAACGCAACGCATCCTTGTCTATTCAGAGTCCTGAGGCGACAAGCTTAAGCAGAGCAACATCATTTAACCGTACAAATGTTCATTCATTTTTGAAAAATAACGAGAAGTTCTTCAACGATACAATATATCTCCGAGTAGAATCTGGAACGTAGATGAGACGGGAGTGACGACAGTGCAGAAACCCAAGAAAGTGGTAGCTCAACGAGGTTCCAAGCAGGTAGGAGCTGTTACGTCTGCGGAACGGGGTACTCTCGTCACAATTGCGGCAGCGGCAAATGCTATTGGTAATTTCATACCATGTATGTTCATATTTCCACGGATCAGATACAGTGATTTATCCATCCAAAATGGACCGCCCGGGTGTGTTGGTCTAGGAAATAGTTCCGGTGGATGTCAGAAAAGAATTTTCGAAATTTATTGACCACTTTTTGAAACATGTTAAAACATCAGAGCAGGAACCAGTTTTATTGTTGTTGGATAACCATCATTCTCATGTCAATGTGGAAGTCGTCACGAAGGCAAAGAACAACCATATCATTCTTTTGTCTTTCCCACCACATTGTTCTCACAATCTCCAACCACTGGATGTCGGTGTGTATGGACCGTTTAAAATTATATTAGCCGGCAGCAAACGAACTGGATGGTTAATCATCCGGGGAAGACAATGACCATCTACGATCTCCTGGCATTGTGAAAGAAGCATTTCCTCTGGCATTCACTCAAAACAATATCATCAACTCGTTTAAAAAGCTGGCATTTGGCCGTGCAATGAAGATGTATTTCAAGACTGTGACTTCGCACCATCATTTGTAACTGATCATCCCGATCCAAATACTGCTTCGATGGGAAACCAGGGATCACTTCAGCCAGGAGATAGTTCTGTCAATCCAGAAGAAGTATCACTTAATCTAGAATCTTCAATTCAAAATGAAATTTTAGATAACATGCCTGACATTCATATAAGTATTTCAGAGGTAATTGATCAGCTATCGCATGTTCCTTCTAATGAGCCGGGACCATCAGATAAGCATCGACTATCGAATGAACCAGGACCTTCAAATATATCAGCATCGCCAAATAAACCAGGACCGTCAAATGATCCAGGACCATCAAAGAATCCTACAGAAAAATTTAATATAGAAACAGTAAGACCCCTTCCAAAAGCTCCTCCACGAGTCGAATCTGAACGAAAGCGTTCAAGGAAATCCACTATTCTCACTGATACTCCCGAAAAATTGGCCTTAGAGGAAGAAGAAAAATTAAAATCATCTAAAAAGAGAAAAACTAGTCAGACTGAAATTAAAAATAAGGGTAAAGGGAAAGGTAAAGGTAAAGGTAAATCAACCCGGCGAGTAGAAGTAGAAAAGGTGAAGAAACATATTCTTCAGGATGACAGTGAAGAAGATACCTGCTGCTGTTTAGTTTGCGCTGAGTCTTATAATGACGATGCATCTGGACTTGACTGGATACAATGTATTTCATGCAAAGGATGGGCTCACATTACCTGTATTAAGGGTGATATCAGAAAATACATATGCCTCAACTGTTTCTCAGATGATGAGTATTCTGATTAATTTTTGACAAAAACAAACTATACAGGCACACATTTCTTGTCTACTTTTAAGTACAAATTAGATAAAGATCATTTGAACTAGTGTAACTTAAAGACTGATACTAAAAGTATTATTTAACGCTGTTAGAACGCTTGTTTAAATACTTAATTGTTTAAGGTAACATTTAGATTCTTTAAAACTGTTGATACTTACCAAAAACTTTATGCGACTGATTACGTAATACTTAATTGTTAAGCTTAAACTATTTCAATTAATGTTTCTAGGCTTAAAAGCTTTAATACTCAGTAGATATGGTGGTTAATTAGTATTGATTGATAAAACTTTAAAGATTGATTATGAAAACTTTAGTAACTTTAAAACGTATAGTTTAATTTGTTGTTAACTTGTTTATATATTTTTAATATATATATTATCTATAATACAATATTTTTGTTTGAGTAAATGATGTTTTATTTAAGTATTTCCTAAAAAATTGTCTCTGTTAATAATTGCCCTTACGTTAAAACGTACTCAGCTCCGTTAATATTTGCCCCAAATGCGGGGCACATATTAACAAATGACTTTTGGTTTTGACGACTCTCTTTCTAAAAGCACTTACATACCGAATGTATTTTGCTACTAATATCATAGCTGAATAACCAAAGCATGTTTTCAATTAAAAATTAAACTAAAAAATTCGTTACCAAAGAAAATATAAACTATAATACAAAATTTGTTAGAACCAGCCCCGCCCTCCCCTACTGTGTTTTAAGGAACATTCATTCGTCTGAAGAAGCTACGGTGTAGTGAAAAGCGTTACGAATCGCAATTATTAAGTGAAATTCCTTAAAACACAGTACTTGATTTTTAATAAATACTACACTCATTTTTTGATTCAATTCGAACGAATAATGTTAAACGGGATGACAGTTCACAAAATTAACAGATAAGCGATTAGGCTGTCATCGCTTCAGGATCATAGAGTAATTCGGATATATAGAACCACAGAGTAATCGAGATCATGTAATTTATGAAGATATCGAGTAAGGGATTTATTATTCAATGGAACTTTCATACTTATTCAACAGGCAAATGTAACAACTTATCGAAAAAAAATCGTACAATGATATATTACTGGTAAGTTCTAAATGAAAGTATTATTTTTCGTTTTTTCTTGATGATTACACACTCATATGTTATTATTCCGGCTAATAATTTGATAAGTCAGTTTCAAAAAGGCAAAGATATCAGTTCGATTATGTGTCAACCTCGTGATTAATTCAATCGAGCTATTATGATGGTGCATTCATGCATTCCTTACCGATAACACTGTTTAAATTCCACATAAAATGAGAAACATAATAATCGTGTACTGTGACGAAGAATTAAGCGAGTACTTCGCCGATAACAAACGGCTTTCAAACATGACCGAGTAATCCTTCGAGATGAACAAGTGACGTCGGTCTATCCCAGACATTATCATGCGTCGTGCTCATCCTGCATTTTGTAATACCGCGAAAAGCACGATAGATAATAGAAGGATTGATAAAAAATCGTTTCCATTATTTCTCGAGGACACTGTAATGCGCGTTTCACCGTTCGACGTATTTCTACTTACGATCATCTATCTCATATCGAAAGGAGTCATTGTCCTGGAAATATCACCGAGTGAAAAATTCATAATACAACCATATTCAATGAGCGTTTTTCTTATACTTTTTAATTTCCTTTTATGGATTAAGTTATGATGATACATGATGTCATGTCGAGAGTTTCCGGTAGAAATTTACCTACGGGGGTTTTCGGAAATGATCTCCCGCACCAGAAAATTAGATAACAACATTTTACCACTACCGGTTTTACCAAGAATAGCTTGCAATTTCAATGTTAAACGCCTTTTTTATTTTATTCCCGAGTATGATTCGCACTCAATTATTTACTGGTTTTCATGTAGCATACCTCTTAATTTTACCATTTTCTAGTAATTAATCCCTTAGGGAATTTCACAAACAAATCGATAAGTTGATACAACAGAAAAATGTCCATTGGAAACCATCGATCTCACATTTCTATGTTAGCTAATGTTAAAATTTCAAAGCACATTTCTGAATTATCATAGTTGTTGTATATATATATATATATATATATATATATATATATATATATATATATATATATATATATATAATATATATATATATATATATATATCCGAAATGAGTAACATTAGCGAAAACACCAAGACACGTCGATTTTTGTTTCGAGGGAGCATTTTTCGAAATAATTCGAAATTTGTCAGATCAACCCCTACCCCAGCAACCCTAATTTCGAAATTCATCATAGGAATAAGGGTCGAAAGGTACCTTACTGTAAAGGTCTGTCAATTCTCCATTCTGATTTGTCATTTTAGAATTTTAAATTAACATACAGGGTGTCCCAACCGAGGGTAAAGTTGAATTCCTGCAAATCCCAAATACTAAATGAAATCGATTTATTTTGGCATAATGCAAGCGCAGGTTTATGCTCGGTCTAGAAAAACGACCTACACTTGTGAATTTGGAGTTGGTGCAATCAACCCCTATTTCCAGCATCCCCAACTCAAAAATCATTCGATCGAAAATAGGTCAAGTGGCACCTCGTTGGAAAAGTATTTCAATTTTCTCTTCGAATTTGGTATTTTCGAAATTCAGAATCAGCATACAGGGTGTCCCGGAGCAGGAACACTGAAAACCCAAATAACTTTTGAGACTGGTTCATTTCGGTATAATACGAGAACATGTTTATGTTTGATTCGAGAATAAGACTCTCTTGCGTGAATATGGAATTTTTGCAATCAATCTCTTCCATTCAGCATCCCCAACTCAAAAATCATACAAGTGATTACAGGTTGAGTGGCAAAGTTCCAGAAAGATTTTTCTATTTTCTGAATCACTGAGGCATTGGTTTCAGTTTGGCAATCGAGGTTTTCTGGCGTGAGGATCAGGATGAGGGGATGATGGAGAAACTGATTGGATGCTCATCTAAACAGGAAAACGAGATTTATTGAACTTGTATTCAATTGAAAACAAAAAACTAACTTGATTATTACAACAATTGTTCAAAATGACCTCCGCCCACCTCCATACAGTTATACAGACGATTTTCGAACTCTCTTCTCACATTAGCGAAAACTTCAGGAGTCAAAAGTCGGCATTCTGTGATAATCCTCATCCGCAGCTCCTCCAGGTTTTCTGGTCTTGTGGCATAAACTTCAGATTTTAGATGGCCCCACAAAAAAATCTAGGGATTTAAATCTGGTGACCTGGCAGGCCACTCAACAGGTCCTCTTCTACCAACCCACCTTCCTGGGAAATTTTCGTCTAAATATTGGCGCACCCGAGCATCATAATGCGGAGGAGCACCGTCTTGTTGAAAACGCATTTCGTCCTCAGAAAGAGTTGGATCGTTCTGTAAAATTTCTGTCAATCTAGGATGTATGTGTTCCTCTAACAACTGTAGGTAGCCATTTCCATTCAGATTACCCTCAATAAAGAAAGGCCCAACTAGATGATTGCCAAAAATTCCTGCCCAAACGTTCAACTTCTGAGGCCTTTACGTGTGGGCCTCTCTAAACCAATGAGGATTCTGTGTGTCCCAATATCGACAATTATGTCTATTCACTTCACCACTGAGCATAAAGGTGCTTTCATCAGAAAAACAGATGTTATTCAGAAAATTTGGATTAGCGTTTAGGTTTTCACTTAGATTTTCACAAAACTGTAAACGACGATCTGGATCATCTTCGTTTATTTCATGCACTAATTTTACCTTGTAGGGGTGAAATTTGTGATGTTTCACGATTCTATGGACAGTTGTAGCTGATACACCAGTCAGACGAGATAGTTTTCTGATCGAAGTAGTATTCTCCATTTGTAGATGACCCACTACTGCCACTTCCGTTGCCTCATTTCTGACAGGACATGCCACTTCATGTTTTTGTTTGCCACCGAACCCGTAGCTAGGAATTTGTCAACCAAATATTTAACGTACTGGTGACTGACTCCCTTTCTCTTTCAGGATGGTTCCTATCGAATATCCTTGCCGTTTCTTTGGCACAACTGTTATTTCGAAAATACGTCGATACAATTTCGACCCTTTCCTCAGTGGAATAAACCATTTTCAGATTAATTTCAACTGACGAACAACAACAATTATGAGGAACTGATCTGAATAATAATAATATTTCATTGCAAAAATGAGAAATAACAGATGACTGCACGCCAGATGGAAATGAAAAAATGTGAACATTTTCAATGCAGAAATCAGCTTTATTTCTTCGTAATTGATGCTCAACACATCGTACCCCAATACTTTTAACAGTTTCGAATTAATTTTAGTTGATAATTTCAAATGACGATATTGAATTTTTCGAAAGCGACATCCTGTATGGAGAGCCGAACTGAATGAAATGCTTTAATCATTCTGGAATTCAAAAACCTTTCTGAAGATATGCCACTTGAATTATTTGTATGATTTTCAAGTTGGGGATGCTGAATGGAAGGGTAGATTGCAAAAATTCTATAACCACACAAGAAAGTCCTATTCTCGGATCAAACATGTTCTCGTATACCGAAATGAACCAGTTTCACAAAATTATTTGGATTTTCAATGTTCCTGCTTCGCGACACCCTGTATGATGATTCTGAATTTCGAAAATACCAAATTCGAAGAGAAAATTGCAGTACCTTTCCAACGAGGTGCCACTTGACCTATTATCGATCGAATGATTTTTGAGTTGGGGATGCTGGAAATAGGGGTTGATTGCACCAACTCCAAATTCACAAGTGTAGGTCGTTTTTCTAGACCGAGCATAAACCTGCGCTTGCATTATGCCAAAATAAATCTATTTCATTTAGTATTTGGGATTTCCAGAATTCAACTTCACCCTTGGTTGGGACACCCTGTATGTTAATTTAAAATTCTAAAATGACAAATCAAGGTGGAGAATTGACAGACCTTTTCAGTAAGGTGCCACTCGACCCTTATTCCCTATGATGAATTTCAAAGTTAGGGTTGCTGGGGGTAGGGGGTTGATCTGAGAAGTTTCGAATTATTTCGAAAAATGCTCCCCCTCGAAACAAAAATCGACGTGTCTTGGTGTTTTTCGCTAATGTTACTCATTTCGGAGTTAGAGGGGGGGTCAAATTTTCGTTGGAACACACTGTATATATATACCCCCTCAGCGGGGGTTGCAATCCTTGAACATTTTGAATAGGGAAGATGGGCCGAATGATGACTCAAAAGAAAGGTGGTATCTTTGTCTATATTGCCTTGAACGAATTTCCATTTTTAATTGAAAACTGTAAAAGATACAGGGTGAGCAACTGAAAGATAGGAAAGACTATTTTCAGTTTCAGTGAGGTAAAAAGGATCAGATCCATGCTGATCAATAGCAGTCATCATCAAGTACCATCCTCATCTCGAATTTCAACCCCTGCAGCAGGGGTGACAATTGAAAAATTGGAAGAGGGTAGATGGGTCGAGTGATAACTCGAAAGAAAGGTATTATCTTTGTCTGCATTCCTGTGAAAGAATTTTCATTATTGATTGAAAACTGTAGAATATACAGAGTGAGCCACTGAAAAATAGAGAAGACTATCGCCCCAAGACTATTGGAGTATTAGATCAAAAGCTGTCATCTTCCGAAATCACCCTCATTTCGAATTTCAACCCCTAGAGCAGGGGTAACATTTCGATCCAGTGATACCTTTCAAGTAAAGGATTTTGATTGCCTTCATGACTGCTCGAAATAATTATATTCTCATTGAGTTCCATAGGAGTTAGAGGATGCAAAACGGAAAAGTGACTGAAGATGCAATGCATGGTATATCAGTATCAAACAGGGGTTGTTTTTTCACTGAACAAACACCTTTTGAAAGACAGTTACTCGTTTGAGACATCCGGTTTCAAATGTAATAGATGAAAAAACTAATACAATGGCTGAAAATAAAGAGGGGAATAAACGAAAGGAGAAAATTAGCTAATAGAAGTGGTACTTTATTACCCGATAAAATGAACGGAACTGAAGTCACTAAAACTCAACGTAAATGTTCGAATTGTTGGCTACCAATCTCCATGCACATAAACGAATTTTGGGTGAAACGTTCACGGACATTCTGTAAAATTTCAGGTGTGATTGATTTGGTTACACTCATTGACGATGCGCTGTCTTAGGTCGTTCAAATCAGCAGGTTCAGTTTTATACATTATACTTTTTATACATCCAAAATACTCGAACTTGTTGTGCCAAATGCGGGGGCGCTCCATCCTGCTGAAATACAACCTAGTTCTCCGAATAGCGGGGGTCATTCTCAATGATCTCCGTTATTGCTGAGTCGATAAATTCTTCCAATAGTTGATAATTCAACTCTCCGGTAAGATTTTCAGGAATGAAAAACGGTCCAATGCCATAATTACCAACCCAAACATTTACTTTTTGAGGCTGCTGAGTGTGAATTTCGTTGAATATTTGCGGCTTAGAATCTGCCCAATAACGGCAATTACGACGGTTTACGGTTCCATTCAGAAAAAATGTACATTCGTCCGAAAAACACAAGTGAAATAAATAATGAGGATTGTTCATGACTCTCTCACTTATGGTCTCGCAGAATTGAATAATCTTCGATCGAAATCATCTTCGTTCAGTTCTTGAACTAATTTGATTTTATATGGATGAAACTTATGCCCCTTCGGAATGCGAAAAATACTCGTTTGGTTTACACCACTTACATCTGGCAATTTCCGCAGGCTTAGGGTAGGATCAACCACCGCTTGACCAAGCACTGCCACTTCCACAGCTTAATTTCTTACCGCTCAATTACGCGCTTCTTATTTTGCACCGATCCAGTTTCACGAAATTTGGCAACTAATTCTAGTACATACTTCGAAGTCACTTTAGCACCTTCGAGGCGTTGTTTGAAGATATTGGCTGTTCTGTTCGCGCAACTATCAGAACTGAAAAATAGTTCAATCATTTCAACCCTCCCAGCTATCGAGTAAACCATGACGATTTTCTGAAAACTAAATTTCGAATAGAAGAGAAACTATTGTGATGAATGCAACAGAATTTTCACAACTAATGTGGAATAATATTGGGACGATGAAATTGAATACAAAAAGTACGAAAACATTTGTCTGTTGAAGAAAACTGATCATTGTAACATCTGATTCGTAGTGTTGATTCGTATCGTCAAATAAGAGTCATTTCACATGAGGACGATGATTATACAGTATCACCTGTGAAAACAAAAAAGTTTCCTTTCAGTCAACTGATAAAAACGCATGTACATGTGAACCCAACTCTAGATGCATTGCTCGCATATCGTACAACGAATGTTCAAAGATCAATGGAGTTACTATGACTGATAGTTTTATCGTTTTCTTTCAAGATTCATAATCCTTCATAATCTTTCCAATGTTTCAGCTGCTTACCCAGTAATTTTGATGGAGAACGAAATCTTGCACACCATTGTGGAGACAAACAAAAATCCTTTCTCAGAAGGTTATAACTGGACCTATCTTCTGCTTTAAAAATAACACAGGGTTGAAATTTGAGATGTGAATGGTGTTTCGGAAGATGACAGCCTTTGATCTGGAATGAATATGTTCCATTTTTTTGCACTAATACTTGAACAGCTCAGGGCGATAGATAGTCTCTTCTATTTTTCACTCTGTATCTTCTACAGTTTTCAATCAAAAATGAAAACTCGTTCACAGGGATGCAGACAAAGAGAATACCTTTTTTTCGAGGTATCACTCGACCCATCTACCCTCTTCCAAATTTTCAAGGGTGGTCACCCCTGCTCTAGGGGTTGAAATTCGAGATGAGGATGGTACTTGATGATGTCTGCCATTGATCAGCATGGATCTGTTCCATTTTACTTCACTGACACTTGAATAGTCTCAGGAAAATAGTCTTCCCTATCTTTCAGTTTCTCACCCTATATCTTTGAAACACTTGGTAGATATAGCCATTGTTTAGTTTTCGTTGATAGTATAAGTCATTTGCAACAAAAATGTCATATAATATTATGCGAAATTTTTTGCTTCTCTCTATAAAACCAAGAACATCTTTGTTACTCTTAAATGAATTGATATATATATATATATATATATATATATATATATATATATATATATATATATATATATATATATATATATATATTTTGATAATTTGATTGAGGAGGTCGTTACTTGATGAAAATCGATATACATATTTTCAATGAAATAAAACTAAAGTATTTAGATTTTCGATTTTCACTATATTAACAAAACTAAAGTATAAAATTCTAACCTCACCAATTTTATGATAGGTTCAGTAATCTTTCAGATGCTAATTTTTCCAAAGATGAAATTTCAGTTCTAGAAAAGGGTTTTAAACACAATTTAGAGTCAGATAACGCTCGTCACCATTTCGATCTGCTAGGAATTGAAACCGAAATACCCCTTAATTATTCACCACAAGCCAAACACCTAAAACACTCTTCAGCGTTACTACTTCAAAAAGAGTTCAATAATTTTCAACCTAAGAAATTCGAAAATACAACTTTAAAGTCCATTAAATCTGAGTCATCATCTGAAGATATCATATTGACCAAAGCAGACAAAGGTCATACAGTCATAGCCTTAAATAAAGCAGATTGTTTATTGAAAACCCAAAATTTCATTGAATCAGGTTGTTATGAAGAAATTGATAAAGATCCAACTAATAAATTTCAATCCATAGTAAGACGCTTTAGAGTATGCCAAGTCTATAATACCAACCAACCAAAAATATAAACTTTTCATTGACAACCCGCAATCACCAAAACTTTACTCTCTCGTCAAACTCCATAAAGCAAGGTATCCCATTAGACCAGTAGTTTCATATTTTCAAGCTCCAGCTGCAAAACTTTCACGCTTTCTCATAGACATCATTCGACAGTACGCTAATTTTGAACTTAAATTCCCAATAAAAAACTGTTCAGTCCTAATAAATAAAATTCAGCACACGATACTACCATCGAACGCTAAACTTATGTCATGGGATGTAGTAAATCTCTTCCCTAGTGTTCCACCTAGTGATGCAGTGAAACTCATCAAGAAGGCTCTTCAAATTAATAAAGTCAATCCGATAATTCAATCAGAAATTTTACACCTTTTAGAAAATTGTTTAGAAAAAATTATTTTAACTTCAATGGAGTATTATATAATAGTAAAAAAGCTTTAATCATGGGTAATCCTCTGATCCCTCTGCTCGCTGAAATTTTCATGGATAATATTGAAAAAACTATCCAAGAACATCGTTATTCAAACACTTTATTCATTGGTTTAGATATGTCGACGATATTATTTGTTGTTTCACTGGCACAAACAGACAATTAGAGTCATTCAAAACATTCATAAACAAAATTCACGACAATATTAAATTCACTTTAGAGATAGAAATATATATATATATATATATATATATATATATATATATATATATATATATATATATATATATATATATATATATATATATATATATATATATATATATATATATATATATATATATATATATATATATATATATATATATATATATATATATATATATATATATATATATATATATATATATATATATATATATATATATATATATATATATATATATATATATATATATATATATATATATACACTCGGAGGCAAAATTAGCGGAACACTCGAAAATTTAACCAAATTCGAAGTTCGATATTTTTCCTAATTCTCAACCGATTTAGATGATTTGTTCGGCAAGTTATAGATCAACTAAAAGTGTTTTTTCTGTCAAAAATTCGTACCACCCTGTGGAATTTCGTGGTCCGAGTTGAAACGTACAATATCATGGTCTGTCAAGACACATCTTCCTACAGTAACGCCCTTCTTGTTTCATGCGTTTATCTCTATTTTTGCTAAATATATTTAATTTCAAGTGGAAAATCACCATTTTGGAGAAATTCCATTGAATCAAGAAATTGTCATTAAAATTCGTCTATCAATTTGGAATTTTCTTATTATCACTCAGGCGTGTCGAAATTGTCGTTTGCGATTTTTCTGTTCGAATTGCATTAGTTATTGATGACAATTTGATTAATTTGGTGAAAATTAGGAATTCATAGGAGATAACAGTCGGTAGGTATTAAAATACACAACCGAATTCTGGGACCATTGATAAAACTTTTCATTTACACATGTGCACACCTTCTTTTATCAAATATGAAATACAACACGCGTTTTTTTGTATATGACCACATTTGCACTTGTTTAAAGAATGAGAGTTTTCCATTCTTTGATTTGATACAAATTCGATCGGTTGCGGTGTTTTGTGATTCTTTTACTGTTTACGATTCGAAACGGTATTTTTCATGCAGAATGAGAGAATTACCACCAACCTCAGTAGCAAGGGCAGTTACATTGATCGAGGAAGGGCGCACCTACCGCTCAGTCGGTACCATGTTGGGTGTCTCGACGTCGGTTATCCATCGAATCTACCGACGTTACAGGGAAACTGGATTGTACGTGAGGAGGCGAGGACAAGGAAGAAATCGGGCAACCTGCGTTATACATGACCGTTTCATCGTCAATCAAACCATAAGAAATCTTCGTCTTACTGCTGTTCAGGCACGTAACCTTCTACAAGCAGTGGATAACATTAACGTCAGTGTGAGGACAGTCAGAAGACGATTAAATGAAGTTGGTCTGAGATCATACGCGCAAGCAAGAGCACCAAGACTCGATAGAGCCCATCGGGTAGCAAGATTGGCGTTTGCTAGGGAGCATGTAGCATGGACAATCAATCAGTGGAGACGAGTTTTATTTAGTGATGAGAGCCGATATTGTGTGAATTTCGTGGATGGTAGAGATAGAATATGGAGGCATCGAGGGGAACGGTACAATCAAGCGAACTTCGCAGGAACTGAGCAATACGGTGGAGGGTCAGCTATGATATGGGGTGGCATATGCTTGGGAGTACGAACAGAACTGGAGATTATTGGCAATGGATCACTTAATGCCCATCGGTATATAACAGAAATCTTGGAGCCCCATGTTGTGCCTTTTGCTCCTTACATAGGGGAAAATTTCCTTTTTATGCACGATAACGCGCGCCCTCATACTGCGCGCATAGTGATAGAATATCTCAATGAAGTTGGGATCACACGAATGGACTGGCCGTCGCGGTCACCGGATTCAAACCCGATCGAACACGTTTGGGACATTCTTGGAAGAAGGGTTCGACAACGGAATCCAGGCAACGTTGAAGAGCTGACATTGGCTTTGGTGAAAGAGTGGGACAACATACCTCAACAGATGATAGACAACATCATAGGGAGTATGCGAAATCGTATGCGCGCTGTAATAAGAGCTCGGGGGGGTCATACTCGCTACTAAAATCAAATGTTTTTTTTTTGTGGGTCATGGGATCATGAACATTTTTCTCAACATGTTCATTTCATTTCACGAGTGTATCGCCAGGATACACACCTCTTCTCAATTTTGGACAGGAATGATAATTATAATAGAGTGTCACACAAAGAAAAACCAAAATAAATGTGCAAAATCAACGATTTTTCCAGTGTACTTCGAGTTCTCCCGGAGCGTGAAATTGGCCAGCGAATTTCAAAAATTTTCATTTCGTTAGATTTCCGCTTCTCTAATTTTGATTTTATTTTTTGGCTAACCTCCGATGTTATGCACCTACGCAAGATTAAAAATAAATTCTTGAAATTTGTGACTTTTCGCTTCAAATTGAATATCTGTTGTTAAAATAGAGATAAATATATAAAACAAGAAAGGCGTTACTATAGGAAGATGCGTCTTGACAGAAAATGATATTGTACGTTTCAACTCGGACCACGAAATTCCGCAGGGTGTTACGAATTTTGACAAAAAAACACTTTTAGTTTTGCCCCGTATAAAATTTGTTTCAAATTTTTTTGTTTTCTCTTATAATTTCTACAAAGCAGAAGAGTTGATCTATAACTTGCCGAAAAATCATCTAAATCGGTTGAGAATTAGGAAAAATATCGGACTTCGAATTTTCGAGTGTTCCGCTAATTTTGCCTCCGAGTGTATATATGTATATATATATATATATATATATATATATATATATATATATATATATATATATATATATATATATATATATATATATATATATATATATATATATATATATATATATACATGCTACATAACAGTGAATTGCTGCATTTATTGATTAACGATTGCATGTTCTATTCACCACACTCTAGAAAGTGTTTTCAAACACGGACGCTTCAGATTATGTCAACCCTTCGATGATCCAACGAATAATTTGGTACAGCTGGGCGGATTCTGAACGTCTTCGGGACGTTTCTTTCAGAACAAATAACTCAAAACTCCAGAAATTTTGAACTTTCCAAATCAAATTTAGCCCATCGTTTTATATCGATATGGTTATTCGGTATAAAACTAAAATATTCATAAAGCTTTGGATGGTTAGTATTGCTACGTGATATCCCTTCAATATCTTTGTAATAGCTTTCATTATAGTGCAATAAAATCCACATGGTAAGCTTACTTACTTAAATGACAAGATTAAAGCGTCCTTACTTCCTTATTGTATCTGTACAAGTAACGACCGACCGGTTAGTTTGAAAATCACTGCATCAAGAGCTATATAACTTCGATCGTAACGCCCAGTTACTGTACTTAACAAATATTTCTCACTGGGAATACTTGCCATACCATGGTTTATTTGCAAATTTATCGGCCACTGGTCTTAACATTGACCGTCACCGTCAGTAAATCTTGCAGAGTTTAATGTGTAACTAGCGAGTTAACACTCGTCGTTTCCCTGGAATGTTATTAAAAATCAGTTAGAGTAAATTGATAACGTATAAAACAGAACATTAAGCATTTTTTAATTTCTTTCAATTAATGATTATGGTTGTTCATAGAGGGATGATGAAACTATGAAAATTTGGTCAAAATAATACTCCAATTATGATATGCCATTCAATTCATTTTTAATCAAAAGATTAAAATACGTAAGGAAACCATAAAGCGAAAACCATGGATAACGAAAGGATTGATGAAATCAGTATCTATAAAAATGAATTGTATACGCAAATTAGAATGACGTGACGAAAACTTGAAAGATAGATATAAAAGATATAGATATTTTTTAAACGACTTGATAAAGAATACGAAGAATAATTACCTGAAATCAAAAATAGCAGGGAATAATAAAAATATAAGAGGTTTGTGGTCAATAATAAAAACAAGTACTGTGTTTTAAGGAATTTTACTTAATAATTGCGATTCGTAACGCGTTTCACTACACCGTAGCTTCTTCAGACGAATGAATATACAGAAAAATATAAATGAGAATATAACTATAAATATTCCTGAGTAATTAAAAGCTTATTGGGTTGCTTATTCTTAAGTGGTTATTTATGACAGGTATATCCAATAAAATTAAGGAATAGATTGCTCCCCGAAAAGATTCAATAGAGGTGACGGGCTTAAATCTACTTGTTCATTGATGAGTCTACCTGAGTGTTTGTATTTATTAATTACTAAAGTTTCCCAAAGATCTACCTTCCAATATTTATTATCTGTATGCAAAATTTCAAACTGTGGGTCGAAAGAATGATTATTTTCTAAGAGATGATTCGCGTAATTTGAATCTGATTTTTATTTGAAAAACTGCGTTTGTGTTCCAATATTCTAATATTAAAATTTCTATGTATTCTACCAATGTAGAAATTATCACAGTCATTGCAATTCAATCGATAAACACCTGATTTATTGTTTTTACCTGGTTTGGTTTTATTATTTTTATATATTTGCCTAAATTATTATTAGTTTGAAAGCTATGTTGAAATTATTGCTACTTAAGAATAATTTCAGTTTCTCACTTGTAATGCCAACGTAGGTTAAGGTATTGAATTTTTGTTTCAATTTATCGACAGGGTAAACTTCATTCAATGCGATTCTACTTTGTTTTTATTTAAAATATTATTTATTAGTTTGGGATTGTAACCATTATTTTTGGCTATTTGTTTAATCAAATTTAGTTCTTTGTTGAAATTTTCTGGTGATAACGGGATGTTAATCAATCTATGAATAAAACTATTGAATGCTGACATTTTATGTTGATATGGATGACACGACGAGTTATGTATTATAATATCTGTATGTGACGGCTTATGGTAAATTGCGAAAACATGTTTTCCATTTTCATTCGAAATTGTTACGTCTAAGAAATTTATTGAATTATTACTTTCTATTTTGGTTGTGAATGCAATTTTGGATGTAATGAATTTATATGATTTTCGAAAATTTTCAACTGTCTATCTGTTCCTGTGAAGCAAATAATGATATCGTCTACATAGCGATACCAGTATAAACAACATGTTTTCGCAATTTACCATAAGCCGTCACATACAGATATTATAATACATAACTCGTCGTGTCATCCATATCAACATAAAATGTCAGCATTCAATAGTTTTATTCATAGATTGATTAACATCCCGTTATCACCAGAAAATTTCAACAAAGAACTAAATTTGATTAAACAAATAGCCAAAAATAATGGTTACAATCCCAAACTAATAAATAATATTTTAAATAAAAACAAAGTAGAATCGCATTGAATGAAGTTTACCCTGTCGATAAATTGAAACAAAAATTCAATACCTTAACCTACGTTGGCATTACAAGTGAGAAACTGAAATTATTCTTAAGTAGCAATAATTTCAACATAGCTTTCCAAACTAATAATAATTTAGGCAAATATATAAAAAATAATAAAACCAAACCAGGTAAAAACAATAAATCAGGTGTTTATCGATTGAATTGCATGACTGTGATAATTTCTACATTGGTAAAACACATAGAAATTTTAATATTAGAATATCGCAATACAAACGCAGTTTGTTCTCTTAGAAAATAATCATTCTTTCGACCCACAGTTTGAAATTTTGCATACAGATAATAAATATTGGAAGGTAGATCTTTGGGAAACTTTAGAAATTAATAAATACAAACACTCAGGTAGACTCATCAATGAACAAGTAGATTTAAGCCCTTCACCTCTATTGAATCTTTTCGGGGAGCAATCTATTCCTTAATTTTATTGGATATACCTGTCATAAATAACCACTTAAGAATAAGCAACCCAATAAGCTTTTAATTACTCAGGAACATTTATAGTTATATTCTCATTTATATTTTTCTGTATATTCATTCGTCTGAAGAAGCTACGGTGTAGTGAAACGCGTTACGAATCGCAATTATTAAGTAAAATTCCTTAAAACACAGTACTTGTTTTTTATAATTGATAATGGAATTTTACCAAGTAAAAGCCTCCCAAATTCAAAGGTTTGTGGTCATGTATTACTGAAATGGGTGGAAGGAAAAGGTCAAAACACAATATTAACAATATCATTACGGACGCTGGCGAATCATTAACTGAGAAAGTCGAAATAGCAGATTACTTTTGCAAGTACTTTTCGGAGGTCGGTGCTAAACTAGCCGATAAAATACAGAAATCTAAGAGAAAAGTCTATGAACCAAGGCGCAATGTTAATTCAATTGGCCTGATTGAAGCTACTACTGAGAAGGTTGAGGAAGTAATAGGGGGCTTGAAGGAGGGTAAGTCTCCTGGCCCGGATCGAGACCTGAGACAATAAATAAAATTATGAAATATATTAGTGAGCCGTTGAAATATATTTTTAATGTATGCTTGAAGAGAGGTGAATTCCCAACCATATTTAAAATTGCCACTATAACACCGATTTTCAAAGCTGGAGATAAAACGAAACCCTGTAATTATAGACCGATATCTGTTATTTCTGTGCTCGGTGAAATATTCGAAAAACTATTAAAAACACGAATTGTTGGCTTTTTAGATAAATATAGAATACTGTCCGAAAAGCAGTGCGGTTTTCGAACCGGAAAGTCAACAGAGACAGCAATGACCCAGCTCTTAAGTAATATTTATAGTGCAATAGATGGTGGTGTCCCGTCCATCAGCATATTCAATGACTTGTCGAAAGCTTTCGACTCGATCTCCCATAGTGATCTTTTGGGAACTTTAGAAAATGTAAGAGTTAGAGGCACGGCATACAAATTGTTGAGCAGTTATCTGAATAATAGAAAACATGTTGTTGAAATTGACGAATGCCATATTATCATCTTGCTCAGTCCTTGCTTCAACAGATTATTTAGAAATACATAATGCCGTCGCTATTATTATTCATTTTAATCTAGGAATTGAACATGACCTAATTCCCAAAGAAAAAAATTCACAAATATGAACCTGAGATTATTTGTGAAAATGGCAAATATAAACTTTATTTTGATAAAACAATTCTTTGCAACAGAGCTGTAAAACACAATAGACCAGATATCATTCTTAATGATAAACAAAATCAAATAACATATATAATTGATATTGTTATACCCGACACACATAATATACAAAATAAATACAATGAAAAATTTCTAAATATATGATGCTTGGCGACGAGATTAAAAAATGTGGAAAATGAAGAAAATATTTATTCTACCGACTATTATTTCCACAACAGGTGTTATTCCTAGAAATCTTCACAAAAGTATTGAGATTTTGGGTCTGAAGAAAATTTGTTTGAACAGTTACAAAAGATAACAGTCATCGAATCTTGTAATATTCTTCGTAGGTTTCTTTCCGAAAAAATAATGAGGTAGAGTCATAGGTTTTCTCTTTAGTTTATACTGCTCAGAATCTCATTTCATATTTTATTTATTTGTTTATATAAATGTAATATAATTAACTGACAATTTTGTCATATTTATATTCAGAGCAGTATTCTATTCGATCGTTCACCACTTCACACAAAGGAAACTATTGATGAGTAACATTCAGTGTTACTTGACTAAGGTCCGTACACTGGATTTTTCCGGGAGAAAGTCTCTGACACTACTCGTTGGTACATTGATATCATTGTCTGATGATGCTATAGTATGTATATATTCTGGTAGATTGATATATTCTCATAACATTTAACGTTATCCTAATATATAATTATTCCAGAATATGTTTTGATTATAATCATTGCCTGGCAATGGTATTAATTACCGGGTGGTGGATTTATATTTTTCATGAAATCAGTTTGATTGCATGAACAGATATATGGGCAACTCGTCGGGGTAAAACCCCTTATATATATATATATATATATATATATATATATATATATATATATATATATATATATATATATATATATATATATATATATATATATATATATATATATATATATATATATATATATATATATATATATATATATATATATATATATATATATATATATATATATATATATATATATATATATATATATATATATATATATATATGCTGCCAACTACTCTTGTGTCCGAAATAAGATTACTTCCATATTTTCATGCTCTGCAGCAGCTTTCTGTCACTGGTTATTCATCCACTTCATTGAACAGTAGCTCTCATGGTTTACGTTTGTACACCAAACAAAAAATAATTTCGGGTATGATTTTCGAGGAATCAGCTTTCTAGAAACCTAAAATATGTGATTCTATCCATGGTGACGCAATCTACCTGAAGTTGAGAAAATTAGCTTCTGAAAATTACATCCTAAAAGTGAAAATCATTTCGGGTGAAATAGACCTGGAATTTTGCATTGGACATAGGCACTGCACGTTGCATAATATTGAATGATATACAGGATGAATCCGGATGAACTGTGCATACTTCTACGGTGGATGGAATTAGATGGGTCGGACTCAGATCCAGTATTGAAAACTTCTGTAGGTTCTTGTTGGTGGCTCCACAGGGTGTTTTTTGGAATTGCGAAAAAGTTTAAGTCCCCTTAAGATTCTCAATAACCAATGGAATACAACGATTTTAAGACATTATTGGCATTAATCGCAACGAAAATATTCCCCAAAAAAAATTCTTGAATTCCAGGACCGGACTGAAACATTATTTTCAGTGTCCAGGCAGAAATATCAGGAATAATCAGTACTAAAATCTCATGACACACCTACACATTTTTTTATCTGGTGAGAATATTTCTGGAATCGAGTAAAAACAGAAGAACACCTTCACAATTAACGTCGTTTAACACTGTTCTGACCGATACGTTGAATTCCTAGTCAGATTCGACTGGAAAGTTCTGGTCCGAAAATATGCAGGGTCAGACTTAGATTTTCTGAAAATCTGGTGTCGAAGCATAAGGAACGTTATCCTCCTGCTTTTTTTGACATTTTGACGTTCATTTCATTCAGAATTTACATTTATCTCAATATACAGTGTAGTTCAACGAAGACTTAACCTTACCTAACCTTACCGGTTTTAAATTGAAAATATGGAGAATCGCTCAGACCCGTCGATTTCTGATTCGAGGGGAACAACTTTTCCAATTCTTTCATCCTCGTAACTTCAATCCCCTACCGGGGGTGTGCACAACCCCCTGATTTTGAATAGGGATGAGGGGTGTTGCGATACCTCGTTTTGAAGATCTTATCGAGTACTATCTGAATATAAAATTTTCGCCTCAAAATTTTCATCGTTAACGAAATGGCAGCTAGAAAAGTGGAAGACTAGTTACTTTTGTGATTAGTTTATTGAGTGCTGAAAATGGGCACCATTCACTTCCATGCAGTAAAATAAGTTTTGAACGAGGGCTGGATAAATAGCATTCTGTAATAGATCTAAATAAATTTGGCCAGTGATATTACCGGGTATAAAAAAGGGCCGATGATATAATTTTCATAAATACCCGCCCAAACATTTAACTTCTGGGGATGCTGAGTATGCTCTTCTCGAAAAAATCTTGGATTGTCATCTGACTAGTACCGACAGTTATGCCTGTTTTTATATATATATATATATATATATATATATATATATATATATATATATATATATATATATATATATATATATATATATATATATATATATATATATATATATATATATATATATATATATATATATATATATATATATATATATATATATATATATATATATATATATATATATGGGAAATCTATAAACAACCGCCAGTTAGATGTTATATATTCAAACGTCAACTCCGTCATCACTGAGGGAATGTCACTGCAAAACACTATATTGCCAAAAAAAACTTGGAAGGTGCGTATGTCGAGTTCTGTATACGGATATTCTGGTAGTTGTTCCAATCAATTCCAGTCATGAAGTCAGGACACCAACAGTTCTGCCTGTCTTTTGCTGAGATCTCAATAACTTACCAAGTCACTGAGTGCCTAACACAACATAATTTTTCACTCGTTTATTGAAACATACGCAAGATAGTATAGTTCCCCTGTTACATTTTCATGAGCTCAAACTTGAGTTCTTCTGACACACACCAAAATTATAGGTATAAGCTTTTATTGTAAATACAATTATTGGAATTTTTATAAATCCTCCCTTTTAAGAGATAAGAAGATATCATTCAAAAGAGATGAGTTTATGATGGAAAATATCAACAATTTTCGAGTCAACGAAAAATTTAAAAATTCTACCATCTTCAAATATTCGCGAAGAGACCAATCAACTAGCATCGAATGGTTACTAATCATTTTCAAGTTGTTGGAGTGTTCTACAAGGCATCCTACGTTGCTGAATTTGCCACCCCATGTCGTCCAAAACATGTTCTATGGGATTCAAGTCGGGACTTCTGGCTGGCCATCTTAAAATAGCAATTTCGGCATTTTGCAGAAATTCTGTAGCTACTCTAGCTGCATGGGGCCGAGCATTATCATGCATATAAATCAAGTTTTCGCCAAAGGGTACAACATATTGCATTGCTGATACCGTTCCCCAGGTCGTCTGTATACAGGCATGCGTCTATCATTTGATTGTAGACAGATCCTGGACTCGTCGGAAAAGAGAACATTCGACCATTCTGGAATACCCCAATTTGCATGTTCCCTCGCAAACTGAAGTCTTGCAACTCTATGCTCTCTGGTGAGATGCGGGCTGGTAGAAGCCACCCTTGGTCTGATATCGTTTTCTCTGAGTCTGTTCTTAATAGTTTGCAATGAAATGTGCACATTTTTGGAAAGTGCAAGTTCATTTTATAACAATCTAACCGTACAGTGTGAACTCTCAGCGCAGTTAAACGAAACCAACGATCATCAACTGGTGTTGTTATCCGATTTCTTCCCTGTCCGGCCCTTCTTCCATATTCCCCTGTTTCGTGGTACCGATTAATTGCTCTTGAAATAGTGCTTAGGTTAACATTCAACAAGTTAGCCACGTAACGTTAGCTTATCCCCTCCTCTAGAAGTGTTACCATTCTTACCACTTCATGATCACTCAAATAGCGTCCAGGACGTTCAGCAGCCATTACAATAAATTCAAAGATTCGAAAACCAACAAGAAACACAGAAAACTTGCATTAATTTAGCGTGAAAACTGAAGAGAAATTAAATGGCATCTTAGTATGATGTATAACACTGATCTCAAAGAAAAACTGTTTTAATTTCAATATTCTTTTGTTAATTTATTCGGAAACACTTAACTTTTACATTTAAGTGCAATAAAGCTAATAACATAATTTAGTTGAAAGAATTAAACTTTTCTATAACACACAACTATACGATTTAATTAAAATTCATTTACACATCAATAATATTAATATATCTCAACTAGGAAAAGAAAACGACAGTATAACATATCTGGTGGTAATTGAATATAAATATTGCCTTCAATCCAATACTCGAAGTTATTGGCCGAAAGGAAAACAGTTACTCTGAGATACTTGCATCACATGAACAATAAATAAACAAGCGACATAAACATTTAAATAAATCATATGAGAAGCAATGGACGCACTTAAAACTCACAGAAAAAATTAACTGCAAATGGAAAGTCGTTAAGTACGTAGTACGGCAATTTGAATAAATTGGCATTGTGTTTGCTTGTTGTAACCGATGATGATGCTCTTGCACATATTACATTACATATGGCAGCTTCCAGAATTTGTGAACTACGTAGTTGCACATTAGCAAATATTTGCCATATGTGGAATGTTCATGGAATTATTTGCAGATTTTATTCCACTAAGTATTCATTTATTTATTTATTTATTATTACTCTTTACAAACACCATGAAGGTACTTACATGAAAAGGTATAAAAGGTTCCAAATAAATGAAAATCTAAACTACACAATATCAAACAACAATAAAAACGGTCGTGTCAATAAACAAACTAAAATTAACTAGTAGATACCTCCATAAAATAGCCGCAATTTCAGGAACTCAATTTCCTAAGCAGACTTATCTCTATATTGTAAATATCGAAATCAGTTTTGCATATTGTCTCATTACATACTCTCATCATGTAATTCAACGGGGGAACGATACCAAAACTTACAGTGGAGATACCTCTTTTGAAATTTCTTAAGTTGACTTTTGGAACAAGAAAATTTAAATAGTTGATGAGATCACAGTTTTTGTATTTAACATTATTGATTATATAATGAATAAATATCCTTGAATCTTTTGAATAGGAAAGATGGGTCGAGTGATGACTCAAAAGAAAGGTGGTATCTTTGTCTACATTGCATTTAACGAATTTCCATTTTTAATTGAAAACTGTAAAAGATACAGGGTGAGCAACTGAAAGATAAGGAAGACTTTTTTCCTGAGACTGTTCAAGTTTCAGTGAGGTAAAATGGAACAGATCCATGCTGATCAATGGCAGTCATCATCAAGTACCATCCTCATCTCGAATTTCAACCCCTGGAGCAGGGGTGATTACCCTTGAAAATTTGGAAGAGGGTAGATGAGTCGAGTGATAACTCGAAAGAAAGGTATTATCTTTGTCTGCATTCCCGTGAAGGAATTTTCATTTTTGATTGAAAACTGTAGGAGATACAGAGTGAGGCACTGAAAAATAGAGAAGACTATCGCCCCAAGACTATTGGAGTATTAGTGCGAAAAACTGGAATAGATTCATTTTAGATCAAAAGCTGTCATCTTCCGAAATCACCCTCATCTCGAATTTCAACCCCTACAGCAGGGGTAATACTTCGATCCAGTGATACCTCAGGCGATAGATAGTCTCCTCTATTTTTCAGTAGCTCACTCAAAAATGAAAATTCGTTCGCATGGATGCAGATAGAGATAATACCTTTCTTTCGAGGTATCACTAGACCCATCTACCCTCCTCCAAAATTTCAAGGGTTGTCACCCCTTCTCCAGGGGTTGAAATTCGAGATGAAGATGGTACTTGATGATGACCGCCATTGATCAGCATGGATTCCATTTTACCTCACTGAAACTTGAATAGTCTCAGGGAAATAGTCTTCCCTATCTTTGAGTTGCTCCCCCTGTATCTTTTACATTTTTCAATTAAAAATAGAAATTCGTTCAATGCAATGTAGACAAAGATACCACCTTTCTTTTGAGTCATCACTCGACACATCTTCCCTATTCAAAATGTTCAAGGATTGCAACCCCCGCTTAAGGGGTTGATATTTCAGTTTTGTACCCCAAAAGATGTCCCCCTTGAAACAAAAATTGACCTGTTTTTGCGTTTCGATCAGAAATGAATATCTTGATAGATATAGCCTCTGTTCAGTTTTCGTTGAAGCACCCTGTGTAAGAGATCGTATATGGATACACACCATCGTCAACATGACATTGTGCCAAGGGCATCCAAATCTGAGAGACGTATTCAAGATGTGGCCTTACTGATGGGTTATACAATGTGACTGTTGTAGAAATGCTGAAGGTTGTTGCTCTGAAGGCACACACCTAGGTCCCTGACTTCAGCCCTACGTTCAAGAATATTGCCTTCAATATGATAATTTGCTTGGATGATGTTATTTACATTTCTGCAGGACGTCATAGCTGAACATTTCTTCACATTTAAAGCCATTTTATTTTCCTGAAACCATTGAACAACCTCATTAATGTCCGACTGTAGCTCCCGTGCATCTTTAGGTTTTGAAATAATTTTAAAGAGCTTAAAATCATCAGCAAATAAGAGGCATTTGGAATTCTTCATGCGCTCAGGTAGGGAATTAATAAATAAGGTAAATACCAGAGGACCTTGAGGTACTCCAGATGTAGCAAGTATCTCATTAGAGAAACACTGATCAATCCTCACAATTTGCTTTCAGCCGACAAGATAGGATTTGATAAACATATATGCCCCCTTCGGAGAATCCAGCTCACGCTAGCTTATTTAGTTGTTTGGAGTGATCCAATATGCCAAAGGTTTTTTCGCCATCCGTATAGACCACGTCAAGTTGTAGTTTGGCGTTACTGGCTTCCGCTACACTCTTCGAGAAGACACACAAGTTTGTAATGGTGAATCTGTCTCTCATGAAACCATGAAACGCTGATATGACATCATTCTCTACAATTTCGGGAAAGTTGAAAAATTGTTCATCCGACAATGGACTATATTAAGTTGGTTCTTCAAAAATTTCATAGATTGATTCGAAATACTCAGCAAATGCATTCGCTATATCGTTAAATTGATATAAAAATATTTTTTTTGCTGGTATTCCTTCGCGATCCGATTTGTTCTAAATAAACTTCCAAAAGAACGTTGGTTTTGAATTTAAACTTTCCTCTACTTCAATTTTGTGTTGATTTAATTCTTGGTCTATTCTATATTTTAGTTTTTCTCAGGTTCCTATATGAGTGGAGATCATTCGGATTTGACCGCTTTTTGAGGATTAATCTATGTTATCTATTCTTCTGTTTAATGGATTTAATCAGATCTCTGGAATACCGTGCGGGAAAATTATTCGCCTTGTTTGAAGTACTCTATCATGGAATTTTGTTTAATCAAAAAAGTATCAACATCAGGAGCGCTTTTATTTCCCAATTTCTATAATAGCTCATAGGTTGTTTCGAGTCTGGTGTTTATACATTGCTGCCGTAGAAGGCCTAGAGAACATTATAGGGCTTAAGATGGCCGAGAGAGCATGGATACTGCCCAGCAGTAGATGAAAGTCACCATAACTAAAAACTTTAACAGATGTATTGAAGTGAAAAGTACTATAACCGAGGTTAGGTTAGGTTAGGTTGTTTTAATTTCCAAAAGATACCTAATATTTGTTGAGATCGTATAAAAATAAAAACATGCGCATGTTTATAGTCTTAAGTGGCAAGCGAACTTGTTAAGGGTCGCGGTTAACCTCGACCATAACATTTCCCATTAATTTAACTGAAATGGCTTATTCCGAATAGTTTCCATTATTTCAATATGAAATAAAATGAATTGTATTCCTTCTTTTGATCATCAATGTCTTCGGAGCATTAGGGCATCAGCAAGTGTTATACTGCCAGCAATCTGCTCTTGCATCGCTTTTGTTTCCACGCGGCGTCCACCCTTACCTTATGCGCTGGAGGTTATAACCGAATCTTTACATGTTTATCTTACCCCTGTCGATACGTGTTGAATGTCTCAAATTTATCTCATTTTCATTAGTTTTATCACGCGTAATTGAGAACAAGGCTTTAGGAATTGATCTTTTAATCGGATATCTGTCAAGTGCAAACCATGTGGAGAGCAAAACAGGAGAGGCAGCAGTACAGTGTGGAAAGTATTGAATTTATCAAATATCCCACAAATTGATCATCGCTAAAATTTCTTTGTACTACCATTTTATTATTCAAATAATGATAAAGTTTTTGAAAACATGAATGCGTCTATAATTCCTCGTGAAAACAACCTGATCTTGGATCGCAATTGCCAAGCCTTCTGTTTCAGCAAACAATTCTCCAGATACTAACCATTTATTCGATGCGATTTCATCAATATAATCATTTTTCAATTCTTCAGGGTGCTTTCCGTGTAATTCCTTCTGCATCCAACTTTCTCTTTTAGAATTATCATCAAATATATCAAAATCTACCTTTTGCATTGTCAAGTTCAGAGGTGTAAGATTATAATCTGAAGCAACAACAATATCATGTAATTTAGACGTTCTCTGTTTATCATGAAAATGGGAACGTAGATGAAAAATCTGTTTACTATGAAGATTATTCAAATCAGTTAATCCACGACCTCCAAGATGTCTAGGTAGTGTAACTCTCTGAACAGCTGACTTTGGGTGGTGCTTATGATATTTACAGAGCATTTTCCTCGTTTGACATTGTAATTCATTTAGATCAGTTTTAGACCATTTAATAATTCCAAAAGAAGATGTAAGAATAGGAACTGCATAGGAGTTGATAGCTCTGAAAAGGTTTTTACTAGTTAAATGACTCTTGATGATAAGTCTTTTGTAATATGACCTTCTAATATTTTCTTTAGTGCTGCTATGGTTAATTGTCTTCTCTTGACAAAATCCAAGATATTTATATGTATCTCCTTGATGCATTGGCTCGATTTCGATATTGGAAATCTTTATATAATCAGAGGTGATCTTTCCTTTTCAACAGAAAGATTTTTACATTTTGGAAGCCCAAATTTCATATGAATATCATTGGAATAGTTGAAAGTAATCTCAAGTAGACTTTTAAATGTGATCTGGTTCCGGCATATAATTTAATATCATCTAAATAAATTAAGTGACTTAATTTGAATTCAGTTGATAGACTCTTTATTTTGAAGCCGAAACTAGTAGCATTTAATTCATGAGATAATGGATTAAGGCAAAGACAAAACTCTTTTGATTGGAATTACTTCGGATTTTAACGATTGTTTTGAAATATTTAAATGAAGATTGGTTCTCCAATTTTTCATTACAAATTCAAGAAAAAGACGAAGTGTCTTATTAATTTTATAAATTTCCAAAATTTCTTGAAGCCATGAATGGGGATAACTATCAAAAGCCTTTTGGTAATCAATGAAGGCTGTATGAATATTTCTCTTCTTAGTTTGAGCTTGATTCAAAGCAACAGAATCAATTACAAGTTGCTCTTTAGTGCCAAGGTGTTTTTTTCTACATCCTTTTTGTTGTTCGGAAAGAATATTATAATTCTCCAAATGTGAATTTTATATATTGTTGGAAGGCAAGTAATTGGTCTATATTGAGACGGATCAATAGTATTATCACTTTTCGGTTTTAAATAAGTAATTCCTTGTGTGAAAAATAAAGGAGTAGCTGAGGGTTTCTTTATCATAAATGAAAAATATTCAGCCAATTTTTCATGAACGCAAGAGAATTTCTTGAACCAAAAGTTATGAATACCATCAACACCTGGAGATTTCCAATTTTTGTGTGTTTTATATATATATATATATACTCAGGGTTAAGAAAACGGAAAGTGTTTGAGGTTAAAAACTTATAATTTGCAGAGTGTTTTTACGCGTTTCGGCACAGGGCCATCATCAGAAAACAATCATCTCCGCACAATTATTATCTAAAACAAAAATCATAATTTCAGTAAAACACATAATACAATTCTTACGTTAAAAGCTATTCACCTTACACATTCTCTCTTTACATCATTATCGTCACTGGTAAAACAATTACAAAAAAGCAAGACAAACAATGACAGGCAATAACAATTAATATTTGAATATAACTAGTTGCAGCAATCCATTGAAGGGTGTATTCAAATTATCAAATTATTGTAGACATTCATAAATCTGTCAACGTCAGCTCTTGAATTCACTGTCTTAGGTTCTTTTTGGATTTCGATCATTTCTAAAATGTTTCTTTTAAAGTCATTGATTTACTGTAATTTATGGAGAGGTTAGCATGTGATATTTCAAATCAAACTCATAAAATATGCAAACATAACAAAAAAAGTAAATTTTCAGGTGAGTTACGAAAATTGTGGCAGTACCAACCACTGTTCGAAGCAGAACAGTCGTTAAAAAAGAAAATAATGTGATTTGTTGTCAAGCACGCAGGAAAGTGAGGTTACTTTGAGTATAAATATCAAAAATTTGCTTGAGATGCACCAAAAATCTCTGAAAACAGTAATTTAAGAAACTATTAATGCTACCCTTGAAAACAAAATCTCAAAGATGAACTGAAAAGTATAAAAGACTGAGTTCAATTCAGTTCGGACTCCTATGATGCCTACAAAGATATTATGAATAAAATTATGGTGGAGCTGAAGTAATGCAGGAAAGAAAATGAAACTCTGAAGGAAAAGTAATACGTACTGGAAACAAAGATTTATAATAGCGAACAATATGACATCTTTGGGGTGCGACCATAGTGATGACCAATAATCGGTCAAGTACTGTGCGTCAGGTACTTCTCTGTTATTGTTGGTCGCAGTTTTGTTATTTCCCTTATGAAAATTGGCCGCGTTTTGGAGGAACCTTTGGTTTTCGAGTTTCCTTTCAGTACACTTGACGTATCTTGAAAGCCTCTTTGCTTTTGCTTGGAGTTTCTGTTTCAAAGTGTCCATATACACGTCGATGTGTTGTTTGTGCTCAGGGTGTTTTGTGTTCGTACCAATTTTCCTATAAATTTTACGTATATGTGATTTCAAGCGCCTTGAGGGTTTTCTGTTTCTCAGGAATTCTGGGAGGCGACCGATTTCTGCTCCAATTTTATCAATATCCTTCTCCAGTCGTTTTTGCCATGGTGGTGTTCTGACGCTTTTTGGCTCAGCTTAAATCAGAGTTGTGTTGTTTGTGAAGTCGAAGAACCGCTACTGCTCCACAGTAAATCAAAGTGTGAATCTTATCCAAGGTGTTCTGGTCGGTATATTCTTCAAACACTGAGTTTACGCTTGCTAGGATGAGATTGGTGTTCTTGTTGGGCAGTTTAGGTCTTTCAGTTGGGTTACTACCACTGAATTCTGTTATTGCTCTGTTGAGTTCTGATCTTGCTAAATACATTTATTCGTTCTGCTGATTCGGCTCAGGAGGGCGTTCCATGTTAATATTCGTTTCCGTGGCTTCGATGTTATCTGTAACACTTTCATTGACTCCGGCAGGAAGTTGTTGAACCAACAATTGGAAGGCCACAGGTATAGATAATATCCACAACTACTGGTACAAGAAGTTTGATAAGCTCCATGTAGCCCTAGCGAAACAGATCACGTATGTTCTTCAACATCCCAAGAAAACACCCACTTTCCTAACACAAGGCTCAGCATATGTGCTACCTAAGAGCGATAGAACACAGGATCCGTCTCAATATATGCCAATCACTTGCCTGCCAATACTCTGCAAAATACTCACTTCATGTATATCCAATCGAATATACCAACACCTTGACGACAACAATATATTAGCAGAGGAGCAGAAAGGATGCAGAAAGAAACACCACGGGTGCAAGGAACAACTCATCATCGATTCTGTGATAATGAAACAGGCACACGTAGAGCATCGGAATGTTCATTCAGCTTTTCTCGATTATCTGAAGGCATTCGATAGTACCGCCCATTCTTGGCTAGTTGAAGTATTGCAGATATACAAAATTCGCCCAGCCCTGGTAGAGTTCTTGAAGACAACAATGACACACTGGCGCACGTCTCTGCAGGTCAACATGAACAATAAAACAATTAAAACCGACGAGATACCCATACGTTGTAGAATTTTTCAAGGAGACTCTTTGAGTCCACTATCGTTCTGTTTAGCTATGAACCCATTGTCCTCAATGCTCAATAGAACAGGATACGGATTGAGGATAAAAACAGATAGGAATTATCATACAGTCTCCCACCTGCTGTATATGGATGACATCAAATTATATGCTTCGAACAAGAAGCAATTAGATGATTTGCTGAAAACTGTCAGTGATTTCTCGGCAGATGTTCATATGAAATTCGGGATTGAAAAATGTAAGACCCTGAACATTCAAAGAGGGAAAGTCATAGATGGTGAAACACAACTTCCAAACGGTGATATAATACAGTGCATGAGAGATGGCGAAACATACAAATATCTGGGATACTAACAATTCATGCATTTTCTCAATCTCTGTCATAGCGTCCGTCAAATTTCTGTTTTGTATTATTGATCTTATCTGAGGCCTATCAAAGATGCTCGTTTTCATCTTTTCTGCACTGTTTAGGTGACTAATCACCTTTACAAATTACAAAATCGTCTCCTTCATCAAAATATTTCAGGAAATTCTGTAGTCTGGTGATAAGAAACTTTCTCTTATTACTATGTTCCTTTTTGTTAGCCTAGAAACCAGCAGGCTTTGATAGTCCCAGATCTATTATTAGGTCGTTTGAATCATATTGATTGAATAAGAATTCGTGTATAGTGCCGATTGTATGGAAGGTTAATGCCAATTATGTTCACCAAACAAAAATAGCAGTCATCAAGGTGGTTAACGAGTTCTTTCCAGATCACAGCAGTTTCGTATCGGAAAGTTTTCTTTTCTTATTTGTCCATAAACGTAAAAACTCAACGCACGTTTCACAAACCTTTTGAGGAACCCAAGGCTTAGCACGCATTTCCAGCGGATGCTCAAGGTAATTTTTGTAAGCTTCACTTACGAACTCTGTGATTTTTGAACGGTATTCTTTAAATTATACTCTCCGCAAATGAAACAATAACGATTTGAATCATTGTGTTTTTTAATAAAAACTATAACTCGCAAACAAGAGCTGTTAGAAAACGAATGAGGGTATATTCAGAATCAGCAACGTCGAATTAGTAAACATCAAGTGACATGTCATTCATCAAACAAAAAGTGCAATTTTGTTGTCCAGTGTAATTTGTTGTTTACCTTCGGGAATTCTAAAACTTTAAATGTATGTCTTGATAACTATTTCATTTCTCGTCAAGTATCATCATTAATACGAATTCCACAAAGAACAAGATCCTCTGAAAGATGTACCCAAATATACATATATAGCCTAAAAACGCATAATTTTTACGTAAATTTGCAACAATCAATGAAATTACGTTGAATATGTAATTGCATAGAACCCGGTCTCTATTCATAAAAATTTTAAGAGTTACAAAACGTCATGTTGAATAGATTTTTTCGAACACGAGCTGAAAATTAATTTTTATTAATTGAAATTCTTAGCATTCTTTAAAATTTGGAATCAACTGAAATCGTACTGTAATGAAATGGGTCAATTTTGGAGTCGTAGATTACTGAAATATCAGTATCCCATTCCGCTATTACGATATCAATTCAGACCTACGTGCTTCGTCGCATAGTCAGGACATTCGCCGGGCGACGAAACAATTATTAAGAGGCAAATTAATTAGCACAAGGGCGGGTGCGCCCCGGGTGTGGCGTCTGTCATGACGTCACCCATTGACGCCGCCGCGACGCGTACGGCGCGCGTGGTGGCGCCAGACGGAGAACGGATAGAATGCGAGATTAGCTGAACCACGTTGCCAATATAAACTCACAAACTGAAAATGCATATTGATCAATACGGATATTAAGATGCGCTAATGCATCATTACGAATCGGATTAAAAGTTAATTTAGGAAATTAATATTTTGTCAGTGAACATAGATTTTCGATTGGGATCAACAACTTAATTCAGATAGCTATTTCAGTCTGAACTATTGCACATCGAAATGAAATAAATGATAATAGATATAGAAGTCTCGTTAATTACTTGGTGGAACATTTCTACTAAACAAATAAACAATTGAAGAAAACCTATTAGGCTTAAGTTTCACAAAATATAATGAACAAAGAAAATTTTGACAAATGTTTTATCCTATTTTCAAGAACCAAGAAGCAATTTAAATATTACAATGTCATTTATAACAGATGAGAGAAGTGGGGACAAATGAAAATCAAGCTGGTCGTTTGTCTAAATCAGGGGTGCTCAAACTTGAACTGCTGGCGATCTACCCCAATATTTTTAGATTACTTACGATCGACTCTGAGAGGCTGCAAGTATGTGTGATGCAGAGTTGTCCTATATACACAATACAACCTACCTACCTCAAAAAAGTCTAGGGAACACTTACCAATATCTTCAAAATATGAATTTGATGATTCGAATTTATAGAAATATTTCGGTTTTTGTTAGGATGTATTGTATATAATGTATTCTCAAGAAAACAAAATAATAATTGACTTCTCCAAATCACCTATTATAAAAAAAAATTTGAAATTTGAAAATGACGAAATTTGGTGAAACACAAAAAAAAATCCTGAACTAATATTTTCGAAACGATATGGAAGCACTTATATTTTTCAGTACCCAGAAGGTCTACCTCTGTTATTAATGACACTTTGGCATCGTCGCGGCATGCTCAATATTAAACTGTCTATTACATTTTCGCCTAAGTCATTCCAAACCCCCTGAACTGCTAATCGAAGCTCCTGTTCATGATGGAAGACGTTTTGACGGAGGAGATTTCTTTTTAGGGTGTCCCACACATGCTCGATGGGATTCAGATCTGGGGAGCAGGATGGCCACGGTAGAAAGTCGATATCCTTCTCTTCAAGAACGTTCAAGACAAATCTTGCACGATGAGGAGGGGCATTATCTTGTTGGAAGAGTGGATTTTGACCCAATGTTTGGAGATACGGTACCACTACCGGTTAAACTGTGGTAGTACGATCTCTTCTGGCTTGTAAAACCAAAAATCGGTCTTGGGCGACTGTAGTAATCCTGAAACGACCTGTATGGCGTTCTTCTAGGCTACTTGTTTCATTCAAACGCGACCATAAACGGTTTATGACACTTGGGCTACTTCCCAGAACCCTGGATACTTTCCGTTGTGAGCTCCCAGCTTGGAGCATGCCAACGGCTCGTAACATCTGTTCTCTAGTCAAATGTCGTCTTTCCATGGTCGAATCACAAAACATGAATCTTTTATTTGTGCTTACAACAGAAACAAAGTGCCAACTAACTGATTTCAAACACTGAATACATGAAATGATTATAAAGCAGCGTCGCATCTGCTGCATTTTTAGTTTTTTCTAAAAAAAACAGAAATCTGTTGCGGCACTCTACATAATTTGGTGAAAAATTGATGCAGGTGTTCATTTCTTAAAAAAAATCATCCATATTGATCGTTCTGGATACGATATATCGATATTCAGAAGTGTTTTTGAGGTGTTTAGATATTAGCTTTCCGCACAATATACATTATTTTAGTCAAGGTTTGGTTTAGGTTCAGTTAGTTTCTTTACTA
The DNA here is from genome assembly GCA_013387265.2 of Cryptolaemus montrouzieri. Lineage (NCBI taxonomy): Eukaryota > Metazoa > Arthropoda > Insecta > Coleoptera > Coccinellidae > Cryptolaemus > Cryptolaemus montrouzieri. The sequence continues at coordinate 93,534,669 of JABFTP020000021.1, read as the reverse complement.
TAATATCAAGGAAAAAAATCATTATTGTTCAAAATTGCGAGTTTATTGGTTGTTACAAAACAAAAGAGTTACATATGGTGTTAAACTTAACTAAGTAGTTCCTTTGGATGTTGAAGCGTGGCACTGCATGTCCTCCGCATACTTTTCATAAGTTGCCGATACTTTTTTGACAGAATGTTCAATTAATCTAGAAGTCATTTAGAATCGAATGAGCAATCATTCATAATTTTAGAATCTTTATCAATAATAAAGACTGATTTCGTACTGAATTTAACTAACTCTAGAACATCGACGAATGTTCTCGCAGATTTCTAGTATATCCACAAAATTCGGTTAGTCATCTGTTATCGGAAGCGGAGCCCTTGAAAATAAAACATATGATCGTATACCTTCAAAGCACTAATTGTGATAAATGATTTTACAATTCACACAAATCTATTCAATATGAAAACTTCACTATCCAGAAACGCAATGTTTTTATCAACCTTTCCTTTATTTCATAAAATGTCTAGGTCACTGGAAATTTTTATGCCGCCGCATCGGAAAAGCCGGAAGGCGGTATCATAAATTATTATCAATTTCCTTCTGACTAATAGAACGTTGTCATGGAAAACATCAGATGATCACTACAGCATAAGGTGGTGAAAATAAAATGAAATCACAGCATTCTAGTAGGGAGTTTCTGATGATTGAAAAATATGAATTCTTCACATGAAAATTTCCATATAGATACTGCACAACTTATACAGGGTGTTACATAATAGTATGTCACAACTTGAGGGGATAAATCGACGTGCAAGTTTAAGAAAAAAAGTTCATATAAGCATGGGTCCGCAAAAGCTTCGTTACGGAGCTACAGGGTGTTGAAATTTGCAGAAAAAATTAGTTTTTTCTTCAAAACTCCTGCAGTTTTTGATATATTCAGCCCTAATTTGGAATGCAAGCTATTTTTACAGCCGCCATCATTACACGTCCTAAATTTCAACTAGAATCTACAAGCTGTTTTCTTTTCCGCAGCCATGTCTTCTTTTGTCCTTTCAAACTTTTTTGCTGTACGCCCCTGATCAGAGTACAATCAGTTTTCGTCATCTCCGTCCAATTTAGAAACTTCTTTGACACCTGTAATTTTTTCGTATCTTCAACTGTTCTCGAGCAAAAAATTATTGAACGATTGTATGCATTCCCTGAATTGAAAGCACTTCTGATTAAAGAAATGACTAGTTGGCTTTGTTTTTTTTCATTTATTTATTTATTTATTTTGACAGTTGCTAAAGTTGAACCAGTGTCCGCTCGAATTGTTTATTAAATTAACGATTAGTTTTTGAAGTTTTTATTGCTCTAAGACTAATATTACTAACGCCGAATTGGCTGATAACCATTACATGTACGGTCTGGCTGACGGAAAAACAACAGAAGCTAGGCAATTATATCAGGTGCGCTTCACGAATCGAGTAAATATCCTCAGAATGTTGAGGAAAACTGGTACTTTTACTGCAAATAATTTAAAAGGTGTAACTCAAACTATGAGAACACCAAATATTGAGGAAGCAATTTTGAATTGTATTGATTTGAATCCTTATGTGAATACGAGAAAAATTGGAAATCAGTTGAATATTTGACATGTTCTACTTTGGAAGATTCTGCAAGCTTTTTGTTGTACCCATTTCATATTCAACGGGTCCAAACTCTACTGCCTCGAGATTTTCCTTCAAGACTGAATTTCTACCGATGGTTCTTAGATAAAATTGGAGAAAATGCTCATTCTGATAGTGAAATAATGTTCTCAGACGAAGCTAACTTTTCAACAACTGCTATCACAAATTTTCACAATAATCATTATTGGGCTGAGCAAAACCCCCATTTGATTGAAGAATCTCATCATCAAGAACAATTCTCACTAAATGTCTGGATCGGAATAATTGGAAATTATTTGATTGGGCCATTTTTTTGCCAGACTGAACAGTCCCGCTTATCGGCAATTTCTTGAGGGGAGTTACCTCTATTGCTCGAGGATGTGCCACTTTTGGTGAGAAACATAATGTGGTTCATGCATGACGGGGCACCAGCACATTTCAGTGGAGAAACTAGGGAATTCTTGAATAATACATTCAACAACCAATGAATCGGTCGGGGTGGGCCAGAACCATGGCCTGCTAGGTCCCAAGAGTTAAATAGTTTAGACTTTTTCTTATAGGAATATCTCAAAAGTTTAGTTTATACCACCCCAGTGAACACTGTAGAAGAATTGAGAACCTCTTGTGACACGATAAGAAATACCCCAGGAATATTCAAAAGAGTGCGTGATAATATGCGAAGAAGGACAGAAGCCTGTATTCTTGTAGGTGGAGGATAGCAATTTATTCAGTTTTTAATTGTTCCTTTTTTCAGTTCGATATTGAACAAGTGACTTATACTGGGAAACCCTTTAAGCCCTCTTTTAGCAGAAATCTTCATGGATAACATAGAAACACCCGCCAAGTAAACATTTCCTATATTAGTATAGATATGTCGATGACATTATTGTGTCACTTCTGCAATAGAACAGAACAATTTGATCAATTTTCTAGACCTAACAATAACAAGGTCAAATAATAAACACCAGTTTTCAATTCATCATAAGCCTTCTCATACAGATATCACAATTCATTATACATCAGCATACCTTACCAACATAAAGTTGCAGCATTTAACAGCTATTTACATAGACTCTTGAATACACCGATGTCTAATGATAATTATTACAAAGAATTGAATTTGATAAAACAGATCGCAATAAATAATGGTTATGATGCAAATTTAGTTAGCAGCATACTTATGTAGTATGCTGCAAACAAAAATTAGCTTTACAACATATATATCCAATCGATGAACACCAAGACAAGAAATTCAATACTTTAACATATATAGGCAACATTAGCAATAATGTGAAATCACTTCTTAAAAATTCAAATTTGAATATAGCGTTCAAAACATCAACAAATTTAGGTTCATTTATCAGAATTTTAAATCTCCAATTAATAAAGAAAATAAATCAGGTGTTTATAGATTGGATTGTGCAGATTACAATTGTTTTTATATAGGTAGCACAGGAAGAAATTTTAATGTTAGAATCTCTGAACATGAACGCGAACATAACGAACGAAATTAACAGATTTAGGAATTCACTAGAAATTCTTAACGATCAGGTAGACATAAATAACTCACCCTTATTAAATTTATTTCCTAAACATTAGTTCAAGTACGGATAGCTCTGAGTGGATTGCCTCTTATATATATATATATATATATATATATATATATATATATATATATATATATATATATATATATATATATATATATATATATATATATATATATATATATATATATATATTAGTAATATATATTTGTAGTATTCATATTCATACGCTCTTGATGAAGATACTGTGCATCGAAACGCGTCGAGAATTTAATAATATATTTTAGTAGAAATTATCGTTTACTTGTATTTGTATATTCTTCAAATTTAAAAGTTATATTTCCGCACAGTCTATGCAAACCAGAAAATATTATATCTTGTACTGTTTCATAAATATTTCTTGCTTTCTTCATAGAAGTTAATTTAATTTGAGTGAAAACGTTTTAATATTCCAATTTATTTTGAAAAAATTGAAAGTCGGGTTTCACTAATGGAAACACCCATTTTTATTTGTTAATGTTATGCAGCAACAAAAATAAGGGTAATTTTGTATAAGGTTGTTCAATCCGAAATTCTATAGTTTTTAAAATATAAGATTCAGTTACGCTCACTCGAACATCATTAAGTTCATGAACATACCATTTTAACTACTGGCGACAACGTAGTGACTTTTTCTAGGTTCCTGTTCCAGCTATCTCTTATACTGACTGTAACACTGTAATGCTTATCAAAGCATAATAATATAATTCTATCAGAGGTCCAGATCTGAAACATAATATGGACCAGTACCCTTACGATCCTTAGATATTCCTGACCCTGTAAACCCCTGAGGCTAGGTTTGCAGCTTCTTCTTTTATATCAAGATGAATTGAATGTAGATCAATTATTAACTCAATTCTCCCGTAGGAGTACGTTTGACGCCTTTGTTATTCATAAACATTCCAGCATTTGGATCTTGACTAGTTGCCTTCTGGTGGTGTTGCGTTTTCTTTTATCATATACAAACTCCATATAGAAAGATTGATTTCACCAATTGAAAGTAGATCTAGTGATCCATTTTATAGGGAGTGAGACCTCATATTCGTCCCAGCACTTGCATTTGTTCATAAGTTACTAAACTTCATATCATTATAGCTCTAAGGTGATATTTTTAACGAGTGGATTCGAACCCTACCAGGCACCTCCTGTATGCGGAGGAGACACTTGAGGCCACCGTAATAAAGGTTAGAACCAAAAAAGAAAAAAGATTTAGACACCGTAGAAATAGGTATAGTACAGGAGTGACTTTTTCGAAAAACAAAATTTCATCCTCCATCTAGGATCCAGCGAAAAGGAAAGCTCCTAAATCGCTGCGAAAACTCAGAAAACTCGTTCGAGGAAGAAAAATTTTCTTCAGAAAAAGAAAGAATCCAACCGTTTAAGGGCGTGCTCTTGCCTCCGAAATACCGAAAATAATTAACAAAAACTTTGTTCGGACTGTCAGCTGCCAGGGTGTGCAAAAATCAGATCTTGAGTGAATTTTGGGGCACTCTGTATAACCAATTATGCTGAAATACTGAACTGTAACCTAATACCCAGTTTTGTCTAAAAAATTATTCTAAATAATTCTTAATTTTAGATAAATTTTTTCTCTAGAAACCGTAAAAGGCTATCTAGGTGAATGACCTGATGCAGTCCTTCAGGAAGCTGATATAACACCCTGCGCTTCACTCAATTAGAGCCTACCAAAAATGGCCAACGCATCCAAACAGCGTATATGCAAGATCGATTCCCGTAATCGCACATCCCCAAGTGCAGTTCGGTCAGAAAAGGACAGCAAATGAATTCGACAAAAGATGCAGCGCAGCACAGCATCTATCCATCCATTCCGCCAGACGCCCGTATCGACCAGGGCAACAGGGCGCCCTCGCTAGGTCAACACGTTTCCGCGTGCGCGGCCTCGGCGTTTAGCGTCGGTGCCTTGTTGCCGCGTCCATCGGAATAAATAAAAAATTTGAGCAATTCGAGATGAAGAGGGGGGATCTGATACAGCCTCAAGGGCTTCTACACATTCCCAGGTTTGTAGTTTACAAAAAGAGTTGAGAGGAGAGTGTAATGGTTTTGTTTCTAATTTTATCTAAAATTGGAGAAATATTTCAATTCTACTGGAACTAAGAAACTTAACTAATGACGTGTTATGAGATTAAATATAGCAAGGCTAGTTGAAGAAAATTACAATTGACACTACCTATTAATACCTATGCCTAGCTAGATCAGAGTCCCTTAATCTCAGTGTGTGAGATCTTCGTCTAGAACCTAGGTCCTAGATATAGCCTGAGGTATAATACTCATCACTTCAATCAACTAGCTTTATTACAAGATAAATATCAAAATCACAGTATCTGATTAATAATTTACCAAATCTAATCAAAATAAATAATACAAAAAAATAACTTAAATAAAAAGATTAACCACTAACAAAAAAAGGAGTCTCAGACGAGATGAATTCAAATTACATAGTACAATTTCTCAATTTAAAATAATCTGAGCTTTTCAACAAAGCGAAACTCAATGATAGAGCTCTGTCAACAATTAAAAAAATAGAAAAAAAGAATTTGATGACTAATTCCACGATGATTAATTCGATGATTGATTTGGTGTTTTACATCAGTTTTCTGGTATTCCTGTATCTTACAGCTTACAGGTTACTTGTTTGGCTGAATATCGTTCGCAACGTGACTGCCCTAGGTGGCAAGACTATTTCCCTAAAGACGTGGTTACCCCAGACGTAAGATAACAAGGTTTGACATAAAGATGAAAACTCAAATATCTTGACGGTGAACAAAAAAAAAATCTATAACAATACCATATCTCTCGAATATATATTTTTAAAATGAACAGAATGAATTTGACTTACCCTTGGAATAGCAGATATCGATCTAGGTTAATTTACAAAAGAAAATTCGAAATCTCTCCACTTGCTAATTAAAATGGTTGTCGAGGAAATCCGGCAAAATTACCGACTACTTATAACGCCTCAGACGATTGGAATTTATCCAGAAAATCAATGAATACTCAATTCAATTTCTGCAAATTTTTTCACTCCAATCGCTATAACAGATTTCGAAGATTTCTAAATGGAAAAGAGAAAGAATCTAATGAATTCCGAACTTATATAGACTCAGTTCTATCAAAAAACTATTGATATTCAAAAAAAATTAATAAAAAAGCGACATTATTTTCTTCACAACAATAAAGTGGAAACGAAACATAGAATGAGTTACTGTTTTCCGTTCTCCCACAGAAACGAGAAAACGATCTTCTTTCAAGTACTAACTTCAGAATTAACCGGCGAACAACCTAGATCAATAGCAGCGACACCTTACGGATATAACTATAATTTTCATTGGGTATCATTACCTGTAGATTCCTGATTCGAATTTCAAATTGTTTGAATATTTAAATTGATGAAATGAGATTGAATTATTAAAAAAAAAATTATGAAAACTGAGTTTAAAAGATATAAATGATTAATTCGAGAAATCGGACTGTTACAAGAGATAAAAGGAGACGTTAAATCGAGTTTGAATATATCAATACCACTTCGTTAAAAATTCATACAATTTTGAATAGATTTCTTCATAACAAGCGTTTCAATAAAACATGGTCTTCTGTTACAAAAATTTAAATATTTATTGGTTATAAGATAGATATTTGGGAATTATATCAATAAAATTTGCAGCTTTGTTTGCACAATTCTGTTGACAAAATTCTTCAATAACGTTCTTGAATGCTTTCGGGGTAACTTCTAAGCCAAAAGTCGAAAGGTGTTTAATCGTAGGAGGGTGACAGGTTAGGTTAGGTTATTTTACACCTCACAAGGTAACGCTATAAGGAGAAGACTCATACAAGACCGTCAATGTTTTGCTGGCGATATGACAAGGGGCGCCTTCGTGTTGACACCACTTATAGTCGACTGTAATATCTTCCAATGAGGATAATCTATTTCAATTCATCAATAAAGCTATCCTTAGGCAATAAGAAAATGAAACGAAAAAAGTATTCATCCTCTATGGCCGAAGGATGATGCGATGATGTGTGAGCCTATTTTCATGAATTTTTACAGAAAAAAAAATATTGTGACGAAACTACTCACAAATAAAACCTATTATTTTAAGACATTATAGCAGAGTTTAGGACGCTCTTGAATCTTCAACTAAAAAGTGGTCTTCCAATCTGAAAAAACCTCCCAAGATTTCTTTATAGAAAATTGGGACACCCTGTTTACTGCAAAATAAATTGCTGAATTCTTACTTTCTAAATAAAATACCGTTCGAACAAAAATTAAATCTTCAAGAGTGTACGACCTACAGAGCACTGCGTCACTGGTGAATCACCCAATATATAGGGGTTTTACCCCGACAGAGTTATATATATTTGTTCATGCAATCAAACTGATTTCATGAAAAATATAAATCCACCACCAGTAATTAATACCATTGCCAGGCAATGATTATAATCAAAACATATCCTGGAGTAATTATATATTAGGATAACGTTAAATGTTATGAGAATATATCAATCTACCAGAATATATACATACTATAGCATCATCACACAATGATATCAATGTACCAACGAGTAGTGTCAGAGGCTTTCTCCCCGGAAAAATCCAGTGTACGGACGTTAGTCAAGTAACACTGAATGTTACTCATTAATAGTTTCCTTTGTGTGAAGTGGTGAACGATCGAATAGAATACTGCTCTGAATATAAATATGACAAAATTGTCAGTTAATTATATTACATTTATATAAACAAATAAATAAAATATGAAATGAGATTCTGAGCAGTATAAACTAAAGAAAACCTATGACTCTACCTCATTATTATTTTCGGAAAGAAACCTACGAAGAATATTACAAGATTTGATGACTGTTATCTTTTGTAACTGTTCAAACAAATTTTCTTCAGACCCAAAATCTCAATACTTTTGTGAAGATTTCTAGGAATAACGCCTGTTGTAGAAATAATAATCGGTAGAATAAATATTTTCTTCATTTTCCACATTTTTTAATCTCGTCGCCAAGCATCATATATTTAGAAATTTTTCATTGTATTTATTTTGTATATTATGTGTGTCGGGTATAGCAATATCAATTATATATGTTATTTGATTCTGTTTATCAATAAGAACGATATCTGGTCTATTGTGTTTTACAGCTCTGTTGCACAGAATTGTTTTATCAAAATAAAGTTTATATTTGTCATTTTCACAAATAATCTCAGGTTCATATTTTTGAAATTTTTTTCTTTTGGGAATTAGGTCATGTTTAATTCCTAGATTGAAGTGAATAATATTAGCGACGGCATTATGTCTTTCTAAATAATCTGTTGAAGCAAGGACTGAGCAAGATGATAATATATGAAAAACTGTTTCTGAAGAACAGAAACATCTACGGCAAGAATCATCTATATTTTGTTTGATGATATGTTTTCTATAATTCCTTGTGAAAACAACCTGGTCCTGGATCGCAATTGCCAAGCCTTCTGTTTCAGCAAACAATTCTCCAGATACTAACCATTTATTCGATGCAATTTCATCAATATAATCATTTTTCAATTCTTTAGGGTGCTTTCCGTGTAATTCCTTCTGCATCAACTTTCTCTTTTAGAATTATCATCAAATATATCAAAATCTACCTTTTGCATTGTCAAATGCAGTTCTCTCAGTTCATAGGTGTAAGATTATAATCTGAAGCAACAACAATATCATGTAATTTAGACGTTCTCTGTTTATCATGAAAATGGGAACGTAGATGAAAATCTGCTTACTGTGAAGATTATTCAAATCAATTAATCCACGACCTCCAAGATGTCTAGGTAGTGTAACTCTCTGAACAGCTGACTTTGGGTGGTGCTTATGATATTTACAGAGCATTTTCCTCGTTTGACATTGTAATTCATTTAGATCAGTTTTAGACCATTTAATAATTCCAAAAGAAGATGTAAGAATAGGAACAGCATAGGAGTTGATAGCTCTGAAAAGTTTTTACTAGTTAAATAACTCTTGATGATAATTCTTAGTCTTTTGTAATATGAACTTCTAATAATTTCTTTAGTGCTGCTATGGTTAATTGTCTTCTCTTGACAAAATCCAAGATATTTATATGTATCTCCTTGATGCATTGGCTCGATTTCGATATTGGAAATCTTTATATAATCAGAGGTGATCTTTCCTTTTCAATAGAAAGATTTTTACATTTTGGAAGCCCAAATTTCATATGAATATCATTGGAATAGTTGAAAGTAATCTCAAGTAGACTTTTTAAATGAGATCTGGTTCCGGCATATAATTTAATATCATCTAAATAAATTAAGTGACTTAATTTGAATTCAGTTAATAAACTCTTTATTTTTTTTTTTTTATATATATATATATATATATATATATATATATATATATATATATATATATATATATATATGTGTGTGTGTGTGTAAAAACTTTCAGTACTAAAGAAAATATTAGAAGTTCATATGACAAAAGACTTGGAATTATCATCAAGAGTAATTTAACTAGTAAAAACCTTTTCAGAGCTATCAACTCCTATGCAGTTTCTATTCTTACATCTTCTTTTGGAATTATTAAATGGTCTAAAACTGCTCTAAATGAATTACAATGTCAAACGAGGAAAATGCTTTGTAAATATCATAAGCACCACCCAAAGTCAGCTGTTCAGAGAGTTACACTACCTACACATCTTGGAGGTCGTGGATTAACATCTACGTTCCCATTTTAATGATAAACAGAGAACGTCTAAATTACATGATATTATTGTTGCTTCAGATTATAATCTTACACCTCTGAACTTGACAATGCAAAAGGTAGATTTTGATATATTTGATGATGATTCTAAAAGAGAAAGTTGGATGCAGAAGGAATTACATGGAAAGCACCCTAAAGAATTGAAAAATGATTATATTGATGAAATCGCATCAAATAGATGGTTAGTTTCTAGAGAATTGTTTGCTGAAACAGAAGGCTTGGCAATTGCGATCCAGGATCAGGTTGTTTTCACGAGGAATTATAGAAAACACATCATCAAGCAAAATATAGATGATTCTTGCCGTAGATGTTTTTGTTCTTCAGAAACAGTTTTCCATATATTATTATCTTGCTCAGTCCTTGCTTCAACAGATTATTTAGAAAGACATAATGCCGTCGCTAATATTATTCATTTTAATCTAGGAATTGAACATGACCTAATTCCAAAAAAAAATTACAAATATGAACCTGAGATTATTTGTGAAAATGAGAAATATCAACTTTTTTGATAAAACAATTTTATGCAACAGAGCTGTAAAACACAATAGGCCAGATATCATTTTACTGATAAACAGAATCGAATAACATATGTAATTGATATTGCTATACCCGACACACATAATATACAAAATAAATAAAATGAAAAATTTTTAAATATATGATGCTTGGCGACGAGATTAAAAAATGTGGAAAATGAAAAATTTTTATTCTACCGATTATTATTTCTACAACAGGTGTTATTCCTAGGAATCTTCACAAAATATTGAGATTTTGGGTTGGAAGAAAAATTTGTTTGAACAGTTACAGAAAAAGATAACAGTCATCAAATCTTGTAATATTCCTCGTAGGTTTCTTTCCGAAAAAAATAATGAGGTAGAGTCATAGGTTTTCTCTTCAGTTTATACTGCTCAGAATCGCATTTCATATTTTATTTATTTGTATATATAAATGTGATTTAATTAGCTGACAATTTTGTCATATTTATATTCAGAGCAGTATTCTACTCGATCGTTCATCACTTCACACGAAGAAAACTATGAATGAGTAACTTCCAGTGTTACTTGACTAAGGTCCGTACACTGGATTTTTCCGGGGAGAAAGCCTCTGACACCACTCGTTGGTACATTGATGTCATTGTCCGATGATGCTATAGTTTGTATATATTCTGCTAGATAGATATAGTCTCATAACATTTAACGTTATCCTAATATATAATTTTTCCAGGATATGTTTTGATTATAACTATTGCCTGGCAATGGTATTAATTACCGGGTGGGTGATTTATATTTTTCCATGAAATCAGTTTGATTACATGAACAGATATATGGGCAACTCGTCGGGGTTAAACCCCTTTTTTATATATATATTTATTTATTTATTGTTATTGATTTTAAATCTAGACGTTTTGAAATCCACAACTTGTCCTAAAACAGAATACATATTTCAAATATTATTTCACAAGTTAAAACTCTGATATATTTTTTTTTGATTGAAGGAATAGGCCCATGGTTTTTCCGGTTGGCAATATTTTGAAAAGTAACTACATCTAACCCAAAAAAATCGACGTGCTTCATTCAACGAGGTATATCTGGTAATTCGAAGATGACTTTCCTGACAAGTAACTGATGTAATCGAGAATAACTGCTAGAAAAGAAGAAAAACGAGAAGTCAGATTCAATCGACTTTGATAGTAATTGATTTCGTACTTTTCCTCTCGGAATTCTGACGAGAAACAGACAATAATTTCTTTTTTGAAATCATATTCAGGGGAAATTGCACAGTTGAACGTTGCACAGTTGAACGTTGCCATTTTGAAACGACAAGACGTAGTCGAACAAAATCTAAGAACGTACAAAGTAGATGAAACAGACGACATTATATTGCCATTAGAAAAAATCGGTAATGTCATATTTGCAGCAGGAGTTATCAATAAATTTAGCTTTATTGTCCTATTAAAAAGGCTGAGGCAGTTGACTTATTGCGTTTCGAAAAACAAAACTTATATTACTAGCACCACTAGTAATATAATTATCAAATAAATTAAGACGCGTAACCATCACAGACGTTGGAATCATTTTTCATTAGCTAGTATTGAAGTGAATTTCAATTGTATCGCTCAAGATGTGCGAGAGCTCCTAAGTAAATTATTTCAATTTTGCCGAGTATTATTTAAATTCATTCAATATTTGAGCTAAACAAAGCCCGCGTAATACTTCAATCTGCATAACCTTACATTTTATTTTACTCTTCGCGAAATACAAGGCGATATAAAAAGCTGTCCTTTTAAGAGGACGGTAGATTCATCAACTACTGTCGACTGAAGCGGAATATGGTTGTTACAGCTACAAAGAAGATCGTTTTAGACTTTTAACGTTAGCAGAAATAATGGCAGAGATCGAAAAAATCGAAAATTGGATTCCTGAAGAAATAGTTATTTTTCCTTTCGAAGAATGCTAATGAAGACTGCGAGATGAAAATACCGACTAATTGAACAATTTACCAGGAGCTCAACTCAGAGCTCCTGCAGTAGTACGGGTGCAAATAGAAGATGACTGGGATAGCGACGATAATGAACCTATCTTAGAGTTGGTAGAACGAGACTTCTACAAACTTTTGATCATGAAGAAAGTGAATTGGATTTGGAAAAGTCGGCTCTGCGGGATGGACACCGATATCATGTGCTGATAAAAATATTTCACCTGCTGCTACGTTCGGGTTATTCTCCGATGAGGAAATAATTGATCTAATTCGTTAATTTTCGAATATCTTCGCAGAAAAATCGTACCAGAGATACCTCTAGAAATGTGCTCCTTTGATTTATTGGAGATCTATTGCTTTGTGGCTATGTACCTTTCCCACGGAAAAAAAATTTGACAGAACAGGGATTGCACTAACAATAAAATGGTATGTGAAACAGTATCGTCTGATAGATGAATAATACTCATACCCACAAAAATTATCGCATCGCCCTACTTATACGACAATACTGTATAAACTTTTAGGTTGGTCATTCAAAAGTCGCTTGGTAACTTTCAGAAGTGTAAAATAAGAAGATATCATTCAAAAGAGATGAGTTTATGATGGAAAATATCAACAATATTCGAGTTAATGAAAAATTAAAAAATTCTACCATCTTCAAACATTCGCGAAGAGACCAATCAACTATTATCGAATGGTTACTAATCATTTTCAAGATCGAGTGTTTTCTCCCTGGGCCCTAATTACTGCCAGTATATGTCTAGGAAACCCCTCAAACAAATTTTAGATGTACTCTTGAGTCACTGAGTTCCAAATTTCAGGAAACAGTGTTCTACGAGGCATTCTACGTTGCCGAATTTGCCTCCCCATGTTGTCCCAATGTTCTACGGGATTCAAGTCAGGACTTCTGGCTGGCCATCTCAAAATATCAATTTCGGCATTTTGCAGAAATTCTGTAACTACTCTAGCTGCACGAGGCCGAACATTATCATGCATATAAATGAAGTTTTTGCCAATCATTGGGCCAAAGGGTACAACATGGGGTTCAAGGATATCTGCGATGTATCTGGCCGCTGTCATTCTTTCATTATTCACTAGGACTAATTCAATTCGACCATGGAAAGAGATGCCTTCCCACACCATTACTCAGCCCCCTCCGAAGTTTTCGGTTTGCCAGATATTGCATTGCTGATACCATGCCCCAGGTCGTCTGTATACAGGCATGCGTCTATCATTTGATACTAGACAGAACCTGGGCTCGTCGGAAAAGAGAACATTCGACCATTCTGGAAGTCTTGCAACTCGATGCTCTCTGGTGAGACGCGGGCCGGTAGAAGCCACCCTTGGTCTGATATCGTCTTCTCTGAAACTGTTCCTAACAGTGAAATATGCACATTTCTGGAAAGTGCAAGTTCATTTTGTGACATTCTAGCCGTACAGTACCGAACTCTTAGTGCAGTTAAACAAAGCCAACGATCATCAACTGGTGTTGTTATCCGATTTCTTCCCTGTCCGGCCCTTCTTCCATACTCCCCTGTTTCGTGGTACCGATTAATTGCTCTTGAAATAGTGCTTTGGTTAACATTCAACAAGTTAGTCTTGTAACGTTAGCTTCGCCCCTCCTCTAGAAGTATTACAATTCTTACCACTTCATGATCAGTCAAATAGCGTCCAGGACGTTCAGCAGCCATTACAATAAATTCGAAGATTCGAAAATCAACAAAAAACACACAAAACTTGCATTAATTCAGTGTGAAACTGTAGAGAAATTGAATGAATACTGATATTGAAATAAACTCATTCTTGTTTCAGACGTGTTTGAGATCATATGAAAACAAATGTTACTATATAGATGAGATTTTCTTCCCCTCATATGTCCAAAAACATATGTTGACAAAGAAACTGCGATGGAGCTGCTTAATCGATAGTGGAATTCAGAATACCAGGTGATGCGACAATTTTTGTGGTGTGTGTATGTGAGTAATATTCATCACTACGATAATGCAAGAACAATTATTCTAAAATGCGACAATTTTTCGACATTTTGAACACAAAATTCTTCGATCATGCAATATTGAAGAAAATTATAGCGTAGACGAGTAGATGATATCATATTTTGGACGTCACAGAGGAAAGTCATTTATACGATGAAAACCTATTATATGGGGATATAAGTTTGGGATTGTTACTCTCCGACTAGGCGTAATAAATAGTTCGTTTTGACCCTTACTAGAGATTCACGGCTTGACTTGAAATAAAGTCAAGCTTTTGTGTTCAGAATTCAAGTCAAGGCAAGCTCTTTTCTCACAAAAGCTTAAAATTCCAGCTTCTTGAATCGCAAAGCTTGAAAGCTAGAGTCAGAACACAATTGCAACAAAACATTAAACTTCCTCTTATATGCAATAAAAGACAGAATAAAGGTTTAAATAATACTGAATATTCGATCGGGAAATATTTAAATGAAATTCAACGTAAAAATCTGAAATATTTCAAAGTGTTGTTGAAGGATACACAAAGAATAAGAACAAAAGTGAAAGTGAAATATATATTTTCAAATAAAACAGCGCAAAAACAAAATAAATAAATTTTTTATAAAAGGACTGAAATAAACTTCTGTGAAAATAAAAGAAATACTTACATTGAAACTTGAGTCAAAAAGAATACAAATAAGAGAACTACATTCTCACTTCATGAGACAGTCGATATTTTGCTGTTTTTGAACTAAGATTTTTATTATTTATTAGTAGTAAAACTATAAATCAGCTATAAAAGAAAGCTGTTAGCATGGAGTCTCATAAAACAGTTAATAATTTATAGTTATTAAAATCATGATATTACAAGGATGAGAGACCTTCGATATAAATAAAAAGAATGATACAGTGAAAAGGAAAATTATGATATGTATGTATATTACTATTACATATCAAGGAGATATTTTCAACTTTTTCACAAACACTTCATAACTTTTTAGGTCTTTTATTTTTTTGGATAGGCTGTTAAATGAGATGATGGCTTAATAGGCAGGTGATTGTCTTCCCTGATGTTACTGTGTGTTAGGTTATTTGCTGCTCTTATATTATAATGATGTACTTCACTGATTGTCCTTAGAATGGTTCTTGATTTTACCACTTTGTATCTCAGTTTAAAGGCTAGCTTTAAGCTCTCAAGTATTTTATTTTTTCAGTGGTAACACATTAACTTTTCGTAGAGTTCTGAGGTTGGAGTTTTATATGGCAGTATATATATATATATATATATATATATATATATATATATATATATATATATATATATATATATATATATATATATATATATATATATATATATATATATATAATCTAATTAGTGGAGCTTGTGTTACCTCAAATGGTTATCAAGTACCTGAGGGACGATTGAACATATGAGTGTAAAGAAAGTTTCTACACTTCTTTGACAAATAACTGCTAATGCGTTTTATTCCACCAATTAACGAAGGTACAGTTCCTATAACTCTATCAATATGTAAAGTCCAATCCAGTTTTTCCAGGTATTTATATGAATTAACTCTTTTTAGATTCTTATTGTTTATCATAATTTGGAGTGGATGCTCGATCTTTTTGTTTTTCTGTATCACGCACATAAATACGCTTTTGTTTTCATTCAGTATGAGCCCATTTTCCTTGAGCCATTTGTTGAATTTTGACAAGTCCTTGTCTACTTTTTCATTTAATTCCTTAAGATCATCCCCTGAGTAGATAAATGCCAGTTTTATACTCTCTACATACAGCAAGTACAGTAATGGGCCCAAGGCGGACCCTTGTACCACTTCCTCACTCAATCCCTGGTACTGACTTCTGGTATCCTCAAGCATTGTGCATAATTCCCTATCTTCCAAGATAGTCCTCAGCAGTTGGAAGGCAGGCCCCCGGATTAATATTTTTCTAACCTCCTCATTAAGGTCTTATGTGGAACAGTATCAAAAGCCTTCTGTAAGTCAATAAATACAACAATGATATATTTGTCATCTTCAAGCTTATAGCAAATGTTTTGGACGAAATCCAGGACAGCTGTCTCTTTAGAAGACCCTGCTTGAAACCCATATTGAAATATCTACGAATTCAACTAATCGCTTCTTTAGAACTTTTCCTAAGACTTTGGAGAATATGGATGTTATCGCGATCGGTCTGAAGTTGCCAGGATCCTATCTACAACCTCCTTTGAATATTTGGATAATTTTTGATTTTTTTGCAATTGCCAGAGAACTTTCCGGTTCTTAATGCTGCATTGATTTCATTCAAAAGGGTGGTTTTGATAGTTCTGTAAATTTGTTTTATATCTCTTGCACTAAAGCCATCAGTATCCTCAGCTGCAGAACTTTTTAGTGAGCCAATTATGGCGTCCAGTTCTTTTTTATCACATTTTCTAAGGTATAGGATTTTGTCGCTTTTATATTCTTGATTATGAATGGTGTCTGAATAGTTATTCTAATATTTTTTCCATATATTTATCTATACTTTTCAATATACGAGTTTAGGGAAAATCCCTGGACTCACGCGCCTTTCGGCTCTCGGGGATTCACCGTTCTCAATTCTTGAAAATTCACTAATTCCGAAAAGGGTTCTGCTGAATATCGCCAAATGTAGTAAACCCTAATCAATCGATTACTAACTTACACTCCTGGGCGCTAGGTGACTGCAGTACATACATTTCGTTCAGTTTTCGATATATCTTCACAAAGAATATTGAGTTTTTAACGAATGATAACCCTCTGAAAGAATCATTTCATTTAAATCTATTCTAAACCATAGGCTACATTCAATATTTTGTTGAGTGCTGTTGATTACAGAAATTCTTTACTCTTCTGAATTGACTGCTGGTTGATTTCTTGCGGAGCTTTTTGTATCTACTTCTTGCGAAACGAATTGTTCAGATGGAACGTACTATGTTCGCAGCCAATTAAAAAATTCTGTAGGACTAGAAATACCACCTTCTTCCTTTGCACCTGTATCAAGCTTTCAAGCAGCTTGAAAAAGCTTGATGTCGAGTCAAGCTTTTGGATTGCATAATCAAGTGAAGTCAAACCTTCGATTTTTCAAAAACTCGAATATTAAGTCAAGTCAAGCTTCTCGAAAAATTTTCAAGCAGTTTGTTTTGATGAAATCCAAATCCTTACCAAGGCTCTCAAACATATGGGTCATGGCGCATCAGTCGTCTAAAATATTAGGCCCGCAACAAAGTTCTCGCTGTTTTTTTATGAAAATGCAACTTTATTGTGGAAAATGATTACAAATGAATAATTCAAAATATTGCTAGCATCGCTAACTACAACTTCTTCCCATCTTTCTGGCGGAGCTCGAATACCGTGGTAAAAGTATTCGTCTTTCGAGGCTATCCACGAATCAAGCCATTTTTCGAGCTCTTCATATGAACGAAACTTCGGATCAGTCAGACCATGTGCCATCGAACGGAACAAGTAATAATCGGATGGTGCAATATCTAGGGAATATGGCGGGTGGGGTAGGACCCCATTTGAGCATTTCCAAGTAGGTTTAAACGGGTTTGGCAACGTGAGGCCGAGCGTTGTCATGCTGTAGAATTACTTTTTCGTGTCTCTGCTCGTATTGTGGCCATTTTTTCGCGCAGTGCTTTACTCAATCGAATTAATTGAGTTCCCCAGTGATGAGTTCGTTCGGTTTCAACAGCTCATGATAAATAACACCGACTTGGTCCCACCAAATACACATCATAACTTTCGCAGCGTGAATATTCGGCCGAGGCGATGACGTAGAAGCATGACCGGGCCGTCCCCAAGATTTTTTTTTTTGATTGCTGTAATGAATCCATTTTCCATCACTCGTTACAATGCGATGAAGAAAACCCTTTCTTTTTTGCCGCAGGAGCAATTGTTCACAGGCGAAAAAACGGCGCTCTACGTCTCTTGGCTTCAAATCATGAGGAACCCAAATTTCTTGATTTTGAATCATTCCCAACGCATGCAATCGCTTGGAAATGGCCTGGCGGGTAACTCCTAAGGCTGAAGCAAACTCGTTGCGTTTGGCACGGATTCTGATTGGAGCAATGCCTCGAATTCAGCGTCTTCGAAGGTTTTTGGCCTTCCTTCACGGGGACGGTCGTCCACATCGAAATTACTGTTTTTGAAGCGACGGAACCAATGCCGGCACGATGTTGCACTTAGAGCAGCATCTCCGTAAACTCTTTGGAGCTCTCTATGAGCTTCAGCCCCCGTTTTCTTCGAATGAAGGAAGAAAATCAACACCTCCCGCAAATGACGATTATTTTGCACAAAATCAGACATTTTCTCACAACTAAAAGTATATGACGCAAAAACAAAATCACTAATGTGTCAAAGTGGTTTGTTTACCATATGTCTAAGCTTTGTTCAATAGGTTCTGGATATGTAAAAATCGACCAGCACTTACTGCTGGAGCCATCTATTGACAAACAGCGAGAACTTAGTTGCGCACCTAATATGCAGACATATTGAAAAATTTGACGAATTCCATTTATACTTTTTAATTTCACTTCACTGTCGTTGCTCTAAGGATTGACATTGAGGGGCACAAAAGGTACTGGGGCGCTGAAGGAAAACCGCATTCCCCCATCACCCCTCTCTCATTCAGGTGTACACAAAGGGAAAGAGAGAGGCTATGTTAAGGATACTCTAGCTGATGATAAAACCATCGTCACCAAATGGAATGACAACACTGATGTGAATGTAGAATCTAATGTTTCAACAGTGTTTCAGGTGACTAGAGTTAAGACGTATTTCTGATCTAAAAAAAAATATATTCACATTGATCAACCATGATTGATTAGATCTTACAATGAAAATATGGGAAGTGTAGATCGTGGCGATCAAAATCTTGGTAAAAGTAGAATAAGTAGGGGAGCGCGGGGCTGGTTTTAACGGAGGTAAGTATTAACAAGCTTATTCCCGCCAAACGCGAAGTGTCAAAAGAATGATACTCGGTTTAGAATACTCTATAAACACAGCCGATCGTGTCCAGACTTGTCAGTGTTCGACCGGCCGTCGCTAGTGATAGTTGTGCACAGGACCCTCGGATTTACAGGTTAGCGAACTTTTTGTACTTCGTAATAAATTGATTTAAGATATTTTTTATTCACTAAATTGAATCAAACTTTATCTTAATTTAATCTCTATTCTATAGACTTTAAAACTATAATAATTGTTTGTAATTATTCTTACTAGATTATTTTCTGTAATTGATGAAGTATAAAAATGATCTTGGGGCTAAAATTAACAATTTGAGCGGGGTAAATATTAACATGTTAATATTTACCCCATATGTAGGTGTTTGATATTAAACGATTATTTTGTGCAATAACTGTGTTTTGTTATAGGATGAGAAATTACAAAGGAAGACCGCACGAGGTTCCACGTCTCAAGAAGTATTTGAGCTGGCAGCCGAAGAAATTATAACAAATAATAGAAAATTTAGAGATGTTGCTGCGAAGTATGACATCTGTCATGTAACACTGTACAAATACGTAAAGAAAAAAAAGGCGGGATTCCTGTTGATGTGGGTTATAAAAAAATCGTCTCGTTTTCAATCTTGACCAAGAAAAATGATAGCAGATTATTTAGTGAAATGTTCTAATATCTATTTTGGATTGCTACCAGATGATGTCAAAAATTAGCTTATGAGCTAGCCATTGCATACAAAATAGATAATATTCCAGAATCTTGGAAAAGAGACGGAAAGGCTGGCAAAGATTGGTTCGCTGGTTTTATGAAACGCAACGCATCCTTGTCTATTCGGAGTCCTGAGGCGACAAGCTTAAGCAGAGCAACATCATTTAACCGTACAAATGTTCATTCATTTTTTGAAAAATATCGAGAAGTTCTTCAACGATACAATATATCTCCGAGTAGAATCTGGAACGTAGATGAGACGGGAGTGACGACGGTGCAGAAACCCAAGAAAGTGGTAGCTCAACGAGGTTCCAAGCAGGTAGGAGCTGTTACGTCTGCGGAACGGGGTACTCTCGTCACAATTGCGGCAGCGGCAAATGCTATTGGTAATTTCATACCATGTATGTTCATATTTCCACGGATCAGATACAGTGATTTATTCATACAAAATGGACCGCCCGGGTGTGTTGGTCTAGGAAATAGTTCCGGGTGGATGTCAGAAAAAGAATTTTCGAAATTTATTGACCACTTTTTGAAACATGTTAAAACATCAGAGCAGGAACCAGTTTTATTGTTGTTGGATAACCATCATTCTCATGTCAATGTGGAAGTCGTCACGAAGGCAAAGAACAACCATATCATTCTTTTGTCTTTCCCACCACATTGTTCTCACAATCTCCAACCACTGGATGTCGGTGTGTATGGACCGTTTAAGAATTATATTAGCCGGCAGCAAACGAACTGGATGGTTAATCATCCGGGAAGACAATGACCATCTACGATCTCCCTGGCATTGTGAAAGAAGCATTTCCTCTGGCATTCACTCAAAACAATATCATCAACTCGTTTAAAAAGCTGGCATTTGGCCGTGCAATGAAGATGTATTTCAAGACTGTGACTTCGCACCATCATTTGTAACTGATCGTCCCGATCCAAATACTGCTTCGATGGGAAACCAGGGATCACTTCAGCCAGGAGATAGTTCTGTCAATCCAGAAGAAGTATCACTTAATCTAGAATCTTCAATTCAAAATGAAATTTTAGATAACATGCCTGACATTCACATAAGTATTTCAGAGGTAATTGATCAGCTATCGCATGTTCCTTCTAATGAGCCGGGACCATCAGATAAGCATCGACTATCGAATGAACCAGGACCTTCAAATATATCAGCATCGCCAAATAAACCAGGACCGTCAAATGATCCAGGACCATCAAAGAATCCTACAGAAAAATTTAATATAGAAACAGTAAGACCCCTTCCAAAAGCTCCTCCACGAGTCGAATCTAAACGAAAGCGTTCAAGGAAATCCACTATTCTCACTGATACTCCCGAAAAATTGGCCTTAGAGGAAGAAGAAAAATTAAAATCATCTAAAAGAGAAAAACTAGTCAGACTGAAATTAAAAATAAGGGTAAAGGGAAAGGTAAAGGTAAAGGTAAATCAACCCGGCGAGTAGAAGTAGAAAAGGTGAAGAAACATATTCTTCAGGATGACAGTGAAGAAGATACCTGCTGCTGTTTAGTTTGCGCTGAGTCTTATAATGACGATGCATCTGGACTTGACTGGATACAATGTATTTCATGCAAAGGATGGGCTCACATTACCTGTATTAAGGGTGATATCAGAAAATACATATGCCTCAACTATTTCTCAGATGATGAGTATTCTGATTAATTCTTGACAAAACAAACTATACAGGCACACATTTCTTGTCTACTTTTAAGTACAAATTAGATAAAGATCATTTGAACTAGTGTAACTTAAAGACTGATACTAAAAGTATTATTTAACGCTGTTAGAACGCTTGTTTAAATACTTAATTGTTTAAGGTAACATTTAGATTCTTAAAACTGTTGATACTTACCAAAAACTTTATGCGACTGATTACGTAATACTTAATTGTTAAGCTTAAACTATTTCAATTAATGTTTCTAGGCTTAAAAGCTTTAATACTCAGTAGATATGGTGGTTAATTAGTATTGATTGATAAAAACTTTAAAGATTGATTATGAAAACTTTAGTAACTTTAAAACGTATAGTTTAATTTGTTGTTAACTTGTTTATATATTTTAATATATATATTATCTATAATACAATATTTTTGTTTGAGTAAATGATGTTTTATTTAAGTATTTCCTAAAAAATTGTCTCTGTTAATAATTGCCCTTACGTTAAAACGTACTAGCTCCGTTAATATTTGCCCCAAATGCGGGCACATATTAACAAATGACTTTTTGGTTTTGACGGCTCTCTTTCTAAAAGCACTTACATACCGAATGTATTTTGCTACT
The DNA here is from genome assembly GCA_013387265.2 of Cryptolaemus montrouzieri. Lineage (NCBI taxonomy): Eukaryota > Metazoa > Arthropoda > Insecta > Coleoptera > Coccinellidae > Cryptolaemus > Cryptolaemus montrouzieri. The sequence goes on along the minus strand of JABFTP020000021.1, from coordinate 93,512,252 downwards.
AATATCATAGCTGAATAACCAAAGCATGTTTTCAATTAAAAATTAAACTAAAAAATTCGTTACCAAAGAAAATATAAACTATAATACAAAATTTGTTAGAACCAGCCCCGCCCTCCCCTACCTGGGAAAAAAACGCTGTACAATACCCTTGGTGCCAACATAAGGGCGATGGCGGAAAATTCAATCAACTCGAATTTAGAAGGTTTATAGCAACCGAACTATAGGAATCAAACATGAAAATGAAAAAAGGGGTCCTTCCGAAATATCTCACACGAGTATGCATGTCATGACCAATTGGGTCATCCCGTTGTTTATAAGAATCAGCAACGATATGCAGTATATCATAAAAAAGGAAATTTTCTCTGCTAAGAAATGTTGCTTGCATCCAAAGGATAATTTTGTTGTATATCATTTAATGTTTAGACGTTCAAATAAATGAAAATGAAGGCTTTATTTGAAATCATTCGATAATTTCATGTGTTTACGAGGTTTGTAAATGAAGCAATAAGACTGGCAACGTCGCTTCCGATCCGGTTTTCAGCAGCGTCAAGTGCACATATGATACGTCTCCACTATGAATTTGAACTCGGCGTTTGTTTGTTCGTAGCGTTAGTTTTCGTGGAACAGTTTTTCTTTATAAAATTGAGTGGCATCAATTTTGAGCAACGCTGCACTTACAAGTTTTGCTTCAAACTTGGACACAATGCAGCCAAAATATTAGAGAAACTTCGGCAGGTATATACAGAAAGCGGAAGGCCTTCAAGTGCAAACACAGATGAAATTGTCCGAGATCTTGAAGGGTTGATCAATTCGAATCACACTTCCATTCATCAGATTTTGACAAATGAACTGGAGATGAGAGAAATTGGTGCAAAAGTAATTCCAGAAAATCTTTCTCAAGACCAAAATCATCTCGGAAAGGAGTCATTATTGGTGACGAGTCTTGGGTGTTTGAATACGACCGAGAAACCAAACGCCTCTGCAACCTCTCGAAAGGCCAAAAAAAGAACGAATGAGATGTGATCGAATGCATGCTGATACGCTCTTTTTTTGATAGCCACGGAATTTTCCACAAAGGTTAATCAACATTTTTACCGAGAGGTCCTCGAAAGACATTCATGTAATCAAAAACAACTGGGTGTTTTATCACCACTCGCGCCATGTCACACTGCAGTTTTCAGCCAGTAAAAACATTCCTGTGGTTCCTCAGTTTCCCCATTCACCAGACATGAGTCCTTTTAACTTTTTCAGGCACTCATTCTGAGATACTTGAGAACATCCAAACATCTGTAACCCACCAACTGAAGACTATTCGAGTATCCAAATTCCAGTAAAGCTATGATGAATGGAAAGCCATCTTCAGCGCTGTGTGGATTCCCAAGGAAACTATTTTGGGGGAGACAATATTGCATTGTTATCATATTTGAATGAAAAAACGAAAAAATAAGTCTCATCACATTTACATACCCCGTATGTACTACAACTGTCCTGTTATACAGTGTGTTCCAACGAAAATTTGACCCCCCCTATAACTCCGAAATGAGTAACATTAGCGAAAAACACCAAGACACGTCGATTTTTGTTTCGAGGGGCAGCATTTTTCGAAATAATTCGAAACTTCTCAGATCAACCCCTACCCCCAGCAACCCTAACTTTGAAATTCATCATAGGAATAAGGGTCGAGTGGCACCTTACTGAAAAGGTCTGTCAATTCTCCACCTTGATTTGTCATTTTAGAATTTTAAATTAACATACAGGGTGTCCCAACCAAGGGTGAAGTTGAATTCCTGGAAATCCCAAATACTAAATGAAATAGATTCATTTTGGCATAATGCAAGCGCAGGTTTATGCTCGGTCTAGAAAAACGACCTACACTTGTGAATTTGGAGTTGGTGCAATCAACCCCCTATTTCCAGCATCCCCAACTCAAAAATCATTCGATCGATAATAGGTCAAGTGGCACCTCGTTGGAAAGGTACTGCAATTTTCTCTTCGAATTTGGTATTTTCGAAATTCAGAATCATCATACAGGGTGTCCCGAAGCAGGAACATTGAAAATCCAAATAACTTTTGAAACTCGTTCATTTCGGTATACGAGAACATGTTTGATCCGAGAATAGGACTTTCTTGTGTGGTTATAGAATTTTTGCAATCAACCCCTTCCATTCAGCATCCCCAACTTGAAAATCATACAAATAATTCAAGTGGCATATCTTCAGAAAGGTTTTTGAATTCCAGAATGATTAAAGCATTTCATTCAGTTCGGCTCTCCATACAGGATGTCGCTTTCGAAAAATTCAATATCGTTATTTGAAATTATCAACTAAAATTAATTCGAAACTGTTAAAAGTATTGGGGTACGATGTGTTGAGCATCAATTACGAAGAAATAAAGCTGATTTCTGCATTGAAAATGTTCACATTTTTTCATTTCCATCTGGCGTGCAGTCATCTGTTATTTCTCATTTTTGCAATGAAATATTATTATTATTCAGATCAGTTCCTCATTATTGTTGTTGTTCGTCAGTTGAAATTAATCTGAAAATGGTTTATTCCACTGAGGAAAGGGTCGAAATTGTATCGACGTATTCTCGAAATAACAGTTGTGCCAAAGAAACGGCAAGGATATTCGATAGGAACCATCCTGAAAGAGAAAGGAGTCAGTCACCAGTACGTTAAATATTTGGTTGACAAATTCCTAGCTACGGGTTCGGTGGCAAACAAAAACATGAAGTGGCATGTCCTGTCAGAAATGAGGCAACGGAAGTGGCAGTAGTGGGTCATCTACAAATGGAGAATACTACTTCGATCAGAAAACTATCTCGTCTGACTGGTGTATCAGCTACAACTGTCCATAGAATCGTGAAACATCACAAATTTCACCCCTACAAGGTAAAATTAGTGCATGAAATAAACGAAGATGATCCAGATCGTCGTTTACAGTTTTGTGAAAATCTAAGTGAAAACCTAAACGCTAATCCAAATTTTCTGAATAACATCTGTTTTTCTGATGAAAGCACCTTTATGCTCAGTGGTGAAGTGAATAGACATAATTGTCGATATTGGGACACACAGAATCCTCATTGGTTTAGAGAGGCCCACACGCAAAGGCCTCAGAAGTTGAACGTTTGGGCAGGAATTTTTGGCAATCATCTAGTTGGGCCTTTCTTTATTGAGGGTAATCTGAATGGAAATGGCTACCTACAGTTGTTAGAGGAACACATACATCCTAGATTGACAGAAATTTTACAGAACGATCCAACTCTTTCTGAGGACGAAATGCGTTTTCAACAAGACGGTGCTCCTCCGCATTATGATGCTCAGGTGCGCCAATATTTAGACGAAAATTTCCCAGGAAGGTGGATTGGTAGAAGAGGACCTGTTGAGTGGCCAGCCAGGTCACCAGATTTAAATCCCCTAGATTTTTTTTGTGGGCCATCTAAAATCTAAAGTTTATGCCACAAGACCAGAAAACCTGGAGGAGCTGCGGATGAGGATTATCACAGAATGCCGACTTTTGACTCCTGAAGTTTTCGCTAATGTGAGAAGAGAGTTCGAAAATCGTCTGTATAACTGTATGGAGGTGGGCGGAGGTCATTTTGAACAATTGTTGTAATAATCAAGTTAGTTTTTGTTTTCAATTGAATACAAGTTCAATAAATCTCGTTTTCCTGTTTAGATGAGCATCCAATCAGTTTCTCCATCATCCCTCATCCTGAGCCTCACGCCAGAAAACCTCGATTGCCAAACTGAAACCAATGCCTCAGTGATTCAGAAAATAGAAAAATCTTTCTGGAACTTTGCCACTCAACCTGTAATCACTTGTATGATTTTTTGAGTTGGGGATGCTGAATGGAAGAGATTGATTCCAAAAATTCACGCAAGAGAGTCTTATTCTCGAATCAAACATAAACATGTTCTCGTATTATACCGAGATCAACTTAAAATTCTAAAAATGACAAATCAAGGTGGAGAATTGACAGACCTTTACAGTAAGGTGCCACTCGACCCTTATTCCCTATGATGAATTTCGAAATCAAGGTTGCTGGGGGTAGGGGGTTGATCTGAGAAGTTTCGAATTATTTCGAAAAATGCTCCCCCTCGAAACAAAAATCGACGTGTCTTGGTGTTTTTCGCTAATGTTACTCATTTCGGAGTTATAGGGGGGGTCAAATTTTCGTTGGAACACACTGTAGTTTCCACTAATACCAACATTTCACAATTGGAAAAAATGGTGAATCCATGAAAAAAGTTCCGTTAAAAATAGTTTCAGGGTTATAAGGGTTGAGAAATCAAAATTTAAAGACTACTTAATTATTAGGGTAAACTTATTTTTCTTTTAACGCTCATGTGGAAAACTAATAAGCACCCGTAGCATATCAATCTCTGTCCATTAAATTTCTCTTTCTGTATTACAGATTTTCAAGAATCATTAATTCATCATGCAAAAAGTCAACGACGGAACAATTCATACAGACATTATTCGAACCTCGAGATTCGATAAATGATATTGACATTGTAGCATAACAAAGTTCCTCATCATATTTCAAGCACTTATCTGAAATATAAACATTTCATGGGTGATAAGAAAAATGTAGACGGTGTCTTGGCAACAGTGCAACAGTCGCCAATTCTACGTTTTATTACTCACGTCCCGGGGCAAAGATGAGGAAATTGTTAAACAAGAGCAACATGCACGTCTAGACTGCGCTTTGCGGAACGAATCTTTTTCAGCTGACTGCTAAACCTTCTAACAAAAATCATCATTACGAAAATCCAATCTTAAGAATTAGTCTTTTAAATTTGGTACAGAACCATTTTCACTAACACTAAAAGAGACAAAAACGCCAAAAGAGAGATCCACAAACATAAAAATCCCACCCGGTTCTCATCACGGAGAGAAAAATTAGGTACGACGGCATAAACAGCAATTAAACTTTAGAAAACTATGGGTCTATATTTTACTTTACAACGAACTGGTCCTTCTAACCGCCGGGTCGTTAAGTTGAGAAACCTTTTCTACATACTTTTAGAAACAAAAAGTACCGTGACTTTGCAAATAGTTTATATTAATTTTCTGGCAAATTTATTTTGTTTGTATCTAACCCAACCTGACAAATCCTAGCACAAACTAAAAATTGATGAAGCTGAAATGTTTTCGTTCATTGGCCGGTGCCATCTTTCGAAGTAGTCTCCTTTGTAAATGACAACAATACAGTACACTAGCGTTATTAGAGAATTAAAGCAAATGTCATCAACGTAAACGTAAAGCTCTAACGCAAACGTAGGAATCTGGTTACGTAGTGACATAAGGAATGGCTATATCTTTAATTAAAGCATAACTACATCCGTGAGCCGTTACGTAGGGACATTTCCTTCTTACTAACCTTAAATCAGTGTTCTGCTCAAATTATTCCAAAACTTCAATTAGGCTAATTAAAGAAGATATTTTGGATTTAGGTCTTGTATTGCATTCTTTCATCATTAGCCAAAAACTTTTTCACTACATTTTTAAGTCTTTCTCTCGGTGTTCTAACACAAATATTCTTGCCCGTAATTTGTAATACATTAACCCTTATGGTGACCCATCTCTTGGGATCTTCGTAGGGATTTTGCCCCAGAACCTCTCTGGTCAGGTGTAAATCATCGTCTTTCGTGAAATGATTCCTTTTATTACTCATAATTATACTACAAATTCACTATCGAAAGATTGAGCGTTTTGTTTTGATAAACCATAACCTAGAAATCTCAGCTAGAAATGTCAACGCGTCAACGTTTGCGTTTTCAACGTACGCAGCAAAGAATATGTTTACGTCGGACGTAAAGTAGAAACGCAGAAAAAATCGAACTGCGCATGCTTAGCTGTCATTTCTTACGGTTACGTTTGCGTATGATGCACTGCTTTAATTCTCTATTGTGAACGGCTTGCAGAATCTTTTGCATCAGCGCTCTGTTGTGTGAACAATCGGCACCTTTTTGTGAACAGGAGTTAAGTGTTCAGTATTACGAGGATGAAATGAGACATATCATTCAATCAAATACACATGTACTCATTTTGTATTTTTGGAGTTCATAGACAGATGTGCTTAGTGTTTAAGAATTGATTTCGCTGATAAAATATTGGCTAAATCAACAAAAAAAGATTTTGAGTCATAAAGAGAAAACTTTTTACATATAGAAGAGCTCTGAAACGGTTTAACTGTCATTAGTTTATCAAAAATCTATCCAGGTCGCCAAATCCACTATATACTCCATTAGAAATAAACAACGAAAAATGTCGGAAGTAGTTGAACACAGTTTGAAACCAAGCAAGATCAAAAAGAGGATTCTGAGGAAAGCTGAATATCCTGTAATGGACACAAACTCTACAAATGGTTCGTGAAACGAAGAGAATGAAACTTTCCCGTTTCTAGAGAAAAGCTCCAAAGAAAGCTCTACATTTGCATGAGAAGATGATGTCACCAAACGATGCAAGCGATGGATATTTGCGACGTTTCAAAAGTCAATATGAGATACGATTTTTGATTATCGCAGATGAAAAACTATCCTCGCTACTAAAATTAGTTCATCTATACATGTTCACTGAACTTATACGTATTGTGAACTCCTACTAGGCCAATTGAGGAATCGTAGGAGTCTGTTTTGTTAACACTATTGGTATATTTCGTGAGAGAAAAAACACAATAGATCGGTAAAATTATGACGCGAGAGACGTAGGTGTCTGAGACTAGCGGAGTATGCGACTACTTTTTGCGTACATTAGATATCAATTCTAAGACTTAAAATGACACTTCAGCAAAGCATATTTTATTTGAATACTGACTATAACAAACTGGGTTAATGGTTTTAAACAAAATACAGCGACTTCCCAAAGAGTGGGAAGATATTTTAAGATGCAAAATGATTTGCACTTACCCAAAAGTTGGGGATAGAGAAAACATCTCATTGGTACGGATTGTATACCAACTGGTAACGATTCATCCCAGTTTACTTTCAATGCCCAAAGTTTTTTGCATCATGATTTTGGCTACAATAACTACTGGAGCTACGAGGATAGATTGATAAGTTTTCTGCCTGACCAAGAAAAACAACGTTTTTAAGAATTTTTTTTATTTCTCAACATCATCTCCTTTAAGGCTGATACATTTCTCATAGCGGTGTTCTAGTCTAGTAATGCCATCACTATAGGCTGATTCGTCAAGTTCCTCAAAATACCCATTTAGAGCTTTGATTACTTCTTCATTGCCCGCAAATCACTTACTCCAGGCTATGTTGAGGTTATAAAACAGATAATAGTCACTCGGGGCTAGACCTGGAGAGTAGAGAGGGTGCGGCATCAATTCGAACTTCAGATCATAGATTTTAGCCATGGCAACGTGCGAAAAATGCGCTGGTGCGTTATCGTGATGAAACAAAATTTTTTTCTCCGCCAAATGAGGTCGTTTAATCTACACCTCGTGGCTGAAACGTTGCAATAAGTCTGCGTAATATTCCCAAAAGACTGTAGCCATAACCTTGTTTACCAATAAAATTGTTTTGCCTTCTTTGGAGTTAGTTCCCCTTTTTCAATCCACTGTTTAGACTGTTGTTTGGTTTCAGGAGTGTAGTGGTGGACCCAAGTTTCGTCAACAGTAACGAATCGACGCTTGGATTATGCTTATACAGCGCCAAATTGGCTGTAGAAATGGTTTTTCGAACGGTTGAATATGATGGGGAGGATGTCCCCAGTGTTGAATCAATCTCTTCTTCAATTTCCTTCGGCGTTAACCCTTCAAATAGAAGTATTTGATGACAGCACGCTTTTCCAATTTTCCATTTACTCAAACAACACAAAGGTGTCTTATTCAGCGTGCTCTCAAACGTCAACTAACGTGGGGATCGGGCTGAAACTATACCTACAAGCTATCTAAGGAAGGTACTGTAGGAAGCCACCTCCTAAGTAGGCCTAGTGGCGCCATCTCTTGGTCAGGCCGAGACTTATCAGTCCAGCCTCGTAAAAGATCCAGAGGCTCATATACTTTCGCAATTTCAGATAAGATTAATCGCTTATTCATTCTTTTTTGATCCGCTAAGGGTCCAACGGTGTAGTTAATGGTATCGTTCCCGGACTTCCATTTGAGATTCAAAGTTTTGATCAATGTCGATCCAGTTAAAAGCAACTGTTAGTTGATGTTTTCAGATGGGATGCCATTGAAGATTTCAGATTCATTTGATGCCCATTGACGGATTTTCAATCCGCCTCTGAAGAATTTTCGATAGCTTTTCACGTATAGTTATAACTTCTTCTATTGCATTGGCCCCTGTTAACACATCATCAACATAGAGATCTTCCTTCAGTATTCTAGATCCAATAGAAAAATCATGTTCTTCATTTTGAGCTAGTTGTTATCAATGTATCGCCAAAAAAGGTGCTGCTGATAATCCGGAGGAAACCGTATTCAGTTGATACGTTTGTTACTTGCCTTCGCAGTTGTACCGAAGGACCCTTTGATATTTTCGCTTTTGTTCGTGGACAAGCAATTGTCTTTATATTTTCTCTATGTCACCGATGATGACTACTTGATATTTTCGAAATCTAAGTATTAGGTGCGCAACTAAGTTCTCGCTGTTTGTCACTAGATGGCTCCAGCAGTAAGTGCTGGTCGATTTTTACATATCAATAACGTTTTGAACAATGCTTAGATATATGGTGAACAAACCACTGTGTCACATTAGTGATTTTGTTTTTGCGTCATATACTTTTAGTTGTGAAAAAATGTCTGATTTTGTGCAAAATAATCGTCATTTGCGTGTGGAAGTGTCGATTTTCTTCCTTCATTCGAAGAAAACGTCGGCCGAAGCTCATAGAGAGCACCAAAAAGTTTACGGAGATGCTGCTCTAAGTGAAACAACGTGCCCGGATTGGTTCCGTCGCTTCAAAAACGGTGATTTCGATGACGGGACGACCGTTCCCGTGAAGGAAGGCCAAAAACCTTCGAAGACGCTGAATTGGAGGCATTGCTCCAACGATCCGTGCCAAACGCAAGAAGAGTTTGCTTCAGCCTTAGAAGTTACCCGCCAGACCATTTTCAAGCGATTGCATGCGTTGGGAATGATTTCAAAAGCAAGGAACTTGAGTTCCTTATGATTTGAAGCCAAGAGACGTTGAGCGCTGTTTTTTCGCCTGTGAACAACTGCTCCAGCGGCAAAGAAGAGAGGGTTTCCTTCGTCGCATCGTAATAGGTGATGAAAAATGGATTCATTACAGCAAACCAAAGAAAAAAAATCTTAAGGATTGCCTGGTCATGCTTCTACGTCATCACCTCTGCCGAATATTCACACTGCGAAAGTTATGCTGTGTATTTGGTGGGACCAAGACGGTGTTATTTATTATGAGCTGTTGAAACCGAACGAAACCATTACTGGGGAACGGTATCGAACTCAATTGATGAGATTGAGTAAAGCACTGAGCAAAAAACGACAACTATACGAGCAGAGACGCTAAAAGGTAATTCTATAGCATGACAACGCTCGGCCTCACGTTGCCAAAACCGTCAAAACCTACTTGGGAACGCTCAATTGGGAAGTCCTACCACAACCGCCATATTCCCCAGATATTGCACCACCGATTATTACTTGTTCCGTCCGATGGCACATGGTCTGGCTGATCAGCAGTTCCGTTCATATGAAAAGCTCGAAAAATGGCTTGATTCGTGGAGGGCCTCAAAAGACGAACATTTCGACCGTCACGGTATTCGAGCTCTGCCAGAAAGAGGGGAAAAAGTTGTAGCTAGCGATGGGCAATATTTTGAATGATTCATTTGTAATAATTTTGTCACAATAAAGTTGTATTTTCATAAAAAAAACAACGAGAACTTATTTGCGGACCTAATGGTAGCGTAATAAGGTCTGTTTGTATAGTGGGACCAACCATGAAAGCGTCGTTGAGTGAAATTCCTGTACTAGTTTTAGCTGACCCATCGGAAATTATCCGGAATGCTGTTGAGAGACTTGTCTTTATTAATTAAAACTGTGTGATGCGGTAAATAGAACCCATTTTCCAGTCCCTCATTTTTTCCAACAATAGATATATCCTAGATCCAAATATTCCTGAAAAATATTTCCGTATTGGACTCTTAATTCCAAGTTTTACTTGAACTTTGCTTCTAACCCTTTTAGTCGTTTTCTTGGTTATGTTATAGAATCTCCAAGTTTATGAATTTTTCATTGAACGTGCCACTGAATATCGCCCAGATTTATCCCTTCTGATATTCCTCACAAAAGGATCTTCACATGCCTTCTCTTCGTTATTGAAGTGTCGTCTCACTTGCCCTTCTTCTATTTCCCAAAATTTCGTCAGATCGAAATCTAAATTGTTTGTAAAATGGCAGATTGGTCGTTGAATTTTATACTCAATAGGTGCACTTCCTCCGATCACCCATCCCAACAGTGTTTTCTGCAAGTAAAATCTGTTCAACATTTAGAAATATTGATCTTGTTAATACATAAAATTGAAAGTGCGATTCCGGTTTCAAGAAGCATATCTACAGCGGCGGGTTGATGAAAATTGAGATCTGCGAGCGATGTGTTATTAGGAATATTGAGTTTATTTCGACAAATGGCTTCATGCGGAATTCGATCTGATATGGAAAGTATAATCAGAAATCTGACATTTCTTTCATAACTGTAAGTTCTGGAAGTAATCTTAGTTGTGACGAACCTTCTTGATACAGTTGATAAACCATCAAGGGCGCCGATAGGAACTTGGCATTGTTTTATATGCAATCCGAGTTTTGTAGCCAACTCTTCAGTAATAAAATTTGAATTCGCACATATATCAATCAATGGTTCGGCGTTCGAAAGGTTTTTCCTTAGTATCAAATGCATTTATTGACGCTGTAAACATAAGAGTGCCCATATTTGCGTTTGCGACGAGAGCGACGGAGTTTGGTTTTTCTGGTTCCTTATGCTCATGTAGATATGCTTGTGGCGGAGCATCACTAGAAGTTCCAACTTTGTTATTTCACTTGATTGGCACTGCTGTTTGCATGATTTCTACACCAACCATTGAAACCTAATGATTTATTCTGGACTACTCTGTCGCTAATTGGCAGATAGTTTTGGCAATGTTCCACATTGATATATGAAATGTGAATCGTTACACATGACAAAACTGGGTACTTAGCTTTTTCTTTTCGTAATCGGGTTAGGTTAGGTGTTGTGCTTGGGCTATTTGTTGCAATGATTTCCTTTGTGGAGATTGATGTGAGTGTTTGTGATCTTCCTATGTTCTAGAGGAATCTGAACAGTTTGCTCTTTTTTCCAGAAAATTGAGCAAGTTTTTATAAGATGGCATATTTGTATCTTGTAAGTTTCCATTGCCAGATTGTATTCTGTCCTATTATGGACAATATCAGTTCAATGTTCATATACTGTTGAAAGGTATCCCACATCAATGTGATGTCCACTTCTCAGGTAATCCGTCGAATTTCGGAATTGATATTTGTGGTAATGTTATAGGAAGCGAAGGTTGCAATCTCGTAATTGGTGCAGAAAGATTCAGTGATACATTAGCAGGTTGGTTTGGTTAGTCTGAGTAATCGGCGTGTTTTTCCAACGCTTTTTTTCTCTTTGTTACCTCTGTGAGATCGATTTCTTCAAGCTGATCTTGAAGATCGTAAAACTTGTTGCATTGCAGTATTACAAGAGATGCTTGAAGATTGAAATATAGGAACTGTGTTTTAAGGAATTTTACTTAATAATTGCGATTCGTAACGCGTTTCACTACACCGTAGCTTCTTCAGACGAATGAATGTACAGAAAATAAGAATGAGAATATAAATATAAATGTTCTTGAGTAATTAAAAGCTTATTGGGTTGCTTCTTCTTAAGTGGTTATTCATGACAGGTATAACCAATAAAATTAAGGAATAGATTGCTCCCCGAAGAGATTCAATAGAGGTGAAGGGCTTAATTCGACTTGTTCATTGATGAGTCTACCTGAGTGTTTGTATTTATTGATATCTAAAGTTTCCCAAAGATCTACCTTCCAATATTTATTATCTGTACGCATAATTTCAAACTGTGGGTCGAAAGAGTGATTATTTTCTAAGAGATGATTCGCGTAATTTGAATCTGATTTTTATTTGAAAAACTGCGTTTATGTTCCGATATTCTAATATTAAAATTTCTATGTGTTCTACCAATGTAGAAATTATCACAGTCATTGCAATTCAATCTATAAACACCTGATTTATTGTTTTACCTGATTTGGATTTATTATTTTTATATATTTGCCTAAATTATTATTAGTTTGGAAAGCTATGTTGAAATTATTGCTACTCAAGAATGATTTCAGTTTCTCACTAATAATGCCAACGTAGGTTAAGGTGTTGAATTTTTGTTTCAATTTATCGACAGGGTAAACTTCATTCAATGCGATTCTACTTTGTTTTATTTTAAAATATTATTTATTAGTTTGGGATTGTAACCATTATTTTTGGCTATTTGTTTAATCAAATTTAATTCTTTGTTAAAATTTTCTGGTGATATCGGGATGTTAATCAATCTATGAATAAAACTATTGAATCCTGACATTTTATGTTGATACGGATGACACGACCAGTTATATATTATAATATCTGTATGTAGATTGATTAACATCCCGTTATTACCAGAAAATTTAAACGAAGAATTAAATTTGATTAAACAAATAGCCGAAAATAATGGTTACAATACCAAACTAATAAATAATATTTTGAACAAAAACAAAGTAGAATCGCATTGAATGAAGTTTACCCTGTCGATAAATTGAAACAAAAATTCAACATCTTAACCTACGTTGGCATTACAAGTGAGAAACTGAAATCATTCTTGAGTAGCAATAATTTCAACATAGCTTTCCAAACTAATAATAATTTAGGCAAATATATAAAAATAATAAAACCAAACCAGGTAAAAACAATAAATCAGGTGTTTATAGATTGAATTGCAATGACTGTGATAATTTCTACATTGGTAGAACAAATAGAAATTTTAATATTAGAATATCGGAACATAAACTCAGTTTTTCAAATAAAAAATCAGATTCAAATTACGCGAATCATCTCTTAGAAAATAATCACTCTTTCGACCCACAGTTTGAAATTTTGCATACAGATAGTAAATATTGGAAGGTAGATCTTTGACAAACTTTAGAAATCAATAAATACAAACACTCAGGTAGACTCATCAATGAACAAGTCGATTTAAGCCCTTCGCCTCTATTGAATCTCTTCCTGTCATAAATAACCACTTAAGAAGAAGCAACCCAATAAGCTTTTAATTACTCAAGAACATTCATATTTATATTCTCATTCTTATTTTCTGTACATTCAATCGTCTGAAGAAGCTAAGGTGTAGTGAAACGCGTTACGAATCGCAATTATTAAGTAAAATTCCTTAAAACACAGTACTTGTTTTTCATTATTGATAATGGAATTTTACCAAGTAAAAGCCTCCCAAATTCAAATATAGGAACTGCTAGACAACTAGATCAATTTATAACTTACATCAATAGCATTCATCACAAGATTAAATTCAAAATAGAGAGAGAAGTCGATTATCAGATTCACTTTTTAGACCTAGCAATCACGCATGAAAATAGCACATAAGTTTTGATATATATCAAAAACCCACCTCTCCTGATATTTGCATCCCTTATAACTCTACACACCCAAAATCTCCAAAATGCGCCGCGCTTAATTCAAAGATGGGTTTTCTCTCCGCCATTATCCGAAGAAAATATGTCCAGGGAAGTGTCAACTATTGAAAAAATAAATAGGAACAATGGTTATCCCTCAAATATAATAAACGAAATGATCAGAAAGAAACAAATACGAATAGCATATCATAATATTCAACAACGTATGGAAGCAACTAATACAGATAAAAAAATGTCATTAACATATTTTGGCCCTATCAGCGAGAAGATTGCAAATGTCATTTCCAAACAACATAGAGAAGTTGTTTTCAAAACCCACATGAAACTCTCCCAAGAATTTTTCAATAATAAAGATAAAACTGATACATTTGTCTAAATAGTTCATTCAAATCTGCTTCCGCATTATATTGTATCGAAAATGGCCATCATTTTCCATCCATAGATAAACTTCAAATCATTCTCAGAATACCTAAAGGGCAAATGTTAGATTTCTCAGAATCCCTCGAAATTTTCAAACTCCAACAAACTCCATATAGATAATCTTCTGAACGACCACTATAGCCGAGCTTATTCGTCTTTAATTAATATCTTCAAATAATACCTGCTTTTATCATGATTAATTTATTAGCTCTTGATTTCACCCTTATTAATTTTGTATCTAGCTGTTTATGTATGTATGTATTTTTAACTTTAGTTCAGCTGAAGATGGTCGAGAGACAGAAATTGCAATAAATCTCTTGTCACAGTATAATACATAATTTGATTTCTTATTACAAACCTGGCCTTTTTTTGACGAATTTGCCCCCCTCAAACGCCACATAACGGTCAGGTAATATTCTTTATTTATCGTCTGACGTTCTGGCGAGTATTCCGAGTTCAAAACACCGCGATAATCAAAGAAAACTTTACCTCGACTTTTGATCGACTTTGACGTGGTTTTTTCGGCTTCGGTTCAGTTGGAAGGCGCCATTCCGAAGCTTGTTAACTGGTTTGCAAGTCAAACTCATAAACTCATGTCTCATCACCAGTTACAATGCGTTTCAAGAATGTGGAGTCGAAATTGTCTCGTTCTAGCATGTCTTGAGCGACCTTCACGCGATTAAATTTTTGAAGAAAATTCAGACCTTTTGGAACTAGACAAGCGGCAACGCGTTTCATGCCCAAACAATCGTTTAAAGTACGTATTGATTCATGAGACACAGAAAGTTCATTGTCTATCTCTCTCAAACTTAAATTACAATTTTCAATCACAACATCCTTAACTTTATCGATGTTAACTTGAGTTAAAGATGTTGATGGCCGACCAGAACGAGGCGAATCTTCCAACACATCGCGGTAGCTGTTGAATACACTTCCACTCACATGAACGTGTTTTTGATGAAAGTCAATTCACTGTAAGCCATCTGCAACATTTTCAGCGAGTCGACACACGAAATTCCATTTATTATTTATTTGTTCGATATTTTTATCTATTGTAAAAATCGCGAAACATATTTGTGAGAACTAACAAAATCGAGTACTATGCACAAACTGAATGACAGATCGCCTGTAAACTCCGCGTCGGTATAGAAAACAGTTCTGCCAACTCAGCAACGAGAGGAATTTTGAAAATCGGTCTAGGCAAATTTTCTGAATAATCAATTCCCGGTACTTCTTTGACAGACTTCATGTATTCCCAAGAATTTCAACCACCCAAATTCACAAAAAAACACTTCAATGAACTACAGAGCATTCTCAGTACCTTTATCATCAGAACACTATGAAGAAGAAATTGAAAATAGTATCGTGTTTTGATCGTGATTTAATTGACAAAATATTTCAACGAAAACTATTAATAGCTATTTGCCTAATATATCCAATTGTAAGTAACAATCCGAAAAATTCATCCCTTTTGCTTATTTCGAACAAATAAATGAAAATCTTCCAAATAACTTTTCGAAATTGATATCTAAAATTGCATTCAGATCTCAAAATAAACTTTCATTGTCCTCCCTTATAGGGAGTTTGAATAAATCAGGAGTCGATAAGTTATCTTGTCCAGACTGCAATAATTTCTACATAGGTCAAATTGGTCGTTCCTTCAAAATTGGATATGAAGAACATCAAACTTCATTCCTAAAAATAAACAAGATTCAAGATTATCTTAACACTGCATCCCAATTGGCAAAATGCCCCAAAGGGTAGAAAACTCAATTACCTAGAATTAGTTTTTCAAATCACTTTTCAGTTAGAACTTTCAGATTATGACTGACCTGATCTATGTGAATCTCAAATAATCGATGTAGTCAAATAAAAACTCCCTTTCAATACTTTGGGAAATGCATAAACAATATCTGGGTTTTTCAAAATTCATATAGATTTCATGTCACTTTGTACTTGTTTTGAAACTGTATGATGACCAACGAGATTTCAAAGTCGCGGCAGCATTGCTCTATTAATTTAATCTATTTGTTATTAGTGAAACTATAGTGAAATATTCCATTTCTGTTGTAACGAAACTTGGTGGTTATAACATCAACGTACCTTAAAAATGCATTTTGGTTACACTCAGTAAACAGATTAGTAAACTACGAAACTAACACTCGAAAAATCAGCAGTGTAGTGAAATTATTAGGCATCATTTGAATTTGAAGAAAATAGAACGCATTTATTTGTTGGTAGTAAAAACATTCTTATTTTAATCGCTCTAAGTGGTCAAAGAAGGCAATCGTATGATTGAGGGACCAAATCAAGGGAAAAGTCCTCATTTGAAGAGGAGGAAAAAAATTTTGGCTAACAATATAATGAATGCAGTTTCACAGACCAAAATCATGGTATTAAAAATAATAACTCTTAAAAAATTGAAGAATTACAAGGACCTTTACAAAAAGATAAATAATCCTAGATGATCCAAGGATCAATCAGGGGATGTGGAATAAGGCTTTCTTTCATTTGCACCTACTTTGGGGTTGTAGGTACCTCAATACGACGACAAATCATTCCTTTGATCTAGAACTCGCCTTTTCTCTCTACTAAGGTGCATTAAATACTTGGATGCAATTTGTTAGCCTTGCATTATTAGTGGAGGTTCTCCAGCGGGGATATTTCTAGAAGACGTAGTTGCTTGCGTATTGTTCGTGTTGAAGCTCACCAGGTTCAACTGAACCCACTCAGATATCCTCTGTAAGAGTTTAAGTTATTAATTTGTTGACATCTCTGACGCTGAGATTCCATAGCTGTAATCGGCCGCAGACTACTGAAAGACGAAACCAGGGTACAATCGTCTACAAAACCGAAGATCTTGTTCTCTGTAGATGACAGAAGATCGTCTACCTACAATAGAAGCAATAGAAGAAACGCTTAGCAAATATATAGAACCCAGGCGGTACTTTTCCCGTAATATATTTCAAAGGACTTATTGAACATAATTTCCCGAATTTCAATGGGTTTATAAATCACAATTCCATTCGAAGGGCTCTCATACTCATTGAAGCTCTTGTCCGTTTCATGTAATGTAATATTTTCACGATTAATTCGGCAGGACACGTACACAGGAAGCTTTCTTGACTCCGCATCGGAAAATCCGAATAGAAACAATGAATTCTTAACTATTTCCTTCATGACTAATAGAATTTATCCGTTAGTATCAGATGATCAATACAGAAATGAGCGATAAGAATCACATTAAATCACATCGAGAGGAGTGTCATGATGATTAATGGAAAATATAAATGAATTATGAATAACGTTTTACATTTTCATTTGTCCAGATATGAAGGTATGAACCGCATGATAAAAATATTACTAGTTGAACACTAGTGGCCGTTACTTCATGCAAATCCATTTCAAAGAAATGATAAAAGAAAATTTGATTCACACTGCGCCTTCTTCAGATTAATACAAAATAAAAACTAAACTATTTTTTATTCCTAACTCTTGGGAAGAGGCGATGCCTGTCATACCACAGGTCGCCAAGATGATTTGATGTTTGTGTTAACTTGCTTCTTGAGGAAGAGGGCCAAATTGTAAGTTATCGGAAAGATATCTGATGGAAGTGAGTTCCACAGCACACAGGACCTGTAATCAAAAAAGTTATCATAAAGAGAAGTACGTGGCGTAATTAGTTCGAACGTCCGCTAATGAATATTTTTTGCAAGCCTGGTTCTTCTCTGAAACTGGATTCTTCAGAGCATTAAGCATAGAAAAAAGAAAGATCAGCAACCTGCCGCCTTCGAGCGAGAGGCTGGACATCACGCGTGATCTCAAGGTGATCGATGAGGCGCACTGCTCTCTTATCAGTACCATCCAATAGATGTAATGAATGTTTATTTTAATATGTTTACCTAAGTTATTAGAAGTTTTGAAAGCTATATTAAGATTTTGTTTGACGAGAAAGGATTTAATATTTGTACTTGCAGAACCGCAGAATGTTAAACTGTTGAATATTTTATAGTCTTTATGAATAGGATATACTTCATTTATTGCTTTTTGATAGAGTTTTTGCGAATGATTAGGTCTATCATATCGGATTATATGAATTATTAATGGCTATCTGTTTGATGATGTTTAACTCTTTATTATAATCTTCTACTGATAAAAGGTAAATTGAGTAACCGATGTACCATGCTGTTCAAAGCTGCAACTTTGTGTTGAATGGGATGTAATAGTAGTTATGTATAATTGTATCAGTATGTGTTTGGTTTACGAAAAACCGAAAAAACATGATTATTATTTTGTTTAGTGATTTTTAAGTCCAAAAATTTATGGAATCGTTCTGTTCAATTTCTATCGTGAATTTAATGTTCAAATGGATGGAGTTAAAACTTGTTCTACGATTTGTTTATAATACCATACTCTTCATTCTTGATAAAGCTGCTGTGTCAGCGAAACGTCGTCGAATTTTTTCAAATAAAGTGTAGATCAAAGTTAAACCTTGTGTTTTTATCTGATGTAATGAATGTTTAGGTGCGGAGCTGCGCATATGGGAACAGTATTCCAGACCAGGTAATGCTAAGCTCTGAGAAGAAAACTGAGTTGAGCACAATCAGATTTGGGCAAGGGCTGACCCATGGTCATGCCAGCAAACTCATGTGTTTACTGTGATACCGAGTAGATGCATGTTATTTTCTGAGGAAATTTGATGTCCTTTCATGATTAGAGGAGATCCTACAGCAGCGAACGTTGTTAATTGCGTCTTATTCACATTGAAATTTACCAAGTTCCTCACCAAGTCTGAATTCAGTGACAGGCTCCTTTGGTATCGTTTTCGGTGTGCCTCGTCAGAAACTATAGGACACTGATTAGAAAATGAAGACACCAGAGTACAGTCGTCACTAAACCCAAATATTCTGTTCTCGGTGGAGTGGATCAGACCATTGATCTGCAACAGACAAAGAGTTGGCGAGAGTATGGACCCCTGGGGTACTCCTGCATCGCAATGAAAAAATTCACTCCTTACTCCATCAACTACCATCTGAATCGATCTAGTGATGAGAAAGCTACTATTCCAACCACGCAATTTTTCGGAAAGTCCATATGCAGGAGGTCACTAGTTGACCAATGACTACGGAAACCGTATTGTCGGTCACCGATGATACCCTTCAAGCGAGATATTTTATGAGCTCATAGTTCATCACTCTTTCCATGACTCTCGATATAACGGCAACGGGCGATTGGACGATGATTTTGGGGTAGGAATTTCTTCCTTTTCTTTGGAATCAGCTCTCGTAACTTTCCAATACTCCGGAAACATGTGGCTCTCATGGTAAATCTAAAACAGACGATTAAGAACAGGTGCTAACTAGGGAGCACATTCCTCCACCTAGACCCACTGCTTTCTTACAATTCAGTTGTTGAAGAACGCGCCTTGCCATGCGCACTCTGTTTTTTCACTTCAAATAATTTCGATTGAACATATGCTCTGCTTTAGGTGATGATGTGATAGAACCGTCATCTCTAATCAAAGGTGGGAAGGATGACTTGCAAAAGTTGTTGCCGACTGCCTTTGTCATACACCAGAACTGACGAGTGCCACAGATCTGGTGAAAGAGTCTATTCCTAATTCTTTCACTGAAGTATAATAAATTTTTCGCTTCATCAACTGTTGAGTTACAAATGTACCTGAATTGAACATATTCAGCTTTAGTCAAGGTGATTATATATATGATCTGCAAAATCGGATCAAAAGAGATCAAATACACACCACTATTATACTAAACACTCAGCCAAAAACGTATTGCGTGAAGGGGATTTATTATCAAAATGAACCAGTTCATTCAATAAGGGTTTACCAGTAGGGACGCTGAAATTTTAAAACGCCATAAAAACTCTCGGCTTTGAGTAAACCTCATCTGTCAAGCTTTTTGTTATTCTGGCAACATCAACAATTCATGATGCCGACCTACACAAATGAAGAGCGTCTCAAAATTATACAAACTCATTACGAAAATAAGCGATCTGTGAAACAGTGTTTTGGCGCAATTCGTGAATATTTCAGGGCTGGCAATCGCCCTTCTGAGTCGGCTATACTGCGTTTAGTGAAAAAGTTGGAAGACATTCACGCTATTGGATGTAAAGCCTCCATCAAAATCGGGGCACCGAAAATATGGCAGCTGTTAAGGTCAGCGTTCACGAGAATAATGAACAGTCGATTCCGTGTCGTTCGCAAGAGTTGGGACTCTCACAAATGACTCTGTAGCGTATTTTGAGGAAGGACTTAGGCCTGCATCCATGCAAGATCCTTCTCACTCAAGAACTATTGCCGGTGAGCGCCAAACGCGGCGTGTGTTTGCAAATTGCAGCTTGCGGCAGCTTGACGAAGATAGCAATTTTCACAAGAAAATCATCTTCACTGACGAAGCTTATTTTTGGCTTAATGGCTCTTTGTCAATAAGCAAAATTGTCGATTCTCGTTTGAATCAAACCCAATAGAGATATTGCAGAAGCCTTTGCATCCACAAAAACAGACGCTCTGGTGCCATAGGCCATATTTCTTTCGTGACGATATTGGAAACATATGCTCGGTTAATGGCAAGCGATATAAAATTGATGAAATTGACTTAGATGACATGTGGTTCCAGTAGGACAGCGCCACACGACATACAGTGACCGAAACAATTAATTTGCTGTGCAGCAAGTTCGGTGAAGGAGTCATATCAAAAAAATGCTCAATCAATTGGCCACCTTGATCGAATTTTTTTCTGTGGGGTTTCATAAAACCAATGGCCCACACCAACAAACCGACAACTTTGAATTAATTTCAAACCAATATTGATAGCACTACCAATGAGCCAGCCGTTCGTCTGAGAGCCATGGAAAATTGGGTTGAGAGAATGCGGTTCTGTCGGCACTGGTGAGACGACCATATGAAAGATGTTGAATTCCATAAGTAATGTTATAAAATTATCTACAAAATGAAAAAAAGTAGCTCAAAATCTCAAAGCGTTCTATTGCTATTGTAATTTGAAATCCCAGCGTCCTTATTGGTAAACCCGATATGTTGTGAAGTTTATATCTATTGATTTCAATTACCCAAAATTAATAGCAAGTTTTTATAACATTAATGTAAAGCTCTTAGATTTCGAAGAATTTTATTCAAGAAACAATATTCAATCGTCCGTAGAATGTTAAAAAGAGCGATTTTTATTCTTATTCTTTTTTTGAAATTATGATTTTCTTCAATGAAATAAAAATAAAACTACGATAATGTTCATTCACTCTAATATTGAGATTCTGTAAGTGATACCACTGTACACACAACCAAATTTATATGGAATCACTCGGTATTTCACATTATTGATTGTTGTGTTTTAAGGAATTTTACTTAATAATTGCGATTCGTAACGCGTTTCACTACACCGTAGCTTCTTCAGACGAATGATTATGCAGAAAAATGTAAATGAGAATATAACTATAGATGTTCTTGAGTAATTAAAAGCTTATTGGTCGCCTCCTCCTAAGTGGTTATTTATGACAGGTATATCCAATAAAATTAAGGAATAGATTGCTCCCCGAAAAGATTCAATAGAGGTGAAGGGCTTAAATCGACTTGTTCATTGATGAGTCTACCTGAGTGTTTGTATTTATTTATTTCTAAAGTTTCCCAAAGATCTACCTTCCAATATTTATTATCTGTATGCAAAATTTCAAACTGTGGGTCGAAAGAATGATTATTTTCTAAGAGATGATTCGCGTAATTTGAATCTGATTTTTATTTGAAAAACTGCGTTTATGTTCCGATATTCTAATATTAAAATTTCTATCTGTTCTACCAATGTAGAAATTATCACAGTCATTGCAATTCAATTTATAAACACCTGATTTATTGTTTTTACCTGGTTTGGTTTTATTATTTTTTATATATTTGCCTAAATTATTATTAGTTTGGAAAGCTATGTTGAAATTATTGCTACTTAAAATGATTTCAGTTTCTCACTTGTAATGCCAACGTAGGTTAAGGTGTTGAATTTTGTTTCAATTTATCGACAGGGTAAACTTCATTCAATGCGATTCTACTTTGTTTTTTATTTAAAATATTATTTATTAGTTTGGGATTGTAACCATTATTTTTGGCTATTTGTTTAATCAAATTTAGTTCTTTGTTGAAATTTTCTGGTGATAGCGGGATGTTAATCAATCTATGAATAAAACTATTGAATGCTGACATTTTATGTTGATATGGATGACACGACGAGTTATGTATTATAATATCTGTATGTGACGGCTTATGGTAAATTGCGAAAACATGTTTTCCATTTTCATTCGAAATTGTTACGTCTAAGAAATTTATCGAATTATTGCTTTCTATTTCGGTTGTGAATGCAATTTTGGATGTAATGAATTTATATGATTCTCGAAAATTTTCAACTGTCTATCTGTTCCTGTGAAGCAAATAATGATATCGTCTACATAGCGATACCAGTATAAACAATATTTACTGAGTGGATGATTATGAATTAATTTCTCTAAGTTATTCATGAAAATTTATGCTAACAAAGGACTCAACGGATTGCCCATAATCAAGCCGTCTTCAATAGTATAATATTTGTAATTGAAATGGAAATAATTTTGATCTAAACAAATTTTCAATAATGAAAGAATATCTGATTTAATGATAGTATTGACATGATTCCTTTCTAATAATTCTTCAACTAAGTAATACGTAATGGAAAACATGTTTTCGCAATTTACCATAAGCCGTCACATACAGATATTATAATACATAACTCGTCGTGTCATCCATATCAACATAAAATGTCAGCATTCAATAGTTTTATTCATAGATTGATTAACATCCCGCTATCACCAGAAAATTTCAACAAAGAACTAAATTTGATTAAACAAATAGCCAAAATAATGGTTACAATCCCAAACTAATAAATAATATTTTAAATAAAAACAAAGTAGAATCGCATTGAATGAAGTTTACCCTGTCGATAAATTGAAACAAAAATTCAACACCTTAACCTACGTTGGCATTACAAGTGAGAAACTGAAATCATTCTTAAGTAGCAATAATTTCAACATAGCTTTCCAAACTAATAATAATTTAGGCAAATATATAAAAATAATAAAACCAAACCAGGTAAAAACAATAAATCAGGTGTTTATAAATTGAATTGCAATGACTGTGATAATTTCTACATTGGTAGAACACATAGAAATTTTAATATTAGAATATCGGAACATAAACGCAGTTTTTCAAATAAAAATCAGATTCAAATTACGCGAATCATCTCTTAGAAAATAATCATTCTTTCGACCCACAGTTTGAAATTTTGCATACAGATAATAAATATTGGAAGGTAGATCTTTGGGAAACTTTAGAAATAAATAAATACAAACACTCAGGTAGACTCATCAATGAACAAGTCGATTTAAGCCCTTCACCTCTATTGAATCTTTTCGGGGAGCAATCTATTCCTTAATTTTATTGGATAAACCTGTCATAAATAACCACTTAGGAGGAGGCGACCAATAAGCTTTTAATTACTCAAGAACATTTATAGTTATATTCTCATTCACATTTTCCTGCATAATCATTCGTCTGAAGAAGCTACGGTGTAGTGAAACGCGTTACGAATCGCAATTATTAAGTAAAATTCCTTAAAACACAGTACTTGTTTTTTATTATTGATAATGGAATGTTACCAAGTAAAAGCCTCCCAAATTCAAATGTTATTGATTGTTGTTGACCATTGATCTTTGACTACTTATAAATGAAGTTTTTTGTATTAAAAAAAACTAGATAGTATGATAAGAAATGTTGAATTATCACCACATATTCGCGATATTGTACTCAGTCGTCACTGACATTTGAAACTATGAATTTCAAAATTTAAAAAAGCCTATAATCATAATTGAAAATGCCTTACGTTGGATTGTCCGATGTGCAGAGGGATCGAATAATTGCTCTCGTTGAAGAAGGGGTGAGACAGACGGATATAGCGGCCACAAAGGGGGTGATTTCAAAAACCTACACCCGATACGTGGAGCTACAATCTCTGGAAAATAGGCCTAGAAGAAGTCATAGGAAGATCACTTCTGAAGAACAAGAACGCTTTTTGTGCCAAATTGCAAGAAGAGACCCTAGTGCGTCGCACCCATCACTCCAAAGGCAATTTCTGGAAGCGAGAAGCATCAGTGTATCATTCGAAACGATACGTCAAAGAATTCGTTCAAGGGGTTTATACAGCAGAAGGCCCTTAAGAGTACCAGAGCTAACCAGACAACAAAAAATTAACAGACTTAATTGGTGTATCGTACACTAAAATTGGAATATTCAGAATTGGCGAAATGTTCTTCTTTCGGATGAGACCAGAATTGGTGTTCGATCAGATGACCGCAGGATTCAGGTTTTAAGGAGTCGTGGAAGACAAGCTAGACTCCGAGCAGCAAGACAAATTCCGAAATATCAAGGGGTAGTGTGATGTTTTGGTGTGGCATTATGCTGGGAGGCAAAACAGATTTGATTTCGTTTTCTGCGAGTGTAACGGCTAGAAATTACGTGGACCTAGTGCTGGAGACCATAGTGAGACTCTGGAGAGGTGCCCACAGTGAGAATTTCAATTTTATGCAAGATAATGCTCCTTCGCATACCAACAACCCCGCGCGACATTATCATGAAACAGAGGGAATCGCTATTTCGGACTGGCCAGCTTGCGCTCCAGACCTAAATCCTATTGAACATTTACGGGATAATCTCACAAGGAAAATTAGATGGCACTAGGATAATCCAAGAACCCCACAACAGCTCATCCAAGCCGCCACAGAAGAATACAGAATATCACCCCAGAGGAGGTCGAAAACCTACTCCAAAGCATGCCTAGACGGATTCAGGTTTGTATCAAGGCAAGCGGAGATAATACAAGCTACTGAGGTCGAGAAAAAAACATCTACTCCGTGAGAAAAAATCTTCAATTTTTTTACTACATGCGGAAAGAGTTTCTTATTTTCTTATTTGTTTCTTTCTTAAAATGAACCTTAATTTATTCCTTTTTTCAATTGAAATATCTCAAAAAGGATCAATTCTAACAATCCTTCGAAATTTTCAGAATCCCTGTGATAATATTCAAAATATCGGGTGATTCCATATAAATTTGGTTGTGTGTACATCTTAGTACAACTACCGCAGCTGAGTTTGTAAACAGCAGATTTATTTCATTCATCAATCTTACTTCAATTATTATTGATGTGTTTGGATAGATAATTATTGGTTCTGGATGACTTGTGGTATTGAAACTTCAGATTTTGGGTATCTACCAATTCTATTGCCTTACGGTTTTCGTTTTTCTTAAATAATTCAGTAATAATATTTGGATTGTAATCATTATTAAAAGTTATTTATTTAATAATACTAGTTTCATTATCAAATTTATCTAAACATGAAGGAACATTTAATAATCTGTGGATTGCACTGTGGAAAGCTACCATTTCATGGTAAAAGCATACTATATCATACACATACCTAAATTAATATAAAAACTATTTAGCTAAAGAGTTGTTATATATACTATCTGAATTATTCATGAAATTTTCTGCTTATAGGCGACTGAGTGAATTTCTAATAATGTCTTCCCTCGAATGGTAAAATGAAGACTCAACAAAGTAATTTTGTTTTACATACTTATCCAATAGCAACAATATTTCGTGTTGAATTGGAGGAACGACGTTAATAACTTCCATACTCTTTTCAAAAATACCATCGATTGGATCTGAAAATCTAACTCGAAAACTAAGTTTCCGTAGTTGTAGTAAGAAAAATTAAGTGAGTAAGTATATTGGTAGAAATTCCAATATAAGAGTCAATGAACATTATCGCAGTTTCGTCAATGAAAAACTAATTCTAATTACGCAAACCATCTAATTGAAGAAAATCATAATTTCAAAATTCTACATTCCTTTAAAGAAAAACTTTATATTAATTTTTAGAGTTCCTTGAAATCGATATAAACTTCCTAACTAATTATTGAATGAACAGTTAGGTTTTGACAATTATTTTCCTTTACATATTTATTCGTAGTTGAGGGGTTTAGTTTTCAGTTCAGTTTGATAGCTCTGCGAAATTGCCTAAGGTAGCTTTACTCATTTATATTACGATTGTGTAGATCATATATAAATTGTCATATTTTAGTTTAGTTTTTATTTTGCATTTATTTTTGTCTTATGAAGGAGTAGTGTCGTCAAAAGGCCTTACAAATATAGTGAGTGTTAAATCAAATTTCCTTTTATTAATGTACAATATTTATATACAAATATTAATAAACTACATGATTCAAGAGGTTGAATGGTCTTGTCTAGTTTTGTGAAAACTTTCAATAATTCAATTTCAAATATGTTAAAATTCAGAAATACAAGTAAACGATGATTTCTACTAAAATATATTATTAAATGCTCGACGAGTTTCGATACACAATATCTTTGTCAAGAGCGAATGAATACTACACATATATCTTACTAACATATGCTTATATATGGTATACCAAAGAGGCAATCCATTCAGAGCTAGGAGGAAATAAATTCAATAAGGATGAGTTATTTACGTCTACCTGATCATTAAAAATTTTCGGTGAATACCTAAATCTGTTAATTTCAAGTACTTCCAAAAGGTTCAGTTTTATACCTCTATTCTCAGAATGTCCCTAAGATGATTTCAATAATTTGAATAATTTGAATCGGTTTTTCCATTAATGAAACTGTGTTTATGTTCAGAGATTCTAACATTAAATTTCTTCCTGTTCTACCAATATAAAAATAATTGCAATCTGCACAATCCAATCTATAAACACCTGATTTATTTTCTTTACTAATTTGAGATTTATAATTCCTGATAAATGAACCTAAATTTGTCGATGTTTTGAACGCCATATTTGAATTTGAATTTTTAAGAAGAGATTTCACATTATTGCTAATATTGCATATATATGTTGAAGTATTGAATTTCTTGTCTTGGAACAAACAGAAGAAAAAACATGGAATTTTGTTGTCATATCTCCAGATATTTCCGAAAAAATTATGTGTTAATAATTGGTTGCCTGCCAAAAAAGGAATTTGGAATATAGAAATTGAGCGTTAATTTCTTGGCACAGTGTATATCTCAAAGAAAAAGTTTATTGCCTGAAAAAATTAAAAGCTAATGCTGATGTTGACAAAAATCCACGAACAATATAATATTTCTTCGAAGTTCTAGTTTTATTTTTCCGCTCTTGTTTCGTGTTCTAAGACAACACAATGTATCGGATACAACAAACTAATCACTCGGATCTGGGAACATAAAAACAGTTAATTGAACGTCCAGGCCGTTGTCCGCAGAGGGTTCGTTGTTGGAGAATAAAGAAAAATCTTTTGGCTAGACTGCGTCGCCCCATCCCATTGTTCGCGAAAGAAATGATTCTCGGGAGCGGGCTATCGTAGTCTAACCCCGCCGCCGTGTTCCTTAGCCCCACTGAAGGGCAACGGTCTTTGATTTCAGAAATGCGCCTGTACTTCTACAGGGACTAAACTTTAAGTTAAAAACTCACGAAGTGAATAAGTCTTTCGGAACGAAATGATTTAATTGTTTTTCGAAATACTCTTCATTCAATTTAAAATTTATTTAAAAAGAATGCAAAAAGATACCCGGGGAATGGCGTATTAATAATGAGGTCCTTGCTTTATGAAAATTAATATCAAACACTTCCATTCACGATGAGATCTCTTTTCTGTTTGTACACATCATCTACCAAGTTTTTCAGTTCAAGAACAGCGTAGATGAGTACAAGTAGGTATATATGCTCCAATCGTTACCAAACAATATCTATCAGTATACAAATGAGTAAGACTTTCAATCTTGAAACTCATATTAAAATTGAAAAAAAAATTGCACACTTATGAGTAGCGTTTCGAGGTACCACAGTTTTTACCCCACGCTCAGACCACTATCTGAATCGCTCAACACTTGTGTTGAGCATTCCAATCGCACGCAGTGAAATTATGAGCTTCACTCGCAAGGTTGCGGTATTTCAAAATGAACTGTCATCATTTTTATCAATTTAGAGAACAGTACTTCCTTTAAATATCACTCCCGGCGAGAAAAGAACGGCGAATATATTGATGATAATAAATATAATAAACTAGCCTGAGCTGTGTGGTAAGACAACCATTTTGCGTTAGTCTTAGCAGCGTTCATCACGATTACAAGTAATGTAATTTATATGAAGAAAATATAGAATCAATGGAACACGTTATGTTCGAGGGCTCAGCTGGGGACAGAGTCAGGATGCAGGTACTTGGATCTAACCATATATACACATATATATATATATATATATATATATATATATATATATATATATATATATATATATATATATATATATATATATATACAGGGTGTTTCGAATACGATGTCATAAATGAAGGATGCGAATCCTAAATGATTTGAGCAAGAAAGTTCGAAGAACCAATGGTCAGAAAATGCTTCGTTGCCGTGATACAGGGTGTTAAAGTTGAGAAAATTTTTCGATTTTCTCTCGATAAAACCTAGACTTCTCAAGATTTCGGCTCAAAATTTTCCACATAAGCTATTAAACACAATCTGAATCACCTGGTGAGGCCAAATTTTGGAACAGTATACAGGGTGATACTTTTCATGGGCCATAATCCATTTTACCCTCGGAACTTTTTTGGTACGCCACTGGCACTAACAAAAATAAAATCGAATAGATCATTCAATTTGAAATTTTTTGACTCTTGCATTTTGATCGTAACTATCACCGTTTCTGAGATATTAATTATTGAAAATAATCCAATAGTTTTCCCATATCGAAGCCATGGAGATATTATCTTAATAACTGATGCAATTTTTCAGGAATTGAGCTAAAATTTACATCAGATATCTCCTTATTGTATGTTTATAACAAAATGAGGCAAAAATTCCTGACAGTATACAGGGTGTTATTTTTCACGTGCATTTTCCTCTTTTGCCCCTGAACTTTTTGTGGTACGCTACTGGTATATTCTGAAAACAGAATCAAACAGATTATTCAATGCGAAAACTTTTCTGTTCCTTGTATTTTTCCGTATCTGCCACCATTTTCGAGATATTAATCAAGAAAAGTAATCGTATAGTTCTGATGACGTCACATGATGCTGTAATTCTATTCCTCAATTCTTCAAGTGTATTCACGGGAGAGCTATAAAAATTAAAAAAAAAAAAACTTACAATCATTGGAGTGTCAAGTTTTTTTCTATGATTTCATTTGCGAAATTGTATCAGAGCCTACTAAGCCTTTTGAAATCACCAACGTGTTCTGATATGAGGAAGACACGACAAATTCTGATGATTTTCAATTCAAAACGGTGAAAGACATGAGGATTAAGATGAGCACAAAATTATCCGAATTGAATGAAAAATCCGTTTCTGATTACGAAAACGTCAGTTATGCACCGAAAAATATACGGAGGCAAAGGGTAGCCTGTTCGGGAGTTGTTGATTAATTTTTCGAAAATGGTGGCAGATACGGAAAATACAAAGAACAGAAAAGTTTTCGCATTGAATAATCTGTTTGATTCTGTTTTCAGAATATACCAGTAGCGCACCACAAAAAAGTTCAGGGGGCAAAAGAGGAAAATGCACGTGAAAAAATAGCACCCTGTATTCCCTTCGATATGGGAAAACTATTGGATTATTTTCAATAATTAATATCCCAGAAACGGTGATAGTTACGATCAAAATGCAGGAGTCAAAAAATTTCAAATTGAATGATCTATTCGATTTTATTTTTTGTTAGTGCCAGTGGCGTACCAAAAAAAGTTCCGAGGGTAAAATGGATTATGGCCCATGAAAAGTATCACGCTGTATACTGTTCCAAAATTTGGCCTCACCTGGTGATTCAGATTTTGTTTAATAGCTTATATGGAAAATTTGAGCCCGAAATCTTGAGAAGTCTAGGTTTTATCGAGAGAAAATCGAAAAATTTTCTCAACTTTAACACCCTGTATCTCGGCAACGAAGCATTTTTGACCATTGGTTCTTCGAACTTTCTTGCTCAAATCATTCAGGATTCGCATCCTTCATTTATGACATCTTATTCGGCAACACCCTGTATATATATATATATATATATATATATATATATATATATATATATATATATATATATATATATATATATATATATATATAGGATTGTGTCCAGCGCTCAGAAGGAAGCGCTATTGGACTATACGCGCTGTACCCAATAGCACTACCTCCTGGGCGCTGGACACAATCCTGCGTTCAAGTTGAGGGCCTCAGTATTTACAACCAAACGAGCGTGTACCAACCCGTTAACCGATATGACAAGCGGCTGAATCATAATCGATCTAAGCCTGTACATCTCCTTCAGCTGAACTGCCAGGTCTTGGTATTTTGAGACTTTCTCGTTGTACGCCTTTTCAAGGTGGTCATCTAGGGGATTGGTCACGTCCAAAAGTACAGCGCGTTTTCCCTGCCAGTCGAAGAGGGCTATGTCTGGCCTATTATGCGCAATTCCTATGTCAGTTAAGCTGACGACTTTCCAGGACATCTGCAGGTGAGTATATATAGTTCTCAACTCTTTTATCTACATATATCTATATATATATATATATATATATATATATATATATATATATATATATATATATATATATATATATATATATATATATATATATATATATATATATATATATATATATATATATATATATATATATATATATATATATATATATATGTATATATACATTTTTTTTGCATAATCCCTAGCAAACTGAACTCGATGCTCTCTGGTGAGACGCGGGCCGGTTGAAGCCACCCTTGGTTTGATATCGTCTTCTCTGAGCCTGTTCATAACAGTTTGCATTGAAATATGCACATTTCTGGAAAGTGCAAGTTCATTTTGTAGCATTCTAGCCGTACAGTGCCGAAGTCTTAGTGCAGTTAAACGAAACCAACGATCATCAGCTGGTGTTGTTATCCGATTTCTTCTATGTCCGGCCCTTCTTCCATATTCCCCTGTTTCGTGGTACCGATTAATTGCTCTTGAAATAGTGCTTTGGTTAACATTCAACAAGTTAGCCACGTAACGTTGGCTTTGCCCCTTCTCTAGAAGTGTTACAATTCTTACTACTTCATGATCACTCAAATAGCGCCCAGAACATTCAACAGCCATTACAATAAATTCAAAGATTCGAAAATCAACAGGAAACACAGAAAACTTGCATTAATTTAGCGTGAAAACTGAAGAGAAATTGAATGAATAATGATAGTCAAATAAACTCATTCTTGTTTCAGACGTGTTTGGGATCATATGGAAACAAAAGTTATTACATAGATAAGATTTTTTTCCCCTCATATGTCGAAAAATATATGTTGACAAAGAAACTGCGATCGAGCTGCTTAATCGATTGTGGAATTCAGAATACCACGTGATGCATGATGATGATATGTAAACTTGAGACAAGAAGAATTATTCAAAAATCCGTAGATCAATGAATAATCCCTTCTGACAAGAGCTAGTTCCCAAATCTGCCTGAGAAACGAAGCGGCAGGCTGTAGTTTCGCCCTTGTTAGCAGCTCATCAGTGTCGCATATCGCTTCTCAGAGTGATGAAAGTGAAACTTCTTGAAAAATAAAGAAAATGAGAGATTTAGTGAGAGAGACGGGAAGATTAAGAGTGAGTGAACTATCTCACTCATGCACGCACTCCTAAACTGGATAACGAATAGATACTGATGTATTAAGTAAAACAAACAAAAAAGCCAAATATCTCTCGCGCCTTGCTCTATAGCGGTCATTCATCTAGATACTAGCCACGCTGACATTGCTCAAACCCAGTGCACTTTTTCACCATCGTTTTTGACAGGAATTCGATAATCTCACACGTAGTAATACCGTCAAGGATTTGAAGAAATCCGTTGTTGTATCAATAATAGTCCCTACTTATTAAGCTTCACTCGAACACTTGATGGTGTCACCACAGATAGATGTTGGTTTCAAACCGTCTTACCTTCTTCTTCGGGTGAGGGGTATTTTAACACTTTTGGTGGTTTAGATATAGAGAGATTTTCTCTAACACACCACACATATTTTTTTTATGTGCGCTTCCCAGGAATAGGCCAACCTGTTACACTACATGAGTGGTCGAATTGTAGGATGTTGGGAAGATGTTGGTCGGAAGCGAGTTCCACAGCTCACCGGCCCTGTAAACAAAGGAATTCTTATTGAGAGAGGTTCGAGGGGTTGCTAAATGTACCGCCATATGATGAGAACTCCTTGCTAGCCTAGTGTTGCGGCAAAACATGAGTTTTCACGGAACAAGGTTCCTTGGAGCATCTTCCGTGGAAGTGTTTGTAAAACAGAGAAAGGTCAGCAACTCGTCTTCTGAGACCCAGCGGTTGGAGAACGCGGGTGATCCCCGGGTGGTCGATGAGGCGCACAGCCCGTTTTTGCACACTATCCAACATCCGCAACGAAAGTTTGGGCATAGATCCCCATACATGGGAACAATATTCCAAAGCATGTCGAATCTGCGCCTTATATAGAAGCAACAACTGTGATGACGTGAAGTATCGCTTGTGTCTGAAAAGAAAACTGAGTTTAGCTGATGCCGACTTAGCTATTGCTGATTCATGTTCATGCCAGCAGAACCTGGAAATGACCGTTATTCCTAAAAGGTGCATCGAATCTTAGGATGCAATTTGTTGGCCTTGCATCGTAAGAGGGGGTTCTCAAGCGAGGACTTTCCTAGAAAACGTAGATGCTTGCATCTTGCTCGCGTTAAAGCCCACCAGGTTCAACTGACCCCACTCCGATATCCTCTGTAGGTCGGAGTTCAAGTTATTAATTTGTTGACTTCTCTAACGCTGAGATTCCGCAGCTGTTATCGGCCGCAGACTACTGAAAGACGAAACCAGGGTGCAATCGTCTGCAAAACCGAAGATCTTGTTCTCTGTAGATGACAGAAGATCGTTTATCTGCAACAGAAACAAGGTTGGCGAAAGAATGGATCCCTGAGGTACTCCTGCTTGCAACAGGAAACAATCAGATGTTATACCGTCGACCACAACTTGTATTGATCTATTTGAAAGAAAGCTACTTATCCAACCCCGCAATTTTTGGGGAAGCCCATATGCAGCAAGTTTATTCAACAAGGCTGCATGCCAAACCCTATCGAAGGATTTAGAGATGTCGAGGGCTATTGCTCTAGATTCCCCATGTTTTTCCATCGTTGATGTACAAACATGAGTGACGTAGGCGAGCAGATCTCCTGTCGATCTTTCCTGCGAAAACCAAACTGACGGTCCTTTATAATTCTCTGAAACTTAAGATATTTGTTGAGATCATCGTTTTTGACTCTCTCAATCGCTTCGGACATAATGGGAAGAAGTGCAACAGGGGGGTAGTTTTGGGGTAAGGACTTATTTCCTCTCTTTTGGATCGGTTGAATTCTCGCTATTTTCCAGCTGCTCGAAAAAGTCTGGCTTTCATAAGAAATCTGAAACAGACGGTTAAGAATGGTTGCCAGTTCGGGAGCACACTTTCTTATTACGATTGGTGGTATTTCGTCTAGATGGACGATAATGACTAAATCATCTGCGCAAGCTAACATTTCGAGATTTGATAGTGAGATGAGTGTTAGCAGGTTCTCGACGAGTAGAAACATCACGGGAAATAGAATGCCGTACTTGTAGACCGTCATCTGATACGAGTTCGTAAGAATACTTGTACACCAAAGGAGAGACCTACCCTTAGTTTTCATAGTTTCCCGGAGGCGATGGTGTTGTGAATGGGTGTGCAATATTAACGAGGTCAAACGACCCTGAAACTGCAGTCTATTGCTCATATTTCCTTCTCATGACATGCGACCGGACTGTATCACTACTGTGTGGCCCTGATTGACAATGATTATAAAGGGTGGATCGGAAAACCAGCTTCTTCAGAAGGGAATCTTTAACATTCTATGGAAGGTTGAAGATTGTTTCCTGTTAATTTAGTCGTGCAATTCTTACAGATATTTAGAGAAGAAACGTGTGGCAGCGAAATTTATTCCGAGATTGCTAAGTTTCCGTTGCATTTTTTTTATATTTAACGTAATTATGGCTCAATCACCTTATTCACGGGATAAGCCAGTATGCAATCTTTACCTGTTTCCAAAAAATTAAAAGATACATGAAAGGATAGAAATTTGCCGTAGTTAAGATGAATGAAGAGCTCAATGTCATGCCGAAAAATGAATTCCAAAAGTTTTTTCATTATGGAAAGATGACTGGCACAATTGTATTATCTTTGGGAGTAATTATTGTGAAAGGAATAAGAAAGCTATAAAATAATAATTTTTCGAGAAAAATAGTCACCTTTCATCCGAACGAACCTTGTATAATAATATAATATCCTACCACTTTCAAGCACTTTCCTGCGATCAATCGCAGACTATAATCTGGAGACCTTCTCCACCCTTTACAACCTGAATAGTATGATGGAAAGGGAGTGATCGAGTTGACACCATTATTTTAAATGTTTCCTTTCGACCAAGTCTGCACGGTGGTAGCGATTCTGCCGAATAATCCGGTATGACAGACGATGTTGACGAGTCCCACCCCATTTCGTCTAGCCGGGTCAGGGTCCTCGCAGGAGAGAGGATAGGCCCGGTCGGTTCTCGGAACGTGTTTATGGATTCGTCTGCCCCATCGTTGCCAAGTTAACCGAATGGATTTTCTGTCTCTCTGAGTAAACGGTTAGTACTAATTTATTAATCCAAGAGGAGTAATGTTCTAATCTTCATAGGAACCTGGGGAAGTTGACTGATATCTATGCATGATTACTTACTCAAACCTTGAAGTTGTTGCGTCATGGTGCTCCGCTAACCGTAAAGGCAACAATTAATAACGAAAACATATACTTCAATTCCGTTAACGATAAAAAACCTTTGAAACAGCGGTAGCAAACATTCTAATGAGAGATGATGTTCTTGAGTCAAGGATAGTTAAATTAATTTGGTAAATTTTGGTAAATTAATAAATTTAGTCAAGCGACGCCTGAAATTACCTTTCCTTAAATTGCGTCTGTCCAAAATTTCAATAGTAGTGATGTTTTGTTCAAATGCAGTCGTACTTGGAAATCAGGGGGATGGACGAGAAATTAATCTGTTCAATTCTAAAATCAACACAAATCAAATCAGAACTGTACTCTTCTGTTAAAGACTCTCCATTTCTAGATGAACGAATATTAATAAAGTTGGACCAACGCAGAAAACAAAGCTCGATGATAAAATTCATGCTGTAATTTTCGATTAAAGGTGCATGAGAGTACAGAGCCCACAGGCTTCGTAACAGTTCTCCTGAATACCTTATACCTTTCAAAATGTCATCCCCATACTTCTTGAGACGAATTGGACACCGTTGCGAGCTCGCTACCTTCCGACCTTTTCTGCTTGGTTTCTCGTCGGGTCAACAATTTTGGAAATTTCAGTTCTCTGCATGGACATATCAAGTTTTCAATAAAGTTACGTTAAGTTTTGTAACTTATGAAAAAAAGTATGTGGATTTCTGCGAATGGGTAAGTATTTCACGTGATTTCAAGTGATTTTACTCGACCGACAGTCTTATTCTTTGAAATAATAGATTTCGACTGCCTCATTGTTTATGTACATTTGCTCTTTGCTCCTGTTATTTCACATTTCTGACATCTTAACCATGATTATCAGTTTTGCAAAAATCTCTTTTTTCATTCTCCACCTTGAAACATCTATTTTATTTACTTTTCTTTTTCGTTGGAGCATCATTGATTAATTTTGAATTATTGCCTACACATATCAATTTTATTATTCATATAGAATCCCAGGAATCGGTTTATAATTATTTCTGAAATTTTCACGATTTTTAATCTCATATTCAGTAAAAAGTTTCGCGTTTATGACAGACACTCATACATGATCATCAGAGTAGAACTAGTACTTCCCATTAACTCAGAGTGCTGAAATTTGGTGTAGGGTCAGGGTTTAATGGCAACACAAAGAGAAAACTATAAAAACTAGAATAATCGAAGATCTGGAGTACCTGGTGACCCTGATTAGAGAACACAAGAGCCCAACCAAACTATTAGAGATCGACATACCGCCTTTACAAAAAATATTCAACTTGGTGAGTCCCTTCATTTGATGTCAAAATTCGAAGATCTGAAGTATCTGATGAAGAACCCTCAGCTGGTCTCAGCTGAAAAAAATCGACTGTCATTGCAAAATTCCAGCGTAGTGGGACTTATCTCCTAATTTAATCTAGCCTATTGCGTCCCACAGTCACGAA
Source organism: Cryptolaemus montrouzieri (assembly GCA_013387265.2). NCBI lineage: Eukaryota > Metazoa > Arthropoda > Insecta > Coleoptera > Coccinellidae > Cryptolaemus > Cryptolaemus montrouzieri. The sequence goes on along the minus strand of JABFTP020000021.1, from coordinate 93,475,787 downwards.
TGCCTCCCCTTCTGCTTTTAATACGCATATAAATAAAATTAAATGAAAACTCTGGATAAGACTTTTATACTTATACTTACAAGTTTACAAAAAGAAATAGCGAATGGGCAATACGAAAAACTGTTGCTAATGTACAAGAATCAGAACCGGAAAAAAAGAGAAGAAAGATTCATAATAATAAAAAATTATTCCTAGAAAGAAGAAACGTTGTCAAATGAGAAAATCTAATGAAATAAATCAATATGCCCACGTCTCTACAAAAAGAAGTGAAATCGAAAACATTCAGAAAAAAACTAGCCAAATCTCGATGGAGCTGCTTGTTTATCTCTAAAAAGTAATGAAATCTAGACACACAAAATGTTGTGCGACGTGGCCGTTGAACATTCTTTATATGTAGTGCGTAGGTACTAGTAAATTTTGTTTACACGTAATGTTATATCTGTTGTTTGTTTGTTTGTTTTTCCTCTAACAGGTGCTCTGTTTCTGCCTTTCGGCTAATGACACGCTGGGGAATTCTGTCACCTCACTAACCTGGGAGTTTTGCCGAACCTCTCTCGTGTCGAGGGAAGGGATCTTTAACGTCCAACACATCTCTGTTAGACAGGACCGACAGCTTTACATCTCCTCCGAAAGATGGACACTCAAGCGATTCCCAGAATCCGAAAAATCGCACCGACTTTGTGGGGATTGAACCCAGGTAACTCTGCGTAGGAGACGAGCATCATATCCCATACGCCAACGAGCCGGCTATGAATTATATCTGTTGTAAATTCCTAAGTTTGTTAAGCGAGATAATAGCCCATACTGGTGTTGGTTGTTGTTGTTTGTTTTTTTATCGTGCTCTATTTCTGCCATTTCGGCTAATGGCACGCCGGGAAATTCTATCACCTCACTAACCCGGGAATTTTGCCGAACCCCTCTCAAGTCGAGGGAAGGGATCATTAATGTCCACACATTTCTGTTATACAGGACCGCCTCTTTACATCTCTTCCGAAAGATGGACACTCAAGCGATTCCCAGAATCCGAAAAATCGCAGCGACTTTGTGGGGATTGAACCCAGCTAACTGTGCGCAGGAGACGAGCATCATATCCCCTACGCCACCAAGCCGGATTACTGGTGTTGGTAATTAGACGCAAGTGTCTTATTTTAGGCTGGTGTGCAACACATACATTCAGCATTGACACTGCTGGCTTTGCTCTCTTCTTTCTGCTGCTTGTTTATCTCTAAAAAAATGAAATCCAGACAAAATCGTGCCAAGTCTAAGGTTCCTTACTGCGGTTTCTTTATTATTATAGTTAATGTTGTGTGGCTTTTCCGTTGAAAGGTTGTGACCTACCTGTATTTCTATAACGCAAAAAAAATTGAACAGAATAATTATTCAGTTCCCAGGCTAAGGCGTGGTTCACACAGGTAGTAGAAATTAGAAATTCAAGAAAAAAATATGAAAGATTTTCAGATTCCCAAAGTAATAGCAGTAAATCACTATTACAAAAAAAAAATTACATTTTTATATCCAAAAACTAGAAAGGATAGAAATAATATAAATTAGGTACCTAAGTTAAACAAATTAATGAAGTCCAACGACTTGGGATATAGTTCTCGCCAAAACCTTTAACTCTTAACAATATTGCACTTATCCACCAAAATAGATATAAACCAAATATCAATAATTGAATTTTGAATTAGAAAATCAGTTCATTCACGGTTTTAACTTGAGGTAATTATATACGCTACATGCAGTAGGTTTGAACGCTGAGAATAAGGATTTTCAGGGCGATAACTTTTCAGATTATCAGGGCTACTACGCCAACAATGATTACTGCAATCAATTATGACTCCAATGTCCAAACATGTACCCAGGTACAAGTTCCAGAAATCATAATAGAAACAAAATGATCTATAAATGTTTTGAGAGAGCGAAAAAAACAGTTCAAACTTACCCCAACTCTATGGGAAATTTAATAACTCAATAATGATGAATAAAATGAGTGAACCTTCAATCAATCTATAGATTCCGAATACATCCAAATACAAACTATTAGCACAATGAGAAATTCCCATATAATTTTTCAGATTGGACACAATAGTTCTCGTATGAATCCGATATCAACACTCTCAATACTGATGAAAAGAAAAACTAGTCCCCTGAAGTGGCCAGCGAGATAAGGTTCTTCAAGGTATCGTTAAACGCGTCGCGTTTAGATCGTTTTACCTTCTTTACTAATACGTAGTACTAATCTCTTTCTTTGATTTTCCATTCATAAATGAAAGAATGATGATTCGGCTGAAATAATGTATTCTGACAAGGTACACAAGGGTACAGAACCAGGTGCTCCATGACACCAGTCCAATCTGTCTCCAGACCCGCTACCTATTGACCATGAAAATTTGCCACTTGGAAAACGTTGATTGAATAACCAGCTTGATAAAACTGCGTACTTCAATAATACTTATGTATAGGCGAGCCTGAAACAAACAGTATAAAAAATATTTCCAGTACAGACGGACTTCTAATCATTGAGAGAATAGAATAGCAGAAGTCAGCATTGTCAATGCTGAATGCATGTGTTGCACAATCAACAACAGCCTATAATAAGACACTTGCGTCTAATTACCAATACCAGTATGGGCTATTATTTCACTTACCAAACATAGGTATTTACAACAGATATGAAAAAATTGACTTGTATCTACCCACTAACGTATAAAGAAAGTTCAACGGCCAAGTCACACAACATTAACTATAATAATAAAGAAATCGCAGTAAGGGCCTTAGACTTTCTGATGCATAGAAAGTTTGAGTTTCAGAGAAACCCAAACTTAATAAAGTTAATTGTTGGAGAAAATACTTTTGGGTTTTTTATACAGGGAAGACCTAGTTTCTGATATACATCAAACCTATCTTGTGGATGAATCCGACTTAAGAGAGTAGGACATCCTACTTTTGGAATTCCCGTTTTTGGATTAAGGTACCCTTTTTTAGAGACCTGAAGTTAAGTAACATCATATTTTGAAGAAGATACAGCTTAGAACTTTATTTCGATTTCAGATTCACAGTAGGACTCCAGATATATTCCTAAAGATATAGCCAATTTTAATGCAAAGTTCGTCAGTAGCGTTAACACTTTGAGTGTGGTAGCAGGTTGAGCTTTGACATTTGCTGTGCCAAACGTTTGTGTTCTATCAAATTTGTTCCTTTTGGAATTTCATAAACATAATATCTTTGCTTATTTTCCCCAACTCTTTGCTTGTAAAGGCCCTCCGCGACACATTGTCGACATTCACCTTTAATAAAAGAAATGTAATGTGATAACCTGACGTTGAGACATAGTCGACGTCCGCTTTTATCGTGTTAATTAAATTACGTAACTCTTTGAATACATCAATTGAAAAACAACCAAGGTGAAATAAAATATGAAAAAACGGAGATAATACAGATTGTTGAAGGCTTCTATACTGACCTGTATTTGTCTAAGAAACCCAAACCTGAAACAACGAATCTTAGTAACATAACAAATGTCGGTTCCGAGGACATGCCTGAGATTAACATTGATGAAATACAACTAGCCCTCAACCAGATGAAAAACGGCCGGGCACCAGGCGAAAATAACATTACAAGCGAAATGCTAAAATTGGGAGGACAGGTCACTTTGGAAGCAATAAAAATACTACTAAATAAATGCCTAACAGAAGGTAGTGTTCCGGAAGGATGGAACAATGCACACGTTGTGTTGTTGTACAAAAAAGGTGACAAATTTAAGATAGATAATTACCGACCTATTAGCCTTTTACCACACCCTTATAAATTGTTATCAAAAATTATCACAAACAGATTGACAAACAAATTTGACAGCTATCAACCGGCAGAACAAGCAGGGTTTCGCAGAGGATATAGCACAACAGAACACCTACAAACTCTTCGTACACTTATTGAAAAATGTCACGAATACAAAGTGCCAATACACCTAGCCTTTGTAGACTATAACAAAGCCTTCGATTCTATAGAACTGTGGGCAGTATTTCAAGCCCTCGATAATGCTAGAATAGATTCGAGATATAGAAACATCCTACAGAATATATATGAACGAGCGACTATTCAGGTGAGACTAGACGATGACATGCAAACCAAAAAAATCCCGATAAATAGGGGCGTGAGACAAGGCGATGTGATATCGCCAAAATTGTTCACACTTGCAATGGAGGACGTGTTTAAGAAGTTGGAATGGGATAGAAAAGGTATAAATGTGGATGGAAAATTTCTGAACCATCTCCGGTTTGCAGATGATATAGTTCTAATAAGCGATAACCTAGAACAACTCCACGAAATGATGCTAGAACTCAAAAGAACATCGGAAGAAGTAGGATTGGAAATGAATCTGACAAAAACTAAAATAATGACAACGGAGGACGCAATATTGGAAATCGACGGCAATGTTATAGAGAAAGTGAATGAATATCTATACCTTGGACACACTATAAAGATAGGTAAAGACAATCAAACTGCAGAATTGTCAAGAAGAATAAGAATGACTTGGGCTGCTGTTGGAAAACTAGGATTTGTCTTGAAAAACAAACAAATCCCCATTAACCTCAAAAGAAAAGTTTTTAATAGGTGCGTTCTCCCAGTGTTAACGTATGGCATGGAAACCATGACTCTCATAATAAGATCTGCTAACAAACTTAGAACCACACAACGCGCAATTGAAAGAACTATGCTTGGAGTGAGCCTGCGGGATCACATACGTAATGAAGAAATAAGAAGGAGAACAGGCGTAGAGGACGTAATCACGAGAATAGCTGCATTGAAGTGGAGATGGGTTGGACATGTAGCAAGACAACAGGATGTAAAATGGACTAAGCGAATAACTCAATGGAGACCACGCTCATACAAAAGGAGAGTGGGGCGCCCCCAGAGAAGGTGGCTGGATGAGATAAAGGAAAAAGTAGGAAGAGGATGGTATAATATAGCACAGGACAGAGAGAGATGGAAGCTAGAAGGGGAGGCCTATGTTCAGTAGTGGACAAAGAAGGGCTGAAAAAGAAGAAGAAGAAGAGAACTCTTTGATCCTCTAGAACTTAATTTTTGCATAAATGTTTAAGACTCCACAATTAGTATCGTGATGTTATATTTCACTTAATTCGTCAAATATTGAAACCACGACCATTTCTTCTTACCTTAGCTAAAGTGTGTGGCTAGGTTTTTAGCCACTAGAGGATACCCATGATAAGTGGTATAGTTACGTAACAGCATATAGAAATGTCGAGTGTAAAATGAGTGTTTTCATTATAGTTAAACTATAATGAAGCGCAACTCGCATTATTTTTGTGGTCGATTTTATCAGTAGACGTCTAAGCGAACAACTGAAAATGAATAACCACAATTTGCGAGGGCAAATGTTGCGCCACAGAGGCATACAAGATGTCGGTTGCAATAGCAAAGAACATTAATTTGGTCTCAAATTGATTCTACATCCATTCTGTTCTCCAGATTTGTTAACTTTTTCCTGTTGACAAATTTAATAATCTCGCTCGATGAAGATAAATTCTCGACCAATGAGTCACTCATCGATGACGTTAATGAATACTTTTAAGGCATTGTACAATCTGACCGTCTGGTGGTGCTTATCAAGAAATTTTAAATTTAATTCGCTGGACCAAAATGTATCACGTTTTCGAACTCTTTAAAATCATATTCAGAGGAGATTTTGTCTGAATAATGAGTTCTACAAGTTTCTCATTAGTTTAGCTAGCCCTCGTATATCTGCCTGGTTCAAGAATTACGCTAAAAATTGCTATGTGCATTTGGTGATGCTATTGCCGAATATGCGACTAAAGCAAATGTTTTTCTACAACGCAAAGAAGGCAAAATTAAATGTGTCTGTTACACAAATTCATTCTTAGGAAAACAGACCCGGATTTCGATACGATCGTCGACTTTCGATCTGAATCGTATATTCCGTTCAGCTCTCCCTTCGCTCTACTGAAGATTGGAGAGTTTTCTTCGCGTTCTGTTTAACTACTTACTAATAGCTTACGTGTGTGTAGTAACCCAATCTACTTATTATTACTTACGAATGTAGATTACAATAGATTCTTAGTGGTTAGCAGAGTTTGTATGATATAAATTAATGTTGAAATTCTGGAAATTTCTGTTGCTTATTTAGCGTAAATTTTATTTCATCAATTAGCAACTGCGTCGCCATGTACAATTGATGAAAAAAATGTAGAGGAGGTGCTTTCATAGATACTAACTAAATTAACTTTCTTGATTTTCAGAGGTGATTCCTTCAGTCATTTTATGACAGAAAGTTTATTTAAACGGATGTACTCAAACGTTTCGTTACCCAACTACAAGATGTTAATTAATATCTTTAAATAGTTAATTGATTCCGCTGTTACTACGTCATAGTTAATCATGATGATAATGAGATATTGAACTATATACAAGGGAACAAGAGATGGCGCCACTAGGCCTACTACGGAGGTGGCTTTCTACAGTACCATACTTAGATAGCTTGTAGGTATAGTTTCAGCCCGATCGACATGTTAGTTTACATATGAGAGCACGCTGAACAAGACGCCTCTGTGTTGTTTGTGAAAATGGAAAAATTGGGAAAACGTAACATCAAATACACTGGGGACATTCTCCCCATCATATTCAACCGTTAAGCTGTGGGTTTCCGAGTTTAAAATGGGTCGTGTGAGCCCCTCTGATGAGTCACGCTCAGGACGCCCCGTTGAGATCACAACTCCAGATATAATCAAAAAAATTCATAAAATAGTACTGGGAGACCGCAGATCAAAAGTGCGTGAGATAGCTGCGACCTGTAAGATGTCATATGAACTTGTGCAAAATATTTTGCACCAACACACCGCGTTTACTTAAAATTGATTCGAAAAACCATTTCTACCGCCAATTTGGCGCTGTATAAGCATAATTCAAGCGAATTTTTGCGTCGATTCGTTACTGTTAACGAAACTTGGGTTCACCACTACACTCCTGAAACCAAACAACAGTCTAAACAGTGGATTGGAACAGGGGAACCAACTCCAAAGAAGGCAAAAACAATTTTATCGGCAAAGAAGGTTATGGCTATTGTTTTTTGGGATACAAGAGGTATTATATACATTGATTACCTTGCAAAGGGTAAAATTATCATTGGTCAATACTACGCAGACTTATTGCAACGTTTTAGCCACTAGGTGCACATTAAACGACCTCATTTGGCGAAGAAAAAATTTTGTTTCATCAGGATAACGCACCAGCGCATTGTTCGCACGTTGCCATGGCTAAAGTCTATGATCTGAAGTTCAAATTGCTGCAGCACCCTCCCTACTCTCAAGGTCTAGCCCCGAGTGACTATTATCTATAATCTATATTAAGGCATTATGATAAGAGCAGGTATTATTTGAAGATATCAAATATGGAGTTTGCTGCAGTTTGAAAATTTCGATGGAATTCTGACTTTCGTCCTTTAGGTATTCTGTAGTTGATCTATGGGTGGAAAATGATGGCCATTTTCGATAGAATGTGAAGCGAAAGTAGATTCGTTGATTTTCTATTTATTGTAAACTGATTGATACTTTTTTTGTATATAGTGTTGAATGAACAATCAGTTTGACCTATATAGACGCCTTCACAATCCATACAGAAAAACTTGTAAACTCCAGTATTGTCAAATCTATCAGTTTTATATTTACTATTGAAAAATTATTGGAAGAGTTTCATGTGAAATAATAAGAAAGTAGCATTCAAAACCCGAATGAAACTCTCCAAAGAATTTTTCAATAGTAAAGATAAAACTGATAGATTCGACAATACTAGAGTTCACAAATTGTCTTGTATGGATTGTGGAGGCGTCTTTATAGGTCAGACTGATCGTTCATTCAAAACTAGATACAAAGAGCATCAAATTACAATAACCAGAGAACCGAAAGTAGATTCGTATCTACTTTTGCTTCACATTCTATCGAGAATGGCCATCATTTTCCATCCATAGATCAACAACAAAATACCTAACGGACGAAAGTTAGATTTCGTAGAATCCATAGAAATTTTTGAAACTCCAACAAACTCCCCATACAGATAATCTTCTGAACAACCAGTTTGGCCGGCTTATGCGTTCATATTTGATATCTACTTGTCACGAGTAAAACAACGAATAGATCTTTAAGCTTCTAATTTTTTTTTCTTTAAAACATTCCAACGTTTCGACACCAGATATGTGTCTTCCTCAGGGAACTACAAATAAATTTACATTTGGAGAGGGACAAACTGAAAATGGGACGAATAACATACAAATATTGCTCATATTGGGTACTTACATTGATTAAAACTTTAGAATACAACTTCAACTTAAAATTATAAAATCTTCCGCTCAACAAGAAAACAAAAACTACAAGTAGGTGACAAAACTTTAAGTTCAAATTATTAAAATATTTCGTTCAACGGAGAATATAAAACTACATGTACCTAATAAAACTTTAAGTTAAAACATTAAAATCTCTCGTTCACAAGTGACTATCACAACAGGTAAAAACACAGAAGAAATTGATCGAGCAAAGAATTTCTGTTTCACAAAAACCTTGTGTTAATTGACATATTATCCGTCATATAAATTTCAAAATACACTGTTATATAAAATAGAAGACCAGTCAGTTGACTGGTGGTGAACTTTGTATTGACATAGAATATACTTCTTCTTTTTATGTAACAGTGTATTTTGAAATTTATTTGCCGGATAATATGTCAATTAACACAAGGTTTTTGGTCAAACAGAAATTCTTTGCTCGATCAATTTCTTTTTTGTTTTAGCCTGTTGTGATAGTTACTTGTGAACGAGAGATTTTAATGTTTTTAACTTTAAGTTTTATTAACTACATGTAGTTTTTATATTCTCTGTTGAACGAAATATTTTTGATAATTTTAAAGTTTTGTTACCTACATATAGTTTTTTATTTTCTTGTTGAGCGAAAATTTTAAAATTTTAACTTTTGAAGTTGTATTCTAAAGTTTTAATCAATGTAAGTACCCAATATGAGCAATATTTGTATGTTATTCGTTCTTCTCCAAATGTACATTTATTTGTAGTTCCCTGAGGAAGACACATATCTGGTGTCGAAACGTTGGAATGTTTTAAAGAAAAAGAAATCAGAAGCTCAAAGATTTATTCGTTGTTTTATTTATGAGAAGTCCGTTGTTTGTTGGGAAACCTGCTTTTATCATAATTCCTTTATTACCTCTTGTTTGCACCCTCATTGATTTTGTATCTACCGGTGTACGTATGTATGTATTTTTAACTTTAGTTCAGTACTTGTTGTCAGCTGAAGATGGTCGAGAGATCAAAATTGCAATCCTGATTTTCAATAAATCTCTTGTGAAAGTATAGTACATAGTTTAATTTCTTATTCTCATTATAATATCTTGAAGTTTATTTAAATATTTTCTCTCTAGCGTTATAGTTTTGGATATAGTCAGTTTAAATTCTAAAGATCAATGCCTTTGGGGCCACATTATTAAAACACTAAGGCGGTTATGAAAATCTACAGAGGGATATTTCTCTGGCGTAACGTGTTCTGCCACAGTTTTTTGTGAAAAATAATTATACTGTAATGCAAAATGTTATTTTTTCAATCAAAAAACAAACTTAATTATTTTACTCAATTATTTATTATTCTTTTTTTAAATCAAACTATTCAAAATGGTCACTTTCAGTAATTACCTTAGAAGTCTAGAATTCAGTGTATTGATCTACGTATCAGATGGTAAATGTATGGAGATTCTTAACTAACTTTGAGAAAAACAATAACGCGGTTTTTTCAGTCTTGAACAGCAATTTCACAAACCAAAGAATTCGAATATCTCAAGTAGAAAAATCTAACGGATTTAAATCTGTTTAACGAACTGGCCGAAATTGAGATCCCCTCGACTTATCCAGCGATCTAGAAAGGTTTCGTACAAGTACTGACTTGCTTTTGTACTACATTGAACATAAGTCCCATCACATTGGACCCCATTGCTGCTCAGATATGTTAAGGAATAGGATCGAGTAAAACAAGTTACTCTGCGCTTAGTAACTGAGTATGTGCATCTCTTTCTAACCTACGGCACCCGTAGAATGATGTCAAAACCATTTTTAAATAACTACACAAACAACCAAGAGACTGGCACATGACCGATTCCGAAAATTTTCAAAATTTTTAAATAAGTCGAAAACGAGTCAGCGACGGAAGAACATCTCTGCGAAAGGGAAAATTTTGCAGGTTATGTACTTTTGATTATCTCCTTGGCCTTGCTTGCTATGTAAAATCTTTTCTTAAATTCAAGTGTGTTTAGACATATAAGTCAGGTATGATTGTTGAAACATTTTTCTGCTGGTTTTCTTCTTCCATTGTAACTGTCCCAAAACCCCTTCCTTTCACCCTTGTCTTCGTCTGGAAATCATGGAGTGCAAGTGGAGAATTGAAGCTGCTAAGCAGAAAAATCTTTGGTACTCTTTATGTACACACGACACTAACACAACATAAACTGACAAGCTATTGTTAGTGCAATAGCGACAGAGAAACGAGTTTTTTCCTCAGGTTTTTTCACTCGTTTATTGAATCATACGCAAGATGGTATGGTTCCCTTGTTACATTCTCCTGAGCTCACACTTGTGTTTTTCTGACACACCAAAATTATAGTCATAAGCATTTATTGTAAATACAATTATTCGAATTTTTGTAAATCCTCTCTCATTTTCCTCAATTCACAATGTTTCACAAGCTGCAGTACTGAAACGTTGAAATATGTCCACCTTGACAATTCATTAAGAAAGAAAGGAGTTAAAATTTGTTTCCCCAGGACTATCATTCGAGAAGTCACAGTTGATTATCGAAAGTTTTTTCTTCTACACGACCATATTTTTTGTTTTTCTGCTGAGAATTTTGGCGTTTGGACTATGTTGTTGAGGACACGAAATATACCATTTCAGTTACTGAAACTCAAAAGAAAAATTAAATAGATATGAACCATTATCGAAGACAAACGAAATGCATACAAGAACCGAATGAAAACAAGAGCATGAACACAATACAAATGACAACAATGTGTAGTTCTCAATATTTATGCGAACCTTTTTGTCGAGTTTTTAAAGAGGGACATTATTGAAACAGAATACGTGAGGGTGCAGAAACAACAGGGACCCGCGTGGTCTATGTTTACAGGTGGCCAATACTCGGGTTATACGCACTACCGGAAGGAAACTCTGCGAACGGACAACTTGGGCCTGAGTTGGGGAAGGTTATGGCGAGGGATTCGTAAATGCTATGTTGCCACGAATCAACATCTTTTATGGAAAATGGGACACAATAACATCAATTAATCGTAAGAAATATTCATAATGAATCTGATGTTTAATGAAGCATTACAATGTTTTGCAAATGAATTAATCACAAAGTCAACTGAGACTGCCAGGAAGTAGTTGATAATAACAAACCCCTTGAAATACACAGAGGTTTGCGTTAGAATATCCTTCTATTAGTTCTGAATTAATATTCAGCGAACTTGAAAATTACCGTGCAAAAATTGGTGAATGGTAATTTTGATGTCCTTCAATCGAAATTAAATTGGCGCCCTTCATCAGGAAAACACATCATTCTGTAATAGAAAAAAATTCGAATAACAAAATTTTTAATATTCTTTGATTTTGTTACAGAGATTGAAAAGATTCAAATGCCAGATTTTGATGACCTTTATCAACTTAGGCAGCAGCGCAAGAAGGTAAGATCGATCATTTTTGTTAGCCATAGCTAACTCTACAACTACCAATGCCACTGATTGCGTTATCCGGAACTTGCTAGAGTGCTGTACAGATGCTGCCTAGAAAGCAGCAGAATTCTAATCTACAATTCAGGACACAGAAGTTTGAACGATTTCTTTTTAAAGCATTGCAACTTGGACACAATGTAAACACCTCAAAAAAGTCTAGGGAACACTTCTGAATATCGATATATCGTATCCAGGACAATCAATATGGATGATTTTTTTTTAAGAAATGAACAACTGCATCGATTTCTCACCAAATTATGTAGAGTGCCGCAACAGATTTCAGTTTTTTTTTATAACAAACTAAAAATGTAGCAGATGCGTCGCTGCTTTATAATCATTTCATGTATTCAGTGTTTGAAATCAGTTAGTTGGCACTTTGTTTCTGTTGTAAGCACAAATAAAAGATTCAAGTTTTGTGATTCGACCATGGAAAGACGACATTTGATTGGAGAAAAAATGTTACGAGCCGTTGGCATGCTCCAAGCTGGGAGCTCACAACGGGAACTATCCAGCGTTCTGGGAAGTAGCCCAAGTGTCATAAACCGTTTATGGTCGCGTTTCAATGAAACAGGTAGCGTAGAAGAACGCCATACTGGTCGTTTCAGGATTACTACAGTCGCCCAAGACCGATTTTTGGTTTTACAAGCCAGAAGAGATCGTACTACCACAGCATCTCAATTAGCTCAAGCGCTATCACGAGTTCATAATGTACAAATTTCCGACCAAACTGTGAGAAATCGACTGCACGGAGGTTAACTACACTCCAGGCGTCCTTTAAGAGTTCCACAACTGACCCATGGAAATCGCGCTGCTCGTTTAGCTTGGTGCCAAGAACACGTAAACTGGGATCAAGAGAGGTGGGCCACAGTTCTCTTCAGTAATTAATCTAGATTTAATTATTATACCGATTCGGGAAGAATTCGAATATGGAGGGAACCTGGAAAGCAAAACCGTCTCCAGCATGCTCGAGAAGTTGTTAGACAGGGAGGCGGATCAGTGATGTTTTGGGGAGGTATACGCCTTGGTGGAAGAACTGACCTCGTTTTCATACAGAACAACCTCACGGGAAATTATTACGCAAATGAGATAGTTTAACCGGTAGTGGTACCGTATCTCGAAACAATGGATCAAAATCTACTCTTCCAACAAGATAATTCCCCTCCTCATCGTGCAAGAGTTGTCTTGAACGTTCTTGAAGAGAATGATATCGATCTTCTACCGTAGCCATCCTGCTCCCCAGATCTGAATCCCATCGAGCATGTGTGGGAAACCATAAAAAGAAGTCTCCTGCGTCAAAATGTCTTCCATCATGGACAGGAGCTTCGATTAGCAGTTCAGGGGGCTTGGAATGACTTTGGCCAAAATTTAATACACAATTTAATATTGAGCATGCCGCGACGAAGCCAAAGTATCATTAATAACAGAGGTGGACCTTCTGGGTACTGAAAAATATAAGTGCTTCCATATCGTTTCGAAAATATTAGTTCAGGATTTTTTTTTGTTTTACCAAATTTCGTCATTTTCAAATTTCAAACTTTTTTTTATAATAGGAGCTTTGGAGAAGTCAAATATTATTTTGTTTTCTTGAGAATACATTATATACAATACATCCTAACAAAACCCGAAAGATTTCTATAAATTCGAATCATCAAATTCATATTTTAAAGATATTGGTAAGTGTTCCCTAGACTTTTTTGAGGTGTTTATGTGGACAACGAATGTTTCAGATACATCATGTTTTCACTAAATTATCTTGGAACAGATCAGGGAGTCAAATACCAGTACCAATACATGGAAGCAAATGGGGGCCTCTCCGAATATTTGCAATAGGAAAGTACCACGATTAAACCACTGAGAACTTAATATGTTTCATTTTATAATAAACTTTCAGGAGAACCATAAAAGTCTAAGCACTGTTACTTTTTAATTAATGGCACTTCAAGAAGCAAACTGATATGAGTGGATACGCAAACGTTTAAATAAGTAACAGAAAATTTTCCGACTCAACCAAATCGATTTTGATAGAATAATTTTCTCAAATGGACATCGAACGGATTCATGAAAATCTGGAATTTTTCCAAACAATTCTCGATTTCAATTCATCACATGTTATTTTAGATCGTATAACCGACACCTGAAATCCTCATAAAGGAAGATCGAATGAGAACCACTCATCATTTTGACGAACTCTTCAAGGTAGTCATTTGGCCCACAGAAATTCGGTCTATATCCAATGCCCTACTCGTCCCGCAGAGACCCACCTGGTTAAAAGACTTGGCCAAAGCTTGAAGAGGTATAGTAGGGTAGGCCAAAATAATATTTTAATTCTTTTCTTAGATACCATGAAAATATCGTCCGAAATGACAAAAATTTCTGACAATGTATGAACAGGTGAAGATTTGTAATTTTTTATTTTCATTTAACACCGGAAAATTTTTTATTTTGTTCAGATTTTTTGAGCATTCAAGCAAATAATCCTCTAGATAAAACAAAAACATATTTTTGTAGAGAATTTACCGATCAACAAAAAAGTTTGAAATGATTTTTGCTAAGTTAACCCCTTTAAAACTTATTCGAGGTTAAAGTTCAACCTCAAATTGTAGCCTATAATTTTGAAATTTTTATGTTCTATCATCGAAAATGAATCAAAAACATAAAATATCTCATTTTTGTTAATCTTATCGAATATTTTAGATGAACCAATACAATTTTCAGAAAATTTCTCATGCAAAACGATTGGTAGCCAACAACATTCAGGTTGGGAGAACCAATTAAAAAATTGATTTGCAACTCATTTTAAGTGTTAAAATTGAAATTAGAAATCAAAAACTGAAACAGTAAATTTTAATACGTTCAAAATACTAAATGGATACAAATCAAACTACACAAGATCTCATTCAATAAACAAAGTTGAAGAATATTGATGTAACTTTATGTTTTACATATAAATAATATCATAAAGGTGGAGCTGAAATCAACCACAGCAATCTTAGCGGTAAAATATGAAAATAGTAATAAGATTTTAAAGTTTTTTAATCATACTGGATGATGAAGAAAATTTCATCACAAAATAAGATATTTTATGGTTTTTATTCACTTTTTGATGGTAGAACATATAAAATTACAAAATTATAGTTCACGATTAGAGTTTGAACTTTAACCTCCAATAACTTTTTAAGGAGTCGATTTAGCAAAAATCGTTTCAAACCTTTCTTGTAGATCGTTTAAATTCCTACAAAAGTATGTATTTATTTTCACTAGAGAATTATTTGTTAGAATGCATTAAAAGTCCAAACGAAATGAAAAAATCTTCCTGTTAATGGGAAATAAAAATTAAGAATCATCATATATTAATACACACACCAAAAAATTGTTGCACACCTGGTATTTTGAATTCCACAATCGATTAAGCAGCTCGATCCTAGTTTCTTTGTCAACATATGTTTTTGGACATATGAGGGAAAAAATCTATGTAGTGACATTTGTTTCCATATGATCTCAAACACGTTTGAAACAAGAATGAGTTCATTTGACTATCAGTATTCATTCAATTCCTCTTCAGTTTTTACGCTAAATTAATGCAAGTTTTATGTGTTTCTTGTTTATTTTCGAATCTTTGAATTCATTGTTATGGTTGCTGAACGTCCTCGACGCTATTTGAGTAATCATGAAGTGGTAAGAATTGTAACACTTCTAGAGAAGGGGCGAAACCAACGTTCCGTAGCTAACTTGTTAAATGTTAACCAAAGCACTATTTCAAGAGCAATTAATCGATATCACGAAACAGGGGAATCTGGAAGAAGGGCTGGATAGGAAAGAAATCGGATAACAACACCAGTTGATAATCGTTGGCCTCGTTTAACTGCACTAAGAGTTCGGCACTGTACGGCTAGTATGCTACAAAATGAACTTGCACTTTCCAGAAATGTGCATATTTCATTGCAAACTGTTAGGAACAGGCTCAGAGAAGACGATATCAGACCAAGGATGGCTTCAACCGGCCCGCGTCTCACCAGAGAGCATCGAGTTGCAAGACTTCAGTTTACGAGGGAACATGCAAATTGGGGTATACCAGAATGGACGAATGTTCTCTTTTCCAACGAGTCCAGGTTCTGTCTTGTATCAAATGATACGTCGCAGATATCGTTGAACCCCATGTTGTACCCTTTGGCCCATTGATTGGCGAAAACTTCATTTATATGCATGATAATGCTCGGCCTCATGCAGCTAGAGTAGTTACAGAATTTCTGCAAAATGCCGAAATTGATATTTTAAGTTGGCCAGCCAGAAGTTTGAAGATGGTAGAATTTTTTAATTTTTCATTAACTCGAAAATTGTTGATATTTTCCATCATAAACTCATCTCTTTTGAAGATTTCTTCTTATTTTACACTTCTGAAAGTTACCAAAGCGACTCTTGAATGATCAACCTAAAAGTTCATATAGTATTGTCGTAAAAGTAGGTTGATGCGATAATTTTTGTGGGAAGTGTATTAATATCGAGAGTTCATAAGTTACCAAAATTTTTTTTCGTCATTTCGGACGATATTTTCATGGTATATAAAAAAAAATTTCAAATATTTTTTTGGTTCACCCTAGGTTACAGTCATCGACATCCACAGCCCCGAGGCGAACATCATGACTGGCCTTGAGGCCCATATCATCGCGACGCATGCAGAAGTATATGCTATTCTCAGAAGCGTGTAGCAAAACCTTCACAGGAACTACGAAGGCGCATACATATACATGAGCTGATAACCAAAACGCCCTGGGATCGCTGAACGGGCCAAGGGTCACATCTAAACTAGTTGACGTAAACAAAAAAGCACTCTGACAGCTAAGTACAACAGAGTTACACTACTTTCCTGACCAGCCCACCAAGGTATCGAAAGGTATGAAAAGCTCGCGAAAAATGGCGACAACTGTCAGGGAAATGGTACCAGAAACGATTCTGATCATTCCATGGACCCATATTCACTATTTTTTCCAACACTGGAACACTACCGAGGATCTGAACTAGTGAACAGGGTTGTTGGGATTGAGACAGTCTAAAAAGCTCATAAAAGAGCCCCAATCAAAGAACTTCTCTTCTCTTTACATGAACTAAACTTCCTTGAAAATTTTACATAGGGATGGTAGTTGTTTTACTGACGGGATACCAACCCAATAGATGTACATATCACGGGGCGACACAAAGCTTGGAAAATAAAGAAATAGCGGGTCATATACTCTTCTAGTATCCTCATCAGGCAATCAAACTGGAAACATTAAGCACTGAAACACCTAGTATTCGCATAATCTAGGGGTTTCTCTACAACGGTCCCGCAAACTTCATTGAAAAGTTACAGCAAGACTGATAATATCAAACGAAACACTGCAAGCATAATGAGCCAATATGGCCGAGTTCTACCCGTAAGGGTCTGCATGAAGAAGAAGACCACAACATATCCTGTCTGTCCACATTCGGCTTACTCACTTCTGCCATTGCGATGGCCACAGCAAAGCAGCTGAAATCCATTCCGAAAGAAACAAAATATGATCGTGTAGAAGACAAAAATCGTAGATTCAACTTTGGGGTGACGGCACTGATATTCAATAGAAGAGATTCAAGTTTTATCTAACCTTTGTTTTCAATCAAATAATTTACCGTTTTATTTGATCACACCTTGTAAATTGGTTGCTGAAAATTCAGAATTCAATTTTATTCACAAAGAAATTATAGGGAGGTCGGAAATGTTGTAAGTTGCTTCTGTAAAAGAATGGTACGGCTGTACTCTGCTCGTATCTTCCAGGTTTAAAAGTTTTCTAATTATAGTTTTCGACAAATATGGAGACAAAAATTGTTGAGATAACATAAACAATTACCACCATTGAGCCCATGTCATTCTGCCACCATATGGTGGTCCCACTCGTTCGACAGGTGTATTCTTTCATGAAAACCATTATCTCAAAGTAAAAAACGCAGAACGCAAAAGGCTGAACAGAACATATATGCGATAATATCAAATTAAATGGCCTTAAAGCTCTGAAGAAAATCGTTAGCATCATTAAAAATGCAATACGTTTAACGTTCTCATAAAGCCGCTGCGAAAAAGCATAACCCTTTTATGACGTTTCTCGGGCGTGAAGCCGAGACTAACACTTAATGAATATGCATTCGAAGGGTCAAGTAAATCTAAACAGAATACCTCGAATTATTAAGTTAAAACGATGAATATTTACAGCATGGTTGGGCTTGATTCATGACAGCTGAAAATTCACATTTTTTAACGAGCACAATTATGATCAATATCAAATTCAAGTATACAATTGGGACCTCTGTCTTTCCCTTTGATAAAATTAGCTAACCCCACAAACGTCTAGTCCACATTTTAATGTCCAGATTTTTTTCCAGATCATCCATTTTTAGGATAACGTACATCAAAAAGAAAGAGGAACCTCTATTGGATCACTATCTTGTCCATCTGTTAAGACTCTTCTCTCAGTAATACGTTCAGTTACAGAGTCGAAATTAATATGCAACTGTAAAATAAATAAACCTCTAAATAAAAGTAATCCGAAGATACGGTCGTTCATGTTGCATATTGCGGTATACTTTAACACTCTTAAGAGAATCAGAACCAATAGCGCACTTATCGATGATCTAGAAACATCCAACTCGGTGTGGGAGGAGACTTATTTCATAGGCCTTTCCTTGCTATATATATATATATATATATATATATATATATATATATATATATATATATATATATATATATATATATATATATATTCATTTAAATATTTCAAAACAGTCGTTAAAATCCGAAGTAATTCCAATCAAAAGAGGCATTTTTCAAGGTGATTCTTTAAGTGCTCTTTGGTTTTGTCTTTGCCGTAATCCATTATCTCATGAATTAAATGCTACTAGTTTTGGCTTCAAAATAAAGAATCTATCAACTGAATTCAAATTAAGTCACTTAATTTATTTAGATGATATTATTATATTATATTATTATACGCCGGAACCAGATCTCATTTAAAAAGTCTACTTGAGATTACTTTCAACTATTCCAATGATATTCATATGAAATTTGGGCTTCCAAAATGTAAAAATCTGTCTATTAAAAAAGGAAAGATCACCTCTGATTATATAAAGATTTCCGAAATCGAAATCGAGCCAATGCATCAAGGAGATACATATAAATATCTTGGATTTTGTCAAGAGAAGACAATTAACCATAACAGCACTAAAGAAAATATTAGAAGTTCATATTATTCATTAATGCTCTGTAAATATCATAAGCACCACCCAAAGTCAGCTGTTCAGAGAGTTACACTACCTAGACATCTTGGAGGTCGTGGATTAACTGATTTGAATAATCTTCATAGTAAACAGATTTTTCATCTACGTTCCCATTTTCATGATAAACAGAGAACGTCTAAATTACATGATATTGTTGTTGCTTCAGATTATAATCTTACACCTCTGTACTTGACAATGCAAAAGGTAGATTTTGATATATTTGATGATAATTCTAAAAGAGAAAGTTGGATGCAGAAGGAATTACACGGAAAGCACCCTGAAGAATTGCAAAATGATTATATTGATGAAATCGCATCGAATAAATGGTTAGTATCTGGAGAATTGTTTGCTGAAACAGAAGGCTTGGCAATTGCGATCCAGGATCAGGTTGTTTTCACGAGGAATTATAGAAAACACATCATCAAACAAAATATAGATGATTCTTGCCGTAGATGTTTCTGTTCTTCAGAAACAGTTTTTCATATATTATCATCTTGCTCAGTCCTTGCTTCAACAGATTATTTAGAAAGAGATAATGCCGTCGCTAATATTATTCATTTTAATCTAGGAATTAAACATGACCTAATTCCCAAAAGAAAAAATTTCACAAATATGAACCTGAGATTATTTGTGAAAATGACAAATATAAACTTTATTTTGATAAGATAATTCTTTGCAACAGAGCTATAAAACACAATAGACCAGATATCATTCTTAATGATAAACAGAATCAAAAACATATATAATTGATATTGCTTTACCCGACACACATAATGTACAAAATAAATACAATGAAAAAATTTCTAAATATATGATGCTTGGCGACGAGATCAAAAAATGTGGAAAATGAAGAAAATATTTATTCTACCGATTATTATTTCCACAACAGGTGTTATTCCTAGAAATCTTCACAAAAGTATTGAGATTTTGGGTCTGAAGAAAAATTTGTTTGAACAGTTACAAAAGATAACAGTCATCAAATCTTGTAATATTCTTCGTAGGTTTCTTTCCGAAAAAATAATGAGGTAGAGTCATAGGTTTTCTCTTTAGTTTATACTGCTCAGAATCTTATTTCATATTTTATTTATTTGTTTATATAAAAGTAATATAATTAACTGACAATTTTGTCATATTTATATTCAGAGCAGTATTCTATTCGATCGTTCACCACTTCACACAAAGGAAACTATTAATGAGTAACATTCAGTGTTACTTGACTAAGGTCAGTACAATGGATTTTTCCGGGGAGAAAGCCTCTGACACTACTCGTTGGTACATTGATATCATTGTCTGATAGCTATAGTATATATTCTGGTAGATTGATATATTCTCATAACATTTAACGTTATCCTAATATATAATTATTCCAGGATATGTTTTGATTATAATCATTGCCTGGCAATGGTATTAATTACCGGGTGGTGGATTTATATTTTTCATGAAATCAGTTTGATTGCATGAACAGATATATGGGCAACTCGTCGGGGTAAAACCCCATATATATATATATATATATATATATATATATATATATATATATATATATATATATATATATATATATATATATATATATATATATATATATATATATATATATATATATATATATATATATATATTATTATATAAAATTACTTCGAAAGGTGTACTTACTGAAGTCTATGAGAAGTCTGCCATAGCCTTGTCGTTGATAAGGAGGCAATGTCAAGATACAAGATACGTTGTAGTTCAGGAATGAATTTTTCTCCTGAAACCAAAAAAAATGTTATTTGAAATTAGTTATATTAACGTAGGAAAAATTAAATACTAAGGTATCGTTCGAATGATTCATGTGATCAAATATTTAAAAAAAAAACTATTTCCTACTTTTGAGAACTAGTCTCTATCTGATTAACAGAAGTGACATTCCTCGTCTAGGTATTGCCTACATTTTGAAACTCTGTGAGGACTGTCAACATTTGAGCATAGATGATTTTAAAATATCATAGACTTAGGCAATTAGCAAAACTTATCCGAAATTTATTACATTTTATAATCATCCATGAAGTAAGGCGGTGTTTACTAGGGCTATGCTATATATTTTGAGATGCCAAGAAACAACAGGATTGAGAGCTGAAAAATTGTATTAAAAAAAACACTAGTAAACGTCTTACTTCAGTGGAGCCGCTTTCCCACAGACTGAAGAAGATAACGACTATTCCTTATCGACATAAATGAGCTAGCAATGTGTCAAACTCAGTTTTTGGGTTGCATGAGACCTACTGAATTTTTAACTTCTTGTTAAATAAATAATTTAATTGAATATTTCGAAATTAGAATATTTTCCAATATAGGAGGTAAGTAATATTGTATGTAGGTTCTTGTTGAACTTCGTACATACAATTACAATTTAATTCTCAGAAAATGTCTTGTTATCCTTGAGTAATGATAATGATTTGGAAGCATGAGTCAACTCTGTTCGCCATGCAAGAGATCGACTTACGAAAAACGATGGACATAATTTTAAAGAGAGTCAGCAAAGATACTTTCACTGAAATTTTGGACTTAATTTCTCATCACTTGGAACCGCAAAACTCAAATAAATCAATCCATTTCTGCCAAGCTTCAACTCATCACGTTTCCATTCGTTGCAACAGGATCATTTCAGCAGCTGCTTGGTGATGAAGAAAGTCTTCATAAATCTTCAGTATGCCAATTGGCAGCTTTATATATATATATATATATATATATATATATATATATATATATATATATATATATATATATATATAGAATTAAACATGACCTAATTCCCAAAAGAAAAAATTTCAAAAATATGAACCTGAGATTATTTGTGAAAATAACAAATATAAACTTTATTTTGATAAAACAATTCTGTGCAACAGAGCTGTAAAACACAATAGACCAGATATCGTTCTTAATGATAAACAGAATCAAAAACATATATAATTGATATTGCTATACCCGACACACATAATATACAAAATAAATACAATGAAAAAATTTCTAAATATATGATGCTTGGCGACGAGATTAAAAAATGTGGAAAATGAAGAAAATATTTATTCTACTGATTATTATTTCCACAACAGGTGTTATTCCTAGAAATCTTCACAAAAGTATTGAGATTTTGGGTCTGAAGAAAAATTTGTTTGAACAGTTACAAAAGATAACGGTCATCAAATCTTGTAATATTCTTCGTAGGTTTCTTTCCGAAAATAATAATGAGGTAGAGTCATAGGTTTTCTTTAGTTTATACTGCTCAGTATCTCATTTCATATTTTATTTATTTGTTTATATAAATGTAATATAATTAACTGACAATTTTGTCATATTTATATTCAGAGCAGTATTCTATTCGATCGTTCACCACTTCACACAAAGGAAACTATTAATGAGTAACATTCAGTGTTACTTGACTAAGGTCCGTACACTGGATTTTTCCGGGAGAAAGCCTCTGACACTACTCGTTGGTACATTGATATCATTGTCTGATGATGCTATAGTATGTATATATTCTGGTAGATTGATATATTCTCAAACATTTAACGTTATCCTAATATATAATTATGCCAGGATATGTTTTGATTATAATCATTGCCTGGCAATGGTATTAATTACCGGGTGGTGGATTTATATTTTTCATGAAATCAGTTTGATTGCATGAACAGATATATGGGCAACTCGTCGGGGTAAAACCCCTATATATATATATATATATATATATATATATATATATATATATATATATATATATATATATATATATATATATATATATATATATATATATACACACAGGGTGCTTCAACGAAAACTATATATACCAAGATATTCATTTCTGATCAAAACGCAAAAACAGGTCAATTTTAGTTTCAAAGGGAAAATCTTTTGGGGTACAAAACTGGCCTGAAATATTAACCCCCTCAGCGGGGGTTGCAATCCTTGAACATTTTGAATAGGGAAGATGGGTCGAGTGATGACTCAAAAGAAAGGTGGTATCTTTGTCTACATCGCCTTGAACGAATTTCCATTTTTAATTGAAAACTGTAAAAGATATAGGGTGAGCAACTGGAAGATAGGGAAGACTATTTCCCTGAGACTATTCAAGTTTCAGTGCAGTAAAATGGAACAGCTCCATGCTGATCAATGGCAGTCATCATCAAGTACCATCCTCATCTCGAATTTCAACCCCTACAGCAGGGGTGACCACCCTTCAAAATTTGGAAGAGGGTAGATGGGTCGAGTGATACCTCGAAAGAAAGGTATTACCTTTGTCTGCATCCCCGTGAACGAATTTTCATTTTTGATTGAAAACTGTAGAAGATACAGAGTGAGCTACTGAAAAATAGAGGAGACCATCTATCGCCCTGAGCTATTCAAGTATTAGTGCAAAAAACATGGAACTGATTCATTCCAGATCAAACGCTGTCATATTTGATCTAAATGAATCTATTCCAGTTTTTCGCACTAATACTCCAATTGTCTCAGGGAAATAGTCGTCCCTATCTTTCAGTTGCTCACCCTGTATCTTTTACAGTTTTCAATTAAAAATGGAAATTCGTTCAAGGCAATGTAGACAAAGGTACCACCTTTCTTTTGAGTCATCACTCGACCCATCTTCCCTATTCAAAATGGTCAAGGATTGCAACCCTGCTTAGGGGGTTGATATTTTAGGCAAGTATTGTACCCCAAAGGATGTCCCCCTTGAAACAAAAATTGACCTGTTTTTGCGTTTTGATCAGAAATGAATATCTTGGTATATATAGCCTCTGTTTAGTTTTTGTAAAATAAAAACGAAACGACTATCAAGAAATTCAGTAAAAGTGTGAAGTGTCTACAAAAGCTAGTGTCAAGATCCAAATTCATATATTCAAACAATTCAAGTTCGCAGATCTTCAAGAATGGAAGCAGAACAATTTCAACTACTTCTGAAAAAAAGTTGAAAAAGAGCTAGATTCTCTAGAAGCTGAAGGAATTATTTCTCCAGTAGCTATTAGTGATTTGGGTTCGCCACTAGTAATTATACCAAAATCTGATGGTACAGTTAGGTTATGTGTTGATTATAAATGTGGTGTAAATGAAGAGAAGAAATCGACAGGCATTAGATCAGGGGATCTAGCCGGACATTCTATAGTGTCTTCCCTGCCAATCCAACGACGAAAAATATTGTAAAATAGTGCCGCACAGCGCGTTATATTCAGATAAATTTGTATTTTATTTTATTGATAGCTTATAACAGGAGAAATCAAATTCAAGAGCATATTCGAAAAGGTTTCACCGTCCTAGTTTTCCTGTATGAAAAGAGGGTCCCACAATATGGTATCCGAAAATTTCGGCCCAAACATTAAGTTTTAGAGGTCTTTGAGTATGATTCTCCTCCTTTTAATGGGGATTAGTATCCCTCCATTATTTCCTACAGTTATGGTGATGCTCCTCCCCATTCAAATGAAAACGCGATTCGTCCCACAATATGGTATCCGAAACT
Source organism: Cryptolaemus montrouzieri (assembly GCA_013387265.2). Lineage (NCBI taxonomy): Eukaryota > Metazoa > Arthropoda > Insecta > Coleoptera > Coccinellidae > Cryptolaemus > Cryptolaemus montrouzieri. The sequence goes on along the minus strand of JABFTP020000021.1, from coordinate 93,451,198 downwards.
TCCGGCCCAAACATTAAGTTTTAGAGGTCTCTGAGTATGATTCTCCTCCTTTAAAAATTTTCTACAAAACTTCAAGTTTCATGATTCATAATGATTTTTTTCCATTGAGTTATAAAATTCATAAGAAAAGAAAAAATTTACCTTCAAATAATCAAAATTCAACCGTTAATATCGTTTAAACGGTTAGGTTTACGAAATCATCATAGGAGACTTTTTTGTAGAACATTCAATTTCCTACGTAACATATAAAACGATATAATATAATAAGTATTTGGAAGGAAGATATCAATTTTTCTATGTGATAATAAGAAAAAAATAGAAAACTGTAAGGACCTTCCCGTTACAATTAATATCTCATACTTGGAGAGACTTCCTTAGCAGTGTCTTGAAACCTATTTTCCAGAGTATCAAGCGAAAAAAAAATATTCATATTCAACGGCCACACCAATTCCTTCGTTAGTTACAACTCTGGTGGGATTGTGTTTTTTATTAATCACGCATCTAGTTACCATGAATTTACTAGTTAACTCAAGAACGTATTTGTGCCCCAAATGTATTTCTCGGTTATTTTTGTTAAAAATACGAGCAGTTGCTCAAGTACAGTTATCATTTTTGAAAAAAAAACTCAGAATTTCAATGCGTTCCTACAGTGTGTATACCATCTTCAACTGAATCACCGTTATTTCAGGTCATCAAAACTATGAAAAATGTTACCAAAGCAAGTCACCTGTGTTTTAACAAATAACGAAAAATAACTGAATCTAACCGATCAGGAACAAATCTATTTGTTGATTCAAACGGAAGAAATCTAACTCCCTGTTCCCCAACCCAATACTGTGGAATTATAAGTCTTCGAAACAAAATCGACTCGATAGATCTATACAAGAAATGTTGAGATAAATTGAACAACTCTTCACAGAAGTATTGAAAAACTCCTTTCCCATATGGAAAATTTCAACGTAGTAATTTACAAGGGTAGGGAAATCTGTCCAAACATTCAGAAAAAATTTTCTGAACCAATAAAATCGATTTTCATCAAGTGCTTTCCCCGAACAGAGATTGAAAAAACTTGGAAATTTTCCATACAATTTTAGATTTCCATTAGTCAAGTGTTATTTAAGAAAGTTAATGATTACGTTGTGGTATAGAAAATAAAAATCATCTTTTCAGAAACGTGTCACACGATCACCTTACCAAATTTAAAAATTAGGAGTGGAAGCGGTCAGGGGTAAGGGTAGATTGGGGGAGAAGAAAACGTAACAAAAAATGTTACCCTCCAATCAAGAATCGATCGGCTTCAGGAAATCCACAGAAGAATCAAACCAACTGAGTTATTCAGGGTGGTTCGTTGTCATGAGCGCACTGCAAAAAAATGTGAAGGTGAAAGCCATGTCCCCAAAAACTACACCCTGTTTATTTCCGAAACAGATCAGAACACCAATTTGTGTCAAATTCGAATCTTCTTCTTTTCTTCTTTGTCAGCCTTCTTCCGTCCATTTCTGAACATAGGTCTCTCCGTGTCGCTTCCATTCATGCCTGTCTTGTGCTATTCTAAACCACTGTCCTCCGACTTGGTCTTTTATATCGTCGATCAAACGTCTTTGTGGCCTGCCTCTACTTCGCTTGGTCTCTCTAGGCCTCCATTGAATAACCCCTTAGGTCCATTTCTCTCTGTCCTGCCTTGCAATGTAACCTACCCATCTCCATTTCAACTCGGCTATTCCTTTTATAATGTCTGAGACTCGCGTTCTTCGCCTGATTTCGTCGTTCCTTACTCGGTCTTTTAAGGATATTCCCAGCATTGCACGCTCCATGGTTCTTTGAGTAGTCCTTAGGCGATTGGCACTATGCTTCGTTATTGTCATCGTTTCAAGTCCGTATGTGGCCACAGGTAAGATACAGGAGTCGTAAACTCTTCACCTTAAGTTAATTGGGATATCGGTATTTTTCAGGATATGTTGAAGTTTCCCGAAGGCGGCCCAGGTTAACACAATTCTTCTTTCTGGTTTTCTTTTCCTAGTTTAATGGCGTGACCCAGATAAACATACTCGTTTACATTTTCGATGACTTGATTCCCTAAATGGATCGGAACGTTGTTGGGGCACATGTCCTTGGTTTTGCCTATGTTCATTTTCAATCCTATACTATTCGACGCTTCATTCAGCTGCACTAACATCTCTTCTAACTCATCTGTGTTTCCAGCGATAATGACAATGTCATCCACAAAGCGCAGATGATTGATGTACGAGCCTTCGATTTTGATGCCCTTTTCTTGCCATTCCAATTTCTTGAATACATCTTCTAGAGCCAGGGTGAAAAGTTTTGGTGATATCGTATCTCCTTGACGAACCCCACGTTTAAGATCAATTTTTGCAGTTCTTGTATCATCATCAATTTTGACATGCATAGTTGCTCTCTGGTATATAATTCCTTATAACTGCACTGTACCTAGAGTCATTATTCATAGCATTTAGAAAGGACCATGTCTCTATCGAGTCGAACTTTTTATGGATGTCTACAAATGCCGCATATATAGGTATATTGTACTCAGTTGTTTTTTCCAATAGTGTACGCAATGTCTGCAGATGGTCTATGGTGCTGTAACCACTCCTAAAGCCAGCTTGCTCTGGTGGCTGATAGAAATCTAGTTTCTTCGTGAGTCGTTTTGTTAGGATTTTCATGAAAAGTTTACGGAGGTGTGATAACAGTCTTGAAGGGCGGTAGTTCTCGATATTACTGATCTCTCCTTTTTTGAATAGCTGCACTACTTCTGTATTGTGCCATTCTTCTGGAAGCTTACATTCTTGCATACATTTGTTCAATAGAATTTGAATGAGTTTTTCCATGTGTCCTCTACCAAGTTTCAGCATTTCAGCATGACATGGTCCTCTCCTGGACACTTTCCATTTTTCATACTTTAGAGTGCACTTCTAATTTCACTGAGGCATATATCCGGCAGGTCCTCTGATCCCACATTTAATACTGAACTCGACGTGTCAATAACTCTTGGGGACTTGGATATGTAGAGGTCGGTGTAAAACTCTTCTATTATTTGAGATATTTGTTCTATGTTGGATACAATTATTCCTTGTTTGTTTTTCATCTTTGTCAGCTTTGTTTCTCCATTTGAGAGTTTTGATCTGAGAACTCTCATATTGGCATTCTTTTCGATCGTTTCCTGTATCATTCTAGTTTTGTGTGATCTCAGGTTTCTGCGTATGGCTTTTTTAACTCTTTCATTCAATGTCCTGTGTTCTTCCGTTTCTTTTTCAAGTCCCCTTCTTTGGTCCATCAGTTCGACCGTAGAGGTAGTGAGCTTCGACTCTTTGAGCTTCCTTACTTTAGATCAAATTTTCTTTGTAGCTGCGGCGACACTTGATTTTATTTGTTGGTTTAGTTCTTCAATATCCATTCTTATAAGTGTGTCTTCTGGTTGTAACCTTCTTGCTATTTCTGCTTGGTATTCGGCATTCCTTTTTCCCGGGTGATCGATTGTCGGGAATCTAGGTTTTTTGATGAGCTTTTTTCTCTCTTGTTTAATATCGAACCGGAAGCAAGCTCGGACTACTATTTGGTCACTCCCTGTGTCTTCTTTATTAAGAACGGACACATCACTACAGTTCTTTCGGTTGTTTGAAAGTATGTAATCGATCTCATTTTCTGTGGAATTATCCGGGTTTCTGCAGGTCCATTTGCGTTGAGGGGGTTTTTTAAAAAATGTATTCAGACAGTAAAGGTTTTCTTTCAAGAGAAAGTTCACGAGCATTTCCCCTCTATCGTTCTTTATTCCTAGGCCGTGTTCACCGATGTTTCCTGTATCATTTTGCGTCTTCTTGCCGATTTTGGAGTTGAAACACCCAATTATGATCGTGAAGTTAGTGTTTTCTGCTCGTCTTGCAATCGATATCTCTTCATATAGCTGTTCTACATCTACATCTTCCGATGTACTTGTAGGTGCATATATGTTAATTATTAGTACTGCATAAATGTAAGATATATTACTCGATCAGAAACAGCGCAGAATTTGGATACTTTGTATTTTATGTTCCTGTTTACAAGGAAACCTACTCCTTCAGTATAATTATTGATACCGGAGTTTTTCTGATAAAGTATATGACCTGACTTCAGCGTTGTAGTTTTTTCTTCGTGTAAACGTGTTTCCGACAGTTCAATGACATTCCATTCTATTTCTTCCAATTCACGTTCCAATTCAACAAGATGTTCTTCCGTTCTCATTGTGCGTATGTTATATGTGGCAACAAATATGCGGTGTTTCATATTCTCATTTTTTTTTTTTCAATCCATGGGGCTGACTGATCTGTCAATGTGAGATTGTGCGCTTACATATCTACTCACCTGGGGTAAGTAATAGTGTTTTAGCTTTTGACATTTCTAGTTTAAATACGGAGGTTTTGGCATTGAAACGCCACGCTTGCCCTGCTTGTTGGCGGGTGTGTGATGCAGCCGCCCATTCTGGGAACCGTAGCTGTTTGCAGCCGCCCACTCTGGGTCAGACGCTGCAGGTGCTTTGTAATTCTCCCAAAGCTGGATTGCCACTAGATCAGCCTACCGCTGCGGTCTTCGCCCGTAGCCCTGGGCAGGGGTAAAGCGTTATACCCCGCAATACTGGGTCCTCAGCAGAACTCAGCCCCGATTTAGCCAAATGGGGCCCACCCCCCGAGACGTGGACGCGCCTGCCAGAAATTACCTAAGTGGGCTCAAGGAAGGGGTCCCTGGTGCCCCTTAGACCGGGTTAATACTCGTGTATAGACCACGAACAAATTAGAATAGCAACTCAACTTTCAGCCTATTATCTCGAAAAATATAATCTTTTTCAAATTTCAACCAAATGTATACCACAAATGAATCACTACGGAACCATGTTCATACAAAATTTTCTGCCCTAAAATTACCTCCAAAAATTTTGTTAATTCAATTATGAAACACCCTGCACATTTTCGTCACAATGAAAAGTACTCAAGTATTTTTAGATTTAATCATAGAAAATTAAATTAGTTCAATTAATTCAGTCTTGTCTGTAGGGAGTGTATTATAAATTTCAGAACAATTAATTAATTACACTGTGCGATCAGCATGAATGACTAAGCCTGTTTTGATCGTGTTATTAACACGGTAGATATATTTTCTCACGAAAGAGTAAAAACAGCACCTACACGTAAAAAACTATCATTAGCCCTGCTTACTACATAGAGTGGACAGAGTTCGACGTTGTAGTACTGCACCTATGTGAAATATTATGAATAGGGAAATGACCCCCCTTCCACTTATTCTTTTCGCGTGAGAAATTCATTGCCACAAACAGATTCGAGTTATTTGCAAAATATGGATATTTTCAGTATCAGTAAAGTCAATATCTCGATTGTTTTGTGAAAATGGTTTTGACATTCTACCGGTACTTTTTTACATAGAATCAAAACTACATGCAGATTATGAGTTATAACGAAAACTTGCGTTTTATGAAATATGAACCACAGGTAACTTTGATTTTATTGAATAGAATTCATTTTTCTCTTTCCAAAAATATATCACATGTGCACTGAATGTTTCCATTCACAACATGTTTTCATGAAAACCCGAAAATTGTATAACTTTTCCCTTATTTCATCTATTAACTCTATGTCAATTCACAGAACTTACATGAAATGTTTAAAATAGCTTAAGTATGTTATGTGCTACTTTATGACAGTCCGAAACTTGATTTGCAATGAACATTCAGATAAATTATTCAACAGAACATCGTTGTAATAACGAAGCGACCATGGCGTACGAAAATTATGCACCCATCTGGCTTCGACGTTGGCTATTAATATGGCAATGTGGATTTACATCCGACCACCACTGTTCCAATTGACGATTGAATATTCCATCACTTCTAATGTGAACTCCATCAGTCTTAAATTAGTTCCCTCAACAATTGTGGAGTTTCTTCAGATTTTTACAGAAACCAATTGCAAAAATCGAGGCAACGTTGGACATTTCCTGGCAGCAAAAACTAAGATATTCTCATTTTATACAGTTTGTATATATATTTTTCTCGAGAATACTGAACGCATGACTCTTAGATTTTTCAATCCAATTTTCCTGGTCGAAATCGATGGGTTGGCAGTTACACTACCTATTACATCAATTTTTGCATCTTCTCCATCAACTAATTCATATTCTCCGCATGTTCTCTTGGTATTATAAGAATATCTGATGGTCAGATTAACACAATGTATGCTAGTTTTTATGGGCGAAATTGTTTTCATTCTTTTCATCCCTCAATTATCAATCTGTTTCCATGTGTTTTCAATATTCACGAAACATTATCGTTTCAGTATGTTAAAAGACCAATCCGAAAATAGTTAACTCCACCGAAAAAATGGTTGATATTGTGTCAACTTATTTTTAAAATATTAATTGTTCCAAAAGCAATCAACGAGATTTCCAAGATAATATGTCGTTTTGGATTACTTCATTCGATTTTAGCTACATTAGAAGAAATTAGTATTACGCTCCAAGGAAATTACTGTCACCGTTACCAAAATGTGTGCAGGAAACCTTTTCTGTCCAGAAGTTTTTATGCATATCTACATGACTTTTCTAACGGATATTACGTACAAATATTATATTTGGCATTCACAAGGCAATTCTACAAGTTTGTATGCAGCAAAGATTACTCCACACAACAGCAAATCTGATGATTGAGTTTAAGTATATGACGAGCCAAATTTTTAAAGACGATTTCAAATCCGTGATCAAAACTTCGGTATCAGCTCTAATTTAGAAAATATGTAACATTGCCCAATTTTCGATGAAACACTCGCCGCGTTCTTCAGTTAGACCCCCAAGATTAGGAGGAAAACAGTCTAGGAGGTTGTGAAGAAAGTGTAATTTGATGCTCATGTTGCATCCAAGCATTTGAAAGTGACACATTAGTTGTTAAACGTGTTGAGAATAGTCAGAACTTTTCTTACCTCCCACAAAATTCTGAACAAGCCAAACAAACTCAGTCCATGCATTTTTCACAATCTCTGTCATAGTTTCCGTAAAACTTGTGTCTTTTATTAATGATCTAATCTGTGGCCTATCAAAGATGCCCGCTTTTATCTTTTCTGCTCTCAGTTTAAGGAAGTTTTAGGACAAGAAAAAGAAATAATTTCCATTTCTGTAAATAGCTTTAACACATTGTTTCATGAGCCTTTATTTTAGATGTAACGGAGGCAATATTATGCGATTCCTTGATACTAAAGCTGGATTTATCACGTTTTGTTGTCTTGGAATTGGCGCTTCTCGAGTAGGTCAATTCTTTTTAATCCATTGTTGATTCTTAGCTCTTCTATCCCACAATAAGAGAAAACAAGGATACTTTGTGAGACCACTTTGTTGGCCTAAAAGAAAGTTGACCATTTTTAAATCAACACTTATGAACCATTTTTTTTCTGTATATTTAAATTTTTCCAAAACCAAAACAATGTTCGAAATGGCTCCCACATACGAGATTCGTATGATTGTCTAACATTTTGCAACATTATGGGTGTTATCTGCTCACATGCTTGAACAATTCTTTCTTGTAGTTCTTCCAACGATTTGGGTGGCGTGTCATAGACTTCAGAAATAAGACGGCCCGAAAGAAGAAATCGACAGGCGTCAGATCGGGCAATCTAGCATGCTACATCACCTCTTCTACCTATCCAACAACTCGGCAATCCATTATCCAGTTCATCCCGCATAGCGCTAGCATAATGTGGCGGTGCTCCATCATGTTCATACATAACGGTATGTTGGGATACATCAGTTTTTCAAAAAAAAATAATAGTACTACAATTTGATCTCCCAAAATTTCGGCCCAAACATTAAGTTTATGTCTCTTCAAACGGGGATTATCGTCTCTCTAGACTCTACAGTTATGGCGATTCACTTCGCTATTAAAAAATACTCGATTCAAATCTAAGGTCGTTGAATGGACCATGGTCCAGGAGTTTTTCCTTCAATTTATTGAATTTATTTTTTTTTTGAGGTTGTCGCCTCTCAGGACAACGATCCAAATAAGCAGCTTCTGCATCATCAGCATTATAAGTCTTTAGAATATCATATTCCATCGTATTGAACCTTTCAAAATTTTAGTACGGCATGGTCGCTTCGTTATTGTAAACAATAGTATATTCACACAATAATAACTTTTAATAATCTATCTGAATTGTCATAGCAATAATTAATTTTCGAACTATCATAATGAGTGCTTGTAGAATATCAAAACCATCTTTACATAACTTCAAAAACAATCGTGATATTGGCACTTCACTGATTTCGAACTACCTTAAATCTATTTGCAGTAATGAATTCACCACGCAGAAAGAGAATGGGGAAGGGGGGGCATTTTCCTTCATTCACATAGCTGCATTAATAAAACGTGCAAATAAGTCTACTTTGTACAAGGTGTCTCATAATCTTCTTCTTCTTCTGAGCGTGCCTATCCGTTCCGGATGTTGGCGATAAGCAAAGCAATTTGTACTTTGTTGACTGCTGTTCTAAACAGCCCTCTTGTAGACATAGAAAACCAAGTTCTGAGGTTTTTCATCCAGGAGATTCTGCGCCTTCCAGGCCCTCTCTTGCCTAAAACCTTTCCCTGTAGTATTAACTGGAGCAGACCATATCTTTTTTGATTCCTCATTATGTGTCCGAAATATTCTAATTTGCGTTGTTTAACGATGTTCATTATTTCGGTCTCTTTTTGTAGTGTTTCTAAGACTCTTTTGTTGGAAACACGATCCACCCAGGAAATTCTAAGAATTCGTCTGTATAGCCACATCTCAAAGGCTTCAAGTTTTTTTGTAGATGCTTCCGTCAGGGTCCAGGACTCGGCACCGTATAGAAGCACAGACCAGACATAACATTTGAGTAGTCTTAGTTTGGTATGTATATTAAGATCTCTACTCTTAAATAGGTTTCCCATTTTAACGAAAGTGGCTCTTGCTTTTCTATGCGGCATTTTATTTCCACAGAGTGATCCCATTGCTCATTAATCGTAGTGCCCAAATATGTGTAATTAGTTACTCTTTCAATTTGTTGATTATTAATTACTAGTTGGTCAGGAGGTGTATTTTGTTTGCTAATTACCATGAATTTGGTCTTCTTGATGTTAAGAGACAATCCGTACTCAGAGCTAGCTTTAAAGACACGATTCATCAATTCTTGAAGACTCATAATAAGTTTGTAAAATACCTTAATTTGATAGAATTCATCAATTTCCTATAAATTATTTTCTATGACGCATCTCTCCTGAGATATTCATTCGCAAGTTGAAAGAAATGAAGATGATATTGAAACAATGAAATCTTTTCGTTCAACAGATTTCGAGGAAACTTAAATGAAAAATGAAATTTCACATGCCACCACTTTTCGTTTTTCAGTGCTATAAGTGAACTACCCCTAACACTTATCACCCCCTTATTTTGAAAAGGATTATAATAGATAGCGAAACTGAAAAACGCGAAATATTTTCAAAAATTCACCATACGTTGACCGAAATACAAGCCGAATCGATCGAAATCATTTCTTTCTACAACTTTGGGAATGAATACCTCAACGAGAGAAAATATATACGATGACGTTGTGGCATTATTTCGACGACTTCTAACATTCCGGAGACGTTTCTATTTTCTTTTGGGGCATCCTGTATATATTCCAAAACAAAATTATTGTGAAAATTTCATACATAGTTCCGTATCTATATAGTTCCTATATGTATACAGATAGACATACTTCCAAGCCAACAATGTTAGGTCAATCACATCACAGTTCAGTGAAATCAGCATTGGGAAAATGGAAAGGGACGGACAGAATGCCGAGATTCGGACGTCTGCGGTACAGCGGCGTCGCGACGCTCGAGACGGGTCGACGACCCGAGCCCCCTCGTCTGACCCGGCCGCTGCCGACAGGTGGGGTGAGTGGATTGCTGCCAGTGCGCCTGGCGGTAGCATCGCTGCAAAGACGATAACCATATATGCTGGGTACAGGGGCATGTGCTTAAATTTTCTACTTCAGTTTTACAACATATTAGGAGCTTGGAAAATACTTTAATTTCAATTTCAAACGGCTTTTGTTCTTATCCAGTGAAATATCCTCAACTTCTTATAAGTTGAAATTTTGACTCATTTTGTGAAGAGAAATTTTTTGCTACTCGATGATTCGTTTATTTCATCTAGACTGCGCATACAAATTAAAGCACAAATTCAAATTCTTTCAGATAGAAGTTTGGATAGACTACAACGCACTTTACATTTACACAAAAACAAGACACCAAGAACAAGAAATAGTTTTCAATACATCTCAGCACCGTAGGCGGCGTTGCTGCCAGAGGGATGTTGTTCCTCGGTTAGATCATCACCGAGCCTCAAACTTTTGAGTATTAACCCAGTCGAAGAAATGATGACAGGAACGATATCTATTTTATCGAGGTGCCACATCTGCTTGATCTCAATAGCAAGGTCTGTGTATTTGGACTTTTCTCCTGGAACTAGTTCAGCACGTTGTTATTATTCGGTATGGCGGCATCCACCAGCATTGCTGTTCTGGCTCTCTTATCATACACCACTATGTCCGGCCTATTACTCTGTCAGTGATAACAGGCCTATGGTAGTATAATCTAAGTCATTTTTCAATACGGGCGCCGATTGATACTTTTAATATAGCTGAAAGGCATTCAGAAGTCTACTTGTGTGCTAGTTTCTGATGGATAATGTTTCACACTTGATTATGTCTAATATGATTATTATTATTGTTTTTGAATTGATTGATGATCACAAATTTGGGTTGATTTTGAGAGCTGAGAAGAAATATGGTAAGTTTTCTTCAATGATACAACTTCAAACGCTTTTCTTATATAGTAAATAAGTATAGATCATTTTTTTATTCATCATTTGAAAAAGATCTGCATCAAGAAACATTTCATTAGTGTTTAACTTTTATTTTATTTTTCACAAGGACAATTATGAGAACATTTGAATTTAGGAGGCTTTTACTTGGTAAAATTCCATTATCAATAATAAAAAACAAGTACTGTGTTTTAAGGAATTTTACTTAATAATTGCGATTCGTAACGCGTTTCACTACACCGTAGCTTCTTCAGACGAATGGTTATGCAGAAAAATGTGAATGAGAATATAACTATAAATGTTCTTGAGTAATTAAAAGCTTATTGGTCGCCTCCTCCTAAGTGGTTATTTATGACAGGTATATCCAATAAAATTAAGGAATAGATTGCTCCCGAAAAGATTCAATAGAGGTGAAGGGCTTAAATCGACTTGTTCATTGATGAGTCTACCTGAGTGTTTGTATTTATTTATTTCTAAAGTTTCCCAAAGATCTACCTTCCAATATTTATTATCTGTATGCAAAATTTCAAACTGTGGGTCGAAAGAATGATTATTTTCTAAGAGATGATTCGCGTAATTTGAATCTGATTTTTATTTGAAAAACTGCGTTTATGTTCCGATATTCTAATATTAAAATTTCTATGTGTTCTACCAATGTAGAAATTATCACAGTCATTGCAATTCAATCTATAAACACCTGATTTATTGTTTTTACCTGGTTTGGTTTTATTATTTTTATATATTTGCCTAAATTATTATTAGTTTGGAAAGCTATGTTGAAATTATTGCTACTTAAGAAGATTTCAGTTTCTCACTTGTAATGCCAACGTAGGTTGAGGTGTTGAATTTTGTTTCAATTTATCGACAGGGTAAACTTCATTTAATGCGATTCTACTTTGTTTTTATTTAAAATATTATTTATTAGTTTGGGATTGTAACCATTATTTTTGGCTATTTGTTTAATCAAATTTAGTTCTTTGTTGAAATTTTCTGGTGATAGCGGGATGTTAATCAATCTATGAATAAAACTATTGAATGCTGACATTTTATGTTGATATGGATGACACGACGAGTTATGTATTATAATATCTGTATGTGACGGCTTATGGTAAATTGCGAAAACATGTTTTCCATTTTGATTCATTAAATCAGATATTCTTTCATTATTAAAAATTTGTTTAGATCAAAATTATTTCCATTTCAATTACAAATATTATACTATTGAAGACGGCTTGATTATGGGCAATCCGTTGAGTCCTTTGTTAGCAGAAATTTTCATGAATAACTTAGAGAAATTAATTCATAATCATCCACTCAGTTTATACTGGTATCGCTATGTAGACGATATCATTATTTGCTTCACAGGAACAGATAGACAGTTGAAAATTTTCGAAAATCATATAAATTCATTACATCCAAAATTGCATTCACAACCGAAATAGAAAGCAATAATTCGATAAATTTCTTAGACGTAACAATTTCGAATCAAAATGGAAAACATGTTTTCGCAATTTACCATAAGCCGTCACATACAGATATTATAATACATAACTCGTCGTGTCATCCATATCAACATAAAATGTCAGCATTCAATAGTTTTATTCATAGATTGATTAACATCCCGCTATCACCAGAAAATTTCAACAAAGAACTAAATTTGATTAAACAAATAGCCAAAAATAATGGTTACAATCCCAAACTAATAAATAATATTTTAAATAAAAAACAAAGTAGAATCGCATTAAATGAAGTTTACCCTGTCGATAAATTGAAACAAAAATTCAACACCTTAACCTACGTTGGCATTACAAGTGAGAAACTGAAATCTTCTTAAGTAGCAATAATTTCAACATAGCTTTCCAAACTAATAATAATTTAGGCAAATATATAAAAATAATAAAACCAAACCAGGTAAAAACAATAAATCAGGTGTTTATAGATTGAATTGCAATGACTGTGATAATTTCTACATTGGTAGAACACATAGAAATTTTAATATTAGAATATCGGAACATAAACGCAGTTTTCAAATAAAAATCAGATTCAAATTACGCGAATCATCTCTTAGAAAATAATCATTCTTTCGACCCACAGTTTGAAATTTTGCATACAGATAATAAATATTGGAAGGTAGATCTTTGGGAAACTTTAGAAATAAATAAATACAAACACTCAGGTAGACTCATCAATGAACAAGTCGATTTAAGCCCTTCACCTCTATTGAATCTTTTCGGGGAGCAATCTATTCCTTAATTTTATTGGATATACCTGTCATAAATAACCACTTAGGAGGAGGCGACCAATAAGCTTTTAATTACTCAAGAACATTTATAGTTATATTCTCATTCACATTTTTCTGCATAACCATTCGTCTGAAGAAGCTACGGTGTAGTGAAACGCGTTACGAATCGCAATTATTAAGTAAAATTCCTTAAAACACAGTACTTGTTTTTTATTATTAACAATTATGAGAAAATAACTGAAGACGATATCACAAAAGGAAAAATTTGTAAAAAATATTTTCAGAAATATATCGAAGCAGTTGAATATTTTTGATATGAAGAAGGTCCATCTTGTTATTTTGGCAACGTATAGGCATACTCTATACCCACACCTGTTCCTGAAAAAAGAGTCTTGACCAGACAGTCAGACAGATGGGCGGCAAAGGGATCCTATAAGGATTCCGTTGTTTCTTCTGGGGTACAGAAATCTAACCCTAAAAAGTTATAAATATCGATTCAAATATTTGAAAAAATTGAACGCTTAAAGAATGGATTCCCGTCCAGAAAAATTTGAATCAATTTTCAATAAAGTTAGAGTTTTAAACATTTATGATTAACAAAATAAACAACATTTAAACACTCTTATGACGTAATCTCGTTCAGTTTATATATATATATATATATATATATATATATATATATATATATATATATATATATATATATATATATACAGTGTGTTCCAACGAAAATTTAACCCCTCTAACTCCGAAATGAGTAACATTAGCGAAAAACACCAAGACACGTCGATTTTTGTTTCGAGGGGAGCATTTTTCGAAATAATTCGAAACTTCTCAGATCAACCCCAACCCCAGCAACCCTAACTTTGAAATTCATCATAGGAATAAGGGTCGAGTGGCACCTTACTGAAAAGGTCTGTCAATTCTCCACCTTGATTTGTCATTTTAGAATTTTAAATTAACATACAGGGTGTCCCAACCAAGGGTGAAGTTGAATTCTGGAAATCCCAAATACTAAATGAAATAGATTTATTTTGGCATAATGCAAGCGCAGGTTTATGCTCGGTCTAGAAAACGACCTACACTTGTGAATTTGGAGTTGGTGCAATCAACCCCTTTTTCCAGCATCCCCAACTCAAAAATCATTCGATCGATAATAGGTCAAGTGGCACCTCGTTGGAAAGGTACTGCAATTTTCTCTTCGAATTTGGTATTTTCGAAATTCAGAATCATCATACAGGGTGTCCTGGAGCAGGAACACTGAAAACCCAAATAACTTTTTGAAACTGGTTCATTTCGGTATACGAGAACATGTTTGATCCGAGAATAGGAGTTTCTTGTGTGGTTATAGAATTTTGTAATCAACCCTTCCATTCAGCATCCCCAACTTGAAAATCATACAAATAATTCAAGTGGCATATCTTCAGAAAGGTTTTTGAATTCCAGAATGATTAAAGCATTTCATTCAGTTCGGCTCTCCATACAGGATGTCGCTTTCGAAAAATTCAATATCGTCATTTGAAATTATCAACTAAAATCAATTCGAAACTGTTAAAAGTATTGGGGTACGATGTGTTGAGCATCAATTACGAAGAAATAAAGCTGATTTCTGCATTGAAAATGTTCACATTTTTTCATTTCCATCTGGCGTGCAGTCATCTGTTATTTCTCATTTTGCAATGAAATATTATTATTATTCAGATCAGTTCCTCATTATTGTTGTTGTTCGTCAGTTGAAATTAATCTGAAAATGGTTTATTCCACTGAGGAAAGGGTCGAAATTGTATCGACGTATTTTCGAAATAACAGTTGTGCCAAAGAAACGGCAAGGATATTCGATAGGAACCATCCTGAAAGAGAAAGGAGTCAGTCACCAGTACGTTAAATATTTGGTTGACAAATTCCTTGCTACGGGTTCGGTGGCAAACAAAAACATGAAGTGGCATGTCCTGTCAGAAATGAGGCAACGGAAGTGGCAGTAGTGGGTCATCTACAAATGGAGAATACTACTTCGATCAGAAAACTATCTCGTCTGACTGGTGTATCAGCTACAACTGTCCATAGAATCGTGAAACATCACAAATTTCACCCCTACAAGGTAAAATTAGTGCATGAAATAAACGAAGATGATCCAGATCGTCGTTTACAGTTTTGTGAAAATCTAAGTGAAAACCTAAACGCTAATCCAAATTTTCTGAATAACATCTGTTTTTCTGATGAATGCACCTTTATGCTCAGTGGTGAAGTGAATAGACATAATTGTCGATATTGGGACACACAGAATCCTCATTGGTTTAGAGAGGCCCACACGCAAAGGCCTCAGAAGTTGAACGTTTGGGCAGGAATTTTGGCAATCATCTAGTTGGGCCTTTCTTTATTGAGGGTAATCTGAATGGAAATGGCTACCTACAGTTGTTAGAGGAACACATACATCCTAGATTGACAGAAATTTTACAGAACGATCCAACTCTTTCTGAGGACGAAATGCGTTTTCAACAAGACGGTGCTCCTCCGCATTATGATGCTCGGGTGCGCCAATATTTAGACGAAAATTTCCCAGGAAGGTGGATTGGTAGAAGAGGACCTGTTGAGTGGCCAGTCAGGTCACCAGATTTAAATCCCCTAGATTTTTTTTTGTGGGGCCATCTAAAATCTAAAGTTTATGCCACAAGACCAGAAAACCTGGAGGAGCTGCGGATGAGGATTATCACAGAATGCCGACTTTTGACTCCTGAAGTTTTCGCTAATGTGAGAAGAGAGTTCGAAAATCGTCTGTATAACTGTATGGAGGTGGGCGGAGGTCATTTTGAACAATTGTTGTAATAATCAAGTTAGTTTTTGTTTTCAATTGAATACAAGTTCAATAAATCTCGTTTTCCTGTTTAGATGAGCATCCAATCAGTTTCTCCATCATCCCTCATCCTGATCCTCACGCCAGAAAACCTCGATTGCCAAACTGAAACCAATGCCTCAGTGATTCAGAAAATAGAAAAATCTTTCTGGAACTTTGCCACTCAACCTGTAATCACTTGTATGATTTTTGAGCTTCAAAAGTTATTTGGGTTTTCAGTGTTCCTGCTCCGGGACACCCTGTATGCTGATTCTGAATTTCGAAAATACCAAATTCGAAGAGAAAATTGAAATACCTTTCCAACGAGGTGCCACTTGACCTATTTTCGATCGAATGATTTTTGAGTTGGGGATGCTGGAAATAGGGGGTTGATTGCACCAACTCCAAATTCACAACTGTAGGTCGTTTTTCTAGACCGAGCATAAACCTGCGCTTGCATTATGCCAAAATAAATCGATTTCATTTAGTATTTGGGATTTGCAGAATTCAACTTACCCTCGGTTGGGACACCCTGTATGTTAATTTAAAATTCTAAAATGACAAATCGGAATGGAGAATTGACAGACCTTTACAGTAAGGTGCCACTCGACCCTTATTCCCTATGATGAATTTCGAAATTAGGGTTGCTGGGGTAGGGGTTGATCTGACAAGTTTCGAATTATTTCGAAAATGCTCCCTCGAAACAAAAATCGACGTGTCTTGGTGTTTTTCGCTAATGTTACTCATTTCGGAGTTATAGGGGGTCAAATTTTCGTTGGAACACACTGTATATAAGTTCTAGGAAGTGGAAAATGTTAACACCGCCTATTGAAATATTTTTGGTCTTCAATGAAGACAGAGTTCTGAAAATATTTCGTTAGTTAACAATTGCCTAACTTCTTTGAAAAATTTATGGAATAATTGTTTTACGTCACATTTCTTCAAGTTTTTTAATCCAAATTTAATACTTTGCTTAAGGTCCTATGGTCGCTCTAAAGAACATGCGCTTACATTCTGAAGGTCTTGTTGATCAATATATTCAACGTTAAATTATGTTCAAAAAGAGAGTTGGAATTAGGACTTTTCAATCGGAAATTTCATCTTATTTCAGAATGTATTTTGATAATTTCTGAATCATTATGATTATGATGATATATGATTAATATCCAGTACGCGAAACATTGCTCCTGCGAACCCGAATAAATAGGGCGAACGACAGAAAAACATAAAGTTTGAAGCCTCGAGTTATTTAATTTCGTGTATTTCTCACCGTGAAGGATGCATAGAACAAGTAGCGAGGGATGTTTTTGAAGAATTACATATACACACAACCAAATTTATATGGAATCACTCGGTATTTCACATTATTGATTGTTTTTACCCATGGATCTTTGACTACTTGTTAAGATTGAAGTTTTTTTAGTGAAAAAACTGGATAGTATGATAAGAAATGTTGAATTATCACCACCAAAACTGGAGAACATCTGTTGTCTATGGAATAGCGAGATGGAGTTTAGCATGCGACAAGTGAGATGAGAGATCGACTTTGAGTTTTAAGTTTTATGTGGTGGTTCAGATTTAGAGAGCTGTGAGAAGTGATTTGATTGGTAAAAAACTTTTGAATTCGAGTTTTTCTGGTTTTTTGTTTTGATTGTGAAAGCTTGGAGACTTTAAGACAAAGTGTTGTTCGCTTGCCAAATAATTTGGGATTTTCTTACTCGAAGTATAAAAATTGTGGTTTAAACTACCGATAATATTCATCTTTATCGTTTTGTTGTGAATATTTGGCCACGATAACCCTGTTCAGGGGATTTTTTTCCACATTCGAATCTCAACCTGTCTTATCATCGTTGAAAGCTGAAAAACTACTCAATGCCTAATATTTCATCGTAGATCGACAGTCGACATTAATTACTAGCTATTATTCCATTTAATTCACGTTGGAGGCTCAACTTGAACAGTTCTTCAAGAGATCCATTTAATTCACGTTGGAGGTTCAATTTCAATAGGCCTTCGAGAGACACATGTACTTCATGTTGGAGGTTCAATCTCAATAGTCCTTCAGGACACCTAGCTCAACCATTCCGGAGGATTCGTTCAATTCAAGGGCCTGTTCAATTTCTAAGGTCTTGATCAGTTGTTGGTGATCCGAGTTTTCACCTACCATATCAGTTTTATCAAGTAATTTGGTGGAACTTCCAGACAGCCAGCACCATCAAACTATTCATCAGCTCTAATAAGGCCGTACCTTTCCTTCATTTACAAATATCTACTCAATAGAAGAAAACAACATTTTTATAATTAATAAATTTTGATTCAAATTAACAACTTATCGCCTTTAAACTTGTGACAAATACTAAACTGATTATCGCCTTTAAAACTTGTTGCAAGTTGATTACCTTGAGTATTGATTGCATAATTTTGTGGAGCTTGTAAACCCTTTATAGCTATATTCGGTGCGCACTTATACGAAACCTGTGTTACGGTCTATAGAAATAAATCAAAGTATCACCCATAGGTGTGAGATTTTTTATTTCATGATTTGAGTCTATTCACTGAGTGTAATAAATCATGTGGCGCTCTTTATCAATCTTACAGTTTTACTAACGACCCCTCTTCGACTTGAGTTACGGGACCGATCAATGAATTCCCGTTATTTCATTTACCAGCCACATACTTTATGGAACACCCTTAATTAGGAGGTTGATAAGATGACCGCCGGATTCGGTTTTTAAGGGGTCGTGGAAGACAAGCTAGACTCCGAGATGCAAGACGAATTCCGAAATACCAAGGGGGCAGTGTGATGTTTTGGGATGGCATTATGCCACAGGCAAAACAGATTTGATTGCATTTCCTGCGTGTGTGACGTCTAGAAATTAAGTGGACCTAGTGCTGTAGCCCATAGTGAGACTCTGGCGAGGTGCCCACGATGAGAATCTCACTTTTATGCAAGATAATGCTCCTCCGTATACCAGCAACCTCGCGCGACATTTTCTTGAAAAACAGGGAATAGCTATTTTGGACTGGCCAGCTTGCTCTCCAGACCTAAATCCTATTGAACATTTATGGAATGATCTCAAAAGGAAAATTATATCGCGCCAGAATAATCCAAGAACCCCACAATAGCTCATCCAAGCCGCTACAGAAGAGTCACAGAATATCACCCCAGAGGAGGTCGAAAACCTAATCCAACGCATGCCTAGACGGATTCAGACTTGTGTCAGGGCAAGAGGAGGTTATACAAGCTATTGAGGTCGAGAAAAACACCTACTTCGTGAGTAAATAAAATTATTTTCTTTAATTTTTTCTTTCTTAAAATAAACCTCAATTTATTTCTTGTTTCAATTGAAATATCTCAAAAAGGATCAATTCTAACAATACTTCGAAATTTCCAGAATACCTAAGGTAATATTCAAAATATCGGGTGATTCCATATAAAGCATTAGAGATAGTTTTAATAAAAATGCGGAGACAATAACTCCTTACTACATAATTAAAATCGAAATGCAAATTTTCAGGTCTATGAATTCAAGACTACGTAATCTTCCTAATTCCGATATTTGGTATATCGGAATAACAAAGAAAAATGTGGTAATCGAATCAACTACAATTGATCGATACCTCAGGGAGTGAATGTTCGAAAATGATTCATACAGCAGATTCCTATGACTGTCTATTTCGGTTATTTGAATTAAAAAGCATAAGAAAATATCTGGGCTATTGATTCAATTTACAATCATTCTGTGTAACCAAATTTGGCAGGAGGAAATGGACGTTAATTTCCTAACATAAATATTCCCTACATTAAAATTGAAAGAAAGCAGGCTCCTAATACAGGCCACGAAAATAAAGGTATGTTTTAAAAAACAAAACGTTTAAAAAAGTCACGCCAATATTTAAGGTGATTGCTGAAGTAATTTCACGTAAGTTTGTATAAACATAGCTTCTCAAATACTTCGGTACCGATTTTTTCATTTGAAGTTTAATCGAAAGATGCAGTTAAATTTAAATTTTTCGTAAGCCGCCGGTATAAAGATAAAATTTTAGGATTTTCGAAAACTTTCAAAGACGCAGTGGGGCGGGTATAGGCACAACGCAGGTTATTCTCGAATAAAAAACTAAGGCGCAATTGATTTTTTCAAAAATAAATTTTTTTTTTCAATTTTCCAGTTTGTTTGTTTTTCCTTTAACGTGCTCTGTTTCTGCCTTTCGGCTAATGACACGCCGGGGAATTCTGTCACCTCACTAACCCGGGAATTTTGCCGAACCCCTCTCGTGTCGAGGGAAGGGATCTTTAATGTCCAACACATCTCTGTTAGACAGGACCGACAGCTTTACATCTCCTCCGAAAGATGGACACTCAAGCGATTCCCAGAATCCGGAAAATCGCACCGACTTTGTGGGGATTGAACCCAGGTAACTCTGCATAGGAGACGAGCATCATATCCCATACGCCACCGAGCCGGCAATTTTCCAGTTATTTTTCAAGAAGAACGCTCCCCTGACTTTTTTTGTTCCAAGTGATTGAGTAAAAAGTATGTTGAAAAGAATAAGAAAAGAAAGTCCATACATTTTATTGTACGACACGTAGCCTTCGATTAAAAGAACCATCGTAGTGTTTTTCTTTTTATCATTAAATAACCCATGTTTGAAAGCGTTTAATTCAAGGGTAAACCAAAAAACTTTATCACCAATAACTCCTTAAAAAATTACAAAAGCTGTACTTATCGAGTTGTACCTAGCGATGATTATATTTCTTAAGGCCTCAACATTGAGGTCCACTAGACCAATCCAGCGATTTCCATACTCTTGAGTTAATAAGTCAGGAGCAAGCTGACTTAAATGGGCACATCGTTTGACTTATTGCCGAAGGTACTTCCTCCAAAAATTCATGAAGCGTGTACACCTCCCCCGTAAGTCTCCTTGGTAGAAATACTGGGGCAGTCACCCACAATGCCGATCCAAACGTTCAACGATAACTGATGTTGAAATCAATCTTCATATGTTTGATGAGGATTTTCTTCACACCGCATATGATTATGATGAAAATTCCCTATGGAATTTCTTGAAAAACTTGCTTCATCAGTGAACAGGATCAGCATAAGGAATTGAGGAATTTGAATCAACTTAAAAAAAGTTATTGACAGTACACAATACAGGCAGAAAAATCGGTAAGAAGAAACTTCTACGCGTTGTAGGTGGAATGGATACAAGAAATTTTCAAGAAGAATTTGCCAAACAGTTCCATGCTGACACCTGAAGCGTCAGAATTTTTTGTATGGAAGTACCAAGATCGTCTTGAATTATTGCCTAACTCCCGTTCGCCTTCCTGCTCCTTGGGCCCTTTTCATATAATGGTCAATGAATGCTTCCAAAAGTTTTTCTATCGGGAGCATCATTCATGACAGCCGATTTGAAATTCAAATTCAATAGATTCGAAATTATTAAAGAACAGAAACACTCAAATGACACTGACGTTGATCATTTTTGAACACATCTATGACTGAGCATAGAACAGGTACTATCAATGGAATCGCAAGGAAAACTTTTCGAAATTTTTTTACTCAAAAATTGGGCGTCGTACAAAAAATGTCAAGAGAGCGTTTCTCTTGAAAAATAATTGGAAAATTCAAAGGCGATGAGCCTAATATGATATATTTGGGCAGCTAAAGGCCATTCACCAACGCTATAGGAATTTGGCTCGAAATCTGATTGGATTCCATACATTTCAACTTCTAGTGTACCTTTACAATCGGACTTTTAGAAATGGTTTTGACGAAACTTTTCAAACACATAAACTTTAGATTTGATCGAATTCCATACAACATTTCAACCTCTACTTAAGGGTGGATGTTTCCGAAAATTCTACAACAGTGTTTTCTCCTTTGTAATGAAAATCTTAAATACAATTTTTCATGTCCCAAACAATGGAAAATTCCATACAAACGCCTAAGCTATTTTTGCCAACAATTCTGAGTCATATAATTGAATTTTGAATACAAGTTTTCATGTGACTTTGAAACCTTAAGAATTTACGGACTTTAAACGTTTACTTCGCACCCTTAAAGCTGAAATGTCGAAAAAGAGTAGTGCGTATACTATCAGAAGCTCAAGACATATCCATATCCAATTTTAATTTTAATGTTTGATGGTTGAAGTTATTTTATTTTAGCTATTTCTGAAAGTAGCTTAGTACAAAAGTCTATAAAAAGCACCCCACACTCTTCATTTTTTTATTTATCGCTACTACTCGTATTTCAAACTCCCAAATCATTTGATAGTAGAGAGTGAATTATCTTTCAATTTCTCCTGATGAATTTATTTGATTGAAATTATCATTTTTAATTCGATCTGTTTTTCAATTTTTAAATTTGATTTTTTTAATTCGATTTATATACTTCCGGAACTTTGGTTATAACAGGTGGGCTGATTTTCATAAATATACTGATAGAAATACATAATAATTGAATATAAATTTATTAATTTTTATAATTCACAAAAGTAATCATTAGCACCATTCAGACAGATATGATAGGTCCTATTTATTAAGGGAAGTTAAAATTACATCTGCTTCCTTCATTTGAAAACTGAAAACATATAAATTACGTACCACAGTTTGGCTAGGATAGTTTCAAATATTTTCCTCTCATCTATTTCAATACAAATTCAATTAAATTTAAGTATATCAAGATCTGCAATGTTGTAAGTATAATAAAAGAATAAATGTCTATCCTTTTATGTGATTTTTCTGTTAGAGGCACCCATTGTTGACGATTCAATTTTATCAGCGACTCTTGCCGAATCTCCAACCAACAAAGGATTATCCTTATATAATTCATATCGTTCATCTCCCGCGAAAATCGAATAACCGGTTTCTCACACCGAGGACATGACCGTATCCGCCAAAATTCAAGTGGTGAAATACCCTATGAATAAAAAAGTAGGTCTGAAATAAAACATTAAAAATCTAATTGAATACCCACTTATAGTGATTACCACAATCCGATTGTATCAGAAAGATAAAAGACACCGACCAACCTATTGTAGAGAAAGGACTCTTCTTCTCTATTCAATTTGTGTGACGTTTCGACATGAGAGATGTGTACTTATGGTGGTGTAAAAAGTTTGCTAAAGGCTTTGTCTTCTTCATATCACCAGAATACCTACAGTTAACTTGTTACGAATCAATATTGAATTTTGAGTTGGGGAAACCTTCAGTCCCCTTCGAATCAAAAATTGCACTGTTTCAACATTTTTGGATAATTAACTCTTTACAGAATAAGGAAAAGAAACAAATTTTCGTTGATATATACGGTATTTTATTTAATGTGAATTCTTTACTCCAATTCGCAACTAACTAACCCAACTCCTCAAACGACAAAGATTTCGACTGATAATCGAGTTTACAATTATTCATTCTGCCATACTGTAATAGCATGACCATTTAGAGCAGAAGTGCTCAAACGGTTGATCGATAGTGCTTTTTGAGTAGATTTCGAGCAGAAAAAAAGTAGGTAACTAACCCACAAAAATTTATAACGATGAAAATAACACTCTGCTAGCGGCAAAAGGTGGCTTTATCAAAGGAACGCGCGGTACTTGTCAAAGAACGTCGATACAAAATTATTATTAAATAGTACAAAATGAGTGAAGCGAAGAAATCTAAAACCTATCATTTCAATAACGATTGGGAGAAAGAATTTCTTTTGTATGATGAAGGATGAGTGCATTTGTCTTATTTGTCGTGCGTCAGTTGCAATACCTAAGAAATGCATCATGAAACGGTTCATAAAAACTATGAAAAGGATTTTCCGCCTCAAAATGAATTAAGAAAATGAAAAGTACGTGATTTGATACCTTGTTTGAAAAAAACAAACTATGTTCACAAGACCAGCCAAACAATCAAAAGCTACTACGATTGCGTCATTTAAAATATCTCATATATTGGCGAAACACAAGAAACCATTCAGAGATGGATCGGTTGTGAAGGAAGCATATATTGAAGCGGGTGAGACTTTATTTGGAGATTTTAAAAATAAAACAGAAATCTTGTCTGCTATTAGAGAACTTCAGTTATCTCGTCCGACGGTTACAAGGCGTATTAAAGTCATGAAACAGGACATAGCAGATTAACTAAAACATGATATCATGAAATGTTCATACTTTTCTTTACAGTTCGACGAATCCACCGATAGTACAGACACTGCCCAGCCGTGTATTTTTATTCGGATGGTATTCGAAGATATGTAGGCTATGGAAGAATTTTTAACAATCATTTCTCGGAAGGGAAGACCCGTGGCGAATTTTGTAAAAAACTACAAGCTACCAATATATAAATTAGTGTGCATTACAACCGATGGAGCAGCAGTAATCACTGGAAACAAAAACGGTTTTGTTTCATTGTGTCGAGCTAATAAGATTTCCCTACATTTTTTTTTCATTCCATTGCATTATACATCAAAAAGTTTTTTGTTCAAAAATTTTAAACGCGGAGGAAATTATGGGCATTGCAACGAAAATTGTGACGACGGCTCTTTAAGTTGCAGTTTGAAGATCAGCTGAACACATTGATTAAGTTCTTCCCAAGGACGTCAGATTAGATTTAGTAGTAAACGCATGCAGAAGTAAATTGCAACTTATAATAGATAAACTGAAAAGAAAGGATCTGAAACCATTTCCGTCTTTGAAAGCAAGGATTCCTCAGTTGAATTATGATACGTATGAGGCTGAATTATCAAATATTTTGGACAATTCGAAATGCGTTTTTATGATTGCAGTAAATTGGCAAATATAGCATCATTTATGAATAATCCTTTTTCATGTGAAAAACATTGAGGAATTAGCTACTGAAACAGCAAGTCAGTTCAATATGAACTCATGTTCTGTTGTAAATGATTTGGTGCAGATTATATCAGATACATCTCAAAGCTACAGCATCTGATACAAATTTCTGGTGTATTATATCTGAAGATAAATATCCCAATCTAAGGCAAATCGCCCTTCAACTGACGGCAATGTTTGGGTCAACTTACTTGTGCGAGCCTGCATTTTCTGAAATGAAAATAATTAAGTCAAAATATCGCAATCGACTAACTGACAATCATATATCATCATGCTTGTGATTAGCACTCAGTGGTTACGTACCATCTTATGAAAAGTATGATGAAGACATCCAACGTCCAAAGTCACTCCTTAGTAAAGTTTTACACCATATGTAACTCTTGTTTTGTAACAACTAGCAATTTTGAAAAACTATGAGTTTTTTCATTGATATTATAGAGCAGAACCTAACTAAACCTAACCCAAACCTTGACTAAAATAATGTTTATTGTGCGGAAAGCTAATATCTATATATGCTACGGTACAGCCTACCTAGGTAGGTAGGTAGGTAGGGTGTATCGTGTATGTACGACGACCCTGCACATACTTGCAGCTTCTCAGAGTCAATCGTAAGTAGTCTGAAAATATTGAGGTAGATCGCCAGCAGTTCAAGTTTGAGCACCCCTGGCTTAGAGGAAGTCGTTGTATGGCTCGGTATACATTGCGACCCAATGAAACGAATCACCCTCAATAGCTCGGCATTGATTTTTCTGTGAATTTCTTCAAACAGGTCGATTTTTGATTAGGGGGACATTTTTCGGTACATCTTCCGTTCTCCTCTTATCAACCCGCTAGCCCTGGCAGCATCAGCCCCATATTTTTGAATACGGAAAAGGGGTCGTGTGATACACTTTTTGAAAGGTGATTCCATTCTCTATACAACCACGTAATTATTCACTTTCCAAAATTACATATGACGAATTGAAATCGAGAAAACATTTAATGAATATCGATTCTGTTGGTTCTGAAAAAATTTTCTCTCTCATTTGAAAGCGATTTCGCTTCATCCCCTTACCCCTGTCAACTATAATTTCCATATGAAAGATCGTTCAATTAACTGCATTTTTTCAAATTCATCGACGATGCAGCAAGCCTTTACATTTTATATTGAGATCTATCAAGTCGATTTTATTTCGAAGAGTTTATAATTCTGCTGATGGAATGGTAAAAAGGGAGAGTGGGATATCATTCTTTTGAGAAGAAGCTAGATTTTTTCCGTTTTAATCCATGAATAGGAACGATGTTTCTTTCTTATGACATGTGTCAGTTTGTTATCAATCTTTTCATGTAAATTTCTTTCCAGATCTGCTAGATTCAGTTACTTTTGCTTATTCGTTGAAACACTTGTGTATTTTTCATAGGTTTGATAACCTGAAATAACGGTGATAGACATTGCAGAAACGCACTGAAATTGTGAGTATATTCTGCAAAAATATACAACTTAGAGCAATTTAGCGCAATTTCAACGAAAATAACCGAGGAAGAGATTTGGGCCCCAAATACGTTCTTCAGTTAACGAGCAAATTCACGGAAACTGGTATATGACAAATAGGTATTTTTAGTATTCTTCGCAAGTACAAATTCCATCCATATAAAATTAGACTCTTACACGAACTGAATGAAAGTGATTTCGATCGTCGTTTATAATAATGCGAACATTTGTTTGAACAGATCAATGACTATCCGAATTTGCTTCAAATTGTTTTTTTCTGACGAATCTAATGTTTTGAATGGCAAGTCGCATCGCTATAACTGTAGAGTCTGGAGTGATACTAATCCGAATTTAAAGAAGGAAGGACATATTCAAAAATCTTACAAACTTAAAATCTGGGCCGGAATTGTGGAAGAACATATTGTAGAACCCTTATTTATGCAGGAAAACGTGGACCGCGAAACTTATTTGAAGATATTTGAAAACTTGATTGATCCTCTCATAACAGTTTTCATCGAAGGAGATCCAAATTCATCTTAACATAACGTTATACACATAACCGAATGGAATCACCCGATATTTTGAATATTACCTCAAGGATTTTCGAAATTTCGAAGGTTTGTTAGAATTGATCCTTTTTGAGATATTTCAATTGAAAAAAGAAATGAATTAAGGTTTATTTCAAGAAAGAAACAAATAAAAGAAAATAAGAGACTCTTTCCGCATGTAGTAAAAAAATAAAAAATTGTTTTTTCACGGAGTAGCTGTTTTTTCTCGACCTCAGTTGCTTGTATTACCTCCTCTTGCCCTGATACGAGCCTGATGATGGCGGCTTGGATGAGCTGTTGTGGGGTTCTTGGATTATGCTGGCGCGATCTAATGTTCCTTTTGAGATTATTCCATAAATGTTTAATAGGATTTAGGTCTGGAGAGCAGGGTGGCCAGTCCAAAATAGCGATTCCCTCAGTTTCAAGATAGTGTTAAGCGAGGTTGCTGGTATGTGGAGGAGCATTATCTTGCATAAACGTGAAATTCTCACCGTGGGCACCTCGCCAGAGTCTTACTATGAGCTCCAGTACTAGGTCCACGTAATTTTTAGACATTAAACTCGCAGGAAACGAAATCAAATCTGTTTTGCCTCCCAGCATAATGCCACCCCAAAACATCACACTGCCCCCTTGGTATTTCGGAATTTGTCGAATGCTCGGAGTCTAGCTTGTCTTCTACTACCCCTTGAAACCCGAATCTGGCGGTCATATGGTCGAATACCAATTCTGGTCTCATCCGAAAAAAGAACATTTCGCCAATTCTCTATATTCCAATTTTGGTGCTCGATACACCAATTAAGTCTATTAATTTTTTGTTGTGTGGTTAGCTCTGGAACTCGTTGGGGGCCTTCTGCTATATAAACCCCTTGAACGAAGTCTTTGACGTATGGTTTCGACGGATACACTAATGCTTGTTGTTTCCAGAAAT
The DNA here is from genome assembly GCA_013387265.2 of Cryptolaemus montrouzieri. NCBI lineage: Eukaryota > Metazoa > Arthropoda > Insecta > Coleoptera > Coccinellidae > Cryptolaemus > Cryptolaemus montrouzieri. Next base: position 93,423,461 of record JABFTP020000021.1, on the reverse strand, counting down.
TGCCTTTAGAGTATGGTGTGCGACGCATTAGGGTCTCTTCTTGCAATTTGGCAGGAAAAGCGGTCTTGTTCTTCAGAAGTGGTCTTGCAGATATTGTAGCTCCACGTATCGTGCGTAGGTTTTTGAAATTACCCCCTGTGATACCTCCATTATGGGCGCTATATCCCTCTGTGTCACCCCTTCTTCAACGAGAGCAATTATTCGACCCCTCCGCACATCGGACAATCCAACGTAAGGCATTTTCAATTATGATTATAGGCTTTCTCAAGTTCTGAAATTCACAGTTTCAAATCTCAGTGACGACTGAGTACAATATCTCAAACATGAGGTGATAATTCAACATTTCTTATCATACTTTCCAGTCTTTTTACAACAAAAAACTTTATCCTTTACAAGTAGTCAAAAATCCAAGATAAAAACAATCAATAATGTGCAATACCGAGTGATTCCATATACATTTGGTTGTGTGTATATCGACATGATGAAGTTCTATACTTTATACGTATAGCCTCAAAAAGAGAATTAACAATTCACATATTCTCTATTTGGGGATGTTAAGTGTATACCAAGATTCAATAAAAATTCTGATCAGACCAGAATCGAAAATTATCGTTCATTTAAGCAAGTGACCTCGTCAAAAATAATGATGCTATTGCTAATGTTATCGTTGTCACTGACAATAAGTCAATAAGCACCTGTCGTAATCATCATCCATTTATTCTTGCATTAGGTAATTTTTACATGAATGCAGTTTTTTTCATTTTATAAACCGTTACGCAGATGTACGATCAACATTATTCTCCCTTGCTGACGGCATAGTTGAAATATGGAAGTTTTCATGAGCAGTTAACGGAATATCAAGTACAGGCGTATCTAGAGGTTGTAGTCGACCGCTTACAAACCTATATTCATCAAAATTATGGAGTACTTGGAGCTAACTAGGAAAAATGTATATTTTCATTGAAAATTGCATAATACACATTTTTCAGCTAAACTTCATATTAATACGTTTTACTCCATATCAGCACCTTCATATTTTCGTTCGGATGTTGTTTGTAATAAAATTTTCAAATCTGATTCGCATTGACTTAAAAACATCAAATTAAATTGGAACTTAGCATACATATCAAGAGCCAGACAGTACAATAATTCTATAAGTTTGTTTCAACATTCTGACCAGGACTATCAGAGTCAGCGATAATTCTTGATTCACTATATTTTATGGGTATATGCAACACTCATTACAAGTATGTGTAACTAGTACTGAATGCAGTCATGCGTTGGGAAACTTGACAATTTTTACATTTTATGATTTATACGGGATGTCACTTCTTTTTTGTGGATTTCATTCTTACAGTAAATGGTTGATGCTGTCTGTGTGATATTTATATCAAGTTTGTTTTTACTCGGTAATGTATGATATACCAGAAAGTCAAGTCGTCAAACTTCTATTAAAATGTCTGTTCATAAATTTGAAAAACGCTTTTATAGCAGATCGAACTACAAAATAAAAAATAATTTCAATCAATAAGATTTTAAACAACGGTAGAAACTTAGGGATAGATATTTCATTTTCATATGTAAACTAGAATGACCGTACTGTACTTCAGCATCCTATTTGAACAACAACACCTGAAGAGACTTGAACATGCGTATCATTATAAATTAATTACTGAAGATGGTTATACAAATGGTTTCATTCACGAAGTCATCCTCAAAACACACTACCCTACACTAAAGTAGTTGTCTTCAACACCTAAACAGTATTGCTATACGTGGAATTATCTAATTCTTAGTAATGAACATAGCTATTTGCCAATAAATACGATCACTGAAGTTGAGCAGCGTCGGCGTGCTTAGTACCAAAAACCGTGGCTACTCAAATTCAAGGCACGATTTCATAGTTTTCTTTACTGAATAAGTTGATATCTTCTCTGCATTTCGGCAAATTTTGCATAATAGAGTATCATATGATACTTGTGAAATGCGATCTGATGCGTAAAACTCATTAGCATGACGTTTGATAAGATAAATAACCGTGATCCTATCATAACTGTAAATTTGTAGATATGTAGTCCATACACTAGGTGGGCTGAAAACTTTGAAAGGCTGATAGACAGATGGTGTAACTAGGGTCAAATCCTCATGATTTTCTATTAGTACTAACCTTAACTAAACACGAGTAAAAATTATTCAGCTGTCCGACCATTGGTTCGTGAGATATGGCTTGAAAGTGTATCAACTTTTGTAATTGTTGGAAAGATAAAAGAGAATTCCGTGTGTTAATTAAAAATTGCTTTTGATGAAGAATCGGACAGTTGAAACCAAAGCATGTCTTGATAATCATTATTCGGACTCAGCGCCAGGAAGATCAACGGTGAAAAAGTGATTTGCATAGATTAAACGAGGTGATATGAGCATCTAAGTCGATGAACGCAGTGGACGTCCTAAAGAGGCTGTCATCCAAAAATTGAATTGATCAAGATAGCTGAGACCCTGAAGGTAACGAAGGAACGTGTTGACTTTATTTTAAAAAAAAGTTTGGACATGCGAGAAAGCTGTGTGTAAAATGGGTACCGCGCTTAATGACTCTTGATCAAAAACAATAACGAGTCAATGATTGTGAACACTGTTTAGAGATAACTAACTGTAATAAAGGCATTTCTTTCGTCGATACATCACAATGGATGAAACATGGATCCATTACTACACTCCAGAAAGCAATCAACAGTCAGCCGAGTGGATTGCATCCAAAGCATGCAAAAACGCAACAATCAGCTGGCAAAGTTATGGCATCTGTTTTCTGGAATACGCAAGGTATCATATTCATCTAATAACTTAAAAATAGCGACTACTACATTAAGTTATTGTAACAATTGAAATTGACCAAATCACGAACAAACGGCCCCATTTAAAGAAAAAGAGAGTGCTGTTTCATCAAGACAATGAACCTTGCCACAAATCAATCAGAACGATGGCAAAATTGTACAAATTAGGTTTCAAATTACTTCCCCATTATTTACCAGATCTTGCCCCCAGCGACTTTCTTCTGTTTTCGGACTCGAAAAAAAATACTTGCTGAAAAAAAATCAAGACTGATGAACATGCAATCGCCGAAACTGAAGCATATTTTCAAGTTAAAGGGAAATCTTATTATCAAAAGGGCTTCGAAAAAATTATTGTTCGCTATAATCGCTGTACCTCCCTCGGAGGTGACTTATAGAATAAAAAATTAATTGTATCAAAGAAATGTTTTCACAACTCATGTACACACAAAATTGTATAGGAAAATGAACAATATTATTATTTTATCGTGCACTATCTCAGCTGTTAGCTGAATATAATTTACCTTTCCCAGATTTAGCAAACAAACAAAGGGAATAGGCTCGATTACAATATACTTGACATAAATTTCCCAACTATCCTACATGTATTAAGAATTACAGCTTTTTGCATTTCTATATAGGTATTCCTATGCAATTCTAATTTCTTAAGGCTATCATCCAAAGTTTTGGATATTAACCCAGCCGGGGATACGATGACAGGAACAATATCTATTTTCTCGAGGTGCCACATCTGCTTGATCTCAATAGCAAGGTCTGTGTATTTGGAACTTGTTCAGCACGTTGTTATTATTCGGTATGGCGACATCCACCAGCATTGCTGCTCTGGCTCTCTTATCATACACCGCTATGTCTGGCCTATTATAAGTAGTATAATCTAATAGAGTCATTTTGCAATACGGGCGCCGGTTGATACTTGTAATATGGCTGGAAGGTATTCAGAAGTGCGTACTTGTGTGCAAGTTTCTGATGGATAATGTTGCACACTTGATTATGCCTGTGAAGATAGCCCGTATTGGCCAGTTGTTCGCATCCGCACGTGATATGCTGTATAGCCTCCGATCTTATATCTTATCTGTTTGTAATGTTCTGTCCTTCATTATAAATTTTTTGTAGTTGTTTGTAGCGATCACTTGATCTTCGATGGCCATAAGGAATCCCTCTGTTTCCGCGAATGATTCTCCTTTCATCAACCATTTGTTGAAGGCTTCTTTGTCGATGTGTGGTTGATTAATCTCATGGTGATGTCGTCCATGCAATTCCTTTCTTGACCATTGCTCTTGTTTTTCAGTATTTGATAGGAACGGTAGATTCAGCAGGTAGCAAGATTTAGAGGTGTATATCCCTATCAGCCAACCAATACCACTCTATGGAAGTCAGAAGTGAGAGCTTTTGCAGAGAAGAATTCTCTGAGATTTTTTATCTGTTCGGTGTGTAAATTGACAACATCTATTAATCCGCGTCCTCCTTCTTTCCGCTTCAAAGTTGTTCGTATCACAGACGATTTTGGATGATGATTGTTGTACTTTGTTAGCATCGTTCGGGTCTGCCTTTGAATATTATCCAGTTCTGTCTTAGTCCATCTGATTATTCCAAATGAGTAAAGCAACACTGGAAATGCGTAGGTGTCAATTAATAGCCTTGACTAGATTCTCTGAGTTCAACATCGATTTCAGCGCAGACTTCAGACGCTGACTCTATTCTGAACGAATCTTCTCCTTTGATTGTTTTTGGTCTAGCAATCTAGCTTGTTGGTATCCCAGATATTTGTATGTTTCGCCATCCCTCATGCACTGTATAATATCACCGTTTGGAAGTTGTGTTTCACCATCTATGACTTTCCCTCTTTGAATGTTCAGGGTCTTACATTTTTCAATCCCGAATTTCATCTGCCGAGAACTCACTGACAGTTTTCAGCAAATCATCCAATTGCTTCTTGTTCGAAGCATATAATTTGATGTCATCCATATACAGCAGGTGAGAGACTTTATAATAATTCCTAACTGTTTTTATCCTAAATCCGTATCCTGTTCTATTGAGCATTGAGGACAATTGGTTCATAGCTAAACAGAACCATATTTGGCTCAAAGAGTCTCCTTGAAAAATTCCACGACGGATGGACGATGGGTATCTCGTCGGTTTTAATTGATTTATTGTTCATGTTGACCTGCAGAGACGTGCGCCAGTGTGTCATTGTTGTCTTCAAGAATTATACTAGGGCTAGGTGAATTTTGTATATCTGCAATACTTCAACACGCCAAGAATGGGCGGTACTATCGAATGCCTTCTGATAATCGAGAAAAGCTGAACGAACATTCCGATGCCCTACGTGTGCCAGTTTCATTATCAGGATCGATGATGAGTTGTTCCTTGCATCCGAGGTGTTTCCTTCTGCATCATTTCTGCTACTCTGCTAATATATTATAGTCGACTAGGTGTTGGTATATTTGATTGGATATGCATGAGGTCAGTATTTTGTAGAGTGTTGGCAGGCAAGTGAGTGGCCTATATTGACATTATTATTCATTATCGTGGACTTATGCACTATCTCAGCTGTTAGCTGGATATAATTTACCTTTTCCAGATTCAGCAAAAAAGCCTTGAGGTTATACTGGGTGATTCACCAGTGGCGCGGTGCTCTGTAGCTCGTACACTCTTGAAGATTTCATTTTTGTTCGAACGGTATTGTATTTAGAAAGTAGGAATTAACTTCAGCAATTTATTCTGCAGTAAACAGGGTGTCCCAATTTTCTATAAAAAATTTTTGGTGGTTCTTTCAGATTGGAAGACCATTTTTTTCTTCAAGATTCAGGAGCGCCCTAAACTCTGTTATAATGTCTTTAAGTAATAAGTTTTTTGGTGAGTAGTTTCGTCACAATATTTTTTTTCTGTAAAAATTCATGAAAATAGGCTCTCACATCATCGCATGCTCCTTCGGCCAGAGAGGATAAATACTTTTTTCCTTTCGTTTTCTTATTGCCCAAGGATAGCTTTATTGATGAATTGAAATAGATTCTATACAAGAGTTACCCAAAAAAATTATTGAATATTGTAATTTTAAAAATATCATATCTTGATGTTTTCAAATGGTACACCCAGTATTCTATTATTCATGTCAACGCATAAAATATTGTGCTATAATTTTGCAGAAGTAACCTTATCTTTATCTTCGATCATTTTCGAAATATTCGATTATTTGTAAAAATTTTTGATGAAAATTCTACATACCTTATCAAACTCGTCAACATGCATCATTATTCGCACAGAAGTTTTTTTTTCTGTAATGATTCAAGTAGTAAAAAATGAAACCTAAACAAGATAATTCTTTCAACGAATGATAAAATCAAGATGATTAAAACGTAAATCAGGTAAGTGTTGACATTTTTTTTATTTGTGCCTTCTGTCAGGTGTTCGGATATATCATATTCAGCATTTTACATGGTGAACTTATCAGTGTTTCGTTATTAAACATTGTTAAATTGAAGTTTGAACGCAATTTTCTCAATTGACTGACATGAAGTTCTCCAAAGAAGAGATGGTTGATATGATTTTTATTCTGCGGGAGTGTGATAGAAATTCTTTGTTGGCAAGTAGAGTTTATGCCAAAAGGTTTCCTGATAAGAGGCATCGTGATGCAAGATGCTTTGAAAAACTTCTAGTTAGATTTATAGAAACGGGTAATATCGCTTACAAAAAACATAAAAAACCAAAAACTGCTACAGCTGAAGAGAACCAGTTATCAGTTTTGTTGACAGTAACATAGGACCCATATAAAAGCCAAAGAGAGATTTCTCAGTTAACAGATATAGGTCAAACTTCCGTCCAGAGAATCTTGAAGGTGAATATATTTCATGCATATCATGTACAGCTGCACCAGGAACTGAACAATCAAGACTATGAAAATCGAATCAATTTTTGGAATTGGACAAAGAGACAAAGTAGCGGAAAATCCAAATATGTTTAGTTCTTTTTTCGGACGAGGCAACTTTCCACAAGAATGGGCTTATTAACAGGCACAACTTTCATTATTACGCCACGGAAAATCCACACCTCATGAAACAAATAGATCACCAGCATCGTTGGTCCTTGAATGTATGGGCCGCTATAGTAGATGGATATCTAATTGGGCCGCACTTTTTCGACGGGCACCTCAATAGTGAAATGTATTTAGATTTTCTACAAAATCATCTACCAATATTACTTGCCGATGTACCAGAGCATATAAGACAAGATTTGTGGTTTCAACAGGATGGAGCACCAGCACATTACTCACATCAGGTTAGAGAGCATTTGAATCATGTATTTCAAAACAAATGGATAGGACGTGGTGGTCCTGTCAGATGGCCAGCTAGGTCTCCGGACCTTACAAGTCTAGATTTTTTCTTGTGGGGAATATATTAAGGGCATCGTTTACCAGATATCTTCTACAACACAGTTGGATATGAGACAGAGAATAGTCGACGCCTTTCAGTCAGTTAATCCGCAAATGTTGTCGAGATTTCAACGGTCTTTCCTCAGAAGGATTGAGTTGTGTCTGGAAAGAAACGGGTAACATTTCGAACAGTTATTGAAATAGTTCAACACCTTGTAGATCATCTCACCAAAAACCAATCTATTACGTATTCCATACACGACTACCTTAGTATATCTCAATTTCACTGATCAAGTATAATGATATGTACTAATAAACTCTTCTTTTATTTATTTTATTTCTTATTTTAGTTCATTTTTTTTTATTTCGAAAATGGTAGAAGATAAAGATAAGGTTACTTCTGCAAGAATATGGCACAATATTTTATGCGTTGACATGAATAATAAACTACAGAATGTTCCATTTGAAAAAATCAAGATATGATATTTTTAAAATTACAATATTCAATAATTTTTCGAGTCACCCCTGTATAAAATGAGGATAATCTATTTCAATTCATCAATGAAGCTATCCTTGGGCAATAAAAAAAACGAAAGGAAAAAATATTCATCCCCTCTGGCCGTAGGAGCATGCGATGATGTGAGAGCCTATTTTCATGAATTTTTACGAAAAAAAATATTGTGACGAAACAACTCACTAAAAAAACTTATAACTTAAAAACATTATAGCAGAGTTTAGGACGCTCTTGAATCTTCAACAAAAAAGTGGTCTTCCAATCTGAAAAAAAACCTCCCAAGGTTTTTTATATAGAAAATTGGGAAACCCTGTTTACTTCAGAATGAATTGCTGAAGTGGAATTTTTACTTTCTGAATACAATACCGTTCGAACAAAAATGAAATCTTCAAGAATGTACGAGCTACAGAGCACCGCGCCACTGGTGAATCACCCAGTATATCTAACTATTACAGTTACGCCGCAAAAACCTTCTTTGTTTGAATTGGTCGACTGTTTCAGCATACGGAAATTGCAAATAACTTGGCCAAGGAAAACATAGCCCCCAACTACTACGACACTGGTTAATCAGTAATTAGTAATTAAACCTTCGAAGTATTAACACGTGCATTCGTTCCAATCAAAAAACTTGAATGGAATGAAGATCTCAATATGATTTCAATTACAAGAAATTATTATGGCAAATACCAAAGATAGTTGTGCAACTTCGATTGCAGCCATTTTTAAGGCCGTTTTTTGTGAAGTCTTTTCAGACATTACAGCGACGATTGAACATATAAATTGATCAATTAATGAAGATTATGACTTAATATTACATACAGGGAAGCCAACTATCAATTATTCCCCAATTTATATTACAGATTCAAAATAATATCAACGAACATGAAGTAGAAATTTTATACTTTCCACGATTTTATTTTTACAAACACGATCGGTTTCGACCGATCGGTCATTTTAAGTGAACAACTTACTTATATAGATGCTAATCTAATTAGATATTAAGCAGTAGAGAGGTAATAATGTCTAGCTGGCTATTAAGGGTGATTTCACAAAGGTTTTCACAAAGTTTATTGATTTCCAAACATTCCAACAGATTCATTGCCTTTCATTTGTCGCAATTATGAAGAATTTTGATATTATCTAATTTTATTGAATGTTTTGTGATTTTTATATGTTCTCATTTTAGAGAATTATTGTCAGAGGATAAATGTTCTTTGAATCTGGTTTCGAAATTTCTACCTGTGTACCCAACATAAACAACCGTACCGTCATTGCAAGCAATTTTATAAACTTCTCAAGGTGTTTTCTTTTCCGAGGCCATGTCTCCCTTTGCCCTTGTTGGAAATACGAAAAAATTACAAGTGTCAAAAGAGTTTCTTAATTGAAAGAAGATGACGAAAATTGATTGTACGCTTATCAGTGGCGTACTGCAAAAAAGTTTGAAAGTGCAAAAGGAGACATGGCTTCGGAAAAGACAACACCTTGTGAATTTCAGTTAAAATCTAGGACGTGTAATGATGGAGGCTGTAAAAAATAGCTTGCATTCCAAATTTATGCTGAATATCTCAAAAACTGCAGGTGTTTTGAAGAAAAAATCAGTTTTTTCCGGAAATTTCAACACCCTGTAGCTCCGTAACGAAACTTTCGCGGACCTATGTTTACATGACCTTTTTTTCATAAAATTGCACGTAGATTTACCCCCTCGAGTTCTGACATACTATTATGTAACACCTTGTAGTTGCAAAATATTATGTAAAGAAAATCAACGACTTTATCTATTGTGAATTTTTGACGGCCTCAAAATTTTTCATCAGATTTATTGCTCAATTTATGAAAATGACTATTCGAAGTGTCAAATTTTCGTCAGAATTATAGATTGCTCCTTACTGTGGCCCTGTGTATCATGCCATGTTCGAACCCAAGACAGACTAATAGAATAAGCCCCAGCCGCTCGCTTTGCTACCTACCCCAATGTCTAGACAAGACGGAAGTTTTGTGATTACCCCAAGCAAAAATGTATTCGAAACACCCGCGGCTGCTTCACTATATAAAACTTAATTTCTTACAATTGAAAAAAACGGGTTTCATTCAAAGTGTCGGGCACTCGTAATTGTGAATATACAGAGTAACTAACAGTAAATATTAACGAAAGTATGAAGTTTAAAACTATGAAGAGGTTCAAAATACTCGAATCGGATGGTTTTAGGGTCGCTACGTTGACACTCAGAGTCGCAAAACACGCACTCACACATATATCGTTTGTTCCGTGAAAAACACCCCAAGATATAGATTTTAGAATTTCAATGAAACAAAAACCGAATTGCGTATTGAATGATATTCTAACAGCCTGACACATTCTCATTAGTCTGTCACTTCCGGAAATACCGGAATTTGACTTTCACTTGGACTCTTTGAAAGGTAATCCCATATTTTTATTTTTTTTTTGATTACTCATTCAATTTTGATTATCTTCTGCTGAAGAATATTACTCAAAACGCTGTATTTTCCGAGAAAAAAGAAGTTATCGAAAAATTTATATAAGAAGAAAACTCACATTTCCAATTCAGTAATTTAATTCGTAGAACAGGCGATTACTTGAGTTTTTCAGTCCAGGAAAGTGTTCTGGCCATTATTTCAGTTCGGATAACTCACATTACTTCGTATTTTGGGTAAAAAAACTCAAAACTTCACGGATTCTAGTGAATCGTGAAGTAATCTCAGTAACGGAAAGCCCTTGCAAATCACAGAACAATCGTCATAGAATTATAATGGATGTCATTCGCAATTATTGATGAGAAATTATCAAATGTCACTTTTTTCTTCTTTCCTGTTATCAGAGAAGAGGTTTTCAGTGCAATAATGTCACTTAAGAACAAGTGGGGAACTGGCGTTTACTTCGTTTTTACTATAGTTTTGAAGGCAATTGTACCTTTAATTGTTGATCATTTTGCTTATCTCATTAACCTTCATGTCACATCGGAGACATTTCCTTCTCTTCCGAAAATAGTTGTGCATAAAAAGAACGATGCTTCTAATATGGCTAATTACACAGGTCTGCAACAAAAATGCCGTCTGGATATTTTCAACTGATTTCTATGTATTTAGGTGTTCTGAAAACAAAAAACATACTCAAAAAATTCTAGAACGTAAGGTTATTTTACAAAACGAAAAATTTCATTACAAAAAACGGATTTTTTGGGCTAAAAAGGGATTAACTTGTAGTATAAATGATGGTTATAATTTTATTTGGATTACTGTTTTAAAATGTTTACAGGACATATCATTAATTTCTACATAAGGAACACCCTGTTTGACCCACATTAACAAGTATAAACATGTTGTAACCTGAACGTGCGCACTCCGATAGTGTAAAAGTGGCGCGGGAAAATTACGTGTTAACTCATCATTGTTTTATAGATCTTGGTTCAATACAGTGCAATGTCGTCTGTGCGGAAATGTGTGAACTTTTCGGATAGAGTCTGTTACATTTGTGGAGAATATATGGCATTAAAGCAACAAGTTAATATTACGGACTCTGTAAAAAAGTATACTTCGCGTATTTTGGCTTCAAACTTGGAGATCAGGATAAAGTATAGGCACCTCACAAAGTCTGCAAACGATGTGTTGAAGACCTTCGAAATTGGTTTAAGGGCAAGAAAAAAGCTTTCCGATTTGCCATTTCTATGGTATGGCGCGAGCAAAAGAACCATAGTGATGATTGTTACTTTTGTTCGTGTGATATGAAAGGGTATAATTCAAAACAGAAGCAGTCAATTTCATACCCCAATCTGCAATCACCTATTCGTCCCATCCCTCATGGGACCGAAATACCAGTGCCCAAGGTCCCTGCTACCTTGGAAGAGGTTCCAAGTTCTGACGAAGATGGTGCTGTACCTACACCCGATGACCAGTCAACTTTTGAATTTGAAGATGACAGCAGTCCAAAATTGTTTTCCCAAGGCGAGCTTAATGATTTGGTAAGCGACTTGAATCTTCCCAAAAACGCTGCTGAGTTGCTTGGATCAAGGTTCAAAAGCAGGAACTTACTTTTGCCAGGAGTGTCTTCCTCCTGGTTTAGATATCGTGAAAAGCAGTTTACTTCCTACTTTGCCCAAGAGGACGAGTTGGTTTATTGCACCAATATTGAAGGTTTGATGAATACATTTAAGATCTCATACGACCCAGAAGAGTGGCGTATTTTTATAGATTCTTCAAAAAGAAGCCTTGAAGCAGTTCTGCTTCAGAACGGCGGTTTCTATGCTTCCATTCCTGTCGTCCATTCCGTACACCTCAAAGAAACCTACAAGAACTTGGAATTGATTCTTTGTAAATTAAAATATGAAGACCACGGTTTGCAAGTGTGTGGTGCTTTCAAAATCTTGGGTATGGCGCTCGGACAGCAATCTGGGTTTACCAACTTCCCTTGCTTTTTGTGTCTATGGGATAGTAGAGACCGAACAAATCGCTGGACCAAGAAGTGTTGGCCTGCGAGGGAGCTTAAAGTTGGCGAAAAGAATGTCCTGCATGAAACTTTGATGCCTCCTCATAAAGTTCTTTCACCACCGTTTCACATAAAGCTGGGATTGATGAAGAAATTTGTAAAGTCACTTCCAAGAGATGGAAATTGCTTCAAATACTTAATATCAAAGTTTCCTGGCCTCTCGGAGGCAAAGTTGAAGAAAGGTGTTTTCGTTGGACCAGATATCAGACGGCTTATGGCTGATCCACTATTCGTCACAACCATGACGGATCCTCAAAGAGAAGGGTGGATTGCCTTTAAGGAAGTTATAACAAAATTTTTAGGCAATAACAAAGACCCTAACTACAAAAAAATCGCCAAAAGAATGTTAAAAGCATTTCAAGCTTTAGGTTGCTTAATGAGTTTAAAAGTACATTTTCTTCATTCCCACCTCGACTATTTTCCAGAAAATTTAGGAGACGTGAGTGAAGAGCAAGGTGAACGATTTCACCAAGATATTAAGTAGATGGAAAAAAGATATCAGGGAAGATGGAGCGTCTCAATGATGGCAGACTACGGTTGGACGCTTAAAAGAGACCTTCCAGATGCTCCCACAAGCGAAAATGTACCAAAAGGAGTCTAACTGGGAAAAAGAAATTTTATTTTGAGATGATAACTTGTTTAGCATAGACACCTACATTGTCAGAAAACGTGACGTGTTAGGACAAAATGAAAGTCATTTTCGAATTCAGCACACCCAAAAACTTAAGAATTACACAAAAAACCAAAACAGCTCTCAACTTTTTTTTTGCAGACTTGAGTTACCGTCCAATTTCAATTGTCTTCTCCAAGGTCACTGAGAAGGTAGTGTTTAATCGTATAGCTGACATTTCAAATAGATTTGGAATCATCACTTATAGTCAACATAGTTTTAAGCTCGGGCGTTCAACTCAAACAGCTGCCTTTGATTTTGTTGAGTTTGTTATAAGAAAAATGAGATAAAAAACACAAGGTTCAACTTTAATCTACACTTTATTTAAAAAAATTCGACGACGTTTAGCTGACACAGCAGCTTTATCAAGAATGACAAACAGAATGGAGAGTATGGTATTATAAACAAATCGTAGAACAAGTTGGATGAATAACAGCGAAACGTCGTCGAATTTTTTCAAATAAAGTGTCGATTAAAGTTAAACCTTGTGTTTTTTATCTCATTTATATCATGGATCTACATCAAGTAACGGCCTCCACAATTCAAATGTTGTTATAAGAGCTTGGATGAAGGTCGGATGGGATATCCGACAGGCTGGACTTTTTTCGACTTGTCGCGAGCGTTTGACTGCCTAGTTAAATTTCATGGAAAGTAAAATCTATAATTTGACTAGTGTTTCTCCTCTGTTAATGATTTACCTTATTATACAGGGTTAGACAAAAGTACCGAAACGGCTAATTATCCCAGTTATTTACCGAGCGATTTTTTTGAAAATTGGTATTCCTACATTGTGAAGCATACAGAATTCAGTGTTAATATTTTGTGCTCAATAGTGTTTCCGGTGTAGCTTTTACTCCAATGTCATATTCATAATCAACGTGACAGGTTGAGAATTATTGTCAAGTATTTGTTGAAGTTTTGATTTCTGCACGAACGAGAGAAATTTTTCGTTTAAACTATAGCAAGTGTTGAAAATGAGTTCCATTCACCATCTGACAATAACCTGATCGATCACTGAAATTTCTAAGAGAATTTTGCAGAAATTGTGGGGAAATCAAATTGATTTCTTCTGTTATGCGACGCCCTAACTCATCTAGATTGGCAGGTCGTTCTCTATAAACTCGGCATTTCAAGTGGCCCCATAAAAAGAAGTCCAGAGGCGATAGATCAGGTGAGCGCGCGGCCTACTCGATAGGACCTCTTCTACCGATCCATCTTTCTGGAGAAACTTCATCCAGATAATTTCGAACATCCACCGCAAAGTGTGGGGGATCTAGTTGGAACCATACAATATCAGCTGGGGTTAACGAATTATTTAAATTTGGAAATGAAGCTGTTATGGCTGGCACAATTTCATTTCTTAATAATTCCAAATATCGCTCTCCATTTAAATTCCCTTCTATAAAAAATGGACCAATTATGTGGTTACCGATAATACCGGCTCAAACATTCAATTTTTGTGGATATTGTGTATGAACCTCTCTAATCCAATTTGGTCTCTCGACCAAATACGGCAATTATGCCTCTTCACTAAACCGTTGAGACAGAACGTAGCTTCATCCGAGAATACAATTCTATTCAAAAAATTTGGATTGGCCATATTCATTTCCATCATGGTCTCTGAAAATTGTGCTCTATGGTCAGGATCGTTTTCAGTAAGCTCATGGACGAAATTGATTTTATATGGTTTCATTTTTTTTGTTTTCAGTATCCTACAAACTGGTCTCTGAGACATTGCATGATTCAAGGCTAGTTTATTTGCAGCAACCTGAGGATTTTCCTCAATTGTCAGTAAAATGTTCAACTTTGTTTCTTCGTCAGTGGCAGACTTAAGGCGTCCTGCTCTGGGAATATCTTTCACTTGCCGACTTGCTTCATATCGCAGGATATTTCTCCATACTGCACACTTACTAATTTGATGATCTGGGTGAACAGTATTGAACAGACTGCGAACTTCTTGGTACAATCGTTGTCTGTCACCATATCCGCGCATCATCAAAACCTCGATCCGTTCTGCTTCACTAAGCTTGAATACCATTATTAGGAATTGAAGTGCAAAAATCTAAACTTCAACAAATACTTGACATTATTTGCCAACCTATCCCGTTGATTATTAATGCAAAAGTAATTTGATTTAGGTGATATAATTTTTATTATTTTAATTTTTTATGAACTCGACATTAAAAGGAAATGTTTTTTGTTGATTGTTTCTAAAGAAGTTTTTTCTCTGAATCTAAAAATAAATAAACATATAGGGTGTTACATCTAAAATTCACATTTTTTGGTCATTTCCGACTACGCTAACTGGGATAATTAACCGTTCCGGTACTTTTGCCTCACCCTGTATAAATGCAGATAAATTTACAATATTTGCTGATGATACTTAAATAGCGGTCACAGCGCGAACTCCTGGTGAGCGTCCTAGACTTGTGAGGAGATTATAAACGCTGTCAACACTTGGTGTGGTGACCACCAAATGGCTAAAACAGCACGAATATACTTTGGATTGCGAAATTCCAACAAGGTTCCTCTGGTAATCAACTGCTAAGCAGATACGTTGGGGGTCTGATAATTGAATCAGGTTTCTTGGGGTGCACTTGGATGAAGGTTTGAGATGAAGTCAACATGTAGACCAGCTATGCAAAAAACTGAACAAATCGTATCATGCAATCAGTAGAATAAGGAACTTTCTGAGTATCGAATTTGAGATTAGTGTAGTCTTGTCCACAGTCATCTAAATTATAATATACTACTATGGGGAAATTCCGTGGACTCTCAAAGAGCACTTGTTTCTCAGAAAAGAATTATGATGATCTTCAAACTTAACCACGTGAATCGTGTAAGCAAGTTTTCATTTCACACAAAATTCTCACTCTTCCCTGCATTCACATTTGCAGAAGTCTTCTTCACATAAGCAATAACGAACATCAATATATTACACTATCTAGCTTTCATGATCTCTCCACCCGAAGTGCAACCATTTTATGCATACCTACACATAAAACCGGGAAATATGAACTTTCTCCCTCTAACCAAGGGATCTACTGTTCAATCATCTTCCTCATCCAGTTAGATGATTACCTAGGCCGGCGTTTGAAAAAACCATTAAGGCCACGCTCTTACGCAAGGCTTTTCACACTATTGGGGAATATTTGAACGACAAGGAGTTTTCAGCTTGCTTGAAAATTGTTCTCGTATCATTGTATCAATGTAGTTCTTTCGATAGCGCTCCTTGGGTGGTGTTTCTGTGCCTTCGTCAGCAGCGTTCTCACCTTTTGTTGTAGATTATCGATATCGGTATTGCTCCATGCAATTATTCCAAAGGAATAATTCAGGATTGATCATGCGTAAGTGTTGATTGCCTTAAACATATTCTTGCTGTTAATATTTGTACGAAGCAGTTGTCTAACTCTCTTAATGAATTCGTTGGTCGAGTCTTTTTTCATTCTTCCGTGATCTATTCGTAGTGTTTGTCTCATGTCCAGATATTTGTAGGTCTCCCCTTCGATCATTGCGGCAATATTTCGGTCCTCTCCCAAAATAAATTTCATCCAAAGGGGGGAAAATGAAAAACATGCACTTCTTCCAACATTTTCCATAAAACTTAAGACTACCTAATTTTGAGGATGAGTATACACTTTTCCACACTGTATTTGTGAACAAAATGCACTTGTTTTCAATGAAATAAAACTGAAGTATTTAGATTTTCACTATACAGTGTGTTCCAACGAAAATTTGACCCCCCCTCTAACTCCGAAATGAGTAACATTAGCGAAAAACACCAAGACACGTCGATTTTTGTTTCGAGGGGGAGCATTTTTCGAAATAATTCGAAACTTGTCAGATCAACCCCTACCCCAGCAACCCTAACTTTGAAATTCATCATAGGGAATAAGGGTCGAGTGGCACCTTACTGAAAAGGTCTGTCAATTCTCCACCTTGATTTGTCATTTTAGAATTTTGAATTAACATACAGGATGTCCCAACCAAGGGTGAAGTCGAATTCTGGAAATCCCAAATACTAAATGAAATAGATTTATTTTGGCATAATGCAAGCGCAGGTTTATGCTCGGTCTAGAAAAACGACCTACACTTGTGAATTTGGAGTTGGTGCAATCAACCCCTATTTCCAGCATCCCCAACTCAAAAATCATTCGATCGATAATAGGTCAAGTGGCACCTCGTTGGAAAGGTACTGCAATTTTCTCTTCGAATTTGGTATTTTCGAAATTCAGAATCATCATACAGGGTGTCCCGAAGCAGGAACATTGAAAATCCAAATAACTTTTGAAACTGGTTCATTTCGGTATACGAGAACATGTTTGATCCGAGAATAGGACTTTCTTGTGTGGTTATAGAATTTTGCAATCAACCCCTTCCATTCAGCATCCCCAACTTGAAAATCATACAAATAATTCAAGTGGCATATCTTCAGAAAGGTTTTTTGAATTCCAGAATGATTAAAGCATTTCATTCAGTTCGGCTCTCCATACAGGATGTCGCTTTCGAAAAATTCAATATCGTCATTTGAAATTATCAACTGAAATTAATTCGAAACTGTTAAAAGTATTGGGGTACGATGTGTTGAGCATCAATTACGAAGAAATAAAGCTGATTTCTGCATTGAAAATGTTCACATTTTTTTCATTTCCATCTGGCGTGCAGTCATCTGTTATTTCTCATTTTGCAATGAAATATTATTATTATTCAGATCAGTTCCTCATTATTGTTGTTGTTCGTCAGTTGAAATTAATCTGAAAATGGTTTATTCCACTGAGGAAAGGGTCGAAATTGTATCGACGTATTTTCGAAATAACAGTTGTGCCAAAGAAACGGCAGGGATATTCGATAGGAACCATCCTGAAAGAGAAAGGGAGTCAGTCACCAGTACGTTAAATATTTGGTTGACAAATTCCTAGCTACGGGTTCGGTGGCAAACAAAAACATGAAGTGGCATGTCCTGTCAGAAATGAGGCAACGGAAGTGGCAGTAGTGGGTCATCTACAAATGGAGAATACTACTTCGATCAGAAAACTATCTCGTCTGACTGGTGTATCAGCTACAACTGTCCATAGAATCGTGAAACATCACAAATTTCACCCTACAAGGTAAAATTAGTGCATGAAATAAACGAAGATGATCCAAATCGTCGTTTACAGTTTTGTGAAAATCTAAGTGAAAACCTAAACGCTAATTCAAATTTTCTGAATAACATCTGTTTTTCTGATGAAAGCACCTTTATGCTCAGTGGTGAAGTGAATAGACATAATTGTCGATATTGGGACACACAGAATCCTCATTGGTTTAGAGAGGCCCACACGCAAAGGCCTCAGAAGTTGAAAGTTTGGGCAGGAATTTTTGGCAATCATCTAGTTGGGCCTTTCTTTATTGAGGGTAATCTGAATGGAAATGGCTACCTACAGTTGTTAGAGGAACACATACATCCTAGATTGACAGAAATTTTACAGAACGATCCAACTCTTTCTGAGGACGAAATGCGTTTTCAACAAGACGGTGCTCCTCCGCATTATGATGCTCGGGTGCGCCAATATTTAGACGAAAATTTGCCAGGAAGGTGGATTGGTAGAAGAGGACCTGTTGAGTGGCCAGCCAGGTCACCAGATTTAAATCCCTAGATTTTTTTGTGGGGCCATCTAAAATCTAAAGTTTATGCCACAAGACCAGAAAACCTGGAGGAGCTGCGGATGAGGATTATCACAGAATGCCGACTTTTGACTCCTGAAGTTTTCGCTAATGTGAGAAGAGAGTTCGAAAATCGTCTGTATAACTGTATGGAGGTGGGCGGAGGTCATTTTGAACAATTGTTGTAATAATCAAGTTAGTTTTTGTTTTCAATTGAATACAAGTTCAATAAATCTCGTTTTCCTGTTTAGATGAGCATCCAATCAGTTTCTCCATCATCTCCTCATCCTGATCCTCACGCCAGAAAACCTCGATTGCCAAACTGAAACCAATGCCTCAGTGATTCAGAAAATAGAAAAATCTTTCTGGAACTTTGCCACTCAACCTGTAATCACTTGTATGATTTTTTGAGTTGGGGATGCTGAATGGAAGAGATTGATTGCAAAAATTCCATATTCACGCAAGAGAGTCTTATTCTCGAATCAAACATAAACATGTTCTCGTATTATACCGAAATGAACCAGTTTCAAAAAGTTATTTGGGTTTTCAGTGTTCCTGCTCCGGGACACCCTGTATGCTGATTCTGAATTTCGAAAATACCAAATTCGAAGAGAAAATTGAAATACCTTTCCAACGAGGTGCCACTTGACCTATTTTCGATCGAATGATTTTTGAGTTGGGGATGCTGGAAATAGGGGTTGATTGCACCAACTCCAAATTCACAAGTGTAGGTCGTTTTTCTAGACCGAGCATAAACCTGCGCTTGCATTATGCCAAAATAAATCGATTTCATTTAGTATTTGGGATTTGCAGGAATTCAACTTTACCCTCGGTTGGGACACCCTGTATGTTAATTTAAAATTCTAAAATGACAAATCAGAATGGAGAATTGACAGACCTTTACAGTAAGGTGCCACTCGACCCTTATTCCCTATGATGAATTTCGAAATTAGGGTTGCTGGGGGTAGGGGGTTGATCTGACAAGTTTCGAATTATTTCGAAAAATGCTCCCCCTCGAAACAAAAATCGACGTGTCTTGGTGTTTTTCGCTAATGTTACTCATTTCGGAGTTATAGGGGGGGTCAAATTTTCGTTGGAACACACTGTATTAACAGAACTATGACCGGTTTTACCACACTGTGGCTTCATCAGATTGATACAAATACTTTATTTATTGGTTTAGATATGTCGACGATATCATTTGTTGTTTTACTGGCACAAACAGACAATAAGAGTCATTCAAAACATTCATTAACAAAATTCACGATAATATTAAATTCACGTTAGAGATAGAAACAGAAAACTCCATTTCTGGATTTAAATATTACTAAAATTAACATCCACATAAATTAGCAGCTTACAATAGTATGGTACATAAACTCATTAATATCCCAATGTCACAAAATAATCTCATAAAAGAGCTAAATATAATTAAACAAATAGCAGTCAATAACGATTACAGTCCAACTATGATTGAGAACATGATTTCACGCAAAAAATTTCAAAAATCAATCCAGGAAGTATTTCCAAGTATAAAAAGTTCTAACACAAAATACAACAGTTTAACTTATATTGGTAATCCTAGTCTAAAATTAAAATCATTCCTCTCGCATTATAATTTCAATATAGCATTCCGAACTGATAATTCTTTAGGCCGACATATCAAAAACTGCAACTCTAAAATTGATAAAGGTAATAAATCCGGTGTTTATAAACTGTCTTGCAGGGATTGTAATAAAATTTATATTGGTAGAACTTTCAGAAATTTCAAAGTTAGATTATCCGAGCACAAACGTAGTTTTAATCATCATAAATCAGATTCCCATTATTCTAATCACTTACTCGAAGAAAACCATAACTTTAATGATAATTTCAAAATTTGACACAATGAAAATAATAGACAAAAACTCAATCTATTGGAAATTTTAGAGATCAACAAAGAAAATATTTCAGGTAAGTTACTTAATAGTCAATTAGGTCTAAATCCTTCTCCTTTACTGAATCTTTTCAATTCATAAAGTAAGCAACTCCGATGGGTTTTACAACATACCTCTTGTACCTATTGTGATATTAAGTAGGAAATAAGACTAATATATAAGGAATAACTCTGTTCATTAGATTGTATGTATCTGATGAAGCCACAGTGTGGAGAAACCGGTCATAGTTCTGTTAATATAGTGAAAATCTAAATACTTCAGTTTTATTTCATTGAAAATATGTATATCGATTTTCATCAAGTAAAGACCTCCTCAATCAAATTATTAAAATGCACTTGTATCACTTCGGTGATACAAGTGCATTTAATGAGGGTGACTATGGCTTATTGCCACATTTATAAATTCATTTTAATTAAAAAAATATTATTCACATTCTGTCAAAAAAGTACCAGGAATTGGTCAATAAAACACAAAATATTTATTGTATCGCCTTCAAAATAGGCCTATCCGAATGAATACATTCATCCATTTACTCTAACGTCAAATTTGTTTGTTTGTTTCGCCTTTCAACAATGTGCTCATTTACACAATGGACCTACAGCTTGTAGTGGATTCCGAAATACTCTCCTAGACCGTGCGATGATAACTGCTACCAGAAGGACTACAAGTTATCTGGCATTCGTCTTTAAGCGACTCTTTTCAAGTATCACTTTTTGTTCAAGGAAAACATCCATAACTTGAACCCGGATTCGAACCAAGCATCTGGGCTTAGCATTTCCAACATACTTGCTCAATAACCGTGCAGCTACCTAGGCGGTTTACCTCAAATTTGTAATTAATCGATAAACCTGTTCTCCACATACTTCTAATGAGCCCTTCAACGCGGCCACAATATATTACAATGGCCATTCTTAATCGACTTAAGGTATATCAAATCACTAAAACCAGGAACCTTCTTAGTAGGATGATGTATGAGGAACTTATCAAAAGTACCCAAATCGGTTTCCGAGAATTCAATTTCAAAACAGGAAAGATTCCGAAGTTCATGGATAATTGGAAAAAGTTCCGGAAGAAAGTGATTTGGTGAAAAGGTTTATCTTAAATGGTATATTAATAATACTTGTTGCGGACCTTGATCTGCATGATTACCCATACATTGAAACATATTTTACAGCTTAAAAACCACTTTCAATAGCAAATTATTTGACATTATTAGATTCAAATGAATATTGATGTTACTAACCAAGTGGAAGATGAATAAGGGGATCAAGAACACTATAATTCTCACACGTTCCAAATAGCTCTATCCTCCAATTGTTTACCCTGACACCTCTTGTGAGATCAACGTACCAGCCGTATCTTGAAAAACTGACCGCCTACGACTCTAGTAGTTTAATGGTTAATGCAGGTAATTGATTATTCCAGCGTTTATTGTGCTCAATCTAGCGCAAATTTTCAATCTAACGACTCACAATCATTCCGGTTACCTTACTTAGTCATTTAACCATTAACTTTGTTGGTTATGGGAATAATACAGATTCCGTTAATGAATAGCTGTTGGCTGGATGTCGGTGAATTGAGTCATTAGGTATTGACGTTCGGGATGGTGAACAAGAACGGATAACGTGGATTTTCTAAATATTTCTTCACTCGTTTGATAGACGGTATAATGGGATATTAGAAACGAATTCAACGGATTCTTGATGAATATAACTGTTATTATCGTGTTCTGAAGCAAAAATCCTTTCAGGGATAGAAAATATTTTGATGGGAATGGATAATTCTTCAGTATGGTCATTAAAGATGAAGTATCATTGTGTACAACAATCTGCAAAAGGATAGATTTTTTAAATCAGTTAACATGTTCTTATTCCGTGATTGAAGTCAATGACACACCAAGAAATAGAGCTATCACCAAAATCACCTGAGAACTTCATTTTGCCGTTCTATATATCATTTTATTCTCGTTCTTCTTGGGTCATAAAGTGGTTAGAAACAACCCAACTTTTTTTCGAATGGCATATGTCATGTTGTACCTCGCTAGAAAAAACTCTTCAATAGAAATATAATGGACTATTTATTTTAACATTATCTTGCAACTTTATCATATAATTCCAAATAAGTAAATATTTGAAACAAAAATTGTTCTTAAATAAATAAAACAATGATGTTCAAATTTTCACTATTTCACAAACTTATGACTCGTTTCACAATACTGTAGTTTCTTCAGATAACTGGTACATTTAAAAGGATGATGTGTTATATATTACATTGCTAAGCTGAGTAGGAGGAAAATCCAAACAAGGTTATTTCTTTTGAGAACTGAAATTACTTATTGAGTAAATTCCCGAAATTAAAATTAAAACATTCAGCAGCACCCTTACTAAAACAAGAAATTATACACTTCAAAACTGATAAATTAACCTTAAAACCCATTAAATCAATGTGTAAATCAAGCATCATAGTATTTACTAAAGCACACTATGGCTATACACAACAGTGATAATACCGCTCCTGACCTATGCCGCCATCGTATGGTGGCCTGCACTGGAAAAAGGGATGAAACGAAACAAAATCAACAAGATACAAAGGCAAGCATGTCTGGCAATCACGGAAGCCTTCAGATCCACACCCACGGCCTCTATGGAGTGTTTTCTGGGCATCCCTCCACATAGTGGTGGAGGAGGTGGCCATGAGGGCCTCTTTGAGACTGTGGGAGGGGGGTATGTAGAGGGACAGAAATCCAATCTCTGGACACTCCACATCCCTGAACAAAATCAGAGAACTCCGACCTGACCTTCTCCCAAGAGGAGATCAAACAAGAGCCACCTACTACTTTGACGAACCCTACAAAGTCGTTATTCCACCAAAAGAAATCTGGACCACACCCCCCGCCTTACTCGCCCTACAGGACCCCACCTCGTTTACGGACGGGTCCAAAACCGGGATGGGTACAGGCATCGGAGTTCACGGCCCTTGGGTAAACATTATGATTACTCTGGGAGACGTCACCGTAACACACGCAGAAATATTTGCTATTCTCCGGTGTGTACAGGAAAACCTATACAGGAACTATACAGAAGCATACATCTACATATACTCTGATAGCCAAAACGCCCTTGGATATCTGAAAGATACGAAGGTTACATCCAAACTGGTTGACGAATGCAGAACAGCACTTCGACAACTGAGTGCTACCGAGGCCCAAAACTACTGGGCATCTCGGGACTGAGACAATGAAAAAGGCTCATAAAAAGCCGCAATTAAAGTAGAGGGTACATGAACTTCTGTCCCTCGAAAAAAAGTCTGTCTATAAACGGAACACCAACTCAACAAACATCTACACGTAATGAAACTATCGGAAACCACACAATGCCGTGGTTGCGTAGAAAATGACGAAACAACGGAACACATACTCTTCTAATGTCCCGCTCATAAGGAAACCAGACTGAACACCTTGGGCGCTGAAACACCCAGCGCCCGCATGATCCAGGAGGCCCCCTACAAGAGTCTTGCAAGCTTCATCAGGAAGATTTTGCAAGAGAAATAACAACTCAACAAAATACGGCAAGCACAATGGGCCAAACGGCCTGAGTGCTGCCCATATGGGCGCCGCGCAGGAAGAAGAAGATTTACTAAAGCAGATAAAGGTCATACTGTTATAGCATTGAACCAGGCAGATTAATTCCTTGAAACAAAAAATTTTATTGAATCTGGAAATTATCAAAAAAAATCAAGAAAGCTCCTGCTAGTATATTTCAATCCAAAATTAACTCATTAGTGCATACAGTCCTTCTAAAAGGATCACAATATAAATGCATGTCGTAAATGTTCAGAGAGTAGTGGGGAGCCGGCAACACAAGCATCTTCTCATTAGACCTTTCCCAGAAGCATTTATGTCTTTGGCACGACGTGAAATACGATAGTGTTGAATTCATTGACGACCATGGATCCCAGTTTATATTCTACTAAAAATGGCGGGTAAGTAATATTCAATTACTATTTAACAAAAATATTTTTGGAACTCTATTATTGAAAAATTCCAACGCATTATGGTCTCTTGTATACAACTTCCATGTTATTTTCACATTTTCTTACCAAGTTTTTTCTAATGCAAGTTTTTCTCGGCGATCCGCTTAAAAGGACTATATGCACAGGAGTCATTTCTGTTTCCATTTCAGAATATCTCTGCATCAACTTTTGGACATCTTAGAGGGCGGTGATTTCTATTAAAGTAATACGAAAATATGCATTGAACCTCCCAATCAAAATACAGCAGAATCTGAAAAAGACAGGGATGTTTCATACCAAGAAGCTGGGGATATAAACCACTTACCCAGAGGTATTCTGGGTCAAGGATGCGAGAATAATGAAGATGAGGAAACTCATGAACAACTTTCTGGTAGAACAAGTGGACTTCAATCTCAAGCCACCACATTTTCCCATTCATCGGAGAGTGATGACGAAGAAAATATACCACTTTCTGTTATACAACAGCTTTCCAGGAAGAAGAAAGGTAAAACTGTTCAAAGCAAAAAAGAAATATTCATAAGTGGATGGGGGATACACCTTAATATTGTTTGAACACCACTTGTGATCCTGTGCCTCCATATCGCGATGCACAATCGGCCGAATCTCCAGCCGATTTCTTCAAACTTTTTTTCACGGAGGCGATCATGGAAAATATCGTTCACCAGACTAATTTGTAAGGGTCACAAAAAACATTTCTTTGAATTTTTCTATGGATGAACTGTATGTAATCTTTGGAGCTTTATTGCTCAGTGGATATGCCAAGTACCCTAATAAACGCATGTATTGGAATACCACTAATGATACCCCTTCAATACTTCGGGACTCGATGAGACTCAACCGTTTTGAGCTTCTCTTACGTCATCTTCACTTCAATGATATAAACAATGTTTCGACAAACTTCACAAATTGAGACCACTTATTGACGGATTGAATCAAAATTTTCGAGAGCACGGCGGTATAGATGAGCATCTATCGATTGACGAGAGCATGATACCATACTATGGAAAGCATTATGCGAAGCAAAATATCAAAGAAAAGCCAATCAGGTTTGGTTTTAAAAATTGGACCCTTTGTCAAAGTGAAGGGTATATGTTAGCATTCGAAATGTACACTGGTAAATCTGGTAATGAAAAACAGTTTGGTTTGAGTGGCGATGTATTTTTATCTCTAATTCGATTAACAGGACTGAAAGAGAATAATGGTTATATACTTTATTTCGATAACTACTTTACTGGTATTGATCTAATGACTCATCAAGAGGACCGCTATATTTGTGATACTGGTACTATACGCCAAAATCGTTTAGAAGGATGTCCTTTTCCAGAAAGAATGTATGGAATAGAGAAAAAGAGGATCTTTTCAGTTTTTATCGAACGAGATAATTCTGATGGCTCAATGGAAAGACAAGGTGGTAACGATGGCCACAAACTTCGAAGATCAATATATGATGACCGCTAGACGTTGGTGCAAAGAAGCCAAACAGAATGTTCCCCAACCAAAAGTGGTATCGAATTACAATAAATACATGGGAGGGGTTGATAAGATGCATGGATTAGTAGCTGCGTACCGATCGAGAAAGAAAATGGTACTGGCCCATTTTTTAGTATTTGTTTTATGTGAGTGTGGTAAATGGCTGGATTTTGATGAAGAAACTGAGACCTGAAGATCCAAACTGTGCAAATCTTTCAACATTCAGAAGGGGAGTACGCCAAGGTTGCATATTATCGCCTCTGTTGTTCAATCTGTATTCAGAAAAAATAATGCAAGAAGCTTTATCTAATAGAACCGAAGGTCTAAAAATCAACGGTATGATATTAAACAACTTAAGATATTCAGACGATACTGTAATTTTGACCCGAAGTGAAGAAGAATTACAAGCTCTCTTAAACGCTGTGGGGCAGAGCTCTCGTCAAATGGGACTTGACTTGAACGCTCAAAAGACTAAAGTCATGGTGATCAGCAGAGACAAAAGAAACATACACATAAACTATAACAACACTAGAATTGAACAAGTGAATCAAACAAAATATCTAGGAAGAATAATAAATGATCACGTAGATACAGACATAGAAGTTAAGTCTCGAATAGAACAGGCCCGCCAAGCTTTAATAAAAATGAAGGGAGCGATCTGCAACAACTCCTTGATTTTGCCATTGCGTGTTCGTCTTATTAAGTGTTACGTATGGTCTACACTGCTCTATGGATGTGATTCATGGCCACTCAAAACAAATACCATGAAACGACTTAGAGCATTTGAAATGTGGTCATATCGTAGCCTACTAAAAATACCATGGACCGACAGAGTAACCAACGAAGAGGTTTTAAGGAAATTGAATAGGACACCAGAAATAGAAAACATAATTAAAAGGCGGAAATTGACATACTTTGGACACATCGAAAGACATGACAAATACAATATCTTGCAATTTGTAATAGAGGGAAAAATAGAGGGCAAACGGGCTAGAGGACGTAGAAGAACTTCATGGATGAGCAGCCTGCGTGATTGGACTGGACTTAATAGAGAAGAACTAATACATACTGCCAGAGATAGATGGAGATATGCCATGTTATTAGCCAACTTCAGAATCTGAGAAGGCACCAAGATAGAGAGCTAGACGTTGGTGCAAAGAAGCCAAACAGAATGTTCCCCAACCAAAAGTGGTATCGAATTACAATCAATACATGGGAGGGGTTGATAAGATGCATGAATTAGTAGCTGCGTACCGATCGAGAAAGAAAATGGTACTGGCTCATTTTTTAGTATTTGTTTTATGTGAGTGTGGTAAATGACTGAATTTTGATGAAGAAACTGAGACCTGAAGATCCAAACTATGCAAATCTTTCAACATTCAGACGTCGCATAGCCGAGAACTTTCTGGAAAAATATGGAACCAGATCAGTCAGAAACTGCCGACAGTTTGTCAACAATAACGATGTTAGATTCGATAATGTGGGACATTTGGTTAAATACTCTGAAAGTGACAGGAAATGTAAAATTTGCCATAAAAATTCGAAAATCATATGTGATAAGTGCAATATTGGCTTACACCCTTAAAACTGTTTTTCGATTTTCATAAGAAATAATGCCAAAAAATATGATGTTATCGTATTCAGTTTAATCAAATGTGTTGCTATTTTCAATATTTCATTCGAAAAATAAATGAATTTTTGAACCAAATATGCTCTTATTCCTTTTAAACGGATCACTTTTTTTCTAAACAGAGAGAAAATTTAAAAATAGCGATAGAACCACGTTTCAACAGTAAAATTATATCCATTTCAAGAAAAAATTATAATTATATCAAAAATTTTTTCCACATGCACTAATGGGTTAAAAACGCATTGGAAAACGCCAAATCTTCAATACTAAACAATCAACAATATTTGATAGTTGATAATCCAAAGACATCAAAATTTCAATCTCTCGTCAAACTCCATGAAAGATGTTATTCCATCAGACCATTTGTCTCATACACCCTTCATTCCAAAAGTAACCGAACTTTTCGAAAATAGAAACAAACAGTATTAATTTCATAGAAATCTTTTTATTAATCAATGTATTCACCTTCTGCATTGATACACAAATTTGTACGCATCAACAAGGTGTCAAACGACTTCTCTATCTTCTTTTTTGAAATGGTGTTTAGCGCGTCGATCACCGCACTTTCAATGGCCTCAATCGAATCGTGCCGCTTTCCTTGCATCGTCAAATACAGCTTAGGGAACAGATAGTAGTAACACGAAGCCAGATTCAGGCCGGCAATCGCTTCATGATTCCCAAATAAAATACTCCTGTGACTGTCTGGCCGCAAACAAAATCTTTGAGTATGATTCTTTACAATCGTAACAACAAATCAGTATAACTTCCATATTTAACTTCTCCAAGCGACTTTTTTTGGGTTATCCTTCATCTAACGCTCACCATTCAGCACTTTGACTCTTTGTTTCGACTTGAATCGCTCGTACGCTTGCGTTCGAGATAGACAATCATTACCATATGCAGTTTGTGGCATTTGGTGCGTTTCGGTAAAAGAGTCATCAAGTTTAACACAAAACTCAATCGCAGCTCTTTGTTTTGAAATCATTTTCCGACAGATGTACTAAATGTACCAACAAATGCAATAAATCTAGTTGTTTACATATAAATGTCATGAAATATTCAACAGCTGTCAATAAAATACTTATCGACGGCTACAATATTACAACAGTTCGGTTGGGAATGGAGGGTGTATGTTACAGCCCTAGCAGCCAAACTTTCGCGTCATCTCATGAACATCATTGAACATTCATGTAATATCAGTCCAAAAATTTTCTATTGAGAATTCTTCAGATCTAACACAAAAAAATCAACATACTGTAATCTCTACCCTAGGGTTCCACTTCATAATTCATTGATTAACCAAGCTCTACACATTAATAATGTGAAACTCATTATACAATCAGAACTTACGCAACTTTTAGGAATATGTTCAGAACCAAATTAATTTCAATGATGAAATTTACATTAGCAACAACGACATAATAATAGTTTCAATGGAAAACATTGATGAAATAATTCATAATCATCCGCTGTCGAAACGCTGCATTCATTGGTTTGAATATGTGGATGACTTTATCAGTTTTACAAAAAGATAATTAGTTCTTCTTGAGTCAGGGCATAGCCTCAAAGATGATTAATGAGCCTAGTAAGCAGACAAGTGAACAGATTTGCAATAGTATTGTGTTCTTGCCAACTGATGCAATGGAAATCGAGCGAATAATTTTGGCTCTGAGAGATGTGAACTCGACAGGTTACGATGAAATACCAGTCAGACTGTTGAAACATGTAGCACATGAGATAGCGGAACCATTGTCATCGATAATAAATGTCTGCTTCGATACAGGAATATTTCCTGGCCAGCTCAAAAAGGCTCAAGTTAAGGCAATTCATAAGAAAGATAATAAAGAAAGTATTGGAAATTACAGGCCCATTGCTCTTCTATCAAATATAAGTAAGATATTCGAAAAATCGATTAATAAGCGTATTGTGGATTTTCTTGAAACCTACAAACTTCTTTCTGATCAACAGAATGGTTTCAGAAAAGGAAGGTCGACAACTCGTGCCCTTTATCAAGCGGTGGATAAGATAATAGCTGCAATTAACAAAGGAAAGAATTCTGTATTGCTTTGCATTGACCTGTCCAAGGCATTTAATAGCGTTAATCATAGTACCCTCCTGCAGAAGTTGCACACATTGGGTATCAAGGGAACACCGCCTAACCCCATGAAATCGTATCCAACGGGAAGAACACAAACTGTTATAGAACACAATTCAGCTGCTGGTAAAATGGTTCAATCTTCTGAGAGAGAAGTTACGCAAGGGGTTCCTCAAGGATCAATACTTGGCCCAATGCTTTATATTGTTTATACCAATGACCTTCCTGAAGATGTACCAGAAGATATGGTGATGTTGCGTCGTTGGTTCTCTCTGCTTACTCCGAAATAGAAGATAAGGTTTTTGGAACCCTTGATAAACTGGACCTGTGGTTCACTGAGAATGAACTTCTGATGAACGCTGAAAAGACTCAGATAGTTGAATTCAACTAAAGTGTGAATTTCAAGAGAACAGTTTACAACAAGAGGAAGGGAACGGCAACCTGAGAGTCGTCTGAGAGTATATGCTTTCTGGGAGTGCATTTAGACCATAGTTGAACTGGAAAGATAACATAGATGTTTTGTGTGGGCACATGGCACGATATGCATACACCCTCAAAGTTCAGGCATCCACAGTAAGTCGTAGAGCCGCAATGATGGCTCATCATCCCTATGTCCACAGTAGGCTTCGGTTCGGCATTATTATATGGGGAAAGGCTCCTGGTATCGAGAGAATATTGATTCTTCAGAAGAGGTGTATGCGTGGTATCCTGTGCTTACCTTCATACGAGAGCTGCCGCAAACATTTTGTGGGAACGTCAGTGCTCACGATAGTAAGCTAATACATATATGAAAGTGTTGTGTTTGTTCTCAGAAATAGTGAACTGTTTTCACAAGTTGGGGATAAGCACGGATGTGGCACTTGCAAGGGCTATGATCTGGAGATACCTAAACTACAGTTCTCCTACCTTCAAAGGAATGGCACCCATATGCTTGTAAAAATTTTCAATAAATTACCAAAGGAATTAAAACTACTGCTTGAGAAAACTTTGAAATCGGGACTTTTTGCACTTCTGAAAGACAAACCGTACTATACGCTCACCGAGTACCTAAGTGACAATCTTTGATATTTTTATTGTGGTATTGTAAATGATTTCAGTATGTTTTTTTTTTCTGAAATTTCTTTTTGCTTTGTAACTTCTTGTATAATTATACGTTTTGGTTCCTATTTCGGACAATTTGTTTTGGTCTTTTGCTGTTCCTGATTGATATTTTGATGTACCTATATACTTATTGACTGGATCTACAACATGTGCAATGTTTTATGGATCGAATAAAGGTCTCTCTCTCTCTCTTCAGTACCTTCATAAATTCAATTCACCCTTATATAAAGTCCACTTTGGAAACTGAGAATTCTATTAACCTCCTTGATTAAACCATAATCAAAATTAGCCACAAACGTGATTTTTTATTTCTCATAAACCATTCCATACAGATATTATCATTCCTGATTCTTCTGTATATCCACACCAACATATAATAGCTGCTTATAATAGTATGATACATAGACTCACTACGATACCAATGTCAAAAAAATTTCTTGAAAGAGCTCAATATTATAAAATAAGTAGCGGTCAATAATGGTTATGACTGACAGTATACTTCTCGTAAACAATTTCAACATGCAACTCATTAGGTTTTTGCTAGTGTTAAACAAATTGATCAAAAATATAATATATTAACTTATATTGGTAAATCTAATCCAAAAGTCATTCTTCTGATCTCAAAATTTGAATATAGCTTTCTGAACGGATAACTATCTAAGCAGAATTCTTAAAACTGTAAACCTAAAATTTATACAGAAAACAAATCAGGTTTTCATAAACTCCTTATGCAAATTGTGATGAAATTTATAGCGGTAGAACTAGACCAGGGGTGCACAAACTTGAACTACTGGCGATCTACCTCAATATTTTCAGACTACTTACGATCGACTCTGAGAGGCTGCAAATATATGTGATGCAGGGTTGTCGGACATACACGATACACCCTACCTAACTACCTACCTAGGTAGGGTGTACCGTAGCATATATAGATATTAGCTTTCCGCACAATGAACATTATTTAAGTCAAGGTTTGGGTTAGGTTTAGTTAGGTTCTTCTCTATAATATCAATGAAAAAACTCATAGTTATTCAAAATTGCGAGTTTATTGGTTATTATAAAACAAAAGTGGTGTCAAACTTAGCTAAGCAGAGACTTTGGATGTTGAAGCGTGGCACTGCATGTCCTCAGCATACTTTTCATAAGATGGTACGTAACCACTCAGTGCTAAGTAAGTAAGTTGACCCAAACATTGCCGTCTGTTAAAGGGCGATTTGCCTTAGATTTGGATATTTATCTTCAGATATAAAACACCAGAAATTTGTATGGTGCAGATTATATAAGATATACATCTCAAAGCTACATCACCTAGCTTTGAGATGTATATCTGATATAATCTACACCAGCTCATTTTCAACTAAACATGAGTTCATATTTAACTGACTTGCTATTTCAGTAGCTAATTCCTCAATGTTTTTACATGAAAATGGATAACTCATAAATGAAGCTATATTCGCCAATTTACTGCAATCATAAAAAGGCATTTCGAATTGTCCCAAAATATTTGATAATTCAGCCCCATACGTATCATAATTCAACTGAGGAATCCTTGCTTTCAAAGACGGAAATGGTTTCAGATCCTTTTTGTTGCAATGCCCATAATTTCCTACATGTTTAAAACTTTTGAACACAAAACTCGTTGATATATAATGCAATGGAATGAAAAAAATTTAGGGAAACCTTCATTAGCTCGGCACAATGCCACAAAACTCATTTATATATTGGTAGCTTGTAGTTTTTTTACAAAATTGAAGAAAACGTCATATATATCTTCGCCACGGGTCTTCCCCTTCAGAGGAATTGTCAAAAATTCTTCCTTAGCGAACATGACATTGAATACCATCCGAATGAAAATACACAGCTGGTCAGTGTCTGTCATATCGGTTTTAGTTTATCTGCCATGTCCTGAATCATGACTTCAATACGCCTTGTGACAGTCGGACGAGATAACTGAAGTTCTCTAATAGCAGACATGATTTCTGTTTTATTTTTAAAATCTCCAAATAAAGTCACCCGCCTCAATAAATCCTTCCTTCACAACCGATCCAACTTCGAATGGTTCCTTGTGTTTCGCCAATATATGAGATATTTCAAATGACGCGATCGTAGCAGTTTTTGATTGTTTGGCTGGTCTTGTGAACATGATTTGTTCTTTTTTCAAACAAGATATCAAATCACGTACAATAATAAAAGAACGAAAGAACGGTGCATTTACTCTCTTCTATCAAACACACAGTCTGTATCATGCTTGGTAGAAGAGAGTAAATGCACCATTCATTCGTTCTTTTATTATTAATGGTGACTCATAAATCCAACTTGTTATAGCCTTGAAGAAGATTTTAAATAAATCGAAACGTCGGCGATTCACTGATCTGGTTTTAGTCATTCGACCTGTTATCCACTCATTCAACTGAAGAACTCATTATTGGTAGTAAATCAATTTCAATTGTATTCTAGTTTCAATTGAAATACTTCTTCCAAATATCTGTTGACTAACTTCAATTGAGCCGGCTCGGTGGCCTAGAGGATATGATGCTCGTCTTCTACGCAGACTTACCTGGGTTCAATCCCCACAAAGTCGGTGCAATTTTTCGGATTCTCGGAATCGCTTGAGTATCCATCTTTCGGAGGAGATGTTAAGCCGTCGGTCCTGCCTAACAGAGATGTGTTGGACATTGAAGATCCCTTCCCTCGACACGAAAGGGGTTCGGCAAAATTCCCGGATTAGTGAGGTGACAGAATTCCCCGGCGTTTCATTGGCCAAAAGGCGGAAATAGAGCACGTTAAAGGAATAACAAACAAACAAACTTCAATTGAAAAACCGATATGGATTCAGACCAAATAAACCAAATGTGATTGAAACATAATCATGAAAAGTTCCGATAACAATAACAACTCTTTAGAAAACTTTCAAAGAATAAAAAGTCTAGACCACTGTAACTGTCAAAGAAATTTCTGAAAAAGACCACTACCCGCGAGAATAGATGCTTCTGCTCTTCTAGATCGCCCCTCTGAAATATAACTGGAGTATTCCTGATTATGTTACATGAACCTATTTTTCTATTCCCCAATTCTTCCAAAGTAATTACAGGAGAGCTGCACACCAAATTTTTTAGATGTCCCCATAGAAAAAATCCAGACTGTTTAAATCTGGAGACCTAGGCAGCCAAGGTTCTGTTCCACCGCGACCTATCCATCGCTTAGTGAACGCAACAATTAATTATTCTCTCGATTGCTTAATAAAATGCGCTAGCGCATAAACCAGATTCTGTTTCTAATTAGGAGGAGTAGAGGTGATTCTTTCTCTAAAAAATGCCGATACATGCCACCATTTAGCCAGCCTGGCAGAATAGATGGTTCACTTAAATAATCCTCAATAATTTCAACCCAACATTGACCGAAAATTGTTTTTGGTGGCGGCGACCTTCCTCAATTAAATGATGGTTGTCTTCAGTGATGATTACTGTGGAAATTTCCAATCAAACATTAATTATAAAGGACGCCTCATCTATAAACATGCTTTCGCAATCAAAAAGGAGATTTCTTGCAACTTTCTCTGAAAAGTAGTATATAATATAGGCAAAACATGAAGAATTCTCCACACTAATATGAACGAGTTGATCAACTGTCTCAATTTTTCTGGTGCCCAGCTGAGGATTCTTATCTTTCATATTCAAAACGGAAACTTGGGGACATTTGTCTCCTGGATATCTGAAGTCCTTGTGGTGGAATAAATTTTATTTAAATTCAACAATAAATTTGATACGATGTTTCATTTTCCAGCAAATGTGACTGAGGTTCCATGGACCTCACCTGGTATTTAGTATTGATCCGAATTTATTTAGCGAATCTTTTCGATCCAACTGCGCAAACATTCATGGAAATGTATTAATGGAAATAAGTGGATTTTTCAATCCATGTTTATATAAACTTTTTTCTTGAGATCACTTAAGGAATCACGCTCTCCATTTACGGCATCTTATTATAAAACACCCTGTATATACACCTAACGAGTCAATATTGTCTGGCAATAAGTATTGTTTTTTCTTTCTTGTTTTCTTCCTTTTTTTCTACCGGTGTATACAGGGTTAGGAACGGCTAATTGTCTCAGTTATTTACCGAGCGATTTTTTTGAAAATTGGTATTCCTACATTGTGAAGCATAAATAATTCAGTGTTAATATTTTGTGCTCAATAGTGTTCCGGTGTAGCCGGAAATGACCACAACATGAGAATTTCAAATATAACACGCTATGTTTATTTATTTTCAGATTCAGAGGAAAAAACTTCCATAGAAACAATCAAGAAAAATGCCTTTCCTCCAATGTCGTATTCATAATCAACGTGACAGGTTGACAATTATTGTCAAGTATTTGTTGAAGTTTTGATTTTTGCTCGAACGAGAGAAATTCTTTATTTAAACTATAGCAAGTGTTGAAAATGAGTTCCATTCCTCCATTCACTTCCTGACAATAACCTAATCGATCACTGACATTTCTAAGAGAATTTTGCAGAAATTGTGGGGATATCAAATTGATTTCTTCTGTTATGCGACGCCCTAACTCATCTAGATTGGCAGGTCGTTCTCTATAAACTCGGCATTTCAAGTGGCCCCATAAAAAGAAGTCCAGAGGCGATAGATCAGGTGACCGCGGGGATCAAACGATAGGACCTCTTCTACCGATCCATCTTTCTGGAAATCCTTCATCCAAATAATTTCGAACATCTACAGCAAAGTGTGGGGGAGCTCCATCTTGTTGGAACCATACAATATCAGCTGGGGATAACGGATTATTTAAATTTGGAAATGAAGCTGTTATGGCTGGCACAATTTCATTTCTTAATACTGCCAAATATCGCTCTCCATTTAAATTCCCTTCTATAAAAAATGGACCAATTATGTGGTCACCGATAATACCGGCCCAAACATAAAATTTTTGTGGATGTTGTGTATGAACCTCTCTAATTCAATGTGGGTTACCACTCGACCAAATACGGCAATTATGCCTATTTACTGTACCGTTGAGGCAGAACGTAGCTTCATCCGAGAATACTTCTATTCCAAAAATTTGGATTCGCCATAATCTTTCCCATGATGGTCTCTACGGTCAGGACCATCTTCAGTAAGCTCATGGACGAAATGGATTTTATATTTTCTGTTTTCAGTATCCTACAAACTGACCTATGAGAAATTTCATGACTCAAGGCTAGTTTATTTGTTGAAACCTGAGGATTTTCCTCAATTGTCAGTAAAATGTTCACTTTGTTTCTTCGTCAGTGGCAGACTTAAGGCGTACTGCTGTGGGAATATCTTTCACTTGCCGACTTGCTTCATATCGCTGAATAGTTTTGCATAGATAGATATTATCTTTAAGTGAGGGCTGCCTAGCAGCCCTGCCACTGCGACCCAGTGGTCTATTGTGGCACACTCTGTCCTAAATTTCATCCACAAGCTCCATTCTTCTTATAAAGGATATGAGCTTTGTGGGCAAGAGCATAATAAGCGCAGTCAGCTTCAGTTTGTTAGATCCAAGTTTCTACATCCTGACCCTGTCCCCTGCTGGCACGTCGAGCGTGTCTGAGTCCTGGGAGGCTCATCCAATACTCACGTACTCTCAAGTACAGCCATCGGTTGTTTTCCATCCTTGCAGTTTCCAGGGGAATTCCGAGCTTAGGCTCCGGTCCTATGAACTCCAGGTTAGTTCTTCGAGCAGCCAATGAGTCCGCCTTCTCATTCCCCTCAATACCCGAGTGGCCAGGAACCCATATTAGACAGAGCCTGCTCCGCTCTCCCAGTTTGGCAAGGGTAAAGCGACATTTCTGCACCATAAGTGAAGTACAGGTATCGAATGCCAACGCTTTCAGTGCAGCTTGGCTATCGGTGAGGATTTTAATTGACCTATTTGTTAATCCTCCCGCAAGCAAGAGGTTAGCACAGTGGTTAATGGTGAATATTTCTGCTTGAAAGACAGTCGCATGCCCACCAAGACAGATCGACTGTTCCTTTGCGGCACCTCGACCGTAGACACCAGCTCGAACACCTTTCGCAGTCTTTGAGCCATCCGTATACCAACAGGGACCCTCAAGTAGACGGTCCTTTGAGCTGATTCATTCCTGTCTATCGAGAATGATGATCTGGAATGGCCTCTCCATGTTGGTTTTAGGTGTTGCTATGTCCGACCTCATACTCAGCACTTCATTGTCCTCAATTTCAGACTGTAGGGCGCCAGGCACAAAGCCGAAGTTACCAGCTTCATTACGGGAAAGATGATGGAATCTGTAGAAAGCCATTCTAGCCACTCCTCTTATCACAAGATGAAGAGGGGCAAGACCCAATATCAGTTTCATGGCCGCAGTGGGTGTAGAGCTAAAGGCTCCTGTAATCATCATGCAGGCTGTTCTCTGTAATTTAGAGAGCTTGAGTTGGCATTGCTTCTTAAGACTGCACTCCCGCCAAGCAATGCAGCCGTACGTAATACGTGGTCTAACCAGCATCACATATAGCCACTGGAGTTGCTTTGGGGAAAGACCCCACTTTTTTCAACAAGTCCTTTGACATGCCCATAGGGAATGTCTAGCCTTGTGTATTGTATTTTGCAGGTGCAAATTCCACCTGAGTTTACTATCTAGGGTCATCCCTAGATATTTCGCTTCTTCCACAACCGGAATAAACACCCCGCCCAGGGTCGGGGGGGAAATAAATACCCTCATCTTCCTGGTAAACGGTACCATAAGGGTTTTGTAGGGGTTTATGCTAAGTTTCTCTTCTTCACACTACCCCTGAATTGCAGACATAGCCTCCTGTAGTCTGTCGGAAACATCGCCATCATCTCCGACAGCCAGAATGACTATATCATCAGCGTATGCTTGTACATAAACATCCAGTGCGCCAATTATTACCAGAAGGTCATCAACTAGCAGAGACCACAGCAGAGGGGATAGTACTCCTCCCTGTGGGCAGCCCCTGCCAGCCACAAAAATGACTACTTCTCCTTTCGGTGAAGTGTTGATCACTCAGGCATTTAGCATGTTACTAATCCATTCCGCAATGGTATTTGGTACTCCTCTGGCTCTCACAGCCCCACACAGTGAGTCAGTGGGGGCCGCATTAAACGCACCTACAATATCCATGAAGGCTGCAGCTGCAGTCTCCTTGCGGCCCAGAGACTGTGTGATCCTCCCGACTAAGTTGTTGAGTGCCAGATCGGTTGATTTACCTTTTTGATAGGCGTATTGATGTTCACTCAGAGGCCTCAGCGATAACACCTCGGTCCTGATGTATCCATCTAACACCTTCTCCAGGGTTTTCAAAACAAAAGACGTAAGACTAATCGGTCTAAACGACTTCGCTTGTGAGTTCGATTTACCCACCTTAGGGATGTAAACAACCCTGACCCTTCGCCAGCTGGCCGGGACAACATTCCAGGCAAGACTCGACCGGAAGAGCCTAGTTCTGCATACTGTAGATTTACTAATTTGATAATCTGGGTGAACAGACAGCGAACTTCTTGGTAAGATCGTTGTCTGTCACCATATCCGCGCATCATCAAAACCTCGATCAGTTCTGCTTCACTGAAATTGAACCATTATTAGGAATTGAAGTGCAAAAATCTAAACTTCAACTAATACTTGACATTATTTGTCAACCTGTCCCGTTGATTATTAATGCAAAAGTAATTTGATTTAGGTGATATAATTTTTATTGTTGTAATTTTTTATGTACTCGACATTGAAAGGAAATGTTTTTTGTTGATTGTTTCTAAAAAAGTTTTTTCTCTGAATCTAAAAATAAATAAACATATAGGGTATAACATTTGAAATTCACATTTTTTGGTCATTTCCGGCTACACCGGAAACACTAGCGAGCACAAAATATCAACACTGAATTCTATATGTTTAGTAATGTAGGAATACAAAATTTTAAAAAATCGCTTGGTAAATAACTGAGATAATTAACCGTTCCGGTACTTTCGCTTAACCCTGTATAGCGACTTCCGAATAAACCGACGAAATTACTCATACTCTATAAAAACAACTTTTTTCCGGTTTCCGTAAGACGGATTTCGTAGAAACATTCAGAACATATTGAATTGAACGCACTTTACATTTCAGTTCGATGAGAAATCTTTCCTAGGAAACAGCAAACATTACTCGACAATTGACGCAAATACTTTAACGATAAGAAATCACTGCGAAACGTCAAGCGGAAAAAAAGCCTGATATCAACGATATCGTAACATAATTCAATAAACCTTAATGGAAAGTTCGCTTGTACACAAAGAAAATACGGTCTGTAGGTGTTTAGGAGCCAGGGATTCCACACTGTGTAAACCCAACTGTAGATTGGAATTGACGTCAGCATCAAACGGAAATGCTTGAAATGGTTGAATACAGGAAAGTATCGATGGATGCAATTTCAGGAATCGTGGGGATCAAGCGTCGTTGCCACGAGTATGAATTTCTCGTTAAACCTACCCGATTCGATTGAAATTCGAGATCTTGGATATTTGTTCATGACCGAATCCGCGAATAAGAGATCGATTCTTGTTTGAGTGTTTTTGAGCTGTATTGAAAGGTGATACGATTTGAGAAGTCTCCTTTTATTGAACAAAATTATTCGCATCGTACATAAACACGTCAAAAAAGTATTGGGAACACTTCTGAATATCGAAATATCGTATCCAGAACGATCAATATTGATGATTTTTTTTAAGAAATGAACACCTGCATCAATTTCTCACCAAATTATGTAGAGTGCCGCAACAGATTTCAGTTTTTTTTATAAAAAAATGCAGCAGATGCGACGCTGCTTCATAATCATTTCATGTATTCAGTGTTTGAAATCAGTTAGTTGGCACTTTGTTTCTGTTGTAAGCACAAATAAAAGATTCAAGTTTTGTGATTCGACCATGGAAAGACGACATTTGACTAGAGAAGAGATGTTACGAGCCGTTGGGATGCTCCAAGCTGGGAGCACAAGTATCCAGGGTTCTGGGAAGTAGCCCAAGTGTCATAAACCGTTTATGGTCGCCATACAGGTCGTTTCGGGATTACTACAGTGGCCCAAGACCGATTTTTGGTTTTACAAGCCAGAAGAGATTGTACTACCACAGCATCTCAATTAGCTCAAGAGCTATCACGAGTTCATAATGTACAAATTTCCGACCAAACTGTGAGAAATCGACTGCAAGAAGTTCAGCTCCACTCCAGACGTCCTTTAAGAGTTCCACAACTGACCCATGGAAATTGCGCTGCTCGTTTAGCTAGGTGCCAAGAACACGTAAACTGGGATCAAGAGAGGTGGGCCACAGTTCTCTTCAGTGATGAATCTAGATTTAGTTATTATCCCGATTCGGAAAGAATTCGAATATGGAGGAAACCTGAAAAGCAAAACCGTCTCCAGCATGCTCGAGAAGTTATGAGACAGGGAGGCGGCTCAGTGATGTTTTGGGGAGGTATACGCCTTGGTGGAAGAACTGACCTCGTTTTCATACAGAATAACCTCACAGGAAATTCTTACGCAAATGAGATAGTTTTACTTGTAGTATCTCCAAACAATGGGTCAAAATCCACTCTTCCAACAATAATGCCCCTCCTCATCGAGCAAGAATTGTCTTGAACGTTCTTGAAGAGAATGATATCGATCTTCTACCGTGGTCATCCTGCTCCCTAGATCTGAATCCCATCAAGCATGTGTTGGACACCCAAAAAAAAATCTCCTGCGGCAAAACGTCTTCCATCATGAACAGGAGCTTCAATTAGCAGTTCAGGGGGCTTGAAATGACTTAGGCCAAAATGTAATAGACAATTCAATATTGAGAATGCCGCGACGATGCCAAAGTGTCATTAATAACAGAGGTGCACTTTCTGGGTACTGAAAAATATAAGTGCTTCCATATCGTTTCGAAAATATCAGTTCAGGATTTTTTTTGTGTTTTACCAAATTTCGTCATTTTCAAATTTCAATTTTTTTTTATAGTAGGTGCTTTGGAGAAGTCAAATATTATTTTGTTTTCTTGAGAATACATTATATACAATACATCCTAACAAAAACCGAGAGATTTCTATAAATTCGAATCATCAAATTCATATTTTAAAGATATTGGTAAGTGTTCCCTAGAGTTTTTTGAGGTGTTTATTAGAGTTTATATTTATCTCACTTTTGGATACTCTGCTATCACAGAACGATCCTGTATCAAACCGATTCAATCCATATAGTATTCTACCTTTCTTATCTTATATTCTTTCTTGCATTCCTTCCTCATTCATTCTCTTTGAGTTGATCCACTCCATAACGTTGGTCACGATCAAATACACTCGTACTCATTTTGTGTTTGTTAGAATAGAATAGAAAGGTTATTTATTTTAGCTATAGCTAGTCACAACAACAAAAAAATATAGATTATCAACACATCAAGAGAGTTTTTTACACAAAACCAATGTTTAAATTGCCACTGGAGCGCAGAGCGCGTGCGTATGAACTTCTGATCTTGTATGTATCATGCTGCTGAGATATGCAGGTACCTCTTTTCTCACCATTATGTGCACAATAACGTGATTTGCTCTCTGGATGTTCTGCTTCACCGACAACCAGTCCAACTGATTAAGCATACCACTTATGGGAGTGTCTTCTTCTTCTTCTTTAAATAGAACGATGTCCTGTTTTTCTGTTACAGCCCCTGCTGCGAACCGGAGCTCCAGCACTCATGCCATCGCTTTTTCGGCCTTCCTATGGGTCTTCTAGTGTTGGGTTTTTGTAATCCGCCAGATTACATCTCTCAGGAAGCCAGATATTCTCGATGCTTTCACTGTCTGCTGTTTTGCTTCTTGTAATAGTTGCCTATCGCTCGATACTCCTAGGTATTTAAAGTGTGAAACTTGCTCTATTATATGGTCGTTCACTACTAGTTTGCATCTAATTGGATCTTTCGCTATTACCATCGATTGGGTTTTCTGTGTTGATATTACCATGTTATATTTTTTTGCTGTTACTTTGAACTTTTGTCGTAGGCGTTGTAGGCCGTCCTCATTCTCGGCTATTAGTAAAGCATCATCTGCGTAGCACAGTATTCTCATAGTTTTGTTACCCATCCTATAGCCTTGGTTCATTTGGTTAACACCTGCTATTATTTCATCCATGATTAAATTAAATAGACATGGGCTGAGGCTGTCACCTTGTCTAATACCTGCGTTAATTTTGATCTCGCTTGTAAGTCCCTGTGTAGTTTTTACTTTCGTCGTATTAGAGTTATTTAGTTCTTTGATTATGTTTATGTATTTATTGCTTGAGTTTTTTTTTAGAAATAAAAACTTATGGGAGTGTAGATGTTGCAATTCAAAATTATACGCATGCATTTATTCTGTAATATTTGTAGACGACGAATTGGCTCTTTCGAAGATGACAAGAGTAGAGAAATACAATAATTGAAATAAGGATAAATAATTGTGTTATATATTAACAAGTTAGTTCACTGAGACAAATTTTTCGAAATTCTTCTGAAAAAACCAATCTTCTTTCCCAACTTTTGGCATATAAACTCGGCATGAGAAGTGAAGACAAGTTGGGGATCCGTAATAACCCCCATAAATTTTCCTCTCTTTTCTTATTGTCCCAGTCACTTGATTTCTCTACTCTGTACTCCCCTACTTTGAATTTTTTATAAGCTTGATTGCGTAATTTTTGGGCCTCCCTTACTTTCGCGTTTATCCGTGGATACGATGAACACTGGACCTTCCGAATTGGACACACAGTAACAAGACTTTCAGAAATATTTTCGGCAAAATTCCTATACAAAACATCCACATCAGTAAGAGTCGATTCCCAGTTTTTTCCCATCAAATCAATTATAATAGAGTTTAAATTGATTTCGCTGATAGAATAATGGCTAAAACAACAAAAATGTTTTTGACTCTTCATGAGGAATTTTTTAACATATAGAACAGCTCAAAAAGGGTTGTCAGTGTCACTACTTCACCAAAAAGT
The DNA here is from genome assembly GCA_013387265.2 of Cryptolaemus montrouzieri. Classification (NCBI taxonomy): domain Eukaryota; kingdom Metazoa; phylum Arthropoda; class Insecta; order Coleoptera; family Coccinellidae; genus Cryptolaemus; species Cryptolaemus montrouzieri. Next base: position 93,380,671 of record JABFTP020000021.1, on the reverse strand, counting down.
TCGGGATTGCAAAATCCACTATATGCCTCATTAGAAATAAACAAAGAAAAATTTTGGAAGTAGTTAAATAGAGTTTGAAACCAAGCAAAATCAAGACGTGTACTCTGAAAAAAGCTAAATATCCTTCGATGGAAAACAAACTCTACAAATTTTTCGTAAAGCAAAGGTAACGAAGCGTTTAAGGAGAAATACTTAAAAACAAAGCTCTCTACATTTGTATCAGACGTTGATATTACCTAACGAAAAATTCAATGCAAGCGATAGATGGTTGGAACGTTTTGAAAGTCGATATGGGATGTGATTTTTGGAAATGCGGGTGAAAAACTGTCTCCGCAACCTGAATTAGTTGATCCATTCATAGAAGAACTGCCGAATATTACCGCACTCTATTTAACTGATCAACAAATATACAACGCAGCTGAGACTGGGTTAGATTGGAAACTTCTACCTGATAAAACCTATGTTTCGATTCCTGAACAAGCTACCCCTGGTTTGAAATTAGCAAAGCAACGAATAACTTTCCTAGGATGTGTGAATTCATTCTTTCATTCATGTATTCATTGTTCATGCAGCTACAGTAGTTATACAAATTAGAACAATAAATTTGACCCATCAATAACATACATGGGGAGTCACAAAACATGAAACAAGTAAAATCCTATACAAAACACTAAAAATATGCGATATTTAAAATACACAATACACAATATTTACAACTGATTGAAACCTTCTCAGAAACGGTCATCACTAAAATATTATGCGAGGGAATAATATGCTTTCTGCATCAGAGTCTTTTTAACCTCTCTTTGGACCTTATTCCTTTCCATATTTTTGTATCTGTGCGGAAGATTATTGAATATTTTGAGAGCAGTATAATTCCGGGTGAGGTGGGTACGGTTTGAGCCATTCCTTGGCAATTCTATTTTGGCTTCACAATCCTTGACGAAGAGAACGCCACCAAGCACAAACAAAGATGACAGAATGCATCAAGTGAACACAAGTTAACACCATTGATAATCGGGAACGAAGAGTCACTTAAGTGTTTTTGCAACAATTCTCTAGTCTACAAAAGACTAAAAATGCATGAATGACCAAAGAAGTTTTTGAAAATCTTCCTATCAGAGATCCGTCTATTAGATAATACTCCATCTCATCCATCAGCAGAGGAGTAAAAAGACTCTCTTAATTACAAAGATAAAAAACTAGTATTTCAGCATTTTTATTAGAATCACCCCTGAGAGTGTGAATTCAGAAAAAGATTTTGTATTGGTTAGCAACTAAAAATGAAATAATGCAAACAAATATTAGAAGCGCGAATATTCCATAGTATTCACATAGCACCGTTTGTCATATTACTTACATTAGTGATTTTCACACTTCAAAAAACATTCTTTGGGGCTCTTCTAAGTAATAGTAACATTTCTCGTAACTTGGAAATCTTTAAAGCGGAAACCAACTGTTTGTATGGACTATTTATAGACATATTTGTACACTCCACTCCAGTTGCAGTATTTTTTAACTTAGGTGTCATATGAATTTAAACTTCAACTTTGATTTAATTTTTCTAAATTAGTGTAATAACCTATTGTTTCATCAAATCGCTTCCTCTACAAAAACTGTATTATTTATTTAGATGAAGAAGAAATTCAGCAGATCCAATATATTCATTTTGATATCTATAAATTATTTATCTTGAATATATCATCAGAAGACTCGAAATAGTACCTACTTCAATCGACAAGAATTCCATTCATAAAGGTCGATGATTTATGCCTAAGTATTTATTCGAAATAAGCAATGTCAGAGTGTCTGACTTGGTTACCCACATACGTGGCGGTCTATTTAAAGACATTCGGACCATACTTATCTCCACTTTGTGACGCAACACACCATGTTTTGTATCTATTTATAAACATTATACATTATGACCATATTTTATTCCTTTGTGATGACTGACGCAAATCACTGAAATTTTGTATGACTACTTATGGTTGATGTTCTGAATAACATATACTTATATACCTCTTGTATCAATGAGCATTTATTATTCTTTGGTCCGACAATTTAATTATAATTCTTTCAGGAATAACTGTTTCACAAATAACACTAGCACTCATCTTTCATAAATTACGCCTTGGAAATGATATTTGACTTTATTTTCTACTTAGTTAAGAGTTTCCTTCAATCAATGTTACGTTCGTTTGGTACATGAAAACACAAGGAACAGAAAAAAATATATGATGCCAGGAATTTGTTAGAGATAATTCAACCAACCGCTAATCCTTGCGTTATCCATCATTATAACAGACTGGTAATATTAAATCCAGCATCTGTTCGAAGCATTCCTAAAAAACATTTGCATTCAGATCTTCGTGGTAGTCTCCAGTATTGTTACTTTCGGACGATAGTAAGGTTTAAGCCAGAAAACTTTTATCACTACCTATATATGAATTATTCTTATTACACAGTGCGTGAAAATGACACTTCAAAATTCTAACACGCGGGAGACATACTTAGTAAACCTATATCGGGTACACTGAATCCAGTGGTAACCACCGTTTTTGAAAATTAGCTCTTGTTTAGGAGATATTCGCCTTTGAAGTTAGCTGATTTTAGTAGGGTTCGTCGCTTATGACTTCAGTACATTATATGCTTGTAATTCCCAAACCGTTCGGAATATCGCTTTACTGTCTTCGGCAAAGTTTTAGCTATTGTCATGGTCAACAACTTTTCTGAATATACCAACATAAAAACCTCATTCAAACACCGTTTCTTAACAAAATGTCCAAAAAACTCCATTTCTTTGCCATTTTTTCGTTAATTTTCGTCTAAATAATAGAAAAATCAAGGGAATTTCGCTTTAAAATCTTAAAATAAGAAAAGAAAACACATTTCCTATAGTTAAATCAAAAAATTTAAATGCACAATCATGATTTTAACTCAAATTTCTCACAGATGTCACTGTTAATACGTATATATTAGTATTGTCCCTGATGTTACTACGTATTTTGCTATGTATTAGTGTGCAATTTTTCATAATCTTAGTTCTGATATTTCTTAATTTGACATTTCTTGTTGAAGTTTCTTTGTTTACACAAGTTATATATTTGGTAAATATATCAAAAATGAATTCGTGCAGTAAATTTAATAAATTTTGCTACATTTGTGGAAAGTTTACTATAATGACAAGCAAGCGTTCAATTTCTGAAGAAATTGCTGAATCGTACACACAATATTTCAATCAAACTGTAATCAAAGATGTGAACTGGGCTCCAAAAATCGTTTGTACTGGTTGTGTCATAAGATTGAGTGGATGGAAAAGAGATAAAATGAAATGATTTATCATTCATTTCAGAATTATATCAATTGAAGCTATTTTTATTACAGGTGAATTCCAATCTATGCCTTTTGGCATTCCAGTAATTTGTACAAATCCTTAAGAACATAATCCAGATGACTGTTTTGCTTGTGTTAATGAAATTGTCGGATTAAACAGAGCTAAAAAACGTAAAGTTGATCTCAGAGGAACTCGGTTTGTTCAGTTGCCGTTACCACATTCGGAATCCATTCCAATACCGAAAAGACCCAGTCCGACAGAAGAGTACATTTCATCTACTTTTGATACTATTGGCGAAACGTCTGCATCGGTTTATGTACCATCAAATGTATCTCCACAATGTAATCATGCCGAATTTTCTCAAAAAGATCTGGATAAAATTATTCGTCGATTGAAATTTTCGCAGAGTCAGTCCATTTTTTTGACTAAGGAATTGAAAAAAAAGAATGTCTTAGTACCTGATGTGAAAGTATATGGAACAATCGGCCGTCATAGACAGTTCACTGCTTTATTCAAATCCATCGAAGACAATTCATTCGCGTACTGCACTGATATCAAGGAATTGGTATTAAAAATGCATCATTAGTATTAAGCAGAAGACTGGCGTCCTTTCATCGATTCGTCCAAAAGTAGTCTCAAGGCGGTTTTGCTTCATGTCACAAACTCAAAAAACAGTGTCCCGATTGCCATCAGCACAAAAACGAAGGAAAATTACGAATCAGTGAAAAAATCCTTGATTTGGTGAAATATGAAGACCATCGTTGGAAGATTTGTGCAAATTTGAAGGTGATAACTCTTTTGAGAGGAATACAGACGGGATATACGAAAAACATGTGTTTATCTGTTTATGGGATACTCGATATGCCGGCGACCAATATGCCAATAAAAGCTGGCCTATGAGACAAGGGTTCAGATTGCGTCGAGAAAACGTCGTTGAAATTCCACTTGTGCCAATCGAAAAGTGTTGCTTCCACCACTGCATATCAAGCTTGGGATTGTTAAAAATTTCATCAAGGCCCTAGATCCTGAAGGCAATGCATTCAATGAGTTGAAGCGAATTATCCCAAGATTGAGTGGAATGAAAATGAAACAAGGTTTGTGTGAAACTATATACGTACCAATCAACCTAACTTATTCAATATTTAACACATATTTTTTCGAATTATTTTATTACAGGCATACTCAATGGACCTGATATTCGACGTTTGATGAGAGACCAACAATTTAAAAACAGTTTGTCGAATTTGCAGCTCGTTGCTTGGGATTGCGTCAAAGGAGTCATCGAAAATGTACTTGACGAGACGAAAACTGGCTCATACACGTTGAAAATATTCTCGTTGCTTTCCGTAACATTGGTGTAAAAATGTCTCTGAAAATTCATTTTTTACATTATCATGCAGACAAGTTTGCCGAACAATCACCATGTGAATCAAATGAGCATGGTGAACGGTTTCATCAGGTGACGGCTAGGCTTGAGCTCTGGTATAGTGGAAAAAAACTTGATTCTCTATTAGGAGACATTTGCTGGAATTCACAGCAAGATGAAGATGGAAAATAAGAAGAATGAACATGAATTTATATGTTTATTTGTTGAAAACTGTTGGAATTGGAATAAAAATTTGAGTTAAAATCATGACTGTGAGTTTAAATTTTTTGATTTAACTATAGGAAATGTGTTTTCTTTTCTTATTTTGAGATTTTAAAGCGAAACTCCCTTGATTTCTCTATTATTTAGACGAAAATTAACGAAAACATGGCAAAGAAATGGAGTTTTTTTGGACATTTTGTTAAGAAACGGTGTTTGAATGAGGTTTTTTATGTTGGTATATTCAGAAAAGTTGTTGGCCATGACAATAGCTAAAACTTTGCCGAAGACAGTAAAGCGATATTCCGAACGGTTTGGGAATTACAAGCATATAATGTACTGAAGTCATAACCGACGAACCCTACTAAACTCAGCTAACTTCAAAGGCGAATATCTCCCAAACAAGAGCTAACTTTCAAAAACGGTGGTTACCACTGGATTCAGCGTACCCGATATAGGTTTACTAGGTATGTCTCCCGCGTGTTAGAATTTTGAACTAGCACAGTGTTATTCGTCCTTTTCCGAACGGGCGCAATTTGTTGTAGAATACATCACATGTATTTTGTCCAAAATAGAATAGATACACAATACACTGGAAAATTGTCTCATATCAAAGTCGGACCCTTTCTTCTTTCTGATGAGCTTATCAAACTGAAATTCTTCTGTGCTTACCCTTTTCACCTTATCTTGAGTATATCGGATGTCCGCGCTAAAGGGCTCATTTCATCTGGGGACAGGTTTATCGATAAATTTCAAATTTTGGAATAAGAATAAATAAATACTGATCTACAATTTGCTTTTATTTTCAGAGCGCCACCACTTCCGGTTATACCAGATATCGACTACAACTTTGCTATTTGGAATGGCATGGTGTACTTTTTATTTTTTTTTATTGAAGGGTATTCTTTCTCAAGAATTTTTATTAAGATTTGTCCAATCTAAAATTTGCAATCATTGAGCTACGATTTTTTTAACAAAATTTACAGTTGCCAAAAAAAATTGACTCAGATTTGAGTAAGATTATAACTTCTCTTTTAGTTTGAAAAGAAAAGTGTTACTTTTGAGGGCAACGTACTTTCCGATGCTATTTTGTATAAAGGATGCTCAAAAATCAATAAAACTAAATTGCTTTTTCAAATTCAAGTAAATATTTTTTTTACTTTATTAGAACAGTATTTCGAATAAGTATTGATTGGTATTAGGTTTCCTATACTTAAAATGCTTCGTTTTCATTTTATTCGAGATTTTATCAGTGGATTTAATTCCGATGCCAGTTTCTATGTTCCATGTAAGGTTCTATGAAGTTTCGACCTCAGTTCGACGTTTCGAAATTATTTAAATATAGCAATAACACTACTTTTCTTGTGTACTTTATCGTGTTAAATGAGCTAACGCTACGCATTTCAGTTTTCTGTATTTCAAAGTGAAAATATTTGATTTGTTTTTATCGTAAATTTGGGTGCTTTTCGTTTAATGTTCTGCAAGTTCAAGTTATTACTTGTTGACATTGAACAGAAATGATGAATAAATTCATAAGATTCTCGTTTGAGTATTTATTTGCCATTTTATACAACAAAAAACTATACAAAAAATAGTGTTATCGCATTTTAAATAATTTTCAAACGTCAACCTGCTGTCGAAATTCATTTACATAGAAATTCATGGATCATAGAAACCTAATACCAATTAATACTAATTCGAAATACGGTTCCAATAAAGCAAGAATAAAGGTACTCGTATTTGAAAAAAGAACAAAAGATGCTTGAAAAAGGATGCCCTTTAGGAAAAAAAATAAAGAGTCCGGTATAACAGGAAGTGGCACCGCTCTGAAAACAATTGCAAATTGTAGATCAGTATGCATTTACACTCATCCCAAATTTTGAAATTGATCGATAATCCCGTTCCGTAGATACTTCTAATGGGCCCTTTAGCGCGTACACCTTGTATGCAAGTGCCAGATTGTTATACTGCGATTGTTAATTCCCACAAATGTTCCAAGCTCCAAAATTGAAGAAAAAGACTTGATGCTCATTCAATTTTTGCCAATTTTCATTTTTACATCTCTGTACACCTGATTTTGTAATATTATAACTTGTATGAGATTAGGTTGTCAATGTTTCTCTGGCGAGTTCAGCATTCACTCCTTCCATTATATATATTTGCTTTGAATTTTTGATAATTTCTGCAACTATTCTATAGACATCTCCTATATTGATGACATGAGCGAATGAGCGATCGAAATGACTTTATGTAAAAACTTGAAAATTGACTTATATGCCGACTTCTTGATTCTACAACAACCAACCAACGAGTTTTTATGATTATTTTGGTTTGCATATCGTGTAGAAAACTGTTGCTTTTTATTCAGAATTGGTGGAATCCTACAGAAATATCCAAGATGTCGCAATCATAGCTCATGTCTACTATAATAGTATCACCTTATTCGGTCCCTTCATTCAATTAATGCAGTTCGTTTTCTAGTATTGCTGCATCATTATTCCTTGAGTCACTAAAATACGGACCATGTATATCTAGTATGTAACCATTTGGAGCAACTAAAAGATCTAGCTTTTCCAAATGCAACTGTTTGTGAAGAGACAATGTATGCCTCAACTTCCTGCAGTCGCTAGATCTATCAATTTCGATGAAGTGCAGAAATCAATTGTGAATATCTTGAAGGGTGAATCGAGAATCTGAAATAGATACATAGATAGATATTATCTTTGACTGAGGTCTACCAAGCAGCCCGGCCACTGCGACCCAGTGGTCTATTGTGGCACACTCTGTCCTAAATTTCATCCACGAGCTCCATCATTCTCGTAAAGGATACGAGTTTCGTGGGTGAGAGCTTAATAAGCTCAGCCAGCTTCAGTTTGCAAGATCCAAGTTCTTCCATCCTGACCCTGTCCCCTGCTGGGCACTCGCACATAACATGTTCCATTGATTCTGTATCTTCTTCACATAGCCTACATGAAGGATCCTCAACCAATCCCAATTTATTTAGGTGTTTCCTGAGGTGACAGTGCCCCGATAATATGGCAGTTAAAACTCTCAGTTCCAACCTAGAGAGTTTAAGCCATGCCTTGGCTTTTGTAGAGGAAGGTCCACTGATGGCACGTCGAGCGTGTCTGAGTCCTGTGAGACTCATCCAATACTCACATACCCTCAAGTCCAGCCATCGGTTGTTTTCCATCCTTGCAGTTTCCAGGGGAATTCCGAGATTAGAGACATACTTGATACAGAAAAATATTAGCACATGATTGCACCTTACGAAAAGAGTTGATATGTGTGCACATGTAACTGAGGTGTTATTGTTCTCAACCAACGAGGACACCAAGAACATATAAAATATCCCCGAACAGCCTCCTTGGACAATAGTATACAATGGATAGACAGGATTGATGTGTTTGATTTACAACTCCTTCATATGAATACAGATAACTTTATGGATATTGAAAAGAAAGAGTATCGTCTTCCATAGAAAACAATAATGAACTATGTACCCCAAAGGACTATTCAATATTAGTTTTTTATTAGAAAAATCCACACCTATGTTTTTGAAGATTCCTTATACAGTGAGCACATTCTGTAAGACATCCAGTATATCCGAGCAGATTTGCAGTAGGAAGATAACAATTTTATTATTAATAATTATTATTATATCAAGTACTGAACGCACTTCAAGAAGAGTCCAACTTCAGCAACCTGTATCTTGGAGTCCAATTCAACTATGTTGACTTTTTAATGAGCGTTTGAGTAAACCAGAAAAACAGATTATTTACCACCAAAATTTGGAGAACTTTGACAGTATGCAATTTACAGCATATTGTGAGTGGAGTCCTTTTCAAACAGACTCAAAAATTTGAATCTATCAATTGCAAAATGCAAATTATTTCAAGCTAGCTTTTTCTGATAATAACATCAGGTATTACACAGTGCGTATTAAAAATTTTTCCCCTTGGAAGTAAAATTTCTCATAAACAACTTTGATTGATAATGCACCACACACTCACAAACTTTTCAAATTGAACAATGTGATTTATCTTGATTTGTCGTTTCTTATACTAAAGTGTTGAAAACTTCATGAGTGTACGAATAGCCTTAAAGAGTAGGATACATAGAATCAAGACCATTCTATTTGCTTTTGTGAGTTCTTCAAAATTCAACACACGTCAATAAATGTGATAAATTCTAATTTAAATTAACACATCTCCATTTCACCGTGATCATCTGCAAAAGATTCGATGAATGAAATTTCGATAAATATGCATAAAATTATTCATGATAAAACAAAAAGTTCAAATCACTTATGATTCAAAAACTTTTGGTGCAATACGATTCATTAAGCGCCATCTGCTGTGTTCGTCAATTTATTCAATTGGATCCCTGCATTTTGGCGAATAGCGCTATCTAGTGGGTAATGTTTCAAACTTACTAATTATTTTGTTGGATGTCTAGTATTTCCAAGACTTATCAAGTAGATTCCTAAAAGAACATTAAAAATGTTGCAATTACACTTACTTTGCTGAAGTATCCCACAGTATGACATCCTTCTGTATCGTACATTGTCATGACATAAAATAAGAAGGGTTCCACATCATAATAAAGTGTTTTATGGTCAAGAAAAAACTTAGCTAATAAACACAAGTTTTGGCAGTACTGTTTGTAACGTTTACCATCTACCTCCCATACACTAATTTTTTCTTTACGATACACTTCTTCGCCAGGAGGATGCCTCCAAACACATTTAACAACATGTCTTTGTAAAACTGTTCGCGATTTCATGTATCTCAAACAAAACTCACATATATACAATTTCGGTAATCTGGCGTAATCCTCTGGATATGGACTCTGATACCATACTTCCATTTCAAATTTGCCCATTTCAATGTATTTAGTACCTTTAGTATTTGGCTGGCTCTTCAAGTCTTCCTCAATTTTATCTGAAGCAATTGCCTGAGCATCTCGGAATAATTTGAGGTCATACTCTGATACAAAGTCATCTAGCATAGGTTCTTTAGTTTTATCAACAGAAATTTTTGCTTCCTCTGGTTGTTCAAATTTGAATGTTGCTCTCATTTCCCTTATTCTTTGTAAATTTTGTTTCTGTTCTTGCAAAGCAGTTATCTTGGGGGATTTTCTATAAATTTCCATCGTTTTTTTGCGATTTTCTTCCCTTTTTTTTCGTTCTATACTTTCCTCCTTACATTGTGCTGGAGTCATATTATGATAGGATGGACATGCTTCCAATGTAAAATGCTTATCTGATTTTCCTGATAAATGACCCAAACTATTGCAACCTTCCAGTGGGCACTTGCGTTCTTCTTTAATTAAAATATCACTAGCACGATTCTTAGCATCACCTCTCTTATTCTTAGCCTTGCCTTTAGTACTGACAGGTGCTTTTTTTACAGGAGATCGACTGGAAGATCTTTTTGTACTTTCAGTATCAGAATCCGTATCTGAAAATACATTTTTACCAAGTACATGCTTAGACTTCCGAGTATTCGCAGATCTGGTTGATTTACGAACAACTTGTTTAGACTCTGTACCTTCGTTTTCGGAATCACTATTACTGACTTGATTTTGCTTAGTGGTAGGTTTCGTCTTCTCCACATTATTCCTAATACCTTTACGGGTGGTTGCTGTCGATTGTGCACTACTATCTGTATCTGAACTACTGGAGTCAGACGTAACAGAGGAGTCTTCTGAACTAGCAGAATTTACCTCAATTTTGGGCTTGGATAAAGGTTTCTGAATTTTCTTAGCAGGTTGATTAGGAACAGCTTTTGGTGGAGCTTTTTTAGTTGATTTCGGTACAAGTTTTTGGGTTGGTTTGGCTTGTGCTTTGCCCTTAACTATTCCGTCAGATTCCTCGGAACTATTTTCAGGAGAAAATATACTCTTCTTCTTGTTCGGATCCTCTTTGTCAGATACTTTTAGCAACGGTGGATTTTTTGCAACTTTTGATATGTCTTTGGGTTTCTGAACTGTTTTATTATTCAAATGTTGTGACTTAGGTGTAACTTTTGTGGGGGGTGCCTTGTGTGGCACTGTTTTATGCGTAGGTTTTGGTCTAATTGGTATTTTCTTTTTAGGTGACTGCTTAACACAATTACTTGATTTATTTGGATCTTCATCGTCAGTTGATGATATCTCTATAGATTTAACTGGTGGTTTCAAATTTTTCGAGTGAGTTTGTTTAGATTTATTAATTACTTTACCATCCTGTTTGGCATTGGTAGATGATCCTTTTCCACTTTCCGAATTACGTTTCACATTTTTTTGAATTGACGCGCATTTTTTGGATTCAGATCCTGAGAGCTTAGCTGATGCTTGGGACGATGAGGAATCACTATCAGATGATGAGGAACTATCACTACCACTACTAGAAGAACTAGAACTGGAAGATCCACTGGTAGAACCAGAAGTTGATTCTGACGAAGTAGCTTCCTGAAACAGTAATAACGAAATAAAGTAGCCCAAGTTGACTATATGCAGGTATATAATTCTGCTTACCTTCTTTTTATTAGTCATCGTCTTCATCTCTGAAACAGCACTAGAATTATTGGAATTCTCAATAAACGAGTAATTCCAAATTCAATATGATATCTGCAGAGAGAAATTAACAATTTCAAAAATTATTTACATCAGCTTCTGGTACTAGTATTGTTTTGATTGTTTTGACTTTTTTTGACACCTAACCAAACATATTTAAATCTATCTGTCAGAGGAGATCTAACTACCATAGAACCAGAAATTTTTTCTCTTTCTTTAAATAAGCGACGAAATTTTTTCTATTTCTTAGAAATACACGACAAACTTTGAAAAAATCAATTGACTTCGACCAGAGTATATTTCTACAATAGATATCTCGTAGATTTTGTGAGGTGAAGGTTGAGAAATTTGGAGAAACGAGGATTCGTCGTTATTGACTGATTCAGAGATTCAACAGAACACGTGATCACCCTTATCCAATAAGGATGAATCCCTATTTCCCCCAATATATTTGGTTCAACAGCACAAAAGATTCCCTAAAGGTGCTTTTTCATTGCAGCGTTTTGACGCTCGTTTCAAGCGTCAAAATGGTCATAAAACCTATTTTTCTATGAAATTATGACGTTCCCATGTAAAGGGTTTTCAGCGTCGAAATATGTCATTTGTTACTTATTTTAGGTTAAAACACTTAATTGATGAATATGAAGTCTATTTTTCATTGATTTGGTATCATTTCTGGAATCTTTAGTGTTATATATTACGAAATTCTTTTTTCAAGACCTCTAGCTATGTTGTTCCAGTATCGAAAGCTAATATGGTGCAATAACTGGATGACTATAAAAAAAGACTTAGCCATTTTGTATTGAAGATAACTGGTTGCCTCAGGATTTTTATTGGCAACCCTTGAAGACGGAAAATATAAACTTGTCACTTGTCTCTTCTAGCGTCTGACGCCATAAAGTTCAGAAATCTCAACTTTCTAGCGCCAACGCTGAAAATCACGTGACTATCCGAATCAGCGTCAAAACACTCTAATGAAAAGCAACCTCTTAATCGTTAAGGAGTTGTACCTGGGATGATAATTAACTGATGTAAAAGAACTTTTGAAAATAAATGAAAAACATTCTGAATTGTCTAAATGCTTATGTTTATAATATACTTCTTTCAACTATGTGCATGGAAACAATGTCCATCTACACAAGCATCAATATGTTTAAATTGGGCCCATCTCTCGATGAATCTTAGATTATGCAAGATCCAAATTAAGTTTTCCTCAATAATTTATTACAGTTTTCACTAATTGTTCCACTTTACAAACTCTTATTACAATACACGAGGATTTTTTTCGACGTGACAGAACACGTCTTACCGGCTAGAGAGCAGCAGCGGATGACCCATCGCTGAAGATACCTAAAAACCTACATAGTTGAAAATAGAACCTCCAATCATTTTCTGAAATACGTTAAAAATATGATTTACTGGTAATTTTATCATATTTTCTTGGCAGTATTAGAATCGAATATATAGAAATATAGAAAAGTAACATAACACAAAATGCAATAATCAAAATTATATTCACTGTTACTTGACTAATGTCTGCATGCATTGATTTCATTGATAGTGTTGAAGTTTTTGTTATCCTAAAGTTAGCAATAGACGATTGAAAATAACGCGGCCGAACCTCTTACGGGGTCCGCTGCTGAATCACATTGTTGAGTTGCGGACGGTCTAACGAACCGTCACGTCGTACACCCATTCAGCTCGTTCGATCGCTTGTTCTGTACAACGAATTTGTATATTCTGTGTTTGCTCATTCAAATAAATCGTTTCTAGCATGTTTTGGGGGGACTGATCTGTAGTTTTGAGGTAAACGCGGGGCAATAGAGAGTATGATTGCATTTTCATGGGTCGGTTATGACTCTGTGGTCTGTGGTCTGTGGTGTACCAAGCACATCGCTCGGTGTAGAGGTCCGTCCGCACCATATTCGATCATTTATTTGTATCTTCATGAATGATTTCTAGGATATGCTGTGACTATATCATTACTTTGTAATGGCATTAATTATCGTGCAGTGATTTATATTTTTTCATGGAATTGCTGCAATTACGTGAACCGATATATGACATTTCACTATTTGTTTTATGACAAAAACTCGAGAACTGATTCCGAATTATGTTACAGAATAATAAGAATATAATATTCAATTAAACTTCTACTGGTCCTGACAGCCACAAATCATTTCCTTCCTTACCAGAGAAGAGAGGGTCTGTTCGGTGTTCCCTTACTTTCTATGTATCACTGTATGTCACCGTATGGCAGATTTAATAATCCACTAAGAAATATTCAAAATACGGAAAGGGAAACGAATAACAATTAATAATTCATTTTTGTATTTTTGGCTAATAATTGTTATAAACATTAGATAATAGATGATTGTAAGATGTCATGCCAAATTCGCCTTGTAGCAAACATTTCAGATATCGAAACAATTAGAAGATGTTTATTTCCTACAGATGATAAGAGGGGTTTGTAAATATAAAATCTATATAATAATAACTTCTACATCTCTTTTTAGGTACTGAAAGCTGGCTACAACAATGCCACATATCTGTTAGTCCTACAGGAGATCTCATAGCATTGGCTAAAGATAGAAGACTTGTAGTTTTAACATCGAAGTGGAACTCAACTACTTCTTGTAGTCAATTTCAAATTACGTTTTCTGGACAGGCACATGATGTTGATAACATAAGAACAGTTTTATGTTTGCCTATTATAGGCCACACGAAAAGTTCTCATGTAAATAACGGAATGTTTGTTTTTCTTAATTGATTAATCAACGTCATTTCAGGTCTGTCCAGATTGGACTTGCATCTTACTTGGTTTTGAATCAGGATATATTCGGGCATATATGGAAAGCTGTGAGCTTCTATATGAGGAACAGTTTCATAATGAATGTATTACCAGTATCAAATGTCAATCACAACATAATCCTCAACCTGATATATCTCTAGATCTACACCCTGAAGAAATTTATATTCAATATCAATCTAATGTATGTGTAATATCTGGAAATCAATTATTTCCAGTTTTGAGGAACTGTAGAGCTCAACTGGCTAGAGGTAATTTAATTGAATTAATATGTATATCATGCATACTTATTTATAGATATGGGTAATCCTGCTGTTTTCGCTGACCACTTTGCGAAAATGTTTCCTGAACGATTTATATTTCAGCCAATATTGCCAGATCTCTTTTCCTGGTATTCATTTCACTTTCTCTTTCAAATTAAAGAATAAATGTTTGATCTTGGTCTTCTCGACATTTAACCTCTAGCAGTGATAAGCATCTTCCGAGCTGATGCAGAGAATTTTATCAAGAATTCTACTACTCTTTTCATTTCAATACTGACATAGGTGTTGATGATCAATTTTCACCCCATTTTGTCATGCAAAAAAAAATTTTGTTGAAGTTGGTTAAAAAGGAGAAGTAGCTTTCAGAACCATAGAGTATTGAGAATCATGTAAGAGCAATGAGCAAAATAATTCAATAAATGCTTTAATTTCTATTGGATTGTGGTCCATGCAATCTTACAAATTATATTATAACGATCGCTATCTATTGAAAAACTCTCGAAGTTCTATGGTTCGAAAGTCAATATTCAATTCAAGAAATATCTAACATAATCTCATTATTCTCATCACATATTTGATATATTAAATATGTGATGAGAATAATGATTATGTTAGATATTTCGAATGAGTGTGAGTGTACTCAACAAAAAAATTACAAATCTGTCTTTATCTGTCAAACAAAAGGCGGAAAAGGAATTTCGGCAATTAATAAAAAAAAGTCTAAATAATGTGAAAACATGTTTGACGTAAATTTCATAACTGAGATATCGAGTATGGGTGAAATCAGGAAATATTCGAAATTCGTGATTAATTCGAAAACCACCTCAGAAGAAAAATCTTATTAGATTAATGAATTAATATAACTGAGATGTTGTTAGTGGCACCCTCCAAATGAATGAAAATAATATACAGTGTACAATTCTTAATTTATTACCCTGTAGTATGAGCTAAATAGTAAAGGTTCCTGCTTACAAAAAAGCTATGAAGCAATTCATATTCTGCAGTCAGATTGTCAGAAAATTTTCACCAAACCAGGTGAAATATTTTCCCTCAACCTCATCAATCATGCTGAACTTATTGAATTACTAAAATGAGAGGTCCGATTAGAATATCATATAAATATTTTTGGAAACTCTTTAGATTCTGAAAACATCCTGTGCTATACCCTGTCTGAAAGAAGTCAAAATATATAATCTGTTTATTTAGATAATCAAGCGCGAATTCTTGAGCCCACTTTCGAAAAAATAGGAGTCACACGTCCCTTCCGCTCCCAAGAAGTTACGCCCCTGATTAGGAGTTTTTTTCTATTGGTTTGACTTCAATAGTATATTTCATCCTTCGCTATTTCATTTTCAACGATTGGTAATCAAATCTCTGACGTGAGATAAATCGTGGCAACACGTTCGACTCGGCATTTGATGAGCAACAGCGGTCAGCATAAACAGCAGGATTACCCAGATATGTTATCAATAATTTAAGTATAGTTTAAATTTCGAAAATACAAATTAATTGTTCAATGGGCTATATTAGTCAGCCTTAAAAACATACTACAAATTGTTGTCAGTATCTCCAATAATGATAGAAAAACCTATTTCACTTTGTTTTAATATGAAATATGTTGTTAACACCATGCTAAAACAGCATATAAGCTTTTTTCGCCATTCTTCATGTAACCCTAACTGCATTTTCTGGGTAATGGTTCGGCTCTATATACAGTGACAAAGGCACAGTTTCTAATTCCTGTCGAAAATCCAGATTCAATTTTTCCGAGCATTTTTCTGAAAACACCAATTTTCGTAGATATGTGGTTGTGGGTGGTAAGGATGTTTGTAAATTTCTCGAAAATTACATCAAACAAAAAATCTAATGATTTTTGAATCTTCATCTGTGAAAGCAATGGCCTGATGTTGGTTGCAAATCTAGTAATATCTCACGCAAGTGAATATGACTGATTAAAGCCGATGTTTCATGCTCTTTGATCTATTTCTGACGCAGTTTTGCAATATTTTTATTCAATCTTATTTCTAATAATATAATTATCAAAACTATCTGACCTTTATTTTGTGTTAGCTGCTAACAGCAATAATAATAATAATAATTTATTCGAAAATTTGTTAACATACCCAATGTAATATATCTATTATTACATTGGTACTACAATTACAAAAACAAAATTATACATCACAATATTTCACTTTTTCTTCCTTATGTATACTATATGGCACCAAGTATGTGTCAAGAATTCAAGTTTCAGTGATCATATTGAAATACATACGAATATTTAAGAAAAATACAAAAAAACAATTAGCCTTTTACATCTAATGTACTACCAACCATAGACAGATTTATTTCACAATTTTAGCAAATTTATCATAGTTATCAAAAGTATATTCCTTGCATTTTCTGATGAAAACTTTTTTGTTTTAATTTTTCTTATATATTGGGGAAGTAACTTTATTTATTTATTTAGTTCAAATACAAAATTGTATACATCAATTTGTATAAGGGTATACGGAAACCCCTTTAAACAAAATTACAAGAAATATATTGATAAGAAAGATAGTAACAATAAAATAAAAATTACTACTGAAACGAATGCATGTTCACAATTGGCTTATTAAGAAACCTACTTTTGCCTTAAAACTATCAAAAGAGACTGAAAAGAAGTCGATTGAATATTTTTATTGGATTCTGATGAAATTTGGCATACAAGTTCAGATTTACATTTTACTCATTATAGCATATTTACTTTTTCCATTAGTTGTTATTTAGAGAAATTCTGGAAATATTTGAAAATTTTCTGAAGGTTTTTGATCTAAATTGAATATATTTATTTATTTAGTCAGTTAACCCCATTTACAAACAATTACAGATATCAGAGAATTATACTAAAATAAGAATACAAGAGTTATTCAAAATATCAGTTGCTCGAAACAAAAAAAAATTTTTTTTTCAATTTCAAACACTTAAGAAGTTCACTAAAGTTCAAAACATACAAAGCACATCTACAGTTTAACATTGATACCCTAAGCAATTCTTAGCAACCCAGTTCTCTTAATTTAAAAGCTGCGAGGGACAGAGAGAAGAAATCTAACTTGGCACCAAGGCCATTAGCAAGAGAAAAACAATTATAAAAAAAGGAGTTTTTACTATAGTTGTGCCTACAAATATCAAGCCGAAATAGGGGTGTATGCCTTGTTAATCTACCTGGAACATTGAAATTTATCTGCATCAGCAGATCAGGACATTTTATTAGGTTGTTCAGTAATTTAAAGAGTACTGCCAGGCTGGATACCCTCCTGATAACAAGATAATCAAGTTTGAAAATTTGACGCACAAAAGATAAGTCAGTGCTTGCATCAACCGTGTGTGTCCTATAGCCCAAAAAGCGCAAAAACTTCCTCTGCTCCACCTCCAAATAGTTAATGACGCACTTGTAGCAAGGCGACTGCACAGTCGATAAATACTCCAAATTAGATCTTACCAAAGAACAAAATAATATTCTGATAGTATTGGGTGAAAACTCCCGAGCACTTCGGAGAATGAAACCGAGTGATTGATAAGATTTAGAGACTATATTCTGTATATGTTCTTTGAAGTTTAGCTTGCAATCAATAAAAATTCCCAAATCTCTTATCAACCGGACTAGTGTAAGACAATGACCTCCCAATGTGTAATCATGAAGTATAGGTGCCGTTGTTCTATGAAATGTGATTATACTACATTTATTGACGTTCAGACACAAACAGTTTATTTCAGTCCACAGATGAAACCTATCCAACTGAATCTGTAACCGAGCAGCCTCAGAAGAGCTTTTAATTACGGAGTAGATTTTCATTTCATCCGCAAATAATAAGAATTTAGATGAGAGCGATTTTTTCACATCATTTATGAATACCTTAAACATGAGTGGGCTTAGATGTGATCCCTGAGGAACACCTGATGAAGCAGAAATCTCCCTCGATAAAAAGTTCCGAATCAATATAATACGGTTATGTAAAAAGCTACTTAGCCAGGATAGAAGTGAACCAGAAATGCCCAGTGCCTCGAGTTTCATCACCAAAATATTAATGTTCACTCTATCGAAGGCTTTAGAAAAATCTGTATAAATTGAATCTATCTGCTGACCGGTATCAAAACAATTAATTATGTCATTGAGGTAAAGCAAAAGGTTTGTTTCAGTTGAATGCCCCTTATAAAATCCATGCTGTTCATTTATCAATACTGGGTAGCAATGCCACGAAAGAAAATTACATACCAGAGCATCATACATTTTGGGGATAACCAACTAAATGCATACACCCCTGTAGTTAGCTATATCTGACTTGGAACCAAACTTGTGTAAAGGAATAATAAAGTTGTGATTCCAAGAAGAAGGAAAGCGGCCCAACCCCAGAGAGATACTGAAAAGCGTACTTGTAGGCGTTGATAGTATACAAACACATTTCTTTAACAGAAAACAGGGTATACCATCGTAACCAGTTGACAAACTAGGCTTCATACCATGTATCACCTCAAACACAGCATTTGACGAAAGTTGACAGGAGTCAATTTGTAAATCGCAATCACTCTCAACCCTGGGTGGCACAATTACCTCTCTGCTATAAACCTCCGAAAAAAAGTCAGCAAACAAATTAACAATTTCTATCCCATCGGAACTTGACACTCCATCATAATAAAGACAGTTAGGAAGATGATTGTTCTTTTTTTTAGAGTGAATGTAGTTCCAAAATTTCTGCTGATCAGAATGAATTTTTCGCTCTGTATCGCTAATATAACTGCTATAAAGGGTATTGCTAAGCAATTCGCACTTCGCACGGAGAACCCTAAATTCGTTATAGACACCTGGGTCATTGAGTCGTTTGAACTTTTTATGCACTTTTTTCTTACATTTAATGGGATTGATCAGTTCACTCGTAAACCAAGTTGGGTAATTGCTAGACCTAACTATTCTCTTAGGGATAAACATATCGATACCACTGTAGAGGTTATTATAAAATTTGGAAATTGCAGCATCAATTTCAGTTTCAGTTCCTGAGAAGACCAATCACAACCTGATAAATACTGATTTAAACCTATATAATCGCCCCTCCTGAAATCAAAGTGGGTATCACCCTGGGTACATTAGTTCGAATTCCAAATTCCATTGCACTATGGTGAATCGAGGCACTGTGTAGCAGGTCCAGGGCAGGCACTACAACAACTGTCTCCACATTTGAAAAAACTAAGTCAAGAAGAGTATTTCTGTTATTACGCACCTTACATAGTTGAGAAAAATTCAAAAAATTTATTGAGTCATTTAAAACCGAGGCATTACTAGCATTATCACACAAATGAAATTCATCATTATCACATTGTAGTCACCACATATATAAATGTCAGTGTTGGGGTATAACAAGGAGATTTCTTCCAATTGCAGCCAATGAGATGCATATGTACATGCAGCCGAATCTGGAGGAATATAGTTAAGTTATAAACCTTAGGAGCCACAGGTTGATATATTTGTGATTCAAGGGAATCTTCAATTGATTATCAATTTTTATGCGTGTACTATATTCATGCTCAATGAAGTTTTTCTAGCTTTCATAAAGATATGAGCAAATTGTGGTCATATATATAGTACGAACATTACCTGTCTCGACAGTGAATAGCAAGTTAGAAGAGAAAGTTTTATTTTTACGATAGAAAATTTTGAGGATGTATTTCTGTATTATGTTCAATTTATACAAGCTATTACTGTACGTGCCACCCCATGCTAAATTACCGTACCTAATCAAAGATTCAAGTAATTCGCCATACACAATGATCAAAGTTTTAGTGAAAAACAAACTCTCTAAGAACGTAAAATCTATAAATGAAGCCTCGAAGCTTGCCTGAAAGATAATCGATATGTGGATTCCATTTGAGGAATTGATCCACAATAACACCGAGATATTTTATGCTCTGCACCTCATCAGGCGATCACTCCCTATAGAAATATGTGTAAAATCTGGTCGGTTAGCCATTGTTAGAGAAAGTGCTATATATTTCGTTTTGCTCATATTTAGTGAAAGCTTATAGGTCTCAAGCCAATTTTTAACTATAACCATGCCATCCACCACCGCATCCCTGGTAGTCTTCCAAGTACCTCCAACAATATTTAGAGGTTAAGTATTGGAGATTTCTATCATTTTATAAAAAAGTAATATTTTAGCTTTCATCTATTAATATATGAAGTTAACCATGGCTTGAATCAAAGTGATCTTCACATAGAAAATATTTTAATGCGGTACAGTGCTCTTTGGTCTCTTCGAGCTAATTGTAACAACATTTTTGGTCTCTTTTGAGATTCGTTGAAACAGAACGAAAAGATTGTATTGACTATATATGTTCGTATTAGTACATCGTGGTACTATAAACCATTTACATATCATTCCATCAATAAATTTGTGGATAAATAATGAAATTCGCTCCAGTTGCACTGTTTTAACATGTGTCATATGACTAACTGCTTTACAAAAATATCGTGTGTGGTGTAGATTTTAAAATTTAAACTTTAATATTGATTTTTATTGGCATCAATATAACATGCTTAATACAAAGATAATTAAAGACAATTTTCCAAAATTGGTCAAATCGTCTTTTATAACACTGAGCTATCTAATTTTTCAGTGCAAGCAAACAGTGAACTTCTAGAGATAACTCAGCCTATTGTAAACATAAGAAAGTGGGGATTTCAAGATCAGTCTATCATAAATGATTTAGCAGTTGTTGGTCTCACAATTTCCAATGCCTTCGATCACCTCCTAACTGCATCTACATGTGGCGGCTTTGAAAGTAAATTTCGGTCAATGCCTCCTAACAATACTCTTGTTCTAACAGCTGGTTCTAAACCTTTCTTGGGCTTTCACTATGCAATTGAAGGAGGTAGTCAACCAGTTCTCAGTGATGTAGCAAAAGCTGTCGCTCACAAATTGAAATCTGCCCTTCCGTAAGTATGACAAGTATACATAAGTGTCTATTTGAAAATAAAATCTAGCGGACCCAGCAGACATTGACCAGCAGTGAACCCTATCAGATTGCCACCATCTAAGCACAAAGCAACATAAGATTTTTAATTTTATATTTTAATCATCTTAGTTTAAGGTGTAAAAAGTAATAAACAACTGCAAATAAATAAAAATGTCATCCGCCGCCTTTATTTGCTCACAACAACGACATGAGGTCAACGATGGCGTAACGTATGTCTAACCTACCTAATATTCTCACGGAAAATATTTAATGATTTTCCCTTTCAAACATATTTTTTACATTCAAATATAGGTTTTTGCTTGATACAAAGTCATCCCTCATTTTGCACCCTCAAGAACTGTTCTAATAAAAATGCTCAGAAATAAATATTTGTACTTTGTGATTAGATATATATTAAAATTGAGTGTGGGCGGATCGACAATCCTGTTACTGCGCCTCAGTGGTCTATTGTGGCACACTCTATCTTCAATTTTACCCACGAGCTCCATCGTTTTGTAAAGGCTATAAGCTTTGTAAGTGAGAGCTTAATAAGCTCAGTCAGCTTCAGTTTGTTAAATCTAAGTTCCTCAAGCCTGATTCTATCCCTAGTTGGGCATCCGCATATGGCGTGTTCTATTGATTCTATCTCCTCCTCACATAGTCTGCATGAAGGGTCCTCGAACAATTCTAACTTATTTAGGTGATCTCTGAGGTGACAGTGCCCTGTTAATATGGCAAATAGAATTTGGAGAGCTTAAGCCAAACCTTGGCTCTTGCAGTGAAAGGTCCACTAATAGAATGTCGGTGACCTTTGAGGCTCAAGTGCTCCTATACCTTCAAATCCAACTACCGGTTGTTTTCCATCCATTCGGTCTCCAGGCGAATTCCAAGCCTAGGCTCTGGTCCAGGGAATCCCAAGGCTGTTCCTTGAGCCTTCAGTGCAGCTTGGGTATCGGTGATGATTTCAATTGAAATCTCGTTAATCCCCCTGCAAGCAGGAGGTTAACGCAATGGTCAATGGCGAATATTTCTGCTTGATAAACAGTGACAAGCCCGCCAAGACAGATAGACTATTTCTTGGCAGCACCTTAACCATATACACCAGCTGCAACACCTTGCGCAGTTTTGGAGCTATCCGTGATCAAACAGGGGCCCTCAAGTAGAGGCCCTTGGAGCTGGTCCATTCCTGCCTGCTAGGGATAATGGTCTGGAATAGCAGATCCATGTTGGTTTTGGGTAAAGCTATATCAGACTTCATACTCAGTATTCCTCAATTTCAGACTGTAAAGCTCCGGGGACCAAGCTGAACATATTTGTCTCTTTTCAGGTAAGGTGATGGAATCTGTAGGTAACCATTTTAGCTGCTCCTCAAATCACCAGATGAAGAGGTTTTAGGCACAGCATCAGTTCCATATGGCTGCAGTAGGTGTAGAGCAAAATGGTTCAGTCAGTCATCATGCAATCTGTTCTCTACAATTTGTAGAGCTTGCGTTGGTATTGCTTTTAAGTCTACACTCCCGCCAAGCAATGGAGCCATATGTGATAGGTGTTCTCACTACCCACTACATATGATATTTTGCTTCCTCCGTAACCGCAATGAAAATTCCACTCCACTTTGCAATTCCGCTCTTTAATAGTGTTTATATATATATATATATATATATATATATATATATATATATATATATATATATATATATATATATATATATATATATATATATATATATATATATATATATATATATTCATGTTTGATGAATACAATAATGGTTACATATATTATATTCTACGGCGGACGCCGCCACCCCGTTTCTCTCCTTCAAACCTCTCGATCGAAGACATCCATATTTCTGTTCTGAATCGCTGATCTTACTTGGTTATTCCACGATCTTCTTGACCTACCTCTCTTCCTCTTATAAGGCGGATTTGATTTAAAAATTTGTTTTGGTCATCGATCCTCAGGCATTCTCATCAAATGGCAGAACCACTTCAAAGATTTTCTGTCTATTCTATCCACTACTGTATCGTTTGACTTCATTCTATTTCTAATTTCTTCATTGATAATATGGTCCAACTGGACACTAGCATTTCTTCGGAGATAATCCATCTCACTTGCCACCAATCTTCTCTTCACGTCCGCATTTTAAGGTCCAAACCTCACACCTGTAACAAAGTACTGACTCAACCACTGCTAGATCTAATCTAATTGGGACAGCCAATCATTCTTTTGGTCTTTGTAATGCGGATTTTGATTTCTTCTTGTCCAAGTCCATTGCCTGTTAAAGTTGTACATCGTCGTTCAACAAAACCTGAAAGTTGGCATCTGAATTAATGACTAGGTATTCAGTCTTCGTCAAGCTTACTTTCAATCCCCAATTAATGTACGTAATGAAGAGTCTTAGCATCATTATTGTTATCTTACCTAATAATTTATGGAAAACATGATGGAGTCATATCGAACCTAATGCAAAACCCCTAAATATTGTGAATGGTGTGATGAAGAGGCGCTCATTATCTATCCAGATAAGAACCACTCTAATACTATTCACAAAAATCTGAATGGACACACTAAAAGATTCTCGGATGAGACTAAGTAACAGGGGGTAACCTTGGATAAAACTTTCTGCTGGAACTCACATATTCATAAAAATTTCTTTAAAGCTGCATTGTGTCTATAGACATGTCATAGACTTCTAAAAAGATCTGAGTACTCCTTTGACGATACCTAACTGAGTGTCAGGGGAAGCACGGCTTCGGATCGTCCCGGATTAATGTAACGAGAATGAATTCGTAAACGTATAATATAAAAACTCATGAAGCATGCTCTGTTCGGGATTCGGATCGGCCTCGACGTGGTGTGCGGTTGTCACTCTGCCACATACGCTGCATGAATCATCATGACAATGTGGCTATTGAATAAACTTAAATACTTAATTTTGTTGGAAGTAAAACATTTTCATTTTGTTACAGGAGTTGGTTAGGTTAGATTTAAATACTTAATTTTGTTGGAAGTAAAACATTTTTATTTTGTTACAGGAGTTGGTTAACAGGTAATCATCCTCAAGGAGAAAAACGTCCATCTATTTCTCTGCAACCTGCCGATCAAATGGGTTGTAGGTTTGGCCTTTGTGACCTTCATCGAACAGCCAATAGTATAATTCTTTCTCCCAATCATAAATTAGCTGCTGTTTCAGATAGTCTAGGTCGAGTTATACTTGTAGATACAGGAAAAGGTGTTGCTGTACAGGTGTTAAAGGGATATCGAAATGCCCAGTGTTCATTTATTCAAGTTCCTGATGAAAGAAAAAGATCCAAACATAAAATTGGGGATAAAGTAGCCTTATTTCTCGTTATTTATGCCCCAAAAAAAGGGACAATAGAAATCTTCACTACTCAGCATTGTGTAAAAATATCTACCTTTTCAGCTTCTAAATACAGTCGACTTTTGTATATAAGTTATGGGCTTGTGGGATTTTCCCAACCTACTAAATCAAAATTTATCTGTCAGTTCACTACAGTGCTCATCGATAGTGATGGACAAATAAAAGAGATTTTGATCCCATTCCATTTTGCTCTAAGTGAGAAAAATAATAGAAGGGCTCGGGATATTCACTTATACAAAAAACTGAAGGAACTTATTAAATGTGGAAATTGCGATAATGATAGTTTATTAACAGAAGCATTCAATACATCTAAAGAATTGAAAACTATTGAGTTGAAATCCCAACTAATCGAATTATTAACTACTTCTAAAGATTTACCTGTAGAAATTTTACTAAAATGTGCTCAGTATTTTGTTGATAATTTAATGGATGACAGTGAAAATGAACCATTAAGAATTAGAGTTATCAATATTGTATCTATTCTAAATTTTTACCTTTTGTATCAAATTCAAGCAATACTAATGTGGATAAAAAGAATGAACTTGAAGAAGTGGTACCTCCGTTTTAAGATTGGAAGGAAGTGACATTAGAAATCTTCAAAAGTTATTAGACCTCAGTACAATCAATGAGAATTCTCATGAACTAAGAGTTACTTTTTCAGATACAGAAACGATTTCAATTTCAGAATTTTTATCTGTGTTTGATTTATCAAAAGAATCAAACATATGTTTAGTATCAAAACAAGATGAAAATATTTTATTCAAAGTATCACAGACTTTATTTCATGATTACATTACTAAATTTAAAAATAGCAAGCTATTTCAAGAAGAAGTAGCTAAGAGTCGAATAGTTACCAAAGATTTATTTTTTATTAATACATTATTGGGTTAATCGTCCTTTGAATGTTCATTTAAATTTGGAAGCTGAAATGAATAATCTAAAGAGCTTATTATATATACTAGTTAAATCATCGAAAAAAATGTTCTGTGAAGATAATACAGTTGAGAATTTTTGGGGTGAAATAAGAGAAATCTTAGCAAATTCCAACAAGCCCTTCTTAGCGTCAACAGCCGCTATGCTTTGTAAATATGTGGCATATAAGATTGAAAGAGAAGATGATACAGAGCAGCTTGACGATGAAGATATAGAAATATGGTCTCAAGAAAACATTGAATGGACACTTCTGATTGGAAAATTAGAGGATGTAACATTATTAAATATCCTCACAATGAAAAAACCTGTTTTAAATGAGAATTGTTCACTTCCAAAGCTAAACCGTGATAAAATAGATGTCAGTTTGAAATATGTATTACAGAGGAAAGGTTCGGTGAGTGAGTTAGTAGCACGTTGGTTAACACAAAGTGGTATTGATCCAGAATATATTGTAATAAACGATAGAATCAACGAACTACATGCAGAAGAAAATTCGCAACCTCGCGACGCTGATGTGCAAACAGAATCGTCATTTCCAGAAGAAAAAATTCGTTTTGTGCAATCAGAAGGGGTTTTTCAGCATTTAAACATGATAAGAACTCAGTGGCCATATAGTCTTGAAGCAGGAATGATTTTAGCCAATATGTCATGGGAATATGCTTTGGAATGGAAAACAGATATTAGAAACTTAACTTGTTTGGAAGCCTGCATTTCATGTTTGAAGGAAATTCCTAATTTTCATTTAAGACTAGGATTGTTTAATTTGGTGTGGAAAACACATTTGAAATTATTATTTGAAAATGCCACAAAGTTATTAAATAAAGTAGGAAAAGTTCCTAAGGAGAGGTTATGTATTCAAGATACAGGATTAACTGATTTGCAGCTCCCCATGTTCATTACCATTTGTACTGAATTTTTGGATACATTTAGTGATATTGTTCAAGAAATGTATAATGTTCCCAAAAAGCAATTAAATTTTGAGCCTCTATGGGAAAACGGCGGGCAACCACTAGCTGAATTGGCAGTCCAACAGACTAATATAAATTACGAACTTCTTCTTGTACATTATCAATTAAGTTTAGTTTTTCAGATGTTATGCACCTTCAGTATAAAATCTATCAAGCCTATAAATAATCTATTTGATTCTGAGGTGATAAGTGTACTCTTCAAAGACTTTCAAGAGAAACCTGAAATAGATTATAGTAGGACTGATAGCAAATTGAATGCAGCCAGGGTACAGTTTTTAACAAAGGTAA
Organism: Cryptolaemus montrouzieri; assembly: GCA_013387265.2. Classification (NCBI taxonomy): domain Eukaryota; kingdom Metazoa; phylum Arthropoda; class Insecta; order Coleoptera; family Coccinellidae; genus Cryptolaemus; species Cryptolaemus montrouzieri. The sequence goes on along the minus strand of JABFTP020000021.1, from coordinate 93,353,554 downwards.
TTAGTTTGAGCGTGGAAGCTATAACAGTTAAAGATGATGAGATTTATGCTACCGACCATGTTTTCTGGATGTCCAAATGTAGATTATTGGGAATGATATGGGATTTAGATATAGACAGCCTACGAAAACACCAAGTGGTTCAACTTTTCACACATGGGTATAATATAATGGCATATGATCTCAGTGGCTCTGTTAGCGACAGAAATCAATTGGGTATAGAACTTTTGGCACTAGCAGGAAAAAGAATGTCCAAACATGTAGCAGCTTCTTCCAATTTAGGAACTCAACTAGCTGCTCTGACTCCCACAGTGACTAGGTATATGGATACTCTGGTTAGTCTTATTGTTTGGTTACTTAATTTATTTTCTATAAGTTCGAAAGATGTTTTTGAAAATGAGATGAACAACTATATTTGAGAGAAAAATGAAGATATGTTCATACATATATAATAAGTCTGTTTTATAGTATTCAATTGAATTTCGTTAAATTTTCTTTTTGAAAAATCTATTGAACAGCACAGAATGTTCACATTTTGCTAATCTTTTAGTTTGTTCGTATTAAGCTCTAATAGAAAAATCTCCTCTATCTTCAATTAAAATAAGACTGAAAAATTATTATTGGGCTTTCTTTCTTACAGAATGGAGATTGGTGTGCTGAGAGTACATTGAAGGATATTATCGATTTAACTACATTGAGTATATCCTGCTTGGAGGATGACCAACCAGAATACAAGCTAGCGATGCTTTTATTGGAGGCATGTTCAACACTAAGAGATATGGACGGATGAATCTAAAAATGCAGATGCATATCACTCTAAAATCTTAACGATGGAAACCCTCAGTAAAAATCACTCTGTGACATTTGCAAAAATAATATCTGGGGTATATCAAGAAAAAAGAAATTGACTATACCTCCTCTCTCAATTAGTTGGGTCTAGAATTATCAACAACTATCTGCTCTTTTAAATGAAATCCATAAACATCTACCTAAAAACTAAAAAAGTTGTGGATACTTGGTACTATCGTAGATCAAGTAGATTTCAAATTGCGAAAAAGTAGATATCTTTAAATCATTAATTGCAAGCCTAATAATTGTAAACAGAGTTTTTTTGACTATTCTGTTTTGGTTATCAGAGTTCTAGCGTCTGTTGAAATTGACACTTGTAATATCAACAAAAAAATCTCTGACTATATTCTATAAAATATAAAATAGCAACTTTGGAATTTAAACAATTTAATTATGAATCAACAGTTTTGAAAAATGATGAATAGTAAGTTAGCATTTGATAGCTCTATAGCGACAAAAAACTATTTCACGTAAATCTAGTAATTTTAAAAATTAATACAAGAACTTTTTTTCTTAACGAACTAGTCCTTTTTTCTCGTCTTTCAACTTTCAGCGTTTTTTCGTCTAAATTCTCTTAACACAAGAATTTGTGATTGATTGTCAAATGTTTTATTGGTCTGAAGTAAAAGTCAAACATGAATCATGAGAATTATATCCCTCATTTTACTATCACTTGGGAATTTTGGGATGTAAACAGTATTAAAACTCAATTTTTTTCCAGTTGTCAGACTTTTCTCAGCTACCTTGAATTTCTTAGACTTACCGATTGTGGGCACTCTAATAGTTTAAAAATCTGTTTTTTATTCCTGACAAATCAATATTTTTTTCTATTTCTAAGCTATGGGCACAAATCACTTTTGTTGATTACTACACTGTTAGCCATACTTCCTGTTTTTAAGAAGGCTTGTCTTGATCTAAGAAAATAGCCTTGTCAGATGAAATGTCCAAATTTATAATTATTGAAAAAGTAATTGTTTGCTTTCACACTTAATGTAAAGTTTTAATTTGATTCTTTCTTTTATTAATTTTTTAAGCAAGATATGGACGGCGCTATAGCTGGAGTATGTGTAATGATTTTTCCAACTTTGAGGATCGTAATTCAAAACTTTTTATTTCGATCTTTCCTCATCTTTGATATAAAGTATCAAGTTTTTTAACATGTGAATTACTTTAAACTATTTTTTTGTCTCAACATCATTGACGCTTCTTTTAATCAGTGAATATGTCATAGTCATACATACACGTCGATTTCTAGAATTGCTAAACATCCATGATCAATTACGGTTATTAAAGTTGAAGAATATACATAAGGTTTCTAAATATCTTTCAAATTACTCATGTATACTAGTTCATCCAAAATCGTTATATAGTGTTAAAACCAAGTGAGTTTTCATAGATATTACAGTATAGGTTTAGGGACATAGTTTTTACGTCGTCGTTATAAGGAAATGTACTGCTAACTAAGTGAGACAATATTTCATAGTTAATTATCAGTATTTTCTTGATATAAGCGGAATTGCACAGAACAAAAATTATTTTTGATTTTTGCCCAAATAAAAATGTAAGCCCATAGAAATTTTGGTAGGTTATTTCGTTGTTTAAGATGATTATATCAGAATCTGGAGTTTATGTTTTGTTGAAATAATAATAATAATGTACAGGACAATTATGGGTTACCACTTACTCATTTTCAGTAACTTTTTAGTAAGCAAGTTGTGAGGCATCATACATACCAAGTTGTGTTATATTATTTTACCACATCATTTCAATTCTACTCTATTCTGTTTTAATTGTTTCACACATTACTATCTTGTTTATTCAATTTTATTTTTCAGAGGCAATGATTTCTTCTTACTTTGAATTCAATGGTTGTTAAATACAATAATTATTTCCATCCATAATTGTGGAATGCATTTTTAGGAAAAGAATACAATCTTTATATTTGAATTGTGATAATATATACTCTGTTCAAAAATTGAGATGTTACCAGTTGAAAAAATATTTTATACAAATGTCAATGTGTTTTTCTTAAAGGTTTTACTATTGAAATATATTCTATTAAATATATATCACTTATCCAATCTAAACCACATAAAATTTTCAATAGAAAATTATCTTCAATTACCTCCCTATTTATTTAACTGAAGAATGTAAGGAAATGGATCTTGAAAAATACCAACAAATAATAATGTAACAGTATAATAAATAAAACCTCACTAAAACAATAATTATTAAAAATCGATACTAAATAACCAATTAAGTCTTCAATAAAAATCATGAAAAAATTGATTACAACCAATAAAGCTTCGGATCATCACGCCTGACTTGTAACTTTACTACATGCTTGTAAATTTTCAATGCTGGACCTAATTTCAATTTCATATTGGTGAGAACATCAAGTCTTTTGAGGAGCAAGAGAGATCGACCATCGATTTCCTGAAAATAAAAATTTTTGTTAATATTGCTTCCATTTTAGTTTATTACTCATTTATTTCTTATTTTGTTCACACCACTTTTAAGGAAATAAGTTTTAGTTATAAAAAATCATGCTCCTGTCAGTGAGGTACTAAAGAACACGTAATGTAATTTATCCAAAAAATATTACCCTTTGTTATCAAATCAAAAGAATAAAGTTTTTCTTTTTATAACACTAAGAAGGGTTAAGCTTATTATTAGCACATAAAATGTATTGAACAAAGATATACTTTGTCATTGAGCAAGCTACGGAAATTAACAATATCGTTAAGTATAGAATTTATATATTGTAAGAAAATATATTAAAAATTTACAGTATTTGGTACATTTACGTACGTTATTGATAAAAGGGTGAGGTCATAGCGTTACGTACCAGGGTCGTCCCAAAGTATCCGATATAACTTCATATCTCCGCGCCAAAACATCCGAGCGACCTCTGTTGAGTAAAGATGTAACTCAAGTTCTCGCGAATTACCCGAACGCGTTATTTACCGAAGAAACGCCTTGTCTTGTGAACGGTGTGCGATTGTTTACACTGTCTCTTTCGTGGCATTTTCTTTTTGCCAAGAATAACGAAAAACTCAACAACGAATTTGTGAATATTTACATTACATTCAGAAAGCGTTATGCGGAACAATCTAATTGATGAAGACGGCTTTTAAGAACGAGTGTATGGGAATAGGTAAAACGAAGAAGTGGTATAGACGGTTCAAAAATGGCCGCATACGTTAATAGCGACCCACGATCTGAGCAGCACCCGACGGCAGAAACAGACAATAACTTCCAACGTCTGCGATCTGCATTAATAAAGATCGTCGATTAATTGTGTGACAACTAGAATATAATCTTGAAATACTAAAACTCAGCACTTAGGCGATCTGAATATTTGATTCGAGTGTGCGAAATTCATTTCAAAATAACAGACCAATGAGCAGAAAACTGTCGCATTCAAATCGCTCAAAACAATTTGAAATTGTCAAAAAAAGCACGTCGAATCGCGGCAATGTCAAATCAATATTGATCATCAATCAATCGTTCTTTTATTATGTTTACCACGAGTATGCTTTTGAGGGTTAGGTTAAATAAGATTAGCAACTAACAAGGAATATTATGTGGAAATTGTGAAGAGAATGGAGATAATAAAAAGACAGCCACAGCTTTGGTAAATCAATGATTGGCTGCTTCATCACGATAATGCGCCAGCACATTCATCGAACCTCGTGTAGCAATATTTGACAAGCTACGTCAGCCTTAGTACACTCCTGATATCAGTCTCCCGACATAGAATTTTAACCATTTTCAAGATGGAAAGTCTAAAGAGCGCCAATTTTACGACAAACTAATGAAATGAATGGGGACTAGAAAACCCTTTTTTTTCTGTTGAAATTAAGTCTTTATTTCAAGAAAATGAATACAGATACCATCAATCAAAGTATTGACAATCGTTTATTATAACTTTTTCCGATTTTTCTGGGGAGACGAATGCCACGACAATAAAATGACTCATCTTTGGATTAAATCCATTTCACGACATTGCCGACATTGACCTAAACAAATGGTAATCTGATGGAGCACAGTCTCATGAGTAAGCCACATGTGGTAGGACATTCCATCAAAGCGCTTCAAGTACTTTTTGACGTCCTTTGTGACATGCGGACGAGCGTTATCTCGTACTCTGGCCACTTCATGTGCAGGGCTCGGCTTAAGCGGATCATTTGTTCTCGGTAGAGATCTCCTATGACTGTTTGACTTTGTTTGAAAAGCTCATGGTGAATAACTTCTGTTCGATCCCACCAGATGCAGAACATAGCCTTCTTTCCATGAATATTGCGCTTTGAAGTCGATGTTGATGGTTGGCCAGGGTCATAAATGGTCCTTGATCACTTGGGATTGTCGAAATATATCCACTTTTCATCTCCACTAACAATACGATGGAGAAATCTCTTTCTTTTCTTTCTAGCCAGCAGAATTTCACAAATGGTTTTTCGTCTTTCGATGTCTCTTGGCTTTAGCTCATATGGTACCCATTTTCCTTGTTTGTATACTTTACCCATTGCTTTCAAACGTTCAGATATCCGAGACTGAGCCGCGTTTAGTGTTGTTGCAAGCATTTGTCGAGTTTGGCATGGGTCTTCGCCTATTAAAGCATGTAGTTAGTATCTTCGAACTTTTTCTTCACTTCTGCGTGTTCTTTGTCGATTACACTGAAATCACTAGATTTGAAACGTAGAAACCATTCCTCACAAGTAAAATTCGATGGAGCATGATCATCGTAGACTTCAATTATCATTCTATGAGATTCGGAGGCAGTTTTCTTTAAATTAAAGCAAAACAATAACGCTTCGCGCAAATGATGCTTTGTTCGCTCGAAATTAGACATTTTAATCGCTCTACAATACAATGGAACAGATGCATAAGTAAATCTTTATGTAGGTTATATTTTTGATAGATGTCAATGCTACATTTTAATCCTCATTTACATAGGTCATCAAGGCTCAGTCTTTAGTTCGAAACTTTTACCAATAGAAGGTTTTCAACAGATATACCTTATAGAAAGATGATTTTACTGCCGAAATGTATGTATAGTTATGGGTATTTTTCAACAAAATCATCTTATCTGACGGAAGTAACATCTATCTGCAAGCTTTCCAATGCCACTATAAAAAATTGCCGCCAATGAATTAAATGTTTCTTGAGGTCATTTTACAACTATTTGTTACTTTGGAAAAGTTCCCCTCCTGTCCCCTTTTCAAGATCAGGGAAAAAATTAAACTTGGAGCTAGGTCGATACTTTATGCTAAGGTATCGAAATTTTTCCTATAAAATGATGAAGAATGAAGAAGAGTGTTGTCATGGAATAGAACAACGCCATTTTGTCGTAGATGGTTTTGCGTAGCCTACGTTAACGAATCTTCACATAAACAACTGCAGTAATTTTAGGTCTCTGATTGTATGAACTCTACAAGCAACATAAACAGAAAACATGTTGCCATTCCTATTTGAGATAGGTCACATTCAGGTGATTAAAGACCTCACAATAACTTCAAGATATTGATAGTCGTAGATCGTATTTTGAGGAACATGTGCAGTCGCTACTTACACATACCGATCACATTCGCCTCCTCTAATGTTCACATTGTGCAATTAATAGGAATTTGAGAATAACGGCTTACATATAAAGATGCCTTTTCATGTGACCTATTTTTCTATGAATTCATGACGCTCCCATGAAAAAGGGATTTCAGCGTCAAAATATGTCATTTGTCACTTATTTTAGGTTAAAACACTCAATTGATAAATAGGAAGTCTATTTTTTATTGATTGGGGTATCATTTCTGGAATATTCAGTGTTATATATTGTGAAATTCTTTCTTTCAAAACCTCTAACTATGTTGTTTAAGTATCAAAAGCTAATATTGCGCAATAACAGGACGACTATAAAAAAGAGACTTAGCCATTTTGTATTGAAAAGAACTGGTTGCGTCAGGTTTTTTTATTAGCAAACCTTGAAGACCGAAAATATAAACTTGTCACGTGTCTCTACTAGAGCCTGTCGCTATAAAGTTCAGAAATCCCAACTTTCTAGCGTTAACGCTGAAAATCTCGTGACCATCTAAATCAGCGTCAAAACGCTCTAATGAAAAGAAACTTTAATACTCTGGTTGTCGAGTTGACAGCTGATAACTTGATTATTTGAAGAGAGAAGAAAGGCGTCAAAGAAAATAATTATGAGCCTGCTTCATCATACTATTGTTTTGCTATATGGTGTCTCAATATCTATGATTTATTTTTGTCTTCAAATGGCACACCCAATATATATAAATATATTCACGAGACTTTCTCATTTAAATTGCGCCGTTTTAGAATTATTTCAATTCATTAGTTTTCTTCCAGAGTTACTTTTGTATAATGTGGAGAGTTTTCAATTTTCACTTATTTTCAAAATAGGATTTTCATTTGATATTTGCGGAACCAAACTGTAATTCACATACAATTTCTTCGATTTTGTGAACTGCGATCAAATTTTTTTTCAAATTAATCAAGTGTATGAATTTTGTTGATGAAAATTCGGAAAATGGTGTTATTTCAAATATGAAAAAATTTAACTGAATAAAACTACATAATACTAAAAGTTGCTGAAGAAACATGGCAATGCAAAAATACTGGCTATGCCACTCGAAACTTTTTTTTCATGTATATTGGAACACCCTATAGCAAAACAATAATATGAAGAAGCAGGCTCATTTGATTTTTATAATTTTTTTCTTTTATGCCCTTCTTCGATCTCTTTAAATAACGATATCAGCTCACATATAGAATTATGCACTCTGACAATTTTATTGTCCCGAAGGAGGATTTTTTTTATTAAAACCACACTACTTGTTAGGGCTAACTTCATGCTAATCGAAATGTTATATTGCATATAAAAAATAATGTATCCTTAGAAACTCACGCCCGGACGCTTATGGCCCTTTCTTCTGAGCGTGTCATATATTTTGATTCAGTGAAATATGACTGTTTACTAAAAACTCATGAAGGAGAAAAATTTTTTGTATAGAAATTGAAAATGTAATCTAAGCATTTTACTATAAGGAAATTAAATCAAAAACATTTTACCTGTTCCTTGAATACTTTTGCTTCTTCTGGAAAATACTGGGTGAAATACTGATAGACTTCATCAGGTGTCCAATGGGTGGCGTCTGGAATTGAGGGATCAATATTAAGATCATCCTCAGAATCAAATCCTTTTGAATCTGATTGATCCTGATCTGGGCTCTCTCTTCCATTTGCACCATTTTGAGGACTAAGATGTAGTGCAGATGGTGAAGATTGCAAAGATTGATAATTAGTGTTAGACAAGCTCGAGTCTGAAGAGACTTCATCTGAAATATGAAATAATAAAAATAAAAAACGCTTTCTTAAATAATAAATTTTATGACTGCTTTCATAGAAAGTGCTTTAGCACTTTTAAATCCTACTTATGTTAAAAAATCATCTACAAAGTAATGTTAACAAATTTAAGACTACAAAATGTTTTATGTAGGTTTGCTTTGTAAAATAATGAGAAATTTTGTAATTTTTCAATAAGTATGAATGATCAATCGCAAAATGTCAGAACATATAAACACTATTAACTAGTTTGGCAGATCTTTTAATCATAGGGAATATGTAATTGCTAAGAAAGAAAATTTGAAAATTCCACTCCCAAAGCATGTGAAAAAATGAAGAAGGGTGAGCTTTCAAAAATAAAAGAAAACCGAAAAGCAGTTGCATTTCTTATGTTTCATAATAAATAAATACCCTCAACAACAGTTATTCCATAATTTTCCAAAATAATCGAAAAAAGTAATTATTAATTGATGAAAGTATGCAATGTTTGGTATTGGGTTTGTTTAATGTACAAGCAGATTTAGTCAAAAGAGAAAAAATTTAGTACCACAAAGGTTTTATCAACCAATGCTTCTACAATAAAGAATACACTTATACTTATGTTTTCGAAGCTCAAAAGGATTGGAACAAATGTGATTTTGTCGAGAATATCGTTAGTTATGCAAATTTTTCCAAATTCCCTCCTACTACGATTTTGAAAGTAATCAATCATGACATTTCAGAAAGTATAAATGAAGATTAACACTAAATTAGAAACTCAAAATTCATTCAAAAGTTTTTGGTTGCAATTAAAAACTTGAAAATAGTGAATGATCATTCAATAATTACCAAGTGTCTGATATAACAGTTAATCATGAATTCCTTCTAGTTAATAATCATTAAATAAAAAAATATCAAAGATAAGCATTTTCTTTCAAACTCACCATTAACAATACTAGGTTTCCGACTGAATGTCATATTAGATTCAATTTTAGTTATTTCCAATTCATCTGGCATCTGACAATTAGTACATAACCATTTGTTACCATTTTTAATTTTCTCGGTGATATGGGGTTCATGACATCCAGCATGATAAGCATCAGCACATACAGAACACACTATCAATGATCCCTAAAAAAATTCAATGCTGAAAATTGAAGTATGGAAATATTCCTTCAAATTACTCAAAAAAATTTTGTAGCAAAATAAAATTAAATTCAAATGAAATATATGAAAAATGTAAAATACTTACAGCATCAGCCGTTTCAAAACAAATTACACAAGTTTTGCAATGAGGGCATTGCCAAGTATTATCTGGGTACATTTTCAACATCATATCATCGCCATTTAAACAACTATAGTGTGCTGAAATAGATCATATGAACAAACTTATACCAACAGATTGACAAATATAAACTTCAGAGCAACTGAAAGTGTTAAATTCCGTTTACCTTTATTACTGCATTCCCTACATGCCACCAACTTATCATTTGGCCCTTTTTTATTCTGCAAATGGCATACTGAACAAACTCCAAACTGACTTCCACTATTAGATGTTCGAGATTCAGGTCTTGATTCATCGCTTAATCGAGCTAGCTGCTTTTCTATAGTGGATTTATTCAATGAACCAGCTGGTCTTCCTCTCTTCTTAGGAACATTATTATCTGATGGATCAAATACTTTCTTGGCTCTCTAAAAGATAAGGAATAAAGATTATTATAAAAATATGGAAAACTTTTAGGTTAATTCATATAAAAAATGTAATATTTCAATTTTATCTCATATTATTCATTCATTAAAAATGAAATTATATTTTTCAGTATCTGAAAAATCTGAGTATTAAAAGAATTTCTCAGATTATAAAACAAAAAAATATATAATTCTGAATTTCAGTTTCCAATAATATAAAGATTTAGATTTTTATTTAGTATATTACCATTGTTTTCTTAGTCTTTGACATAAATGATTTTATTTGTGACTTTTGCGTACTCAAAACTATTTTTTATTTTCAATTTAAATTAACAACAGTATTCAATTAAGGAAAGTAACAACTAGCTTTTATAATTCATATTTGACTGGACTAACCTTTCTTCTTCCACCAACTCGTAAATTATTTAAGGAATTTGACTCGGTTATATCGCTAGAGGAATTATGTCTTTTAAATTCTTCGTTTTTAGATACTAAATTTTTCTTATGCATAAAGCCAGAAAAGTTTCCATTGGGGTATCTTTTATGATTAATATCGTCTTTTTCGCTCATTTTTCCAGTATTAGAAGATGGCTCCGCCTCCATCGGTCCCATCAAATAATTTCCATTTTCCAATTTGATTAATCCACCGTTTTCCACCTCTTTCTCTAATAATATAGTTATATATTTTTTTGTATACCGCACGCTATCTTTAGACAAAATATTTTTAATTATTTCGTCGCCAGGGACACCGAATTCGAGGTAATCTGGTTCATCAACAATTAATTCACCGAATGCATTCATTAAAAATTGGGCAAATTTCCTATTTGCCTTATTTCCATCGAAGGGCAAAGACTTTGAATCTCCTTGATGTTCGCGTTCACGCTTGACGTGCGAAAACTTTTTAGCAGCATTGCGGTAACTTATGTTACCTTTGTATTCGACCCTTAAAACGATATCGTTATCTACACACCACTGAAGATCAGATTTAGCTTCAGCAGAATTTATAGAATATTTACGGAATAAAAAATTGCAAATCCGTTGTGCATCCGGCCTGGCCTTTCTGTGGCGAAGTTGATCAATCGCTTCTAGGATGCGATCTTTGTTTTTCATTGAGGTCATTATGTTCGAAAATCGCATGAAATTGTCTTGATAGTTACTTTCGGACTATTGAAATTATGAGTCAAGAGGAACCGATGAATGTCCTCTATCAGTTATTTAAGAGAATTAATTGTCAATAGTGAGATTAAATTCTCTATCTTTTTTAACGTTGTAGGAATTACCAATTAATTTATAATCTATATTGCGCGCTGATTGCTGACGCCAACCAATGCAATCGTTTTCGCTTATATAAATCACTTTAAAATCAATTCACTTTATAATAAAGAAACTCAAAGTAGAAGCAATATAAGTTATGCTATCAATACTTTGTAATTCCGTTCAAAGATAGACGAGTCATCTACAAAGCAACAAATAATATCTAGCAGAAATCTACACGCTGCGCGCCTGGGCCGAGCAAAACTAGCCGTATATTTCACTTATCTTTCTTGTTTTTAAACGTTGAAACACTGATAATATCGCACTCACAACAAGACAAATTAAGGAATTACACGTATTACAACTTTTTTCGAGTGTCCGTCACGTAATTTTCAGAAAAACTTCAGGATAATGTTTCGGTTTTAACACGCACATCAGCAGAACATTCGTTAGCGACACCACTTTCGCTCCGTTTAGGCTATGTCCGTCCGTGTCTGTGAACAGCGGAGCGGCGGTTCGACGGGGTGGCTGTGGCTGGAGGAAATGAATGCGCGCGCTTCTCAAACAAAATAGTAGAATAGATTCATTTTGTCAACTTATGTAAAGAAATAATATGCATTCCTTCAGTTTATCATACCTTTTCACAAAAATCTCTGATTTTTCTTTTCAACTTTTTAAATAAGTATTATAATCGACCGATTTCTGTAATGAATTTGGATTGACATTTGAACAATAATGCTAAAATTTTATTTTCATTGTCAAAGTTCAGATGACTCCTCCCAATTATCCGTCTCGTTACTACACCTGTTTCTCACATGTTTATTTATGAGAATAATATTATTTTGATATAAAATAACTGTCTCCATTTATCTCTATAGTGCATTGGAAAATTAAATCAATACATATCTTTTGTGCACTTACTAAGGAAAAAAGTAAATCATGAATTTATTTTATTGAATCACGTTTAAATATGTTTGAATTCCAGTTCGTGACACCTAAACAGGTCATGTAGGCATACGTAACGATACCTATCACACCATAGAATGATAGGTATTTCCAATGAATTAAATCTTTGGAAATTGTGGTTATTACATCAATAAATCATCTACAGTTCAAATAAATGAACGAATTGATTTTTTCTTAACTTATTTTAAAATTAATATTTAGTTTTCCAAAATATTAAAGAGAATTATATATTTCATTAAATGAACGTTGCCCAAAACATTAATAAACAATGAGTCAACAAATATTGTTGAAAGGTAGACGATAAAATCGCCACATAAGTGTCTTCCATTTCCCTATTTTAGAAATTGCAGTAATGTTGCCATTATTCATTTAAATATTTCCCACAACCAAGGAGGAGAAAAAATAAATATTTCGTAATTAGCCCAAGCATTTTCAGGATCGTTCAAATTTATAGCAAATTGATGAAAAATTTACATAAAAAGTATTTAGTCTACTTCATCAAATGACTCTTTACAACTGCCATAGTAGAGTAGAGATATTTATTATGTGCTTTAAATTTCTACTTAACAGTCGCATTTCGTTTCTAAATCATTTCCTTAGATATGAATCAACTGAAGTAGATTTGCTCTACCAATTTTCCGATTCATTGTACCAGTGGTTGGAAAGTAAGTATGGTATATTAGGCTGAGATGAAACCAAAGTTGAAACGGCAACTAATTTAATTTCCAGTAATTAAATTCCTCCTGAAATTTTTAAGATATTTGAATGAACTCTAAATTCGTTAATTTCAACTTGAGCATCAAAAGTAGAAATTACCATTCTACCTACACAAATCTTGTACAAAAAATAATTTATATATACTAATATATGTTTTTGATTGTTGCTTTAATTTTATTTTTCAACTTAATCCCCTTTAAGATATAAACCCATATTGATGAATTATTATTCACAAATCTTTTACCTATGAAACCTTTTTGAGGTTACAGAAATAGATGATGGTCGATGAAAGTTCTATTTGATGAAAACTATGGGTAAATGAAAGAATAGTTCAAGCTAAAACCCGTTCATTTTGCAAACGGCTAAATGAGCAAATGTTACTTATGGTCTTCGCCAAATGTTGACATTTTTTCCGCATTGTTGCCCAAAAACTTGTAATGACGTTGTTCAGAATACATAGAACTATGTAAATATGTATTAGATAAAATATTTTGATAAAATATAAAATATTTTGTTTCATGCTGGGATATCAATCAAATCTTTGTTATCACTGTTGCTACTCTTGTCAGCAACCATTTTAGTAGGATTGACAACTAGCATCTCACTGATAATTTCTTGAGAATTAACTATAGTTATAAATTAATTAATTCCGGTTGGTAAAGGTTTTATTTTCAACTCGCGATGCATGAAATAGACAAGACATAAGACAAGACAATAGAATAGACATTTCAAAAAAATAATCATTTCCTCTAAGTACTCATCATGAAATTACTTACTATGTAATGAAATTACTATTTTTACCAGAATCATCAGATTATTTTGTATGAGAAATTGAGAGTTTAAAATCATAGCATAAATATTTAGAAATTATAATTTACATATAGGAAAAGACTAATATAAATAAAATTAATTTTTTCTGATTTCTACAATATTGATTTTTTATTTCATGTTCTTTGAACATCTCTCCTCAGATAACTAATCCGCAGTTTTTAACATATTGAATCAACAAATCACATAATTATATTAAATAATTCAAACATTCTCTACAAATGCATTAAAGGGTGACAATGAATCTGTTAGAAATTAACACTTTGTCAAAACCCAAAACTCACCATTCTCAATATTCAACAAGAATTAAACCACTCCCCACTACTTAACATTTAAAATAAGTATAGCTAGCACAACTTTCTCATTACTGTTAGCTTTAGACACTTGGAAATGACGTAATTGTCGAAACCGGTTGTGTGTTGAAAATAGACAATGTGGAAATCAGACAAAAGTATTTCATATTATTTGTATTAAAATAAAATTCCATAAAGTAAATCGATCAATAATATCCATTAATTTGGACAAAATTCTTTAGCAAAATATATTATTTAGTAGGCGCACACGTCGATAAAGAAGGGAATGTGCAGATTAATTTGGTGCTACTCTTGCTCATCAACAATTTGCATTTCTGTGTGAAAGTAAAAATTCAAGACGTCCACTGCTAGAGTTCAGAAAAAGTCGTTTACCGTCTTTTTGAATTTCCGGACCGAAAATTTACTACTGTAAAGGTAACTTCGTAATTTAAGCTCATTATAACGAAAATGTAATAATGAAAGACCAGATCCATGAAAAAGATATCTACTAGGTAGCAATCAACGGATTAACGTTAGGTACTACTATAGTAACAAAAAAGCGTGGTTCACATAAATCTGGATATTCAAAAACTAAGATCAAGAAGCATAACTATTCAGTAAACTTATCATATCTAATGTATTCTTTCTCTTCACTGGTATTAATCTTCTAATACTTGGAGTTATTTATCCTTTCGTATTTCTATTTTTTTAACTCTTTTTCATCTTTCGCCTATTGAGGTTTTTTTTATCTAAATTTTCTTCTTTGTGGGCTTTGTGCAGGAGTGAATATTTTGTGATTGTGAAATGCTGTATTTGTCTAGATTAAGGGCCAAACAAATTTATTATTTCCCTCATTTAACAATCGCTGGGATATCCACCCAATCTCAAATTTTCCCTGACCCTTCAGATAACTCCTCCATGTCATTGACTTGTCTTTCCCTTGAGCTTCCTTCACTTTCCAATTTATGGACACCTTGTCATTGTCCACAATAATGAAATAGTTGAAACAGAAGCCACGCTTATCTGTCTATAATAACTGGAACTATTCTTCTAGTTATTGATTATATATTTGAAGCTTGTTGAGTATCAAAATCAAGTTAGAATTATTTTTCTTCTAAAGCTGTAATTTATTCATTTTCTAAGATTTTTGTATTACTTGATAAATAAAATTTTTATACATAATACTTTTCGATAAAGAATTTGCTTCTCTAGAAGCAGAAAGAATGTGCATGGATTGGATTTTGTTAAGGACAAGTTACAAAATAACAGCCTTGTGTTCTTGAAATTCCCTCTTGAAACAAAATATCCTGTAGCTTCTAATGATGTTATCCTCAATAATTTTCGTACCCCAAAAGGAACCCTTATATGATCACTTCATTGTCTATGTTTCTCTAGAATTTCTCAGGGACACATGTAGGTATACAGTTAAAATTGATATCTAATACTCAGGCCGTAAACTCTTGGAGCTGTGAAATAAATCACATTTTCAAGTTAACGTAATCGAAAGATATTGCCATTTATTTCACATATTGGCAGTATATTTTTCAGTCGAATGGGAATGAAAACCTGTAGGGTACTTCACGTTGACCCTATAGAAATATGAAATTTGTGAGAAACAATGTTTTACAGCACAGTTATAGGAAAACTTTAGTTACATCACAAAAGGCAAATATTTTTTACGATGAGGAATATCTTTGCCTTTTAAAGGAATGCTTGAAGGTATCGAGTTGAGATTGGCACCAAATACTGAGGTCTGCAATTTCTTGGACGTCTGAAAAAGTCAACATTTTTATTCAATGCAACCTGAAAATACGGCCATTTGTGTCGCATACTGCTGCATATTTCGACACTTGTAAAGTAATCAAAACCAATATAACTTCCTGTTGACCTAGAAACTTAAAATTTATTGAGAAGAAATATCTTTTAGTATGGATACAGCGAAAATCCAAAACTGATTTTGTGGTTACATAACGAAAAATATTTTTTGCTAAAATGAAGATGTCTAATAAAATTTACTATTCCGAGTTATTGCTCATTTAGATCAATTTTTTGGTTTGAACATTGCATTCGAATAAAAGGTTAGTGAAAATGAATATAAGTATGATTGAATGTTATATTTAACATATATCAGATGCATAACACTGTACAATATTACTGCTAAAATCAATAAATAAACTATGTGGGTTATATATGGAAAATAGTTATTTTTAACAATGAATTCTTTACTCAAATATTTATTTCTAAACCCAAATAAAATATCAACAAATTATTATTTTCAATTCACCATTAAATCACAATACTTTTAATCACCATACTACCATCGATAAATCTTGGTACAATACAATGTAGTACCTAAAACTTCTTTCACACAACAAAAATTATATTATTAGTAACTGACTTGATCACAAAATACTAATTTTATTTATTTTGTCGTAGAATTAGTTGGAAAATCTGATTATCAGTTAAATGGGTAAATATTGAATATAATGATACATGATGGACATCCACATTTATTGACTATCGACCCTATTAATTTTGGATTGCTGAACACGGATCTAAAATAAGAAATTGTCGCCGGTTTTTACAAAAATAATTAACGAATAAGTTCTTGTTATAGCGCCTAGATAGACCAAAATCAACCAGGATAGCTGAATACGCCGATGGTGTGAAAAGGAGAATGAAACAGCATAACATGTATTGTAAACCCAGGCATTCAAGAGATTCTACACTCTTCACTTGTCAGGTAAAAAATCGAAAACATAAAAGATCCACCCTCAGAAGATTTATCGAATGCTTAGGGCAATAGATGGATCAGAACTTTTTTCCATTGATTGCAAACTTGTATTCAGTAAGCCAAAATTAGTAACTCTATGAAACCTTATAGAACATGGAAAGTTTTGAGATATAGTAAATAATTCTCATCAAATGCAATAAAAATGAATATTGACTTCAAATATAAAACGAAAATCCTATATAAAATAAAAATTTAATTTGTGACTAACAAACATGGAAAGAGAAAAATTATATATATTATTATTTCAAAAATTAAATTTTGAATTTTATAAAAATGATAAAAGAATAAAATGCAATTGAACACATGAAATGCAACGAGTTCATCTAATTATAATTTTTAAGACAATACCAAGAAACTATTTACACTAACAGTCATTTTTGAAGCTGAAATAGAATCTTTGCCAAATATCGAAGACACATTCTAAGCTGAAAAATGATTGAGGAAATTTTGTATCAATTGATCATTCAATTAGTTTCCCCAATCAGTTACGGAAAATAAATTGTAATTTCCTACTTCATTCTACTGCCTGATTTTAACATTTAACTACACTCTTAATGAATTGACTAATACTTTTTTTTCTGGTACACGATTTTTTCGGCACGTCAACATCTGAAATTAGTTATGATATTCAAAAGTTTTCTTTGTTCCGCTTTACGCCATACCAGGATCTTCAAGAGCACCATCTTCTTCTAATTTGCTTATAAGTTTAATAACTCGCTGCCTTTCATCCATCTGCCTTGCCATATCAATTAGTGCCAATAATTTCTTGATACCAATGAAAATGCTGAAATCAGAACAATTAACAATTATTATATTGAAATAAAATTTTCGTAGTCTTTCAATAAACATGCATCCTCTTCTTATACGCTTTTGTTTAACGGTGCTTCAAATGCTTCCATAATTAATAACTGTCATTTACATGAGGTCCTAAAATATTTTGTAGTGAAATGAATATTTCACCAAATTGTCCTCAGATGACACCATATAGACCGTTAAAAATATAAAACAACACAATATCCTTTTATGATCAGATGTTTCTTGACGATATCGACGATTAAGAAATAATACTTCCTATCTCTAAATAATAACTTTCCAGAAGTAATATTGAACTACCTTAATTTCTAAATGAAATAAGCTATGAGGTATTAGTTTGAATGCAATATGGAATAGGTAAATGAAGCAAGTCGGAGTTACGAGGTTTTTGGAGATTATATAATTGTTATTATTGCAAGCTGTCATTTCTTTGTATCAATAAAACCTATTGATGACCGACTCCGAAGAAAGGACTCTTAGCGTTTGAGCGTGAATTTATTACTAGAGAAATTGGAAGGTTCGATACAACTCTTTCTTTTTCTGTTTACTTCGCACAGATACGGTATTTATGAATGTGTAGCTAACGATAGAGAATTCACAACGTTCAGCCAAGCGCCAGTTTAAAATGACTAATGTAGCGCAAAATATTAAATACAGAATTTTTCTGATTTCACCCACTGAAAGAGTTTTAATAATCAAAGGAAAAAAGTATATAAAGGAATGAAAACTAATACTTCAGCGAAAAATTCAACATGAGTATATTCCTGTGGCCAGGTAGAACTAAAAAGTTACACAGAACACAATTTTTTGTTTAATCACGTGTTAAAACAGTTAATCATTAATTTGGCGTCGCCGATTTCAGATCTAGCCTCATATTTTACACAGCAGCTCTAGTTTTTTAAATATAGCTACCTCCTTGATTCGCACTTCATATAAATGTTTAAAGACTATCATGTAAGTTTGTCCAACTTTGTGAAATAAGTCTTTTTGCACTATTTTGAAAAGCCACTAAAAATGAACAATTAGGCCGGATTCCAAATTTCATATGTGGAAGTTGTTTCATCATTAAGTTCATGGGCAAATAAGAAAATACACTCCTTTGAGTACAAAAGTGCTATGAATTGTAGTCATAATGACTTTTATTTCTGTGCTGTGATAATTACGGGAATGAACCGCAAAAATCGTTCCAAGTGGATGTTTCCTACAGTCTGTTATTAGACAGATTCTGACATCCAGTAAGAAACCAGAAGCCGGTGACGAACGATACTCTGGATCTTGACTTTTCTTATATAACTGAACCCAGACCATTAAATCAACACGATTTGGATGACTTAACCAGAGATCCTAGGCTGTCTGAAATAAAATCAGGGAACTGCTGGTTGCCGGTTTAGTGAAAAAAATCTGGTAACATCAGAGACTCGAGCGGAATATCGCAGAAGGAAAAAGAATTAATTCCTCTCTTCTATGAAGAGAAACATATTCCAACCTATGAAAAAGAATATTCTCTAATGACTGAGGCAATGAATACACCGAGCATAACTGGTTTATATGCGTCAATATACAAATGGTCAACTTGGGTCAGCAAAGCGGATATTCGAAATATTCCAATTTTATATGCTTATGGTTCAGCAGAGCAAAAGTTTAACAGTGGAGTAAGAAGGATTGGCTGTTAAGGAAGTATTTCAAATAAATACTGTTACTATCAAAACAGCATATAATATTACCTACTCTGTTTAATAAATTAGTGCAGATGAAACAATTTTTAAAACTTCTTAATGAAGATAGATTTTTAAGCATATTGTTATAACTTTTCTGAAAATGAGTACTGAAAAAAATTACGGCAGGACATTTTGATATTTCTCAGATCAGGTAATTAATCAACGATCCAGTCTTTATTAACTGCATGCAGATGTAGAAAATTCAGAGTGTTCTGAGTTCATTTCGGTGGTTAATATTTTTTCACAAAATAAAAAGTTATCTGTCTACTCTCAACACATTGAGCAACTAATGCGTCACTTTCAATGACTTGGATGCGATATAAGCATGAAGTTACACTTTTTTCTTTAGTCATAATTCTTAAAACTTGAGTGGAGAGAAAGGAGAATGCTTCCATCAAGATGAAATAAAAAATGCTGGAGATAAATTGTTTTAGTGATCAAATTGTTCCTATTCTGTGCAGGTTGATTAATGAGGTATTCGAATCAGGTGTTTTGCCAGATTCCTTTAAACAGCTAGAGTAGTCCCGATTCACAAGAGCGGACCACAAAATTTAGCCGGTAACTATAGGCCCAAATCAGTCTTGCCTTTCTTCTCGAAAGTCATCGAAGAACTTGTCAAAAAAACTCTGCTTAAATTTATTAAACACTCATATTTAATCGATATCAACCAGTACGGATTTTTGGAAGTACACAGTGCGCGGTGACAGACCTCGTTCACTTGGTCTCGGTTGAATTGGACGGAGGAAGATATGTGGCGATAGTCCTGATAGACTTATGCAAAGCATTCGATGCGGTCGCTCATGATGACTTGTTGGACAAATTGCATTGGATGGGTTTTAGAGGTAGGATGGGGCGGTTGTTGGGATCAATATGTGCAGAAGGAGATGTGCAAAAGTGGCAAGAGGAAGGTTCGCAGTGGGGTGCCGCAGGGATCTATGTTAGATACCCTATTGTACAAACTGCATGTTCTCAGCCTAAAGAAAGCCAACTTAAAGGCGAAATATTTTACATTTGCCGACGACACATGCCTTGTGTACACTGGAGATGACCTGAAAAAATTGGAATCAGAAATTGATGAAGGTTTAGAGAAGTACAAATCCTGGTTAGATGAAAACAAGCTAAAGCTGAACACTGACAAAACAAATTATCTACTCTTCAAACAAAAAAATAAAAAAAGTGAAAACAAAGTGCTGAAAATAGGTTCTGAAATCATAAAAAAGGTACACAACGCAAAGTATCTAGGCACTATTTTAGACGACAAAATCAATTGGATACCTTATTATGAGTATATGGTAGATGATTTCGATGCTGGGAGCTCTATTCAGATGTAGGGATTTCTTGGACGAAAAATCCAAGTATCTAATCTACAATGCGTTGTTTTCGTCCAACATAACATATCTAATCAACATTTGGGGGGCACATGTAGGATACAATATTTGATAAATTTTAAAAACTTCAAGAAATTATTATAAAAATACTCTTTGGCCAGCTCGGTGGCGTAAAGGGTATGATGCTCGTCCCCTGCTCAGAGTTACCTGGGTTCAATCCCCACAAAGTCTGTGCGGTTTTTTGGATTCTGGGAATCGCTTGAGTGTCCATCTTTCGGAGGTGATGTGAAGCTGTCGGTCCTGTCTAACAGATATGTGTTGGACACTAAAGATCCCTTCCCTCGACACGAGAGGGGTTCAGCAAAATTTCCGGGTTAGTGAGTTGACAGAATTCCTCGGCGTGTCACTGGCCGAAAGACGGAAATAGAGCACGTTAAAGGAATAACAAACAAACAAACAAACAAACAAATACCCTTTGGTTTTGACCACAGAACATTACAATTTATCTCCAATAAACTCAAAATACTGCCATTGTGGAGTCTTTGTAGCTCAAACAATGTAAGCAAATTTTCAAAGTAAAGAAAAAGAATTTCAAACTGAACTGTAAATTCGTGCTCCGAAGTGCTGTTTTTGAACATAATACGGCAACGAAAGACTTAATCGATTTCCAACAAGTTAAAACACAGAAAATGGGTTGCGGGATCCAGTTACTAAAAGCTATATGACCTTTGATAGTCTGCCAGATAGCTTATAAGGGCTAAATAGCACGTCACTGTTTGTGAAAAAGTTGAGGAGATATCTTCAAAATAATGTTAACTCCTGAAACAGCTGTATCTGGAATGGAGTATGTTTATTTTACCCGAAGTGGGATACTTTGCGTGATTTGACGCCACAATATTTTTTGTAATGTCATTTCTCAATTTATTAGAAACTAGTTTAATGTAAGAGTCGATTTGCGGATTTGATTGGCGCCGTTGCCTTTCGGCGGCGGCCGTTGGTTTTGCGGATCGGTCTCAAATAATTTTGTAAATGAGGTTTAATAAACTTATATAAAAAAAAAGACATTCGTATCATTGAAGAGCGATATCAAGTTTGTTGGAATGCTTTTATGATGGCTGATTACTGCTGGTTCATTCAGATTATTTATTTATACTTAGCTCATACAAGGAAATCTTATAAAAGATTCTTTATTCTATATTAATATTTAGTAGAGTTGCTATTGGGAAACACTTCTAGATCTATAATCAGC
This sequence comes from Cryptolaemus montrouzieri, assembly GCA_013387265.2. Lineage (NCBI taxonomy): Eukaryota > Metazoa > Arthropoda > Insecta > Coleoptera > Coccinellidae > Cryptolaemus > Cryptolaemus montrouzieri. The sequence continues at coordinate 93,331,715 of JABFTP020000021.1, read as the reverse complement.
CAGGAAAAATAATTTCAGCTACAAAACTTTATAAAACAAAACCTTTGTTCCCCAGTATTATAGGTCCTATATAAATTTATTTTCACATTTTAATAAGTGTCTCTGGGTATTTTAAGTGAGAGCAACTGAGCATTTTTAGCAATAAATCTTGAAACATTACCGTTTTCCATGAATATGAGGTTCGATTGCTTTGATTTCTTGATGGCTAAACACATCAGTAGTTTCTAATACATTTCTAAGGTGATCAGCCTTTGAAAGATTAGGAACATGAAGAATAGCTGTAAACGCAGATAACATTTCCATGTCCTCCAGAACTTGTCTGAAACAAAAATATATGAAGATCCTATATTTTTCATTTTATATATAAAACAAACCTCCTACTTGTAGTACATAAAACCAGTAGTTTTTTGCCAGGGGGAGGTTGCTTCTTCAAAAGAACCAATAGTGCTTGCAATGTTAAATTGGAATACCTTGGACCGATAGGGCCATAATCTAAGAGGCGTTCAATATTATCCACTAATATACAACTTAAAGTAGATCTATAAGCATCATCGAATACCTAGTAAACAAATAGAAACAGTAGATATGATGCAACACACTTAATAGAAAAAATCACATCAATACTTTTAAATATTCAATAACAAAAACAAGTACTGTGTTTTAAGAATTTTACTTAATAATTGCGATTCGTAACGCGTTTCACTACACGTAGCTTCTTCAGACGAATGATTATGCAGAAAAATGTCTGAAGAAGCTACGTAGTGAAACGCGTTACGAATCGCATTAAGTAAAATTCTTAAACACAGTACTTGTTTTTGTTACTGATAATGGAATTTTACCAAGTAAAAGCCTCCCAAATTCAAATTTTAAATATTCTGCGTTCAATTAGGATATTCCACTTACTTAAAAAGGAAGATTCAATTATTACTGTTCTATTTCTATCATGAAGTTAATTGTTAACAGTAAGAGTGAGAAAGAAATCAGAGTTAAAATGATATAGATAATATAATGATAATAATAATATATTTATTCATTCTTTAGGACATCATATGATGTATAGGACAAGTCAGAGGTACATATTAACAAACTATGATATAATATACAACTTACATATTTAACAAACTAACTGTAAAATCCAATATTCAAATCCCAAATTTTCAACAATACTTCAAAGACTTCAACTAAGTTGAAAACACTTGAGAGAGAAAGTTCATATTTCCTTGTTTTATGTATAGGTATGCATAAAATGGTTGCACTGCGAGTGGAGTGATCAAGAAAGCTAGATAGTGAAATATATTCATGTTCATTATCTCTTATGTGAAGAAGACTTTTGTAGATATAGATGCAGGGAAGAGTGAGAATTATGTGTGAAATAAAAGCTGGCTTACACAATTCACGTGGATTAAGTTTGAAGATCATGGGTATAATTCTTTTCTTAGAAACAAGCGCTCTTTGCGATTCCACGGAATTTCCCCATAAAAGTACATTATGATTTAGATGACTGTAGACAAGGCTGTAGTATACACTAATCACAGATTCAATATCCAGAGAATTCCTTATTCAACTAATTGCATAATATAATTTTTTTAGTTTTTTGCATAGCTGGTCTACATGTTGACTCCACCTCAAACCTTCATCCAAATACACCCCAAAAAACCTGACACAATTACTAGACCCCAACGTATCACATTTCTAGTTGATTACCAGAGGAACACTGTTAGAATTTCTTAATCCGAATATACATTCTGTTTTAGCCACATTTAGTATGAGTGAGTTTTCAAAACACCATGTGTTGAAAGCGTTTACAATATTCCCACAAGTCTCGGAAAGCTCCGCAGGAATCCGCGCTGTAACCGCTATGGAAGTATCATCAGCAAATATTGTAATGTTATCTGCATTTATATGATCAGGCAAATCATTAATAAATAGGAGATGTAATAGTGGTCCCAGCACGGAGCCCTAAGAAACACCTGACTTAATCCCAAAAGTCAGACCAAACCTCCCGAATTTTGACAAACAAAGAACAGCTCGAAATGAAACTCACTATTCAATTAAGGAACACACCTCTAAAACCTAAATTATACATTTTACTTTCCATGAAACTTATGACTAGGGAGTCAAACGCCCGCGACAAATCGAAAAAAAGTCCAGATAGATGCGACCCAGCGGTCTATTGTGGCACACTGTCCTAAATTTCATCCACGAGCTCCATTCTTTTAGTAAAGGATATGAGCTTTGTGGGTGAGAGCTTAATAAGCTCAGTCAGCTTCAGTTTGTGAGATCCAAGTTCCTCCATTCTGACTCTATCTCCAGCTGGTCACTCGCACATAACGTGTTCCATTGATTCTATATCTTCTTCACATAACCTACATGAAGGATCCTCAATCAATCATAACTTGTTTCTTTGTTACCTGTGTACCAACAGGGACCCTCAATTAGACGGTTCTTGGAGCTGGTCCATTCCTGTCTACCAGGAATGATGATCTGGAATGATCGCTCCATGTTGGTTTTAGGTATTGCTATGTCAGACCTCATATTCAGTAACTCGTCCTCGATTTCAGACTGTAAGGCGCCGGGCACGAAGCCAAACATACCCGTTCCATTTCGGGAAAGGTGATGGAATCTATAGAAAGCCATTCTAGCCATTCCTCTTAATAACCAGATGAAGAGGGGCAAGGCCCAATATCAGTTCCATGGCCGCAGTGGGTATAGAGCGAAAAGCTCCAGTAATAATCATGCAGGCGGTTCTGTGCAATTTAGAGAGCTTGAGTTGAGATTGCTTCTTAAGACTGCACTCTCACCAAGCAATGCATTCGTATGTGATAAGTGGTCTCACCACCATCAAATATAGTCACTGAAGTTGCTTTGGGGCAAGACCCCATTTCTTTCCACAGGTCATTTGACATACCCATAAGGATTGTCTAGCCTTGTGTATTGTGTTATCCAGGTGCGAACTTCACATGAGTTTACTATCCAAGGTAACCTCCAGATATTTTGCTACCTCCGCAACTAGGGTAAACACTCCACCCAGGGTGGGAAGAGAATTAATACATAGCCTCCTGAAGTCTGACAGAGACATCGCTGTCATATCCAGAATGACTATATCATGAACGTACGCTTGTACATAAATATCCAGTGCGCCATTTATTGCCAAAAGGTCATCAACCACCAGGGATCACAACAAATTGGATAATACTCCTCCCTGAGGGTAGCCCCTGCCAGACATAAGAGTGACTACTTCCCCTTTTAGAGAAGTGCTGATCACTCTGGCATTTAGCATGTTACTAATCCATTCCGCAATAATATTTGGTACTCCTCTGGCTCTCGCAGCCCCACATAGCGAACTAGTAAGAGCCGCAATAAACGGATCTACAATGTCCATGAAAGCTGCAGCTGCAATCTCTTAGCGGTTCAGATACTGAGTGATCCTCCTGACCAAGTTGTTAAGTACCAGATCGGTTAATTTACCTTTTTGAAAGTCGTACTGATGTTCACTCAGAGGCCTCAGCGATAATACCTCGGTCCTGAAGTATCCATCTAACACCATCTCCAGGGTTTTCAGAAAAAAAGACATAAGATTTATCGATCTTAACAATTTAGGCTGTGAGTTCGATTTATCCACCTTAGGGATGTACACAACCTTAACCTTCTGCCAGCTACACGGGACAACAATCCAGGCCAGACTCGACCGGCAGAGCCTAATGAGGTATGGGAGAGAAATCCACCCCTTGCTGTAACAAGGCTGGCAAGATGCCATCCTCCCAAGGAACCTTAAATGGCTTAAATCAGCGAATCGCCCACGTAATTACTCCGGGTTTGATGATCGTTCTTGTGTTCTCCCATTTGTTCTTTTTTAGCCTTTTAGCACAGCCATCACTGATATCAAAAAACCGACAATCTGGGAAGTGTGCTCTTGCAAGAATCTCCAACGTCTCTCTTCCAGAGCCCGTGTACTGTCCATCCGGGCCTTCCATAGATCCAATGGACATCACCGGGTCTCTGGCGAGAACCCTATGCTGCCTTGCACTAACGGGGGTACTTTCCACCTCCCCGCAGAACTTGCGCCAAGACTCTCCTTTTGCCCTCCTAATTTCTTTATTATACGACGTTAGAGTAGAACGTTAGTGGTCCCATTTGCCAGTATTTTAAGCTCAATTAAAACGTTTCCGAACTTCTCTTCTGCATTTTTCAAGGGTAGGATTCCACCATGAAGTTGTGCCATTTTGAGGCTTTCTCCTTTTGGGCAGTTATGGTGATACGCTGACTAAAATTACGTAACACAAGAAAAAGTTACCTTTCGAATGTGCAGGCATTTTGCAGTTTCGGTGAAACCAACCATTTCTTCAGGCGAACAAACTTTAACAAATGGAAAATCTGAATTTTTGGCAAGCTGGGCAGCTAACGCAGTTTTTCCTGCATTAGGTGGGCCTTCAATCAAGACAGACACTAGACCTGGAAAAACACATCGCATTATTTTTTTAATATAACTATAAGACATGATATTAAATATACTACATTACTGAATAATTTTAGAAAAGATAGCTTTATTTGTTTGATCAGTTTTATTTACAATCATTCATACACACGATATTAGATGAGTTTATGATCAGAAAATTTATCATCGAAATATACTGAACGACTGAGAAAATGAAGATAGAGTATCAGTATTAGAATCTACTTCAGTATCCATGCAGAAGTGCGGTAAATTACGCATTACCTGAGGTATCAGTAGCTCTTGCTTGTTGAATGAAAAGCATTCCATCTTCCAATATATTTGCAACTGGCGGACCCCAATTGATAATTCCTCGCGTCAAAAATTGATTCAATATTTCTTGGGCAGTTCCAAAAGCCTAAAATCTGCCATCTATAAAACTCAATATTTTTCCTTTGATACTACTTACAGGCTTGATATCATGTTCAAGAGCGTGCAAAAAATCAGATCTTGTAACAAGGAGTTTTTCGATCGCCTCTGGATCCACTTCTACTTTGCTGGATGCTTTAATCAATCTATTCATTGCTGTAGATTGAGCTGCTCTTACTAAACCCTCTAATTCAGCACCTGAGAAATTTTTTGTCAGGGTAGCCAGTTCCTATAGAGGAAAAATAAAGATAAAAAAATAAATTTTACTCACATATGAAATGATTTTCCAATGATTAAATACAGTGGATAGATTCATATAACTCTAAATTTAAACAATGAAATTATTGTGATTCCTTCATTTAACTTGATTTCAACATTATAACGCTCAAATATCCCAAGTATATATTTTGGCTACCGCTTATGCGTTGCTTGCTTGTATGATAAAGGTTGCTTTGATAGTTTGAGCTTTCACTTAGACTGAGCGAATGGAGTGCGGCATGGCTGAGCTTAGACAGATATTCACAACTTGATGGGGCTCAGACCTGAATACTGGAAAGCCATGTGTTGAATGATCAAAGAGAATAATAACTCTGGATACTGGCAACTTCTAGTTTCATTTAGCCTTCCTGTGGTAATAAGGAGCTCCTGAAGAGGAGGCCATCTTTTCTTATTCTTATCATAGGACTAAGAAGCAGATATTCAATTACCCAGGGAAACATAGGCCACTTCTTATACTGTCGAAGGCTCCTCGAAAACCACAAAAGATAAAGCAAAGGCTCCAATGTTCAATTCATACAACAGAAACATCTAAAGAAAATAGGATGATCAATTACGACATCTGCAGATTCTGCAAGTAGGAGCAGGCACGCACTGCGCTTACTGACTGAGCTCTAGGATTTCATGTAATAGGAATGAAGGAATATAATATTCCGGCGAATAATATCATACACTTTATTGGGGATAGACTCTAAGCTCACTAAAGGAGAATGTACAATAGATACTAAGAGTCGCAGAGCCCTGCCAAGTCAACTCCAATTATTGACGTAGCTATAACCTGATAAATACTTGAATTATAGCTACATGAACTTATTGGAGTATTAAACATTAGAGAATTCAACGGCTGTAGACTGCCAACGTTAGCAGTTCTCTTTATATGTAGTTATGTTTGCTGTTGAATTCGTACCAGGCAATTTAAATGTTAGGAAAGCTTTGTACACATCATCAAATAAAAATGGCAATTACACAAGCTGTATCTGATAGATATGTACATAGTTCAGCATTTGTCATTACTGCTCAGGCGCTTGGATGAGAATGTCGTCCTCTACCCTTCAATTTCTTCAGGTTGTGTTGCTCAATACTCTAACATTGGAGGATATCCTATGTACTTAAAGGTGTGCTTTGGTACCGTGTACCACACACTCTCACAATCTTCTATTTTACTAGACTAATTGTCTGATGATTTATTCTATATTTCATTTTTATCACTCAGATACCAGATCCATTACAAGCACAAATAACTGAAATTTATTACTGTTTTACTAGAATTAAACGTTTCAAAATTTGTATAAATTTATTAACTTCGTAATTTGAAATATATTTATGCTGCTCCTCATTTGTCTATACATATTTTTACCTGCGAAAACTTCAATTTTATTTTTATGTTTTCAATTTACTGTTCATATATCTCACAGATATATTACTGTTTCGGAAGGAGGCGCGTAAAATGGAGTGTTAAAATATAACATTTGTTGATAAATTTGAAATAATGTTATAGCTTTCAGTGTCAAGCGTTAATTTGAATATAGTTTCACTGAAAATGTGTCATTTCATATAAGAAAAAGGAGGGTGAAATTTATTTATTCATATATAAAACTGTAAATCAGCATATAGTGCTGTTAACACAGAGTACATCTAAGTTCATTTATTGGTGTAACAATAATAGCAGCAATAATAGTTTTTGATAGATTTGGAAAATGTTCTGATCGAAGTGATTTGTTTCAAATTATTGGGTAAAAGATTGTAGTAATGAATGCTTTGGTATACCGGAGATTTAGCTCCAAGATTTGTTCATATTTTTTTCTGAATTAAATTGTTAGTAGTTCTTGTTTTATATTTATGTATGGAGAAACAGTCTGAATAGAGGAGCCGGACTTTATAAGATTGTTTCTGATTTTGAAAGCAAGTTTGCAGTATTCTAGATTTTTCAATTTTATATCTCTAAAAGTTAAAATTCCTATATAGGTCAATTGTAGGTGTTGAATAGGGTAGATTATATATTGCTTTGATGACTTTGTTTTGAAATCTTTGTACTCTTTTTCGATTAAATTTGTGGTATTTGACCACACTGTTATAAGGTATGAGAATATCTGTCATGAAGGCACATATAGAGGTCATCTGTCTCTAATTTCTCTATAAATAGAATCAATATGTTCATTCCATGAGAGTTTCTTATCAATAATCAAGCCTAAGTATTTATAACATATCACTTTCTTTAATTGTATTTTGTTAATCTTAATGTCCAGAGAATATGATGTTTTTTTCCTGTTGAAGCACATTTATACAGTCTTCACTTATTATCAGTCCGTTTGCTTTTAGCCACTTGTTGAATGTCTCCAAGTCTTGATTGATCAATGTTTCTAATTCTGCTTTGTTTGTTCCATTATACAACAAAACGGTATAATCTGCAAACATGAAGTGCTCAACCTTCATTGTACAAATTACTAAGAAGATAAGCTAGTACAAAAGCACACCGCTTCAGAACGAAGGATGGTATATCATCACACCCAGTCGAGAATCCCGGTTTCAAATTATCGATAACCTCCAAAATTTCACGTAGTGAAACTTGGCAGCCATCACTATTAACGGAGAAATCATAATCAATCTTATTGGGTACTGGTTATTCTTTTCGTACTCCATAACATTCTTTTGTACTCCATAACACTCGAAGCTCCATTGAATTCTTTTAGAATTTTAAATTTCCAAAATGATTGAGGGTCAGAGTGAATCCTGGGCTCCATATTATTGAGGTAATCCGTATAAAGAGAGTGATTTATAGCTAGAGCGTGGTGAAGTGATTGTAGTCCCCATCCCTGCCAGACCTTCTGAATCTACGGTGAGCTCTTTTCTTGCAACTAATCATTTTTACTAACTCCCCAGAAAACCAAGTGGGATGTTTCCTGTTGCTCCTAAAAACTCTAGGTATAAAGAGATCAAATCCTTCATAAAGAATATCATGAAATCTGGCAACGGCAAGGTTGATATTCTCAGAATCGACAGACCAATCACAAGCAGACACACTCATTGAGGCCAACGTAATTGCCCTTAGTAAAATCAAAAGTTATATCGCAGAAGGTTAAAGTCTTTTCAACAGATATTAGAATGGTCAGATCAAACTCAAGAGCTGTATGATGAATGCTATTGACTTGAAAGAAATTCTCGGCTGGACGTACCTGAATAGCGCTATTGTGCGCGAAAACTAGTTCTAAATCACGGCTATTGCTAATCGTACAAATTTGAGATAAGTTGACAAAGTTTGCACTGTCTCTAAAAGTAGATGCCGAACCCCCCTCAACGCACAAAACGAACTCACCATCTCTCCACTCACTTCCCGGAACATTGTAGTCGCCACAGACACACATTTCCAGAATGGGATTTGCCAGGGAAACGTCTTCTACAGCATAACCGTGTGCAGCAGACCCAGGGAGTATGTAAACACCCCAAACCACAAATTCACAAGTATTGTAGGTAATTGAGTGATTAATCACATTAGCCCCCAGAGAAGAGTTCACAAGAATAGCGACACCACCCCCACCGAGTTTTTCACTAGTCTCCCCGCATCTGTCGAGTCGAAAGACGTTGTATTTGGAAGAACACAACTCCGAATCGAGAATGTCTCCATTCAACCAAGTCTCAGTCAGAACTACAATATCATATGAGCATTGTTCGAGCCATATAATCCTCACAAAGTATTCAGTCAAGAAAACTGGATTGCCGCGTGCTTAAATTTATAACTTAAAGTAGTAATTTCAATAAGGTTAAATATTATTGCATCACAATAACAAGCTTTCAAGGACTGGGAGAATTTCGTAAATGTATTTAAATTTTTGATAAAATATCATAGTATATTCTTCTGATAATTGAATTTGAATAAATAATGAAATAAAATATGTAGCGTGATGCAAGTTACATACCTTATTGTCAACATCGGAATGAATCTTCTTGTAATGTTTCATTCGAGCAGTATGTATGTTGAGAATTTCAAATCGGCCGTTTTCATCGGGAAGACTGATTTCAATCTGTACCTCTAATCTTCCAGGTCGTAGAAGAGCTTCATCTATCATATCCCTTCTGTTAGTCATACCTTATAAAAAACGAATATCGATATTTGGAAAATTCTTCATTTTCAATTTCCGATTATTACCTATAACCAAGATATTATTCAATTGCTCAACACCATCGATCTTTGACAGCAACTGGTTGACTACTGTGTCATGGACTCCAGTGTTTCCAGCTACAGAACCTCTTTGTTTGCAAATGGCATCTATCTCATCAAAGATTATTATATGCAATCCACTGTTGGGGCCAGCCTAAAAAAATTAATGAAAATAAAACATTATACATAATGTAAAAATTTCTCTCCACTTTTTTTTAATATCTATAAATAATAATTAAATTATGCTTTTTGGTGAGCGCATCACTTATGAATAATCGGACCTAATGGATTATTTTCATAAATATTTTGGAAAGTTCACCAGATTATTGGAAAACTCTGGAGACACTGAAAGTGTTTTTTCTATGAGATTTTCTGTTTGACCTCAATATTACAACTAATTATTCTTACGATAGATATGAAAAAGTTTTTCATTTCATTCGATTTTCGGAATGGTCTTGAGCGTGTTTTTCGATGCCGTTTTTATCTATTCAATCGAGGCAAAACAATGAACACAATTTATTTTTTGAATTTCCAGATCAGCCGGAAATCAAACGGGGCCAAATCAGGTGAATGGGATAGTTGCGGAACGAAATGATTGATGAAAAGCCGCCAACAATCAAAACGTGTATGGAATTCTCGCTTAACACTTGGAGAAACATAATGAATAAATGATTGGTTTATCACTTGGCAAAAGGTTTCACAAATATTTATTAAAATACTCGACATATGTTTCGGAGTATTAACCCATTATCAAGAGTAATACAATACTAAATTCAAAATTCATTACCAAAAATTCACAAGGTAGATTGTCCCATGAAACCTATTGTTTCATATGTAGGTGATCCACCTACTAAATTATGTAAATATTTGAACAACGTACTTCCAAATTTGATACAACACAATCCAATTTACTCAATACAAAACTCTCTAGAATTAACCAATCACTTGAGATCTCTAAAAATTCCGATAAATGCTAAATTAGTATCCTTTGATATGATTAATCTATTATAATAAAAATAACCAATATAAAACTATTATATATTATATAAAAATATAAACTAATCACTTAATCAAAAAGTGTTAGATGAAGCATCATCGTTATGAAAAACGATATGATGATTTTTGACTTGCTTGGACATGAATTTTTGCAACTCTTCTACCAATTTTTGTACTCATTATAAGACTTGAAAAATAGACTTTCAGAGGCAAACACGAACAATTATAAATTTTTCGTGCTTGTTTCATTGTTGGAGCAATAGATTCTAAATTAATGAAATTTTAAACATATCCGCAAGATTATGCCAACTCAAGAAATTGAAGTCTTAATACTTTTTGATCGCAGAGGCATGTCACTATATCATCGAAAATTATAGAACAAGGGATAGTCATTGCTCAAATGATATCAAAATCTTAAATGTATACTGAACTAATTCATTTTAGAAAAATGTTTTTGAAAAATTGCTCACTTCGACTTACATCGCCACTTCAATTAGCATTTATAGTTGAGCCAAATTGTTATTGCTAGATGTGATAAATTCCAATGAGAATAAGTGTGTAGTTATGGGTAATGAACTGTAGGGATGTTTTTAATTTCTTTTTGACTTACGCAGTGCCAAAATCAGTGATTTAAATAACTGTCAAAATGAAAATTTCATAAATATTCAGGGCTAAAACTGTCGTTTTTCGAGCCACCATGCTCTAGAGACAAATTTACTCAGATGCAACTTTTCACGAATTATCATCGTGCTAGATCACTGATGTGGACATATACACCAACACTCATCCTTCCCTTAAGTTTAAAATTTTCATTTCTTTTCGATTAGTTTCTTGTCGAGTTAACATCCACGAAATCTTCAGTTTTTAGTCTATTGATGGAGGTTTTGTAATTTGTGAAAATAAGCCTGTGCTCTTCTTCGATTTATACAGGCTCTCATATAATATTTACAATGTTCAAAGCTACCTTCTGGAAAGACAAAGTACTAAAGTAAATATAATCAAACTTTTGAAGAGTCCCGATTTTGGAGTAGTTTAGTTTAATTTTTGGAGATCCCCTGTTTCTGAAGCAGAAATCTTTCAAATCTTGGAGACACGAAACTTTGGACAAGCATTTATTTCCTGTGAGAAACCCAACATCGTAGAGGAAATCATCATCACCAGTACTGATGTCTCTGTAGATTTGCATGATTTGCGTTTTCAAGTTTTCAAGAGCTCCCACAAACCCTTTTTCATTACCTGAATAGCGTAATTTTTTTATGATATTTTAAATTTTCTCGTTGTTAGTTTAGCTAAGCTTTAATTGAAGGAGTTCTTTGGCTCTTTTGGAACTCAAATTTCAGGTAGTTCTTTGACTCTTCAGGCATAGAAATTTTCAGAACTTCGGTTAGTGTCCAAATTTTACATCCTTTCATTTGTTTATTTATTTATTTTTATTTATTGATACAAGCTCAGCAGGATTACTCCCAATTACAGAGCCGAACAAGTATATACAAATTTGCTCAAACCTAAAAAACAGATTGAAAAAAAAACTTTCAAAAACAATAATGACATAAAACGCATTGATAATGCAAACTCAAATAATAGAAATACACACCAAACAATCAAAACAATTTAAGTGCCTGAACTAAGTTTTGCTAATAGGTTTCTTTCATTTGTAGATTAACAGTTCATTATATCCCTCTCATATTAACTGAAGCTGAATTCCTTTGAGTTTTCATCCAATAGTCTGGTATTGCTTGCAGAAAGGTTTGTAGCATTTAGTTTGTAGGTTATTTTGTTGAACCCACAACTTATCAGTTTCAAGCTACATAAAAATGGAATTCTGGTTAGCAACCAGAGGAAACATAAAAAATGCATTTATGCGGTCCCCACTAGTTCCCTATGTGGGATTGTAGTCAGTTTTGTGGCTGGAAGGACTGCCCTCAGGGAGGAGTATTATCCCCTCTGTTGTGGTCCCTGCTGGTTGATGATCTTCTGGTAATAATTGGCGCAATGGATGTTTATGTAAAAGCGTACACTGATGAAATAGTCAATCTGGCTGTCGGAGATTACAGCGATGTTTCCGTGAAACTTGAGGAGGCTATGTCACCAATTCAAGGGTGGTGTGAGGGTAAGGAAAAGGAGAATATTTGTTTCTCCCCAGACCCTGGGTAGAGTGTTTATTCCAGTTGCGGAGGAAGCAAAACATCCTTGGATAGTTTGCTCACGTGGAATTCGCATCTGGAAAATACAATACACAAGGCTATACATTCCTTATGGGCATGTCAAATGACCTGTGGAAAGAAATGGGGTCTTGCCCTAGCAATTTCAGTGGCTATATGTGATCAATCTCAATCCCAACTCAAACTTTCTAAATTGCAGAGAAATCATCATGCGGCCTGCATGATGATTACTGGAGCTTTTCGCTCTACACCCACTGCGGCCATGGAACTGATATTGAGACTTGCCCTTCTTCACCTGGTGATTAGAGGAGAAGCTAGAATGGCTTCCTACAGATTCCATCATCATTCCACCATTTCTCGATGGTACGGGTATGTTCAGCTTCGTGCCTGGCGCTTTACAGACTGAAATCAGGGACAACAGGATGCCGAGTATGAAGTCTGAGATAACAATACCTAAAATCAATATGGAGCTGCCATTCCAGATCATCATTCCTAGCAGACATTAATGGACCAACTCCAAGGACTATCTACTTGAGGGTCCTTGTTGGTACACAGACCGTTCCAAAACTGCAAAAGGTGTTGGAGCTGGTGTCTATGGTTGAGGTGCTGCCAAGAAACAGTTGATCTGTCTTGGCGGGCTTGCGACTGTTTTTCAAGCAGAAATTTTCGCCATTGCTAACCTATTGGTTGCAGAGGGACTTACAAATAGGTCAATAAAATCATCACCGATAGCCAAGCTGCACTGAAGGCATTGGCAAGATAGATAGATATTTAATAGTAATTAAAACCTTACATGACATATCAATTTACAAGAGAACATTCAGCATAAATATTACAAACAACTCAATACATAAAATACATACAAACGACTCTACACTATCAACAAAGAGAAACAAGCAAATCACCCATTACGTAAAATTGAAATGGAAAAATTCGTCTATTGAGTAAAAGCATCGGTCCAAAAACAATTTCTTCAATTTAGACTTGAATCGAGACATTGGAACTTACTGATATTTGCATGAACATGTATGACACAGTGATAAATGAAGACACAGGCGAGGGTAAGTATTTTACAGCTTTTAAAAAGACCTCTGCAACTAGTCAATTCTTGTCTTCATCGAGGTCTCAAAAATCTTTAAAACAGCTGGCTATATCGATATTGTCTATAATTGGCGCAGTTGTTTACATCCCCTCTCTTGAAGACACAAATTGTTATTGCAGCCTTCAATTTATCTGGAAATACACCCTCTTCAAATCATCTATTCACTACATAAGCCAGTGGGGCAGCAATTGAATGTATTACTTTTTTGATTAAATCAACGGTTATCCCATATACATCTTGAGTCTTTGTGTTCTTGAGAGAACTTGTGACGTTTATGATTTCTTCTTGATCGGTTGATTGAGAATCCTTCATGTAGACTATGTGCAGAAGAGATAGAATCAATGGAACATGTTACATGCGAGTGCCCAACTGGGGACAGTCAGAATGGAGAAACTTGGATCTAACAAACTGAAGCTGACTGAGCTTATTAAGCTCTTGCCCACAAAGATCATATCCTTCACAAGAAGAATGGAGCTTGTGGGTGAAATTTAGGGCAGAGGGTGCCACAATAGACCAGTTGCCGCAGTGGCCGGAATGATAGACAGCCCCCACTCATAATCCGTACATTTTATATCTAGTACAATTTGCAGCACAAGGAGTGCCCAACTGGGGACAGTCAGAATGGAGAAACTTGGATCTAACAAACTGAAGCTGACTGAGCTTATTAAGCTCTTGCCCACAAAGATCATATCCTTCACAAGAAGAATGGAGCTTGTGGGTTAAATTTAGGGCAGAGGGTGCCACAATAGACCAGTTGCCGCAGTGGCCGGGATGATAGACAGCCCCCACTCATAATCCGTACATTTTATATCTAGTACAATTTGCAGCACAAGGACTGCTGTCTCTGCAGATAAGTTTGCCTGATTTGTGTTTTCAAGTTTTCAAAAGCTCCCACAAACCCATTTTCATCACCTGTATAGCATCACTTTTTTATATTTCAAATTTTCTCGCTATTAATTTAGCAAAGCTTCAATTTAAGGAGTTCTTTGGCTCTTCTGGGATCCAAATTTCAGGTAGTTCTTTGACCCTTCAGGCACATAAATTTTATATAAAACTTTCAGAACTTCAATTAGTATCCAAATTTTACATATCCTTTTATTTATAGATTAACGGTCCATTATACCCTCATATAATAAATAAATAAATAAATTCCTTTGAGTTCTCATCTAATACTCTGGGATTGCTTGCTGAAAGGTTTATAGCATTTAGTTTGTAGGGTTATTTTGTTGAACTCATAACTTCTCACATTCATTCTAAATAAAAATGGAACTCTGGTTAGCTACCAGAGGACAATAACAAAAAATGTTATAGAACATTACAGTTTGTTGGTTTGTCAAAAGTTAATATATAAATTTGTGATGTAAAAACATTACCCTCTTTTCTTCTTCCTCAGCTTCAGCGAAAAGTCTTCTTACATTAGCTTCAGATTCACCCACATATTTATCAAGAATTTGCGGACCATTCACAATTTTTGGTTCCCGAGCATTCAGCATTTTTCCTATTTGCCTAGCCATCAGTGTTTTACCAGTACCTGGAGGTCCATACAATAATATTCCTTTAACATGTTTGCATCCTAACTGCTCCACAATTTCAGGAGGGAAAACACGAGAAGCAAAAGCCCTCCTAAATATAGCATTGAATTCATTGCTCAGACCACCAATTCCCATCTTTTCGAAGTCCCAGTCTGGGTTGATGATGGATTGACGAACTACTTTCCTAGAGGAAATGGACGATTAACATGCAATAATTTAAATTTTACTCTTTAACAAGTATACAGGGTGTTTCCAGAGTAATCTGAAATATCGTCATGAGCTTTTTGTCATAAAACTCTTTTCTATAAACAGGTATGTACTAAACCAGCACTGAGTGTAAGTGAAATTTATTTCAACCTACAAATTTCCAAATCTAATAAGAAAGAAGATGATTTTCAACAGTTGTTTATGTTTTAAATATAGAAAAAAGTGAGGTAAAGAAAATTTGCATTTATATTTCTACAATCTGAAAAATATATAAAACTGAGGACAGTTGGGCACAATCTTTTCACCACAATAGTTATTGTCCTCAGGATGCTACTTGACCTAGTAATTTTAAACTAGGGTTGAATTAGCCCCTTGCCGAACTCAAAACCACTGGCAAGTTTTAATAAAATCAATTAGAAGATAATAAAATATTCATGACAAAAATTGACGCTTGGTATAATGGAAAGGAAGAACTTCAAAACATGCTTATTTGAACTTATGAATTACTCATGACTATATTTCACCCTGTATATTGCAAAAATATGAAATGACTGATGAATTATATGTTTTTTATTCACCCTTTGGATTTTCCAACCAGATTCAAAGATGAATTTTCAGCTTTCTCAAAGGTAATAACACTATTTGGTATCAATTGTGCTATTTTAGCTTTTCTTGGTTTAGCATCACTATTTCTTTGCATAGAAGCTATATTAATAGCTACAAATGAAAATTGTGAGTTTTGTATATATTAATGAAACAATTATATCACCTTCAATGTCTTTTACTACAAGAATCAACATCCTTTTGTCCTTAAATTGAAATACTAACTGTTGTCCCACTGAAAATATTTGATTCGGAAAGGAATATAAGAATTCTCTTGCCATTTCATCAGTATCATACTGTTCTTGAGTAATACTGAGAAAGAATTGAGAATTATGAGTATTAAAAATTTCTCTGATAATGAATGAATATACCTTTTTTTTTGCATGAAATCTGCTTCAAAAACAATGGTAGAAATGTAATCTTCTGGAACATAAGGGCGAACATCAATTTCCTGATTTAGTGACAGTACAGCCCATTTTCTTTGAGGTAAATTGAAACCAATGTTATTTCTAGATACTTCTGGGTGACTTCTTATTGAGAAAACAAAGACTTGTCCACCCCCTGTGCTGACTTTAATATGCCTAAAAAATTCTGGTAATGCTGGATAGACACGTATTATAAAATCAACTCACTTAGTAGAATTCACATTGAAATCTCCATCATTTACTATTGCACAATTAGTTATCATTAGATCATCTGTTGGACATTTTGCTACCTTGAAGGCCTAAAACATAAATTCATTTCAAAATATGAAAATACTAAATCACATAACCTATTATTGGAAATACCCGTAATGGAAATTAATGCAAATTAATTCTTACCATAGTTACTATACAAACTATTGCTTTACTAGCAACAATTTCAAATTATTTGTTGAGATCTGCAATGCGCCTATTTCAAATGTTACAATAAAATCAATACCGTATTACAAGTTCATAGAAATTCTAATAAGAACCAGTCTGTCATTCTTTTTTTCTTAAGAAATCTTATCTTGTCGATTCTAACCATATCTTTTGAAATGTTATGTACAGTGCGTCCCGCATTAGTGGTATTCATTGCTACTGCTTCAGGTCATGTAAAAATATGAAGAATGGCCCTTACAGTAGAGTCGAAAGACATTTAATGTTCGAAATAGAGGGTGTTGAAATTTCGGTTTCTTCAATATATCTTCTATTTTTCGAGTTATTTAGCCCAAATTTAAAATGTAGGTTAGTTTTAAGCGTCTACATCTCTACACGATTTGGTTTTCCGCTTTGTTGTAAAATTTACACAATTTGGCTTTCCAAATTGCTGTAAAAATATACAGGGTGATATTCGCAGCGGTTAAACATCTTTTAAGCCCGCAGAGCTTATTTTCAGTTCACCACTGACCATACTTTTCATTAGCCTATTGATCGGAAACTTCTTTGACTCGTCAAAATTTTGATAAAACGTTTAGTTTCTTAATGAAATAATTCTTTTGCTTAATACGATGTGCAAAAATTGCTACCAAGAAAATTTATTTTTTTCGAAAACTAGACGTTTTATCAAAATTTTACAAAATATAAGAAAGTTTCTGTTCATAAAACGAACGGCAAGTGGCGTACTGCAAACAAGTTCTATGGGCTGAAATAGTGTCTAACCCTAGAAAAATACTACCCTGAAGATTTTACTGGAAAACCAGATCGTGTAGACCTTTAAGAATATCCTAATTTTTGAATGTGGACTAAATAAGTCGAAAAGTAAGAATGAAACAAAATGTAGCCGAACCAGATTCGGTGATTCGTTTACGTTTTCTAGGCTTACGGTCCTAACCGATCGCGACCAAAAAGTCATCCTTTAATTTCAACGAACTATGTAGAAATATTTTATTGAGTTGATTTTATAGTGGACGGAAGGTGCGTGTACGAAGGCGCCTGTGTGCCTCGTTCTCGTATTCAGACTTTTGGGGTTCATTCTAATCTTTGTGTACTTCGATGGATTGGAGCTCCTGATTCATTTAGCCTTTCTTTGGTAACACCACAATCAAATATCTTTTATCCGTTACAGGACCGAAATGTAGATGCATATCTTTCTAGCGAAAGCATGGCTAGATCCCATTTTATTTCAAGTACTCCGAGGTCAATCCTTTCGAAGTATAAATTAGAAAATCCAACCATCGATGTGGGCGATGGAATAACCTAAAGAAAATTGAACTAACCGGCGATAATACAAGCCGATCCTGCCATAGGAGAAAGGATGCACTTCATTTTTCGATGAAGTGTCCTGCGCTCTAGAATCATATCTGATAGAAACAACGGCGTATAAGCATATTCCGTAGGAAAGTATCGCTTACTTTCTACTCTAAGCTTAGAACAGATTCAAATGGTGGTAATAATATGGCAGAGTCAATTTTAGCTATTGACGTAGTCATAACCATTGTATAAAACACGTACTGGTTCAAACCTTCCAATCGTTCAGGCTAATTAGTACTATACTTACTGACAGATTTTAATAAAATTTATTTTTATCAAAAAACCTCATTTGAATGGTCAAATCCATTTTAAGAATCAAATGTAGTAATCATGATAGTCCAAGAATACTTATTAAGATTGTATAAATTCAAGTATTACATTCAGGAACGTTTGCTGACCAAGATTATTAGTTTTGATAAACACAGTACTTTAGTTTTTCTCTTAATTCGTGACTTCTTTACCTTCATAATGGAACACCTAGTTAATAAACAAAGTCAGCGGCATACATTGATTAGATCAAAATAAAAGGTGTAACAAGTGTATTCAGGACGAAATAAAAAACAAATTTCAGTGTTTAAAAAAGTAGATAAGTTACAGCAATCACCGTTTCCAAACCTATCAGAATGTATGTTTTTAGATAGTAAAGATATTCAAAGTGCTTAATTTTAGCCCAAAAATCCTATTTCATCGAAATTTTTGCATCAACTAGGCTGCAAGCTAAGATTTTCGTTAGATGGAGGTTCTTAGAAATATATATGTATATACAATATTCAGTTATTTATTGCTTCTATTAATTAACGAGGTCTCCATTGTTAATATACAAAATAATTTTTCAACTTTGATCAGCAATTTTCATTTAGGAAAATATAAAGTGTAAAATATATTTTTGAAATAGATGCTATCAAATCAGCAATTTTATAATTTGTGTTTATATTCAAAAGATTAAAACATGATGAATGATATTTTAGCATTAGCCAGTATTATAAAGAAAGAGTATTGCAAATGAATCTGGAAATTTGAAAATTGAGAACAGGAAGCATAATAATTAATACCGAGTTGAGACAAAGCTCTATGAAGGTTCTAGATAACTGCAAAAAATTTCATAAAAAAAACCATTGCTCTCTTCCTGCTTAAATAGAACAATCAGTGAATTGAATTGAATTGAATGAAACTGAACTCTGCACCAAATATTGGTGCAGAGTATGGGGCTACGGAACCTATGGACGTAGGAGGAACAGCCGGAGGGGCTGTTCCGGAGCCTGACCCTTGCCTTCCCGGCAGAACAAAATCTGTTGGAGAGAGGGGGACCGGAACTTGATGTTGTGCTGTGGCCTTCCTCCCACGGAAGTTCCTAAGGAGACGCATGCGGCTGAGGACCGTATGCGAGTCATAGGAGTCCGAATACACCGACGGAGAAGGGTCCCTGCCATTCTTTAAATGACAAAGGATATAATTACGTAAACGCAGATAAACTTGCATCACTGCATAGCCGTAACTGATATATTAAGTTCGCGGCTTGTAAAAGTGCATATATTTAAATCACTAATACAAGAGCATTGACCAAGGAACGGCGTGGTTGGGGGTCTGATGCCTGCGATGGAAATCTTTTCTACTGCAGGAACGGCCTGACGTCTAGGACATGCGTTCTTGTCTCTTAAAGTATTAGAACTGACATATTACCTAATTTCTGTTTCAGAGACCTGGTAGCAATCAGAATCCAGGAAGAAGGCTACACAAATAGTACCTTTGTGGTATGCTCAGCATACTTCCCCTACGATTCGCAAACACCTCCTCCAACAAAAAAAAAACTACAGGAATTGGTGAACTACTGTAAAACGCAAGACTGGCCACTCATCGTTGGTTGTGATGCCAACGCTCACTATATTGTATGGGGAAGCCGAAGCAACAACATCAGAGGAGAGAAGCTAGTCGAGTATTTCTACAGCACAAATCTTACACTCCTCAACGAAGGAAACGAAGCAACTCTCTTCATACCGAATAGAAAAGAAGTCTCTGACCTGACTTTATGCAGTCCAAATTGTTATGCATTTAATTCAGATCTTCAGATCCTATCTAGCCTTGGGATACGTTGCGGACCCCTAGAAAGGATTCGGGTCGTGTTCATTCCCAAGCTGGGCAAGATCGTACATAAAATCACCAAATATTTTAGACAAATAAGTCTAACCTTCTTCCTACTGAAGACTATGAAGAGACTAGTAGAAATATATTTTAGGGAGAATATCCTAGCGGAGCGCTCCCTACATATCGCTCAACATACCTACGAGCAAGGTAGATCAGTCGACTCAGCACTACTCTCTGTAGTAGGGTATATTGAGAAAGGACTGGAAAAAGGCGAAATCACTCTAGGAATATTCCAAGACATAGAGGGAGCTTTCGACAACATACTTTATGATGGATAGACGAAGCTATCGTAAATAGATGAGTAGACAACACCATACCAAGGTGGGTGGGACGTCTGCTGTCGACCAGACGCATCGAGGCTGACCTTGGCGAGTCGACCGTCCGGTGGATCGCCAGCAGGGGATGTCTTCAGGGGGAAGTACTATCTTCTCTTTTCTGGAACCTCGTGATGGACGGGCTCCTGGTGGGCCTCCCTGATGCTGGGCATTTTGCGGTGGGTTATGCCGACGATCTTGTACTCCTTGTTCGTGAAAATAACCTCAGCACCATATGCGAAGTTGTACAGAACGCTCTGCCAATGAGTGAACAATGGTGCAGAAAGAACGTCCGTTAATTTAAACAAAACAGACAAGATTCTATTCACTCGAAAAAGAAAATTACTGCCTTTCAAGGTACCCATTATTTTTAACGAGGAACTAACACTAGTAAAATATCAGGTGTGTTGCTTAACACCAAACTAAATTGGGACATTCACATCGAAAGACGGGCGCAAAACACACTCTGGGCTTGTCGGAGATTATTCGGACCCAGATGGGGACTTAAACCAAACAAAAAA
This sequence comes from Cryptolaemus montrouzieri, assembly GCA_013387265.2. Lineage (NCBI taxonomy): Eukaryota > Metazoa > Arthropoda > Insecta > Coleoptera > Coccinellidae > Cryptolaemus > Cryptolaemus montrouzieri. The sequence goes on along the minus strand of JABFTP020000021.1, from coordinate 93,310,630 downwards.
TAAACAAGCTCCAAAAGCAACCATATCTAGCAGTGACGGCAGCCTTAAGATCCGCACCCATGGCCTCTATGGAGTGTATGCTGGACGTCCTTCCACTACACATAATAGTGGAAGAGGCGGCCATGAGAGCCTCTTTGGAGGGACAGAAATTCAACTTCTGGACACTTCATTCTTCAACAAAATTAGAGAACTCCGACCGGATCTTCTCACAAGAGGAGATTAAATGAGAGCCACCTACCACTTTGACGAATCCTTCAAGGCCGTCATTCCACCAAAAGATTTTGATCCGCGTCCCACGCCTTACTCACCCCACAGGGCTCCACCTGCTCTACAGACGTGTCCAAAACCGGGATGGGTGAAGGCATCGGTGTCCACGGCCCGAGGGCAAACAATACGATTGCTCTAGACCACGTCGTCGTATCACACATAGAAATATTTACCATTCTCCGGTGTGTACACAGGAATTACAGAGACGTATACATCTACATATGCTTTGACAGCTAGAACGCCCTGGGATATCTGAAAGATCCAAGGGTTACATCCAAACCAGTTGACGAATGCAAAGCAGCACTTCGACAACTTAGTACTACAAACAGAGTTACTCTGCTTTGGTGCCCAGCCCGTCAGGGTATCAAAGGCAATGAGATAGCAGACAGCTTTGCCAAAAAGGTAATAGCTGTTAGGCCAATGGGACCAGAACCTATTCTGACCTTCATGTTCTCCTTCTTTCAAAACTGGAACACCATCGAGGTCTGAACTATTGGCAAGCATCTCGGAACTGAGATAGTCAAAAAGGCTTGACAAAAAGTCTATTGGGATGGTAGTTGGCCTATTGACGGGACACGCAACTCAATAAACACCTACACGTCATGAGACCGTCTGAAACAACAGTGCCGTGGTTGCCTAGAAAATGAAACAACGGAATACATACCCTAGTGCCCAGATGATCCAGGAGGCCCCCTACAACAGTCTTATAAACTTCATCAAAAAATTTGTGCTAGACTGATGAAATAACACAACACGGCAAGCACAATGGGCCGAAGGGCCTGAGTGCTGCCCATAAGTGCGCCGTGCAGAAAGAAGATTGGCTACTACCAGAATAATTTGTTAATTAGAATAGCAATTATATTTAAGAACGAATAATTGTATAAGAAAGACTGATATGATGTGTAGATTGATATAATAAGCTTTATTGTGGAATACAAGTATTTTTTTTAACAAGGGCTAAAATTCAAAATAAAAGTATATGACAAATATTATAGATGTCTATTTATTTCCTTCCTACATAGGTACATCATAGAGTAGGATGAAAGAACAAATATGTAAAGTAATTTAAAACGAATGAATCAATAGTTTGGTTTTGCTAGATCAGGTTACATGAATCTCAATCCAAGAGTTGGAAAATCTCTAGCTTTCTTGAACATTTCCAGTACAAGTTCTTTTTCCTTTTATAATTGCAATTTTCTATTCTATCCCTCTCAGCTGTTGACATTTCCCCACTTCTATCCTTTAAATTGTTACACTTACTTTAAGCTGTACGCGAGAGTGGTAAAGAAATGTGTTTGTGAAATGCTTCACTTGTCTGGTTCAAGGGTCAGACTAGACCACAACTTATTGTATATTTTGGATCGCAGAGCAAAATCTCAATTTTCGCTGAAATTGAATTCTCTCAATTTACCATATGGTAGACAACATAATTGAATGGAGCTCCATGATTATCATGTAAAGAAATACACTATTAAAAAAAAAAATGGTTAGATACTAATCACCACGGTATTGAATACAAACACGCAAAGTAACAAAATTATTCCTCTTATATCAAAAAAAAACAACACAATCAATAATCAAATCACCAAGTCATATAAACAAAAATAAAACTAAAGAAGTATGAAAATACGTATATTGCTTTTTAAAAATAAAAAACAATTGCCTTAAATAAATCATTAAAATTTACAACAAGTCTGTATATTACAAGATTTAGCAAATTTTCATACATTTATTATGTATAAAAGTGAATGAAACCAGATTGAAAAATTTTCAATTTATTTAGACGTACGCTCAATTGTAACAAAAATCAGTCAAAGAAACAGTACACACTATTAAACAAACACTGCACACTGTAATATATAAAAGGTCTCTTAAATTACACTTTTTACAATTCATCGTGATCTGCCTCCTGTAAAAGAAAGTAATAATTAGTAAGTGAAATTATTGTGTGTATTTATTATAGGACATAACTCCTAAACTCGAGAAAGCTTTATTTGTTATATACTTAAATTATGATTGTAAACTAATCGAATTATCTAGAAGTGAATGAAGAAAAAGTGATATAATGGTATTTGTATTTAAATACAATTAAAAATCAAGCAAAACAATCGGATTCATAAATTCCGCAATTACGCTTTCTTGAAACTTTTGTAAATAACTTCACATATTTCATCAATAAACTTTAATTACCTCTACTGGTGGAACATTTTCATCTTCTTCATCGTTATCTTCATCATCTTCTTCTTCCTTCTTTTCATTTTCCTTGGCTTCTTCTCTTTCAGCTTTATCTTGTTCTTCCTTCATTTTCTTTTCTCCCTCTTGTGTTGCTTTAAGGTTGGAAATGGCCTTTTGAGCATACTCTACATCATCAGTGAGCAATATATTGTTAAATATGGTACCGGATTTGACTTGCCATAAATCTAAACCAACAGCACAAATTTCCTTTTGAGCATACAACTTAGGTTCAGGAGTATATTCTGGATTGTCAATTTCTGGATGTATCCAGGGTCCCTTGTATGCAGGATTATCAATTTGTTTAGGTGACCATTCTCCTTTGTATTCAGGGTTGTCGATCATTGGTGGCTCCCATTCACCGTCCATTTCATCATCCCAATCTGCGGGTTTGGTGGCTTCTGGGTCAGGAATGTGTTCAGGCTTGTCCCAATCTTCAGGTTTTTTGTCATCTGGGTCGGGAATGGTCTCGCGGTCGTCCCAATCCTCTGGTTTTTTGGCTTCTGGATCCTTGATTTTTTTGGGTGGCAAAATGTCCCAGTCTTCTTCTAAGCTACCGCTTTCTTTTTTATCTCCATCAATCAAAACTTCGTAAGTGTTATCTGGTTTAATGATAAGGGTATATACGTGGGTGTATTCATCATCTTTACAGGAAATTTCTTTGTTTATTAAATGATTTTTGTCATTATGGTTTAAGATGACATGCACCTTTTTAGTTCCTGGTCCGCAAATATCAGGTCCGAACATAATTCTGTAAGGGGACTCTCCATGCATATCTTCTTGATTCAACGAACAGTCAAATATTTTGAGATATCCACCACCACAGTCAATCTTTTGTTCATGCTTGACGCTGAACTGGATGACTAGATCTTTTCCTTCAGTTGCAAAGGGTTTGAATTTCCTACTGAGTGCGTAGAAACGAGCATCTTGGGAAGTTTGAAGACCTGGGGAATGGATATGTTCAGTAAGTTTGCCTGAATAACAATAAACAACTTTCATATTGTGAATAAAATACATTATAACAGCTCTTTATTCAAGGAGGATATGTTCCATAAATATGCCGCGAATACAAAACCGTAAATACTTCTAGATATTTCAAAAGTTGATTATCACATTTGATTTTACTTATTTTAACATTATGGACCCAAAGCAATACAGATTATTTTTTTATTTGTCAACAAAGCAGAAGATACATGAGTTATTCACATAATCCAAATTAGCATTACTTGAAATGAAAAATTGAAGTAATAAAAAAAGCATCTATGCTGCTGAAATCGCAAATATCAAAGTAACCGCACCGCTGCGACGTCAATAAGATTAAGAGTTTATAAATACTTTGATATCTACTAGCTGGATTTGATAATTCAGTTGTGTAGTAGTGTAGTATACAGTATGAACATTGATATTATTACATAAAGCAATGTGTATGTATACATAATGTATCTGTAATATTGATACAGTCCAAGTTTTGAATGTGATTATTGATTTATAAGATGAATTGATGGAAGAACTAATTTTACTATTGAAGACTTGAATAGTTCTCAAATGGAAACTCAAGCATTGATATATATATATATATATATATATATATATATATATATATATATATATATGCTTCAAAAAACTAAACAGAGACTATATCTACCAAGATATTCATTTCTGATCAATTTTTGTTTCAAGGGGGACATCTTTTGGGGTACAAAACTTGCCTGAAATATCAACCCCCTAAGCGGGGGTTGCAATCCTTGAACATTTTGAATAGGGAAGATGGGTCGACTGTTGACTCAAAAGAAAGGTGGTATCTTTGTCTACATTGCCTTGAACGAATTTCCACTTTTAATTGAAAACTGTGAAAGATACAGGGTGAGCAACTGAAAGATAGGGAAGACTATTTACCTGAGACTATTCAAGTTTCAGTGAGGTAAAATGGAACAGATCCATGCTGATCAATGGCAGTCATCATCAAGTACCATCCTCATCTCGAATTTCAACCCCTAGAGCAGGGGTGACCACCCTTGAAAATTTGGAAGAGGGTAGATGGGTCGAGTGATACCTCGAAAGAAAGGTATTATCTTTGTCTGCATCCCCGTGAACGAATTTTCATTTTTGATTAAAAACTGTAGAAGATACAGAGTGAGCCACTGAAAAATAAAGGAGACTATCTATCGCCCTGAGGTATTCAAGTATTAATGCAAAAAAATGGAACAGATTAATTCCAGATCAAAGGCAGTCATCTTTGATCTAAATGAATCTATTCCACTTTTTCGCACTAATACTCCAATAGTCTTGGGGCGATAGTCTTTTCTATTTTTCAGTGGCTCACTCTGTATCTTCTACAGTTTTTAATCAAAAATGAGAATTCTTTCTTCACATATATTTATATAAACATAGGTCCAAAATATGCTTCCTACTCAGTATGCAGCAGGTCAAACTAAATTGAAATTTTAGTTGATTTTTAAACATAGTTCAAATTCTATGCAGCAGGTCATTGTATTCGAGTAATTTAGCTCTAATTCGTTTAAACTTATCATGTCCAGTGCATTTATGGATGACACGATATTTTCATCAATTTTTTTTCTAACAAATACAACTTTGTCTTTTGGTACCTAGCGTCGTTTTTGAGATCACAAATAAAAAATACATTCTGAGACAACAAAATAAAAAACTCAGAACTATCTATTGTCATTATTCCAGAGCTCATTTAGTTCTTTCGTATTTGTTAAGAAGTATGGAAAACTTGACAAAAAAGAATTTGAGCAAAATTTGTATCGAGAGAAGTATATAAAATTCATATTGTGAAGAAGTAAGAATAATATATTAAGAACCTAATTCAAACATTCAATTCAACCATTATTCCAAATAGTATTACTCGAATGAATCTGAACTAGTTTTCACAAAAATTCATGATTTCGATCAGCCATGAAAATTAACTTAGAATTAGTATGATTGCTTTTGATTTCTTTGACAAAAATTTGATTATAGATATCTACCAGGGCGCCTATTCTTAATGTCAACTTCCTGAGTTTCTCTTACATTTTTTTCGAATTTTCCAAACAGAAATGTTTATTTAAGAAAAGGATAAAATATAACACATATTTTAGAAACATATCTTAGTATATAAAACGTTGTAATTTAAGGTTAGGTTAGATGAGAAAGAAAATGTAGTTTCAAAAAATAACAAAAAGAAAAACTATGTGAAGTAATAATTATAATTATGAAACAAATACCCATCGAGAACAATCAACCCATTAGAAATGATGGTTTAGCGTTACCCAGTACCTTATCAACAAAAAAGGTGTATTTACATAAACAAAAATTACAAACATGTAAACAAGAAGTACGAATATTAAATAATCCTCCTTTCTGATTTTTAACATTTCCTACATCTCAATTTTCCTTTCTTTTCATAATAATAATTTCTATTTTCTTTCTACACATTCCACCTGTTAACATCTTTTCAACTAAATTTTCTTGACATTTTCTTCTCAAGCTTTGGACAGGAGTCATCAAAGATATTTCAATTGTAAAATGCTTTCAATAGTTTGGATTAAGGGTTAGACTACAACAAGAATTAATTATATCCCAGTTTACAAATAAATTTGGAATGCAAACAAAGTAAAATCTCGATTTTTCCTTGAAATTACACATCACGGACATCTTTATTATGTACAAACATGGCATTCTATTAATGAAGCAAAACTAGTTTCCACCAGAATTCATCTGGACGTTTTTGACTACTGCAATAAAATTTGGACGATATGTAGCCTCTTATTTTGAAGCCTTATATTACGAGCTGCACTGAATACCTAATCAATAAAATTTTTAATTGATTAAAGAAACTATAAATTTAACTGAGCAATTTCGATAGCAATTTATTTTGGCTATTAAGAAGTTGAATTGATGTTTAAAAGTAAAATTCATTCATGAGCCAATTACCATTCACCATTTAATTACCACAAAACTAAAACTAGGTGTCTGCTCTTCAGTATATTAGAATTAAGGAGTAAACTTTTGAGATTTCTTGCAGTTGAATTGAAAGGCACAATAAACAAATAGGTTTTACCGCCTCGGTAGCTGAACGGTTAGTGAGCAAGTATGTAGGAATATGCTTAACCGAGGTGCCTGGTACAAATCCGGGTTCAAGTTATGGATGTTCTCCTTGAAACAAAAAGTGAATTTGACAAAGACATACACTGAGTTGGGCACATGGCTACTGGCTAAACCCACATGCCATCGAAGACCAGATAACTTGTAATCCAAAGTGGTGGCAGTTATCATTGCACGGTCTAGGTGAGTGGTTCGGAGTCCACTATAAACTGTAGGTCCATAGATCAAACAAACAACGAACAAATAGGTTTTAGTTACTACTGAGAACAAACTTCTTGTGAGGAACAAGAGTACAATTGTTATGACGAAGCTAATTTCTTAGTTTCAACAGTATAAAATTCTGAAAATTTTAAATTTTCACAAGCTAATAGGAATCTTTGTACCAATTTTTCAGAGAGACCAACTATTCGTGATAAGTTCAATTCAATTCAACTCAAGAGTTGAAATATTATTTTTTTAAGTAGGTACTGGAAGGCTACTTCAAAAATTCATTGTTTTTTGGAAATAGATTTCATCTTCTAGAAAAAAGTACCAACCAGGCAAAATTTCGGTTATTTCCTTATGAAAAATATTTACTCTTCAGTAAGTACATGCTACTTCGAATAAAAATACGCCTAATAGTGAATAGATATGGAATCAAATGAATTGGTAGGCGTAGCATGTACATACTACATACTTCCAATTATTCTACAATTTACAACATATTATATCTAATATTTCTAGGTTGGTTTTACCTTCAATGTCACTGATAGAAGCTAATTGCCCCGAGGTCACATGACAGATGAAACCTTTAGAATATTCATCTAGGAAGTAAACCAATCACAATTTCTTATAAGAATTATAAAAAAGGAGCAGCACAATCCCCACCACATTGGCAACTTTCATTATTTTTAATTAAATAGAATTTGAAAAACTTACTAAACGTTTAAACAAAATTCTAGGAATAATTAAAATTCAATGAAACATTTATTTGAATTATCATTCCACTTGGCAGAGTTCGGCTGTCATTCAGCATGCTTGAATGTCACTCACCTTTATCTGCTTCTTCATCATTGAAGAACTTTCCTGCAGTTCTCACAAATTTTCCGAATTCTTTACCAGGATGTTTGCTGTATATCCAATTTTCTTCCCAGGAATCTGTAAATTGATTTATATTAATTTGATTGATCTGAGAGTGCTCTTGAAAGATCTTTCCGGAATGTTCTCGATCCATACCGGCGAAAATCAATCAAAAGAACTCACCATCATTGAATTTCTCTTCGAAAAATACTTCGGCACTAACGCATGCTACCAGAGCGAAAAGTATCAAGGAATACTTCATTTTGGAACTATGTAATTTCTAAACTCGCTATCCGATTATCGTTTAGTTAACGCCACGAACACAAGTACAAAAGTGCCAAAAATCGTGGAAAGTGAAACGTACTCAAACAGGAAAACCGCTATACCACCGACCGATCTCTTATACGCTATTCCACTCGCACCTATGTATATATACATATATTCTTTCTTCAACGTGTGTCATCAAAAGTTGCTTTATAGGACAGATGGAGCAATTTGATTGGTAGTCACTTCAGATGCGGCTGTATAATAGACTAACGTTAATTGTGCTGCTCTTTCTTTTACACGAAATATGATGAAATGTGAGATTGCTAGGTATATGTTTCCTTGAAACGAACAGTGTACAGCTGGAACATTTCTATTGGATGAAAATAGGAGAGAATTGTTTAGCGGGAATTTGAATACGTAGAATGATAAGAAAGTTTTACATGTATTATACTCGGTATCAGTAATATAATCAACTGAGTGAAGGGTTTATTCATGGCGACTCTATACAGAGGTTTTTATAGATAATTCTGAATGGAAAATGTTATTGCTTAATGAATGAAATGTTAATATTAGTACATAGAATTTGCAAAAAGATAAAACTAATTTTCTATAGAACTTTTTGTTTTGAGATATATAAGATTGAATTTATACTATTGTTATGTATTTTGTAAGAAAGATTATTGTGCAAAATACAAAGGTCTTCATAAATATTTTATGATATGATCCCTATCATTACAAGTTTTATGATTTATCTAGATTTTTGTTGACTTAGGTGACACCTGTAATGATTATTATTGTAATAGGTACTTGTGGATGGATATTCTCAGTTGCCTATGCTTCATCGGATACGCTGTAGATACAGTTACACCCAATTGAAATGATTCAATTCCAAGAGAGTAACATTGAAAAAGTTCATCTCTGAATACAAAGAACTCGATCGCCTACGTTGAGAACAAAAGTAAAAGTATTTTGTAACTCAGTATTTGGTTTAATACAGTACCGTGAAGGTGTAAAATTTTGTCGATTATGGTGTCTGAGAGTTGTTTCGTTACGAATTTGATTTAGGTGGGTAAACTGATTTTATTTATTTGAACTGCTGTATGAGGAAGGGCCAAACGGTAACATCTATTATAAAAACAGAAGTTGTTCGCCTTGAACGTAGACAGACCAAGAAAAGACGGTACCAGTCTAACCGTACAATCAAAATAATATATAATCGGTATAATTTATGGCTCTTGTGAAAAACGTGTAAAGTATGAGGTAATTCCTGAATTTAACAAATAATTTTCCGATAAGTTTGGTGGTTACGAACCTTCATTAAGTATAGAAAGATATAGTCCATAATTTAAATATAGAAATAAAAGTGAAGTGAAGGGAATCTACTTTGTGATTCTACTAGGAACAATAAAAGAACAAAAACAATGCATTTCCTTTAGATCATTGCTTTCACCTAGTTTTAACATTTTGACGTTTGTTTTAGGAACAATAACTCAAGTATTATGTCTTCCACAATGAATGATAGGAAAATTAGAGACGTTCGTGACCTTTGGAATTGTGGAAACGGTCTGGAAATCGACAAGGAAAATCCTAGAATATCAGAAAATATCAGTGACAATAGTAAAAATAAGCATAAATACAAGACTTTAGAAAGGCATCTTAGTATGAAGAAAACCATAAGGAAGAAAATGATGAGAGATTTGAGAGAAATTGGGGATGCAACTGCTGATAATCCTTCAAATCAAAATGCTTTTCTAGAACAAATAAAAAATGATCAGCCACCTCCTGCCAACATAGATAAGCCCAGTTTGTGGAAACGACTGACAAAAGGTTGGGGAAGTAATACTTAAATTTAACAGTATTTATTTTCCAACCCAGTGATATTTTATGGACTATGTATGTATTTTTATGAAGCAATTGAAGGTAACTTTTATATAGAATTTTTTATGCCTTATGGAATTTTTCTCTCCTAATTTTGTGTTTGAAAATGTTTGACTTTTTTGTAGAGTGTAATGTGTAGTATTCAATTGGATAAACTTGAATTCAATTTATAAGGATGATTTTGTGTATAGTTAACGAACGATTTCTGAAAATTGACAGAGATGAGGAGTCATAGGCACCTTTAAATAGGGAATTTGAATTCAAGATCATGAGTCAAGCGGCTCTGTATGACCATAATAATTCAATAGTAATGCAAAAGTTTTCCTTCCATTTTGCAAGTTGATAATTGTGACTGAAGAAAATGCACCTTTTTTAACTTGAATGCTTTTTTTATCATTCCTGATAATTTCATATATAATCTGACAGTTGATATCTTTACTAGATTGTGTAATCTAAACATTTAGTTCAGTAATTGGAAAAGTGGACAAATATGGAACAAATTTCATTTGTGTGTTCAATTTGAGAAGCTAAAATTATTAGAAGTATTTATTTCGGTATACACAATTAACAATAAGTTAAATAAAACTATTACTTTAAGCCATGTTATATTTCCACAAATTGGAAATGAATTGCAACACAATAATTTCTATTGATACAACTTGTGGAAGAATGAGTATTATTCGCAACTCATATAAATATCTAATCAGAGAAAGAAGGAGAGGTGATAACTATTGACTGTAACTGGGAAAACCATCCTGAGCCAATATCTGGATATTCCAATCTGCTGTTTAAACAGATCTATCGAAGACGATGAAGTAGAATCAAACTGTTCATTAACTAGTTCAGCTCAGAAGTTCAAGTTGGCTATTAAGCTCCTAAAAATATGATCAATAGCTAATTGGATTTGAAACAACGCCTAGAAAAATGTATCACGATAGTTTAATAGTAAAAAAGATAGTGTGAAGGTTATTAGCACATTGAGACAAAAAAAACATTGAGTTTTTACAAAATAATTAATCAAAAATCAGAATAAGACCATAAAAATATTTAAATAAGTGGTATACGTCTTCAAATGGCGCAATGTATTTTAATGCGATTTTCATCAATATACAGAATGATTCAGGAGGAACGCTTATTGGTATAAAACATGCATATTTTAGTTGAGAAAAGTTGGGAATTCCAATGATTTTCAATGTGATGTTGTAAAAACATATTTTTGTGCTTTTAAACTGCAAACGCTGTTTAAAACCTACGAGAAAGTTAAAAATAACTTCGTCAATATGTTTAATATGTGTTATATATACAGTCTGGAAAAAGGTATAGATCACTCCTAACAATTAAATAGTCAATAGATTTTATTAAAAACGCTAGCATAGATCTCTCATCTTCCCACCTTTTGACAAAAGTTATTTATAATTATTTTATTGACATTTGTGATTGATATTTTCTAGTGTCAACATGTGGCACGTGTATTTTTGTCTTTATGCTTTCTTGATAATAAAGCTATATTGTATATTCTCTTAGAAAATCAAGTAGTTATTTTTCTAATTCTTTTTGTTCAATTTTACAATTGAACATACTCCATTTTGAAGCGACACGACTGAATAGCAATAAAATCTAGAAGCGTACAACACATGGATATATTGTTATTTGGAAAAAATGTTGATGATGATAAATTTTTGGCCGATTTAAATAAAAAAAACAGTTTATCAAGGGTTGGAAAAATGAAACAAAACAGCTGTTCGAGATTTTTCCATAAAACCTGAAGTCTAAATGATTCTTATTACTTACCATACTTATTTCAAGCAATGTAGTGGATAGGTGTAACGGGTATTCTGTGAAAAACGCCCCAAACTATAGTTTCTACAATTGTTGACGGATTTCAATTAAACAAAAATCGAATTGGATCTTGAATGATATTGTAACAGCTTGAAATATTTTTACTGGTGTCTCTCCCAGAAATACCGGAAGTGGGCTTTTAATGGGACTTTTTGAATTATAACCCCATATTTTCTTCGATTACTCATTCAATATTAGGTGCCTTTCCCTAAGAAACTATCACTTGAAACGCTGTATTTTCCGAGAAAAAAGAAACCATCGAAAAATTTCGGAAGAAGACTCACATTTCTAATTCATTGATGTAAACCGTGGAATGAATGACTGTTTTAGTTGGTGATAAAATTTTTCTGTCGTAGAAAATGTTTTGGTGATCATTTCAATTTGGGTAACTCACATTATTTGGTATTATGGGTAAAAAAAGACCCAGAACGTATCAGAAGATTCTAATGAATCATGGAGTAAGATCTGTAGTGCTATAGCTATAGTTTGCGGCGTTTTTCACGCAACACCGGATATTGACAAATACATTTTATCAGAGTATGGGAAAATAAAACAAAACAGCTATTCGAGATTTTTCCATGAAACCTGAAGTCTAAATAATACGTAGGGCAGTCCATATCTTTCTTCGAATTTTGTAATGATATATATATATATATATATATATATATATATATATATATATATATATATATATATATATATATATATATATATATATATATATATATATATATAGAACTAAACTAATAGTTGATTTCAGCAGCATCTTAATCTGAAATATCTAAAGAAATTAACAAAAGATTATTGCAAATTGTCGTATTCAAGCGTACTAAAAACACCAGTTTTTATATGAAAAAGATTTTCGTTCGAAATTTTCATGACGGAGAAAAGAAAGGTGTATTGTTGTAAGTAAATGAAAAACATGGTAGTTTGTTTAAGGCGACTTCAACTTTGGTAAAGTTTCTTTTGTTCAGCAGCGTTTTATAAAAGGAGATGAGAAAGAAAGCAGTTTAATGAAGAAGAAAATGACCTTTCTTGATGAGAAGACGAACCTAAATCAGTGAATCAGTGAAAATAAAAACACAATCATTCTGACTTCACTCTTCGTTTATCTGTTCACAACTCACTCAGAGCCTAGCTGTTACTGATGTATCAGCGACGCGTGGGACAGGGTTTTCCTTCAGGTTTTCTCTCCCTATTCTTTTAAATATTATAGAAGATTTCGTATGGTTTCTTCTCATTTTCCAGAGTGTGCTCTCTGCAGTCCTCCAATTTCTTCATCTCTTTCATTCGAATAAACGAATAAATAAAATGAAAATGTATTTTAAACGAGTTCAGAATAATGAAATAGTTATAATCAAAAACCATCGAAAGTGAAGTACTTCCAGGTTAGCAAATGTGCAAAATTATGGAATTCATAAAACCTCATTAGCCTCTAAGCATGCTATTATTATTCTGACCAATAATTATATTGTGCTCTATTCGAATAAGTGATTAACTAAATGCCAAGAAGATAGCAATATATAAAATATCATGTTTGAATAAGAGATATTTCCTTTTCCTGCTAGTATAGTTTACTAGAACAATATCTGCAATAACATAAAATAGAATAATGAAAGATTCATGTGACCATTTGTTTTAGATTCTAAATGACTTCTATTTCCGGTTGATTCCTTTAGATGCAGTTAGGGAAATAGGAAAAACTTAATCCCATGATTTAGTTCTGATATGCATTTGTTCCGAGTTTTATGCATAATTGCAGGAAAAAATTTACTGTAAAGTAATTCTAGTTAGGGTAAAGAACGGATAGATGCCTCACATTTTGATATATTTCTGTAATTTAATTATGGTTTTTATGTTTGGCTGCAATTCTGCTTAGATCAAGTTTTATTACTGATACATCGATTAATAGAGGAATCAACTTTTAATGTAAAATATCAAAAGGTTCTTAGGTTGCCAACTATCCTACAAGGGTGGTCAGTTGCCCTTTCGATAAAGGATAGAACCCTTTTAGTAAAATGAAGATATATATATATATATATATATATATATATATATATATATATATATATATATATATATATATATTATATATTATGGAATATTTCAATGAAATTTGGGAATCGGATAGAAGACAACAGTTTGAAATTATCTTTCTATTGGTTGAATGAAACCCTATAATATGAATGTACTAAAAAAAGTACTCACGCTCATTATGAGTTTCAACATTGGGGCAACTATCCGTGTGGGGCATCTCTCCTTGCCTTACCCTAAATGCAAAAATGTCGCAAATTTTGGGAATTTTCCCAAGTTTCCTTAAAGGGATGAAAATATTATGACTTTCTCCCAAAGATTTGTTTCAAGTTATAGAACCTATAATTAAAAGATTGTTTCTCTTTGCGGAAGCAACGTTTTCAAACAGTTTCCCTTGTTCGATAATACATACATAGTTGCGTTTGAATGTAACAAAATCGCACAGATAGCGCTAGAGACTGCCGTTCGACATTAAGTTCTCCCAGGGATTAGTCACGAAATATAAGAGAAAGTATTGAACAAATTAAAAAGTAGTTATTTTCACCAACACCATATAATAACCTATTTGTGATGTAATTTTCTACATAAATTCGCCACATTGATAGGCAGTTTGTTTGGTGAAATTAATATACAGAGTGTTTCAGGTGGTGATGAGCGATGAGTTGCGAACTTAAAGCGGGTTGTTATTTGTGCCTTTTCTCTTTCGTTTACGATATGAGGGCTGCTTTCTGAATTGTTTCGATAAGCCAAATTTTCCAAGTTGATCCGATTTCCTTTGTGAGTTTATTATATGGGTGGATCTTAACCAAATTTTCTTGGAAAGAAAAGAAGAGTAGGGCTGTATTAGAATTGGAAATTTTTGGGCTATATTCATAATTTCACCATGTATATCGATATTGAAAGTTTGAAGAAAGAAGGACTGCATGGAGGCATGGGGTAGTGCACAAAATCATCCCGTAACATTCACACCATTGATTCCATTTCCATGAAGACTTAGAATCAATAGCACCTCCAAATTTGATTATTTAAAAAGAGAAGCAATGCAATGCAAATGTTATTCAATACTCTTGAAAATTATCAATATGTTACTCATTCAACAACACAGAAAATGTTTTATCATAAGTTTTATCAGAAGATTGGCCCAAAGCTGATAATTGAAAATTACTAATTACTATTTATATAATTATATATATATATATATATATATATATATATATATATATATATATATATATATATATATATATATATATATATATATATATATATATATATATATATATATATATATATATATAATATATATACGAGGATGGATTGATAAGTTTCCGTCTTGACCAAGAAAAACAACGTTTTTAAGATTTTTTTATTTCTCAACATAATCTCCTTCAAGGCTGATACATTTCTCATAGCGGTGTTCTAGTCTAGTTATGCCATCTCTATAGGCTGATTCGTCAAGTTCCTCAAAATACCCATTTACAGCGTCGATTTCTTTCTTCTTAATTACCCGCAAATTTCTTACCGCCAAGCCATGTTTTGAGGTTAGGAAACAGATAATAGTCACTCGGACCTAGGTCCGAGTGACTTCTTGCCAAATGAGGTCATTTAATTTGCACCTCGTGGCTAAAATGTTGCAATAAGTCTGCGTAGTATTGACCAGTGAAAGTTTTACCCTTTTCAAGGTAATCAATGTATATAATACCTCTTGCATCCCAAAAAATAGTAGCTATAACCTTGTTTGCCGATGAAATTGTTTTTGCCTTCTTTGGAGTTGGTTTCCCTGTTCCAATCCACTGTTTAGACTGTTGTTTGGTTTCAAGAGTGTAGTGGTGGACCAAAGTTTCGTCAACAGTAACGAATCGGCGCAAAAATTCGCTTGGATTATGCTTATACAGCGCCAAATTGAAGGTAGAAATGGTTTTTCGAATCAATTTTTGGTCGACTGTTAGTAAACGCGGCAACCATCTTGCATAGAGCTTTTCCATATGCAAATGTTGGTGCAAAATATTTTGCACACGTTCATATGACTCTTACAGGTCTCATCTCACGCACTTTTTATCTGCGGTCTTCCAGTACTTTTTTATGAATTTTTTCGATCATATCTGGAGTTGTGATCATCAGATGTGCTCACAGTACTCATTTTAAATTCGGAAACCCACTGGCTTAACGTTTGAATATGATGGGGAGGATGTCCCCAGTGTTGAATCAATCTCTTCTTTAATTTCCTTCGGCGTTAACCCTTCAAATAGAAGTGTTTGATGAAAGCACGGTTTTCCAATTTTTCCATTTTCACAAACAACATCGGACTGAAACTAACCTACAAGCTATTTAAGGATGGTACTGTAGGAAGCCACATATATATATATATATATATATATATATATATATATATATATATATATATATATATATATATATATATGCGACTGCGTAAATTACGACATAATCCTGAAAAACTGGAATATTGTGGTACAAGGGGACCTGTACTAGAACTAATCAGGTCATATCTACAGGATAGATGTCAAATCGTAGAATGGAAAGGGCAAAGGTCAGTTAGCAGAAAAGTCACTAGAGGGGTTCCGCAAGGTTCGTTCCTAGGACCAGTTCTTTTCATCATCTACATTAACGATTTGCTGGAAAATGTACAATGTGACCATGCAAAAATTTTTGCCGACAACACAACTCTTATAAACAGAGCAAGCAACGAAGAAATTTTCCAAGAAAATGATAAAAATTCAATAGTGAAAGCAAGAGAGAGGTTTGAATCGAATGAATTATCACTTAATTTGAGTAAAACACAAAAACTAATACTTACCACTAAAGCCAGGGAGGTGACCTCCCTGAAGTTGTCCTGGACAGCTCATTTAGTTGGACTTATCACATTGATTCATTATGCCGAAAGTTGGGAACTGCGTGTTTCACTATAAGAAGGATTAGATATATTGTCGATGAAAATGCTGCCTTAATAACCTACTGTACTCACTTTTATAGTGCCTGTACGTATGAAATTATTCTGTGGGGTTCAGCAGTGGAGGCAGAAAGAGTTTTCCTGCACCAGAAGAAGCCAATGAGAATACTGGCCGGAGAAACATCAACCACGAGCTGTAGAAACATCTTTAAAACATATCAAATACTTACCGTTCCATCGTGCTTCATACTTGCCGCTCTTTGTTACTTTCATGCGAATAGGGATGATCGCGATAGGCACGGTGACACCCACAACTACCTCACTCCTGGTAGAGAAAGGTACATATTGCCAAGACATCGTCTCGGCAAAACACAGAGGTCCTTCAGTTTTATCAGTACAAAATTGTACAACAAGCTCTCCGACAGCTATAAAAGCTTGAATGCACAACAATTCAAAATTGTTACAAAAAAATTTTTGCTGAAAAACATTTTCCACAGGAATTTTTAAATTTCGTCTCGTATTCATATCTTTCTATAGAATGAATTTATGTATGTGTATATATGTTCACAATGTTTTTATGTTCGAATATTTGTTGGAATTTTATGCCAATCCTTGTATTTTTGAAGGAAAAAAAATATCATATCGTCCGCAAACATGTAATATTTTGTCTTCAAATTTGATAAGTTTTCAATGTAGAGAAGATACAATAAAGGGCCCAAAACCGAACTTTGTGGCACCCCTGAATCACACACTTTTTTTGAACTTCTCACCGACCCACTAAGTTGCACAAACAGAGACCAACCGCACTGAAATGATTTGATCAAATTGAAAGCTGTACCACGAATTCCCATTCTGTAGAGCTTTTTCAGTAATTTTTTATGATTCACCGTGTCGAACGCTTTTTGAAGGTCAACGAAAACTGCTAGAACATGTAATTTTCCTTCTAATGAATCAATAATGTCTTCGACAAGGTCAAACTCTACACTACAAGTATAACAGGGTTCCTGAAATCCGTATTGGTACATGGAAATGTTGAAAAACTCAACGAGCCTGTTTTTTATAACTTTTTCCAAAACTTTTGAGAATATAGAGGTCGAAGCTATAGGCCGATAGTTGCTTATCACTTCTCTTTTTCCTTTTTTATACAGCAGTATTACTTTTGCCACCTTACATGAAGTTGGAAAATTTCCACTTCTCAGTGCATTATTGATATGCTCTAAGTTTCATCTTAATCAAGGGATATATTGTCAAAAGTTCTATGGACGAGATGTTTTCCTCACCGGTCGATGCAATAGGTTTTAATGATTTAATAATTTCATCAAGTTCTTTTTCAGTACATTTCTTCAAGTAAATTGACTTGTCGCACCTTATCTCATTGAATTTCCTTAGGGTGTAACGTTGCTTGCGTTGCATATCTTTGGCTATATTAGAGAATTAGTCATTGAGAGCTACTTCTTCATCCTTTGTCACAGAAGTCTCGTTGTCCAGTACGAGCTTTGTGATATCCCTCGTTTTATTTTTGGATTTATTCAAAGTATTATAGAGAACCTGACATACTTTTTTCATGTTATTTTGTGCCTGGTTCACTTGTCTACTGTAATATTCTCTTTTGGACTGTTTGATCAAATTTCAGGTTTTTTTCAAGTTCTTCAAATTTTTCCGTAAACGTACTATTATTAGGGTGTTTTCTCATTTTTTGTAAGGCTCGTCTCTTCGGTTTATTTTGCGCTGTATTTTGAGGTTGTACCAGTCATTTCTGTTTTGGGTGCTCATATATTTAGTGCTAATGCTTTTCATTTTACCTTTTTTTACAATATCGATAAACGTGTCAATCTCGTCTGATTTCTCTGTGTTTGCTTTCAGGTATGAGGTGAAAGTATCATAATTATACTTAACTCTTTCTTATCTTTTAATCTCTCTACACACCTATCTTCTGATTTAAGGAATATTTTTGAGTATCTTAATTTATGGTCAGATATTGCAGTATCAGTAGTTATCATGTTGCACTTCTTAATTGACTCTGGAGTTAATAAATGATCAATTATAGTGGTTCTATTTCTATTGCGTCGAGTTGATATAAATCATCTATTTGTGTTCTGAATAATATAGTGATTTTCAAGTACAATTTGGAAACAGCTTTTGATATAAAGGTATCATGTTTAAGAAAAAGAATCAACGGTGAGAATGATTCCTAATTCCACATAATTATGGACTAGCTTGGACAGCTTGTCCAAAAATAAAACAAAATATTAATCTGGATATACAGACTGAAATATCTCAATTTTTTCTAATACAGCGTTGTTTTTCTTCTGGGAAAAAATGATGCTCACTCATATAATAAATTCATAAAATCTGATCGAAATTGGATCAATAGTTTGGAAGATTTAGCTCACTGAAAAAGACAGAAAACAACCTATATATCGTAAAGAAAAGCGAAAAGGTACAACTAACAACCTTCTTCGTGTTTGCCACTTGTCCGTTTATGACCGTCTACAGTGATTGTGTGGGTCAGATTGCAGCTCCTGTTATTGCGCACGAAGTCAACAGGTCTCTCTATCCTTGTTTATCACATTTATTCCTGAAGCTTTGTCCTTAATTTTGCGCATCTTGTAAGAATAACAGCTGACCGAATAAACGTTTATAAAAAATTGAAAAATAAATATTTTTTGTTGTAATATAAGCTGGTACCGGACGGAGGAAAAAGGGAGTAAGCGGAAATATCGTCGGGGGTCTTGAGGAATGATTAGTGGAGCGGGATTGTTTTCCCCTAGCAGTAATTCAAAACTGAAAAAAGAAGCCTCGATCAAGCATCGCCCTCTTCCGTCCGAAGGTTGAACATTTTGTTCCCCTTATATTGTTTTTTGGGAAAAATCCTTCTATCCTACGTTTATTTATTGAGCTTTTGAAACAATTATAGATTTTTTCTCTGGCATCCTTAAAAATGGACAGTCTACTGTAACCAGAAATTTTAGAAATCACAATTTTGGGCGTGCATGACTCAAAGATTAAATCCTGTTTATGCTGATACAGTATTAAAAATCAATTGAATTGCTGAGCAAATAAGCTTTTATAGAAATATTCTATAACATATCACTAAATATTGATTCTTTAGAGATTTCTGAATGAGAAGCAAGGTCAGATAAAATTATCAGTTGCAGTATAAGACCGATCGAATTTTTATCCAATTCCTGATTAGATTCTGTGTATGAATTTCAATATTGCGTTATCGCCTACATTTCTCGTCTCTGTTGATTGGTACGTTAGCTCGTTTTAGGTATTTTTTATGAACGTGTTATCAAATTTCAACATTTATATCATTCTGGAAAATGAGACAATAGTTCGAAATTGATAAGTTTAGAGGATTATTACTCAAAATTTTTAATGAAAATCCTTAAATTTGTTAATTGTTTTATTTTATCAACAATTTTCATGAAGTATAAGCCTGCCAAGTTTGAAATTTCTGTATTTCAATGAGAAGAATTATTCAACATTGCGCGAGCTATTATTTCATTCACCAAAAAGGGCTTTATGGGTAGCCCCTTTCCACGGCACTCCTAAAGGTCGAAACACAAAACTTGCTGAAGTTCCAGGAAATATACGAAATCATCAAGTGATCGATAAAAACTGAAACATCCTAAAATTTTGGGGCCTGTTCAAAAAATGAACTAATTTGGCCTTGTGAAACTTTATCAGAATTAAACGATAAGCTCAAAATTAAATGATCTGATCCCAGAATAATAGAACAACCAATTGTTGAATAATTTTCATTGATAACCTGAGTACCTATAAATTCGTTATATAATCACCATTAATGATCACGCATAATTCTGATCAACTATTTCAGCTTGAAATATTGATTTTGTGGGGCTCAATTTATTTTATTATTCTTGAAGTTGTTCTCTGAAAGAGAATCTAAAAGGTTTTAATCTTAAGCATAACTAAAAATAAATATTGTAATGAATGTTTGAAGTTGTCTCATTACAAATTGTATTTCTTTCAGATTTTTGTCATATATTGTGTAACTTATCAGTTTAAAACATGTAGTTGATGAACATTTATTGTTGAGGATCTCTTTTTTCTGTGTTAACTGGTTTAGATGCAGGACTTCATAAAGACACGGGCTAAGCTTCTTTGACCAAAAAGGAACCATTCATATGGTGCAGCAGAAGAGTTTTGTTTGTACACAATCAAAGTGTTTAAAGTAATATTACTGAAGAAAAAATTGCTTACAAAATGCTGAAAAAAGGTCAGGTAAAACTAGACGAGGTAAAATTTCCCGCTTTGACCTATAAATAAAATTTATAATTTTTCCAGACGAAATCATATTTATCTTTTCAAATATATACTATAAGGAATTTTTGTTATTTTAATGCTTGAAGCTTGATACTTGGTCCGTTTCTATATCAAGATATCTGTTGTATAAAGGGTTTCAATCTTGAATATAACAATTCAAATAACTACGTTAGCTTAACTCTTGTGACATACATTTATAATTCAACAACTAGAAGATATTATTTGAATGTATTTAGTTCGTTTTTATTTTTAAGTTTGTATCTCTTGTTCCTATTTTATTTTTTCTGTTTTGTTGGTTTATCTAACTATTTCTTCATAGAACTGCTAATTTAAATGTGCTTATATAATATGATATATTAATATTTAAGATTTTTTGTGATTTTGAAACGTCTATTGTCAAGAATAACATATCTAAGAAACAATGATATTTTTCATTTATTTAAATATAAATGTAAAATACCACTCACTTTATAATCATGTTATAAACTTCACAGGTTCCCCATTGTGTATAGGTATCAGCGAAAAACGAGTTTTTGAAAATTCTACCTATAGAGAATAAAATGGGTTTGAATTTCTTTAAGATCAAATGTTGAGTCAGGTTATTCAAAGCTTGAGGAATTTTGTATCCTGAAGGCGGAAATGGGTGGTCGTTTGTAAAGTGATGAACATGAAAACTCATATTAGAGCCATTCAAAGTTTTTCAAAATTCTTCCTCTGCTGTCATATAGGATGATATCATAAATTAAGTGGTTGTTTTTGTACTGCGGATAGATCATGTAAAAATATGAAGAAACCCCTTAAGGCAAAACCGAAGGATTTTTCGTTTTCTAAATACAGTGTTGAAATTTTGATATTGTTTTATTTTCTTTATGTCTTTCACTTTTCGAGTTATTTGATCCAAATTTGAAACGTAGGTTACTTTCAAGTGTTCAGGCGATTTAGCACACTAATTTCTAAAAAATTAAAGGCTGGTTTCTCACCTCACAGAATTTATTGACAGTACGCCACTGACCATTTTTATTATGATTATGATCTAGGAATTAATAAAGGAAAAATTTAACGTTCAATTACACTATTGTTTATGTTTATCAGATGTGCTTTTGCTGTGGAATGATCAGATAGTTTTGGATTGGATAGCAATTTATCTTACAGATAATTTGAAGAAATTTTGAACAGATGCAATATTTTTCATGAATTCTTTGAAGAATATTCACTGACTTTGTGTCATTACCAGAAAGTGCATCACCTGAAGGAATTTTCCGACAAAAACAAACTCTGTAATTGCCTCAACAACAAAATGGAAATAGGAAAATTTATTTAGACTATAAAAACATTGGGTGAATTACTCGATATTGTCTGAAGGGCCAGATACAGCAGTAAGTCGGCCATCACGATTCCCTGACCTTAATCCATTTGAGTTTTACGTTTTAGGCCTCTTGAAGTGAAGGGTTCATGAAGATATAACTCAAAAAATTCAGGATATTGAGGCAAGAACAGCCCATTTTCCGAATGAAATAAGATCCGGGTTGTGTTATAGTTTTCATTCAATTTATTATTGAATGAATATTATGAATGATTAAATAAAAAAACCCATATATTTCATTTAAGTAGCAGCCAGGGGAGATAATGCTAATAGGGAAAAATGAGCCGCCGTTCCTCCCGCGATTTTGGAGTAGAATTCGTTGGTGAAAATAGTTCGCTGCTATTTTCTTATATTTTCGAGTTATTCCAGATTTCTATATTTTCTAGGATTCCGGGATCTCTCGGTTGCTATTAACGTTAGATGAAAACTATTTTGACATTCTAAGGACACTTTTTGAGTTGAGTGTATTCAAAATTTTGTTTTGTTGAATGGTTTTCGATTTATAATATAAATTTGTGATTTTTCAAATGTCAACTGTAGGTAGGTTAGGTTAGGTATAAATATATATATATATATATATATATATATATATATATATATATATATATATATATATATATATATATATATATATATATATATATATATATATTTAGATAGAAAATTCCAAAACAAACTATTCAAAAATAATGAAAAACATTTTACAAAAAATTGGAAATCTCCAGGTGTTGATGGTATTCATAACTTTTGGTTCAAAAATTCTCTTGCGTTCATGAAAAATTGGCTGAATATTTTTCATTTATAATAAAGAACCCTCAGCTACTCCTTTATTTTTCACACAAGGAATCACTTATTTAAAACCGAAAAGTGCTAAGACTATTGATCCGTCTCAATATAGACCAATTACTTGCCTTCCAACAATATATAAAATTCTATTTGCATTTATTACTCAAAAAATTTATGCACATTTGGAGAATTTTAATATTCTTTCCGAACAACAAAATGGATGTAGAAAAACTCACCTTAGTACTAAAGAGCAACTTGTAATTGATTCTGTTGTTTTGAATCAAGCTCAAACTAAGAAGAGAAATATTCATACAGCCTTCATTGATTACCAAAAGGCTTTTGATTCCCCCATTCATGGCTTCAAGAAATTTATAAAATTGATAAGACACTTCGTCTTTTCCTTGAATTTGTAATGAAAAATTGGAGAACCAATCTTCATTTAAATATTTCAAAACAATCGTTAAAATCCGAAGTAATTCCAATCAAAAGAGGCATTTTTCAAGGTGATTCTTTAAGTGCTCTTTGGTTTTGTCTTTGCCTTAATCCATTATCCCATGAATTAAATGCTACCAGTTTCGGCTTCAAAATAAAGAGTCTATCAACTAAATTCAAACTAAGCCACTTAATTTATTTAGATGATATTAAATTATATGCCGGATCTAGATCTCATTTGAAAAGTCTACCTGAGATTACTTTCAACTATTCTAATGATATTCATATGAAATTTGGGCTTCCAAAATGTAAAAATCTTTCTATAAAAAAGGGAAAGATCACCTTTGATTATATGAAGATTTCCAATATCGAAATCGAGCCAATGCATCAAGGAGATGCATATAAATATCTTGGATTCGGTCAAGAGAAGACAATTAACCATAGCATCACTAAAGAAAATATTAGAAATTCATATTACAAAAGACTAAGAATTATCATCAAGAGTTATTTAACTAGTAAAAACTTTTTAGAGCTATCAACTCCTATGCAGTTCCTATTCTTACATCTTCTTTTGGAATTATTAAATGGTCTAAAACTGATCTGAATGAATTACAATGTCAAACGAGGAAAATGCTTTGTAAATATCATAAGCACCACTCAAAGTCAGCTGTTCAGAGAGTTACACTACCTAGACATCTTGGAGGTCGTGGATTAACTAACAGATAATTAACAGATTTTTCGTTCCCATTTTCATGATAAACAGAGAACGTCTAAATTACATGATATTGTTGTTGCTTCAGATTAAAATCTTACACCTCTGAACTTGACAATGCAAAAGGTAGATTTTGATATATTAGATGATAATTCTAAAAAAGAAAGTTGGATGCAGAAGGAATTACACGGAAAGCACCCTAAAGAATTGAAAAATGATTATATTGATGAAATCGGTTAGTTTCTGGAGAATTGTTTGCTGAAACAGAAGGCTTGGCAATTGCGATCCAGGATCAGATTGTTTTCACAAGGAACTATAGAAAACACATCATCAAGCCAAATATAGATGATTCTTGCCGTAGATGTTTTTGTTCTTCAGAAACAGTTTTTAATATATTATCATCTTGCTCAATCCTTGCTTCAACAGATTATTTAGAAATACATAATACCGTCGCTAATATTATTCATTTTAATCTAGGAATTAAACATGACCTAATTCCCAAAAGAAAAAATTTTTGCAAACCTGAGATTATTTGTGAAAATGAGAAATATAAACTTTATTTTGATAAAACAATTCTATACAACAGAGCTGTAAAACACAATAGGCCAGATATCATTCTTACTGATAAACAGAATCGAATAACATATATAATTGATATTGTTATACCCGACACACATAATATACAAAATAAATACAATGAAAAATTTCTAAATATATGATGCTTGGCGACGAGATTAAAAAATGTGGAAAATGAAAAAATTTTTATTCTACCGATTATTATTTTTACAACAGGTGTTATTCCAAGGAATCTATTTTATTTATTTGTATATGTAAATGTAATATAATTAGCTGACAACTTTGTCCTATTTATATTCAGAGCAGTATTCTATTCGATCGTTCATCACTTCACACAAAGAAAACTATTAATGAGTAACATTCAGTGTTACTTGCCGGGGAGAAAGCCTCTGACACTACTCGTTGGTACATTGATGTCATTGGCTGATGATGCTATAGTTTGTATATATTCTGGTAGATTGATATATTCTCATAACATTTAACGTTATCCTAATATATAATTATTCCAGGATATGTTTTGATTATAATCATTGCCTGGCAATGGCATTAATTATTTATTTAATTAGTATTTGTAATTTCAATTACAAATACAATCCTCAACAATTTATAAGAAAAAGAATATATTTCTGAGATAAATATGGAAAATATTAAATGTTTCTTCTCATGTCAGCAGATTTTGATATTGTACACATGCTCAAGGTATTTGTTAGCCATATTGTTGTAATATGTCGTTTTCAGTCCTTTTCGCAACCATATCGGAACAGTGAGAAGTAAATTTGATTTGAGGAGTTCGAGATTTGTCGAACTATTCATTTTGAAGGAAACTTTCACATTTCCTTGAAGTCCAGATACCACCTAGCTAAATCGAATGGTTCGTTGGATGGTTAGCAAGCGTATGATTTGTCCCAGGGTGTAGTGACTAGAGCGTGGATTGTTTATCTTATAAATGCAGCATGAATGAATGTATACACAAAGCAGTACCATTTTTAACAAAGGTCGTCACACCTTTTTTTTTGTCTGATGGTTTCAATTGAAACACTCAAAATTGGTTCTGATACTGAATCAATTGCAAAAATGCAAAAATAAGATGAAGTCAGGTTGAGTGATTGAGCTGTATGATGCGAAAGCATTTTCTGGTAGCATCCAGTATTAGCAGTTTCATTAACTTTTAGTAGTTGAAAATAGATGATCCTACAAAATAGGGAAAAAATTGTTAATTGTTCTCCACCAAAGGGGTTTTCATTATTCAGTCGATTTCGACGGTTCACATGGGATTATCCGAGTTTTGTTATGATTAGGATTTTCGAAAGACCTACATACATGTTTTATACATATTATTCTTGATTTATCGTTTACTGTAATTTTTTCATCACACAATACCAGTAGTTCAATAACAATAACGCACCAAAAATACCGAATATACTTAAATTTTTGCTCTTTGTGTATATCAGTTTTTCATCGTCAGTTAATATGCAAAGAAAAATCTCATCCAATCAAATTTATAATGCTCGCATTGTTGAATGTTGTTGTCTGTTGAAAATCATTGTGGGTGGAAAACAAGGATAAAGGCACCCATAACTGCTCAGTGGTAAAATCATTTATATCCCTTACAATTAAAGCAAACTTACCTCTTGAATTAACAGCACTTCACAATATACAGATAATTCTATTCGGTAAATTCTAAAATGTCACCAACGTTAAATGCACTTGTTGAGAATGCTGAAAGTTCAATTGATCATCGACTAATCATATTCTAGCCGAATGCGCAAAGAGTCTCTTTTATTCAAATATAAAATATGCTCTTTCAGCAATTCACATAATCTCAAATCAAAACTTAAGACTACAACGGCGATAAATCGTAGTTTTATCTATATAATTCAATCTATAAATGAAAACCATTCTTAAATAGTATATGTCAACAAGAAATAATCATTGTTCGTTGATAAAAAGCAATTTTGAAAACAGTTCCACATATAGAATCTCCTGTTGTAATTTCCATAGAACATTCTACTCTTAGTGACAACATGAAAGTTTTCAACAACATACACCCTCCATTTCAAAAGTAACCGATCTGTTTCAAAGAAAGAGTAGTACTAGTGCCATCTATTGTAATATTGTCGATAACTTGGTACATCATTGACAGTTGTTAAAACTTTCATGACATTTGTATGTGAACAACTTGTAATTGCCTCATATTTTTTAAGGCCGGTCCAAATGCTACGTTTTGCACAACCTTTTGTCTGCGCAGTTCAACACGTTGCAGTTAAAACGTTGCGTGTGGACAGGAAATTTGCGCAGTTTTGAGTCCGGCGGGAAGACGGTACAATTGCAGCGATAATTTATCAAATTAGCTTTGAAATCCATGACCTGTGCGGACAAGTCGGTGCATGTGGACGCTTGCTCCATGTTCCGAATCGTTTTGTTCCTCAGTTTTCTATAATCACTCCACTATGGCTGACCTTCTCCAATGTTCTAGAGAGTTTTTAACTGATTTTATTGCGGTTTCCCATGTATTTGGCGTGTTAAATCGAAGGAGTATAGTAACAGAGAGAAAAAGGGGGAAGCTTATGAAAAATTAGTAGAAAAATTCAGAGAAATAGATGCAACCGCGACCAGAGATACAGTTGTAAAAAAGTGAATTCTTTGAGAAGTGTTTATCGCAAAGAATTGGCAAAAGTTAACAAATCGATTCGATCTGGGGCTGGAGAAGACGAAATCTACAAGCCATCTCTGTGGTATTTCGATTTATTACATTTTCTAAATGATCAGGAGATACCAAGGTAGTCTAGGAATACAATGGATGAAAGTGAAGAGTCTACAAACTGCGATGAATTATCAGTACAGGTAAGAAAAAAAATTCTATTGTAAATAATCGCTTTATAATTAACAATTACAAGAACAGTATAAGTACATGTATAATTATTTAAGTCCGGCATTAATTGTTTAAAGTTATAAATTTATCTTGCCAAAGAACAGATCCCTCATTGTTAAAGTAATCTTAGAAATAATTTCTGACCTCGATAGCACTGAGACGACCCAGAACCGGGGTCAATTTTTTTTTGTTAATTTGCTGAAACTATCCATATATTTCTTGGGTTTTATCTAATTGAATTTTATTATCAATTGTGATAACTGTATTTTGTAGATCTACCTGCATAACATTTCATATTGTTCCTCTGAATTCAAATTTACAGTGAAAAGACGGTCATTTGCCAGAATGATTCAATAATTATATTTTAAATTCTCAATATAGTAGAATATTACGTATTTTTAAGGCAGCTTGAAATCACCCAATAGTGTAAACATAGACACGAAGGAATTTATCTAACCCAAATAAGAAATCCAGCGAAACCAATAATCGACTTTAATACCTAAGCTCTTAAGCACTCATTCGTATATCCACGGTTCCAAAGCTGGTGTTTTCTAAATCAGCAATTCCCACGTCGGGACGAAGGAACGAGTCTGGAAAAGACTATGTAACAAGTACTTGAGTACCAAGGGCTGAGAGAAGTGAGGGGTAAGGACTGCTGGGTCACGCATATATAAGTAACCACGATCGCGACGTTAAGGGATCAATCATTCAATCATTCATTCATTATTATGATTTTGGTTATTATTGAGTTATTTTTTTGTCAGATGTGCAGTTACTCTTATAATTCAGTTATTTAGTTTTCGAAGCTCAGTGAATTTACTGATTCGTGTGAATCGGAATTAAATTTGAGTTAATTAATCGTGCACAACATGAGTCCAGAAGAATGGAAGACGCCGATTGTTCCTCTCCGAGAAGCCGGACAGGGGAAGAAGAAGCGCCGTTTCCGCTGTGTCTCACAGGTGATTACTTTCTGAATTTATTTTAATATTTCTGTTCACTATTTAATTTTCATGAATTTCTTGAAGTATATGCTACGTAATTTCTGAACGCACTGAGGACGAGTTGAAATAATCATTTCTCAAATTTCAAATTATTTTCACATATTTTTTTTCTCTTGGCAAATGATCTATTTGAACTGCACTGACATTTCTAATATTTATTTTGAAGAGTTATTTCCATAGACTTATTTAAAACGTTTGCTTTCGTAACTTGGTAGAATATGAAATGTACTGAATTTATTTTATATTGATTTCAACAGCTTTTAACTTAACACATTATTTTGAAGTACACTAAAATTCTTTAGTATTGATCTTTGAGAACTATTTGAATTTGAAATGCTATGAAGTTTAATATTGATGTGAAACTTTACTTTTATAACTCAGAAAATTGATCTCAGTGAGATGTTACTTAACCATTTTGCCAATCCAAATCTTTTGTTTATAATCTGATGAACGATACGTTCGAATGTGAGAACATTTAATATTGATACTTATCTTTGCTTCTATAATGGGCCAATTATCTATTTGAATACCATAATCCTTTTATTCGGTATTTCTATTTATCTCAGTTTATAACTTAGCAGAACATACTTAAACTGTAACGAAGATGTTTACATTTCATTGTATCCAACTATGGGGAAGATCTTACTTTCAAATTATTGATTTGATGTCCGATACTCTTAAGCTCAATAAGGGAACTTTCCCTGCCTTCGGGTGTAATGATCACCTACGAGTAGTATCATTTCTCATTAGTATAAATAAATGGCTTTAGGGACGATACGCATGTATGGACCCACAGACATTGAGGCTTGTATGTTGTCGATATGAAAGTTTTGAAGAATGTCTGAGTTAGGGAATGTATGTGACGTTTGTGGTACATACAGGTGTATGATCAGAGGGCATGTTTCCCTGGTTGGCAAATCCGCGATATGGGAATAGAATATGATCCGCAGTCAGTGACAATAAACTGCCCGTTGGCGCTTAGTTGAGCAAAAGAATCACGTACGGCTTTACGGGCTTACCTCTACTTCCATATATAACGTTCTAATACTATACGAATTACTGAATTCGATTAAAATACGCGAGCGAATTAACGCTTGCAAGTTGTCAGCTGTGGACGTGTTCCTTAGAATTTTAAAAGTAAATCTTTCAGAGTTTGGAGTATCAGGGCAACGACCTCGTCAGAAAACATGATATCATATTACCAAAAACCCTTCGATCGGGTCAGTTACCACTCAGAAGATGGGTGAGGGCCATTTAGGCCTATCTAAAATAACTGATATCCGAATTCCATCCAGAATATGGATGAGGGCTGATTAAGCCTGTTATAATAATCAAACATTAAAACTTCCACTCGAAATATGGGTGAGGGCCAATAAGGTCTGTGCATAATAATTAAATATTCCAACTTCCACTCGTAATACGGGTGAGGACCAATAAGGTCTGTTAAAATAATTAAATATTCCATATTCCACTCGTAATATGGGTGAGGACCAATTAGGTCTGTATAAAATAATCTAAGGTATAACTTCCACTCAAAATATGGGTGAGGGCCAATTGGGCCTCTATCTAAATGATCATATTTATTAAATTCATTAAAAGATGCCAAAGAATGCAAGGATAAGAATTTAATACAAATGCTACAAAGATCAAATAGACATTGTTACGGAATCTGTTTTGCTTTTCTCATTTCCTTACCTATAGTTTAAGCGACGAAGAATTGGTCGTATCACATCAAACCTTACATAAAAGAACTTGAGTAGGTTACTACAAATACACAACACAACAAAGAAAAGGGTCCTATTTTATATAAGAGAACTTCAAGGCAAGTTCAGGTACTAGACGATCACATGGCTTTTCATTTGACCGATTTCAGTCGGTCTCAGGTGTAATTAATATGGGGAAGAAAATAAGATAATTCAGGTATTGCAATTTACGTAAAGGCGATGCATTTTGCTTCGTCTTTCGTAGACCGGGGTTGGGGGTGTTTCAGCACTGTTCAAAATGTGACCTCTTGCACCATGCTGTAGGTCATATACTAATTGTGGGTCACATTTTTCACCTAATTCAACCGTACATTCAAGAATATTTTCCTGATTCTGATCCTCCTTTCAGGAGGAGTATAGTTTTTGGGGGACTTTCTCCGCAGAAAGTTGTGTAAAGCGCAACACGCAAGAACTACAGTATCGACATTGTCCATCTTAAAATTAATATTTGTGTGGAAAATACGAAATCGGAAAACCAAAATGCCGAACGTGTTTTCAATAACACGCCTTGCCCTAGATAGGCGGTAATTGAAAATTCTCCGTTCCCTTGTTAATGTTTCTCTTCGATACGGTTTAAGAAGGTCTTGACGCATAGCAAAGTCTTCATCCCCAACAAAAACGTATCTTAAAACTCTGTTTGAACTTCCAATGGGCCGGGATTTTGGCATTTGCAACTCGTTGTTAACGAGCTTTTCATAAAATTGAGTGTTATTTATGACTCCTCCATCTGAAATCCGACCGTTAGTGCCTATATCACAATACAAAATTCGCAATTGGCAGTGGCTATTGCCATAAGAAGAACACTGTGGGTTTTTTGTAATTGAAATAATAGGACTTCCTTTAGGTGGCACAATTCTAATATGTTTTTCGTCAATTGTCCCTAAACAATGAGGGAACTGCAACATTCCTTCAAACTCCGATGCAACTTTTAGCCACTCCTCCTCAGTCTTGGGAAACTGAAACAAGAAAAAGAAGAAAATTGCAAGAGCTTCATTCTCATTGAAAGTTCGTTAAAATGTTAAAATATGAATTTTCAGGTGGTAGAAGATGTGCATGAAACTGTTGTTGATAGTGGACTAAATGAAGCGTCTGCAACTACTCCTATTTCCGAAGCTTCAACTCCCTATTCTAGCAATACCTCGCACAAGTCAACTCGTAAGAGAAAGGGGGTTCCAGCTGATGATGGTACAACTGATATCATGAAGTTGGTAGGAAAGAAACTGGAGTCGCTACAGGCAGAGGATGCACTTCAAGTATTCGGAAAACATGTAGCTAATAAACTCAGAGACGTCTCAAGTTCACAAAACGCAATCGCTAAGAAACTACTTTCCGACGTTTTATTCGAAGAAGAGTTGAGTACGCTTACCAGTAATTTTCGAATTTTTGACACAACTAGCCAGCGACAAGATGATTTTGGTTTAATGGATGGACGGAATTGGCATCAACAGAATACATTCCATCAATTCAGAATGCCATAAACTCTTCACAAGTTGGACAATGTCAGTCCTTTTCGCTGAATGCAGCCTATGCCACAAAACTACGTCCCACAACAACCATCTCACACACAGGTGTATGAAACAATTGGGTAAATTTCGACAGTTTCACGCATCATCCCACAGCAAGGCGAACAAGATCAACAGACAGAAGATAATCAAGCCCCTGTCCACTCTTCCGCTGCAAACTACTTGTCAACATTTCAATCAAACTGAAGTACTTGCATGCATTTGCATTCTCACTTTAAAAACTGTTGTGGAATAATAAAGTTCCTACTAATATAAATTGTTTATTTCTTGCCTTCAAGTACTCATTCTTCAGCACTTTGAAGATAGCTTCAAATGTTTCGTGAATGATTTCACTCAATGATTGTTTCGATATAATTGTTGTGAATTCTAGGTCCTCAATTAGCTCAAGAGCTATCACGAGTTCATAATGTACAAATTTCCGACCAAACTGTGAGAAATCGACTGCACGAAGGTCGACTCCACTCCAGACGTCCTTTAAGAGTTCCACAACTGACCCATGGAAATCGCGCTGCTCGTTTAGCTTGGTGCCAAGAACACGTAAACTGGAATCAAGAGAGGTGGGCCACAGTTCTCTTCAGTGATGAATTTAGATTTAGTTATCATCCCGATTCGGGAAGAATTCGAATATGGAGGGAACCTGGAAAGCAAAACCGTCTCCAGCATGCTCGAGAAGTTGTTAGACAGGGAGGCGGATCAGTGATGTTTTGGGGAGGTATACGCCTTGGTGGAAGAACTGACCTCGTTTTCATACAGAACAACCTCACGGGAAATTCTTACGCAAATGAGATAGTTTTACCTGTAGTAGTACCGTATCTCCAAACAATGACAACCTGTTGGCGCGTGCAAATTTGTGTATCAATGCAAAAGGCGAATACATTAATTGATAAAAAAGATTTGTATCAAAATTAATAATGGTTGTTTCTATTTCCATAAAGTTCGGTTACTTTCGGAATCGATAGTGTATGTCGAAAACATTTTTCCTTGGGGAGATATCCTAAGTGGTTTTTCTACGATATCTATGGAACCCTGAAATATACAGCAATCACCTCCTTAAATATTCCGTGTCTTTTTGAAACACTCTGTAGAAAGAATCAGAGTTAATCCCCTTATAAATTATCTCATTGAGATTTCGAAAATAAAAACACAAGC
The DNA here is from genome assembly GCA_013387265.2 of Cryptolaemus montrouzieri. Classification (NCBI taxonomy): domain Eukaryota; kingdom Metazoa; phylum Arthropoda; class Insecta; order Coleoptera; family Coccinellidae; genus Cryptolaemus; species Cryptolaemus montrouzieri. Next base: position 93,277,569 of record JABFTP020000021.1, on the reverse strand, counting down.
TACGGAACCAGAGGAAGTGGAAGGTAAAAATCATTCCATCTGTTTTTTACGCCATTATCCAAAATGGCGTAAACTCACCCAAAAACAGATGGAATGATTCTCCGAAAAAATCAATAATTGCTAAGAAAACATGGTATTCTTATGTATTGCTAATGTTCCTATCACATTGAGAATCAAAGTTTCTTTTAAGATTATCGAGATATTCGATGGATTATTGAATAGCAATTACTACAGGGTGTAGTTGTTTTACTTTTGTAGTTTCGGCAAATAATATGGATCATATTGTCTGATGATTCTGGTAGATTTGGTACGTTCACTATGTTAATCAAATCCTAATCTGAACAAATTAGGGTTTTCAACGTGATGGATGTTCAAATTCTGCAGCCGAATATTAGACTATTAGGTATTTTCTGGTGATACTTCATTCGCGTCAATATTTTGAACCAGTATTGGTTAATTTTTATTTTCTGATTATAGCAGAAACCCCGTTTTGAATTGAAAAACTGATAAAGGTTCTTTCTAAATTACATAAACACCTCAAAAAAGGCTAAGGAACACTTACCAATACCTTTAAAATATGAATTTGATGATTCGAATTTATAGAAATCTTTCGGGTTTTGTTAGGATGTATTGTATATAATGTATTCTCAAGAAAACAAAATAATATTTAACTTGTCCAAAGCACCTATTATAAAAAAATTTGAAATTTGAAAATGACGAAATTTGGTAAAACACAAAAAAAATCCTGAACTAATATTTTCGAAACGATATGGAAGCACTTATATTTTTCAGTACCCAGAACGTCCACCTCTGTTATTAATGACACTTTGGCATCGTCGCGGGATGCTCAATATTAAATTGTCTATTACATTTTGGCCTAAGTAATTCAAAGCCCCCTGAACTGCTAATCGCAGCTCCTTTTCATGATGGAAGACGTTTTGACGCAGGAGATTTCTTTTTAGGGTGTCCCACACATGCTCAATTGGATTCAGATCTAGGGAGCAGGATGGCCACGGTAGAAGATCGATATCATTCTCTTCAAGAAAACTTTTGCACGATGAGGAGGGGCATTATCTTGTTGGAAGAGTGGATTTTGATCCATTGTTTGGAGATACGGTACCACTACAGGTAAAACTATCTCATTTGCGTGAGAATTTCCCATGAGGTTGTTCTGTATGAAAACGAGGTCAAATCTTCCACCAAGGTGTATACCTCCCCAAAACATCACTGATCCGCCTCCCTGTCTAACAATTTCTCGAGCATGCTGGAGACGGTTTTGCTTTCCAGGTTCCATCCATATTCGAATTCTTCCCGAATCGGGATAATAACTAAATCTAGATTCATCACTGAAGAGAACTGTGGCCCACCTCTCTTGATTCCAGTTTACGTGTTCTTGGCACCAAGCTAAACGAGCAGCGCGATTTCCATGGGTCAGTTGTGGAACTCTTAAAGGACGTCTGGAGTGGAGTTGAACTTCTTGCAGTCGATTTCTCACAGTTTGGTCGGAAATTTGTACATTATGAACTCGTGATAGCTCTTGAGCTAATTGAGATGCTGTGGTAGTACGATCTCTTCTGGCTTGTTAAACCAAAAATCGGTCTTGGGCCACTGTAGTAATCCTGAAACGACCTGTATGGCGTTCTTCTACGCTACCTGTTTCATTGAAACGCGACCATAAACGGTTTATGACACTTGGGCTACGTCCCAGAACCCTGGATACTTCCCGTTGTGAGCTCCCAGCTTGGAGAAAGCCAACGGCTCGTAACATCTCTTCTCCAGTCAAATGTCGTCTTTCCACGGTCAAATCACAAAACTTGAATCTTTTATTTGTGCTTACAACAGAAACAAAGTGCCAACTAACTGATTTCAAACACTGAATACATGAAATGATTATAAAGCAGCGTTGCATCTGCTGCATTTTTAGCTTTTTATAAAAAAAACTGAAATCTGTTGCGGCACTCTACATAATTTGGTGAGAAATTGATGCAGGTGTTAATTTCTTGAAAAAAATCATCCATATTGATCGTTCTGGATACGATATATCGATATTCAGAAGTGTTCCCTAGACTTTTTTGAGGTGTTTAGTATAGATAACCATTATCTCAACGAGGAAATTCTTGAATAACGGTCATGGATAGCCGTTGTTACTGGAGATGGTCCTTACCCAGATCTCCTTTCATGAATACTAGTCTTCTTGTACATGCGGATGAATCTGGATACAGTTGAATGGGAAACCCCAAGACTTTGGCCTATTCTTGTATAAGTCCAACCTAGGTCATCTATCACTGCTACTTTAGCACATTCTGCCGGGTTCAAATTTCATGATTTGGGTTGCATTATTAGGGAAAATTAAAATTCTCAAGAAAAACGAACGTTACTCGCAAAAATAGATCAACAAGTGCTGTTACCAGTATGTGGTGGTTTTATGCAAAATTATATTCATTTCTCTCAACAGAAACAAAATGCCAACTAACTGATTTCAAACACTGAATACATGAAATGATTATAAAGCAGCGTCGCATCTGCTGCATTTTTAGCTTTTTATAAAAAAAAAAACTGAAATCTGTTGAGGCACTCTACATAATTTGGTGAGAAATTGATGCATTTCTTAAAAATCATCCATATTGATCGTTCTGGATACGATATATCGATATTCAGAAGTGTTTCCTAGACTTTTTTGAGGTGTTTATGTAACTAAGTAAATAAGAATTAATACTGCCCCTTAGTAACCACACTACGGTACATCCCTGCCGATCTATGTTTATGAAAACTGTGCTTTCTGAAGGTTTTGCACATTAATAATCAAATGCACAAGCGTCCCGTCATGTTGGAAAAACACTTCTCGTTCTATATCTACTGGAAATATCTACCTAGTAATATCAGAAATTGATTTTGTTCAATTGTTTCTATTTGAAGGATCTCAATGACAGGTAGATGAACTCATAATAGGAACATTTCAAAACTCATTTTACTGGAAAAAAAAAGTTAGTTGGAGTGATTTCTTATCCTTCATCAGAATCTAAGGCTCAATTGGCTACATCAACGAGCTTTTTCCCTATAACATGAACATTGGTGGAGAAATAACCAAATTGACCCTGGCTTTATTAACGTACTAAGGATTGCTGAAGTTCATGAGGCAGCTGTTCGCTTGAAATCTAAAAAAAATTGTAACCAAATGGCATCCTACCAGAAATACTCTCCTTTACTGAATATGTAGGAACATAAAGTGTCAGAAATTTGTGGGAAAGCAGCAGGTTTCCCAAACAGTGAACAGACTTGTACTAATTTCATGGCAACCAGGTTAAATAAAATAATAGAAAGTGGTAACCTTCTGCTCACCAATACTGCTTATAGACTGAACGATCAACCTTATATGCTATAAATATTATAATTGACGTAGAGAAAACAGAAATGAACAAAACATTGAGGCCGAGACATTTTTACCTAGACATAATTAGTTAAATAGCGCCAATTGGAAGAAGATATTGGAAGCCCTGGTGACGAAGAAGGTGCCGAACATGACACGCAATATTATCTTGAGAAAAGGACAATCCACTATGAAGGTGTTGAGTACCAGATGAGTGTGAGTTAACATATCTAGCAGAAGTGACAATCGAATGGACAATAGAAGCATTAGACGACCTCTACCTCGAAATATCTGCGGAAGAATCTGGTAGGATTATGCTCGCGGGAAGAAAAATATATTCTGATATTGCCCTCCCACTGAATTGTGGGAATAGATATCCCTCTGAAATGTCAAATATTTGGTCGTCACCTTGAATCGCAGTTTGTAATTTGGTAATTAGATCACCCTGGTATCCGTGACATCTAAGGGGGCAGGTAGACAAGATAGCGAATATTGGTATTAACAGCGGAATCAACCGTTCTGTACCCAACCCCCGTATAGCACAGTTCATGGAGAGAAGCAGGCCCGCCGCAAGCGGACGTGCAAGGCGTGCAATGCACGCGGGCGGCGCATTCAGGGGGGCGGCAAATGTAAAATTTAAAGGTTATTTTACTGAAAAAACTTAAAGTAAAGATTTAAAAAAAAAATGTATTAAAATTAATACAGAGTGTAACAAAAGTAACTTAAGTAACGAAAGGGGGACATTCCATCTAATCAATACGAACAACTTTTACTATGGGGTCAACTTTGAAGTCGCGAAAAAAAAATTAGTTATTCCATTACATTTGTGTGCAGTAGGTATGAACATTTTTTTTTCGCAGTAGTATTGTGATTATTATTGTGATTTAAAAGGTATTTTTTTCTGTTATACAACTTAAGAGTGAAGATTTATGAAAAAAATATTAAAATTATACCTATACAGGGTGTAACAAAAGTAACTTAAATCCCGAAAGGAGTCATTCTACATAAATACGAACAACTTTTACTATAGGATCAACGGTGAAATCGCGAAAAAAATAACTACTCCATACAAAATGTATGGAAAAGCTGATTTTTATCGTGATTTCAGTGTTGACCCCTAGTAAAGGTTGTTCGCAATAATGAGTGGAATGATCGACCCCTTTGGGATTTAAGTTACTTTTGTACAACCGTATACTAAACTTTTTCAAAAAAATTCCAGGAACCGCAAAAAAGGAAAAAAATTGCAGAAGCTCAATTTCGACGGCAAAAACGAGAAAAAGACACAGAGAAAAAAAACTAGCGGGATCTCTTGAGAAATTTTTTAGCAAACCATAAAATAGGGACTCTGAATGTCAAGGGAATGTTGACGTAGATGTAGCTTCAACAAGCGCAGCTTTAAATCTAGAAGTTATGGAGGTATCTGAAGAGAAAAATGTTAGTCCTTCAGAAGGAGACTCCAGTGAAACTAAAAAAAGAGAAAGTAGTGCTAAAGAACCTGTCAGCAATTTATCGTCATCAAGTAGCCGTTTAGATTGTGGTGATGATCCCGGTTCGTGGCCCGCCAGTATGACTAATGATATTGTTAATATTTTGGTTAGCCGTGGTCCCGTGCAGCTGTTTAACCACAATTTTCCTGCTAATATCGATGGAAGAAAATTTGCAAACAGTTATTACTCTAGAAATCTTCCTAATGGAGAAAAAATTAACAGAGAATGGCTTGTTTACTCTACGTCAAAAGATTCACTCTATTGTTTTTGTTGTAAAATATTCAATAAAACTGTAAGTAGTCTGTCAGCTCCAAGCGGTTTTTCCGATTGGCAACATATGTCATCTACCTTAAAACGACACGAAACAAGCATTTCCCATAGCCAAAATTTAAAATGTTGGGCCCAACTAAATCATATGTTAAAAAATAAAACTACTGTAAATCAAATGCAACTGAGACTATTAGAATCTGAAAAAAACAATGGTGTGATGTATTGGAAAGGATCATAGCTGTTATAAAATTTTTATCTCATCAATGTCTGGCGTTTAGGGGCTCGTCCAAAATATTATATGAGCATGATAATGGTAATTTTCTCAAAGCAATAGAAATGATAGCATCCTTTGATTCAGTTATGCGGGAACATATTCACAGAATTCAAGCCTCGAAATTCGATTCAACTCGCATGACTCACTATTTAGGAGATCAGATTCAGAATGAAATCATTGATTTACTCGGCACGACCATAAAAATTATATCCTGAACAAAGACAGAGAATCAAAATATTTCTCTATCATATTAGATTGCACACCAGATGTAAGTCACACAGAACAAATTACAGTTATACTAAGCTATGTTGTTTTAAACAGAGAAACTAAAAATGTTACAATATGCCAAAGTTTTTATTGGCATCTGTCCGATAACCAGCTCCACAGGTGAAGGACTATTAAATTTTGTTTTAGATTTATTTTCGCAATTAAACCTTGATATTAAAAACTTACGTGGCCAAGGTTATGACAATGGTTCTAAATGCGTGGAAAACACAATGGATTACAAAAAATATTGAAATGAATAATCGTGCATTTTACGTTCCATGCTCGGCGCATAGTCTCAATTTGGTCGTTAACGATGAGGCAAATATAACGCACGACACGGTCAACTTTTTCAACTTAATTCAAGAAATTTACGTTTTCTTTTCGTCTTCTACCAAAAGGTGATCTATAATTTGCAAGCATTTACCTGATTTAAAACTAAAGGCATTAAGTGCCACGCGATGGTCTAGCAGAATCGATGCAGTCAAACCTTTACGGTATCACCTCGAAAAAATATTTGACGCTTTACTTGAAATATCAGATAACAATTCGTCGGAATGGGATTGTACAACAACTCACAAAGCACATTCACTTGCTTTGAATATTCAAAATTATAGATTTATTTGCTTAGTTGTAATTTGGTTTGATATTTTAAACGAAATTAATGCTATTATAGCAAAATGATACAAAACCCCACAATGAATACTCAAATCTGCATAAATTTGTTAAATAAATTGATTCATAAATTCACCGAATATCGCACAGATGAGCATTTCGAAAGGGTGTTAGAAGAAGCTACCACTGTGGCTCGGGAAATTAATGTAGATGCAGATTTTCCGCCTATAGATACCGTTCGTCCACGAAGAAAACCAACTCAATTTCAGTATGAACATAGTGATGAAGTCTTACTAGACCCTAAAACAAAATACAAGGTAGATGTTTTTTTTAGGATCCTCGACCAAACCTTAACTTCTTTAAAACGTAGATTCGATGAGTTGGAAACTTTTACCGACGTTTTGGCTTTTTCACCAATAATAACTTGTTTAGTTATTCCAAAGATGATTTAATGAAACATTGTAAAGATTTGAATGTGAAGCTAAAAGATAGTTCAAGTAGTGACGCAGATATTGACGGTATAGATATGTTTAATGAAATCAATGCTTTAAAGTTGCATTTAACTGAAAACCAGTCTAATGATCCACAAACCCTATTGCAATACATTTTGCTAATGAATTAATGTCAACATTTCCGAATACAGCAATAGCGCTAAGGATACTACTTACATTGCCGGTTTCAGTTGCATCTGGTGAAAGGTCATTTTCAAAGTTAAAAATAATAAAAACTATTTGAGATCAACTATGCACCAGCAAAGACTAAGTAATTTAGCAATAATTTCAATTGAACATGAGATTCTAAATAGACTAGACACCAAAAAATTATAGCTGATTTTGCCAACATGAAGGCAAGAAAGGTGCAGTTTCTGTAAAATAACTTAATACCTATACCTACCTACATAATATGTATAAAGTACACCTTTCTTGCCTTCATTTTTTCATTTAATGTCGTATTAGTGTATCTATCTTGTATAAAATAACCTAATATAACATAGTTTTTCACTGTACAGCATTTTTTTTTCACATTTTTATAAACACCTAGGTTTTGTAGTTAGATAGGGGCGGCACGATAGGAATTGCACACCGGCGTTCAAATCGCTAGCGGCGGGCCTGGAGAGAACTGGGTATTTTCCTGATTGATCGAACCCCACATTGGGGTTTACCTATAGTGCGTAAATAATTTCACCTTCTATAATAAAAACCATTGGTTCTAACGCGTTGTTGTCTTCGGAATTTTATTGGAAGAATCTACAAAGGGATTAACTATAATAAAGGGAAAGTGGGTTGAGTGGTACTTCGATGAAAAAGTCTTTAGATTCTCTACTCAAATACTTTATTGCAAAATATTCAGCTGAATTGATTCAAACCAGCAGATAGACGAGATTTTGCCGGTATTTTGAAGAATATCAATGAACTGTATTTTTAACATAAATAAATAAATTTACCTCAGCTGAGAAAAATAGGTCAACATTAAATTTTTCTTCATCATTTCTAATGTTTTTCGCTTTCTCCAGCCCTGATTATTTTGTATGTTTGATTCATAGCTTTCAAAATATCTTCCCTATAAAACTCCAAATCATTTATCTTGGGGAAAATTTATTTTCATTTTACTGGATTTTGAATTGACGCTTGTTGATTGTTTTAAGCTTAACAACCAGTATATAACTCTCAGTTTATGAAGTAATTGAAAATTCATGTTATTTTGATTATATTTCATTTTAAATTCACAGCCATGTAACAATGATATAAGTCAACATTTATTTACGATAAATAATTTGCTATTGAACATGAAATACGCAAAAATTAATTTCTGCCATGTTAGTAAATTTAAATCTAAAACTCATGTGGCATTTGAGTCATTAGTTCAATTTCAAACGTGTCATACTCATCTAGACAAATTTCGTCGTTTTTCTAATATTGATTTGTTGAAATTTTAATGGACTCGCTTTTCATGGAAAGAATTGAGAGGGAAATGGGACCAATTAATAAGAAAGGAGTTAAATTCAGTGTTTTCCGTACATCGAAGTTATATTTAACCTCTAAATAGGGTACTTTTCAATCAAAAATGACCGGACACTGCAACACGTACAATCTAGATATTCTACGAAAGTGAACGATGAAAAGTCATCGTTATTTTTATTGGGAATTTTGCAAGTAAATAAGTGAAAGAACATTTGTAACCTATTGCTTTATTTCAACACATAAATATGTGTGTGTTATATGTGTGCAGGAATTTTATGGTAAACCGTATTGTCTACAGTAAAATTCGACAGATGAATTGCACCTAGAATTTCTTAAAAACGATGTTTAATGTGTTTCAACAATGCCATAGAAGAAGAAAATAATCGGTCAGAGGGGTTATTTATCTGCAAAATGGATCGCCTTTTCCAAGCAGAGGATTGGGAGAAATTGCTTGCAGATTTGTACTCTTCTTTATGGATAAATTTTAAATCGAAAATTTAGGCTATTGAACCTAATTCTCTACAAAACTTCCGAGAACTAGTAATGTTAACTTTTTCTTTTATTTTTCAATGATCGCAGAATATTCACTCGATTTGAAAGAGCCAAGGTACCATTCTGAAGGCAATCCAATTTCTTTTAAAATGAAGGTTACTCAGCCTCATTTTCTTATTGAGATTATAAGGGTGAAAGCCACCTCGTCGAGCTGGGATGGTGAAAAAACTAAAAAAATATCTACATCTTGGAACTAAGATTGATATTTCCGAGGAAATGTTCATACAAATAAAACATTTGACCATTAAATAATTCAATACTTTATTAAAATAAGGGTTTCTTGTAATAAAAATGTCGCTATATATGTTACAATCTCAAATTCTATACCTACAATACATAGGGGTTTACAATAGGTTTGCATATGCTTTTATAGTATGAATTGACTTAACTTAGTAATTGAAATTGTTGAGGAATATTTTAATGTTGGTTCTTGGCAAACATTTTGTACTCTATTAATTACAATTTATAGGTATTTCTTCACTTTACCCTGAGACATTAAAAACGAAAAAAGCGATACATCTTTCTATTATCGCTCAACAAATAGACACATTTAGTACAATAACAGCAAGTATTTCCATGTTAGGTAGACAAGGTATCTTAATAATTTTAATCTACTTTGATTTACTTGCAGATATTTTATATTTAGTGAAGTAACTCTTTCATCTATTTTTATGAATCATGATTTTTGAACAGCATAATTGAGAACACCATAACTTTAAAAAATAGGCCTCTGTTGCATTTATCAAATTCATTAGAAATAATTCGACGTGTTTTGTAAACTATATTAGCATCATCAGATGTCTAAGAGACCGTTGATATTCTATTTCATATATAAAGAGGTAAATTTCATCACTATGTGTGTTAAATATTTCATATCAGTCGAATGTATTAGCATTTCAATAAATCCATTGAACCCTCACGTCTCAAGACACGCTAGTATTGTGCATTGTGCACACTGTAGTTCAACATAACTGACTGGTTAGTTCTGAATGCGAAAGAATTATAAAGTTTCATAGAAAGGAAATGATAAGAAAACGAAGTTTTAGTAATTCGTATGTTAAGATGTGCTGAGTTTAGTTATGTAGGCAATGAATTTCAGATCAGATTTTATTCTATCAATTTTTCTTTTTGATCATCTTCGAAAATTAGTCATCAATGAATAAAAATAAGCCACCATGTAATCAAAGTGAAAATCAAACCAAATTTTGAACTGAAATTGATTAAATAAGTAGTGATTTTCTACATGTTTCAGTCGCATTACTTCGATTTGCAACAAACGTAATTATGTACTAAAAAGCTTAATAGCCATTAGCTCTGTTTCAAATGTTTATTTCTGTATTTCTTTCACCACTACCCTTCAAGAAGCCTTACAGATAGCAATTAAGTACACTAAGAAACGATCAATCATATTATTTATTGAAAAAGAAAATTTGTGATAAAATATTGATATATTATAATACAAATTTCTACTATAACATTCATACAAAATTTCTCTATATATATCTGAGTCTTTATTAAAAGGTTCTTGCATTTTTCCAAGTTTTAAAATAATTCATGTTCAAATCAAATGTATTGAAATAAGAAGAATATTTTAATTGATTTTGATCCCAATAAACTGTTCCCTTAAGACTTCCCTATTATTTTATGAACCTTAGGATATATTTAAAAGGTAAAATTTGACATCGCAAAAATGAATATTATCATTTTTTCGCTGTTCTCTAATTTTCTAAGGAAAATAAAAGGCAGTATTTTGGGCACTGTATATATAAAAATTGCACAGATAAAAATATCTTCCTGATGAAATTGTGTGATGATTTCCAAGCACATCAAAGGTAATTTCAAGTACCTTATAACCTATGAAAATAATCTATATCCAACTGAGTTGATATCCCAAATCATTAGAAAATGTTGAAGTTTCTATTTAAAATTTTAAGACCCAAATTCCTCAGCCGTTGCTATTGGCTGGAAAGTATAACTCCCCCGCCCATCGAAATGTAAAACATACTCGTGATGTTGCCATAATGATTTCCTGTGTGATACAGTAAGTAGTGTGATTCCAACTTCTCCACAATACCTGTACATACTACCTCGACATCCACCGATACAGCACTTGTACATTCATCTAAGATAGCAAATTGTGGCTTGTGATAAAATAATCTTGCCATAGCAATTCTCTGTTTTTCCCCACCACTCAAAACATCCAACCAATCTGCAACTGCATCCAATCCTCCCTCTCTTTCTAGAAGATATCCCAGTTGTACACGGTTAAGATGTTCCTCCAACTGGAGATCTGTAACACCCCTTCTGAGGGCTTCAGAACCAGAATGAGGATACGTTAATTGATCCCTGAGGCATCCCAAAGTCATATAAGGTTTTTGAGGAATATAAAAAAGTTTACCACGCGGAGGCTTGGTAAGTTCACCACCAAATAGTGGCCAAAGTTCTCCTAAAACTCTGAACAGGGATGATTTACCAGCACCGTTTGGCCCGCAAACTAGCACGTTCATCCCAGATTGGATTTCAAAGGAAATTTCTTTGATTAATACATCACCATTTGGAGTTATCAAAGGCACTCTGTCGAATTTGATGAGGTTATTCTTAAATATTAATTTTCCGCTGTTAACGTTCAAATTTTCGGAACCTGTCACCATAGTTCTCTGATATTTACCTTGGTTTAAGTCTTCCAAGACGTCTCTGAGTTGGGTAACACGAGAAGTGAAACCTGCTAAACGTGAAAGTTCTCTTCCTGCTAGTACTAATCTACCAATAGCCTCAGCTAGTTTGATTAGCATACGGCCATAGGTATAGTATAACCTTGAACGTTCTCCATGGCTAGCTGTAGCTAAGGGATGAACCGAAGACAAGAACGGCATTGAAACAGCTAAAAATCCAATAACACTGGCAAAATATTTGGCAATTAAGTTGTCAGTGATGCCCATTATTACTTTAAAACGTAAAAAGTTCTGTAAGTGGTTTAATAGTTTATTGTAACTAGCCAGGAGTGTTGCTTTTTCTCTAACGTTTCCATTATAGAAAGCTACTTCCTCGGAGTGCGTAATCAAGCGAGAATTGATGTGCCTGAATTCACCCTCTAATTTTTGCTCGCCTGCAGTAAGTTTAGCTGTAGGTCTCCTTAAATGTGTCAATATTCCTCCTGAAACTACCAAATAACCTAACAATAAACCAGGAGGTCCTCCACCAACAGACGAACATAATTTGTAAACATAAATTCCTATATCAAGCAATGGTTTGGCAGTATTACAGTATAGTTCAGCCACACTCTCGCAGAATTTGTCTACATCGTTAGTTAGGAGTTGATCCGCGTTAGCGATTCTATTGTCTAAATTTGTGATTCTATAGTATGTGTAGTTCTTAAGATATTCATCCAAAAGCCTTTTTGTCATGTTTGTGCGTAGTCTGATTTTCATTTCCCCAACGGAATATTTCAGGATATTATTGACCACAGCTAGGACTGGCATTCCGATCAGAAACCTGAGCAACCGCTTCTTGAACAATGGGATATCCTTTGCCACTATGGAACTGAAAATTAAATATTATATTAGTAGGTAGTAGGTTTACGTTATTCAGCATATTTGAAAATATTTGATCAATCGTGAAATGTTTACCAACTTGTAAACATTGGTTTTTTGTACAAAAAAACAATATATAGTCATTGAATTAAATGAAGCACTGATTTAGACTAATCGATATTGGGTCCTACACTTATTTCATATTGATACAAATGCTTTTCGAGGTCAGTAGACCAGAGGCATTCAGTATAAAATCTATCATGGGTATGAAACTTTGAATGAAATCACAAAAATGGTTCATTTCGCATTTAACCCGGAGAAAATTTCAGTTCCATAATTTTCTGAATGCATTTGAATTGTGGAGGCCGTTACTTGATGTAGATCCATGATATAAATGAGATAAAAAACACAAGGTTTAACTTTAATCTACACTTTATTTGAAAAAATTCGACGACGTTTCGCTGACACAGCAGCTTTATCAAGAATGAAAAACAGAATGAAGAGTATGGTATTATAAACAAATCGTAGAACAAGTTGGATGAATAACAGGAAAAACCCACACCGAGCCATTGTACAGTTAGTATGAAAGGTAATAAAAACTAATTAAACAAGTTAAGTAGGGGTGAGTAATTCACATCTACCTGTTCATTCAAAAGCTTGTCCGAATGTTTGTATCTATTAGATACACACAACAAAGTGTGGGTTTTTCCTGTTATTCATCCAACTTGTTCTACGATTTGTTTATAATACCATACTCTTCATTCTGTTTTTCATTCTTGATAAAGCTGCTGTGTCAGCAAAACGTCGTCGAATTTTTTCAAATAAAGTGTAGATTAAAGTTAAACCTTGTGTTTTTTATTTTATTTATTTTCTGAATGATTGGATATATACAGGGTTTACCAAATCGATGGTTTTGTGGGACAGCTATGTGAAGTATTGGAAAATATGATGATTGGTGATGGTAAGATATTGTTCTTAAACCTTCAAGTTTTTATACATATTTTTTAACACTCTACAGTCAAGTAAAATTAAATTCGAGAATATTCTCATTGTTTGTTAGATTCCTATTATTGAGATGTGAGAGTTCTTTTCAAGCAGTGAGTGAAAAAGTCTGAGCTTTTCAAAATTTTTAGTTTTTATTATATAACTCCTGTCCTAAAAGAAACTGACTGCTCGAAATTAACTGTCAACTTGACAGTTACGGATCTAGTAAATTAACAGTTACAAGAAATAATTGTACTGATACTTGAATTAATGTTTGAACTTTTCTTATATTATCTATAAATTTAAAATTGAATGTATCTCTTTTAATTGGGAATAGAAAACAATGTTGAAATTTTTATGGTTAATAAAAAATACTCTAGGCTGCTTTACCATAAGGATGTGTGAGACAATATATGAGTTTCATAAAACATAAAAAGAAGATGAAGTATGAATGGTGAATATAATGAGGCGTTCAGTATAGATAGAGTTGGATATGAAATGGCGTTCAGGATATTTGACGTTCAATTCATTAGTTGTATAGTATAGTAGACGTTTAGTTTATTAGGCGTTTTAGTATATTATGCGTTTAGTATATTAGCTGTTTAGATACAAGCAGGCGATTTGAATGGGCTCACTAGTATAATATAATATAATTTCTCATGAAATTGAAAGTGAAGGCAATGATTGAGCTGCTTTATATCAAAAGAGATGCATCTGCATTTTAGATGCATTTCTCTTCGAACCACCTACAGAAATTAATTCTAATTCTTTATTAGTTCCAGGAACCAGTAGCTTTACTAATATTTATGCTGTCAATGTGACAAGATATCATATCATACTTCTCGTCGTTTCTATATTTCATTTCGAGAAACCTTCCAATATACCACAAACTTTTTCTAACAATACAAAAATTCTAAAAATGAGGAGATAATTATTAATTATTTTGACACTGATGAGGCGTTCTTTGTGGTTTCACCAAAACAAATACACCTTGTTCAGTATCGAAAGTTCTTCTCTTTGATCTTTCCAATGGCAAGATTCCCTCCCATCTCATAATGAGATAAGGTTGGAACTAATTTTTTTTTCTTTGAAAAATACACCATGATAATATTACTATCATATTATGTATTTTCGAAAAGGAAAAAACGCGACTAATTTCGGGTATGGTTTGCATTGAAAAAAAACACAAGTTCAGCTTATAGCTTGAAAACCGTTGGGTAAAAAAATTTTCGAATGCATTCTTGGATTCTATTCAAAGTGCCTAGAGAATGTGAAAATATTTTTCACGTAACTTAATTAATACCCGAGATATGGTCATTTGTTCGAATTAATTTAGATAATTATTTTGTTCCAGTTGTTCAGTTCGGGTCAGCAAAGAGAAAACACACCAAATACGAAGCTGACGCGAATTCAGCGGCGCATGATATTCCCAACCGAGTTCTCGATATGATTAGAAGGGGAAGAATTTTGACGAAAAAGCAGTTGCACAACTAAATACTCTGTGACAAAAAAGTATCCGGAAATTTGAAATAAAACGCAAAAATCTTAATTTACTTCAATATTTATTGAATCTCCTTCAAAATATGCTCCATTTGAAGCGATACACATGTGTCAACGTTTCTTTTCAATCTTTCAAGACTCATAATTGGAGGAGACTGGAATGCAAAACACACCCACTGGGGATCCAGACTAATAACTCCCAAAGGACGCAATTTAATGAAGGTAATATCAAGCAGGAATCTAGATGTAGTTTCATCCGGAACCCCAACCTACTGGCCAACTGATCCGCACAAAATCCCAGACATCCTAGACTTTTTCGTCACAAATGGTATAAATAACAACTATATACAAACAGAATCAACTCCAGATCTATCATCGGATCACTCGCCAATTTTGTTGACACTGAGTACAAACGCCAAATTTCGGGAAAAGAAAAATACACTAACAACAACCAGAACAAACTGGAACCAATTTCAGCAAATATTAACTAACGAAATTAGACTGATGTTGAACTCAAAGAAACTGAAGATTTGGAGGAAGCTACAAGATATATTACGGAAATGATTCAGAAAGCAGCCTGGGAAAGCACGCCATCACAATTAAGAGGACGACACTGAAACGAAATTACCACTGCAAATTCGTGAATTGATAACATCAAAACGACAGGCAAGAGGCAGATGGCAAAGATCTCGTAACCCTGCGGACAAAACAGTGTATAATCGCCTAGGTAGAAATCTCCACAGAATTCTCCAAGAGCACTCCAACGCACAATTTCAACATCATATTCAGAATATCGACAATAACAGCGATCACAACATCTGAAAGCTACAAAAAATATAAAAGACCTGTA
Source organism: Cryptolaemus montrouzieri (assembly GCA_013387265.2). NCBI lineage: Eukaryota > Metazoa > Arthropoda > Insecta > Coleoptera > Coccinellidae > Cryptolaemus > Cryptolaemus montrouzieri. Next base: position 93,261,915 of record JABFTP020000021.1, on the reverse strand, counting down.
ACACGTAAACTTCCGATCCGAAAGACAAATGGAGAATGGGCCAATACCGATGAGGATAAATCAAATATTTTCGCATCACACTTATCACAAGTACTCACCCGGAAGAACCCCATACGGGACACAATGATACAGAAGTTGAGTCTTTTCTAGATATTGCGTGCCAGATGTCTCTCCCATAAAACCTTTCAAACCTAAGGAAGTTCTTCAGGAAATTAAGAAGCTGAAAAATAAGAAAGCGCCCGGTTTTGATCTGATAACTGCCGAAACATTGAAAAAACTCCCACATAGAGCTATACTTCTACTCAATACAATATTCAACCGAATGATGAGCCTTTCTTATTTTCCGACTATCTGGAAGTACGCAGAGATTATAATGATATGCAAGCCGAACAAACCTGAAAACGATGTGAGATCATATAGGCCTATCAGCCTATTACCAATTATGGGAAAACTGTTTGAAAAACTTCTTCTTAAGAGATTGAAGAAAGATATGGACATATACAAAATCCTACCCAATCACCAACTAGGATTCAGGGAACACCACTCAGCCGCCCATCAAATACACCGTGTTATAAACACAATATCAAATATAATATAAGTCTAGAAGACAATAAGTACTGCACTGCTGTGTTCCTAGACTCATCGCAAGCTTTGACAGGGTTTGGCATATTGGTCTGCTCTTCAAGTTAAAGAAACTTTTACCCCAACCTTATTATCTGATATTGAAATCATATCTGACGGATCGATACTTTGCAGTGAAATATGGTGATGCTCTATCTAGCCCAAATAAAATAAAACCGGAGTACCACAGGGAAGTATACTGGGACCTTTGCTATATGTTATATATACGTCTGACATTCCAGAGAGTCAGAACACCACATTAGCCTCGTTTGCGGACGATATAGCAACATTAACATCTCATCAGAATTCAGCAACAGCTTCCAAAAATCTCCAAGAACACCTGAATGAGCTGGAAAAATGGTACAGAAAATGGCGCCTTATCATCAATGAAACGAAATCAGTCAAGTCACATTCACCAACAAAAGAGACATATGTCCTCCTGTTGTAATAGATGGTAATCCGATTCCAGTTAAAACTGAAGCCAAATATCTAGGAATACATTTGGACCAACGCCTTACTTGGAAACATCACATCCAAGCTAAGAAAACTCAAATACAGATGAAAATTCGAAATATGAACTGGCTCATCGGCAGAAAATCCAAGCTGTCCCTCGAAAATAAATTACTGATTTATAAAGCCATAATTAAACCGATATGGACATACTGCATTCAATTCTGGGGATGCGCGAAGAATTCAAACATTCAAATTATACAGAGACTTCAATCCAAAATACTTCGTGCGATCACAGATTCACCCTGGTACGTTTCCAACTTGACCATACATAACGATTTGAAAATCCTTTCGTTAACGAAGAAATCAAAACAAGATATACAAAATATCATCAAAATTTGGAAGGACATGAGAACAGCTACATAGACCAACTAGCAGAAAACCCGTTCAGCAGTAGAAGGTTACAGAAAACTTGGCCAATCGACTTTAATTGAAGTATTTTGAAGAAGTATCAATAAGTTTGATAACTTCCACATGTCTTAATACATAGCTCACATTTACTCAATACTTGTAGAAAGTAGATTGTAAATTTCAATAAAGGTTATAAAAAAAATCTTTCCAATCATCGAAACATTTTTAATAGAATAGAAGAATAGAAATAGAATAGAAATTTTATTGACATCAAAAAAATTACATGTCTCGTCAGGGTGTATATAAAATACTAAATTATCATTAAAAATAGACAAATATGTAAAAACGCATAACAGTGTATATAACAATATCACAGTTAAAACAAAGAACAAGTTACGCTCAAAATACACAAACAAGTCTTATCAAAACTTAGCCTCAAGAAATTCTTTTATACTGTAGTACGATCCGTCAATGAGTAGCTTCTTGATCGCTGCATTGAACTTTTCTTCTCGAAGAGCTTTTATTTTTTCAGGTAATTTGTTATATAGCTTGATGCCCCAGTCATCGAAGAACTGTTGCGTTTTATTCAGCTTATGTAGTGGTGTTACAAAGTTGTTTTTTAAACGAGTGTGATATCCATGTGCATCTGAATTCCTTTACAAGCAGTTCTTATTCTGGTAAGTATATTTAATGCATTCGTTAATATATAGAGATGGTACGGTAAGTATTTTTTCCTTTTTAAAAATAGGTCTGCAACTCTCTCTCTGGCCTAAGCCTTCAAGAATTCTGATGGCTTTTTTTGCAATGTGAAAGCTTGCTTAGAACATTGTCCCCAAAGAAGTATCCCATATGAAAGAACACTATGTACGCATGCATAGTAAGCCGTTTTTGCTACTTCATAAGTTGAAACTCTTTTCATTTTTCTAAGGAGGTATAGAGCTTTAGACGTTCTTCTGCAGATGCTATCTATGTGGGTAGACCAGCTCAGCTTTGAGTGGAGAGTAATTCCCAGAAATTTTACTTGTTTATCATTTGGACCTGCCCTGAAAGTAAGTTCTTCCGTTTTGTCTTCATTCAGTTTTAGTTTGTTCGCAGCGAACCATTCTTTTATGTATTTTAAAGCTTTCAGTTTTTGTGTGCTTATGTCCAGTGGGCTTTTAACTTTAATTAACACCGATGTGTCATCGCAGTAAAGACAAGTAAACTCTGATTCTGGTACTGTTAGATCGTTTATATAGAGGATAAACAGGATTGGTCCAAGTATTGATCCTTGGGGAACTCCATACTCGACCTCCACCTCATCCGAGAAATTGCCCTTCCAGAACACCCTCTGGCTACGGCTCTGCAAATAAGACTTGAGAAGTTTGTGAACTATTCCTCTAAATCCATAAAAATATAACTTTGACAAAAGAATTTCATGTGATACTGAGTCGAATGCTTTGCTTAAGTCAAAATTTAGCAGTTCTAGTATCTCCATTATCCAGCGCTGATGTTATCGATTTAATGACTTTTGTTAATGCCGTGGAGGTACTTCGTTTCGCTCTGTATCCATGCTGTGCATCGTTCAGTAATTGGTGTTTTTCTAAAAACTTAACAATACGATTTTTATTGCCAGTTCAAAGATTTTTGACAGGGTAGGAAGTATCGAAATTGGCCTATAGTTGTTGCATTGGCTTCTGTCTCCTTTTTTTTATATATTGGGATTACCTTTGATTTTTGAGTTCTCGAGGAAAATAGCCATCCTTAAAGCTTTTGTTTATTAGAATGCTTAATGGTTCTGCAAGTTCTTTTGATAGTAGCTTCAGGTGAGAGCTGGAAACATAGTAGCTATCCACTGTATTTTTACCTTTTAATGATGCAAAGAGTTTCCTGATTTCTGTTCCTGTGCAGTCGAAGAGAAAGCAACTCAACTTAGTGTCCAACTTTAAGTCTTCAAGGTAATCCGCATATGAGACTGAAGTTTGATCAACTTCTTCAGCTGTGGATTGCCCCACTCCCGCTAAATATTCATTCATTTCTCCAGCCGTTAAATTGCTTTTTTCTTCTTCGCTTTTTCCTTTTGCAGGTTTTATGATTTTCCACATTGCCCTGGATTTGTTGCTTGCTTTGCGTATCTGATTTTCGTTATTTTCCTTGATTTTCAAATTGTAGATCTTCTTGAAGATATCATATGCCTTTTTTGATTCTGCGTCCCTTCGTACGGTTTTAACGACTTGCAAAGCTTCCAACTTATTCTTCATGTCTTTTAATTCTTTTGTGTTCCATTTAGAGGTTTTCTTCTCTTTTTGATCTATAACTATCTCCTTAACAGGCACCCATTTGTCAAGAAGTGAAACAAATAATTCGTGGAAACTACTGAAACCATCTTCCGCATTTTTATTGTGCAGAAAGTTCTTCCAGTCAACTTCAGAGAGTTCTCTCTTCAATTGGTAAGTTTTTTCAGTATTGAATATCCTTTTTTTAATAGTTTTCTTTTTTTCAGGTATAACTTCACATGATTGAAAACTGAGTGTCTGTGCCATCTGACATGTGTAGCTCGATTGTCCGTACAACCGTCCATTTTTTACTTACAGCAATTAGGGAACCTCCATTTTTATAGTGTTTTCTACAGAATGCACTTACTATGTTATAGTTTTCTATAATATATAATAATATAATAAGCGCTTTCAGGGGTGGCCTTCAGCTCCATCTGCAAATTTTCTTTTACGTCTATGGAATCTGGTTTCCGGAGCGGCAATTTCACTCTGGAGAAAAGAAAAAAGTCACACAGAGCTATATCAGGCGAATAAGGCGGCTGCTCGATGGTATTTATCGAGTGGTTGGTCTTAAAGTCATTAATAACCGTGGCTCGATCAGATGCGTTATCGTCATGCAAAATCCACGAATTGTTTAGCCACAAATCCCAAATCTCAAAACGGTTATTGACCGTTTGACCTTGCGGAACGAATTCATGATGAACCACACCACGAATATCGAAGTAAACAATCAGCATCGTCTTGATTTTCGAACGACTTTGGCGAGGTTTTTTTCGGTTTTGGCTCATAATTTCCCATCCATTCCGATGATTGTTGGCTCGTTAGTGTCGTATTCATAGACCCATGTCTCGTCACCAGTTATGATCCGTCCCATGAACGTGGGATCAGAATTCGCACGATCCAACATGTCTGCAACTACCTGCATCCGGTACTGTTTTTGAAGAAAACTGAAAGTAATACATCGCCTCCTTGGATCAGAACGCCAAGAAGCCAAAAAAATCACAGAACTAAGGTTACTGTAGATCCAATAGAAGACTTAAATGATCGGATTGTTTGGGATTCATAAATATTAAAATAAGCATCTGCAAGTTGATCAGGTACTGATACAGATTGTACAGAATTAGTTTAATATGCTCCCCGTTTAGAACTAGGTACTATAACATTAAGCCGCTCACCTTCTTATTCTACTTCTTCGTTGTTCCTTTTCAATCAGTTCAGTTTTTCAATAGATGTGTACAGTATATATCGAGATATAATCCTCTAATACTTCAATTCGCTTAATTCGTATACCTTCAGTTAATTGTGTTAAGAATATTACAGCTAAGGGTATTTTTCCGGGTTCTGTTTACAAGATATGCATGACAGGGGGTCAATTGGCCTATTCAAATGATTTATTCTGAGCGCACCCTGTCTGGTGTTTTTTTGAGGAAAATTCAGGTCTATCGGAACGAGCCGAGCGGCGATGCGCCTTTTGCCCAATTAATTCACCAAATCAAACTAGCGGTTTCACGAGAGATGTCGAGATCACTTGAGTTTTCGATAAAACAGAGTCTCCATAACCCTTTTCCAGCATTCGCAACGATTCAGCATACGGAAATTTGTTCAAAACACAAAATTTGAGACAAACTCTTTGTTCAATATTTTTTTCCATTGTAAAATTCGTAGAGTACCAGTGAGGTCGCCTGGTTTCAACAGCTGTCGCATACAAACTAATTGACAGATCGCGCTCATATTTGGCATAATAATTAAAGACAGTCCTACCAACATACTGAAACTTAAAATACTTAAAAATACTCAACGCAGGCGAATTAAAAAAAAAGAGAATTTGCGGATACTTTTTTGTCACATAGTATAAAGAAAACAATCAGGAAAAATTTGAAAGATCGTAATTAAACGATCCGTCCACATGTTTCTACAAAATTTGATGAGGATTTAATCGTGCAGCTTACATTAAAAGTAAGCTAGTGAGGATATCCATTCAATTAAAACGATTTACCATACCTTGTTCACGAATATCAAAATAAAAAGGGCCAAAAACTGCGCGATTTACAGATAATTTGCCTTCGCTGAAATGGTGCACATGGTTCATTCCAAGAATGTGTCAGAATATAAAGGTTTCTAGAGCTCTCTTATCTTCAGATGAGTAAACTTCATATTTGGAGGCACTTTAACCCCCTCTAAAATGATGATACTGGATACCTCCAGAAAGGATTCTGAATTATGATGAAATAAATTTATTTGACGAACCCGGTGATATTTAAGAGGGGTACAAAATATGCCGATCGAATTGAAGAATCCTGTATCTCGGTAATGTTTTGCGCACTTGATCATGGTTAACTTATACCACCCTATTTGGGATTCATAGATGGAAGGTGGACCACCACAAACATGTTATAACCGTTACAACAATGGTTGGTTCGTTGCGGTTATATTCCCAGATGCGACCTCTTTGTGCCATATGTTAGAGGAATGTAATTTAAGGAGATAATCTTTCTTTCAGGGGTTCTACAACACTTTCTTTTCGGTCAATTTAACATACATTTGCTAACCATTAGATGTAGTCTTTTATGGACAACTAAACAAGAAATGGAGGTCAATACCTGATATACGGAAGCAGGATATTTGAAAAAAATTAGACACTGTAGAAGGACGTTTGTCCAAGTTTGCTTTAAAAACTGATTGACGATTAGGCTCCGAACGATATTTCAGATGATTCATATTTCTGCTAGTAGAAGAATTCTCCGTTGTTCCTTTTCAATCAGTTCAGTTTTTCAATAGATGTGTACAGTATACTGGGTGATTCACCAGTGGCGCGGTGCTCTGTAGCTCGTATACTCTTGGAGATTTCATTTTTGTTCATTGTATTTAGAAAGTAAGAATCTACTTCAACAATTCATTTTGCAGTAAACAGGGTGTCCCAATTTCCTATGAAAAAATCTTGGGAGGTTTTTTCAGATTGGAAGACCACTTTTTTGTTGAAGATTCAAAAACGTCCTAAACTCTGCTATAATGTCTTTAAGTAATAAGTTTTTTTGGTGAGTAGTTTCATCACAATATTTTTTTTCTTAAAATTCATGAAAATAGGCTCTCACATCATCGCATGCTCCTTCGGCCAGTGAGGATGAATACTTTTTCCTTTCGTTTTCTTATTGCCCAAGGATAGCTTTATTGATGAATTGAAATAGATTATCCTCATTTTATACAGGAGTGACTCAAAAAAATTATTCAATATTGTAATTTTAAAAATATCATATCTTGATTTTTTCCAATGGAACACCCTGTATTTTATTATTCATGTCAACCCATAAAATATTGTGCTATATTTTTGCAGAAGTAACCTTATCTTTATCTTCGATCACTGAAGTTTTTTTCTGTAATGGTTCAAGTAGTAAAAATTAAACCTAAACAAGATAATTCGTTTAACGAATGATAAAATCAAGATGATTAAAACGTAAAATGAGGTGTGTTGACTTTTTTTTTATTTGTGCCTTCTGTCAGGTGTCCGGACATATCATATTCTACATTTTACATGGTCAACTTATCAGTGTTTCGTTATTGAACATTGTTAAAATGGGGTTTGAACTCAATTTTCTCAATTGACTGCCATGAAGTTTTCCAAAGAAGAAATGGTTGATATGACTTTTATTCTGGGTGAGTGTGACAGAAATTCTTTGTTGGCAAGTAGAGTTTATGTACAAAGGTTCTCTGATAAGAGGCATCCTGATGCAAGATGCTTTGGAAAACTTCTAATTAGATTTATCGAAACGGGTAATATCGCTTACAAAAAACATGAAAAACCAAAAACTGCTACAGCTGAAGACAACCAGTTATCAGTTTTGTTGACAGTGACAGAGGACCCATATAAAAGCCAAAGAGAGATTTCTCAGTTAACAGATATAAGTCAAACTTCCGTCCAGAGAATCTTTAAACTGAATAAATTTCATGCATATCATTTACAGCTGCACCAGGAACTGAACAATCAAGATTATGTTTAGTAGAGTTCTTTTCTCGGACGAGGCAACTTTCCACAAGAATGGGCTTGTTAATAGGCACAACTTTTATTATTACGCCATTGAAAATCCACACCTCATGAGACAAATAGATCACCAGCGTCGTTGGTCCTTGAATGTATGGGCCGCTATAATAGATGGATATCTGATTGGGCCGCACTTCTTCGACGGGCACCTCAATAGTGAAATGTATTCAGATTTTCTGTAAAATCATCTACCAATGTTACTTGCCGATGTACCAGAGCATATGAGACGAGATTTGAGGTTTCAACAGGATGGAGCACCGGCACATTACACTCATCAGGTTAGGGAGCATTTGATTGGATAGGACGTGGTGGTCCTGTTAGATTCATTCATTCATATTTGTAACTTTTATTTCAACTTCTGTGATCAATTTTATCTTTTGAGATATTCAAAATTGACTAAGGAAGGATTACTGTTGTTTGTCCGAGGGTGGTCAAAAGTAAAATGATAATCATTTCTATTTGTAAAAACATATACCCGATCTACAAGTGTGCATTATGAAAATAGAATGTAATACCTCTTAGCACTCACTTGAGCGCCAACAGTTTCAATGAAACACCTTTAAAGTAAAATGAATCATAAAGCAAAGTTCAAATCTAGTCAAAGTATTGGGACTTCACGGTATATAAAGGTACACGATTGATAATTGAACAAATGAGCGTCTCCAAATAAAGTAACTTGAAAACACTTCTCAAAATATCCTTGTTCGAAATTTCAAACTATTTAAGTGAAATATTGAAATTATTAACAATTTTCATACAGATATTCAACCGCGCAAGAAATATTTTAGGCGTCAAGGTCGTTATGATCAGTACTGATATCGGATTAATTGGAGATCGAGACCGTAATAAGTAAAAATTATTTACTGACCTTGTTGCTTGATAGACTATTTTCGGATAGATCATCTACAATCCCGGGTAGTCAAATTAAGAATTGTTTGATGTATTAAAATTTCAGTATATTATTTGATAACTATTGACATATGTAAAGCGGGTGTTCCGTAAAAAACGCCCGAAGCTATAGCTCCTACAATTGTTGATTTCAATGAAACACAACCGAATTGCATCTTGAATGACATTTTAACAGACTGAACTATTTTTATTGGTCTGCCATTTCCGGTAATACCAGAAATTGACCTGCACTTGGACTTTTCAAATGGTAACCCCATATTTTCATTCTATTTCAATCAAATTTTGAGTACATTCTGCTGAAGAAAGTAACTGAAACGCTGTATTTTTCGAAGAAAAAGAAAACTCACATTTCCTATACATCGGAAAATTTGAAGAATGGGCTACAGTTTGAGTTCGTGCTAAAACTTTCCTCTCCTAGAAAGTATTTTGGTCATTATTTCAGTTCGGATAATTCATGTTATTTTGTATTTCGAATGAAAAAACAGCCCCTAGCTTGAACTACGGAGCCCTGAGGATTTTTCGAAAATTTTCGCCGAAACGTCCCCGAGAGCGAACGGAAAGTCGAAACGGCGAGATTTCTTCGGAATCGGAAACCTCGGTCTTCGGAATCGGAAACTTCGGTCTTCGGAATCGGAAACTTCGGTCTTTCGGAAGGCGATCGGAACGATCGATCGAGCGAAAATTCAGAAAGTAAGCCCGAAAGAGCGAAAATAAAAAAAGGTCTCCGATTTTTCGCGAGTGGAGGGGATAATTTCGTCGGACTTTTATGTCTATACAAATTTTTCCTTCGCGTTCGATCTTTTCAAAACTTGGACAAAGAGCAAGCCTCGAGTTTCGCATGTTGCGCCGCAATACTTTCATTTCCGTTAAACGACGGGAAAACTGAAAAATATTGGATTCACTGAAGGGCTATCGGAGGACTTTTGCAAAATTTCGCTCCATTTTCCTCATTCCGAATATCTCTGACGGCCAGAAATCAACTAACGTCGAGCTGTGAAAATAAGTGGTTTTCTTGCATCCGTCCTACTTATACGGGGTTACCGGGAGCATGGGTTCGGGTGTCGATTCCTACATACATCGAGATCGGATCCGCGAAGAGAAATCGTTACTCTACGACTTAGTTTCTGAATTTGGGACAATTTTTGAAACCTAGAATTCCGAGAAGAAGAACGGAAACACGGGGGGCGGAGCCAGTCATTCTCTACCGCCCTTTAGATCGCTATTCAAAGTCGGAAGTGAGCTTCACCAATGTGTAAAATTTAATGCTCTCTCTTTTTTGAATGAAAATATTGAGATGGAAATAGTTAGTAACTTTTATTTCCACCAACATAATTCGGTACTATCAATATCTAGAATATAGTGCTCTCTCCTCTGAGAATCTAACCTTATTTCAATAAGTCTTATATTCGTTCTGTCAAAATAATTAATTCCGAATTGTATTCGAATGAAAAGTTCGACGAAACTTTTAGAGGTAAGTGAACGAACGTAGTTTGATGTTTACTTTATCCATTTTATGTATATTTTGTTTGAGGAAAGAAACGACAAACTTTCAAAATTCATAAATTTAACATTTTGTGGTTATTCTAACCTAAAAATGTGATAAAAACGGAATGTTATAATAAAAAGGAGTTAAGGAGACTTGCAATAATGTTCGAAAGGTAAGTGAATGTAATTTGAGGATTATTTATGCATTTTAATGTATATTTTTTTCAGCATGCTGAGGAAATGCACTCAGAATTCAAAGATTTCATTTTTCTTTTATGCTTATTCTGTATGCGTTGAAAAATGTCCTGGAATTACTAGGATTTTTCAACGAACCAAATGGGGGATCTTACAAAATGATTGGAAATCCTTTGAGTTGCTATTAATAGGTATTGAGCTCTTTTCTATGATATTTTTTCTGGAAGGAACTCCATAAAGTTTTCGTTAGGTCATTTAGAGTATGTATCATATGAAAATAGAAAGCTATCCAGTAAAGGCTTTATCTGTATTAACATATTTCAAACTGGATGTCAATAAGACCGTGCCATTTCAAATTGAATTTTCGTTTCAGTTTATTGAAGAGGAAGTATATTTCTAATCTACAACTATTCAAATGTAAAAGTAAATGAGATTCAATGTGTTTGACAATGTTATTAATGTAATTATTGTGAGTTCCTTCTATTCATAACTCATAGTTACTGTTTCCCAGGAAATGTTATCAGGGTTGTTGAATGAATGACAGAAATTCCTCATTGATTTGAAGTTGAAAGTTTATCTGTTAAAGGTGTCTGATAGTAGGACACACGATGTTCAAATATGTAAAAATTGCATACGAAGTTTCATTTTGTACAACCACAACTTTTAATCAAGATTTATGAAAGTCACAGGAAATATGCTGCTGCTTATGTGAATCATATTTTGGAAAAAATTCAACTACTACTTGGAGAATGCTATGCAATTTGACAATTTTTGTTATAGGTAGTTGTATTATAGATATTATATATAATATGGAGTTGTTTTAATGCAATTTCTTCCTTTCATTTTCATTTCATTGTATATTATAAAGTTTCACAAGAAAATGAATTGAAGAATAGAAATTTCAATTATTAGAGAGCAAGTTTATAAGAAGCTGACTGCTCGAAACCAACTGCCAACTCGACAGTTGAGGATCTAGAAAATTAACAGTTACAAGAAACAGTTTCACTGAAACTGATATATAGTTAACATCATTGTATTGTATATAAGGGTCCATAATGTAATTTACAAATTTGTGGATCTCATTTCTGCTTTCCACAAGTACACTTCAATTCAGAAGATGTTTGTTCTTTCTGGTGAGCAAATTGTGTGAATTTTGATTAATTTGAATTTATACAAAATAGTTACGTATAGAGCAATCACATAAGGTGAAATTTCTATGTATTCAGTAGTGTTCTTTTATTTGATTACTAATTTCTCGCTTTTGTCTTTTGGATACTCCCAGAAATTTTAATTTGAGAAGAACTTTTATTTTCTATTTCATTAATATACATGAGAAATAATTCTTCCATCTTGCTGCTTTAAGCTCATGTTTGTTGTTTATTACAATTCATGAATCTTATTCGATTCTGATCTGATCTAATAAGAATCAGAACTGTTGAGTAAAAATTAAAATTTGAAACTATAGATCTGCATATATCGATCTTTCTGAAGTATATATTCAATACTTTTGGAACAGAAAATTTGGAATATTGTGAATTAATATTAGAATTGTTGATGATTGAATTTCTATGATTGTGATTGAACAATTTGTTTTTGAATCGATGTTGGAACGTTTTCAATTTCTTCTTATGCTAGCTCAATTGGAGAAGTTGAGATTTTCAAATTCAATGTATCTCTTTGAATTGGGATAGTAGTGAAGTGTTGAAATTTGTATGGTTGATGAGTCAGTATCCATAAAACAATACTGGAAGCTGCGTTACCCTAAGGATGACTGAGGCAATATATGAGAGAGTTCCATGTAACATAAAGAACTATTAAGTATAAATATGAATAATGAATTGAATAAGGCGTTCAGTATAGATAGATTTGAAAATGAAAAGCCGTTCAGTATATTTGGGGTTAAGTATATAAGGCGTTTAGTATATAAGGTGTTCAGTGTATTAGGCGTTTAGTATATTGGCTATTTAGATATAAAATGCGATCTTGATGGCCTCACTAGTATGTTATTATAATAATAAAGTTAAATAAAAACAAAGTAGAATCGCATTGAATGAAGTTTACCCTGTCGATAAATTGAAACAAAAATTTAACACCTTAACCTACGTTATCATTACAAGTGAGAAACTGAAATCATACTTGAGTAGCAATAATTTCAACATAGCTTTCCAAACTAATAATAATTTAGGCAAATATATAAAAATAATAAAACCAAATCAGATAAAAACAATAAATCAGGTGTTTATAGATTGAATTGCAATGACTGTGATAATTTCTACATTGGTAGAACACATAGAAGTTTTAATATTAGAATATCGGAACATAAACGCAGGTTTTCAAATAAAAATCAGATTCAAATTACGCGAATCATCTCTTAGAAATTATCACTCTTTCGACCCACAGTTTGAAATTTTGCATACAGATAATAAATATTGGAAAGTAGATCTTTGGGAAACTTTAGAAATCAACAAATACAAACACTCAGGTAGACTCATCAATGAACAAGTCGATTTAAGCCCTTTACCTCTTCGGGGAGCAATCTATTCCTTAATTTCATTGGATATACCTGTTATAAATAACCACTTGAGAAGAATCAAACCAATAAGCTTTTAATTACTGAAGAACATTTATATTTATATTCTGATTCTTATTTTCTGTACATTCATTCGCCTGAAGAAGCTACGGTGTAGTGAAACGCGTTACGAATCATAATTATTAAGTAGAATTCCAAAAAACTCATTACTTGTTTTTTTTATTGATTTTTTAAATAATCAATTCCCAGTAATTTTTTGATAGGATGTATTTCCTGATATAGCCAATTTTGAAGTAAAGTTCGTCAGTCGAATTTGTCAAATCAGTATCGTGAATCGTAACGCTTTGAGTGTGGTGGCAGGTTGAGCTTTGACGTTTGCCGTACTAAACTTTGTGTTGACCCCCCGGTACTTTTTTGACAGAATGTATTAATCTTCGCGGAGAATACTTCGATAAACAATAGAGTCTTTGAAAGCTCTAAATTGTTTAATTCTAACTTTTTATGCAAAACTTAAATACATCTCCCGTATTCGATAATTCAAGAAGTATTAAATAATTCCCCCTCAGAAAAAGTAGGAGTATTTAATAATAAATTATTGGAAAATTCTTCTCTACCTTATCGAGCGGCTACAAAAGCAATGAACTTTAAAATTGAAATGATAAATTACACAGCTCCACGAAAAAAATTCGAAAAATTATGCCAGAACCCAGACCAGTCTTACTATATGTTTTTGGGGTGGCTGAAACCAAATCCGAGGTCTAAACCGCTCCATCACGTCAGGATTTTTCATAACCTCAAAAATAAACTCCAAAAAACCATATAAATCAGGCAAACATTAACTTTCGGGCTTTATAATCTTAAAAACCGCCTAACCATTCAAACCACGTAGTCCCATGACTCTGTAAACCCAAATACTAAATAACCCGATAAATCTAACCTAACCTAACCTCAAATTTGACCCAGAAACAGTGATACGCAACTATGTTACTGGAATATTGCACTAAATGCGCTGTTGCCAACTGTAAAACTCCAATAAACCTTATAACTTATGCTTCAAACCCCGCTAACTTAAACTTTCAATCCCCCATTACCCCATAACGTAATTTCCAAATTCCTATAACTTAATATACTCCGTTAACCAGCGGCTACTAAGGGATCTAAGTTTTATGCATGGATGGGGTTTTCAATGCACTGCATAATGCCATAATCTCGGAATTCAACCAGCAATAGAGTTCTAAAGTATGTTTCCAAATTGCGTGATGTTGAACTCCTTAATGGAATGCACTTATGTGAAATATTTTTCGAACGTCTGTCAAAATTTTTTAGCAAATTTTTCTTAAAATTAGGCAAGTTCCACGAAGAAATAATATATGGGCGATGTCAACCCAGATTATTGGGTCCATAAGGATTCTAAACATGTATAGATCATAATCGGCATCACTTGGAAGACTGAACCTGGCCATCGGGGCCCTCTCGGTCAAACAGATGGAATTTTGAGGAAATATCGCAGGTTATGTATTTTTTATTATCTCCTTAGTCCTTTTCATGACCTTGATAGCTATGTAAAATTTTTTCTCAGATTTGTTTAGACATATAAGAAGTATGACTGTTGAAATATTTTTCTGCTGGTTTTCTTTTTCCATTGTTACAGATTCCTGTCCCAAACCCCCTTTCTTTCACCCTCGTCTTCGTTTGGAAATCATGGAATGCAAGAGAGAATGAAGCGGTTAAGCAGAAAAATCTCTGGTACTCTTTTTGTACACACGACACTAACACAACATAAACAGACAAGCTAGTGCAATAGCGACAGGAAAACTAGTTTTTTCCCCAGGTTTTTCACTCGTTTATTGAATCATATACAAGATAGTATGGTTCCCTGTTACATTTCCTGAGCTCACACTTGTGTTTTTCTGACACACACCAAAATTATAGATATAAGCATTTATTGTAAATACAATTATTCAAATTTTGTGAATCCTCTCTTTTCAAAAGAATATATATATATATATATATATATATATATATATATATATATATATATATATATATATATATATATATATATATATATATATATATATATATGAAAAAGAACACAAAATAATTACCTTAATCCTAGCTATTTAAACATATATGACCCAACAACCTAAGCGGTTAAAAGTCTATAACTTCATACCGTAAGCTTTGAACAGCCATAATCTCATACGCTAAACTTTTAAACCCGCAATAACCTATAACCTTAGTGTTGAACTAATGAAACACCCATAGCCTCCTATGGCTATAACATCAGAGTAATGGGGTATATAAGAGTTTAAAAGCTTAAGATATTGGGCTATAAAGATTCGAGTATACAGAGTTATGGGGGTACGTGGTTAAAAATACGGTTTTCAAGATAGATTATAAAGCCTGAAAGTTAATGTTGGCCTGATTTATACGGTTTTTAAAGTTTATTTTTGAGGTTATGAAAAAAATTACGTGATGGAACAATTTGGACCTCGGATTTGATTTCAGCGACCCCAAAAACATATAGTAAGACTGGTCTGGGTTCTGGCATCATTTTTCGATTTTTTTTTGTGGAGCTGTGTTATCAAATATGTTTTCACAATTTTTACTCAATATCTTAGTAAAAAATCCCACTTCAATTACTGCTACAATTACGTAATTTATTTGAATTTATGTTATTTTTGTTTTAGTTTGTTTGTTAGTTTGTTTAGTTTGTTTTAGTTAGGATTTCATACCAAAGGAAAGGCCGAGGTCCCCTTGTATCCGTACCTTACTGAAACTATATGCCTGCCTAAAATTGAATAATTAAATATAATTGAACAGCCTATAATAACTACATGACTCAATTCATACGATAAGAGAAGATAAGAATTGCCAATTACAATTTTAAAGATTAAGATAATCTTGTTGATATTTATCAAAATTACTAATAAAAATTATTCCATTTCGAAAAATTAAATAAAATGATTTATGGTGAAATAAATTTTCGTGATAAAAATAACGATTAAAAGCTCCATAAGACTGACCGTGAGAAATGTATAAATTATTTAGATAACCAGTCAATTTTACAATCCGGAAGACGGTGGTGGTGGTACCACAACACCATAAGTTATGGTAATTGTGGAATGGTGGATAACATTGAACTATATAATCTATTCAATATGTATGAGACCATTTGAAGAATCAGACAAAAAAAGGTTGTATAGAATACAAAATTTTAAGAAAGTTAGTGCTTTGGCCAGTGGATTTCAAACGTCTCTTATTAAAAAAAGACGGGGTTTTTGCAGATAAAAACCAGAGCTCACAGAAAAAACATTAAACTATAAAGTAGTAGATACGAAGGATTTCTTTTAAGTTTTGCATATAGAGCTAGAATGAAGTATTCTCCGCAAAGATTAATACACTTCTGCAAGAAGAAATAGACTGTATCCTCTATCCGCAGATAGCGCCATCATTTATCTGTAGCAGGCGGTAGTACCCCTACTCATAAAAGACCAGACTACCACCTCGGATCAAGTCGTAGAAAAATGACTAGACGAGTCAGTCTGTGTCGGGACTCTAAGGAGTCTGCCTTGGGAAGGCAAGGGATGCTGAAGTGTCTATTTCGAAATAAAACGTTGAACAACCCGGATTACAAGACATCTTTACTTGTTTTTTGTGTGTGACTTTGGAAAAGAAGCGGAAAATAAACATTGAGTGCAAAACATTCTAAGATCATTGTAACTTACAATATTTGGTGATAGATTCCAAGAATAAAAGGTTATGTTTAATTCAAAATGAAGCCATAGCAGTTCTAAAAGAATATAACATTTAACGTCATAATGAAACGAAATTATTTTCAAAATTAATCAAAATGTACTGAAAGTTTGCCGGCAAACAAATTTGAAGCTTCGAATTGGGATTAAAATCGCAACAATTTTTGTTAAAGAAAGTCAATACTGAACGAAATGCTATTTTTCGTGCTGTCGCCGATGGAGAAATGATGAAAGAAGGTGTGATGGCAGTAGCTGAAGTGATATTCCCCGAAAAGGTGAACTCATTCAAAACTGATAGTTTGTCAGCAAACACTGTTGCATGAAAAGAAGACATCGCGCAAAATGTGTTCTCCACTATATGACAAAAATGGAAATTTTGAGTGGTTTTCTCTCGCCTAAATAAGTCAACGTATGTGGCAGATGCTGCTGTTTCAAATTTTATTCATAAAGTAAATGAAAGCTATGAAGTCTATAAAGAACTTTTGGATGTTGATGGTATTCATAGAGCGACTTAGAATCCATCAAAACCGATGAAGACAAAAACGTGTGTTGAATTGAGGCAGTGGCTGCTCTTGAATTACAAGCTGCAGGAAACGATGAGATGTTTAAAGTATTTAGTGCTATTATTCATCATGAGTACTTGTAACGGAAAATGTTTGGATATGTCTGAAGTTCTAAAACCACTCATATCAGATGTGAACTTTATCAGATCTATTGGGTTTTCGCCATTAGCTGTCTGGGGTCGCATTTTATAGACTCCTGGTCTAGATCATCTCATGTACATGTGAAATATTGTGAATAGAGGTAATTAACCCCCTCTGTTTCATGTTCCTTTTGCAGAAGATCATTGCTGCAAACAAATTTAAACTAGCTCTTTTCGTTCTCGAGTTATTTGGAAATCTTAAAAATTTTCGAAATCGATCAAGTGCTAATATCTCGGGTGTTCTTGGAGTTATGTAAAAATGGTTTTAACATTGTACAGGCACTTTTTTATGTAGCATCGAACTATGTGCGGAATTTTTTTGTCCCTCCCAACGGTTTTTGAGTTATAATGCAAACTTTGATTTCGTTGAATAGAGTTTTTCTTCCTCTAAAATATATCACATGTGCAGTAAATTTTTTTCATCCAGGACGTATTTTCATGAAGAACCGAAAATTGTTCAACTTTTCCGTAATTTTATCTAGTAATTCTATGTCCATTCACAGAATTCACAGGGAAAAATTGAAATAGCTTATGTATGTTCTGTTCAATGACAATTCAGATAGATCATTTACCGTTTTTCCATCATTTTATAACTTTTGTGGGAATATGTATCGTTTTTAATAACATAGCGACCATACCGTACGAAAATTTTGAAAAGTAACATGCAATCGTTATTTTAAAACGAAACACTAACGAGATTTTTGTTTTTGATCCTTTAACGTGCTCTATTTCTGCCTTTCGGCTAATCACACGCCGGGGAATTCTGTCACCTCACTAACCCAGGAATTTTGCCGAACCCCTCTTGTGTCGAGGGAAGGGATCTTTAATGTAGGCTTTACATCTCCTCTGAAAAATTGACAGTCAAGCGATTCCGAGAATGCGAAAAATCGCACCGACTTTGTGGGGATCGAACCCAGATAACTGTGAGCAGGGTACGAGCGTCATATCCTCTACGCCACCGAGCCGGACACTGACGAGATATTCTATTGTATGGATTGAAATTTAATGGAAATAATCGATGTAGGTAGTCAAATGTATTTCCATTATTCTGTGTGCATAACTCACAACGCCTTAGGATACACCGACACGTATTGGACATTTAAATATTGGTAACCGAAACAAAACAGTATCTGAAATTTCGTTTCAATTCTTCAATATTTCGATTAGCTTTTTCCTTGATATATTCCCAAAAGAAAAGTCCAGGGAACGGCTATATCCTAGCGTAGTAAGAGAAAGACATAAAAAAAAGACGTAGATCATATGCTAGTATGATATTGTATGAGTATTGGATAGTAATCACAACAGGGTTATAGCAAGAGGTTGTCTGATAACGGAGAAGAAATGCAACAGATGAAACCTGATATTATTAAAAGATAACAACACGAAAGAAAAGCTTGAGACAAAAACATAGGAATGTTTAGTTTAGTTTAGTCTTATACGAAAAAATCAATTCAACAAATCTGGAATCATCTATACATGATATATAACGCCAATACATGGTAAATTTTTCATACAGTATATTGTCACTATGAATTAATGTATGTTTTCACTACATAGTTCTGTCAATATATGGCCAAATTATTATGATAATAATAAAAAGTATAATATTGTTACTACACACAACCAAATTTATATGGAATCACTAGGTAGATATTGATTGTCTTTAACCATGGATCTTTGACTACTTGTGAAGAATGAAGTTTTGTTGTAAAAACTGGATAGTATAATAAGAAATGTTGAATTATCACCACATGTTCTGCATATTGTACTCATTCGTCACTGAAATTTGAAACTGTGAATTTCAAAATTTAAAAAAGCCTATACTAATAACTGAAAATGCCTTACGTTGGATTGACCGATATGCAGAGGATATAGCGGCCACAATATGGGCTATCACAGGGGGTGATTTCAGAAACCTACGCCCGATACGTGGAGCTAGAATATCTGAAAAATAGGCCTAGAAGAAATCGTAGGAAGATCACTTCTGAAGAACAAGACCGATTTTTGTGCGAAATTGTAAGAAGAGACCCTAGTGCGTCGCACCCCATACTCCAAAGGCAATTTTTGGAAGCAACAGTCATCAGTGTATAAGTCGAAACGATACGTCGAAGACTTCGTTCAAGGGGTTTGTACAGCAGTAGGCCCTTAAGAGTTCCAGAGCTAACCAGATAACAAAAAATTAACAGACTCAATTGGTGTATCGAGCAATAAAATTGGAATATTGAGAATTGGCGAAATATTCTTTTTTCGGATGAGACGAGAATTGGTGTTCGATAAGATGACCGCCGGATTCGGGTTTTAAGGGGTCATGGAAGACAAGCTAGACTCCGAGCAGCAAGACAAATTCCGAAATGCCAAGGGGGTAGTGTGATGTTTTGGGGTGGCATTATGCTGGGAAGCAGCATAATTTTTTTTGATTTTGTCTCCTGCGAGTGTAACGGCTAGAAATTACGAGGACCTAGTGCTGGAGCCCATAGTGACATTCTGACGAGCTGCCAACAGTGAGAATTTCACTTTTATGCAAGACAATGCTCCTCCGCATACCAGCAACCTCGCGCGACATTATCTTGTACTGTTTTGAAATGGCCAGCTTGCTCTCAAGACTAAATCCTATTGAACATTCATGGGATAATCTCGAAAGGAAAATTAGATCGCGCCAGGATAATCCAAGAAGCCTACAACAGCTCATCCAAGCCGCCACAGAAGAGTAGCAGAATGTCACTCCAGAGGAGGTCGAAAACCTAATCCACAGCATGCCTAGACGGATTCAGGCTTGTATCAGGGCAATAGGAGGTAATACAAGCTACTGAGGTAACACCTACTCCGTGAGAAAACAATTTTCAATTTTTTTACTACATGCGGAAGGTCTCTTATTTTCTTTCATTTGTTTCTTTCTTAAAATAAACCTTAATTTATTTCTTTTTCAATTGAACTATCACAGAAAACATCAATTCTAATAATCCTTCGAAATTTCCAAAATCCCTGAGGTAATATTCAAAATATCAGATGATTCCATTTAAATTTGGTTGTGTGTACTTTGAGAATAAAAGTGTAGAATATAACTGGAAGAATATGGGAACAACCTATGATTTCAATAAGGAATATCATGAAGCCTTGAAAAATTAGGAGAACAGAAAGCTCCCCGTTTTGACAAAATACCTACGAAAATAAAATTGGCATCTAGTGAAGAAATGAAATCGAAATGATTAGTAAAATCTATGTAAAAAGCCAAGTTCTATCAGATGCAAAATATGAGTTATATCAAAGAATTGAATGTAATGAATAAAGATTTCCCACACCTCAAAAATATCGTTGATGTACTAACAAGAACTGAGAAACAAATTGAAGCCAACCTATCTGATGATCAATACGGGAAAGGGGAACCGGGATGCCATCTTAGATCTCATATTGCTTTTAGACAAATGGAAAAGATTATATATATATATATATATATATATATATATATATATATATATATATATATATATATATATATTGCTTTTATAGATCTCGAGAAAGTCTTTGGTAAAGTAAATATATACAAAAACGAAACTGCCGTGTTTATATATGGAGATTGCATAACATAAATCAAGCTGAGGCGAGGCGTTAGACAGGGTTGTTGCCTATCCGTCAATTTGTTTAACAACTAAAAGTTATAGATGAACTGAGAGAAGAAATGGAAATGTGGTCTGGTATACACAGACAGAGTATTGATATGATTAGGTACGCAGATGATATAGTACTTTCAGCGAGCACAAAAGAACTAGAATTACAGATGCACTAGACCGAATGAAACCTAGAAAGAGATTACAATATGAAATTTAATGAGAACAATACCAAGTTTACGATAGCAAGCAAAAATGAAAAATGTGCAAATAGCAAATTGACATAAATCAAAGAAAGAAGAAAACTAACTACCTAGCAGTAAAATTAACAGAAGAATGCAAACGCAACAGAGAAATGAAAAATAGAATACAAGAAGCAAAAATTACGTTTAATAAAAAAATTGAAAATCATTGAATCTTACAATGTAGATCTCAACATAAGAAAAAACTTGATCATATCATTTGTTTGGAGTGTCCTGCTGTTCACCTGTGAGACATGGACAATAAGCCAAGCGGATATAGAACATTCAGAATGAAATGTGATTCTCTAGAAGAACTTGAAAGGATTAGAAAAAACAGGCAAATAAATCATTTCTGAAAGAAGAGCAAAATGGATAGCATACATTCTTCGCCATGACGCAATACTGAAACATCTAATTGAAGTAATGATAGAAGGAAAAAGAGGCTTTCCAAATTGCTACTGCTAAGCAATCATCTAATTGTGGCCTGAGAGAAACTTGTTCCTGAGAAAAAATTCTTGACAGGCAGGCGGACAAAAAAATGGTCATATAAGGGTTCCGATTTTCCTCTTGCGGTACCCTAAAAACAGATCCAAGTTCAAACTCCAAGGCCCAAGAGAATGACTGTTGTTTGTGAAGAACTAATTCGTTCTGTAAAAACCGTTTCGGCTAAGCGGGGGACGAGAGGCATCGAGCAGCGTCACGTGCACGTGTGATATGCCTCAAGTATGAATATAAACTTGCTACAGTAATTTAACGTGCGTAGCGTTAGTTTTCGTGAAACAGTTTTTTCTTGTGCTTTCTGAAAATGAGTGTCATCAATTTTGAGTCATGGTGAGCTATTAAGTTTTGCCTAAAACTTTGACCAATGTAACACAAACATTTGAAAACCTTCGGCAGGTCCATGGACAAAATGTTTTGTCAAAGGCCTAGGTTGTTCGGTGGAATAAGGCATCTTCAGAAGGAAGAGAACCGACTGAAGATGGATCACGAAGCCGAAGGCTTTCAAGTGCAAACACCGATGAAAATATCAAAAGAGTCCGGAATCTTGTGCGTACAAATTGACGGTTGACAATCAGAATGAAGACTTCGAAATAGAGTATCTAGTGTGCGACCAAACATGGAAAACTACTTGCTTTTGCATTACGACAATGTGCTATGTCACATTGCAATTTCAATAATGGAGCCAGAGAAATTACTCCTGAGGCTCCTCAGCCTCCTGTTCACCAGACTTGGGTGCTTGTGACTTTTTCCTCTTCCCGAAAATTAAAGATCACCTTGAGGGAACTCAGTTGGGGACACTCGAAAACATATAAATAGTTGTAGCCTACCAGCTGAAGGCTATTTTCCGACTTTCGCCCGAGCTGTGTGGCTTACCAAAGAAACTATTTTGAAGAAGACAATACTGCATTGTGAATACATTTGAATGAAAAATTCTTCATTCACACACCACGTAGAGTATGACACGTCAAGAAATTTCAAAAGTTTATGTTGAACATAATTGTAAAATTTGAATCTTCTTCTACATCAGTCTCACACGTGAAACTGAAAAGACTAGTTGAATTCTAATTGAACAACCTGTTTCTTAATATAAAAAGTTAAACTAATTTGAATTGTAAATATGAACCAATTTTATATTTAGTATTATGTTAATTACATTCGAAAAAATGGTGGCTACCTCGGTTATTTATGTGCGTTGCATGGGTACCAAATTTCCACGAAGCGACATTCGACGACCCATGAGAAAAGATTTTTTTTATATTTGAACCGAAAAACTCACACAATGCAGAACAAAATGAAGACTAAAAGTCTATTAATGCACGTGGCGTGTTTGAATTTAATGAGCATACCAATGTTGGTTTTAATTTAGATTAGAATTTTTGTAATCAGCATTTGGCTTATCGTTAAAATTGAAATCAATAACAACATTATTGATCGAATGTACGTAGGGTGCCTTTTAAATTTTGCGCCTGACAGAAAAAAACGAGTAACTTAGGGAAAAAATAGCTTTATTGTTTTTCAAAGTAATCTTCACGAAGATCGCTACACTTTTTCATGCGCTGAAAACAGTTTTCGAAACACTCTTGCCACTCTGAATGAGATACCTCCAAAACATGGTTTTAAAAGGTTTCAACTAGCTCTTCTGACGTCGAAAATCGTTGCCCACGCAATTTTTTCTTGATGTGTGCAAAAGTGTGTGTAAGGCCCATTAATTCAATGTTATGGGCGTTCAAATACTCCATCGTATGCGCTGATGTGTGTGAGCTTGCATTGTTCCAATGCAGAACAATTTTAGTTTTTTTGCCTCAACTCATCGAACACTTGCGGCAAACAAATGGTTGTATACCATTCAGAATTGACCGTTCTACGTTGCTCTAATGTTATGGTGGCGACATGTCCGGTTTTTCTGAAAAAAAGTCGACGATTTGCTTCGAAGTGCTTCGTGCACGACCAACTTTTGTTGGGTTTGGCTCGTCTTGTAAGACCCATACAGTCAGAGAAAAGATTCATTAAAGAAGCCGAGTTATCGACCAAAACATTCAACACCCCCTCACGACCTCTCTCCTATCTATCTAGTCCCCCATAATACATATAGATGGCACTAATTCAACCACGTCAAGTGTCAAACTCTGTCAATCAAACTTCAATTGCCGATAAATGAATTGTCAAATTACTGTCAATGTCAATGTTTTCACTTTCCCGCTAAACCCTTTTATTTTTGCGTTTTGCGCTCCCAAAATCATTTTCTTTTCAGGTGTTTCCGTTGTTGGTGTCTTCGAATCAAATTTAGTAATTTTCTTGAAAATTTATGGTAAATAAATTGAATTTGTGAAGTTTTAACTGATACTTTGTGCAGCTTGAGCTTAGAATGATTCTACGGTACCTGAATTCTTATCGGTTATCTTTTTAATTTTGAGGTTAGGTTAAGGTTGACCCCTTTGGCGTTCTGCTGGAAAGGACTGTACCATAGAAGAGGACCCCTGTGAATAGCGAGGAAGCCTTTTTTCGAGATACGAAGGGTTCCAGTATTTTTATTACGGTCCTTCCACCAGGATCCTTTAGAAAATTTATTTTGTATTATTAGAGAGCATGGTGTAGGGAACACAAACCCTACTTGCCACCAATTTATTGCTGCTTTAAAAACTTCTGTCATAAATGGCTTAACATCGACCCTAATTAATGGAAATTGTAAAAGAGATGATTGTGAGAATTTGAATGATTTGTCTTTTTTTTTGCAGACTAGCTCACAGAACACACTCACTCTGATGATTCAGAACCTTCTGTTCATGAAGAATATAATGAGATCCTTGGAAATCTACCAACTTCTATACTTGACAATTACGTTACCTATTATGTGGCAGGATACCTTTTGCGAAAAATTACAGTCCCAGAATGTCAAGTATGTAGTTAAAAATTTTTTTTGCGAAGTGCCCCAACAACAACACACTTTTATTACATTCAAGGAATTTTGTGATAATAAGTTTA
The DNA here is from genome assembly GCA_013387265.2 of Cryptolaemus montrouzieri. Classification (NCBI taxonomy): domain Eukaryota; kingdom Metazoa; phylum Arthropoda; class Insecta; order Coleoptera; family Coccinellidae; genus Cryptolaemus; species Cryptolaemus montrouzieri. The sequence continues at coordinate 93,237,232 of JABFTP020000021.1, read as the reverse complement.
AGTTAACTTATCTTGCAGTAAACGTTTCTCCATTCTTAGAAGACATTCACAATAAACTCTACTCTTTCCTGAATAGTCAGGGGTATCAGGAAAATCTTACCTTGAGATTCAAAGTTATTTACAAGTCTCATTTTTCTCAATTCGATTTTTGTCAGTTACATTCGGTGAAAGATGAAATTTTAGAAAGGCCTACTCGTCTTCTGATTTTGAATTCATTAAGGATAAAACGTTGGACACTGTGACTACTGGGATTGAAAACAAATCCAAAAGGTTCAGAAATAAGTAGGGCATCAATCTTTGATGGTTCATTTATAGGTGTTCATTGTGACTTTAAAGAGCGGGTTATCCACACTCTACTATGTGCGTGTTATTTATTTACCATCGATCTTATACAATCGGTGGACTACACACGTTTTTTTGTCTGGGCTTTCACACACTTCTATAATTTTCAAACATGTTTTCTAGTATGTGATATTATTATTATTATTTGATAGTAAACTTATTTTCGATGTCCTTTTCGACTTTATTGTAAGCTCATGCAACAAAATGTTGAATTTCCCCTCTCTGCAGAGTGATTTAGACTTGCGATGAGCTGAACCAGATAGACATATTTCTTGAAGCTGGAATTAGTCTGATTAGTTTTTTTGTGTTAGGGTTGTTGCTGAGGTTATGTTTAGATGTTATTTTGTGTAGAGCTTAGATGTGCTGGTTGGGTATATTTCGTTGGGTGCTTGGTGGGTGGCGCTCTGGATGGGTTCAGTTTCGTTCCCGAAATATCATTTTGTGAACGGCTCTGTCTGGGGTGCCATCTGTAGGCTGCCAGGCGAGGTACGCATGGGTTTTGAAATGGTATGAATATATCTTTTGTATTTTAAATAACTTTTATTGTATTATTTTTGAAAATATTTTCAATTATTTTATAGAAAGGGTTTATATTCTTTTGTATCTCAATACTTGCTGGGTGTTATTCACCTGTTGTGTTCCAATTTTGAGTAAATAAATAAACAGAATGATTATAACTTCATTTTATATTTGTATCATTAATGATATTACTAATAATAAATAATCTTGTAATATTTCAATTCCTTTTGTGAGCATTTGTATTCATATTTATACCTTTTCTGGATAATGATAAAAGGAATAAATGATAAATTAATCTTCAGACTAAAGAAAAGATTAGTTTTGCTAAAAACTCGTGATAAACTATTAACGAATCAAGATGGAAACAAAATGGCATTCAGTTTCTTGCAAATAATGCAGAAACTATTTATAATTTAGATATTATCAAAAAGATCGTCGAAGAACATAAAATTTCCGAAAAGAAATTCGTAACCTCGAAACTCTACCTTAATTATTTCTAACTTTTATTTAACGTTGACAATAGGAATTCGTGTGGACATCACGATCAGAGCGCATATCAGTAAGTACAACACCTTGAATAATTTTCTATAATACTAAGTATAAATTTATAATTTTGAATAAATAAAAGTATCCTAAAATACTTAAAAATACGGAAATACTTTTCGTTAAAACATTCTACAATTAGTTTTCGAACCTATTTTCATGGAAAACTATTGAAATGTTGAGATAATTGGTAACGGAATGTTTCACTTCCTAGGGTTCTTTCCATCTAATATGAACTGAATAAGGTTACGTCATAAGAGTATTCGAATATTTATTGACCAAGCCGCTTCTACGTGGTAGTTAATCATTATGATCAGGTAATTAAGCAATTATATGAATTGACTATCACTTGTTATTGATTTTATATTATTCAAATGGTTATACCGTTTTCGGACTACAGTTATCCATTTTCAAAAACTACCTTACTGAATCCATATTCATAATACAAAAATACCATGCAAAATGGAGTAAATAATGCTGGGGAATTACAATAATAGAACAAAAAAGGTATTGGTATGTCATTAGAACTATCTGGTCGTTGAGGGCTTATCCCTTTCAACTCTAGATACTTCTGAAATTTTAATCGATTCTGAAAAGATAAAATTTGAAAGATTTATCACATAATTGCAGTTCTTTTACATCCCGAATTTTGTGAAAGGGATGTCCATCTTCATTTGAACAATTTATGAACATTCAGCAAGAGGAAGAAAAATAAGACATGATCGTTGAAGTTGATTATGAAGAGTATTAATCAGATATAAATATCAAAAGAAATGAAAACCACAGTTAAATTCGATGAAAAATATCAATAATCTTCTTGTAGTAGAATAAATATTGTCTCTGAAAATTACGTCATAACGGTTCGTGGAATTGGCCTACTGGGAAAACCACATCCCACCAAAAACATTCTGTAAAAAACTAGCCTCGATGGAGCTGCTTATTTATCTCTAAAAAGTAATGAAATCTAGACAAATTCGTGCTGAGTCTAAGCTTCCTTATTATTAAAGTTGATGTTGTGTGACTTGGCCGTTGAACATTATTTATACGTTAGTTAGTAGATACAAGTCAATTTTGTTTACACGTAATGTTATATCTGTTGTAACTACCTGTTAAGCGAGATAATAGCCCATACTGGTATTGGTAATTTGACGCAAGTGTCTTATTTTAGGCTGTTGTTGATTGTGCAAAACATGCATTCAGCATTAACAATGCTGACTTCTACTCTCTTCTTTTGAAGGGTCAAATCGGCCACCGATCTAACATAAAACAGACGTACGTAGAAGTCCGTCTGTACTGGAAATATTTTTTTATACGGTTTGTTTCAGGCTAGCCTATACATAAGTATTATTGAAATACGCAATTTTATCAAGCCTGACTGGTTATTCAATCAACGTTTTCGAAGTAGCAATTTTCCATCGTCAATAGGTTGCTTTTGGGCGATAGCAAATTCGAAGGAAATGATTCAGTTGCTAATGCTTTCGGGGAATACTTCTCCAGTGTTTTTGAAGATCCAAAGAAACCAGTAATTTATGAAAAAAAAGCTCAATTCATTCTCATCTATCTCAATGAATCGTGTGGAGGTTCCTGATATTGTGAAAGAAATCTCCAAACTGAATCCATCGAAAGGTCAGGTCCTGACAAAATTCCCCCAATTTTTATAAAATCATGTGGACAATCACTGTCACTTCAAAAATTATTTTCAACAAATCACTGCAACTAGGCATATTTCCGGATAAATGGAAACTAGCAAAAATTGTTCCTGTCTTCAAAAATGTTAAAAAATGTTTAATAAGCAATTACAGACCTATTTCCATTCTCAGCCATTTTGGTGAATTTTTTTAATCAATTTTGACGTAACGACTTTTTCACCTCTATAGTACTAGACTGTCCAAACATCAGCATGGCTTCTTTAGGGGAAGATCACCGTTGACGAACCTAGCCCCATATGTCAATTTTTCATCAAAGTGCTTCGATGAAGGCGTTCAAGTGGACGCAATATACACTGATATGGCGAGGGCTTTTGATAAGGTGCATCACGATACATTAGTACAGATACTGTCTGACTTTGGTTTCGTCGAATCGCTCACGAAATGGATGTATCCATATTTAAATAACAGGTTGCAATTTGTCGTAGTGAATGGAGTTTCTTCAATCGTCCTCAACGTTACTTCTGGAGTGCCGCAGGGGTCTCACCTTGGACCACTTCTCTTTTCAGTTTATATAAATGATATCTCTGAGTGCTTTTTGAATACCGATCACGAGTTATATGCCGACGAACTCAATATATACAGACGTGTGGAATCTTTTTCTGATTTCATTTCAAAGTGACTTAGATCGATTGTTTACGTTCTGCACCTCCAGATATTTCAAACCAAATATTGACAAATGTCAGCATATCACTTTTACCAAGAATACTAACAGCATACGAAAAACATTCAGTCTTGGAGGCTTAGATATAGTAAGAACAAATTGCATCAAAGATCTTAGCATAATGTTTGATGAAAAACTCTCATTCTCTGTTCACGTTGATAATGTGGTATCTAAAGCTTTCAAAATGCTCGGTTTCGTGTTGAGGATAACGAAGAACTTCAAAAGCGAGAATTTACGTAAAAAATTGTATTTCACACTAGTAAGAAGCAACTTGGAGTATACAACCCCCATTTGGTCTCCCAATTTTTATATTTATATAGATAGAATAGAGAAAGTACAAAGAAAGTTTGTCAAAAACCTTAACTTTAGATTCAATCGATGTGGACCGGCAAGTGTTATAGTGTATCTTTAAAACACCTTAATATCTTGAGTCTGGAGCATAGAAGGATGCTTTTCGATGGAATATTTTTGTACCGTTCTATGAACTGTCATTTAAATTATCCTCTCATCAAGTTTTTTCCTTTTCAACGTTGCCCAGTATAATAATCGTCGAATTTCACTTTTCTATGTTCCAAAAGCTCGAACTGCCCTTTATTATAACTCTGTGTTTCTGAGAATGATGTAGACTTGTTTTCAGTAAGCCTTTACAATTTCAAAAAAACTTTATTTACTTACTTGAGAAGTTACAATTAATTAGGTTATGTTATGTGCCGAATTTCATAGACTTAGTAGTGCTTCATGTAGAGAATTTTAATTTTCTTTTCCTTTTATTTATAAGCTTGAATAGTGTTGACATGTTTTCGAGGACAACTCGTTAAAAATTGTATTACTATTGTTTCTAGTTAGAGAACCCCTGTAATTGGGATCACCTGTTAGGGTTCCTGTTTAATAAAATAAAATAAAAAAAAAATAAAATAGGTAGCGGTTCTGGGGACAGATTGGTGCAATGGTGTCATGGAGCACTTGGTTTTGTATCCTTGTCAACCTTTCAACGGCCAAGTCACACAACATTAACTGTAATAATAAAGAAATCACAGTAAGGGACCTTAGACTTGGCCCGACTTTGTCTATATTTCGTTACTTTTTAGAAATAAACAAGCAGCTCCATCGAGACTTGGCTAGTTTTTTATAGAATATTTTTGGTGGGATTTCACTTCTTTTTGTAGAAACGTGGGTATATTGATTTATTTCATTAGATTTTCTTATTCGACAATTTTCTTTTCTTTTTAGGAGTAGTTTTCTTATTATTACAAATCTTTCTCTTCCTTTTTTCCGGTTCTGATTCTGTACATTAGCAACAGTTTTTCGTATTGCCCACTTGCTATTTCTTGTTGTAAACATGTAAGTATAAGTATAAAAGCCATTCTAGTTCTAGTCTAGTCCAGAGTTTTCCATTAATTTTATTTATACGCATATTAAAAGCAGCTTCGGAACTAAATGACTCAGACTTGAAATTTTGGATTTTAAGTATGTGATTATAGCTTACTGGATGATGAAAATTTCTGCGTTCTGGTCTTATCCAGAGGTTCTCAAATAGGGGCCTGAAAATGCTGCGAAATGGTTCCAGTAAAGAATGGTATGGCAGTGTTTGCTTCGCGCTCGACTTGGCCGAGTACACTACCTCACAGGTGGTATGGAAATGTGTGCACATTACCAGGTCTGAAAAGATTTCGACCTCTACGTGAAGATGGCAGCATTCGTAAATAAAAAATAGTGAATTATCATAGTTCATCTCTGTTACTCGCCAAAGTTTCAGCCATTTTGGATGCGCAGTTGTTATAAGACAGTAGTTTGAGTGAGTTGATGTGAATGATTTGTGAAAATGGGCAAAATCACATATCGAGCTGTCATTAAATATTTGTTTTTGAAAGGCAATATGCCTATGAAAATTAAAGATGAGTTGGATTATATGTATGGAGACTCTTTACCATTATTTACCACAGTGAAATTTTGATCAGCTGAATTTAAACGTGGCCGTAAGAGCTTGGGAAACGATGCAGTTTAAGAACTACCGAAGATAACATCGCCAAAGTTTACCAAATGGTACTAAACGATCGTGAGAGAAACAGCAGAGGTTATGAACATGTCAAAGGAACGTGTTTGTCACATATTGAATCAACATTTATATATGAGGAAGCTGTCCGCACGTTGGGTGCCGCGTTTGGTCACGTTAGATCATGAACGTGTACATATCCAACCGTTTTTTTTTTTGGGATAGTCATGGAGTTATTTCAATCGATTATCTTAAAAGAAAAAACCACCACAGTACTTGATACGCTAAATGTAGAACTGGAGGAAAAACGGTCACAGTTACACCTGTTTCACCAAAACCACGCACCGTCTCACACCTCAGCGGTTGTCATGGCGAAACTCCACTAATAGCGGTTTGAGCTGCTTGACCCTTACTTACCAGATCTAGCCCTAAGTGACTTCTTTTTGTTCTTCATCTGAAAATTGCGCTCGGAGGACAGATTTTCGTCAAATGAAGAGACAATCACCTTCGTGAACTACTATTCTGCAGAGAAAAACGCCTAGTACTATTGGGGAGGGTTACAGAGATGGGGATATCGCTGGGTAAAGTGTGTAGAGTTACGAAGAGATTATTATTAAAATTGAAAAAAATATACAGAAAAAATGTCTCGTATATTTGTTAGGTCGGAAACTTTTCGGACCACCTTCGTATGTAGGACGTGACTCTTGGTCTAGAGATTAGGAATTAATGAATGAGAATGTTGTCTCTCTTTCATATGAATGAGTAAAGCGATTTTTCTATTACAAAATGTTTCAGAAGTTAATCTCAAAATGATAGAGAAAACACGAAATTAGTTTTATTGGTCTTGACTGATTGATCTGAAATGAATCGTTTGAATTGAAAAATTATTCAACGTCGACACGTATATATGAAATTTGTCATCTAGGCGCATGAATAATCTGTAAAATCAATGGGAATGTCGAGGTTGTTGAGTAAATTAAAAACTTGATAACATTGGCAAACTAATACTACACTGTAATCAGAAAATTCAAAAGAAAAAAAGGGGAAGAATCGTATACACCTATAGTATATATTTAATTACCGAAAAATGTATTAGCGAGTTTAAAACTCAAGAACAAAGTCCCGGAGATATGAATAGAATAATAGGTAATAGGTAAAATTCGATAGTCGTTAAAAAAAGGAGTTTGTTGAAGTCACCATTGTTTTCTTCAACTTGAATAGGTGATTTATTCCACATATTAATTCGCACCGACCGTATTATACAAGAAACGAGTTTTATGAAAAGTGAGTTTTATTTCGAGAATATGGAGTTCAAACTTCAATTATTAAATATTATGTATCATCTTAGTCATCATAACATTATTTCAACCTTTGAAATTTGTTCCAAGGCAAAAAGAACATTATGATTTTTAACTTACTGATTTAGCAATATTCTTCCTAAATTTTTCGTAATAACCTAACCTAACCTAAATTTTTCATAATAACCTAATTTGAATTAAGTACAGCATTTTTGAATAATGAAAAACAAATGATTATAAATTTAAGTGATGAAGATAAAAGTTTCAAGGTCTGAGTGAAATTTTTTAGTTTGATAAACATTTTTTGGTTGTCACTTAGAAGTATTTAACGCAAAATTAGAATCGTTGAGGTCTCAGAAAGAATAAGCCTGTGAATAGTCTTTTCTCAGGAATACCCGAACATTATGTGGGAAATCTGTTGGAGTTGTGAAAAATCAAACTCCTAACCCAACGCAATCGAAAAATAAGGCCGCTTATGTCCTATTCATTCGTTTTTGGGAAAGGTTCTCAAATAGATGAGCTAAAAATTTTTTGATAAAATTTTTCTTAAGATGTGATATCGTATATTTGTTCAAACTAAAATCCTATTTTTTGAAATAATTTGATATTTTTCCTGATAGATTCAAAAACTTGCAACGCTTGGTCAGGTAAACTTTTTCTCCGGTGTGAAGAAAATTTTTTCCTCGCCCTCTGCACCTCTTAATATGATAATCTTGATAAAGTACAAAGATTTAGTGTCATCCCATTTTAAAAGTAGTGTGTAACCACTAAGGAAACATTTTTCGCTTGGTTATTTGAAACACGGTAGTGGTCAAGTACTCCTCTACGAACCTGGTAGTGGATATACCTGGTTCAGAGCCCTGACGAATCCTGCTCACATGAGCTCTTGATCTCTTCCACTTATACAAACCTAGGGAGGAATCATGTCTTGCACCTTCTTCCTCACTACTAACACTTTCATCCTACCCTGTAGTCGATTCTCAAAGTTCTGCATCACCCGCTCTAACAAAGCTGTGTCAATTGCCCTAATTTATTCTGTGATGGCTTCTTTCAACTCTTACAGATTTTGAGGATTATCGACGTAGAGCTTAAGCCGTTAGGTTTCCCCACAAAAAATAATCACAAGCATTGAGATCCAGGGAACGAGGGGGCCACGGCACATCACCAAAACAAGAGATCACATGACCAGGAAGAATGCAACGCACAACTTCAATTGAGGCTCTGGAAATATGTGCTGTGGCACCATCCTGTTGGAACCAAACATTTCTTCTGTTTATTCTTCACAATTCTGGTATGAAAAAGTTCTCCAGCATGAAAACATATCGCTCAGAGTTGACAGTTACGGTTGCCCTTCTCTCAAAAGAAAACTCCAAACCAAAGCGATAAGCAAGATGGGAAGTGAATATGAAATCTAAGTAGGAAACATATTTAATCCCAGAATAAAAATTATAAATGTTCGTGAGAGTAATTTCGCCAGTGAGGACTTTTTATTCAACAGCTGGTAAGTCAGAATTTGCCATTTAACATCAGGGAAAATGTAAAGTTCATACGTAGATATATTACTACTAAAAATAAAAGGAACACATGCAGCGTAATAGTGGAGTTGTCTAGTCTGCAATATAATCATATAGCTGAGAATGAGACGTTGAATATTGGGTGGAATAGGTATAGATACTTCGAATTCGTTAGCGTGTTGAGATGTTTCAGATGCTGTAAATTTGGCCACAAGGCTGACAAGTGTAAAAACCAACAAGTTTGCCCATTATGTGGCCGATTACATAAGGAAGAAGAGTGTCAGAGTGAAACGTATGAATGTACAAACTGTAAGCACGCACATGATGTGCTCAATTTGAAGGAAGTCAAGTATGATCATCCTGTTTTTGATATTAACTGCGCTAGTTATCTAAAGCAAATATCTTTAAATAAGGAAACAATACAATATTATAAATAGCAACCAATATGCCATAAAAATTTTCTTTTAATATGTATTAATATAGACGGCTTAACGACAAATTTAACGCAACTCCAGCAAGTAGCAGCAGATTTACTACCAATTGTCTCAGGAGATTACTGAGACACATTACCGTTGACATAGAAAGGGGAGAATACCAAATAGATGGATACAATAGTGTAGTGAATAATTCGGATTGTAGGGATACCGGAGGAAATCCCAAATACTAAATGAAATAGATTTATTTTGGCATAATGCAAGCGCAGGTTTATGCTCGGTCTAGAAAAACGACCTACACTTGTGAATTTGGAGTTGGTGCAATCAACCCCTATTTCCAGCATCCCCAACTCAAAAATCATTCGATCGATAATAGGTCAAGTGGCACCTCGTTGGAAAGGTACTGCAATTTTCTCTTCGAATTTGGTATTTTCGAAATTCAGAATCATCATACAGGGTGTCCCGAAGCAGGAACATTGAAAATCCAAATAACTTTTGAAACTGGTTCATTTCGGTATACGAGAACATGTTTGATCCGAGAATAGGACTTTCTTGTGTGGTTATAGAATTTTTGCAATCAACCCCTTCCATTCAGCATCCCCAACTTGAAAATCATACAAATAATTCAAGTGGCATATCTTCAGAAAGGTTTTTGAATTCCAGAATGATTAAAGCATTTCATTCAGTTCGGCTCTCCATACAGGATGTCGCTTTCGAAAAATTCAATATCGTCATTTGAAATTATCAACTAAAATTAATTCGAAACTGTTAAAAGTATTGGGGTACGATGTGTTGAGCATCAATTACGAAGAAATAAAGCTGATTTCTGCATTGAAAATGTTCACATTTTTTCATTTCCATCTGGCGTGCAGTCATCTGTTATTTCTCATTTTGCAATGAAATATTATTATTATTCAGATCAGTTCCTCATTATTGTTGTTGTTCGTCAGTTGAAATTAATCTGAAAATGGTTTATTCCACTGAGGAAAGGGTCGAAATTGTATCGACGTATTTTCGAAATAACAGTTGTGCCAAAGAAACGGCAAGGATATTCGATAGGAACCATCCTGAAAGAGAAAGGAGTCAGTCACCAGTACGTTAAATATTTGGTTGACAAATTCCTAGCTACGGGTTCGGTGGCAAACAAAAACATGAAGTGGCATGTCCTGTCAGAAATGAGGCAACGGAAGTGGCAGTAGTGGGTCATCTACAAATGGAGAATACTACTTCGATCAGAAAACTATCTCGTCTGACTGGTGTATCAGCTACAACTGTCCATAGAATCGTGAAACATCACAAATTTCACCCCTACAAGGTAAAATTAGTGCATGAAATAAACGAAGATGATCCAGATCGTCGTTTACAGTTTTGTGAAAATCTAAGTGAAAACCTAAACGCTAATCCAAATTTTCTGAATAACATCTGTTTTTCTGATGAAAGCACCTTTATGCTCAGTGGTGAAGTGAATAGACATAATTGTCGATATTGGGACACACAGAATCCTCATTGGTTTAGAGAGGCCCACACGCAAAGGCCTCAGAAGTTGAACGTTTGGGCAGGAATTTTCGGCAATCATCTAGTTGGGCCTTTCTTTATTGAGGGTAATCTGAATGGAAATGGCTACCTACAGTTGTTAGAGGAACACATATGTACATCCTAGATTGACAGAAATTTTACAGAACGATCCAACTCTTTCTGAGGACGAAATGCGTTTTCAACAAGACGGTGCTCCTCCGCATTATGATGCTCGGGTGCGTCAATATTTAGACGAAAATTTCCCAGGAAGGTGGATTGGTAGAAGAGGACCTGTTGAGTGGCCAGCCAGGTCACCAGATTTAAATCCCTAGATTTTTTTGTGGGGCCATCTAAAATCTAAAGTTTATGCCACAAGACCAGAAAACCTGGAGGAGCTGCGGATGAGGATCATCACAGAATGCCGACTTTGACTCCTGAAGTTCTCGCTAATGTGAGAAGAGAGTTCGAAAATCGTCTGTATAACTGTATGGAGGTGGGCGGAGGTCATTTTGAACAATTGTTGTAATAATCAAGTTAGTTTTTGTTTTCAATTGAATACAAGTTCAATAAATCTCGTTTTCCTGTTTAGATGAGCATCCAATCAGTTTTTCCATCATCCCTCATCCTGATCCTCACGCCGAAAACCTCGATTGCCAAACTGAAACCAATGCCTCAGTGATTCAGAAAATAGAAAAATCTTTCTGGAACTTTGCCACTCAACCTGTAATCACTTGTATGATTTTTTGAATTGGGGATGCTGAATGGAAGAGATTGATTGCAAAAATTCCATATTCACGCAAGAGAGTCTTATTCTCGAATCAAACATAAACATGTTCTCGTATTATACCGAAATGAACCAGTTTCAAAAAGTTATTTGGGTTTTCAGTGTTCCTGTTCCGGGACACCCTGTATGCTGATTCTGAATTTCGAAAATACCAAATTCGAAGAGAAAATTGAAATACCTTTCCAACGAGGTGCCACTTGACCTATTTTCGATCGAATGATTTTTGAGTTGGGGATGCTGGAAATAGGGGTTGATTGCACCAACTCCAAATTCACAAGTGTAGGTCGTTTTCTAGACCGAGCATAAACCTGCGCTTGCATTATGCCAAAATAAATCGATTTCATTTAGTATTTGGGATTTGCAGGAATTCAACTTTACCCTCGGTTGGGACACCCTGTATGTTAATTTAAAATTCTAAAAATGACAAATCAGAATGGAGAATTGACAGACCTTTACAGTAAGGTGCCACTCGACCCTTATTCCCTATGATGAATTTCGAAATTAGGGTTGCTGGGGGTAGGGGGTTGATCTGACAAGTTTCGAATTATTTCGAAAAATGCTCCCCCTCGAAACAAAAATCGACGTGTCTTGGTGTTTTTCGCTAATGTTACTCATTTCGGAGTTATAGGGGGGGTCAAATTTTCGTTGGAACACACTGTATAAATCTCCAATTTGAAATAATGGTATTTTCTTCAGTTTTATCTAGGATTTGTTTGATTCGGACTTCAAGAGTTCTAATGGTGTGATATTGATGGGTGACTTCAATTATGACCTTCTAACCAGCAATCTTCATTCTCGTAGCCTTATGAATATTATTCAATCCGCTGGTATGAAGCAATTAAGAAAGAAGCCAACTAGATGTACAGAATATTCGAGAACTTTAATAGATTTGATAACAAATGAAAAAATCAGAGAGGCGGAGTACGACTTTCCAAAAATATCTGATCATGATATTGTGGGTGTTCACAATGTAAAAAGAAATGATGATCAGGAAGTGATATTACTACAGAAAGAGAGAGACATTCAGCATAAGATCTTCAAGTTTACTGATAATCCCGCGGATTTTCATGAATATAAAAACAACGTCATGAGGTAGTGTCTTTACTGCGTACAAAAGAGAAAAAATATTATGAAGATGAAATTAATAAGTGCGGTAAGGATAGCAAGAAAATGTGGAAGGTACTAAAAGAGGTTGTGAGCACTTGTAGAGAGGGGGTTTAGTTTCTCCATGTTGGGAGATGATGAGTTTGATGTGGCTGAAAAGTTGAACCGTTTCTTTATTGATAGTATAGATGAGTTGGCAGGCAACATTCCGGCTCCATTAGGATCTTTTGCTGATGTTCATATGGGAGGTGATGATTGTATCGAGGTATTTGAGAATATAACTCTTGATGAACTATCAAATATTATAACACAGATGAAGAACAAAGCATCAGATGATGAATTGTTATCAGTCGCTCTGCTTAAGCCATTGTTTCCTGTGATTGGTTATCCTTTGTTCAATTTTGTCAACTCCTTTTTAAGAACTGTTGACTTTGACAGGTTGATTACCACGATGAACAAATTACTTTATATACTGCAGGACTGGTTGAAGATAAACAAATTGAAATTGAATGCTGCTAAGACCAAATGTATGCTTTTCGGATCAAAATCTAAGTGCGTGGAGTTTTGATCTAGGAATTACAAAATTATTACGGATAATCAGCTTATTTATTTCGTCCAAGAGATGAAGTATCTGGGAATCGTATTTGACCAGCAGTTGAACTTCTCTAAACATGTTGATTTTTTATGTAAGAAAATTGAAAAAAAGAAGGTTACCTAGGCAGGATTTCAAGAAAGTTGTCTCCATGGTGTAGACGAGTGGTCTCTAACACTATTATTGCTCCACATTCAAATTACTGCATTTCGTTGCTGATTTCTTCGACGGGGAAGGACATTCGGAAGCTACAGATAGTACAGAACAGAGCTATAAGAATACTTATTGGATGTAGTAGGTTAACTCATATCAGATATATGTTGAGAAGGTTAGGTTTTCTGAGTGTAGCGCAGTTGGTTGAGCAGTCAAACCTTATTCTCATTTACAAGATTACGAATGATCAAACGCCTTCGTATCTTAAACAGTTTCTGGTGAAAAGGTGAAATATGATTGGTTATGGTCTCCGATCAAACGATGAATACCACATTCAGAGATTTGATTTGTCTTCAACACAAAAGTCCACCTTTGTCAACGGTCTGCAGCGTTTCAATCGTTTGCCTTCTGATGTGAGGACGTCCGCGAGTCTAAGGGTACAATATCTTCATTTGTATTATTATGTCAATGTATTTTATGTTATTGTTTCTAGCTTCAGCTAAATAAACTGTGTTATTATTATTATTTTATTATTAATACGACCCATAGCGCACCAAACGGTGACTTTCTCACTGTGAAGTGGGGATTGATGCAGTTCGCGGGGGCTTTCTGCTGCCCAATATCGGCAGTTCTGTTTATTAACCGAACCGCTCAAATGAAAGTGAGTCTAATCACTCATCATTATCACTGGTTCATTTTCATCAACAATAATCATTTGCATTCTCTCGGCAAACTGCTGGCGTTGTGCAAAATTTCCTTCATTCAGGTGCTGGACAACCTTGAGCTTATAGGGGTGAAAGCAAAGGTCTTGGTGTGGCATCCTGCGAACAGTTCGATTACTCATTTGGAGTGTTGCAATTTGTTTTTGGACGAAGTGCCCTGGGTTTCGAATTACACCTTGCCTCACTCTTTCCACGGAAACTGGTGTCCTTATACTTTGGGGACGACCTTAAGTTTCGGAATCATTGCTGATGTAGTCGTTCTGAAATTCTGTACCCATCGGATGATTGTGTCACGTTTCGGAAGTGAAGCGTTACGACCAATGTTGAAGCGCTGGCGAAAGTGCCGCTGCACGAAAATGACAGACTCTTCCTAATTTATTTACTCTTCAACTGCGAACGAACGGTGCTCTCTTGTTCAGATAACCATTTTGATCTAAGTAGTTGCTACCCGTTCCAAAAACGCCCCACCCTGTATTAAAGTTTGAAATAGGTAGACTGTTGTAGAAGCCTAAAAACTATATTCATTCCCAACATTGCATTCTATAGCCTGCAGAATGTCTGTTTTCAAGCTCTTGTTCCAATAATACCGAAGATTTCAATATATCTGGAGACATAAACTCAATTCTCGTTGATAACTCGATAATGATAAATCTGAACAGACTGCGGTTTCAAATTGTTCCATTTTCTACTAAAAGGCTAAAAGAAGTTCGAAAACGTGCCATGCCATTCGTTTTTTTCTAGCTACAACAGTTACCGAGATGGCATCAGTATTCATTAAATTTGGGTCAAGTTATAAAACGTGGACGTCCTATTCTAGATACCTTTTCCCAAAACTGATTCCACAGCCTACTTATCATACTTTGGTAAATATAACACCTGCCGCCTCCGCCTGAAGTAATCCAATAGCCCCGATTCGTATTTGGTTGCGTTTTCATTAAATTTGCTGTAATATCGTATAGTTCAGATAAGATACGACGAACTAATCGTTAGATAAATAAAGATCTCGACTTGATGTTAATTTCATATTAAAAAAAACATTGTGTAATACCAAAACGTGAACTACAACATAAGATACTCATATCTAATTCCTTGTATACCTAACTGATTGTGCACAGTGTAGTTTCGCATTCTCGTCCGTCTGACTCTTGATATTATAGGGTTGTAATTTGTCAATCATATACATAATAATTACAACCTCAAATCAACTATTGCAAATATTTTTTAGGATACCGTCTCTACAGGGTGTTACATACTAGTATGTCACAACTTGAGGGGGTAGATCTACGTGCAATTTTAAGAAAAAAAATTGGTTTTTTCTTCAAAAATCCTCCAGTGTTTGAGATATTCAGCCCAAATTTGGAATACAAGCTATTTTTTACAGCCTCCATCATAACACTTTAAATTTTAACTAGAATCTACAAGGTGTTTTCTTTTCCGAACCCATTGTCTTCTTTTGCCCTTTCAAACTTTTTTGCAGTACGCCACTGACCAGCGTACAATCAATTTTCGTCATCTTCGTTCAATTTAGAAACTTTTTCGACGCCTGTAATTTTTTCGTATCTCTGACCGTTCTCGAGCAAAAAATTATAAACAATTGTATGTATACGCAGAATTGAAAGCACTTCTAATTAAAAAAATGACTAGTAGACTTTGATTTCTTTCATTTATTTATTTATTTTGACACTTGCTAAAGTTGAACCAGTGTCTGCTCGAATTGTTTATTAAATTTACGATCAGTTTTAAGACTTTCGAAGTTATTGCTGTAAGAAAAAATGGCTAATTTTACTAACGCCGAATTGGCAGATATCCATTACATGTACGGTCTGGCTGACGGAAACATAACAGAAGCTAGGCGATTATATCAGTGCAACTTAAACTATGAGAACTCCAGATATTGAGGAAGCAGTTTTGAATTGTATTGATTTGAATCCTAATGTGAGTACAAGAAAAATTGGAAATCGGTTGAATATTTCACATGTTCTAGTTTGGAGGATTCTCCACGACTTTTTATTGTACCCGTTTCATATTCAACGCGTCCAAACTCTACTTCCTCGAGATTTTTCTTCAAGACTGAATTTCGGCCGATGGTTCTTAGATAAAATAAGAGAAAATGCTCATTTTGATAGTGAAATAATGTTCACAGACGAAGCTAACTTTTCGAGAACTACTATCACAAATTTTCACAATAATCATTATTGGGCTGAGGAAACCCCCATTTGATTGAAGAATCTCATCATCAAGAACAATTCTCACTAAATGTCTGGGTCGGAATAATTGGAAATTATTTGATTGGGTCATTTTTTTGCCTAACAGACTAAAGGGCCCAGCTTATCGGCAATTTCTTGAGGAGGAGTTACCTTTATTGCTCGAGGATGTGCCACTTTCGGTGAGAAACATAAGTGGTTCATGCATGACGGGGAACCAGCACATTTTAGTGGAGAAGCTAGGGAATTCTTGAATAATACATTCAACAACCGATAGATAGGTTGGGGTGGGCAAGAACCATGGCCTCCTGGGTCCCCAGACTTAAATAGTTTAGACTTTTTCTTATGGGGATATCTCAAAAGTTCAGTTTATACCACTCCAGTGAACACTGTAGAAGAATTGAGAAATCGAATAATAACCTCTTGTGACACGATAAGAAATACCCCAGGAATATTTAAAAGAGTGCCTGATAATATGCGAAGAAGGACAGATGCCTGTATTCTTGCAGGTGGAGGAAACTTCCAGCAATTTATTTAGTTTTTAATTGTTCTTGTTTTTAGTTTGATATTGAATAAGTAAGAGTTGAGTCTCAGAAGATAAGCTATCAAAATAAAAGCAAATTTTGGGCATACCTATCGAGTATTTCTATTTTTTTTTATTTAGCGAATACATACAATTCAATAATTTTTCACTCGAAAACGGTTGGAGATACGGAAAAATTACAAGTGTCAAAAAAGTTTCTAAATTGAACGAAGATAACGAAAATTGACTGTACGCTGATCAGTGACGTACGGCAAAAAAGTTTGAAAGGGCAAAAGAAGACATGGCTCCGGAAAAGAAGACACCTTGTAGGTTCTAGTTAAAATTAATGACGTTTAATGACGGAGGCCGTAAAAAATAGCTTGCATTTCAAATTTGGGTTGAATATCTCAAAAACTGAAGGAGTTTTGAAGAAAAAACCATTTTTTCCGGAAATTTCAACACCTTGTAGCTCCGTAACGAAGCTTTTGCGGACCTATGTTTATATGAACTTTGTAGATTCTAGTTAAAATTTAGAACGTGTAATGATGGAGGCTGATGGTTACTCACTTGCAAAGATCTGCTGGTACAGAACAAAGAATTGGGATAGAGGAATTTATTGGAATAGATGACAGTGCCGCTCTGTGCGCCTTAGATACTTAGGAAGAAATTCTTGCAGAAGCTGAAAGTAACAATAGTAACACTGACGAAGAAAACGAAGACCAGCAAGACCCTGAAGAACAGTTTAGGCCAACAACAATTTCCGAGGCTCTTAGCGCTATAACAGTTTTGCAAAAATTTGTTACCTTTAACGACCAGTTTAACACTGATGGTACTCATAAGTTGAGGAGTATGAAACGTAAAATGCAAAACATATTTGAGAGTGGGCTTAAAAAAACAGACTAAAATGACTGTTTTTTTTTAAAACTAGTGTAAGTCTTATAGTACAGCTAAGTACTTATCTGGCATTTCCAATTATTTCTTAATAAACATTTTTATTTCTTTTTTTGATATTTCATTTGAAAACAATATTTTATTCTATATTAGATGCATATGTACTTATGATAATTTAACTACATACTCATGCTTATAACAACTATCGGATATAACGTCGGAAACTATACGGTCCCTTCAATGACGCTATATCCAGTTTTGACTGTACGTTTAAGTTAAAAAATGTCAAAATACACGATGCAGTTGTCGGATGGGAGCTGTCAACAGTAAAAGTGCCAGAGGCGCAAAATTTAAAAGGCAAGCTACGTAAAATTATATTGTAACCTCATTTGACATTTTGAAATAAAATATAATAATCAATAAATATCGCTAATATTTTTAGAAGTGTTTTCTTTCTTGAACCTACAATTAAATATTATAATCATGAATGAATAAAGGATATGGGTCGAGATGGAAATACTGATTATACACCTGAAATTTACTTGGTGCGGAGAAGGGCACTTTCCGAATCTGTATCGCTAGGTTCTTGGTCGAGATAGACACCACCATAAAAGACACGGTCCCAAAAATGTTTGATGTTTTTTTCCGCACGAGTCTCAGCTTTCCTTTTATGAGCGAAGAACCATTTTTTCAATTTCATGAATTTTCGGGTTATGAAGGGCATTCAGTATACACTGCAGAAAAACTGTTTTCCTTGGAATTTTTTCTTCTACGCGAGAAGAATTTTGCGGAGCTTTTAGATTTACTGATTGGACCAATCAATGGTATAACCGCATCTCGTCGTTCTGAATAAAAACACAACAAACAATATTTGTGCAATTCTCATTCAACATATTTTTCTGGGAATTCAGTTATAAAAAAATCAAAAACTGCATAGAGAAGCTAATCGAACACTTCAATTAAAATGTCCGATAGTGAAATCTTATAATATCGATACATAACAAGTAATAATTCATGAGTAGAATCAAGTTTTTATGATAAGAACTCAAGAAAAATGAGAGGATCAAGGACGAATGATATTTAACTAACACAGTTTTAAATTTAATAATCAATTTCTCGAAATATTCGAATAGAATCAATGTCAAGGAGCGTGATATATATTCGATGAAAATATTTTCCTTCAAACCGCTTTTTTATGAAATTTATATACTTTCGATAATCATAGCCGGTCAACTTCGGGTTTAACTGGTTTAGATGAAAATTGCCTTCCCAAAAACATACTATAAGAATGAAATTTGCTCCCTTCTAGCGTTATTCTTTTAACAATACAACTTACAAGTTATGGATTTGTTTAAATCAATGAGCCCTTAGACAAATATGGTACAGTAAAAGAATTATTGTAAACTTTTTTAATTCTCCAACATAATCTCTTATAAAGTAAGAATAAATGGAAAAGTATCAAAACAATTCAGTCAGAGAATTTGAACGAAGCGAAAACAAAATATACGGTAGTGGGGAAGAAACAAGGATATAGCATCAGAAATCTGGAAATCAGAATTGATGTCAAACAAGACTCCTTCGATAAAGTTTAAAAATATGGCTACATAGAGTAACAATAAATACTAATGGCGAAGAAGAAGATGAAATACAGGAAAGGATTGCAATAGGAATTAAAAGGTATGGGTGGTTTATGCAGAATTCTAAGGGCAAATAATATATCTCGAAATACTAAAAAGAAGATCTATGAAACCAGTGATACTATACGGTGGCGACACATGGAAGCTGAAAAAGAAGGAAAGAATGCTTTAGAGATTTTCGAGAGAAAAGTACTGAGGAAGATATATAAAGATAACAACGAACTTGAAGAACTTTATGGGGAACCGTCAATAACGAATGCAGCAAGGAGTCAAAGAATGAGATGATTGTGCCATATAGCGAGATTACCAGAAGAAATTACAGCAAAACAAGAATTGGCGAAAGCAATAACAGGAAGGAGAAAAAGGGGTAGACTGATTGGATGGACGTGATGAACCGAGCCTAGGAAAAATTGAGGATCAAGGACAGGAGGAATCTTGCAAGGAATAAAGAACAATAGAGCAAAATACCCAACCAACCTATGGGCTTTCTAGGCTTGCAGAGCTGATTAAATATAATCTCTATTGAGTTCATACTTCTTCAAGCCTTCTAAGAAGTGAAATTGCGGAAAGTCCTTAAAATAGTCGTCGTTATGGGCTGCATTGTTGAAAAAGGAGTGCCACCTGGAATTATCCTTCTGGATGTAAGGTGGTTTGAATTCAGTTTCTTTTTCATAAAAAAAAGACCTTCATCTGTGTAGCATAAAAACGGAAATAAGAAAAATTTCAGCCTAAATATACTAAATCTAGAGATTAGAAACAATTCTAATTTTGAACAACTGTCAAATTGTCAATGGTCGAAACGTTGAGTATGCAGGTATCCGCAAGCTCTATGAAAAACTTGAATTGGTGGTTCCTGAAGAAATTGTTAGACAAATTAGTGAGCACAGCATGGTTCGAATCTTTTTAAATTCGGGGATATTCAAAAATTTGTTCGCATGGGTCCTGAAATCACAATTTTCAAAATACGAGAGCGACTTTGTGGTGTTACGAGAATTGGAAGGAAATATAATCCTGTTGTACAGAAGGTGACATTCGCAACCATGGTAAAATGATTTTCAAGAATGTTGAGTTACTTTTCATTGATTGATAATTATTATTTTGAAACCTTAAATTTTTCGAATTTAGAATGCATTCCTTCGTTAATGAAGAATAAGCAGGTATGATTTCTATTCATGGTTCTTGCGATAGAAACTCACAAGCATCAAAAGAATACCATTGAAAATAAAAGAGTGATTCTTTGGTGAGCTACATAATAATTATAATTATTTCGATCTAAAAGGCCGAAAAATATTTTCGAATTGGCGCACGTTTCATAGTTGTGAAAACTTATTGAAGATAATAATGAATGAACTCATATTAATCATAACAAGAGTTGCTCAGAACGACCGCCCTAACATAGCTCACGAAGAAGTGACTTTATGCATCATTTCCAAATCTTTAGGCAGCATTATTTATCCATTCTTGTAACTGCTCGAAATTTGTTACTCCTACACTGTAGATGAGATGTTTCATGTAACCTCATACATAGAAATTCAACGGGTTGAGATCCGGTTATCGTGGTGGCCAAGCATGTGAACGTCCCTACCAATCTACGTATTTGGTAAATATTCACTCAGCCATTCAACAATTATTCTTCCTTGATATGAAGGTGCTCCGTCACGTTGGTAATACATATTCTGAATAAAATTTAGCGGAACATCATTTAAATTCGACATGTTCTGTAGAAAATTTCTATAAGTAATGGCATTGAATATGTTATTTAAAATATAAATGGGTAAGAAGCAATTATTATAAAGGCCACCCCAAACGTTGATACTGAACCTCCTTTGGAAAAGTATTTGACTAACCGCATTTGAATTCTACAGGACTCATAAATGATTATTATGGAAATTATTTACACCATCTCTTGAGAAGCATTACTCATCAGACCATAAAATGTTAGAACTGAAATCTTTTCCTCTCTTTTCAGAACACGCTTCACAACACTTCGGGGCATTTGCAATAGGTAGCAAATTTTACTCATTTTGTATGCTGACTTCATGAGGTTCGATTGTTCTCTTCTTCTCGTCTTCTAAATATCGAAGTTAAAACTGTATGAACAGGAGGGAATATCTTTGAGGAAAACTTCGATGGTATTCTCTAGCACTTTCTCGAACGTTTCCATCATAAAATTATAAACATATATCATATCTGCATATTTTTCAGCGCCCCAGGTGGCGGATAAGGAATAACTCCCAGATATGAGTGGTAACGGAAAAATCAAATATCCGGGCGGACCAAAATTAGCACTTGGTGAAGGGCACTCTTTTGTCCTGGGGTTAAGAAATTGGCTCCGAAGGCAGAGGAACTGTTAAGTATCAAACAGTCAATGGTATAAGGATGTGGAAAGCCCCGGGATGACTACCATCTTAAAGATCCTCAGGATATCCCTAGTATAATCAACATGACAAGCAATTTTGCAACTCAAAAACTTACTGATCATGGACTTCGGAATCCAAGATCCGGCAGGTAAAGAGCAAGCACCGTAAACTGCAGGGCTTACCCGGTCGTTAGCCAGCAAAATCCCTGCATATCCGCACATAAGTTCATCAAAAAGATCGCCACCTGGAATGTGCGCAGTATGTAGGAGGGAAAAGTTATAACTTAATAAGAGAAATGCAAATACTAAAAATAGACATTCTATTCTCGGTATAAGCGAAATGCGATGGCCAGGTTCGGGTAAAATGCTATTGGAAACAAGACCGATACTATGCAAAGTAATTCAAGTATATGCCCCAATTGTAATGCATCTGACGAAGATACAGCGATATTAAGAAAGCAACAGATTTGACTAAAACATCCGATATTGTTCAACTGATGGGCGACTTCAATGCCAAGGTGGGGTAAGGACGACGTGAAGATGTAGTCGGCGAGTACGGGTTAGGTGTTCCGAATGAGAGAGGAGACCGGTTGGTTCAGTTCTGTCTACACGAAAATTTTGTTATAACTAACACCTTGTTTAAGCAACATCCCAGACGTCTCTACACTTGGACCTCCAATGCAGATAAAAACGTGATAAACCAAATTGATTATATTCTTGTGAACAAAAGATTCAGGAACTCTATACAGAATGCTAAAACGTACCCTGGTGCCGACGTATATACTGACCACAACCTAGTAGCAGCGTTTGTAAACATTAGGCTGAAATGAATTGTTGAAGGTCAGAAAACATACCAACTAGAAATACAAAAGTTAAAGGATCCAACACTAAAGTTAGTAGTCAAGAATGAAGGTGAAGGTGAACCATATATAGAACACACATGGGAACGATTTAAAACAGCTGTAAGTCAGGTTGGAGATAAATATCTAGCACAAAACACAACCGAAAAGAGGCAACCTTGGATGACCGACGACATACTGGAATTAATGGATTTGAGAAGTAAGTGTCCACAAAATTATTTGAAAGTCCAGAAGTCAATTCGTTCCAAGATAAGAATAGCTGTCTGAACGATGCGATGAAATTGAGATGCAAAACACGACACTTTCAATTTGCATAAAAAAGTAAAAAACGGCAGGTAACTATAAACACAAAAGTAATTTACTAATGGATAAAAGCGACAATATTCTTACATCAACAGAAGATAAACTGAAAAAGTGGAGTCAGTATATTCAGAATTTTTTAATGACGATAGAACTGCATTCCATTACATCAATTTGAACGATGGGATCGATATAACAAAAGCAGAAGTAGAACATCTATTGCAGTAGCAAAAAGCGGCAAGTCATCTGGACCTGATGGAATTTAAGTAGATGTTCTAAAAGTAATTATTGAAGACAACTCCTTCACGTACTGGTGGATTTATTAAATAACATTTATAGAACAGGAATAATACGCAGAAATTGGTTAAAATCAACTTTTTTTATCTTACCCAAGAAACCTAGTGCAAAGTACTGCAAAGACTACCCTACCATTAGCTTGATGAGTCACATACTAAAGATACTCCTGAAGATAATACACCTTAGAATATATCGCAAATGTGAAGAAACCTTTTCGATTTTCAGTTTGGGTTTCGGGGCGGCTTCGGAACAAGAGAAGCCCTTTTCAGTATCCAAGTTCTGGTACAGCGTTATCGTGATGTTAAGGTCGATGTGATAGCCTGTTTTCTTTATTATGAAAAGGCTTTCGACACCGTGAAACATAATAAGCCAGTTGACACACTAAAAGATCTGGGATTGGATGGGCGTGATATCCGCATTATAATTAATATTTAAAGAAGCTCTGGATGATGAAGCTGTTGGAGTAATCGTCGGCGGTGTCATGGTCAACAACTTAAGGTACGCTGATGACACAAACCTGAAAGATTTGCAAGAACTCGTAACATCTGTGTCGGATACAGTAAATCAATGGGAATAAAACTGAATGCGAAAAAGAAAGAAATGGCTAGCAGTACGTAAAAGACACATGGACTGCCAAGAGAGACTTTTAGTTGGGGACGAAGTTATAGAACGTGTTGCCTCTCACAGATACCTGGTATGCCATATAAACAAGGATTGGGACATGGCACATGACATAAGCAGCCGCATTTCACAAACATGAAGAAAGTTCTTACCAGTAGACAGCTGAAAGTTGCCCTCAGGATCAGATTATTGCGGTGTTACGTATTCAGTATCCTCCTATACGGTGTCGAAGTGTGGACTCTTACTGGGTTTATCGAAGGATGTTAAAATTTCATGGACCGACCGAATTACAAACATTGTCTTACATCTACTGAATAAGGAAACAATGAAAAACAATCAAAAAGAGGAAATTGAAATATTTTGATCATGTTATGCGTAACGACAAATACAATATGTTACAAATAATAATTCAGGGGAAAATCGAAGGTTACCGCGGGCTAGGCCGTCGTCGAACATCATGGCTTAAGAACCTTCGCCAGTGGTTGGGACAAAGTACGACATCTTTATTTAGAAAAGCTGCTGACAAAATTCAAGTCATACTTTTAATCGCCAACGCTCTAGGTGCGTATGGCACGTGAAGAAGAAGATATTCTTAAATACTGAAGGAATACATTTCTATTCGAAGAATTTAAAGTATCAAAACAATAATTATCTATCGGAAAAGATATTCTGACATTCATCTATGAAAAGTAACTCAACATTCTTGATAATCATTTTACTATGGTTACGAATGTCACCTTATTTAGGTGAAATGTATTTCATTTCATCTATGGTAATACCACAGAATCGCCCTTCTATGTTGGAAATTGTGATTTCAGGACCTGTGATGCTGAATATCTCTAAACTCAAAAACGTTAGGACCATGCTGTTCTCACTAATTCGTCTTAGAATTGCTTCAGGAATCTCATCGCAAAGTTTTTAATTGAGCTTCAGGAACACTCTGTATACTGAGTTTTTTTGTTTATCTGCTTTATAATAAACACATTAGGTCCTCTACGCATAAATCAGTCTGGTTGGGTAGCCAGCCTTTGCAAGACAGCTTATGGTAGACTGCACACTAGTCCACTTTTAATTCTTGGTTGCGACAGCCTGGGCACGCAGGGAACATGCAGAGCGAGTGTATGTGGCTACCGTCAGTCTCTGCGCACTTTTGTAGCAGCGCAAAAAATGATGTTATATTTTTAGACATATGTCATTAAACAAAACAAATTATTTCTATCGGAAGATAGGGAAACGAAAAAATAACTTACTATTTTCATAAAACTTGAACCCTATTGGATCTAACAGACTAGTTGTTTCATCAAAATTCATAATATTATTTCATTCAAATCCATTATATACCGATTTGATTAAATTAAAGTTGAAGATTACTATAGATTCAACTTAAAAATGTTCTACATTTCACACTTCGCAATCGGTCATATTCATGTCGACGAACATTTTTTGTAAACAAATAAACGTCAGACGACCACGTTACTTTCTAACTTAAAGATCAGTAACATAACAATACTATGATGAAAACAACCTGAAAACTTATATTTCTTTGAAGTTTCGATTGAGATACAAACATTGAAATAGCTATTGATTTATAGCACTTATTATATTGAAGATTTCTCCGCAAAAATAAACACCTCAAAAAGTCTTGGGAACACTTACCAATATCTTTAAAATATGAATTTGATGATTCGAATTCATAGAAATCTTTCGGTTTTTGTTAGGATGTATTGTATATAATGTATTCTCAAGAAAACAAAATAATATTTGACTTCTCCAAAGCACCTATTATAAACAAAAATTGAAATTTGAAAATGAACGAAATTTGGTAAAACACAAAAAAATCCTGAACTAATATTTTCGAAACGATATGGAAGCACTTATATTTTTCAGTACCCAGAAGGTCCACCTCTGTTATTAATTACACTTTGACATCGTCGCGGTATGCTCAATATTAAATTGTCTATTACATTTTGGCCTAAGTCATTCCAAGCCCCCTGAACTGCTAATCGAAGATCCTTTTCATGATGGAAGACGTTTTGACGCAGGAGATTTCTTTTTAGGGTGTCCCACACATGCTCGATGGGATTCAGATCTGGGAGCAGGATGGCCACGGTAGAAGATCGATATCATTCTCTTCAAGAACGTTCAAGACAACTCTTGCACGATGAGGAGGGGCATTATCTTGTTGGAAGAGTGGATTTTGACCCATTGTTTGGAGATACGGTACCACTACAGGTAAAACTATCTCATTTGCGTAAAAATTTCCCGTGAGGTTGTTCTGCATAAAAACGAGGTCAGTTCTTCCACCAAGGCGTATACCTCCCCAAAACATCACTGATCCGTCTCCTGTCTAACAACTTCTAGAGCATGCTGGAGACGGTTTTGCTTTCCAGGTTCCCTCCATATTCGAATTCTTCCCGAATCGGGATAATAACTAAATCTAGATTAATCACTGAAGAGAACTGCGGCCCACCTCTCTTGATTCCAGTTTACGTGTTCTTGGCACCAAGCTAAACGAGCAGCGCGATTTCCATGGGTCTGTTGTGGAACTCCTAAAGGATATCTGGAGTGGAGTTGACCTTCGTGCAGTCGATTTCTCACAGTTTGGTCGGAAATTTGTACATTATGAACTCGTGATAGCTCTTGAGCTAATTGAGATGCTGTGGTAGTACGATCTCTTCTGGCTTGTAAAACCAAAAATCGGTCTTGGGCCACTGTAGTAATCCTGAAACGACCTGTATGGAGTTCTTCTACGCTACCTGTTTCATTGAAAAGCGACCATAAACGGTTTATGACACTTGGGCTACTTCCCAGAACCCTGGATACTT
The DNA here is from genome assembly GCA_013387265.2 of Cryptolaemus montrouzieri. NCBI lineage: Eukaryota > Metazoa > Arthropoda > Insecta > Coleoptera > Coccinellidae > Cryptolaemus > Cryptolaemus montrouzieri. The sequence goes on along the minus strand of JABFTP020000021.1, from coordinate 93,210,832 downwards.
TCCGTTGTGAGCTACCAGCTTGGAGCATGCCAACGGCTCGTAACATCTCTTCTCTAGTCAAATGTCGTCTTTCCATGGTCGAATCACAAAACTTGAATCTTTTATTTGTGCTTAGAATAGAAACAAAGTGCCAACTAACTGATTTCAAACACTGAATACATGAAATGATTCTAAAGCAGCGTCGCATCTGCTGCATTTTTAGTTTTTTATAAAAAACTGAAATCTGTTGCGGCACTCTACATAATTTGGTGAGAAATTGATGCAGGTGTTCATTTCTTAAAAGAAAATCATCCATATTGATCGTTCTGGATACGATATATCGATTTTCAGAAGTGTTCCTTAGACTTTTTGAGGTGTTTATGTCATAGCTGTATTTTTCGACTTTGAAAGAGCGTTTGAAACCATTTCAAGGAGTTTTTATTATTGAAACTCAAGAAAATAGGACGGGTGAGAAATTGATGCATTTCTTGAAAAAATCATCCATATTGATCGTTCTGGATACGATATATCGATATTCAGAAGTGTTTCCTAGACTTTTTGAGGTGTTTATATTTGAGATTCGAAACATTGAGTCCTAGAACATCTTTTTAAATACACACACCACAAAAATTGTTGAATCACTTGGTATTCTGAATTCCACAATCGATTAAGCAGGTCGATCGCAGTTTCTTTGTCAACATATGTTTTTGGACATACGAGGAAAAAAAAAGTCTTATCTATGTAGTAACATTTGTTTCCATATGATCTCAAACACGTCTGAAACAAGAATGACTTCATTTGACTATCAGTATTCATTCAATTTCTCTTCAGTTTTCACGCTAAATTAATGCAAGTTTTCTGTGTTTCTTGTTGATTTTCGAGTCTTTGAATTTATTGTAATGGCTGCTGAACGTCCTGGACGCTATTTGAGTGATCATGAAGTGGTAAGAATTGTAACACTTCTAGAGGAGGGGTGAAGCCAACGTTACGTGGCTAACTTGTTGAATGTTAACCAAAGCACTATTTCAAGAGCAATTAATCGGTACCACGAAACAGCGGAATATGGAAGAAAGGCCGGACAGGGAAAAACTCGGATATCAACACCATTTGATGATCGTTGGCTTCGCTTAACTGCACTAAGAGTTCGGCACTGTACAGCTAGAATACTACAAAATGAACTTGCACTTTCCAGAAATGTGCATATTTCGTTGCAAAACTGTTAGGAATAGGCTCAGAGAAGACGATATCAGACCAAGGGTGGCTTCTACTGACACGCGTCTCACTAGAGAGCATCGAGTTGCAAGACTTCAGTTTGCAAATTGGGGTATTCTAGAATGGTTGAATGTTCTCTTTTCCGACGACTCCAGGTTCTGTCTAGTATCAAATGATATACGCATGCCTGTATACAGACGACCTGGGGTACGGTATCAGCAATGCAATATCCGGCAAACCGAAAACTTCGGAGGGGGCTCAGTAATGGTGTAGTCCTAGTGAATAATGGAACAATGATAGCGGCCAGATACATCGCAGATATTCTTGAACCCCTTTGGCCCATTGCTGGAGAAAACTTCATTTATATGCATGCTCGGCCTCATGCAGCTAGAATAGTTACAGAATTTCAGCAAAATGCCAAAATTGATATTTTGAGATGGCCAGCCAGAAGTCCCGACTTGAATCCCATAGAACATGTTTGGGACAACATAGGGTGGCAAATTCAGCAACGTAGGATGCCTTGTAGAACACTCCCACAACTAGAAGATCTGCTTCCTGAAATTTGGAACTTAGTGACTCAAGAGTACATCTAAAATTTGTTTGAGGGGTTGCCGAGACGTATACTGGCAGTAATTAGGGCCCGGGGAGGAAACACTCGATTTTGAAAATGATTAGTAACCATTCGATGCTAGTTGATTGGTCTCTTCGCGAATATTTGAAGATGGTAGAATTTTTCATTAACTTGAAAATTGTTGATATTTTCCATCATAAACTCATCTCTTTAGAATGATATCTTCTTATTTTTACAATTCTGAAAATTACCAAGCGACTCTTGAATGACCAACCTAAAAGTTTATATAGTATTGTCGTAAAAGAAAGTTGATGCGACAACTTTTGTGGGGAGTGTATTTTAGCCAGATTTTTCTATAGAAGACCAATTTGGTCATCAATCTTGGTACCAACTTGATTGCCAACTGATTGAAATGGGGTTTTTCTCTTGATAGAAAGAACCGAGCACTGTGGTTAAAGGCGTTATACTAACAATGTCCTGTGTTTTCTTTTGAATTTGAAATTGCAAAATCTGAGGTAAATTGTTGGTTGAAATGCAACCGTTTATTGAGATGCGATTATATGAACAAACTGCTGTTCGGAACATTGCTCTTTCAAAAAGTGAATCATTCTGAAAACGTTTTCGTCAGAATTAGAAAATTAATTTGAAATTGTAATGAATTCTAAGCATCAAAAATGTAATTTATTTTCTACGATATAGAACAACTATTAATAACAATATATGATTGATTTAAAATGTGCACACTAGCTTATCGTAAGGGTAGTACATATTTTTACCACTTTATATAAATAATAAAATGTATCGATTTGAGAAGTAGCTCATACTATTTACCTGAAGCCTTGATAAATTTCAGGAAACAGTAGTTAGATTCAATAATATGGTCAACCTATTGTTAGTACATAATAAACGAACAAAGTGTGGAGACAGTTGCTAATTAATCGCTAAGGTGTTTGATTTCTATTATTTCTGTATACAGTTGTTAAACTGAAAAATCATTAGTTCAGGTAGATGATTCAGGATCTCATATAAGATTAAAATGTTATTGTTTACTGTTTTAATATAGCTAATTATTCAATAGTCAAAAATATGATTCATTTTTTCTTTATTACACTCTACGTCTCAGTATAAGAGGTGTTCAAAAAAGAACTAAATTTGTAGATATCTCGGTTATTATTGAAGTTACATGAAGAATATTTCGTCATTGTGTAGGCAATTATAGAGTCGACTGTAGTGACTTGTAGAATAATTTTTGTCCAACTCTCTATTTTCAGAATATATAACATGTCTGTTCACTTTTTGATTAGGTACCTTTATTTTGAACAACTACAAATATTGGAATTTTTCCTGATTAACCGGTGGCAAGATTGTAATGTATTTCAGGCTAAACTAGTTGTCCTATTCCAAACTGGTTTATCCTTAACCATAAATGTAATGTACTAACTTGACTAATAATTTGAAAATCAGTTGACTCTACGTTGGCTCATATTAGATTAGGTGAAATTATGTTAGATTGAGCCGAAAATAGTTAGGCCTAACCAGATTGTCCTGGGTTAAAGCTATAAACCTGTCACGCAATAAAACCAGTGTAGACTAAGATAAATTAGTTTGGCCTGATATCGGTTTTGTCCAGTAACAGATGCACCGATTTTATTCTTTGTTAACAACATACAATATCATGGTGAAATCTGAAATCAAGAATACTATACTCAGGACCTCCAACATAGTATAAAATATTTGTATAGCAAAAATGTGGAAAGTTTATGTATATTGTGCACCCATGTGCGATCATTGATTCAAGAAATACTACAGATGTACAGTGCACATTAACCAAATATTGTTAAATGAAAAATATCGGTCATAATCATTCCCACTACCTAGATTTTGGGTTTAGTTGGAGATGCTGAATATTGAGTTCTTGTCTTAAATCATAGAAAACAGGAACCAATAAAATATGAGTGTGCCGGGTCGATACGCTTTCTTGGCATCTTTTTCATTCTGCAGCTGACCGGTTATGAAAAGATGTTGCAGAAGAGACATATCTTCACTGTTTTCCCGAAAGAAAATACTATTTTTCAGATACCTAAGGAAAATACCATCAATAACGGTTCGTGTTCAATGGCCAAAGAAGCCAACAATATGCTGTTATGGATGGAAAACAAACATTTCCTGATTCAATAAAATATTACAACCAATCCATCAATTTCTAGTCTGCCAACTGAAGAAGAGACTATTGTATTGCAGTATGATTGATGCATATTAATATTTACTATATGAACCTGTCTTATCGGTCCCTACCTAGTCTATGTTCTAAGATCCTCATGATGTTCCTGATACTGAATAAAATAGGTGGGTGCAATCCTGACATCGCCCTACTACTAAATTCGAATATTTCTAGTTTTTCGAAATGAAGGTATATAATCAAGAAATCTTCGATTGTGCATTTCATGAAATATAAGTCGCCTGATTTATATTTGAAAAATGCGAATTTGCATTTCAATGACCTTTAGACAAAAGAAATTCTACATGCCATGAATTCTACACAAATGATGAAATATAGAAAATTTTGGTATTTCGAAATAACTCGAAAACCGAAATGCCCTTTCATCAAAGAGTTTGTCTCGAAAACAGATTTTAACTTCAATATTTCACATAGCTGCCGCACGAAAACACCGAAATTGGTCCAACACCCTTCTTTAGATATTTCAGGATCTTATTCGCTACTATTGGGTTTTAACAAGGACAAAACTTCAACTGTTCCAAACTATGAACTGATATGATTATACCTGGTCCCCTTTTCTGTATCATTAACAAATACCGATGTGACCATAATTAAATACTTAAAAATTACATACCTTTCGATTTTGGTACCACTGTCTATCAGCCAAAGGTCACAGATAGATCTGGCAACAAGACTCATTGCAACTAAGGCCATCAAAAAAGATTCTTTAGAGGTTACTCCAGGAATCACTACCTTCAATAGTTTTCCCAGCTGTATAAAGAATTTTCTATTTACTTGTGCTTTAGCTGACGGAGTTGATTTCTCGGCTATAAGGTATTTTACATCTTCTTCATTCGACTTCGTTTTCTTATTCCTGAAAAAAATTCATCACATATTACAAATTGGATTGAATTGGATGCTTTATAGAAATCGTATCAAGTTTCAAACAACATTCTCAACTCGTCTTATCTCAGTTAAATGAATTAAACAATGTGAATTTGCACAGGTGAAGATATTTCTTGTAATGCATTTAAAACGCAAAAATAAAGACACGTACTGTGGTACGTAAGGTTCCTGCAGGCTTTTCTATCGGTCAACACTTTTGTGAGATTGGGCAAACCAACTGTGCCAAATAAACAGTCGGACATATGTAAATGGGCAGTTTGAGAGTAATCAGGAAGCCCATCAATATTATTAATGGAAAGATAAAGATGAGTTGTAATATACATATTTGCATACTCTGTATTCCAACTAAAATTTGACCCCCCTCTAACTTTAAGAAGAGTGATACTAGCGAAAAAAGCCTCCAACAAATGGCAGGTCAGTTGTGTGGTACTTCATAGAAACGATATAATATAATGATAATAGAGATAGAAACGAAGATGCATCTGCTCGCATCACAGTGTTTGCTGGAATGACTATGTATTTTCAGGACAGAGCAGTACACTCACATCAGAGCTGATGCTTTTTCACAAAGCACAGGTAAGGCCTCGTCGGAAATGGTGTTTCCATGTGTGGGGCTTTTCACACTAATATTCATTGCATTTATTGGATAGTACCCAGAAGAGAAGCACCCGGAGATCACGCGTGATCTCCAGCGTTCCGCTCAAGAGCGGAGGGTTGGTGATCTTCCTCTCTTTTGCAGACACTTCCATAGCAAATGCTTCGAAGAAGTGAAAGGCATGATCTTTGAAAGAATCCAGTTCGAAAGAAAATCCAGACTTGCGGAATGGCCCAACTGGCAAAGCTACGTACCTCTTTCTATAAAAATTATTTTGTTTACAAGACTAGTGTGCTTGCTTCCATCGAATACCTTTGCAAGAAGCGAATGAACATACACATTAAATCATCTTGGGCGGCCACAGCTATGGCATGATAAGCATCGCCTTCTCCCAGGATTTGGGAATGAAAAAAAAATTCGCGAGCTTATTCGCTTAACGTAATTTCTGATTACTTCCAGAATTTCATGATAACACTGAAATTTTGTTCGCTTTTCAAGGAACCAAATCAAGATGTTTATTTTCCATTCATAATTCCCTTCAAATGAATATCTTCCGAATTGACAACAGAAAGACTTTTCGAAAGAACCAAGCGATGCAAATTTTTGAATCTACCATGAAAATAATCGAATTATTTTGATATGAATGAAACACCCTGTTTCTGGAGAACCAATCATCGCAGAGCCCCAATATGGAATTTTGTCGAACTCAGAAGAATAGGATATTTTCAATGAAAATTAAGAAAATTGTTCTAATTTTTTCAAATTAGAAAGTCGAAACATTTTTCCCAAATACTGAAGTGGAAAAAATTATGAATTTTCATCCCATACTTACCAATCACACTGTATCTTTATATAGAATGGATGATAGTCTTAACATACGTTAAGAGCAGTGTTCCAACATAATAAACAACAAAATCGATAATTAAATTTACAGAGCTCGTGAAATTTCAAGTCGCCTTTTTATTTGACCTTGTGAAATAAATTCAAATGCAGTAATTGTATGAATCCGGTGCCTAATTGCGGAAGAACATACAGAAATTCCACAGCATTGTTTTATAATAAAGATGTAAATAGTTTCAATTCAAAATATATTTTAATTATACCAATCTTCTGTTACACGAAAAACATAACTTTGATATTTTAATTGGATATGTTAGGCTTCTAATCCTTTTTGAAGAATAACATGTAATTTTTCGAAACATTTTGTTAAGGAATAAATGAGCCCTAATTGTTTGCTCACGATAAATCTATTTGGTCATATAACCAGATAGTGACGCAGAATGAATTTTCCAGTTCTAGATGTTTGTTCTTCTTTTTGTTGGATAACTTTATATTTTTATGAATTCTATTGATGGACAAATTTCTTAGTTTTAGCACAGTATCTAGGTGAAAAATTATAATTGAAAAACTTGAACCTCCATCACAAGTTTTTATACATTCAAACAAATTCAAATAGTTTTTTCAGATTTGGGTTTATTTATTTCATTTATAAAAATTTGTGATTGTGAAATTTCCTTACATGAGGTTTTACTAGAAGAGGCATTATTTCTTGTTGTCAGAGAAAAAAATGATTTTTGATATTAAGAACGGGTAATATGAAAAGAGTACAAAGAACAATCAACAACGAAGTAAGAATGTTCTCTTGACAATAGAGCAGATGTATATCAAGATAATACCTTAGGAGACGCTCGAAATGATGGCCGTTCACCTTGAAACAAGCAAAGTCTAGAAACCAATTCTGTATTGAATATTTTTATATCAATATCAGGTGACCTAGATGGCTATTCAATGGCGCCACAACAGCAGAAACATATTTGAACTGGTTTCAGGAAAAGCACCTGATAAGTCCATTTTCCAAAGGTTGAAAGGGAATCTCGAAAATCGACAGTTTAGAGCACAAAAAAAAAGAAATATGAAGAACATGACGAAGGAGAAGCAACAATTACAGCAAAGGGAGCTGTAACGGCCAAACCTTCCATTTCGAACAAGCAAATAGAGGTAGAAACTTGAATTTCGAGATGTCGTGCGCTCGGTAATTTGAAAGAAAGCAAGTTCACGCCATAAAAAATGCGAGCATTACCATTTTTCAGCCAGAGGATTCTATTTCCCGACTAAATTTCTGCTATTGGTATTCAGAAAAGATCCATGAACGCCCAGACTCTTTAGAGTAGTCAAATGGACCGATTAAGTCCGTAGCAACGTTGATGGGATATTTTATCGCCATAATGAGTATTTTTGGTCTGAAGTCAATCTCAAGCGCCATATTGATGTGCAGCATTGAGGAATATGTGGCTTTAATGTGTAGAGTACTGCATTAAACTTTCGACATTTTTTATGAAAACCTGAAGGTGGTGGAGGATATCTCGATCAACTGCGTTAAGCACAAATACTTTCTTTCAACACGATGGTGCCTCTACCCACCAAACAAGGATCATCGCTGTAACCTGTTAAGTTTAAATTTTGGGAATAATTGTATAAAGACTACAGGACTAGAGGTCTCTTCAGGAGAACCAGTCACAATTTAGAAGAATTAAAACAAAAAAATTTCAGTGAATGCCTTGCTTCTGTTAGTAATTTTCATTTTTCTGTCTGTCGTAGTATTCCTTGGCAATGTTATTGATGCATTGAAACCAATGACCACCCTTTTGAATACTTGGGATAAAATTGTTTCCCCTCGTTTGAGACCGGAAGAACTCTTCCCTTTTTTTGTTGAAGATTTCCGTATGGAGCTTTCTTTGTTTTCGTTTGAGAAAAGTTTAGTGTTATTGAACTAATTGTTTTCATTATGGTCAATAACACAGTGCGTGAAAATGACACTTCTAAATTCTAACACACGGGAGACATACCTAGTAAACCTATATCGGATACGCTGAATCCAGTGGTAACTACCGTTTTTGAAAGTTAGCTCTTGTTTTGGAGATATTCGCCTTTTAGTTAGCTGATTTTAGTAGGGTTCTTCGCTTATGACTTCAGTACATTATATGCTTGTAATTCCCAAACCGTTCGGAATATCGCTTTACTGTCTTCGGCAAAGTTTTAGCTATTGTCATGGCCAACAACTTTTCTGAATATACCAACATAGAAAAACCTCATTCAAACACCGTTTCTTAACAAAATCTCCAAAAAACTCCATTTCTTTGCCATTTTTTCGTTAATTTTCGTCTAAATAATAGAAAAATCAAGGAAATTTCGCTTCAAAATCTTAAAATAAGAAAAGAAAACACATTTCCTATAGTTAAAGCAAAAAATTTAAACGCGCAATCATGATTTTAACTCAAATTTCTCACAAATGTCACTGTTAATACGTATTTATTAGTATTGTCACTAATGTTACTACGTATTTTGCAATGTATTTGTGTGCCATTTTTCATAGTCTTAGTTCTGATATTTCTTAATTTGACATTTTTGTTGAAGTTTCTTTGTTTACACAAGTTATATATTCGGTAAAAATATCTAAAATGAATTCGTGCAGTAAATTTAATAAATTTTGCTACATTTGTGGAAAGTTTACTATAATGACAAGCAAGCGTTCAATTTCTGAAGAAATTGCTGAATTGTACACACAATATTTCAACCAAACTGTAATCAAAGATGTGAACTGGGCTCCAAAAATCGTTTGTACTGGTTGTGTCATAAGATTGAGTGGATGGAAAAGAGGTAAAATGAAATGATTTATCATTTATTTCAAAATTATATCAATTGAAGCTATTTTTATTACAGGTGAATTCCAATCTATGCCTTTTGGCATTCCAGTAATTTGGACAAATCCTCAAGAACATAATCCAGATGAGTGTTTTGCTTGTGTTAATGAAATTGTCGGATTGAACAGAGCTATAAAACGTTGAACTCAGAGGAACTTGGTTTGCTTAGTTGCCGTTACCACATTCGGAATCCATTCCAATACCGAAAAGACCCAGTTCGACAGAAGAGTACATTCCATCTACTTTTGATACTATTGGCGAAACGTCTGCATCGGTTTATGTACCATCAAATGTATCTCCACAATGTAATCAAGCCGAATTTTCTCAAAAAGATATGGATAAAATTATTCGTCGATTGAAATTATCGCAGCGTCAGTCCATTAATTTGACTCAGGAATTGAAAAAAAAGAATGTCTTAGCACCTGATGTGAAAGTATATGGAGCAATCGGCCGTCATAGACAGTTCACTGCTTTATTCAAATCCATCGAAGACAATTCATTCACGTACTGCACTGATATCAAGGAATTGGTATAAAAAATGCATCATGAGTATAAACCAGAAGACGGGCGTCTTTTCATCGATTCGTCCAAAAGTAGTCTCAAGGCCGTTTTGCTTCATGTCACAAACTCAGAAAACAGTGTCCCGATTGCCATCAGCACAAAAATGAAAGAAAATTACGAATCATTGAAAAAAATCCCTGATTTGGTAAAATATGAAGACCATCGTTGGAAGATTTGTGCAGATTTGAAGGTGATAACTCTTTTGAGAGGAATGCAGACGGGATATACAAAAAACATGTGTTTTATATGTTTATGGGATACTCGATATGCAGCGACCAATATGCCAATAAAAGTTGGCCTATGAGACAAGGGTTCAGATTGCGTCGAGAAAACGTCGTTGAAATTCCACTTGTGCCAATCGAAAAAGTGTTGCTTCCACCTCTGCATATCAAGCTTGGGATTGTTAAATATTCCTTCAAGGCCCTAGATCCTGAAGGCAATGCATTCAATGAGTTGAAGCGAATTTTTCCAAGATTGAGTGGAATGAAAATAAAGGAATTATTCAATATTTAACACATATTTTTTCGAATTATTTTACTACAGGCATACTCAATGGACCTGATATTCGACGCTTAATGAGAGACCAACAATTTAAAAACAGTTTGTCGAATTTGCAGCTCGTTGCTTGGGATTGCGTCAAAGGAGTCATCGAAAATGTACTTGAAATTCATGGTGACTAACACTGGCGCATACACGTTGAAATAATGCTCGTTGCTTTCCGTAACATCGGTGTAAAAATGTCTCTGAAAATTCATTTTATACATTACCATGCAGACAAGTTTGCCGAACAATCACCCTGTGAATCAGATGAGCATGGTCTACGGTTTCATCAGGTGACGGCTAGGCTTGAGCACTGGTATAGTGGAAAAAAACTTGATTCTCTATTAGGAGACATTTGCTGGAATTCACAGCAAGAAGATGGAAAAGAAGAAGAATGAACATGAATTTATATGTTTATTTGTTGAAAATTGTTGGAATTGGAATAAAAATTTGAGTGAAAATCATGATTGTGCGTTTAAATTTTTTGATTTAACTATAGGAAATGTGTTTTCTTTTCTTATTTTGAGATTTTAAAGCGAAATTCCCTTGATTTCTCTATTATTTAGACGAAAGTTAACGAAAAAATGGCAAATAAATGGAGTTTTTTGGACATTTTGTTAAGAAACGGTGTTTGAATGAGGTTTTTCTATGTTGGTATATTCAGAAAAGTTGTTGGCCATGACAATAGCTAAAACTTTGCCGAAGACAGTAAAGCGATATTCCGAACGGTTTGGGAATTACAAGCATATAATGTACTGAAGTCATAAGCGAAGAACCCTACTAAAATCAGCTAACTTCAAAGGCGAATATCTCCAAAACAAGAGATAACTTTCAAAAACGGTGGTTACCACTGGATTCAGCGTACCCGATATAGGTTTACTAGGTATGTCTCCCGTGTGTTAGAATTTTGAACTAGCACAGTGTAATCTTTCCTTACATTTTTGAAATCATTCTAAATGGAATATTGTCAACGTAACATCCATAGACTCAAATCTATGTTACTCAAGTTTCTATGGAAGAGAAATTTCAAGTTTCAGAAAGAAAATTTTTTATCTGAAATTATATTCTGTAGTACGCATCACAGCTTTATGGCGCATAGAACTGATTGTTATCAGCTAAGACCACATATAATTACTATGGTATGAATTTGATCAAACCATAGAAATACCGTGGTTTCGATAAGACCTAAAAAAACCTGTGGTTTTCAGTCACACAACAACATAAATCGTTAATGGACATGGATCGAATAAAAAAAATTGAAAAGAAAACAAACAACAAAAGTAAAATCGGACAAGGTTCGTATTTGAGAAAAAAAGCATGTTTGCAATGTAACTCAAAATGCGCTAAGCTGATTTTTTCTCCACGCCACTGAATTTACTCAAATGAATATCAAAGTCATTCTTATGTATTCTCTACAATAACCGAGATATCCGCGGGTGACGATGTTCGAAAATTCGAGAAATTATGACTCCAAATCGGAATAATATTGGAAAAATGTTTGCACTAAACTGGTCCCTGAAAAAGAGATCGACGGATGGGGAGGCTCATTTTTTCTAGTAATATTTCTGCCGTACTAAAACATTCAAATTTGTGTTCTTTTTGCTTGGGAAATTTATTGCCGCAGACAGATTCAAGTTAGCTTTTTCGTTTTCGAATCATTTGGAAATTTTGAGAATTTTCGGAATCTGTCATGTGTCAATATTTCGGTTGTTTTAAATTATGTAAAAATAATTTTGCGTTTTTTGGATATGAACCATGGCTAACATTGATTTCGTTGAATAGTTTTTTGTGCTTTTCGAAAATATATCACATGTGCACTCAATTTTTCATCCAGGTCGTGAAGAGCCGAAAACTGTATAACTTAGTCCTAATCGTATTTAGTAACTCAATGTTCCATGATTTAAATAGCATAAGTATCTTCGGTGCACTTATTATGACAGTTGGAAAATTAACTCTTGCAATTACAATTCAGATCAATTATTTAATGTTTTTTCATCAAGTTACAACTTTTGTAAGAATATAGTGTCGCTTTTAATAACGAAGCTACCATTCCCTACAAAAATTTTGAAAAGTACCATTCCACATTTATTTTAAAACAGAAAACTATCGAGATATTCTATTATGTGAAATGAAATTTAATGGAAATTACCAATGTGGGTATTCAACTGTATTACCATTATTCTGTATGCATAATTCAGAACGCCTGATGATACTCTGACGCGTATTGGAAATTTGAATATTGGTAACTGAAGCGAGACAATGTCAGAATTTTGCTTCAACTCTTCAATACTTCCACTGGCTCTTCTATATAGCAGATCCTTAATATATCTTCACAGTAAAAAGTACATCGGCGACAAATATGGGAAACAGGTCAGCCTTCTTATTGGCCGTCTAGTTCCAATCCAATTATTGCCCTTTGATGAGGAGCTCCATCATATTGAAAATAGATATTTTTTTTCCAGCAAGGGGCAGTTCATCAAAATATCCATCAATAATATTGTTATTTATAATATCATGATATAATTCAACACGAAGGTTTTCTTAAAAAATCACACACGGTAATATGCGATCTGTCAATGCAGACCATATATTGATATCGGCCTTGATGTTGAATATTAATGTGGCGATATGAGTTTACATCCGACCACCAATGTTCATTTTGACGATTGAATATTCCATCATCACTGTTGTGATTTTGATCAGTCCAAATTATTTCTCGGAAAAACTGCGAATTTTCTTCAGATTTCTAAAAACAGTTGCAAAAATCGAGTCGATGTTAGAAATATCCTGGCGACCAAAACTGGGATGATCTCATTTTATAAGGTTTGTATTTATTTTTCTTAAGAATACTGAGTGCTCGACTCTTAGATACTTCTGTTTCCATTTCAATTTGCCTACTCGAAATCGATGCTTGGCAGTAACAGTACATAAAACACCAAATGGTGCATCTTCTACATCAACTACTTCATATTAATTTTCCTTCCAAATGAGCAAATTTTGCAGCATCCGCATCATAATTATTATAATATTCAATCATATTGAACCTTTCAAAATTTTCGTACGGCATGGTCGCTTCGTTATTCAAATGTAGTATACATTCACCTAATAGTTGTAACTTGATGAAAAAAATTGAGCAATTTATCTGATTTGTCGTTGCAAGAATTATTTTCGAATTGTCATAATGACAGCACAGAACACACTTAAGCTATTTCAATCATTACGTGTAAATTATGTGAATGGACAAAGAGTTACTAGGTAAAAGTTATATCATTTTTCGGTTTTTCATGAAAACACGTCCTGGATGAAATTTGAGTGCTTGTGTGATAGATTTTCGAAAAAGTGAAAGAAAAACCTATTCAACGAAATCAAAGTTACCTGTGATTCTTATAGCAAAACACGCAAGTTTGCATTACATCTCAAAAGCTGTTGCACAAAAAAAATTAACGACATATTCGATTCTAAATAACGAAGTGCCTCTAGAGTATCGAGTCAGTTTTACATAGCTTACAAAAACAACCGAGATATTGCCACTGATTCCGAAAATTTTCAAATTTTCCTCATAACTCGAAAACGAAAGCAGCTAGCTTGAATCTGTTGGCGGGAATGAATTCCTCACGCAAAAAGAACAAGGGGAAGGTGGTTCATATTCAAAATATTGAGCTGTAGTAAATGAGCCACTCTGTTCAGGGTGGGCAAATTTGGATGTATTAGTAAGGCAGCTAAGTGAAATATTATTAGAGGAAAATCTGGGAGCATACAGTGTAAAACAAGATTTCGAATGATGTATTACACCTCATGTCATTTAAAAAAAATCGATGACGTGAATTCGACAGTTGTAACAAAAGAAATAAATTTCATCAGAAAGTGAGAAAATGAAGAGAAGAATCGACTTGTTTAAGTGTTTTCCATAAGAGACTACCTAATTACTAGAGCATGTCCATATTTTTTGTACGCTGTAAAATTATGTCTATAACATAAAAACTCGGCCAGAGTAAAGTCTAAAATGAATATAATGGGAATATAAACTCTCTAACAAACTATTCGATGCAATGAGTGAGATTAGACCTCGGTGTAGATGGAATAAGTATGTTTCTAATGGAAAAATGAATGAGTACGTTACATAATTTATTTATTTTAGACTTTCGCCAATGTAAATACGTTTGCAATTAAGAAACTCTCGATCTTTGAAGCTCACTTCAACAACAAATTTAAGACTTTTACAAAAATCTTTAGAACATCTCTGTTTTGAATTGAAAGTCAAGAAAAAGCAGAATAAAGAAAAATTTTCTCTCAGCTTTTTGAAAAGCCCTCGTATTCAATGTTATATGTCGAAAATTAGTTTCATCCACTCACTTGTTGAGTATTGGTGTACTAGAAAGTGAAACTTTCCTTCAGTTATCAATGAATGGGTTATTTGCGGTCGTAAAAATTACATCAACTACTCAATTATATCAAGGGAAGTTGTAAAAGAGAATAATTATATTTTATGACAGGATTTATCACATATTTCAGTTCCGTTAATGCGTATTTTCAGTCGAAAATTCATCATCAGAATATATTTTTTCGAAGCAAAATCATCTTTTTCAGTTCATAAAATGAACTCAATCACTATTCAATAAATGACATGACTAAAATGACGATAATTAAATATTAACCTTGAACACTCGGGAGATAAATCATTTCGTAAGATGATCAACTATTATAAATGAATATACATAAAACGTTTAGTTCATGAAACTTCTACGAAACAGTGAGGAATAATTAACCAATTTTATGACATGAAAATACAGGAAAGTCACACAATGGTTTGTTAATTCGATAATAAAAACACTAACCTAAGAGCTTTAATTTGTGCCTTTCTTCTTCTGGCCAAAATCCACAGAAATGTAGACAAACCGGCGGCTGCAACTGCATAATTTTTATTGACATATTTACTCAAGCTTGGTGCCATCACAAGAACATCGTCTGGTTATTAAAAAATTTATATTAGTAACAGATTTTTTGGTAATAGAACGAAAGGGTGCCACACAACCTCACAATATTATCACAATTGACAACAATGAACCCTCTATAGATAACTGACAGCTGATTTGACGGAAGTATGTGGCTAGCGCCAATCTTCTATTATATTTAGTCTTATGCGCAAATGCGGATTTGACACATGACCATTGATACTCTCTTCAGTAGGGGTTAAAGAGAGAAGGAATGAGAGAATAAGTTTTCCATGCACTGACGGTTCTACTTTAGAAATAATCTTGAATAGATATAGATACTAAAGGTGAACATGGAAACATGAATATGTTGAATATTTAGAATAAACAGTTCAGCTTAAAAAATGTAGAATGGTTTTAGTGTTTTCTTAAATATTTTAAGGAAGATTTTTGAAGAACTTAAGTTTGTATGTGTCCTTTCTGGCGCACGCAGGTTGCTGTGTTGCAATATTCCATGTTGCCAGCGATGAGTAAAACGGCACATTTTGATAATTATAGGTGAAGATATATTTTGTAAATAGGTCTGAATGAAAAAAATCCATACGAGTGGAACCAGAATTATAGAAATTTTTCATTCTTACCGAGTAAAAACTGTATATATAAAACACAAATAAATTGAACCTGAAAAACAATAAAACAAGTTATTTGAGACATTTGTATTTACATTTTATTAATATTAATGTTTATAGTATTTGAACAATTATTGAAATAAAAAATTGGTGCATTGAACACATTTTCAGTTATATTTTTCAAAAGGAATGATTATTTGAGGTAGATTGAACAGTCGTGTAACATGAAGAAGAAAGATGTAGGGAAGGTTGCTACCGAATTAGCTCCATTAATTGACGAAACTAATTGATTTGCAATATTTATTCGATTTTGAGGAGTTCATATGTATCCTTCTGCTACTTTAGAAGATTTCCAGCCTCCATTCTTTTTAGTGTTGTACCTGCATTTACTAACGTTGTCGCTGAAGTAGGCCAGGAACAGTGGCCAATATATTCTTATGGATTATTTAGATTCCGAAATGTGGCAATTTGTTTAGGCATATAAGTTTATTCATTCCCATTACTTGCCGTATACATTTATTTTTTTGGAAATTAATGAAAAGATTACAAGGTCCCTTAGGTCAAATTTAATAAAAATCACTCGTCATTGCAAACTGTCTTGGGTCTTCAGTTTATGGATTAGGAATTGAAATTAGCATTGTGGAGCACAAATCTTTGATGTCGGAAATATATTCAGCTTATATAATTAGCGGAATATTCGTCAAAATTTAGAAATAAAACTTGATGATAACTTTTATTTCAAACAAATTTTATAGAAAACTTTTCAAGGAATACAAATTATGAACACAGGTTGTCATTTTTAAAATATTGATTTGAGCGAAGAAAAGGGTTAGATGATTTTTTTGAATTGTTTGTGTTTTTGTTGCTATATATTTATTACATCTGAAAGATATTACGAAAATCTACACTAGTTTTTAAATTAATATATCATTCAATAAATTTTCAATTTATTTTAAAATGCCTACTAGGCGTCACAGCCGCTGATTAATATTAGATGTAAATATTCATAGGTTATAGTTTACAAAGTATTTTATTATTTCAGTTCAAATAATATGGAAAACTTGATGTAATATCACATAATGAGACATGACCAAAATCAAGATTAGATACTCCAAAAATGTAATGAAAATGAGGGAGTTTTGACAGAATTAGAATAGAGAAGAAGAAGAATCTCGGAATTCGAGATACCCAGCTGTAAGTCTGTAAATACTTGTATATTGACACACCAAAACTTGTCTCAAAACCTACGTATGGTACGGTGTACGCAACTATTAAATTTCTGGTCAGAGATCACAAAATCGGTTTTTGCGCTTTTTTGTATATATCTCACTTCCTATGGGTTTTTGCTATTTGTATTTATTATCAGTATTGTAAAGTACAAATTTTGTTCGAAAAATTTTCTATACGGTGAACTATTAACTATCATATTATAATTTATGTTTTTTTTTCCTAACTTTTTATTCTTTATTAATTTATTTAACAACACTGCCCATGTAATTGCAGGATTGTTAATGAAATTTAGGAATTATATTCGAATTTAAACCTAATTAATATTAATAACTTCTTACATGATGAAAAAAAAATTATGAATCAATCTTTTTATTAAAAATATCATTCAATACATTTATTTTTATTAAAAGTAAACAATGGAATGAAGGGTAGAAAAACTACAATTTATAATTTCAATCATCTTCTTCCTCTTCATTGTCGTCTTCCGGCTGCTGGTAAATTTCAAACTGGTCTTCATTATCGTATTTAACAACATTTGTCTCAAGTTCTTCCATGATTTCGGGGTCAAAGGTTCCATCTTCGTTAAAGTCGCTCTGATATGGTAGAGCATTGAGACAAGCTTGCCCATTACATTGGCCACAAGCTAAAGAGCATTGAAAGCCCGCTTTCCTGCATCGCGAACCACAACCACTCTTGTAATTGCAGAAAATTGTATTTAGCAAATCTTCTGAAGCAGGTGGTAAAATTGTCATGATAGGCTCCAGAAAATCGTTTCCCATTGCCCAACCCCATACCTAGGGTTCCAAATCATGCCCTAACCACGTTTGAACTTGATAATATACACGACTGAAATGTTGATGAGCAGCTGCACTTGTTGGTGGAATATTTGAGAGCTTCACAGGTTTATTAAGTTT
This sequence comes from Cryptolaemus montrouzieri, assembly GCA_013387265.2. NCBI lineage: Eukaryota > Metazoa > Arthropoda > Insecta > Coleoptera > Coccinellidae > Cryptolaemus > Cryptolaemus montrouzieri. The sequence continues at coordinate 93,192,845 of JABFTP020000021.1, read as the reverse complement.
TGTAGACTTGACGTAATGTATATAAGGAAGATGATCGAGACTTTTCACACGTTTCGGAGCATTATAGACTGTCAATAAGGTTTAAGTTCCACTCTCTAATACTCTCTAGGCCGAACAATTTTCTTCCTCCAATGCTGCAGTTAGTTCATTCAAATTTGTCAGTTTCTCAAAAACTTTACAAATGATTTTTTCCCTTTTTAAAAAGCGCAGAAGTTGTGTCACAGCCACTTAATGCGTGCAGAAATAAAATATGTGTTTTGGAATGAGAATAATTATCAAAACTTTTAGTCGAGAATATCTGCTTTTTTACACATTTCCTTTCCCAACTTTTTTATAAAAAATTTCTTGTTTGTAAGACAGTGTACCCCCAATTAAAATGACACGTAAATCAATATCTTGTCCTATTATAACTGTAGTTTTTTCAGACTTTGATTTTTCAATTGCAGTTCTAACAATAAAAACATCCGCATCATCTCAGACTTGTTTAGTAGTAATATTAGCTGCTGGTAATTTTGCAATTAACATATTTATGAGCATATCTTTGTTGTTTCGATTTGATAAGAGTTTTTCTTGAGTAACTGGTACAACCATTGTTTCATCGAAACAGACATGTTTGAAAGTGCAGCAGTTGTTCTCTGCTGCTCCATAGCTGTTACGTTCTTACTGTAGTATGAATATCCGTCAAATACAACAATTATTATGGAACTGTAATGGCTTTGTAAATAATTCATGTTTTTATCAAAAAAATTTTTAATTTTAGGAAACGGTTATCAGTATTATTGAATAGATATAGATTAAATGCATGAAGAAAATGATAAAATATAATATAATAGTTAATAGAAATTGACAAATATTCAGAATCATTGATTTATCGATAGTTCATCAACTATATATGGCGCGTTTTTAACCGGAGGCACCGGTTGATCAGAAGTGATGCTGTGACCGCGCGGTCTCCGCCCTCTCTTGAAAACGGTTTACCGTATGAAAATTTTTTTCAAACAAAATTTGTAGAGAATTTTGTACTCTACAATATTGATGATAAGTACAAATAGCAAAAACCTATAGGAAGTGAGATATTTACAAAAAAATCCCAAAAAAAACTATTTTGTGACCTTTGACCTTGAAATTTAATAGTTGCGTACACCCTCCATATGTAGGTTTTGAGACAACTTTTGGGGTGTCAATATACAAGTATTTAAAGACTTACAGCTGGGTATCTCGAATTCCGAGGTGGACTTACTATAATGACTGGACTTATTATTGTACTTCGATGAATATAAATTGTTTCCGCTAACAGAGAATCTTCCCACCAACAATAAAAACAATTTCGGCAAATCTGAGCTAGAGTATTTCATGACGAATAATTATTTGTTTCAAACCGCCTTGAATAGCATAGAAACTGTAGTAATGAATGAAGTTTTCTTGGAATTTCTCGACTCATTGCTCATTATGAAGATTATTATATTAGATATTAAGTGTTACAAGTTGCAAAATTTCTGAAAATGTTCAAGCTACAAACATTAAAACGTTGTTTTAACTGAATTACAGCATAATTTAGGTAATTATTGCCATTTAAGCTCAGAACAAAACATTTATGGTCGATATTATACTATCAAAGCTTTCAATTCCATTAATATCAATATTATTTATATATAAGAAACTGTAGGATAAGTGAATCTCTAAATAATTCTAAGATAAATGAGCTATTAGAATAAGCATTTTTAGGAAATTGTTAGTTTTAATTAATTTGAGTTTTTATTCTCAACTAGATTATAGGTGTAGAAAAATTATATCTTTAATTTAAAACTATTCTGGATATAATATTCCAATATTTCTTAATTTTAGTCATCGTAATTCGACATTGCAATTAGCAAATGGAATATTATTTATGAATTATTGAACACGAATTAAATTGAATTTGAATGGTAGTAATTATCCCTGAGGATTAGGTTGAGACAGTGGGTGGGCGATTTCTCCGAAGGTATCATACCTCCGGTTATCAACAGAAATTTCTCGAAATTCGTGGTGCTTAGGTTGAGAAATTTTTGCGATGGATAGCGACTTACGAAGAATTGTTTGTAATAGTCTCGAGAAAGAGTCATTTCGAAATTTTATCTCTCAGAAGCATGAAAATGAAGTGTTTTTCTAGGCTCCCTGTCGGGGTAGTTTTGGACTTTCATTCAAAATTTGACCTTAGACAGGTCGCAATGTGTTAAGAATTGGATTATTTTATTTCCAAGTTCCTAGAACAAGCGTTTTTAGATGATGGTGCATATATGCCAATTTTTTCGAAATTTAGCTCAATTAGGCAGTTCTGCAACGATTCGGATGAAAATTTCACTGGGGATAGCTCTCATTGTTTCTCAGTTTCGGTTAATTTCGTCGGATTTTTCAAACAGCTGTAACCTTTGTCTAAATTTTTGTAACGAGGGGTTCAATGTAAGTAGTGAAAAAAATATAATGTTAATTATATTTGGTGCCTAGTAAAACCAGTTGGTTCATCTCAATATTTAGGAAATGCAACTTTTGTCGTTATCAAGCGTTAGAAACTAATATGTTATAAGCAAGCGAGTACCGGACACCGAGCAATACACTCTCACAGATGCATTTCAGATCACACTTAAGTGTATCCACCAATGACGAATTTGCTATTGTTTTGCCATTTTCGGCAAGAAGTAACTTTCATTTATTTAATATTTTACATACCCTTCTAGAAACAACTTAGTACTTTTGAATGATTGTAAGGATCGGCACTGATAATAGCGAATTATTACAATGGTGCACAAGTACTACTAAAATAAGAAACTAATCTGTGGATTGTATGCCATGTAATAATTACTATAATAATAATTTTGATGTTAATAATAATAATTTTATTAGTTAGCCAAGGGCTTCATAAATTCATGGTCCCACTCTGTATCTAAGGTACCTGAGGCAATTAACGCCCACCTAACTTAGAATATTTTTTTCTAATATGAATGCTTTTAAAATGGACCCAACCTTGTCATGTGAAAATTGAACATATATTTCTGAATTGAAAGACGATAGTTAAGAAGAGTAATTATTTAAAACTTTCTCGTTAATAACGTAATATTAAAACTCTTTATTTGGGAGTTATCAGAAATACTATATTAGCGCCCGCTTGCAGCATCAGATGCTACATGAGTAGAAAAAATTTTTGTGTTTAAGTAATATAATAAAACATAACAGTCATTTATAAATTTCTTTATTATATAGCAAGGAATGTAGCAAATCAACATTCAATATAAAAATTTGACATTTCTTAACACGCACATAGTAACTTGAACTTTTAATTGTAACTATTTTTCACAGAACTTTAAGTTCCGACATCAACAGTAATAAAAAAAATAAGAGCATAGCGAGTGTTTATATTCACATAAAATATATTATGATTAAACATACAATGGGCGTTATTAAACGATAATGGTCAATAGCGCCCTGAGGTAGCAGGAAAATCATGCCCAATAATGACAGTCACTGTCATCTACACTATTGAGTACTTAAAATATTATGAGACCTTCCTTCTTCTGTCCATGGTTTTCCTCTTTTTCTACTCGTCGGGCTAGGTGGTGTCATTTTGGTGTTCTAAAAATGAGTACATACTTATTAACAAAATACTTTGCTGTAAGAAAAGGCAAGGCAGAATAATAAAATAGATGAATTTAAGATAATATTGAAGTCAGATTCTGGACATGTATTTTTATTGAAGATTTAAATTTACAATGCAGATATGAGTTATAAGAGCAGAATTACTATAGAATTAAATTAAATATCTACTACTTTTTCAATGGCGTAAGGAAGGCCAATAGCGCCCACGTATGGTAATAGCGCCCAACGGTCATTTGACTGGGCGTTAATACCCCTGTTGAGGTTTTTGGTATTTGGAAGTTTTTGAATGTAACTGAACAGTTTCATGGTTGCTTGTATCAGGTCTATCCACTGATACTACTACAGACGATCTGATCAATTACGTGAAAGAAAACCACAAGAACTGCACTTGCGAGAAGTTGAAAACTAAAAAAGATGCTGTATATAGCTCATTCCGTCTAGGTGTTGCTAGAGATGATAGAGCAGAGATGCTTGACGCACAGTTTTGGGCCACTGGAGTCGTTGTGAATAATTTTTTAAACCTGTGAAGAGCAGCAAAAACTCATATCTGATGATCCTACAACAGAACATGAGAAGCATCAGAAACAAAAGTTAGAATTATTGATTGACTCGCTGAATGCTGAACCTGATGTTTTGTGTTTGACTGAACATTGGTTGGTGGAGGAAGGGCTTGACTTCAAAAGAGTGGCAAACATCAGGATGGTTTCAAGTACCGTTCATGGCGGGTGTAACAAATACGATAAGAAAACTTGTGATTTTGTGTGTGTACCGTACTGGACTTGGAGATTTGAAAACTTTCATTAGTGGAATGGATCGAGTGTTGGATGCAGTATTTATAAATTCCTCTAATGGTAATTTGTGGCGATTTTGATGTGGACCTTTTGATAGAAAGTCGTGAGAGATATGAGTTTCTAGACCTCCTAAATAGTTACAACGTAGAGTAGACGGTTTTTGAGCCAACGCGAATTTCGCGAGATTCTGAGACTTTGCTGGACAATATTCTGATTAATTTTGAGAATCGTGATGGAAACACAGTAGTATTGCCTGGCTTGTCTGATCATGCTGCTGAACTGATGACTTTGTCTGGTAAGAGGTCGGCAGATGAGGAAACAGTGTTTGAAAAGCGGAGACTGTTCGCGGAGACTGTTCTCGGAGACCAAGATGCAACATTTTCGTGAGTGCTTGGGGGAGTGCTCGTGGGATGTTGTGCTGAGGGAGGCTGACATGAAGAGGGCATATAATGCTTTCAATGGTGTCATTCGATCGAGAATGGATCTCATATTTCCAGAGAAGTCGCGCGCGAAAAAGAGTAGTGTCTCTGTTCTTTGCTAAAATAAACGTGTTCTGTATGAAGGGGTTCGATCTGGATGGGTCTCGGAAGAGTACTGTTAGAAATACATGAAAATTTTGGAACAGGTTATAGAACCGGCAAAGATAATAAGCAACCAGTCTTTCATGAGGGGCGCAAAAAACAGAATGAAAGCGACGTGGTCTTTGATGAAATAAATAACTGACCAAAAAGATCGGAATGACCCTCCATTTTTCCATTCATTTCTGGATAGGGCTGAGAAAGATCTACTGAACGAAGGTAATGCTTTCTTTGTGAATATATGTCCAGATGTTGATAAAGTTAATTCAATGCATAGCTTGTTCTTCAAGCCGGTGATGCAACAAGATATCGTCAAATATATTATGCAGTTGGATAAGAAGAAGTTTGTAGGGTGTGACGAAGTACCAGTTTCATTATTGAAAACAATTGCTGAGGAGATTGCCACTCCTTTGACCCACATCATAAACCTGTCGTTTCTTACTGGAGTGTAACCAGATGTACTGAAGGAGGCATGGATAAGACCGATTCACAATAAAGCAGACCGTGACACTCTGAATTATTATAGGCCAATCTCACATCTAGCTAATGTGAATAAGGTATTTGAGAGAGTAATTTCCCACCAACCAATTGACTTTTTGAGTATTCATAATTCTTTCGCGAATCAACAGCATGGGTTCCGAAAAAGTAAAATCTACAACCACGGCAAAATATCAAGCCCTTAAGAAGATACTCGACAGTTTGAATGAGGGTAATGAAACAGCAGCTTTGTGCTTGGATTCGTCGAGGGCCTTCGACAGTGTTGACCACAACGTACTGCTGAAGAAATTGGAAAGGTTTGGTGTAAGAGGTGTTGCTCTGGATTTGTTCAGATCGAAAATAGATCAGCGAGTGGTTGAATATGGTGTCAGAGCCTAAGCGTATAAGGAAAGGGGTTCCACAAGGGGTTCTCTCCTTCATATTCTATATGCCAACGATATAGTGAATATGACGAATGAAGTCGTCCTATATGTTGATGATACGTCACTGGTATGTGCTGCTGATAATGAGGAGGATTGTGTGAGGAGTCTGGAGGAGGACCTAAAAAACTTGAAGGGATGGTTTACTGACAACAACCTTTGTGTAAATTTGACTAAGATGAAGTTGCTTACATTTGGCATTAGGAGTAAACTCAAATTTTCGATGCGAGATGGGAAAGAAAATATTGAGTCAGTTGAAGATCTACCTTCTTAGGGGTGCACATAGACCGAAGCCTGCATTGGAAACTGCATATACAACACCTTGCTGGCAGCATTTCACGGTATTGTTGCGCGCTGAGAGTTATTTCGCGTACTATGGGTGTCGATGCCACACTACCCGCATATCATGCATTCGTTGTGTCCAGAGTCAGATATGGTATAGTGTTCTGGGGAAACTCACTAGATATCAACAGGATCTTCGTACTCCAAAAGAGATGTCTGAGAACCATTTTCAAGATGAGACAGACTGAGAGTTGTAGAGTTCTTTTTAGTCGCATGAATCATGTATCATGACTATGATACATGAAACAAATAATGTCTCACCCAAAAAATACGAAATTCACATATATCCAACAGAATGAAGAATTATACATGATTTTCACTATATGGAATAAACTCCCAATTGAGTTTAAGAGACAGACACTGGGAAAAAGAAGATGAATTTGAGACGTTTTCTAATAAAAAATGTTATTATAGTGTCAAAGAATTTCTCTCGGAAAGGGATTTCAGTGGTCTCCTATAATTACTTGGAACATTCTAACTTTGTATTAAAATTTGAGCTGTACGTTCTATATGTTTGTTTGTTCTTCATATTCTGAAATTGTATTATACTTATATTTTTATTTTATTTGTGCTAGGTATAGGTATTAATGTTTATAAATTTTTATATATATGTCACGATCAACACCAAATGGGTACATTTTGATCCAGTAAAGGCATATCTATCTATATATCTTTGCATTAAACTATACCAATTCTCTTTCGAATATGAACAAGATATAAGGAGATCAACCTACACTACATGACAAATATAAAAGCAAACAAAAATGTAAAATAAAACATCTGGAAACCTAAAGTTTTGTGGAGCAATTTCTTGCAACAGTGGCGTCTGCGGCCGGAGTCTCGGAAACACAGCGGGTCACGGCGGGAGCGGCTAGCGCTCGCGGTTGGTGTGTTCTTGTGGATGTATTCTAAGTATGCGTGAGCGTTGACGCGAATAAAACTAATTAAAGTACGTTTTCTGTAGATTGGACGTTATTAGAAAGAGAGCGTTAATTGCCTCAGGTACCGTACACTCTAAAGTATCCACGCAATATACAAACTGCTAGCTAATAATATCAGTAAATAGATAAGCAAGTTTTTCAATCATTAAATCAAAAACGGCAGTCGAAATTATGAAACAAAAATCGCAAACTCATCATGATATATCCGAACAGCATGCAATATGACTTTTTCCTGCATTAAATGATTTCAGAACCATATAACAGCTTCCATTAGTTTTATTTTTGTTGAGAAATTTATTTCACGAAGTATAACCTTGACACGATCGAAAATGCCTACAAAATTAAGACTTTTCGAGTTTGTATGAATAATTCTACTAAATGTATCGGGTGTTTACACAAAAAGAATAATTTTCTGCAACATGTTCTAATTTTTCCAGTTTTTTTTTGTTTGTAATTGGTCCGATTTTGTTACTTTTTATCACCAATATTATATCATAGGGGATGCTTTCAAAAAGTATGATTTCTGCAGTTTGTGCGAATCTTCCGCCATTTTTGTTACAAACCCTTGTTTTCCTGCTTATCTAATATTCTTGGACCAAACAAACTGAAACAAAAATAAATAAAAATAATTATATAAAATAATATAATAATAATAAAATTATAATATAATAATATTGTCCTCCGATGAACAGAACGAAATCGCTTTAACAATGCTATATTATTTTATTTGTTGGTAGAAGTATAGTAGCCATTGAATTTTTTTTAGCAAGGAATTACTTTTTCCAAGGGGTGTCCGTTAAACAACTGGAAATAATTTCAAAACCTAAAAGCTGTGAGAAACTGATAGAACTCAACAAAATTTTCTGTTTTGTTTTCGAGAGTAATATCTGGCAATAATGAGTACGAGCCAAATCAGATGAATGAAAAAATTTCATTGTTGATATTTGATTTCATCATTTGCATTGCGATAGAATTTTCTAATTAATATTTTAAATTGTGTTTTTTCTTAACATTTGGAAAATCCTGTTAAAACAGAATCCTCCCTGTTTCCTTGACAGAGTGCTAGAAATGTCTGACTGCAATGCGAAAAGTTATCAACCATCCATACATCAGAGTAATCCTGGTAGCAACCAAAGTCCCCTTATTCTTATAAATCGCTCCAAATATAATGAATTTTAATTCGGCACAAATCGATAATTCGGACTCTTATCACCCATTACGTATAAACATAAAAATTAATTCGTTCGAGACTGATTTCGTTCTATCCAAATAGCAGTAGGAAGAGTGATGATGAGAAGTGTTGTGGCTGAAAAGACTTCAAAATAACTAGAATCAACACAGCAATTACTATATTCAAAAATTGAAAAAATTTAAACGAAATGAAATCCGCAAACTTCCAAACAGCTATAAGATCGTTTCATGGTTATAATAATTTATCATTGAAGTCGTTCATATTATAGACTTGAATCAATATTTGTATTGATATGGCATTATTTTCATCAGGATCATCTTTCACTGAATCGTGAAAATATCCACAAAGTCTCGTGCAAACCAAAGTGGCCTTTTTCAAAAAAAATATTCATTTCCAAAATTGTATGAGACACAACTCAAGAACCTTCATTTACATTACCTGTAAGTCATGTGGGTGCCAATATTTGTTGAACGCGATTTTAATAGTATTGCTCTGAATCGGTGTTGGTTTTGTCCAGCTGAACTTGCCTTGCATTTTCGCAGGGTAACACGAAGACGAAGCCAGTTAACCAAGACCAAGATTGGGTATTACTAATGCAAGACTAAGATCAACTGGCGGAGGTTCATCTTGTTATTGCATATCAACAGCACTTCTGTAAGGAGCTATATCTTAAATCACAAGTTGAAGGAAACATTCGAAAACTGTTAATTTGTAGATACATAACAGAGAGAAATCATATATTTGTGATCAAATGAAAACTCGTCATTCGCGGGAGATAATGATGGTCCAAATCATGCCGTGATTGGAAATTGAGAATCTGGACAAAATTCTTTGAGGCATCGAATTCCATCGGAGAATTTCAGAGTTGACAACAATAATATTTATATTTTTTAGTGAGTATTTAACCAATGTTGGTAGATGTTTGGTTTTAGGTCCACTGTTATTCTTGTTATATTGTAATGATCTTGAGCGGAATCTGTCAATTTTCCATTGTGCCTTTGCTAATATAATAATAATAACATTGGTATTATCTGATGAAGAACACCAGCACGCGGTATCTGCTTTGAGTGCAAATTTGGAAGTGATCAATTATTATTTTGCTTCTAATGATCCTAGTCTCAATCAAGGAAAGACACATTCGGTGCAGTTTGAGGCTTGTGCTCATAAATACAACAAAAGTCAACTTATTAATTAAGCTTAACAAAAAAACTATACACCAAGTGACTAATGTCAAGCTGCTTGGTTTGCATATAGATTTTTCACTGAGTTGGAAAACACATGTCGAAGATATTTGTAGGAAATGTTCATCCTACTGTTATGCTATGAAGAGACTTTCTTATATAACGAGTAGATCTACAGCACGACATTTTTATAACTCCAAAGTTGAGTCAATCCTATATGTTCTATAGACGCTGAAGTATGTTAAACATAATAGATCAGATTTTGCTACACTAGATGATCATCATAACTACCACACAAGGCATGGGTCAACAACTCTACAATACCAGCAGCATAGACTTTCACTCTTCGAATCAAATCCTCACTATCAGGGTACACTTTTGTACAACGTATTACCAAAAACTATGAAACTTAAGAGTATAATAGAGTTTTTGATCGATGTAAGAGAGATACTGGTGAGAAATGCTTTCTACTCTACTGAGTTGCTTAAATATTTCTCTCGAGGGACGTGTTAGATATTTTCCATTTGTAAGATATTGTTGTGTAAATAGCCGGTTTTCCAATTTTAAAATCTGTCTGAATAGGTTAGATTGTTTTCTATATCAAACATGTATCAACTATTGTTGGGAGAGAGTGTTTCTTTCCTATTTTGTCTTGACGTGTCTTATCCATATTGTGATCGTTGGACTGAATAAATATCTTAAATATCTTAACTATTGATATTCCTCTAAGCGAACCTTCGGTACGAGTCCTACTCGCACTTGACGGATTTTTTTTCTTTTCAGTTCAATCTGCCATAAAAGTCGAAAATTGTTTCAAAAAATTTGAGAATTGACTTAACCCTCCAAAAGTTAAAAGGTATTATTTTGTTATTAGCCTTCTTGGCCCTCACGTAATTTTGAAAAGATGTCGAAAGCAATCTTCATGATAATCATTTCAAATTTCTCTTGAGGAAATGCATTCTGATATTATTGCAATGGCAACATTACATGGATCTCAGTGAATGTGCACTGGTAAGAAGACTCAGTTAGGTATAAGTGATTATGCCAATAAAAATACGATATTATTTTATATCATTTCCTACGTTCTGCTCTTTGATAATACGACAAAATTTATAAATCATAAGCAACATTTACTTTTCCGTGAATATTTTGGAACCTATATAAACCACCTATAAATTGAAACAATACAAGAGTAATATGTTGATGAGGATTTTTGTATAAGGCTTTAAGCTAGTGAAATATTTATTGGTTTTGTTTAGTCTCTTTTCCAGGAAGTAGAACTCATTGAACAGACGGATATTTAAAAATGGCAGGAATATTCAATGAAAATCTAAACTATGGTTAGCATGACAATCCAGAATCAGAGAAGAATATGCCTGATGTTTTTAAGAGGTAACATGCTGACTAATTGTAAATAGTGGCAACATGGCGATAGGCTTACCGGTTGCCAATATTCATGTCACGAACAGTAGCGGAATCTTTCGGACTACAACGAACGATACGAAAACATTTCTGGGATCTGGGTGTTTGGTGCCGCGATCGCGGTAGGTAAAATTGGTGTATTTGAGTCAGAACAGGCTGATTATATGTGGAGTGCTGAAAGAAAAAGAAATTTTGTATTGAATTAGGCAAGTTGTCGTGAATTGAGAAATCTAGTGAAAATATTGTTTCGTGCTGTATCATTTACTTGGATATCTAAGGTAAATTGGTATTAAGATCAAACCCGTAATACCTAGTGTTTGAATTATGAAAACAGAGCACTCTTACACTATGTCTATAAAATCTTCTGAAAAATTGAATTAGAAAGTGCACAAGGTTTGTTTTAAGTAACTGATACGATATTTCGATTTTTCAGCACTTCAAAATCAGCTGAAATGGTGTCCGCTGGAATGACATGCGTGAAGTATCTTTTGTTTTGCTTCAATTTGTTGTTTGCTGTAAGTATTTTCAATTGATTGAAGACATACGGAATAGTGTACCATTTAATCCATTCATTATACCCCTAGTCAAGTCTATAATGAAATAATTGTCGAGTCGTAATTTCTCTGTCTGCGTATTTATCTTAGATGATGTCGGCCTTTATTGGTTTCTTGTAACTTGATCTTTCTTGTCTAACAATTGCATTGTAGTGATTTATTACTTCGGTTTTGATAAAGAATTGTCTACCTACACTTTATTTAAATGACTACTCATTCATGACTCAGTTGATAGTTGGAAGTGATTTTCATTTTCTATTATTTTTAGAAAACTGTCTGAATTACGGTCAAGATGAGAAAATATTGAGTTTCTGAATTTTTACTTTGGAAAAGTTTCTATTGTATAACAAAAGTTAAATTGAAATCGTAATTGTTATAATACTATAGTCCAATGGATATGTTTAAAGGTTCCCAAAGTTCTAAAGAGAAAACAAAAATATGGTTGCATAGAAAACAACACTAGAGAGGTAGCGTGTATTCTAGAGGATCTGAACCATAAAATACGTTTTTTTGAATGAAACTAAAAGAATTCCAATATTTTTTAAATGTCAATTTTTCTATTTCAAAGAAAGATGTACAGGCTACGCCATTTTCGGTGTTTCAGTACGGCACTATGTGAAATACTACATATAGAGAAAAATGACTCCTCCATGACCGTTCTCGATTTTCGACGTTTTCGAGTTATTCTCGGTATTTCGGCATATGCCAATATCGCGGTTGCTATCTTTGCATAGTCAGGTGAAAACTATTTTGACATTCTACCTGACATATCTGACAAATTTCCTCGTAAATGTGAATTTTTCCAGAATTGAAAATTTATGCTCACAACAATGAGGTCTACTTATAATAAGAACCAATGAAAGTTATTTATTATTAATGACTAAGGAAATATGAGAAATAATTAGTAATAAAAAACAAAAACTGACTTAATTACTCAAAAATATTTCTATTATTCAAGATGCAAGAACTGCAACGTCCAAAAACACTTGTATGCATTTTGACTTCATTTGTCACTGAAGGTAAACAATTTCTAAAGTTTTGTTTCAACTCTTCTATAACATTATTGGTTTGTCTATATAATAAATTCTTGACATAGACCTGAGAAAAAACTAATGGGGTTAAATCTGGTGAACTAGGTGGCCATCTCACTGGTCCTCTCTTTCTCATCCAGTTATCACTGAGACACTGGTTTGAAAGTTCTAAGACATTTCTTGTCTGGTGTAAGGGCGCATCGTCAAGCTGAACCAACCTTTGAGCCAAGGGAATTTCATCTTGAAAAAACCCCAACCGTTTTCTCATTTATTATATCATAATAAAGCTCCTCACGAAGTTTTGTGCAAAAATGATGTAGGTACGCCAAAACAAGGTGGTTCATTAACACGCACCCTACATTTACATTCACTTCTCAATTTGGACCATCAGAACAGTAATATGCCTTATTGCGATTGAATACATTGTGACTGGTCACACTTTTTCATTAGTCCATATGGTATACCGGTAGAATTCGGGATTTTCTCTTGACCTTACCTGATTCCATGGGAAGATTCTAGCTCATAATCATACGGCTGTAGAAAATTGAGATTTCCTCATCTTATAAGGTTGAAACTTATTTTTTTCAAGAATTCGTGAAACCTTTTATATTGCTATCGCACTTTCTCCTTCAAATATCTTACATGAAATTGAGGGATTGGCAGTAAGTTTCCACGATTTCCATTGTAACTTCATCATCTTGTTCATTGTAACATTTTCCTTTGAGTGCCTTGAAAGAACTTGGTCTATTTGGTAAAGACGTAGAATAATAAAAGCTCATGAAGTATGCAAATCCCTCAAAAATGTGTTACGTGGGCAAATTAAAAAATAAATGTAGTTTCTATGATGGAACAGTGACCAGTTTATTTCCGGATCTGTGATAGAAACCCTCGTACAAATCTCCAGGAAGAACTACGATCTTCTCTGTCTTTTTTGTTGCTTGCGAATATTGCTGTCCTCGTTTTGAATAAAATGTTTAGACGCCTGAAATTTGTAGTCAGTAACGCAGACGAATATGTGTTTTAGGGTTTTCTTCAAAAATAAAATTGAATCAATTGAACACTAATGTATTTATGAACCATAATAATTTAATGTGAATATCTAGATAGTTATGTTTACGAAAAATAATTATTTCATGCATACTCAACTTAATTCTATACGTTATAGTATACAGGGATATCCATCGGGACCGTCCGTTAAAAACTTTTTGAGTTCCAATTACAATATCAAGCTGAAATTTTATACGCGGCCATATCTAGCGATTTCCAATTGAAGTGAAATATTTTCGAAGTGATACCATTTCCGGTTATACCGGAAGTGGGTCATCACTTTGTTATTTCAAATGGCAATCTACCTTTTTTATTATACATCTAGAACCGACATTTGAGCAATGCATAAAATACCCAAGTTGTTGGCACTTATCTGTCAAAACTTTTGACAGATTTAATTATTTTTGTTATAAACTCGATTTTTGAGGAACATTTAAAAAAATTGTAGCTCGTAGATCTTTTGCACTACAGACACAATTTTTGCTTGGGTGGATAGAAGAAGGATGAAGGAATTTTTTAAGCAGTCTACACATGTCAAATGTTTATTGCGTTGTTTTGTATGATTTTTTCAATTTGGATTTTTTCAAACAGCAATAACTCAATTTTTTCAAATGGCACGCGCCAATTTTTATATCGCCATCAGATGAAGCGTCAAATTTCAGATGGAATTGTATCAGCATGTACTATACCCATCTCTTATAGCTAGAAATTTGGGAATATATTGAATTTTTATGATTTTGCAAGAACTAACAGAGAATGCTTTGAAATATTTGAATCAAGTTGCTGAACTGGCTACGCTCGCCTGACAGGTGCCTAAAATTTATGTACTTGTCACTTCGTTCATTCGAATTCGATATTTCAACAAGAATTGTTGGTAATTTGAAGTGAAAGTTTTTGAAAGACACCAGATTGATTATGAAATGGCTGATTATTCAAACGAGGATATGTTTAATCTCTTTTTAATTAATGGGAATGTCAAAAAGTGGCGGATAGAACTTGCAGGCAATTCAATAACCAATTTTCAAATTTGGCGCCTATGAGTAAAACAAAATTTCGAAGGATTAGAAGCAATTTTCTGCAATTTAGAGGAACATAATACATAGAAACTAGAAGAAAACCAATTCTCGAGGACGACGACAATCAAATTAATACGCTAGCGTATTTTCGTGCCAATCCACATGCGTCCATTAAGTCAGCATCAATGGATATTGGATTGAGTTATACTTCCATTCAAAGGATCCTTAAGAAACATAAGATGCACCCGTATTCTTTGATCAGACTACAAAAATTGAAACCAACTGACCTTCCCAAGCGGATAAATTTCTGTGAAAATTTATTAATTCGGCTTCAAGAAGATGAGACAATTCTACAAAAAATTATATGGTCTGATGAAGCCAAGTTCAATGAAAGTGGAATAACCAACAGGAGAAACCGACATTTTTGGGCCACAGAAAATCCACATTTCATTGAGGTTATTGATTTCCAAAATAAATTCAGCGTGAACGTTTTTGCAATTTTAATGAATGATTTGTTGGCTTATCACATTCACGAGGAAAATCTTAATGGACAAAAATACCTGGAAATTTGAGAGGAACATTAGAAAATTTTTTAGATGGATTACCCCTTAACATTCTGAGGGATTGCTATTACCAAATGGATGGTGCACCAGCACATAAAACACTAGCTGTAGATCGGCAGCTAACAGAAATATTCGAGGATAGATGGTGGGGTAATCAAGGACCAAATTTGTGGCCTCCGCGTTCTCCGGACCTGACGCCCCTTGATTTTTATTTATGGGGCAAAATCAAGAGTGAGGTGTATCTTATTCCTGCAAGAAGTAAAGAAGAGTTACTAGAGCGCATTCATAATGATTTTCGTAATATTGATCCTGAGGAAACTAGGAGGGCAAGACATCATGTTCGTATACGAGCTGTCAAGTTTATCGAGCAAAATGGGGCCCATATTGAACATTTATTCTGATCGTAAATTAGTTTTCTCCTATGATGTTTGCTATCATTTATTCGTATCAATGTAATTATCTTCGATGATTGGTTTTCGCTTAGTTCCTACAATTTTCATTCATCCGAATTGTAGAAAATTGCTTCTGATGCTCGAAATTGTATTTTATTCATAGACGGTAAATTGCCTGCAATTTCTACCCACTACTTTTTGACATTCTAAAATGAATTAAAAAAAGATTAAATATATTTTCGTTGGAATAACCAGTGGTTTTATTCCAAATTTGTTGTATTTTTTGGATATTTTCAATCTGAAATAACGACAATTCTTGTTGAAATATCAAATTCGAATGAACGAAGTGACAAGTACATTAATTTTAGACACTTATCAGGTGAGCGTAGCCAGTTCAGCTACTTGTTTCACATATTTCAAAGCATTCTCTGTTAGTTCTATAACAGAGATAAGAGATGGGTATAGTACATGCCGATACAATTCCATCTGAAATTTGACGCTTGAAAAAGGCCAAATTGAAAAAATAATACAAAACAACGCAATAAACATTTGACGTGTGTAGATTGCTTAAAAAATTGCTTGATCCATCTTCTATCCACCCAAGCAAAAATTGTGTCTATATTGCAAAAGATCTACGAGCTAGAATTTTTTTAAATGTTCCTAAAAATCGAGTTTTTAACAAAAATAATTAAATCTGTCAAAAGTTTTGACAGATAAGTGCCAACAACTTGGGTATTTTATGCCTTGCTCAAATGTCGGTTCTAGATGTATAATAAAAAAGGTAGATTGCCATTTGAAATAACAAAGTGATGACCCACTTCCGGTATAACCGGAAATGGTATCACTTCGAAAATATTTCACTCCATTTGGAAATCGCTAGTTATGGCCGCGTATAAAATTTCAGCTTGATATTGTAATTGGAACTTAAAAAATTTTTAACGGACGGTCCCGGTGGATATCAGTGTATAATAATGAAACAATGTTTATGAGATTTCAGATACCTCAGTAGTAAATTATGGAAATGAACTTTAGCTAAATTTTCTACATGAGTTTCAACATTACCTAATAGAATGTTGATTGATTTTATAAAACGTCTAGTTCTAAATTCAATTTCTTTCACACTTTAAAATTATAAAAATCCAAATTATACTTGTCAACATGCTTATATATATTTTAAGCTGCAATATTTTCATAAAATATTTACAGGTCATCTTCTGATGATGTAGCTTCATTACCGAAATTCACTATAACAGGATCTATCATGGCATCCTTAATATGATCCATTTCCTATATTTAATTTTTTTCTTTAATGACGTGGTCTATACAATTTTTCCAGTTTTGGGATGTAACACTTTTTATTGCACTGTTGAAATGAAGTTCGACGTCTTTTATCTTAAAACTTGTGTACTGTCTAACCACTTCACCCTTTACCTGTGCCCGGTTTTTTGCCATTTCGTCAATCTTACATTTTTGTATGATTTTTTTATGTAAATTTACAATTGATAATAATTGTTCTTTACCATATTTTCTTTGAAATGAAATATTTTTATCCGTCAGCCATCTGATGTCTGCTTTACACTATAAAGATATTGGCGTTAATTCAATCTGTCACGAATAGTAGCTTGCGTTATCCATTACTATAAGATATCCTAGTGGTATCAAACCTAACAACTATTCAAAATATTCTACGAAAACATTCGCATTGATGTCCCCATGATAGTATTCATTATTTTCACTTTGAAATGATGATAACCACAAAACCGTTAACACTACCTTTATACGTCGTCCTTTTTCTGACGGAGCCTGAAATCCTGTAGATAATCTTTGGAGGAAGGCTTTTCGACAATCTATTATATCTTTATCATTCCAAGATTTCTGAACCGTTTACCCTTGATTATCCGAAGTTTCCAGATAAAAAATTTTCTTACTTTGAGCACGGTATTTTTAATTACTCTCAAATAATTTCTTATCCAGCAAAAGATTTCTTCTTTATCTATGAGAACTGACTTCCTATTGTGCTTTTCCCATGAGAAATTCAATTCATGGAAAACTTGACACAATTTGTTTTTTGATATTAAAAACAAGTCCTGATCTTCAACGAGCACAGCGTGTATTTTTTCCACAATTGTATTCCAAAAGTCTTCATCAATAACCATTCGGGGCCTTCCTTCAATTTCTTTCCGAAAATAAAAAATTCGAATGCCCAGTTTTTCGAATTGTATTCCAAAACAAAACACTTTTACCAACTACTAACTATGTCTTCATCAATAACCATTCGGGTACCTTCCTTCAGAAGTTTTGTAGATTCCACTATAAATCCATTTTCAGATTTTCATTCCTTGAGAAGCTTGTATATTGTCGACTATCGAAATTCGGTCATCTCAGAACACATTTTAACATTTTCATCGATTGAAGGTAAATGGCCTTGATGCCTTAAAGCTTAAAATATCGTATACATTCAATATAATTAATTTTTCACTTTGGGAAAGTGGTATATCTTCATCACGTTTAATAGTGGTGAAATTAGAAGACTTCCATTATTTTTAAATTGAACAAAACACTTTTACCAACTACTAACTATGCATACAAATGATAAAACTACTTCAAGAACTTAATATACAGGGTGTCCGTGAATTGCGTGTACAACGTTTTACCACAGATTATTCAGCTCGAAATAAGTCGATTTAGGCCAACTTACCTATATGAAAAGTTTCTTCGTTTGTCCGCTAGAGATCGCCAAATCCAAAGATTCTTTTTTCTTATTTTTCAAATAATTCGAGAACGACTCGATCGATAGAAACCATATTTGGTATGCGTAATCGGATGCATTATTCGCGTTTTTTAGTGAGCCACTCAATAACTTTGACGTTTTACAAGTGTCCCTAAAAACTCGAACGTGTTTCAAATCAACCATAATTTTTAACTGTCTGCGTTTGAGCAAAACTGTTTTAGACATTGAGTAGCAAGACTAATTATCAAACTTTTGTGACTCTTGATAAATTTTGATAATATGAGCGGTTCAGTCACAAAAAACAGTTTTTCAATTTCATGATTTCATTTGTCCAACCACCTTACAAGTCAAAAATATCACATATTGACCATGTAGGCTTAGGTTTTGTTTCTGTAGTCTGACAGATTGTCATTCTATTATGCTTGACCTCTCGTTGACAAAATGATGTTTTCTAGGTTGCCAAATCGGATCAAGCAATTAGGAGATTCAATGTTTAGTAGTACAAAACGCGAAAAATTCGAAGAAAAAAATTAATGAGTTTTTCACAATGACTATTTAAAAATATGAAAACAGGTTGGCCAGTTGGAAACTAAGAAGAAACAAATCACTTCAGAATAAGGATTAATTAGTTTATACTCAAAATTTCATTCAACTATAGCAAATGTTCAAAAATTCCACCATTTTGCTGAATACAGGAGTTAATTCTCTTTAAGAAATTAAATTGGACCCTTGGCATTACTTCAGGGTCATTCTTGAAGGAGTTGGTGGCATTTAAAATTCTCATATGTAACTCTTCTGAGGTGCCAATTGGAAAAGAGTACACCCTAGATTTAAAAGCACCCCAAAGAAAGAAGTCGCACGGTGTCAAGTCAGGAGATCGTGCTAACTTGCAGGAGCATCAGCTCCCCTTCCGATCCAACGATTCGTATACTGTGCATGTAAGAACTCGTGAACCGCTGAAGTGAATAAACCACATTTCTGCAAGCAGTATTACTGGAATATCGTCCAACAAATTCGGCAAAGTTTCTTGCAAAAAATTCAAATATGCCTCTCCGTTTAATCGATCTGGAATCACTACCAGATCAATAATGAAATTGTCAATTTCTGAAATTCCGACGTTGGTTTTAAATGATGTGTACTTGTAAAAGCATGTGGATTTTCGACACTGTACACGTGTTCATTGTGAAGGTTAGTGATGTTAGACCTAGTAAAAGTGCATTCGTCAGTAAATAGAATTTGCCTACTGAAGTGAAGATCCTGAGTTCTCTTCGCTTGGATAAATCGGCAGAAAGTTAGGCGATTCTCAGGATCGTTGGGAAGTAATTCCTGAACATTCTGAATGTGATAAGGATGAAATAATTGTTCCTTCAAGACATCATGAATCATTGTTCTAGGAACGACCAACTGCAAACCTAAACGCCGCGTGCTTAATTGTGGGTTTTCCTCAACCATGTCCAAAATTTGTTCTTCGCGTCATACCTCCTTACTGTTCGTTGTCGTCCTCGATAAAATTCCTGGGCTTGAAGCAACCATTCTCGCGGAGGCACCTCTCCAGATTTTCTAACGTTTGGTGTTTCGGCGATCTGGAAATCTTTCAGCATATACTCTCGCGCTTTCACGTCCATTGCCTTGATAAAATCCGTGCACCATAACCATATCAACCATTTCAGAGTTACTGTATATCTCAGTGCCTAATAGTGATAAAAAAATCACCAAAATACCTAGTTAAGAACTTAAGGAATACTGTTGTGTCAACAATTGGCTGCCAAGCCTAATAAAATGACAATCTGCCAGACCACAGAAATAAATCCAAAGCGAACATGGTCAAATGTGATATTTTTGACTTGAAGTGAAATTAAAAAACTGTTTTTTGTGATTGAACCGCTCATCATATCAACATTCTCAAGAGACAAAAAAGTTTGATAATTAGCCCAGCTAATCTATGTCTAAAACAGTTTTGCTCAAATGCAGACAGTTGAAAAATTATGGTTGTTTAAAAACATTGAGTGGATCACTAAAAAACGTGAATAACGTACCCGATTACGCATACCAAATATGGTTTCTATCGATCGAGTCGTTTGCAAATTATATGAAAAATAATAAAAAAAATCTATGGATTTGGCGACCTCTACGGCCAAACGAAGAAACTTTTCATATAGGTAAGTTGGCCTAAATCGACTTATTACGAGTTGAAGAATCTGTGGTATAACGTTGTACACGCAATTCACGGACACCCTGTATATCTATGTCATAATTACCTTTTTATGGGTTAAATTCGGAGAATATACTTAATAATACTCTCTAACCCTTATCCGATGGACATTTGTCTTAATATACCTGGCGGGAGGTGGTACCTGTGTACCACTGAGTAATCAAAACTGGTTTGTTCATTGTAAATCATACATGGTAAGAATTATTCATCATGTTTACATCTATAATGATCCCATATACAGGTTACTGTGTAAGATGAAAACGGTTTCCACATCAGTTAATGGGCATTCAACTAAGTGGTTACGAATTTTTGAGAAAAATAGAGAAACCCATCTGAATTGCCGATATTATTCCCAGGTACCCCGGATTATTATATGTATGAAGAATATATTGGCACGCCAATGACCATCCTGTCACCTAAAGATTTATTAGTCTACAGCTTCACCAAATCGCTTATAGTGTTTATGAGATTCTGATTCAATATTTGGAATATACAGGGTGCTTCAACGAAAGCTAAACAGAGGCTATATCTACCAAGATACTCATTTCTGATCAAAACGCAAAAACAGGTCAATTTTTGGGGTAAAATACTTGCCTGAAATATCAACCCTCTAAGCGGGGGTTGCAATCCTTGAACATTTTGAATAGGGAAGATTGGTCGAGTGATGACTCAAAAGAAAGGTGGTATCTTTGTCTACATTGCCTTGAACGAATTTCCATTTTTAATTGAAAACTGTAAAAGATACAGGGTGAGCAACTGAAAGATAGGAAAGACTATTTCCCTGAGACTATTCAAGTTTCAGTGAGGTAAAATGGAACAGATCCATGCTGATCAATGGCAGTCATCATCAAGTATCATCCTCATCTCGAATGTCAACCCCTGGAGCAGGGGTGACAACCCTTGAAAATTTGGAAGAGGGTAGATGGGTCGAGTGATAACTCCAAAGAAAGAAATGAATCTATTCCAGTTTTTCGCACTAATACTTCAATAGTCTTGGGGCGATAGTCTTCTCTATTTTTCAGTAGCTCACTCTGTATCTTGTACAGTTTTCAATCAAAAATGAAAATTCGTTCACGGGGATGCAGACAAAGGTGATACCTTTCTTTCGAGGTATCACTCGACCCATCTACCCTCTTCCAAATCTTCATGGATGGTCACCCCTGCTCTAGGGGTTGAAATTCGAGATGAGGATGGTACTTGAATAGTCTCAGGGAAATAGTCTTCCCTATCTTTCAGTTGCTCACCCTGTATCTTTTACAGTTTTCAATTAAAAATGGAAATTCGTTCAAGGCGATGTAGACAAAGATACCACCTTTCTTTTGAGTAATCACTCGACCCATCTTCCTATTCAAAATGTTCAGGATTGCAACCCCGCTTAGGGGTTGATATTTCAGGCAAGTTTTGTACCTAAAAGATGTCCCCTTGAAACAAAAATTGACCTGTTTTTGCGTTTTGATAAGAAATTAATATCTTGGTAGATATATCCTCTGTTTAGTTTTCGTTGAAGCACTCTGTATACTTGAGACGTTGTTTCCTGTCAGATAAACGAACAGAATAATTTTCTGAACCTGCATCAAAATCAGTTATCTTTCAGATTCTGAGAATTTAGAATTTTTCTTCTATAGGACCATTTATTCAATTTTTTTAAAAATTTTGGAAAGTTATACAATAAACTTTTAACTATTGATTATACTACTATTCAGAAAAGGGGTTGAGGGGTTGAAAAATTGTAATATTACAGCGATCAATCATAATCAGTCATATTTTTGAATGATTTGAAATTTATTTGCTCCCTAAAGATGAGTTGTCATCCTTTTGATATCTTATTTGTTGAGTCAAGAATTGCAGACTTTTAAATTTCGTTATCTGAAATATTATCGAAGCAGCTCCAGGAAATTGTTTACCTTCGATTAGTGCAATTCTGATTTTTTAGGTTTAAATTATTCTCACGTTGCTTCTGACGAAATTGTACGTGCTTCCATTATTCTTGTCAAGCAGACTAAACTCATCTTCATAATTTTACAAAATAAATTCATTTGGTATCGGAGTTGCCTGACTATTTCAGCGGAAGATTATTCTAATAATAAAAGCGGTCACGAGCCGTGGCTCACATAATTAGGGTTCCTTACTAAAATAAAAAGTAGCCAATAGGTCCAACGGTCCGAATTAACTTTTTATTTGCTTTTTGTGTTCATACATTATTAGATGTTGGGTTCACCTTAACATGTTTATACTAAGTATTGGTTTTATTTTGAAATTATTATATTACCGAAAGTTTTTCTTCAATTTATGGCTTATTATTTAAATGAGATAAAAACACAAGGTTTAACTTTAATCTACACTTTATTTGAAAAAATTCGACGACGTTTCGCTGACACAGCAGCTTTATCAAGAATGGCAAACAGAATGAAGAGTATGGTATTATAAACAAATCGTAGAACAAGTTGGATGAATAATAGGAAAATCCACACCGAGCCATTGTACAGTTAGTATGAAAGGTAATAAAACTAATTAAACAAGTTAAGTAGGGGTGAATAATTCACATCTACCTGCTCATTCAAAAGCTTGGCCGAATGTTTGTATCTATTTATTTCTAATGCTTCTAGGAGATCTAATTTTGAACTTTTTGATTTTATATGTAATATGTCAAAGTTTTTATTGAATGAATGGTTTTCTTTTATTAGGTGGTTTGAATAATTTGAATCAGATTTATTTTTATCGAAGCTACGTTTATGTTCAGATGTTCTTATGCCAAAACTCCTATAGGTCCTACCGATATAAATTTTATCACAAGAACCGCAATTGAGTTTATAGATTCCTGATTTACTTGATTTTTCAACACGAGATTTATTATTTTTAATATGTTTACCTAAGTTATTAGGTTTTGTTTGACGAGAAAGGATTTAATATTTGTACTTGCAGAACCGCAGAATGCAGATAAGGGTAATACTGTTATTGCGTTAAATAAAAATGACTACCTATTTAAAACTCTAAATTTCATTTCGTCCGGAAACTATACAATTTTAAACAAAGATCCGACTATTAAATTCCAGAAAATATTAAAATTGCGATAAAAGACGCAAAATCTTTAATTAAAGCAATAGATAAATACAAATTAATTTTACCAAACCCTCAACCACCTCAACTGTATTCACTCATTAAATTGCATGAATTTGATGATTCGAATTTATAGAAATCTTTCTGTTTTTGTTAGGATGTATTGTATATAATGTATTCTCAAGAAAACAAAATAATATTTGACTTCTCCAAAGCACCTATTATAAAAAGTGTTCCTTAGACTTTTTGAGGTGTTTATGTCATAGCTGTATTTTTCGACTTTCAAAGAGCGTTTGAAACCATTTCAAGGAGTTTTTATTATATTATTGAAACTCAAGAAAATAGGACGGGATAATATTTTGAATTGGTTTTCTTCATATTCAAGTGATAGGACCCAAAGGGTAAAATTTAATGATCATTTATCTGACATAGAGAATATTGTGAATGGCATACCTCAAGGGCAGTTTTAGGGCCCTTGTTATTTTTTTTGTACATAAATGACCTAGTGAAATTTGTAAAATTTAGTGTTGTGTCTATGTTCGCAGACGACAAATGCTGTATATAACAGGTGATAATATAAAAATGATGATTGAAATAGTAAATAAAGACCTTGCTGCTATAAATAAATGGCTCTGTGATAATAGTCTAGGAATAAACGTTAATAAGTCTAAATATATGATACTGGGAAGTAAATGCAAATTAAATAATCTGAATTTGGTAAACTCAAGTGTTCAAATTAAAACAATATTCTTGATAGAGTAAACCAAATGAAGTACTTAGTAGTAGTTCTTGATCAGAATTTGGACTTCAAATAACACTGTGATTATTTCTCGAAAAGATGTCAACAAAAATACATTGCATATCAAGAATAGGCGATAAGGTGAATTTTGGTTCTAGACTCTTATGCTGTTTCAAGCTATTGTGTCTCCTCATATTGACTTTTGCTCGACATTGATGTTTGGTTAACAAAAGAATAATTTGGATACTTTATAGAGGATTCAGAATAGGGCTTTAGGGTTATTTCAAAGTGTAATAAAAGGACTCCAGTAAGGAGTATGTTGACACTTATGAGTGTCAAACAGAGAATTTATTTCAGAACATTGGATTTTATTTACAAGATAGAGAATAAATTAGTTCCTGAATATATATATATATATATATATATATATATATATATATATATATATATATATATATATATATATATATATATATATATATATATATATATATGTATATTTATATTTCTTTTGATAACATTCAATAGGCTGCCAATTAGTATTGGGAAAAATTATAAGGAATTCAAAATTCTATTAAGAGATTTTGTATTGAAGAATTATATTTGATTTTGGTGTAATATTTAGATTGCTGGGGATATATTTACACCTAGTAAAAAAGATGGATCACTTTTGGAATTCGAAAATCTTGTGAAACAAAGCGACAACTCTTTAGAGACTTCCACAGAGGGAATATATCAAGATCACAGTACAATATTTATTGCTGGTTACTAAAAAAAGTTGTACAACAGGTTAAAAGAATAGCGGATGAGTATTTCATAAGAAATGCAACCAATAAGGGCAGAGCAACCTGGCAGGTCATAAATAAATACACAAATAAATCCACGAAAAATAAGTGTGTTCTCGATAAGCTGAGAAATGGAACTGACAGTGCATGTGAGGTGTTGAATAAAGTTAACCAGCATTTCATTGACATATGCCAACGGATAACCAATGGGACACATTTCAAACCGATAGGCAAAACATGCATGGTGCTGCAATATACCTTAATCCTGCAACACCTTCAGAGATTTATAATACCATAAAATCTTTAAAGAATACTTCATTGGGCTTCGATGAAATCCCAGTGAGACTGATCAAACACATTGCCCACATCATATCGGACCCTCTATGCCATATTACAATACTAATATCAACAACTATAGACCAATTGCAATCCTAAATAACTTTAGTAAAATCATAGAAAAATAATTTATAATAGATTGCTTAATTTTTTGGAGAAAAAGTCTCAAAACGGCTTTAGGAAGGGAAAACACAATCCGAGCTATATAGATGGCAATCTGTGCAATTTTGGAGTTCCTAATTGAAAACAACCCTGTGATAGCAATGGCTCTAGACCTAAGTAAGGCTTTTGACAGCGTGGAAAAAGGTATTCTTTTAAAAAAGCTCGATTGCTGTGGAATACGTGGAGTAGCATTGAAATTGTTGGGCAGCTACCTTTCAGATAGGGTTCAATATGTTGCAATGGCAGATAATGATGGAAACATGCAAACTTCCGAAATGTTGAGAACAAGAAGGGGAGTTCCTCAAGGATCGATTCTTGGACCCCTACTTTATATTCTTTACACCAATGATCTGTCTGGCATCGTCGAAGACTTGCTGGTGCAATTTGCAGATGACACAAATATTTTAATGAGTGGTAGTAATCAAGAACAACTAAAACACAGAGTTTCGAATAATTTGATAGCCTTGGAAAAATACTTTAACATGAATAACCTGAAATTGAATACTACGAAAACACAGCTCTTACATTTTTCGTTCAACAAAAATTGTGGAAAAATCTCCGTAGCCCACAACGGAGAAGCTATTGAGTCTGTTGGGGAGATGCAATTCCTGGGTGTGACCATCGATTCTGGGCTTGATTGGTCCTGCCATGTACAACGCCAGGCGGATGCATTGGCGGGCTATCCTTATGAATGAGAATGATTACATCACATGTTAATCTCCGAACTGCCATCGTGTCTTATCGAGCTAATGTGAGTCTCGGATCCGATACGGGGCAATGCTAGAGAGGCGTCTCGTCTCTTCAAACTCCAAAGAGATGCTTAAGAGCTTAAGATCGATGTTGAGCTTGAGATACACTGAAAGCTGTAAGGACTATTTCATAAAAATAACTCACACTGCCCTCCTTATATATTTACGAGGCAATCATGTTTGTCAGAAATAACTCAGATCTATTCCATAGAAATGAACACGGTTATATGACCCGGAATAAGGAGAACTTGATATCTATGAAATTCAATCGTACTTACCTTACAGAAAAATGCACATCATATGATATGATATGATATGATAATAAAAATAGTGAATAAATTATCACCTAAAATACGCAATGAGCAACCAGCAATTCTGAAAAAACACGTACATAAATTTCTATTAGAAACAGCTTACAAGATTTCCTGAATACCAAACTTGACTAAAATCAAAACTCATACATACAATATTTAAATCGCTGTCCACGTTCTTCTTGTTTATAGTCTTACCTTCGTAGATCTATTTATTTTGTACCTGTAAATTGAGATTTTTCTGTTGATTGTAAGTCACTATTTATAACGTGATTGTACTTTTTATTTGACATGTTCTACGCCATTGGCATAATTTGTTTACTTTTATATTTACAAGTTTGAATGGATAAACTATCTATCTATCTATCTATGCACGCGTTTTTGATAAAGTTGATTCACCATGAGCCTTCTGTGAATTTATCAGTTGCTGCTCTTTCTTCACGCGTGTCCAAGTTATCGAATCTCATACAACTTACAACAAGCACAAATCGTCTCAAACTCATTGTTATTTGAAATATATCTATGCCAGTTCCGTCACTTGTCCATAAATCTTTCAGATTTTGTCATCATATCTTCTACGCCACCGAGCCGGCGTGTTGAATGGTTTTCGAATTATAATTTAAACTTGTACTTTTCAAAATTTAGTGTTAGTGAATTTGGTTTGAAATAAAAGAGTATTCTATTCTTTTTCCAAATATACACACAACCAAATTTATATGGAATCATTCGGTATTTCACATTATTGATTGTTTTAACCACGAATCTTTGACTACTTGTGAAGAATGAACTTTCTTGTTGTTAAAAAAACTGGATAGTATGATAAGAAATGTTGAATTATCACCACATGTTCGGGATATTGTACTAAGTCGTTACTGAGATTTGAAACTGTGAATTTCAAAATTTAAAGTAGCCTATAATCATAATTGAAAATGCCTTACGTTGGATTTTTTGATGTGCAGAGGGGTCGAATAATTGCTGTCATTGAAGAAGGGGTGACACAAAGGGATATAGCGGCCACAATATGGGCATCACAGGGGGTGATTTCAAAAACCTACGCCCGATACGTGGAGTTACAATCCCTGCAAAATAGGTCTACAAGAAGTCGTGGGAAGATCACTTCTGAAGAACAAGAGCGCTTTTTGTGCTAAATTGCAAGAATAGACCCTACTCCAAAAATACGTCTGGAAGCAACAGGCATCAGTCGAAACAATACGTCAAAGACTTCCAAGGGGTTTATACAGCAAAAGGCTTTCAAGAGTTCAGAGCTAGCCAGACAACAAAATATTAACAGACTTAATTAGTGTATCGAACACCAAAATTGGAATATTGAGAATTGGCGAAATGTTCTTGTTTCGGATGAGACCTGAATTGGTGTACGATCGATGACCGAAGACAAGCTAGACTCCGAGCAGCAACACAAATTTCCAAATACCAAGGGGCAGTGTGATGTTTTGGGGTGGCATTATGCTGGAAGGCAAAACAGATTTGATTTCGTTTCCTGCGAGTGTAACGGCTAGAAATTACGTGGACCTAGTGCTGGAGCCCATAGTGAGACTCTGGCGATCAACCTCGCGCGACATTATCTTGAAACAGAGGGAATCTCTATTTCGGACTGGCCAGCTAGCACTCCATACCTAAATCCTATTGAACATTTATGGGATAATCTCAAAAGGAAAATTAGATCGCGCCAGGATATTCCAAGAACCCCACAACAGCTCATCCAAGCCGCCACAGAAGAGTGGCAGAATAGCACCCCAGAGGAGGTCGAAAACCTAATTCGAAGCATGCCTAGACGGATTGAGGCTTGTACCAGGGCAAGAGGAGGCAATACAAAAAAAAACACCTACTCCGTGAGAAAACAATGTTCAATTTTTTTACTACACGCAGAAAGAGTCTCTACTTTCTTTTATTTGTTCCTTTCTTAAAATAAACCTTAATTATTTCTTTTTTGAAATATCAATTGAAATCCTCGAAATTTTCAAAATCCCTGAGGTAATATTCAAAATATTGGATGATTCCATATAAATTTGGTTGTGTAGACTTGTGAGATAGCCTCCTGCCAGATAAACGAACAGAATAACTTTTTGAAGCTACACCAAATTCATACCGTTTCCGAACGTCGCATTGGAACATGTCAAATTTCTCTAAGTTTTCAATATTCACGAATATTTTTCATAAAAGAAGTTTTCAATTAGTTATTTGTGTGATTCAACAGTGTGAATTGAATAATGGATTAATTTTGACCCTTATGGTTGTGAGCATAGAATTGAAAAGATTTGGGATGTTTTGTATCAATCCGCACCAGGATGCTAGATGAAATAACCTGTGTTCAAAGAATTTTTATTTTTGAAAAAAATCACGGTTTTGTAAGGATGTTATATATGTATGGAAAAAGAAAACATACTTTTCCATTTACATTAAAAAAAAAGGTTTATATTATAATCGGAAAATCACCCAACAAAAAAAGTTTTTGAAGAATACGCTCCTGCATTGTGAAAAAAGTACTCGTGGAATGTCAAAACTTTGATAGTAAACAGGATATTGGCATATGCCGAAATCCTGGGAATCAGGAAACAAAAGAAAATAGCTGCCATCTGCTTTCACTTGAATTTTTCTCGAAAGTTGAGGACGCAAATTTGGGGCCATTTTTATCTACTTGCAGTATTTTACATAGCGGCCGTGATAAAACATCGAAAATGAGGCACCTGTACAGTAACTTCTGCTACGAAATCATATACGTCAATTAATTAAAATTTCTTCTTGATGTTTATTGTTCATTTAATCAGTCGCCATTGTCTTAGTAACGAGCAGAGTGTGTCCAACTGTTGATACGTTTGAATGGTATGTTCGTTAATACCAAACAAATGCAGTTTTCACAATACTATGCTACTCTTTTGTGCAATTAAATATTCCGGGAACAAAATTGCCATAGCCGTCTGAGATACGGTATGATTTTGATATTCACTACGACTGCACCGCCCTATCTCTCATGTATAAAAACTCCGAACGAAAATGAAAAATGGTATTTATCGTGTTTATCACGTAGTTTTGTTGAAAGGATCCGTTCGAAGGCCACGGATTCCGAGTTATCAGATGAAATTAATTCTGTTATTAGATTGGATTAGATTTTTCGAATGTATGAAAAGAAAATCTTCTATAATAAAAAACAAGTACTGTGTTTTAAGGAATTTTACTTAATAATTGCGATTCGTAACGCGTTTCACTACACCGTAGCTTCTTCAGACGAATGATTATGCAGAAACATGTAAATGAGAATATAACTATAAATGTTCTTGAGTAATTAAAAGCTTATTGGTCGCCTCCTCCTAAGTGGTTATTTATGACAGGTATATCCAATAAAATTAAGGAATAGATTGCTCCCCGAAAAGATTCAATAGAGGTGAAGGGCTTAAATCGACTTGTTCATTGACGAGTCTACCTGAGTGTTTGTATTTATTTATTTCTAAAGTTTCCCAAAGATCTACCTTCCAATATTTATTATCTGTATGCAAAATTTCAAACTGTGGGTCGAAAGAATGATTATTTTCTAAGAGATGATTCGCGTAATTTGAATCTGATTTTTTATTTGAAAAACTGCGTTTATGTTCCGATATTCTAATATTAAAATTTCTATGTGTTCTACCAATGTAGAAATTATCACAGTCATTGCAATTCAATCTATAAACACCTGATTTATTGTTTTTACCTGGTTTGGTTTTATTATTTTTTATATATTTGCCTAAATTATTATTAGTTTGGAAAGCTATGTTGAAATTATTGCTACTTAAGAATGATTTCAGTTTCTCACTTGTAATAAATCATTCTTAAGTAGCAATAATTTCAACATAGCTTTCCAAACTAATAATAATTTAGGCATAATGGAATTTTACCAAGTAAAAGCTTCCCAAATTCAAAAGAAAATCTTCTACATTTGTTATTATATCATGTCATTATTTCCTCTTAGTTATATTTTCCATGGATGAATTATTTAATATGGAATAAATTGCAATATATTTAGTACAATTATTCACTCTCAAGGATTCTTTTCGATGTTTTATATATGAAAAACGACCCATTTTATTTTTTATCATTTCTATTCATACTATTGTTCGTTTCAATTTCTTCAAGAACGTTGCGATGATCACAAAGTTAACCCATTAATTTAAAAGTAAAACCATCGTCCTCACAAAATTTATCTATATATTGTTTCGTGTTATTTTCATCCTTCTCTAGATCTATTTATAAAGGGGGAATATCGTCTCTGTCAAATGTGATGTCTCTGTATCATCATCGTTGAATCTTCTTCTTCATATGGCGCATTTTTGGCTAAAGTGCTCTTTCGAAGAGAATCTACAATTTTTTGCATCCTTTTATACTTTTTTCATAAGAGTTCATTCATTAGTACAATCTTGATATAATTGATTATTACTAGCATAGATGTTTAATGTACTAATAAACATGAAGTTGAGCGAGTGTGGGATACTGAACCAATACGCTGATCCCAAATATAAACACTTTGTTTTTATGAATTAGTGTAAAAAATGTTAACTTTACTAGTTTATGAGGTAGATATAGCGGAGTAGTTGCTGTTGATGTTTGACAGGAAAATGATAATCAACTATTTCCTACTCAACTTACTCATTCCTAAGTCTTTTTACCGTTAGGTGTAAGTCGAGTTAATTATGACTTTTCATTCGTTTCTATTTTGTGCCAGACCTTTGATTCTCTTCACTCAATGTTCCTGATTCCGACGGTTTCTTGTAGTTTTTCATCTCAAATTTTTCTGGCTCTTCCTCTTTTATTTGGCTCCTGGACATCCCAATACCTTGTATTTTCGTCATTTACGATTTTATTTCAAATTTGTTCATTAATATTTCGTTCCTTATTTTATCTCTTCTTGTTGTTTCATCATTTTCGTGAGAACTCCTATTTCCATTCTATTTTCCTTCCTCATTCGTGTTTCCTTTTGCATTCACGAAATGTTTTGTGTCTTTATTCATCTGGTCCTATAATCATCTTTTTTGTTTTCCCATGTTGATGTTGTTAAGTTACCTTATTAAAATATTCAGATCGTGCCAGAAGTTTTTGTCCGAGTCCGCAAATAGTAGCTTCATCAATTCAATTTTTTGCATTTTCCAGTGTCCATACCAACGGTATTATTTTCTGTTCTGCCATTTCAATTCCATCATCTAAAACCACTGCAAATAATACTGGGCTATGGAGGCAATCTCGTTTCAGACCATCTATTAATTCGAAAGGTTTTGACTCTCCATTCTAAGTCCTTAAAATGTTTTTATTGTAATATATAAACTTTTTATAATTTCTATTTGTTCTTTACCTACTCCTTCTTAAGTTTCCTATACATCTTCACATCTCACCCTGTCAAATGCTTTTCTAAGTCGATAAAGATCATGTTAATTTTTTGTTTTCATTAATGTATTTTTCTATGGTTTTTCTAGCTATAAATATGGCGTCCTTTACACTTCCACCTTTTCTAAATCCGTACTGTGTTCCTTCTAGTTGATTCCATATTTCCTCTATTCTTATTTCAATTATTCTAGGAATATTTTTGCTGTTAAGCTCATCATTGTTATCCCTCTAAAATGTTGGCATTGTCTTTTATCTTCTTTTTTGTATTAAGGTATGATGATTCCAGTGTTCCATTCTTTTGATACCTTCTTTTCTCCTACAATTTAGTTCATTAATTTATTATTATTTATTCAGCTCTGTTATTCCTTTTTCTCAACATTCTCAACCGCTTTTCCTAAATTTTGCTTTTCAATGGCTTACATCTTTTTCTGAAATTTTTGATGTTTCTCTCGTTGAATTCATTAGTTAATTTTTTGCTTTTGTTATCTGTTCACTCCACCTCTTCATTATTTCGATTTCTTCTGTTATGATTATTCAATCCTTCGGCCTCATATTCCTCATATTGAAATCCTCTTTTCTCACTCGTTTTAAGCATTCTATAGGAAAGTTATTGGTTATTTCCGACATTTTATTTCATGCATTGCCCAAACTTTATCCAAGGCTCTTATTTAGCTTCTTTCACCTTATTTTTGACTAGTTCTCTTCTCTGGTTATATTTTCCATAATCATGTAGTATTTTTTTATTAAGGAATTTTCTCCACATTATCTTCTTCAGTCAAAGTGGTATTTTTGTTAGTTTCCATTGGCCTTCGATGGTTTCTTCTTCTAACATTTTGCTCATAGCTTCTTGGTATTTATGTTTGAATGTTTTCTCTCTAAGCTTGTAGCTAATTATTCTGCTTTTTATTTTCTTCTTTTATCTTCAATTTCTTTCACATCCATTTCATCTTTATTAGGTAGTGATGGCTTTCGATTTCTACTTTTCCGGATACTTTTTCATCCTTTATACATTTCCAACGACATCTGCGGATTAGAAAATAAGCAAGCATAGACTTTTCTTTTTTTAGCGGTTCTTCTCCTGTGATCTTATGTATTTCTTTGTGTTTAAATTTTGTGTTTACTATCACTAAGTCTTTTTCCACACATCATTCTATAAGTCTCTTTCCATCATTATTGCTTGATATTTCACCCTCACTGGGCACTTTTTATATTTTATGTAATTTTTCAAGCATAGACTTTTCTTTTTTAGCGGTTCTTCTCCTGTGATCTTATGTATTTCTTTGTGTTTAAAATTTTGTGTTTACTATCACTAAGTCTTTTTCCACACATCAAGTCTCTTTCCATCATTATTGCTTGATATTTCACCTTCTTCACTTGGCACTTTTTATATTTTCTTATGTAATTTTTCAAAATACTTGCTCTCGTGTTTTTTATTCTATATTTGATTATTATTGAAATGTTCTCTTTCTTTATTTTCATTTTAATTGTCATAATTCTTTCGCTCATATATTTTTCCTTTATTACATATTTCATCTAGTCCGGTATTATTCCCACCTCTTCACTTGCTTTCTCTGTTTCTTCTACTCAAAACCAAAATAGCCCTTAACCTTTATGTATTCTAATTACTTTCATTTTGTTTTTGTGATTGCTAAAATCTCTACTTTTTATATCATTTCTTCTATTATTTTCTCTTCTTTACCCCTAAGTCTTCTAGTATTCCATGTTCCTATTTTTATTGTCATTTCATTGTTATCTGTGTTTGTTTCTATATTGTTATGAGTTTTCTTCATTTTGTTGACTAATTCTTCTGTTTCCAGGTTTTCATGCAATTTCTCCTTAATATTATCCTTTTCTTCTACCAGTGTCTTCACTGTTGTTTCCATCTGGTTGCCTATCTTTGTTAGTATTTTGGATTCGTTTTATCTTCGGTTTATCTTTGCGAACCCATTTCAAGATTTTGCCATCCATAGTGATTCTATGGTATCCCATGTTTACGTCCTTGCATTGTTTCAATTTTACAATTGTTTCAATTAATTCCAGTAATATTTACTAGGCAGTAATAACACATCGAAGTGGTTTAGGGGCCCCTACAAACCATGGGTTTATCGAATTTGAGATTTTTTTCTGTTATTCGAATGTCATAAGTGTTCTATACAAGTTTCACAGACTTGATGCGGTTTCCAGGTTTTATTCTGATCACCAAGTCTAACACCAAGATAAGCTCTTTTAACAAATCTAACTGTTTTTCGATTCTCTTTTAACGTATATTCTGCGCATATGTAGCAAAACACATCAAAATAATTTATACAACTTTTTTGGCTCGAACTCGTTTAAATTGTTTTCAGCAACATAAGTTAAACAATACCCAACACAGTACGTTTCGAGTTAACTTAATAAAAACTCTAGCCTAAACAGAAATATCATGAAAGGCCAGCAACGTGTATGTTCCATGGGGAGAATTTAAATACTAACCTTATTTTATTTCTGTCATTTCCAATTGGCTCTATGATGGATGAGTGTCGCGGGACCACAAACATGCGCAGAGGTTCAGTTTTGTTTGCACATCTTATTTTTCAAGGTCTTCTCTAATTTCAACGCCTCTAAAATTATTTTGAGCTTCGCGTCAGCACCAGGCGCCAAAAGGACAGTTCAAGTGTTGAAAGTAACTTTATTTCTGAAAAATCTTTAGTTCTTTTCGCTTATCTCAAAAAGTAGAGCTGATAGAGGAAAACTGTGTAATCAAGGCTTCATCGTTCATGTAGTCCGTTGAAATTGTAGTAATTTTAGTTTATGCTTATTCTCAACAGAGAAAATTGCAAAATGCATGACCGGATTCTTTTTGTTTCGTGTAGGCAGTTTATCTTTTTGAGAAATTGGTTCGTTTGATGAAGTTTTTCCGATGAGATTTATAACGTCTATCAAAAAATGCATTCATCAATCTATTACTGTGGAATATTAGATCTCTAATAATTTTACTAACTCGTATGGAATTTACGCTGAAATTGGTGTATTATTTGATAACATTAATCAAAAAACATGGAACTAATAGCGTAACCTATTTTATGAAGAAAAAAATATTGGTAATAAAATGGGTTTATACTTCTCTTTATCACTAATGAGAACAATAACTCGTTTCGCAACAAAATGATTTGATTTTAAAAATAGCATTTTCTGATTCAATATTCAAACGGTTCGTCAACTTACCATTGTCTTTTGCGTTGAGCTCTATTTCATATAATTAACGAAATGACAGATTGAGGAGTAGGAAAAATTTCTGAATGGAAGACCAAATTATTTTTGGGTATTTATGCCTTCAAAGGAGGGTGTATTAAAATTACCGAAAAGGACCAATTGAACTGTTGTTAGGCTTACGATATATGCTGCTGTGGTTCAGCAACCCTAGATGCACCAAAACACTGCAAAAACTCGGTTGGTTAGTATGCACAAACTGACTTGTCAATATATTACGGGTGTCATGTTAGCACTCGTAATGATATTTTTTACACACTACTCGACTTTGACAGCTTTGAATGTATTTATTGCAGGGGCAATTTGTAATATGTGCGTACAGACTAAAGTAAATGGGACAATAATAAAAAACAAGTACTGTGTTTTAAGGAATTTTACTTAATAATTGCGATTCGTAACGCGTTTCACTACACCGTAGCTTCTTCAGACGGATGATTATGCAGAAAAATATAAATGAGAATATAACTATAAATGTTCTTGAGTAATTAAAAGCTTATTGGTTGCTTCTTCTTAAGTGGTTATTTATGACAGGTATATCCAATAAAATTAAGGAATAGATTGCTCCCCGAAAAGATTCAATAGAGGTGAAGGGCTTAAATCGACTTGTTCATTGATGAGTCTACCTGAGTGTTTGTATTTATTGATTTCTAAAGTTTCCGAAAGATCTACCTTCCAATATTTATTATCTGTATGCAAAATTTCAAACTGTGGGTCGAAAGAATGATTATTTTCTAAGAGATGATTCGCGTAATTTGAATCTGATTTTTATTTGAAAAACTGCATTTATGTTCCGATATTCTAATATTAAAATTTCTATGTGTTCTACCAATGTAGAAATTATCACAGTCATTGCAATTCAATCTATAAACACCTGATTTATTGTTTTTACTTGGTTTGGTTTTATTATTTTTATATATTTGCCTAAATTATTATTAGTTTGGAAAGCTATGTTGAAATTATTGCTACTTAAGAATGATTTCAGTTTCTCACTTGTAATGCCAACGTAGGTTAAGGTGTTGAACTTTTGTTTCAATTTATCGACAGGGTAAACTTCATTCAATGCGATTCTACTTTGTTTTTTATTTAAAATATTATTTATTAGTTTGGGATTGTAACCATCATTTTGGCTATTTGTTTAATCAAATTTAGTTCTTTGTTGAAATTTTCTGGTGATAACGGGATGTTAATCAATCTATGAATAAAACTATTGAATGCTGACATTTTATGTTGATATGGATGACACGACGAGTTATGTATTATAATATCTGTATGTGACGGCTTATGGTAAATTGCGAAAACATGTTTTCCATTTTCATTCGAAATTGTTACGTCTAAGAAATTTATCGAATTATTGCTTTCTATTTCGGTTGTGAATGCAATTTTGGATGTAAAGAATTTATATGATTTTCGAAAATTTTCAACTGTCTATCTGTTCCTGTGAAGCAAATAATGATATCGTCTACATAGCGATACCAGTATAAACAATATTTACTGAGTGGATGATTATGAATTAATTTCTCTAAGTTATTCATGAAAATTTCTGCTAACAAAGGACTTAACGGATTGCCCATAATCAAGCCGTCTTCTATAGTATAATATTTGTTATTGAAATGGAAATAATTTTGATCTAAACAAATTTTTAATAATGAAAGAATATCTGATTTAATGATAGTATTGACATGATTCCTTTCTAATAATTCTTCAACTAAGTAATACGTATCTTTTGGAGGAATGTTGGGAAATAGATTCTTAACATCGAAAGAAATAAGTTTGGAATTAGGTGGTATAGTGGTATCTTTGATATTGGCAATAAGTTCGTATGAATTTTTGACCGAAAATTCAGATTTAAAATTGCAATGTTTTATTAGCAAGTCGTTGAGGAATTTTGAAAGTTTGAACGAAGGTGCCGTTACATAAGAAACAACAGGTCTAATAGGGTAATTAGGTTTATGAAGTTTGTTCAACGAATATAATTCGGGGGATTGTGGATTGGAGTTAATGAATTTATATTTTTCTTGGTCTGTAATTAATGATTTTGCTGTCGAAATTATGTTTTTAACAACTTTCTGAAATTTTGCGGTAGGATCCTTAGTTGATGTTATATAGTTTCCGGCTGTTAAGAATTCTTCAGTTTTAGAAATATAATCGGTTTTACTAATCGCAGTGACGGTGTTACCTTTATCTGCTTTAGTGAATACTAAATCGTTCTTGGTGCTATTTTCACGAATTGTTTTTATTATCTTATAATCGGAATTGCAATGAGGTGATAATTTCGAAAAGTCTTCTTTGATGATTTTTGCTGTATAAATTCATTACATCCAAAAATTGCATTCACAACCGAAATAGAAAGCAATAATTCGATAAATTTCTTAGACGTAACAATTTCGAATGAAAATGGAAAACATGTTTTCGCAATTTACCATAAGCCGTCACATACAGATATTATAATACATAACTCGTCGTGTCATCCATATCAACATAAAATGTCAGCATTCAATAGTTTTATTCATAGATTGATTAACATCCCGTTATCACCAGAAAATTTCAACACAGAACTAAATTTGATTAAACTGCTATCCAAAAATAATGGTTACAATCCCAAACTAATAAATAATATTTTAAATGAAAACAAAGTAGAATCGCATTGAATGAAGTTTCCCCTGTCGATAAATTGAAACAAAATTCAACACCTTAACCTACGTTGGCATTACAAGTGAGAAACTGAAATCATTCTTAAGTAGCAATAATTTCAACATAGCTTTCCAAACTAATAATAATTTAGGCAAATATATAAAAATAATAAAACCAAACCAGGTAAAAACAATAAATCAGGTGTTTATAGATTGAATTGCAATGATTGTGATAATTTCTACATTGGTAGAACACAGAAATTTTAATATTAGAATATCGGAACATAAACGCAGTTTTTCAAATAAAAAATCAGATTCAAATTACGCGAATCATCTCTTAGAAAATAATCATTCTTTCGACCCACAGTTTGAAATTTTGCATACAGATAATAAATATTGGAAGGTAGATCTTTGGGAAACTTTAGAAATCAATAAATACAAACACTCAGGTAGACTCATCAATGAACAAGTCGATTTCAGCCCTTCACCTCTATTGAATCTTTTCGGGGAGCAATC
Source organism: Cryptolaemus montrouzieri (assembly GCA_013387265.2). Taxonomy (NCBI): domain Eukaryota; kingdom Metazoa; phylum Arthropoda; class Insecta; order Coleoptera; family Coccinellidae; genus Cryptolaemus; species Cryptolaemus montrouzieri. Next base: position 93,154,401 of record JABFTP020000021.1, on the reverse strand, counting down.
TATTCCTTAATTTTATTGGATATACCTGTCATAAATAACCACTTAAGAAGAAGCAACCAATAAGCTTTTAATTACTCAAGAACATTTATAGTTATATTCTCATTTATATTTTTCTGCATAATCATTCGTCTGAAGAAGCTACGGTGTAGTGAAACGCGTTACGAATCGCAATTATTTAGTAAAATTCCTTAGAACACAGTACTTGTTTTTTATTATTGATAATGGAATTTTACAAAGTAAAAGCCTCCCAAATTCAAATGTAAATGGGACACTTCGAACAGCTATAGAATCAGCTCTTTTATATAACGGCAGACTTTATGTTTCTACATGTCGGGCTGTATGGAACTAGAGTTTGACTTCAAGCGACAGTTCATACGTTCCAGGGAAGAATGGACAAGAGATGCCCTGCTGATCCAACCTGGAGACATGATGTGGTGCAAGATGGTTCATAAATACGGCAAGTTTGATGAGCTGGGATTTATGAGACAACTACTGAATAGTACAGCGTAAAAACTGTCTGCCTGGTTGAAGTATGTGGCATTGATCAATGCGTTCACGAAAATATCAATCTAGAATGATGTCATATTTACTGACAGTCAAGCTTCACTTACAGTACTTGAATCATATCGAATAATTTCTAAAATAATTCTGGATTGTAAGCATGGTCTGCTATAGCAGGTTCGGGGTAAGAGTATTATAATTGTGTAGGTCCTCAGAAACTTGATTCATGCAAATAATGAAAGAGCGCAACTTGTAGGGCTCGCACCTACTGGCGGTATTTTCTATGGAAGCCTACGCCCATAAGTAGGTAAATGATTGACAAGAAATAAACTTGAAGCTCGGCGATCTATGCCAGAAACGAAAAACTAGTAGTAAGGTTAATCAGGAGCTCACTTCCGATCACAGATAAAAGAAATGAGAAAGATTTTTGACCTTCTTACATGACACTGCCATCTTCGTCATCACCTACTCAAAATCGAATCCACCACGATAGTAAATAAAGAAGAAATTCGTTAAATTTTAGTTATACGGGGTGTTACATAATAGTATGTCACTTCTTGAGGGGGTAAATCTACGTGCAATTTTGAGAAAAAAAGTTCATATAAACATAGGTACAGGGTCTTGAAATTTCCGGAAAAAATTGTTTTTTTCTTCAAAACTCCTGCAGTTTCTGAGATATTCAGCCCAAATTTGGAATGCAAGCTTTTACAGCCTTCAGAATTACACGTCCTAAATTTTAACTAGAATTTACAAGGTGTTTTCTTTTCCGGAGCCATGTCTTCTTTTGTCATTTCAAACTGTTTTGCAGTACGCCATTGATCAGCGTACAATCAATTTTCGTCATCTTCGTTCAATTTAGAAATTTTTTGACACCTGTAATTTTTTCGTATCTCTGACCGTTCTCGAACGAAAAATTATTAAACGATTGTATGCATTCGCTGAATTGAAACCACTTCTAATTAAAAAAATGACTAGTAGGCTTTGATTTTTTTCTTTTATTTATTTATTTTGACAGTTGCTAAAGTTGAGCCAGTGTCTGCTCGAATTGTTTATTGAGTTAACGATTAGTTTTAAGACTTGGAGTTATTGCTGTAAGAAAAAATGGCTAATTTTACTAACGCCGAATTGGCTGATATTCATTACGTGTACGGTTTGGCTGACGGAAACACAACACAAGCTAGGCGATTATATCAGGTGCGCTTTCCTAATCGAGTAACACCAGACAGGCGAACATTTTGAAATATCCACAGAAGGTTGAGGAAAACTGGTACTTTTACTGCAAATTATCATTTAAAAGGTGCAACTCAAACTATGAGAACTCCAGATATTGAGGAAGCAGTTTTGAATTGTATTGATTTGAATCCTCATGTGAGTACAAGAAAAATTGGAAATCAGTTGAATATTTCACATGTTCTGGTTTAGAGGATTCTCCACGACTTTTTATTGTACCGGTTTCATATTCAACGTGTTCAAATTCCAGATTTCCTTCAAGACGGAATTTTTGCCGATGGTTCCTAGCTGAAATAAGAGAAAATGCTCATTTTGATAGTGAAATAATGTTCACAGACGAAGCTAACTTTTCGAGAACTTCTATCACAAATTTTCACAAATCATTATTGGGCTGAGGAAAACCCCCATCTGATTGAAGAATCTCATCATCACGAACAATTCTCACTAAATGTCTGGGAATAATTGGAAATTATGATTGGGCCATTTGTTTTTGCCTAACAGACTAAACGTTCCCGCTTATCGGCAATTTTTTGAGGAGGAGTTACCTTTATTGCTCGAGGATATGCCACTTTTGATGAGAAACATAATGTAGTTCATGCATGACGGGGCACCAGCACATTTCTGTGGAGAAGCTAGGGAATTCTTGAATAATACATTCAACAACCGATGGATAGCTTGGGGAGGGCTAGAACCATGGCCTCCTAGGTCCCCAGAGTTAAATAGTTTAGACTTTTTCTTATGGGTATATCTCAAAAGTTTAGTTTATACCACTCCTGTGAACACTGTAGAAGAATTGAGAAATCGAATAATAACCTCTTGTGACACGATAAGAAATACCAAAGGAATATTTCAAAGAGTGCGTGATAATATGCGAAGAAGGACAGAGGCCTGTATTCTTGCAAGTGGAGGACACTTCCAGCAATTTATTTAGTTTTCAATTCTACTTTTTTTAGTTTAATATTGAATAAGTGTAGGTTGAGTCTCAGAAGACGAGCTATCAAAATAAAAGCAAATTTTGGGCATAACTATCGAGTATTTCTATTTTTTTATTTAGCGAATAACAGACAATTCAATAATTTTTCACTCGAAAACGGTTGGAGATACGAAAAAATATCACAAGTATTAAAAAGGTTTCTAAATTGAACGAAGATGACGAAAATTGATTGTACGCTCAAGTTGTGACATACTATTATGTTTAAAATTCAAAAATTATTAAGGATCAATTAAAACCTCCTCATTCGCGGAGGATTATAATGTTCCAAAACGAATTGCATTCCAAGGTAGGAAATTATAAGGATGATATAAGTTATCAAACAAACACGATTTTTGCGACCTGATGTTAACACATATGGATGATTTAGGCAAATGTCATTCGGCGGTATCGATTGGAGGTATATATCAGATATCTTTGACTTATCGGATTTCATCGGAGAATTTCTACGTTGTGAGTATTTTGACGCCTACTTGATTGTTCCGATAATGAGTAAGTGGTGAATCTTCCACACTCAAGTAATGAATTAACTTTAATTTATTGGAACATGAGAACATAGGTTCGCTTAGGTAATAATGAATATAAGTTGAAAGGCTGGAAAAAATGTTCCATAAAGCGTTTAACGTTGTTAAAAACAATGACGGAGCTGATGGTATACATTTCGAGATATTAATTCCATGAAATATTAAATTCATCGTTGAAATATCAGATTAAACCAAAGAATAGATAATATGTGTATCATTGGGCGATGAATTTATATTTCCAGAAGAATATCTTCTTTCGTGAAGAATGTTATCAGGTGAATTATTCAGTAACAAATTAATTTATTCATTTTGAAACTCCTTGATGGTTTCAAGTAGTATTCATTGAATACTGCGGTTTATTAAAATTATTCAAGTGGTTAATTATCCAATTAAAGCTGTTTCGCAAATGTTTTTATTATTCTAGATTGTGTGAAGTATGTGTCGTCGATAGCAGCTATATATTACACTCCGGAACTGTGATTCTCTGGCTTTGGGTTTATAAAAGATTATTTTAAGTAATTTTGATTCACTGATTAGGGAAAGCTTAGTATATGAATGTAATTGTTAGTATTTCATCCGAGACAGATCACGGAGAAACTTGAAAATGCTTAGATCAGGGGTGCTCAAACTTGAACTACTGGCGATCTACCTCAATATTTTTAGACTACTTACGATCGACTCTGAGAGACTGCAAGTATGTGTGATGCAGGGTTGTCGCACATACACGATACACCCTACCTACCACCTTAGCATACATAGATATTAGCTTTCCGCACAATATACATTATTTTAGTCAAGGTTTGGGTTAGGTTTAGTTAGGTTCTTCTCTATAATATCAATGAAAAAACTCATAGTTATTCAAAATTGCGAGTTTTTTGATTGTTACAAAACAAAAGAGTTACATATGGTATTAAACTTAACTAAGGAGTGACTTTGGATGTTGAAGCGTGGCACTGCATGTCCTCAGCATACTTTTCATAAGATGGTACGTAACTGCTAAGTGCTAATCGCAAGCATGATGACATATGATAGTCAGTTAGTCGATTGCAATATTTTCACTCAATTATCTTCATTTCAGAAAATGCAGACTCGCACCCAAACAATGCCGTCAGTTGAAAGGGGATTTGCTTTAGATTCGGATATTTATCGGCAGATATAAAACACCAGAAACTTGTATCAGATGCGGTAGCTTTGAGATGTATATCTGATATAATCTGCACCAACTTATTTTCAACAGAACATGAGTTCATATTAAACTGACTTGCTATTTCAGTAGCTAATTCCTCAATATTTTTACATGAAAAAGCATAACTCATAAATGATGTTATATTTGCCAATTTACTGTAATCATAAAAATGCATTTCGAATTGTCCCAAAATATTTGATAATTCAGCCTCATACATATCATAATTCAACTGAGGAATCCTTGCTTTCAAAGACGGAAAATGTTTCAGATTCCCTCTTTTCAGTTGATCTATCATAAGTTGCAATTTACTTTTGAATGCGTTTACTGCTCTAATCATCTCAATAATAGTTTTTCCTTTACCTTGAAGCTCCAAGTTAATGGTGTTTAAGTGCATTGTGATGTCAGTCAAAAATGCCAAATCAGTCAGCCATTTTCCGCTTTTCAACATCTGAATGTCATTACCTCTAACGTCTAGAAAAACTGTTATTTCAGGCACTAATTCTTGAAACCTGTCTAGGAATTTTCCGCTTCTCAACTACCTAACGTCAGCGTGAAGAACTAAATCAGTGTGTTCAGCTGACTATCTTCCAACTGCAACTTAAAGAGCCGTCGTTGTAAGCTACGTTCACGGATGGAATTCACAAGTTTTGTTGCAATGCTCATAATTTCCTCTGCGTTTAAAACTTTTCAACACAAAACTTGTTGATGTATAATGCAATGGAATGAAAAAATGAAGGGAAATCTTCATTAGCTCCGACACAATGCCACAAAACCGTTTTTGTTTCCAGTCATTGCTGGTGCTCCATCTATTATAAATTTGGTGCTTGTAGTTTTTTACAAAATTGAAGAAAACATCATATATATCTTCGCCACGGGTCTTCCCCTTCAGAGGAATGATTGTCAAAAATTCTTCCTTGGCCTACATATCATTGAATACCATCCGAATAAAAATAAACAGCTGGGCAGTGTCTGTCATATCGGTGGATTAGTCGAACTGTGAAGAAAATTATGTATATTACATGATATCATGTTTTAGTTTATCTGACATGTCCTGACTCATGACTTCAATACGCCTTGAGACAGTCGAACGAGATAACTGAAGTTCTCTAATAGCAGACATGATTTCTGTTTTATTTTTGAAATCGCCAAATAAAGTCTCACCTGCTTCAATAAATGCTTCCTTCACAACCGATCCATCGATATGAAAGTTTTTCTTGATTCAAAAAGTAGGATACCTAATATAACTATATTCTACATTTGTTGCGCAAACAACACGTACTTGTAGCTCATGCTTGAATATGGTTATCCGATTTGAAAAGCACCAGAATAAGGAAAACCTTAAAATTCAAACTCCAGCTATATGGAAGAAGCTTCTTGGTGCTAGTGATTGCTACTTTTGTGCAACAAATGTAGAAGCTGCAGACCAAATCCGTAAGGACAAAATTTTGTATTGAAGGTTTAGGAGATGATACGTCAAAAGACAGCCTGACCATTGGATTCGATACAATGGAAGTCGACGTCGATCCTGAAAGTGTATCTGGGGGCCTGTTACCTGTAGTGAATCCGATTCCAGTGAACCGGACGAAAAAGTTCTTCAAGCTAAACTCTCGAAAGTAGAAGTTGAAATATTGGCTTTAAGTATGAAAGGGAGAAATCTTTTGACAAAAGGAACTAAAGTTACGTTTTATTGGAATCGGGAGGAGGCTTTCCGTAAATATTTTGAAAAAGAGGAAGATTTAGTTCATTGCACCGATGTGCAAGGACGATAAATTAAAGCCAAATTTATATAAACCAGAAGATTCGCGGTTATTCATTGATTCGTCTAAACCAACAAGTTTGGTTCTTTACTTTAGCCCCTCAATTGTACTTAAAAAAGATTACACTAACCTAGAAGTCGTCCTGAGAAAAATTGAGTACGAAGAGCACAAATGGCAGATATGTGGTGGTTTGAAGATTTTGTCCATGATTCTTGGACAACAATCTGGATTCACGAAGTATCCATGCTATTTGTGCATGTTTGATAGTAGGGATCGCAAAAATCACTTCACTCAAAAAGTATGGCTAAGTATGAATCTTCAATTAAGGTTGGATCACATAACATATTAAAAAAACCGCTTGTTGATCCAGCTAAAATAAAATTCTCAATCCTCCTACTCATATTAAGCTTGGGTTAATAAAACAGTTTGTGAAGGCTTTGATAAAGATGGAGAGTGCTTTACATATTAAAATTAAAGAAAGGCATATTTGATGGACCAGAAATCCGGAAGTTATTCAGTGATGAAGGATTTATTGCAGTTATGGATGACCAAGAAAAGATATCATGGCTAAGTTTCAAGGAAGTGTGTACCAAATTTTTAGGTAATACCAAGGACGCTGATTACGAAAATATTGTAGCCACAATAGTCACAAACTTTCAGCATTCAGGTTGCCTAATGAATTTAAAACTTCACTTCCTTGATTCACATCTTGACCACTTTCCGGAAAACAACGATGCCTTTAGTGAAGAGCAAGGAGATAGATTCCATCAAGATCTCAAGAATTTGAACGGCGATTTCAGGGACAGTGGGGAGTAAATATGCTTGCAGATTACTGCTGGATGCTTCACCGAGAAACTCAACACAGTGGAAAAAACGCAGCAGTAATCCATTGTACAAATCACTTGAAAAAGGGTCAGGAAACGATAAAAGCAATAAGAATATGATCATCATACTAAAGAAACTATTGGATCATGATTTTTTGAGTTTTTCTCCGTTGTATGCAGTATAACCCATAATTATGATTTCAAATTCGTGTTCAGCGAAAAAAAAAATACTTCGGAGAGTCTTCATTCTATACCAAGCACATACTACTTTTTTTTTGTGGACCTGTGTTATTGTTCTATAGGGTATTCTGTAGCAAGTGAAAATTTCATTGCCGAGTCTTACATCCATATTACAGAGTTTTATTATAGTTGCTCCTGGCCTAAGACTGGAATATGCAATTTGGTTTAGCATCCTAATTTATAAAGTTCATACAGTTCGAAAACTGCAAGTTTTAGGATAAAAATGTGTAAGAATACTTTGTAGGAAATTTTATCATCTTCCATTTTGTATATCGACTTTAGTTTGTTTCCCTGATAAGAGCGAATAACTGAGAAAAGTTCATTACTTCCACGGTTTTGGGATCCTCCGAGTGAAACTACACTCGTACATTTATCATATTTAATTTTTCGTAGCTATAGCGCTAATACATTTGGGCTTAACTAGGAGAACGAAAAGTATTTACCATATTAAAACATGTTGATGAGAACATATGTAGAAAAAGTGTATTTCTGATGGAACACGTCATTATGAGAACCTGAATAAATTCAAATAAAATAGTTCATAATAATCTGAATGGACGCAAAATGTGACAGTAGAAAAAGAATTCCAAATTTAATTGATAAAATTGGAAAACTACTTTATTATACTTCCTATGAAACATTTGATTATTTACACCGAAACATTATAACAATGGAACATTTCGCATTTTAGATGCTGTCAATATTTTCCAGTTTCTATTCCTCAAAATGTTGTAAATACAATGTTTACACAATTTAATGTTTTATTCCTGGTGATGATGATGGTGATGGATACTTATTATGTATATCAAATTATTCAGTAAATAGAAACTAGTTCCTGAAATATATAATTGAATTAAAAAGACAAGTAATACATATCAAAATCATTCAAGGAGTTTTTTCATTCGATGTATGTTCATAATTATGTGAGACTATTCCATCCATGAAAAATTATCTATTATATCATGAACGTGCCTACGAGTTTCGAAACGACGCGACGGCTCTACAGAATCAATCAATACTAAGCGTACAGAAATAGGATAAGAAGGGTTCTTTGTCAATGAGAGTAATGATACATTAATTTTCCTACTTTTTCTGATGATCTTAATAAATATTACGGAATATACCCTAGCTGGGATCTTTCGTTCACTGAAAGTGACTAAAGCCGTCTTCTACTCAATATTCTACTTCAAAGATGAGAATAAATATTCGTTCGTTATTAGTAGAGGCAAAAGTGCCAATATTTCCTTTGGTTATATTGAAGACTAACATAGTGAGACGACCCAGAACCGGAGTCAATTTTTTTTTGTTAATTTGTTAAAACTATCCATATATTTCTTGGTTTTTATCTAATTGAATTTTATTATCAACTGTGATAACTGTATTTTGTAGATCTACCTACATAACATTTCATATTGTTCATCTGAATTCAAATTACAGTGAAAAGACGGTCATTTGCCAGAATGATTCAATAATTTCATTTTAAATTCTCAATATAGTAGAATATTACGTATTTTTAAGGCAGCTTAAAATCACCCAATAGTGTAAACATAGACACGAAGGAATTTATCTAACCCAAATAAGAAATCCAGCGAAAGCAATATTCGACTTTAATACCTAAGCTCTTAAGCATCTTCCGTATATCCACGATTCCATAGCTGGTGTTTTCTAAATCAGCAATTCTCACGTCGCGACGAAGGAACGCGTCTGTAAAATACTATGTAACTGGTACTTGAGTACCAAGGGCAGAGGGAAGTGAGGAGGAAATGGCTGCTGGGTCACGCATATATAAGTATCACGATCGCGACGTTAAGGGATCATTCATTAATTCATTCATTATTATGATTTTGATGATTATTGAGTTATTTTTCGTCAGATGTGCAGTTACTCTTATAATTCAGTTATTTAGTTTTCGAAGCTCAGTGAATTTACTCATTCGTGTGAATCGGAATTAAATTTAAGTTAATTAATCGTGCATAACCTAAATCCAGAAGAATGGAAGACGCAGATTGTTCCTCTCCGAGAAGCCGGACAGGGGAAGAAGAAGCACCGTTCCCGCTGTGTCCCACAGGTGATTACTTTCTGAATTTATTTTCATATTTCTGCTCACTATTTAATTTTCACGAATTTCCTGAAGTATATGCTACGTAATTTCTAAACGCACTGAGGACGAGTTGAAATAATCATTTCTCAAATTCCAAATTATTTTCACATATTTTTTTCTTCTTGGCAAATGATCTATTTGAACTGCACTGACATTTCTAATATTTATTTTGAAGAGTTATTTTCATAGACTTATTTAAAACGTTTGCTTTCGTAACTTGGTAGAATATGAGATGTACTGAATTTATTTTATATTGATTTACACAGTTGTTTTAACTTGACACATTATTTTGAATTATACTAAAATTCTTTAGTATTGATTTCAACAATTGTTTATCAGACTTGCAACATTATTGAAACGTAATTAAGCTATTGTGTACTGATTCCAATAACTTGATAACTATTTGAATTTGAAATGTTATGAAGATTAATATTGATGTGAAACTTTACTTTTATAACTCAGAGAATTGATCTCATTGAAATGTTACCTAACCATTCTGCCAATTCAAATCTTTTGTTATAATGATAAACGATACGTTCGAATGTGAGAACATTTAATATTGATTCTTATCTTTGCTTCTATAAATGGACCAGTTATCTATTTGAAATACCATAATCCTTTTATTCGGTATTTCTATTTATTTCAGTTTACAACTTAGCAGAACATACTTAAACTGTAACGAAGATGTTTATATTTCATTGTATCCAACTATGGGGAAGATCTTACTTTCAAATTATTGATTTGATGTCCGATACTCTTAAGCTCAATAAGGGAACTTTCCCTGCCTTCAGGTGTAATGATCACCTACGAATAATATCATTACTCATTAGTATAAATAAATGGCTTTAGGGACGATACGCATGTATGGACCCACAGACATTGAGGCTTGTATGTTGTCGGTATGAAAGTTTTGAAGAATGTCTGAGTTAGGGAATGTATGTGACGTTTGTGGTACATACAGGTGTATGATCAGAGGGCATGTTTCCCTGGTTGGCAAATCCGCGATATGGGAATAGAATATGATCCGCAGTCAGTGACAATAAACTGCCCGTTGGCGCTCAGTTGAGCAAAAGAATCACGTACGGCTTTACGGGCTTACCTCTAGTTCCATATATAACGTTTTAATACTATACGAATTACTGAATTCGATTAAAATACGTGAGCGAATTAACGCTTGCAAGTTGTCAGCTGTGGACGTGTTCCTTAAAATTTTAAAAGTAAATCTTTCAGAGTTAGGAGTATCAGGGCAACGACCTCGTCAGAAAACATGATATCATATTACCAAAACCCTTCGATCGGGTCAGTTACCACTCATAAAATGGGTGAGGGTCGGTTAGACCTGTCTACAATAATCTCATATCCGAATTCCATCCAAAATATGGGTGAGGGCCAAGTAAGCCTGTTTATAATAATTAAATATTAAAACTTCCACTCGAAATATGGGTGAGGACCAATTAGGTCTGTTCATAATAATTAAATATTCCAACTTCCACTCGTAATATGGGTGAGGACCAATTAGGTCTGTATATAATAATCTAATGTATAAACTTCCACCCAAAATATGGGTGAGGGCAAATTGGGCCTCTATCTAAATCATCTGATATTTTATTAAATTCATTAAAAGACGCCAAAGAATGCAAGGATAAGAATTTAATACAAATGTTACAAAGATCAAATAGACATTGTTACCGAATCTGTTCTTGATTTTCTAATTTCCTTACCTATGGTTTAAGCGACGAAGAATTGGTCGTATCACATCAAACCTCACATAAAAGAACTTGATTAGGTTACTACAAATACACAACAAAGAAAAGGGTCCTATTTTATATAAGAGAACTTCAAGGCAAGTTCAGGTACTAGACGATCACATGGCTTTTCATTTGACCGATTTCAGTCGGTCTCAGGTGTAATTAATATGGGGAAGAAAATAAGATAATTCAGGTATTGCAATTTACATAAAGGCGATGCATTTTGCATCGTCTTTCGTAGACCGGGGTTGGGGGTGTTTCAATAGATACCGATCATGCTCAGACTGGCGCGGGTACGTTTCAAAGCGAACAATATGAACTTTAATCAAATAACAATTGAAAAATATGTCAGATTCTATGTTCTCTAACACTTCTAACTATGTGTGGAAAAAGTTTGATCTCTCCTCAAATGTTTCTGTTTCTGCCACTAATTAACATTGTAGTATAGCATAGTAAGTGATAGTTACAAGAAACAGTTGTACAGAAGTAGATATGTAGTTTTCATTATTCTATCAAATATGAATATTTATAACGTAATTTGAATATTTGTGGCTGTTTGAATCTCATTTCTGCAGTTCTATAAAAACGCTACATATCAGAGTAGATTTCTTCTTTCTGTGGAGTAAATGATGTGGATTTGAATTGATAGGAGAATATTACCTACGAAGGCAATCACATAAGTTCTATGCTCTATGTATTTAGTAGTGGCTACTTTTATTCTATCACTATATTATCTCCTTTCTCTTTCGGAAACTGTCAGATTTTATTTTGAGAATAACTTTCATTTCATTTGATGAATATGCTTCAGAAGTAACTTCATAATATTTTGTTGAAATCAATTCTTCCCTCCTGATGTTTTAATCCTATTTATTTCTTTCACTTCCGCTTAGAAAATTAGAATGAATGGATCTATGAATCAGGCCAGCTAAGTACGGGGGGCAACTAAAAGTTTAAAACTGTAGATCTGTACATATCGAACTTTCTGAAATATATATCTAGTAACTAGTTTGAATTTTCTTAAAAATTTGGAATCAATTTTGCTTTCTTGGTTATCGGTGTTACTCATTTCGCTGATTTGACTGCTGGTAGAATATTTTTCGTGCTATCTTGGAAGATCTTTCCTTATGCTCCAAGTACAATTTTAGTAGTTTTTTTTAATGATCATCAGAGTTCTTGGTAATGGTTTTCAATGCCAATAGGGTGATCAAACGATACGTTTCACAATATATGTTTGAACTTTTTCTTTATCCTTTACTAGCTCAGTTAGAGAAGGTTGAGATTTTAAAATTGAATGTATCTTTTCGAATTGGGAGTTGTGATTAGTGTTGAAATTTGTTCGGTAAATGAACCATTATCTATAAAACAATACTCGAAGCTGCTATAACGGTATGAGGCAATATATGGAAGAGTCATTAGGTGTGAATAACAGTGGATATATTGAAGTGTTCAGTATAGATAGTGTTGGATATGGAAGGGCGTTCAGTATAATAGGTGTTTAGTGTAGTATGATTTGGATATAAAAAGGCGATTTCAACGGGTTAGACGAATACGGTTCTAGTTTCAATTTTATCGAAAGTGTATCAAGTAAAATTCATTAAACATTTTTTTCAAAATTTAATCAGTAATTTTTTACGCTTTTTCCATCAACATATTAATTATGCTGACAATCAGGAAAATTTTAATTATTATAATGAATATTAGGGTACCTATGCTCAATAATGTAATTAGTGATCTGGGCATTGTAGTGCGCATGCCAAGCCAAGTAGAGTAAAAAGCACATAAGCGCTATCCTTTTCTCACAGCCACTTGCATTATTTTCCAGTGAACTTCATTGTGGGTTAAGCTGGATGCCTGAATTTTTAGTAACCAAGATGACATACTGAAACTAGCCATCAGTAGTAGTAATAGTAGTAGTAGTGAAATCTGTAACTGGGATCTCAAGAGACATAAGATATTTTATCAATCAAAAAACATTTCATTTCTCAAGTTTCCCAAATAGGTAGGTCCTTATGATAATTGTTTATAGAGGATAATTTAATTAGGCGGCGAAATATATCGATTTTCATTCAAAGAGTTGAGAATGTGTATATTTTATGAATAAAGAAGTAGAAGAAGAAAATTGAATGTTTGTAACAAACGTGTCAAAACCTGATAAATACTTTTAGGTAGGCTACTCACTAGTAAAGTGACCATACGTCCCGCTTTCTGGCTATAGCAGAATAGGATAGTAAAAATTGTACTCGCCTGATTTAGAATTGGGCGTTCGAAAATACATAACTTGTTCACCAAAATTTTCAGCTCGCTTGGTCTCTGGGGAGTCGTGTTTTTTCGAAGAAATAAAATTCTGATCGCCCCGCATTTTGAAAAAATTTGAAACAGCCTGATTTCTCTCAGATTTTTTAAACGTTATTTATTCTCAAAAAAAATTATTTAAATTTCCAACGATTTTTAGGCTATTTCGCGAGTTTGGTAAACTTGTTCAACAGAGCTTTTTTGTATATTTTTTCCACACCGGCAGAAATATCATTTTCGGACCGGAACCTAATCAAAACTCAAAAAAATCATATTTTTGGGCAAACCCAAAAAGCTTCGTTTGAAAATTCAAATAATATTTTTCAAGACTAAATAACGTCTAAAAAATCTGAAGAAGCAGATTTTTTCAGATTTTTTTGGAGCTTTGGCGATCAGAAATTTTTCTTTTTGGAAATCACGTTTTTACGACAGAAAACTCACCGGAGCATCTAAGGAGGTGAAAATTTTGACGAATGAGTTTTTTGTTGTCTACTTTTGAACGCCATAATCCAGGTGAGTGAAACCTTATCCCACTATAGCCTTTATATATCCGTTTGTGGCATATTATAACATTCGGCAACAAGAGGTTAAACGTCTGCCACATCAGCTTGTAGAAAGAAAAAATATAGCCACTTACTTATTAATTATTAATGTTCTACTCGTTGAAACCTAAGTTTTCTTGTTCATTTAATAATTTTCAATGTTTAAGTCATCTATTTGATTATTCGTTTCAGAATTATCATAATTCTAACACTTACAATTCTATCTGTTTTTTACATTTTCACGTCTAAAACGATAAACTGACTTTGATGAAATAGGTATCCTACTTTTTGCCGCGAAAATAAAACCGGAACAAGTAAAATCAGTTATTTCTCTCAAGTTAGGAATATGAAATCGTCTTAATTGAACTGAATTGATAGAAAAAAAGCATGTATCTCCTATTTGTGGTTGTAAGGTTATTGATCACCTTAAGACCTAATGGTCAGGAGAAGAAATACCATCTTTTTCTTTTCATACGAAAATCCGTGAGCGTTTCGTTTTGAGATGAAGAAATGCTCACCTCGAACTACAGAATTCCAATCATAGCAGTGGTCATGGAAAAAGTGTGAGAAATCAAATCTTCTTTAAAAAGGTTGAAAGTTCCTAGTGATAGAAGTATTTCAATGCAGTGTCAGGACCTCAATGTAATTTTCAGTAGTAGATGATTCTCTGAATCTCTAATTCTTTTTTCTTTTTCAGATATCTGGAATTGCTATACTCACCATAGGGGTGATATTCCAAGTGGTTTATGCCCAATACTCTAATTTCGTCTACCCTAGTTTTCAAATTGCTCCTCTGGTACTGATAGCTGTCGGAATTTTCATTTTCATTGTTGCTTTTCTAGGATGCTGTGGAGCCATAAGGGAGAACCAATGTATGATCATCACAGTAAGTTCAAACATTCTTAAACTATACTGAATATCTATATATCGTATCCAGAACGATCAATATGGATGATTTTTTAAGAAATGAACACCTGCATCAATTGTAGAGTGCCGTAACATATTTCAGTTTTTTTTTATAAAAAACTAAAAATGCATCAAATCTTGGATTCAATTTTTTTATTATAAACATGATAAAATAATAAAACTTTTCAAAGATAGTTTTACTTTGTGGAAAAGGCTTTCAAAATACAACAAAACCTACTTGCCTTATCTAAAACCTTAAAGTAAGTAAATTTACTGGTTAATGCATGAGGGCGCTAACTACCCTCGAAAGGTTTTCCTTCAAAACAAAAACTGATTTCTCTTCCATTTTTTCAATAATCTTGAGAATAGCCAAGTTATCAAGGTGGCTCGTTTGAAATTCGTGAAAATTACTTTTCTCATAAACCATTGTAAAGAGGCTTCCAAGAGAATTTCTTCTGGGTCACTTCTTGTTCACAATGAGTCATGTGTTTTCGTCAAATCATTGAAAAATCTTGATGATCATCATTTTCATTAGAAACATCCGTTAAATCCAAGGAATGTCAAAAAATGTGTGTAGAAATAAAGCGATTGCTAATGTCGATTGAAAATAAAATCTTATTTTCAGCTATGCAGTTATTGTTTCACAATCTATTTCATATATTTTGTACTACCGATAAGCTGACATAAAAATGATGATAACCAAGTTTATAGGTTTTGTTAATACGTCTGTTTTGCTTTTAGAGATATTGGAGGAATAAATATTGAACATTTTAACTTCAATGTACATAATAATTAGGCAATAAGTTTATCGCTCATTCTTGTTTATCTGTTCCATAAAAAGATTGAAGGATTTCTATAATATACCTATAGAAGTAAAAAAATATTCTGAAAGAATTGTAGTTCAGAACTAGAACACACACTCAGAATTCACTAGGTAACCTTCAATGTCTTAAAAGTATATCAAATAAAAATAATCGGACATAATTTTAAAGTGCAGTGTTCTCGAGTTTGGAACTTATATCGAGACAAAAACCTTGTTCTCCAGTTAAATTCTGAAGATAAATTCACTGTTGTACTTTCAAATAGTCGATAAAATCATCTAATTCACAAAACCAATCTAAAAGAAGAAGCATACAGGCGTGATTGTCTAACCTTGTGGCCAACTTGCTTTGGTTCATGCTAAAAATAGACTTAAAAGAAGAACTAAATACCTCATTGGTTTCAGAACGCTTGTAGGACAAGTGGTCTATAGACGACCAACTTGGTTCTAAAACTAATTTACAGTTTGGTTGCTCCACGATTTTCATATACGATCAACACTATGCAATGGACAACTTTATTTGCAAATCGGCTTTGTTGGATGATTGTGTATTTTCGTCGTGGCAAATAATGTGTGAGTTCGTACCTGACATCAACTTCCCTTCAGCAGGCTTGCCAACATGAGGCTTCGTCCAATGAAAATCAGAAGTCTCAAATCTTTCTTAACTATTTGACCATACATCTACTGCAACGGCCAACCAGTCCACCAACATGTAACATATCGTCCAATATGGCAAGTTGGTCGTCAGTAGCCACTGAGTATAGAACTTACAGGAGAAAGAGAGAAAAAATAGTATGAGACTTTCATCCACAAGTGGCACAATTTCTGGGAAGTTAGCTTCAGTTACTGGGAATGAAAAAAGCCTTTCATCGGAACAGGCAACCCTACAAGTTTATTTTCTTGGAGAAAGCAATATGCCTGGATATTTCTGTCTAGAGTGCAGAAGGGTACACAAGACGCGGATGTTTTAGATTATCTGAAACAAAAGTGTACAAACTTCGACTTAGAGATAACAAATTTTTATTCAAAAAGCGACCACCATGGTTCCTTCAGAATTTGAACCGAGTTGACTAATGTAGAAGATATAATGCCACATGTAGCAGATAATGACTCGGCTAAATGAGAAAGAAGTACAATTGTCCGCCCTAAAGTACCACACATCGATAAGATAATAGATTTTAATGTACAGTCTATTACGAACAAGGTTGATGTGATAAATTCCTTTTGGAACAAAGTGGATGCAGAATAGCTTGCATTACCGAACACTTGCTCCCACAGGGTGTGGAGAATACAATTAATATAACAAATTATATATTGGTCAATTCATTCTGCAGAGAAGATACCAAACATGGAGGTAGTATGATCTTGGTGAGAAAGGATGTAATTTTCGAGCCCTTATCAAGAATACATGGACTATCGGTAGAAAACCATATAGAGTTAGCGGCAATATATGTACAAAGTATCGAATTAGTGGTTGTATGCATTTATCATCCCCCAAAATGGAGATGAAGACATTTTCATATGGCAGATGGATTCAGCGCTAGTTGAGATATTTAGCCTTGAAATAAGAAATGTTAACTGTTGCAAGGGAACCAATTACTCGAAAGGACGATTTTATGAATTACCAATTAACCAATATTACTCGAGAAAGATTGAACTTTCAACAATACACAAAGTCGTCCAGAATATGCACATTTTATATTGATATCTTGATAATGAAAGTGAAACGTATTAAAAAAATTGGTCGAAAAAATCCTTTTCATATTTTTGTATTATTCTAAAATAAGTTGAATTTTTCAAAAGTTTTTTACAGTTTTTACATGTCTTCATTTCAGTTTTCAATTTTGTTGGTGCTCATTTTCGTCCTTGAAGTTACGGCTGGTGTTTTGGGGTACATTCACAGAAGTGAAGTTGGAGTTATGTTGGAGGACAAATTGAATTCTACAATTTCCGAGTATTACAAGAACGATGAGATTAAAAATACATGGGATATAGCACAACATGAGGTAATTATCCGATTAATTATACTAAGACTTATGAAGTCATGTGAGGGCCGTTAGTGTGTCGAAGCCGAGGTTAGCTGACAAATCTATTTTTATTTTCGATGTATTCTTCCAATTGGATTAGTTAAACTACAGCAATATATTTGTATTCGTTTGGGATTCGATGAAGAATTCTCATCACTCAATTCCCTCAAATTAATCTGATCAGAATAGAAAGCTTTTATCCTATAATCCTCTCATAGTTCAGTACTTGTTTACAGTTACTGTATCACAATTGGAAAAGTCAGAAAAGTGGAACGAGCGAGGTGTAATATTGTAGAATTTTCTATCACAGAACATTTTCAATAAACGATTACTTGTTTAAGAAATCGATCATAGGATTGACATGACTTAAGTTCATATGGTTACTCGGAACTTGATCGTAGATTGTATTTTACGACAAATTTAATTAAAATGGAAGGAAGACTGCATTCTCGCAAGCAAGTGTAAACCGTCCAAGAAGAAGGCTTCAGGCTGAAAGATGACAGGTGAATGTTGTAGAAGAATTTGATGTTAGCCATATAGGTAGGAAATCAGTTCTTGTTCCTGTTGTCTTGTTCTTGTTACGTTGACAACGGATCAAAACGATTGTTACATTATTCTAACAGTTAGAGCATGCAGCTCGTTTACGATGGATACGAAAACACTAATATTAGAAAGAAGAATGGAATTTCGTACTTTTTGGAAATTCAGTTCGTGTGGCGATAGTCGTTATATTCGTGTCTGGAGTAGAAGGAAGGAGAGATACAAAAAATGGTCTATGGCATTCTATGGTAACGCCATAATGGTTTATGTTTGAGAGGACTAGCAGATGTAGTTATTTCTATAGGCACAAAGGTTTTGCAGATGTACACTTAAGATTCATCTTTAACCCATGTTTATATAGACGATAACGCTCGACTCCATCGCACGCAGAAAATTGTGAAATTCTTGCAAGATGACGAAATTGACTACGATCCTCTTTTCCCACGTTATCAACTTGTAAATTCCTTCTTTAACATCTTGCCACTTTTACCATTTGTTCTTTATTTATTTTTATTCTATTGTGATAATATGAATATAATATGAATAATATGGAAATAGACAAACAGTCTATTTTTTGCACAGCGTAATTGAAGCAGTTCAAAACCGATAGTATGACAAATCGAAATGAGTATGAAATATTAATCAAAATGAATTGAAGAGAGAATGAATGCATAGAAAAACAGTATTAAAAACAACGGATCTTCTCCTAAAGAGGAACTGAGAAAAATGAATAAACAGATATCCAAAGCCTTAAGCTGTGACTTTATATCAGAAATTATATTTGAGCAATCTTTAACAAAAATTTATGAAAGAAAACAAAAGCTACGTAGGAAACTTGGAATGGATGTAATTGAATAATTGAGTTGAGTGGGAGAGGAAACCTTAAATCTCATAGACAATTTTTCTTGACTTCCTTATTCTTTCTGTATATCAGAGCTATAATCATATCATCTACCAAATATCGGAATTCTTTTAATCAAACAAATAAATATTCACCATCGGAGGTTATCCACTTATTCTAGCGGTTTTTCCATTCTTTAAAACATTTTTTGTAAGCGCTTTCTGTAATAGGCTTCTTCCACGAATTTTGTTTCATAATTTCAGGAACTCAAAACGAGTACTACTTTGGGGAACTAAAAACGTCACAGGTTGCTAATTCCGGCGAGTATAGTGGTTGCATGACCATCGGATCGAAATTACATTGTCAAGTATGTCCGAGGGACCTTCACACGGTACTGTTTTAAAGAAATACAACTCTTTCGAGCAGTAACGCATCACACGTCCAAATTTTGTGTCAAAATAGTTCGAACGGTTCATCAAAAATGTTGATTTTTTTTTGCTTTCTCTATCAAACTATCAAAGATTTTTCATATTCTTCAATTCGTCGACTTTCAGCCCTGTGATAGAGGTCGAAGATCGTCCAGAACGCAGCAAATCTTCAACAATCATACCACTCTAAATGCTTCATACTACGTATGTGCCCCAGTTTTTGTACAGTATCCTTTATTGTGAAAATCTTGAAGCGCAAATGAGGTATACTTCTTTATCTAGCTGCTGTAAATAACTAGCAGACAGATCACGCTAGAACTTAATAAATCAAAATGAAAGACAGTTATATCAAATTTATCAAAAAAGTTTTAGGTTCAAATAAATAATTTCCGGAATCCGGAAGGAATCAAATTTGAATGTGTTTTAGATCTGAATAATGTGAATTATTAAATTTTATCTCTTGAATATCACAAAGCATTTACCATGTTAATTGAAATAAGAAGCCGATCAATATTTTTTCATTATGATCCATACAGCTATCATCCTCACCTCAATATGTTATGTAAATGCAATTGATGCCATTATAAAATTATGAACTGAGTTGAAATTGCTACTAATGGCCTTACCAGTAAAAACACATTTTTTTAAATCGACTTCAATCAACATATTTATCTTCAAGAATGTCGGTTGTACTCAATGATTCTCCGCGATTTCAATAACTTTTATATCAAATAGTTAATTGATTCCGACTTGACTACGTGATAGATAATCATGGTGATAATAAAAAATTAAACAATGTTTTATACTATCACAAGAGATTTATTGAAAATCAGGATTGCAATTTCGACCGAAATTTCAATAAATCTCTTGAGATAGTATAATACAAAGTTTAAGTTCTTTTTGTATCATCATCAATTTTCCACTAGCCCGTCGGGCCTGATCTGGAGAATACGCTGATTGTTCAAGCAGTTGGAAGCTCATTTCATTCAATTCGACTATCGTTTTCATCGAGTTTCAATTGTTTTGTTTGAAATGTATTCATTTGCCATCAAAGAATAGCATTTGATTACCATACGAAACTCGTTTTTATCTCGTATTCCAACAAAAAATGTAACATTAAAATCTGCGAATTTCTCTCATAAATTCATACTTTCAGGGAGAATGTTGTGGCATAACGGGACCGAGTGATTGGAAGAATTTTACTCTGCCACATACTTGTTGCCCGAACACTCATGATGATGGATCCTGTACAATGAAAAATCCTGATCATTACACAGCTTCGTGTTTCGAACAACTCAAAGAGACGTTTTCCAACTATGCAGCAATTATCGGTGGTATTGGCATCGGAATATCGCTATCACAGGTAAATGTTTTTGAAGAATTAGAAATTAAAGATATGAAGCAACTTTGATTTTAATATGTAAGTTTCTATATTAGAAAAATGAACGACTAATCATATACACTCCCCACAAAAATTATCGCATCAACCTACTTTTACGACAATACTATATAAACTTTTAGGTTGGTAATTCAAGAGTCGCTTGGTAACTTTCAGAAGTGTAAAATAAGAAGATATCATTCAAAAGAGATGAGTTTATGATGGAAAATATCAACAATTTTTGAGTTAATGAAAAATTAAAAGAATCTACCATCTTCAAACATTCGCGAAGAGACCAATCAACTAGCATCGAATGGTTACTAATCATTTTCAAAATCTGGTGTTTCCTAACCTAACCTAATTACTGCCAGTATACGTCTCGGAAGCCCCTCAAACAAATTTTGGATGTACTCTTGAGTCGCTGAGTTCCAAATTTCAGGAAGCAGATTTTCTAATTGTTGGAGTGTTCTACAAGGCATCCTACGTTGCTGAATTTGCCACCCCATGTTTTCCCAAACATGTTCTATGGGATTCAAGTCGGGACTTCTGGCTGGCCATCTTAAAATATCAATTTCGGCATATTGCAGGAATTCTGTAACTACTCTAGCTGCATGAGGCCGAGAATTATCATGCATATAAATGAAGTTTTCGCCAATCAATGGGCCAAAGGGAGAACATGGGGTTCAAGGATATCTGCGATGTATCTGGCCGCTGTCATTCTTCCATTGTTCACTAGGACTAATATCAGTTCGACCATGGAAAGAAATGCCTTCCCACACCATTACTGAGCCCCCTCCGAAGTTTTCGGTTTGCCGGATATTGCATTGCTGATACCGTTCCCCAGGTCGTCTGTATACAGGCATGCGTCTATCATTTGATACTAGACAGAACCTGGACTCGTCGGAAAAGAGAACATTCGACCATTCTGGAATACCTAAATTTGCATGTTCCCTCGCAAACTGAAGTCTTGCAACTCGATGCTGTCTGGTGAGACGCGGGCCGGTAGAAGCCAACCTTGGTCTGATATCGTCTTCTCTGAGATTGTTCCTAACAGTTTGCAATGAAATATGCACATTTCTGGAAAGTGCAAGTTCATTTAATGAAGAACCTCACCTTGAGTAGGGACTGCATTGCAGTTTTTATCGATTTGGGTAAGGCCTTCCATACTGTCTCGCATAGTATACTAATGAACGTCATGGAAAAGAATAGTATAAGAGGAACTAGTTCGAAATTGTTACGAAACTACTTATTTGGGAGAAGGCAGTGTGTGAAGGTTAATGAAACATTGGGTGGTATGAAAAACATTGAAATGGCCATAGTATAACAATATATATATAACAATTTCTTATGCGGATGATACAGTTTTGATTTTCAGTGACAGGGATTGGGCGGAGGTGAAATAAAGGGTGAGGGACGGAATGAACCAAGTTATTGAATGGCTTAAAACATACAAACTTTCACTGAATCTTACTTTCCCATCAGATCTGCTGTTTACTCCTGACATAACAAATATTCGAACTATTTATATAACAACTGTTGTATCTTCATAGAAACAATGAGGATTATGTTGATCACGATTATGATACCAGGAGTAATAGAAATAGGAACATTAAACTTCCAAACAGTTACAAAAGTGCTAATTTGAGATTCTTCGACTACATTGCCCCGAAAGTTTATAATTTATTGCCAAACAAAAGAAGAGGACTGAAAAATATTAAGGTATTCAATAAATCCTGCAGGCTATTCGTGATGGAAAACTACCATTTGTTTCGGGGGGTGCTGGAGTAGTTGCTCATTTCATTCTTTTTTTGTTTTTTTTTAATCATATGGCAAAGTCAGATTTTTGAAGTAATGATATTAGTTTGTATTTATGATGAATTTCAATAAAATCATTGTGATTTATACAATTTGTCTATGTGACAAATACAAGTGTTTTTGCACTTAGGTGTCTATATATAAAAATATCTAAGATAGTTTATTCTAGTTTAATAGATGTTCATTTAATAGTACCAATGCTACAGTACGTATTCTGCATTGGGAATTTTTGTGATTTTTATATTCACATTGAATAAATTTATTATTTATTAATTTATTTATTAATTTATTTATTTTGTAGCATTCTAGCCGTACAGTGCCGAACTCTTAGTGCAATTAAACGAAGCCAACGATCATCAACTGGTGTTGCTATCCGATTTCTTCCCTATTCGGCCCTTCTTCGATATTCCCCTGCTTCGTGGTACCGATTAATTGCTCTTAAAATAGTGATTTGGTTAACATTCAACAAGTTAGCCACGACGTAACGTAACCTAACCCCCCCCCCCTCCAGAAGTGTTACAAGTCTTACCACTTCATGATCACTCAAGTAGCTTCCAGAACGTTCAGCAGCCATTACAATGAATTCAAAGATTCGAAAATCAACAAGAAACACAGAAAACTTGCATTAATTTAGCGTGAAAACTGAAGAGAAATTGAATGAATACTGATAGTCAAATAAAGTCATTCTTGTTTCAGACGTGTTTGAGATCATATGAAAACAAATGTTACTACATAGATAGGATTTTTTCCCCTCATATGTCCAAAAACATATGTTGACAAAGAAACTGCGATCGAGCTGCTTAATCGATTGTGGAATTCAGAATACCAGGTGATGCGACAATTTTTGTGGTGTGTGTATTTTTAATGGTACCATTGAAGAATTATTGCTTCAATAAATCATATTGCCAAATTCTCAAATCTGAAGAAAGAATCGCAAAAATGATTATATAAATATCCTTCAATTTTCAAGAATTCCTGGTTCTCAAATAGATTATGTTACTTCGTGAAAATACTGATAATGTGCTAATTATTGATTCCTAAATATTTCTTCAATTTGTTTCTGACTGATATTTTCATCTTTTTCAGCTTATTGGAATTATATTTGCCTGTTGCCTAGCACGTTCTATTCGACATGAATATGAGACTGTATAAGAAGCCCTTCACAAGCATTTTTATAGTGTTATATCAATATTGATGTACCAAATGAATTTTCGAATGTTTTTATTATCATATTTGCCAAAGTTTTTTGTTATATTTTTCTGAAAATATTTGTTTGTTTTGTATTATTAATTAATTTTTATATTTTATGAAAAGTTTTTATTAACTTTCACAGTTTTTGATAATCATTTACTTAGTTAAGTTACCACATATGGAAAAAGACTCTTGAGGCCAATGTTTTCAAATCTGGCTTATATAACTATCTATATACCTACATGTTTGTTAGATATCTGTTGTTCAATTTTGAATATAGTATACAGGGTGTTTGAAAAAATTGTATAGAGCAGCCCAAAAAGATTACAAATATATCGGAAAACTCAAGATAATATTCCATGTTAGGATTTCTGTAAGTTCCGATAGTGACTTATTCTCGAGTTTTTGCAATTGAGGGGACATTAATGAAATTGTTCGTTTGGCTGTGAGTAACAATATTGATTCACGGAAGCTCTGAACATCCTGTATATTTTGTAAGGTCTTCACTTTAGGAATTTTCTGGATAGATGTGTCATTTGTAAGGATGGTGAAATTATCAAGGACTGATTATTTTAGTAGAGATCATTTGAATAAACGAGAAATTGACTTTTCTGCTCACTGTCTGTAGAAATACCATTTTATAATGTTTACTATGATATATTTTCGTGTTTTGAAATAAAAAATCTGAAAATATTATCATTATTTACATTCATTGAAAATCAACAATTTCAAATTATTACTGATACATAATTTTTAAATAAGAATTAAATATTTGCATTTGGTTTAATTTCACACTTTGAATCAGTGTGTTTACATTTGATCTAAAAAGTCAAAGTTACCTCTTTAGTTCAGGTGGATGGGTTTTTGTGTTTTAGTCGATTGGGGTTGGTTACTTATTTGAAGATAATCATTATAGCTGAAATTATTTGTACTGCATTCAAAAAGGGATTACATAAACTTTTTCCTTAAACTAGAAGAATTTCTTTCATAGTTAATGCTGTCTATTCATGGAGCTTTCTTTTCTTACAATTATGTGCCTACTTCAAGTGATGGTTGTCGCAGTTTGTACAAAATATCAATTATTAACATTTATATACAGAAAAGAAATAAGCATTCATTGAAAATCACTCAGAAAAAATTAATTGACTGATGTGTTGATCCATATGAAAATTTTTTATTCAGAATCTTCTATAAGATATAATAATAACTTAATATGAGTTATTTGTTTATTTTTATCTATTAAAATAAAAGAAAATTAACATAAAAGGAAAAATTCAATTATTTAATGTCAAATGTTGATATGAGTCAGATCTGCATTAGAAAAAAGCACAGTTTGTTGAATGAATAAACATTCAAAACACGTTAAGCTTCCTACGATCGCAGTTTGAGTGTTTGCTCAAGGAAATGGAAAATAACCTAATGTCTTGTGGTTCAAGAGAAGAAAAAGAGAGAAAAAACCCTGTCCCGCCCGTCGCTGCTACATTAGTAACAGGTAGCCTAGTACTGTGTTTTGAAATAAAAAATGAAATCCGAATTGATTTATTTACTTTTCATTCTTCATTCTAACCAGATATTCAATTGGTGAATGTGGTATGGTGGGATGGTAGTAGTTCGAAAAATAAAAATAAAAACATTGTGTCAATAATACTTAATATATTTTAAAGTTTCAACCCAAACAAGGTAAGAATCTGATACCATATAAACATATTAAGGACCATCTGGATATCAAGATATAGGGTAGTTCAATGCTAATGACATAATCTTTCGATTGAGGCGAAAATCTGGAACTTTCTGGGTAGGATCTTGTATTAGGAACAACTTAATTCCATTACCGAACGAGGGCACAAGTGGACTCAAAGTTGAGGAATATTAGGGAATGTGGGAGTGTGATACTTATCCCAATTTTGGTTTCAATATTGTCTGTGGAGGAATTATATTGCAGGAATAGATATCCTCAAGTTTACAAAACTTTTATGATTTTAAATAAATATATATATATATATATATATATATATATATATATATATATATATATATATATATATATATATATATATATATATATATATATATATATATATATATATATATATATATATATATATTATATATATATATATATATATATAGGTTTTACCCTCGACGAGTTGCCTTATATATCTGTTCATGCAATCAAACTGATTTCATGAAAATATAAATCCACCACCCGGTAATTAAAACCATTGCCAGGCAATGATTATAATCAAAACATATCCTGGAGTAATTATATATTAGGATAACGTTAAATGTTATGAGAATATATCAATCTACCAGAATATATACATACTATAGCATCATCAGACAATGATATCAATGTACCAACGAGTAGTGTCAGAGGCTTTCTCCCGGAAAAATCCAGTGTACGGACCTTAGTCAAGTAACACTGAATGTTACTCATTAATAGTTTCCTTTGTGTGAAGTGGTGAACGATCGAATAGAATACTGCTCTGAATATAAATATGACAAAATTGTCAGTTAATTATATTACATTTATATAAACAAATAAATAAAATATGAAATGAGATTCTGAGCAGTATAAACTAAAGAAAACCTATGACTCTACCTCATTATTATTTTCGGAAAGAAACCTACGAAGAATATTACAAGATTTGATGACTGTTATCTTTTGTAACTGTTCAAACAAATTTTCTTCAGACCCAAAATCTCAATACTTTTGTGAAGATTTCTAGGAATAACGCCTGTTGTAGAAATAATAATCGGTAGAATAAATATTTTCTTCATTTTCCACATTTTTTTAATCTCGTCGCCAAGCATCATATATTTAGAAATTTTTCATTGTATTTATTTTGTATATTATGTGTGTCAGGTATAGCAATATCAATTATATATGTTATTTGATTCTGTTTATCAATAAGAACGATATCTGGTCTATTGTGTTTTACAGCTCTGTTGCACAGAATTGTTTTATCAAAATAAAGTTTATATTTGTCATTTTCACAAATAATCTCAGGTTCATATTTGTAAAATTTTTTCTTTTGGGAATTAGGTCATGTTTAATTCCTAGATTGAAGTGAATTATATTAGCGACGGCATTATGTCTTTCTAAATAATCTGTTGAAGCAAGGACTGAGCAAGATGATAATATATGAAAAACTGTTTCTGAAGAACAGAAACATCTACGGCAAGAATCATCTATATTTTGTTTGATGATATGTTTTCTATAATTCCTTTGTGAAAACAACCTGGTCCTGGATCGCAATTGCCAAGCCTTCTGTTTCAGCAAACAATTCTCCAGATACTAACCATTTATTCGATGCAATTTCATCAATATAATCATTTTTCAATTCTTTAAGGTGCTTTCCGTGTAATTCCTTCTGCATCCAACTTTCTATTTTAGAATTATCATCAAATATATCGAAATCTACCTTTTGCATTGTCAAGTTCAGAGGTGTAAGATTATAATCTGAAGCAACAACAATATCATGTAATTTAGACGTTCTCTGTTTATCATGAAAATGGGAACGTAGATGAAAAATTTGTTTACTATGAAGATTATTCAAATCAATTAATCCACGACCTCCAAGATGTCTAGGTAGTGTAACTCTCTGAATAGCTGACTTTGGGTGGTGCTTATGATATTTACAGAGCATTTTCCTCGTTTGACATTGTAATTCATTTAGATCAGTTTTAGACCATTTAATAATTCCAAAAGAAGATGTAAGAATAGGAACAGCATAGGAGTTGATAGCTCTGAAAAGGTTTTTACTAGTTAAATAACTCTTGATGATAATTCTAGTCTTTTGTAATATGAACTTCTAATAATTTCTTTAGTGCTGCTATGGTTAATTGTCTTCTCTTGACAAAATCCAAGATATTTATATGTATCTCCTTGATGCATTGGCTCGATTTCGAAATTGGAAATCTTTATATAATCAGAGGTGATCTTTCCTTTTTCAATAGAAAGATTTTTACATTTTGGAAGCCCAAATTTCATATGAATATCATTGGAATAGTTGAAAGTAATCTCAAGTAGACTTTTAAATGAGATCTGGTTCCGGCATATAATTTAATATCATCTAAATAAATTAAGTGACTTAATTTGAATTCAGTTAATAAACTCTTTATTTTGAAGCCGAAACTAGTAGCATTTAATTCATGAGATAATGGATTGAGGCAAAGACAAAACCAAAGAGCACTTAAAGAATCACCTTGAAAAATGCCTCTTTGATTGGAATTACTTCGGATTTTAACGATTGTTTTGAAATATTTAAATGAAGATTGGTTCTCCAATTTTTCATTACGAATTCAAGAAAATGACGAAGTGTCTTATCAATTTTATAAATTTCCAAAATTTCTTGAAGCCATGAATGGGAGAACTGTCAAAGCCTTTTGGTAATCAATGAAGGCTGTATGAATATTTCTCTTCTTAGTTTGAGCTTGATTCAAAGCAACAGAATCAATTACAAGTTGCTCTTTAGTACCAAGGTGTTTTTTTCTACATCCTTTTTGATGTTCGGAAAGAATATTATAATTCTCCAAATGTGCATAAATTTTTTGGGTAATACATGCAGTTAGAATTTTATATATTGTTGGAAGGCAAGTAATTGGTCTATATTGAGACGGATCAATAGTATTATCACTTTTCGGTTTTAAATAAGTAATTCCTTGTGTGAAAAATAAAGGAGTTGCTGAGGGGTTCTTTATTATAAATGAAAAATATTCTGCCAATTTTTCATGAACGCAAGAGAATTTCTTGAACCAAAAGTTATGAATACCATCAACACCTGGAGATTTCCAATTTTTTGTGTGTTTAATAACTGATGTTATATCTTCGTTTGAAAATTTTTCAAATTGCATGCATTCTATTTGAGAAAATCGAGACCTTTCATTTAAAATCCAACTTGCATTGGAATTATGTTGCCTTGGCACTGCCCAAATTGAAGACCAATAATCAGTTAAAATATCAATTTTAGGAACTCCATTTCCAGAAATATTTTCATTTGAACCTGAAATAAATTTGTAAAAATGTTTTTCATTATTTTGAATAGTTTGTTTTGGAATTTTCTATCTGAATTTATTTTATATTCACGTAGTCTAATAGAGTATACTGAAAGTTTTTGTTTTAAAGTATCGATGTATTCTATCAATTGTCCATTACTTATCTCATTATTTTTATTTGTTTTATTTTTGAGGAATATTTTTCCAATATGTGCCATAAGTTTTTTGATCGATTACCTCTGGAATATTGAGTCAATCTTCTAAATCACATCTGATAGAAGAAATTTTACCTTCTAACCTTTTTTGCCATGAAGGTTTTTCTTGATATTATAATTAGATCCAAAATTTTCTAATTTGTATCCAGAATGTTTAACTACTGTAATAGCGGCACAATATATAATTAGATGAAGTGTATAGATATTCATTACTTTAACAAGTTGCTTTGGAAGAATATTCTCATTAAGCACGTTTATACAATCGAAAATTTTTTTGAATAATGAATTTTAGGAAGTTTAGGTCTTAAAGTTGGGTCAATATTTTCAAATAAATTTATTTGATTGAGAAATAAATTTTCTATATCTTTGTTATCATTATTTTAGATGAATTTTCTGATTTATTTTCGATGCTTTTCATGAATGGGACTAGGTTTTCATCTGAAACTTCAAAATTTAAATGTTCTTCTTGTTGAACGTTGTTTTTAATTGATTTTAATACCTTCATATTGTTTATATCATCATATATATTATATATATAATATATATATATATATATATATATATATATATATATATATATATATATATATATATATATATATATATATATATATATATATATATATATATATATATATATATATATATATATATATATATATATATATATATATATATATATATATATATATATATATATATATATATATATATATAATCGAAATCTATCAGTATTTTGAGTTTCCACTTTCTACTAGTTGATCTGTGTGAAGTGTTTTCTTAATAAGATAATAAATGAATTACGAACAAATGCTGGAATTTCCAAATTTTGAACAACTCAAATCTATTTTCATTATTAAGTATTTGGGTCGTCAATGATGCATATAAGTTTTTTCGGATAAATAAACTACAAATCTTGTGGTATCATTTGAAAGAGTTTAATGTAAGAATTCTTTTACAATTTTGACTTCAATTATTTTGTGGTTCTGCTGAAAATGGCAATTTTTCTTTGTTCAACTAGGTTTCTGGAGTTCAAATTTTAATTATCCATAAGTATTACGGAAAACTAGAGTTTTCAACAGTAATTGTTGAGAAAGAAGCTGTTATAGTACAGACTGTATGTTGAAAAATAGTCAAATGGTTCAACACTTCTTCAATTTGATCTATTGACTACTTTTTGTGGCAGCATGGAATGGCAATTGTAGTTAATAGAATTTCCTGATGTGTAGACAATTTTTTTACGGCCTTTTTTGAGTTATAATGCACATCTGTATTTTTGGAAGTTAATGTTGGGTTATTTAACATACAGGAAAATATCTGCGAATTTAGTCTCTTATGGATATGATGAATTCATTTTTAGAGTACCCCAAATGAAAAGTGTACCCTTAAAAGATCACTTCATTCTCCGTTTATATGTTTTTCTGTTTGCTTTTCTCACTTTTTTTCGCAGGAACACATGTAGATATAGAGTTGAAATTAATAAGGAATACTATAGGTAGGTTATCTGTTGGAGCAGTGAAAAAAATTGACCTTCTAACTCAACGGGATCGAAAGATCCGGCCATGTTGCACTGTGCGACATATTTTAACACTTGAAGAGTTATCAAAAACTATTGGGTACTTACAATTGATCTGTAGGATATTTATCGTTGACCTAAAAGCATTAACTACGGCGATATCCGCAGTTACAGAAAAATAATTCTGAAAATAGTTAATTTGTTTCATCTGGAAAAAAAGTGTTTTTGCGAAATGAACTTATTCGCCTTTTCTCAGCAATGCGTTAAGATATCGTGATAAGATTGATACCGGAATACCTAGGTCTGTACTTGCGAAAAAATCTAATTTTTTTAGGCAATGCAACCGGGAAATATTGCTGTTAAATCACATTCTCTTGCATACCAGTGTTGGTACTCGAAAGGGAATTATTACCCCTAACTTTCTCTAGATCTAGAAACATGAAATTTAGCGAAAAGCAATCCACCCCCATTTTTTGTTAGGAATTCAGGAAAGAATAAACCTATGCCATCTCTTTTTTCCTATAATAACCTAATATTAGAATAACAAACATAGAAATTAAATTTGAAAAATGGGGTTCTAAAATGGTAAGGTGCTATGCATTCATGAAAATAGAACAAATTTCTTTTCAGTAACATCATACCCTCCTATTGATTATGATATAAATAGGCTTCTTTTTATTGAAAGATCACAGATTGGATTTAAAACTCCAAAAAACAGTTTTGATTTTCGTTGTTGTGCTTTTCCCGAAAAAATATGTACATAGGAAAGGCTATATTACATCTTGTTGTCACATTGAAATCTGACTATTTTTGTAAAACAGTGTTTTTCCTTTTAACACCAAATTTAACTAAGATTATACAACTTTTTGGGAAAAATAATGAAAATGATATTTAATTTTGAACTTTGAATTCTAGCATTTTTCTCTTAATTTCGAATGTTTCGCAATTGTACAAGATAATTTATATTGAAAATCACTTAATCATTAATCAATTAACTCAATTTCTTTTTCTATATTGACATTTTTCTTTTCGAGTTAGTAGAATAGAAAATCGAAATATGTTTTCAATCGCCTACAATTTTACACGTTATTTACAAATAAGATTTCAGCTTTCGACTTAATTTTTCATTGAAAATTCTTACTATCGAAGTGAAAACTGATGTGTTTTTGAATAACTGAGCGAACAAACATTACTCAATTTTTAATATTCATCATTCATTATATCATATATTTTGGCATTAAGCTAAGAAAAGTACCAAGTAAATAAATTTACTTGTACATACTTTTATTTTCATTTTACAGCTTTTCTTCTCTTGGTAATATTTTTATTTTCTAATCTATATAGAAAAGTTTTAGAATTTACAAAACACCATAGAAATATATTCACGATTTCTATGATCGAATCCGTCAAATGGTAGTTCAAATGACGGCTGTCGTCGAGTCCATTCCTAATAATTCCCATTCCGATTCCCATTGTGGGTTGTGGTTGTGAAGTGGTATAGGTTTGTGCAACTTTTTGGTCGGCTTCCGCCCTGAAAATTAATTGAAAACCCACCGGTTTGAAAGTGTACGAAATGAAAAAGTATTGATTAACACATTTAAGTAGTTTTGTAGTATTAATTTGACAAAAAGGACTGATATCGGTGAGTAATTGAATTTTCGTTTTCAGATTGTATTCATTGTGGGTATAGATTGGTCATAAAGACTAATTGGAAAAAGTAAGGAGTTCCTATCAAATTTGTCAAAATTAATGATTAATGTACGGAGCATTTGATTTGAGAACAACTAAATATTGGCTATGATTAGGATAGTTCTAGCTTTTCCTCTTGATGCATGCAATATCAAATTGCAAGTCAAAATGGCCGTCCGGGCATATTTTTTCTTGTAATGAAATGTTTTCTGTTCTCGAGATTTTTATATGAAGAACGACTAAACATAAGCTTTTGAATTGTTGACATAAATTACAAGAAATCTTTTGCTCAATCAGAGTACAAATTTTGATTTTCTCGATTAATTTGAGCATACAATTCTTCCAATCTTCTGATTAGAAGTCACAATATTATTGTTTATTCAATAATCGTATCTTTTATATATTTTGAATACTTCAACCTGTTTCTCAGTTCAACTTCTTTCCTTGAAGAATTCGACCAGGTAGTCAGATTCTTTTGTTTGATTATCTATTTGTTTACCTATTTTCTCATCCCTTTGGAATTGGTTTTGAATGAAATTGTAGAAGAAACCTATTTAAGTGTGTGTCAGTACATCTTTTTAGAAGGCTAAGTATGTCTTAAGAATGGAATATAATGCAAATAAAATGAGTATTACTATTGATTTAATACAATAGATTTAATGCCTGAGAATCTTAAATGGTGGGAAGCAACAGTTATTTTTTTATTTGATAGGAAATTTAAACATGTTCAAATAATAAGGAATGTACCATAATATTCAAGTTATAGGTTCATTTTTCATTACCTTGTATTCTACATGCAAAGTTTTCTATCAAAATAATATATTGATTAAATTATTGTTACATGTATGTTGAGAATTCCAGTTAATTACATTCCAATAAATTCCTTTTCCAATAGTTCAGAAGTCTACATATTCCAAATTCGAGTGTCTACACTTAAGCTGATTATAAAGTTCGACAATGAGCATTATATGAGTGGATTAAGGGTATCTGAAAGTTTCTGGACATCATGGGTTTCAAACCCCAAAATTGTATACAGAGGTGAAAATATTCTCAAAAATTCTGTTCATGGTGATCCTGTGCATTTTGAAATGATAACTGTGGTGAACAGTTTTACTTTGAGCAAAGATCACAAATGCTTGCTTTGGGGAAGTCATTTGTGTCTCTTTAAAAAAATTACCAAAATAGTTTACCTTGAGTGTTGAACCAAGTTACTCCACAAAATCTCATCATATTCAATTTATTGTGATTTTGATTTGATTCATGCTATCCTGTTTGAATCTTAAGGGTTCATATAGGCCTCATTCTCAAAACAAAAAATGTAAATGTATTTTGTATAAGTTTTCTGAAGGACAAAGTGAACAAAGTTAAATAATTGTTCGCAATATATTCTGAAATTTTTTAATAATGCAGATTCACAGGTTGGTTTTCAACCGGTAGTAGCTATAACAAAGAAATCCAATTCTGATTTAAACTTATGTTTGAACAATAAGTGGATGCATTATTATTTGTAATTCAAGGCACTTCAATACTTAGTAATAATTCCATTGAAGTGTTTTCTGCTCATTATCAATCTTAACACCTGTTATAACATAACTTTGATGTACAAATACCTAATTTAGATAGGGTGATTGAAAATATAAATTTAAAAAAATGGGAAAGAAATGTAATTAAATTCAAATCTTTATTACAATAATGTTGATAGAGGCACATATTTCATACTAGGCTTGCAATTAAAATTAATATCCTGTTCATATAAATAATATCAAGATAATTGATATTCCATTTAATAATTTAATTGCTAGTAATATTTTTCTCCTAATATTGGGTAATACATGCATTATTGATTCAGTAGAGTGTTGTAGTCGAAAAATTAAAATGAAGTTGAGAATACTAACTATATTCAAGTATCATTATTTTTGCAGATATGTCTTCAGCAGGGTCAAGTGGTTCTGGTAGAGGAAGAGGTGGCCAAGCCTCAGTGGGAGATCAAAAAGAATCAAAAGATACAAAACCTAATCCTAAAATGTCTAAAGCTTTAGGTACATCAGCCAGAAGGATTCAAAAGGAACTTGCCGAGATTACACTAGATCCTCCTCCAAATTGCAGTGCAGGGCCTAAAGGAGAAAATTTCTATGAATGGGTTTCTACTATTCTGGGTCCTCCTGGTTCAGTTTACGAAGGAGGAGTGTTCTTTCTTGATATCCATTTCTCACCAGAATACCCCTTCAAGCCACCCAAGGTCACTTTTAGGACCAGAATTTATCACTGCAACATCAATAGCCAAGGAGTTATATGTTTAGATATTCTGAAGGACAACTGGTCTCCTGCTTTAACTATATCCAAGGTGCTGTTATCCATATGTTCACTACTTACAGACTGCAATCCAGGTGAGTAAATTTGAATACTTACAGTATTTTTCCCAATGAGTATGCTAGAATATATATTTTATTTTTGAAAAATGAAGTTATATTGAACATAAGTCTCGATATCTCTGAGAACCTCTAGGTCCTTATATAATGAAGCAAATAAGCATATAAAATATTCAATTATTCCATATCTGACATGAATGGTACAGGTATTTATGTCTTCAGCTTGGAGTAAATCTTTTATAGCTACCTAACAAGGAATGTATACCAATAGCTGTTTAAAATATTTTTATTTCAATCTTAATTTAAAAAAATTTAATTGATGCAAAATTTTCATTTTACAAATATAGTAAAAAGAAAACACATGTGAAAGAAATATTTTAAATTGTCACAATTAATTTTGAGTTGGTGAATATCAGAAAATTATGGATATTTCAATTTCTTCTGATGCATGACATCATTTAACATTGCAATGTCCTACAAGACATCTTAAACATGTAAATCTGGAAACAGGGATATTGTAAGTAAGTAGTAAGTAAGTAATTTTTATTTTGCCCACTGCGCAAATGGCCATCGACCTTGGGTTCTTCAGCCTAGTTTTACAACAAAATTATTCTAAGTAATCATCCAAAAAAAAAAAAAAAATATATAACACTTCATATTAAAATCTAAAAATTTATCTCTGCCTCTTCAGTTCCTCTCTTGTTCTTCCAATGTCAGTATTAATGACTTAGGTGGGTATTTTCTTGCTGCTTGTGCGATATGTTCATTGTGGAAGAGATCCAGAATGTCCTCAAGAGTCTTTAAGAAGTGCGTAAAATTCTTGTTCAACTTTTAAGTCTTTCTTCTATCGGTTGTATATTCGTTATCTGGTACAATAATTCATTTGGTGGGTTATGTATTCTGTTTTCCGGGTGTCTAATCTTTGTTATTGTACGAAGAGATGTAGTTTCTGCGGTTTTAGATTGTTCAAGGCTGGGCGTCTACAGTTAGCAAAGATGGGATGTGCATATTCCAGGACAGGTCTGCATATTGTCTTGTATATTTTAACTGCATTATTTGTGTTTATTCCTCTGTTCCTGACGGTTAGTTTAGTGGAAGTTTTAGCTCTTGATATGGTTCTCTTCTTAATCGCTTTGGTATATTTGTTGAAATTCATTTTGTTGTCGACTTCAACCCCTAGGTATTTTATTTCCGCTGTAGGTTTTTTGGCGATTCCTTTAATTGTTATACTAGGCGAATTTTGACTAATTTTATGATGGAAAATTATATATTGTGATTTCCTTGGATTGGGTTTCAGGCGTCATTTACTCAGCCACATTTCAAGTTTGTTCATTATACTTTGCAATCCATTCAAGCAGGTTGTCAGTGAGCTATCATGGGAAATTATAAAAGTGTCATCTGCATACTGAAGGGGATATTGATTTCCTGAGAGCTCAGCATTCAGAAGTGCAGCTTGCACTATTTATATATTGGAATTGATAGATTCAAGACCTTGTGATTATCAAAAAAAAAAGAAGCTTAATAATAATCATCCTTTGGGACAAAAAGATCTTTAATTTTGAGACAGTAACTCTAGCATCTAGATGATGTCATCTTTAAATGTATAGTTTGAATAAGAACAAAATAATAAATAGTAGCTGAAACTTATAACAACAATGAAGATGTAGTAATTCCTTTTGTGATACTTACCCATAAAATGAACAAATCCTTCGATTCATCAAAATACTATTTTTGTGTTTTGAATTGTTTCTCATCTGCAGAGTAGGTAGGCTCTATAGTAAAATATCAAGCAAGTCAAATTTCTGTACAGGAAGTTTTGAATTTGAAACCAGTGTAAGGGAATAAATTACTGCTTTATGCCATTTCTCTCGTTTATCATTCAGGAGAAGAAGCTTGGGTATGTGCCACACCAGGCAGTTGTAAAAAGATCACTGTTGTTGCCCATGTTTTATGAATCCACAGAATATTATAATTGATTTGGGGAATTGAGGTTTTTATATATTTTTTTGAAGTATGTTATAAATCTTCTTGGAATATTTGTATCTTTATTTCTTTGGGATTGGGTGGTTTTTAAAGTACAATGAATGGATTTTTATTGAATTTGAACGTTCTGAGACGTTCATTCATACAAAATACCAAAACTTTGGAGTTTATCTATCTCTCTTTCTCTATCTTTCTTCGAGAAAAATAAAATGAAATGTATAGAGCTTCAATCTTAATTTCTGGTTTTGACATTGAGTTTCTAATTATTTTCGAAAATATCTTAAAGAATATCTTGAAGAGAATCGGATGAATTTTTAAGAAAAAATTCAATACAATTTACTGAAGATGTAACCCAAATCATTCAAAAACTTTTTAAGGCTGATCAAGTAGGTTTTTAATTGCATCTTGTGGTTATGAAAGGAGTAGGATGGTTGTCAACTAAACTATATGTAGACTGAATTCTAATAAAACTCTAGAACTTGTACAGCCTTGATGTATTCATAAATGAAAATTTGATTTATATATCAATCAAAACTTCAATAGACTGTTCATATAAAATTAAGAGATAAACATCTGCACTTGCATAATTATCGTCCTTGTATATACACTGGGCCAAGAAATTAATGCACAATTTCAATATTTCAAATTTCTGTTTTGGTAGGCAACTAATTATCGATTCATGTTTTTTTTTCTGATATATGCGGACATATACTCATGATAAAATACGAAAGAAATAAGAGAGAACCATCACATATTGATAACAGCAGTTGTGCAACGCAAATCATGAAAAGTGACTCTCGAAGAATGTACTGAAGCAGTGGTGTTAGATGACCTAGTTTGGACTTATATCAGAATAGGCCAAAGACTTGGGGTGTCCCATTCAATTGTTTCAGAATGATCCACAGGTACAGGGAGACTGGCAGTCATGAATGGCGATCCATTACTGTTATTTTAGAATTTCCTCGTTGAGATAATGGTTTGCTATTGCTTCCTTCAAATGCAGCTTTGACAAGACAGGTGTGCAAATAAGCACCAAAACGATACGACAATGTCCCAGGTAATCTGGTTTGAGGCCTCGTGTCGCAGCTCCAGGCCTAGCTTTATCAGCTACACAACGAAGAGCCTGATTGAATTTTGCCAGGGAACATTTCAATTGCTTAGAAGCTGACTGGGAGACAGTTTATTTTATAGATGAATAGAGATTTTGTCTTTTTCAATGCGATCGACGTTCTCTAGTGTAAGGACGTCGAAATGGGATATATGTCTAGTGTAACTTTTTACCTACCAATATTTTTAGTGGAGGTTTAATAATGGTGCAGGGAGAAATTTCTTATAACGCCCGCGCTGATCTGGTTATCTAAAATAATGGAACCATGAATGCTTCCAGCTACATTGCAGACATTTTAGAAGAACATGTTGTACCATATGTGGCAAACATGAGTGAAAATCTTTTGTTTATGCATGATAATGCCAGACCTCACCAAGCTCATATCATTGGAAACTATATTGAAGAACATGAAATCACTTCAATGGAGTGGCTTGCACGAAGTCTAGATCTCAATCCCATTAAACATATCTGGGACATTCTCAATAGAAGATTAAGAAGCAGCAAAACCAGCCAGCTACCATGAATGAGGTTCGGAACAGACTGATTGAAATTCGGAATAAAATGGATCAGAATGTTAATGATTTTGAGTATAAATTGTAAATGTCATATAGTAATTCTCGTCAGGGGTGGAAATATCCAGTATTAAAGGTTTTTAGGTACTTTGATTTTCCGTAAAAGTATTACATTTTTCATTAACAATTTTATTTCAATTTCTATGAGTACCATTTTCTGATTATTCTCGAGCATTTCTTAGTGCTGGGGATTACTGTAAAATAATTCTTCAATATATCTAAACTTCTGAATAAATTTGAATTTTCGATTTTGTGTTACTTTCTAGACACAGTTTAGAAAGAATGCAACCCCTTCAGATATTATCTCAACATTCTCAGACTAAAATTTCAACTCAGCTTGAAAAAAAAAATTGCAAATAACGCAAAGCTTCCAAAATTTACATAAATTGATTAATTAATATTAGAATTGTTTGTTTGCTGTTGATTGAAACAATATTATGTACCACTATATAGATGTCTATAGGAAATCTGAAACAGATAACATAATATCCATTGATTCATTTAATTTGTACCCACAAAGATTACGTGTTTGATCTAATGATTTGAGGCTTCTGAGTCTTTAGCTGTTTAATTTGTTGGGGATGCCTTACGTTTGTGGACAAGTTAGCAGTTGTGGTAAACGGTTGGCCTAACAATTGAACATCTACATTTTTTGACAGTGGCCTGACCCTTATGTTGACAACCCTGTTTTTGGTGAAGTTGACAAGTCAGAAATGAACTCGCACTATTATCGCGACGATAATATCGTGATCGTGAAGTTAGCAACAAGTTGATCTTGTTGGCTCCGTCATAAAAAATGATTAAAACCAATGAAATATACCTGTTAGGTAACCCATTTCGAAATATTTTTAAGAAAAAAATCTGCCAAGTGCTAGTAAGACCCGCACGCCGAGTGGTTCGTATAAACGGCTTTATTTTCTGATTGCGTTGATCGAGAAGTTTGAATTTTTCACAGATCCAAGAAATTGGCGAGCTGAGTATTCGATCTCAATATAGATTCTATACCTGCACTTGATTTTGAGGAAAGAGCCGTAACAGATGGACAGGTGGACAACGAAGTATTCTTTTATGGATTCCTTTTTTCCTTTTGTGTATTGGGTTTATGATTGAATTAGGTCACCTTTCTTTGAATTCATTGAAATAACTGCTATGAATCATTAATAATGAATTTCCTACATTTCATTGGAAATACCTGTATTTATTAATATTTATTTATTCATCTCTTACCATTCAATAGTTATCAAATTAGGTAGTCAATTGGTCAATCAGTTCCCGAATTTTGTGATCATGGCAAAAATTATGACAAAATATATCTTGTTAGCCATGTAGTCTTTATCAGTAGGTATGAGTCAAAAGTTAAACAGTGTATTGAATTTTTGAAGTATCAGTTTTCTGCTTTGTTAGTTATTGTTACTGTAATAAAATACCCTACACAAAGTGGAACTATATGATATAGCATGATGGAATTCAGCTGAAATCGAACCATTGTTCAAATGAAAGATTATTTATTATCGTATCTGTGGGAAATTCGATTGTTCAAAGTATATCTTGAAATACTGGCTTTTTTTGACGATTTGTTTAGTATTGATAGAATTAGCACATTCATTTACTGGTTTCGTTACTTAAATACAGTTCGATTTAATAATGTTTTGATAAAATGTAGGTTTTATCAAATTTTGATTTCATTTCTGAATAAATTCTCAGCTTCTTATGAGTCTAATGATGATCTTTCAACTTTTCGATTGTCTATTTATGCACAAAATTGATTCAAAAATTAGAACCATGTTTCTTCATTGGATTCAGAAGGTTCATCTCTCGAGGGGCTTACAGACAACTAATTGGGTTGTGAACCTTGTTATTAACTTGGTTGCTATATGGTTTCCACATACAATCAAGTCTGTATGCAATCTTGTCATTTCCCGTTCAGCTTGTTAGGTGATTGTATATTCTTGCCAATGCAAATAAGACATTTCCGATGTTGTTGACCTTGTTTCCTCACAGAAGCTTCAACAGGGTTATCATCATGAGGCTCTGCCCACCGAACATCTACAGTTTCAGATTTTCCCTAACCATTAACGCAACTAGTAACTGACCCAAAGACGTGCAATATCCCCTTCAAATTGGAAGTAGGCAACAAAATTTATAACTAAGCAATAAACAAGAACACAAAAAGGTAACAGCACAAAAGGAAATAACAACGTTGATTAGCTTCTTGAGTCTCATAAATTAATTTTATGCCAAAAATAATTACGAGATAAATGAGTACATACATCATTTTAAACTGATCAAATTAACCACCATATGGAAAGTTTTCATAGTACTATACTTTCATAAAATAAGTATGAATGCAACCTATATTAACCTTACCTTGAAGTAACTCAACTTAAATCTACTCTAGCATCTGAGAAAATTGGCGCTCTGAATGTTTATTCTTGATCTCAAACT
This sequence comes from Cryptolaemus montrouzieri, assembly GCA_013387265.2. Lineage (NCBI taxonomy): Eukaryota > Metazoa > Arthropoda > Insecta > Coleoptera > Coccinellidae > Cryptolaemus > Cryptolaemus montrouzieri. Next base: position 93,113,624 of record JABFTP020000021.1, on the reverse strand, counting down.
TGTCATGTTTCAATATAAAATGTTTATTTTTGTAGTTGTGTTTTACCCTAAATTACATATGTTTTTTATATTGTAAATAAATATTTCTCAATTATTTATCAAACTCTTCGCCATGGCGCTTCTACGTGACAAATCGTTTTGAATCAACACCGTTGCACAAGCACTACAAGAACTTGTACAACATCAATATGCATTCATTCCTTTTTCAGTAATCATTTACAAATCTGATTCAAACCTAATGTGTCTAATAATTTCAATTTCAAACTTTTATATCACGTTTTACGGGGCCCAACTTTGACTGCAATGTCATCTACTTTTGATTAATGATCGCAGCGCGAAGGACAACACACTGAGTCTCCAGATCTACTGATTCTCATATGCCAATGTTGAATTATTGTTATACTTGAAGACTTAGTGTGGGGTATTTTAAATTATGCTTGAAAATAACAGATAAAAATATTCCCATGAAGTTCTTGTTGTGCTAATCTGACTTGAACTTTTCTGGTATTTTTATTTTCCAAAGATTTACATATGATACGATTTTCTTCATAAGATATCTTACCTGTACTGTTTAAAAAATCGTATTTATTTGAAGAAATTTTCTCGATGAGGAGAGGTTGTGTTTGATAAAAGTTTTTTTTTCAGCTGATCCTCTGGTTGGAAGTATAGCCACGCAATATCTACAAAATCGAGAAGAGCACGATCGTATCGCAAGATTGTGGACAAAGCGTTACGCCACATGATTCAATAAAAGTTTTCTACCTTCGTCAGTGTTGCTACCCTTCGCCATTTTGGCATACTATGGTATAATCACCTCCTATCATTTATTTTGTATTAGTCTACAAGGTTCATGTACTATGGTAAATAACATAATTTAATGTGACTTAGGTACTCGATTCAAATTGACCAGAATCGTGCTATGGACGGTACTTTGGTCCTTTGACAAAACATTAATTTGAACTTTGTGTACTCTCCCATTATATTGAATAGAGTAATGCAATTAAATTTAAACAAAATTAAAATGTGTTTGTGATTTTCTTTAATTGAGTGATAAATAATTGATATTTCTCATTGTATAGCAATTTGAGAATTTTATTGTCTTGCATAATTCGTTCATTTGATTCTAACTAAATTCTATGTTCTCTAAATTAATGCATTTTCTAGTAGGCTGCCAGATATTTAAATTAAACTTTATTTTATAGAGATTTTTTTTTATTACCTCAATAGTTTGTATGAGTTTTTTTATTCATTGATTGCTTTAAAGAATGAACAGAGGCAGTAACATCATCTGACTGGCGTCTCCAGATGTTTGGGAGTATATCTAATCCGTTTTGCAAATACAGCCAAGTTATAGATGCATGGAGAAATATCTGAAGAATACTGGCCCTGTAAACAAAGGAATTGTCATAAAGAGAGGCTTGTGGACTCGACAGCAGGACCGTCATTTGATAGAAATGTTCCTTGAGCCTAGTGTTTCCTCTGAAAATGGTATCTTACTGGAGCCAAGCCTGCCAACTCTCTGGAGAATCTTTCATGAAAGTTCTTGTTGAGGCTCAAAATATTGGAAATCTTTCTTCACATAGCTAGACGCTGGAGACCAGGTTTGATTTCCGTATACTTGATATGATGCATTCCTTTCTTCTGTGCACACATGGAAACAGTATTTCAAAGGAGGTCGAAACTGTGCTTTATATAAGTCTTGATGACATGGCGTGAACACTTGTCAGGTCTAACAAGAAAACTATTCTTCGCAGATGCTTGCTTGACAAATCCTGGGACAATCTTATGTTCATGCCAGCGAATTCCATTGCCAACAAACGAATTGTTCCTGTTGGAACAATTGACTGAAAAATGCTAGCATTTTTGGGATAGTTTTCATTTTATTGACATTGGCTGTATCTTCGGAATTTTCTGTCTCTTTGGAAAGTCCCGTTTTCATGCAAGATCAGAAACTAACGATTCAGAATGGTTGCTAATTCTGGAGCTAATTGCTGGTATTCTGCAGGTTAAACATACAGTTGAAGAGCAAACGTTAATTCAAGTACTCTGGATTTAATTTCTGTCTCTAATGAATGCTCCATTTGTCGATTTCAGAACTGATTTATGTGAAAACACTTGTAAGAAAAGATATACGCTGCCTTTATGAAAGTGCGCAATAGATCCGTCATCTATCAGAAACGAAAATGGAGATCTGCAAAGCTCTTTATGATTGCCTGTTCTAGGATAGATATAGCATTTGTTGGGTAAAGGTTGCCTAGCAGCCCAGCCACTGTGACCCAGTGGTCTATTGTACTAAATTCCATCCACGAACTCCATACTTCTTGTAAGCAAAGGATATGAGCTTTGTGGATGAGAGCTTAATAAGCTCAGTCAGCTTCAGATCCAAGTTCCTCCATCCTGACTCTGCCCCCAGTTAGGCGCTCGCACGTAACATGTTTCATTGATTCAATATCTTCATTACATAGTGTACATGAAGAATCCTCAATCAATCCTAACTTGCTTAGGTGATTTCTGAGGCGACAATGCCCCGTTAGTATGGCAGTTAGAACAAGCCAAGCTTTGGCTCTCGCAGTGGAAGGTCAACTGATGGCAAGTCGAGCGTGTCTGAGACCTGAGAGACTCATCTAGTATTCACGTACCCTCAGGTCCAACCATAGGTTATTTTCCATCCTTGCAGTCTTCAGGGGAATTCCGAGCCTAGACTCCAGTCCGATGAATCCCAAACCTGTTCCTTGAGCGGCCAATAAGTCCGCCTTCTCATTCTCCTTAATGCCCGAGTGTCCCGGTACCCATATCAGACAGAGCCTGCTCCGTTCTCCTAGTTTGGCAAGGGTGGAGCGACATTCCTGCACCATAAGTGATCTTGGAAGTTTCTGCTTGAAAAACAGTCAGAAGCCCACCAAGATAGATCGACTGTTCCTTGGCAGCGCCTTGACCGTAGACAGCAGCTCCAATACCTTCTGTTTGCTAGGAATGTTGATCTGGAATCGTAGCTTTATGTTGGTTTTAGGTATTGCTATGCCAGACCTCATACTTAGCAACTTGTCCTCGATTTCAGACTGTAAGGCGCCGGTCACGAAGCAGAACATACCCGTTCCATTTCGGGAAAGGTGATGGAATCTGTAAAAAGCCATTCTAGCCACTCCTCTAATCACCAGATGAAGAGGGGCAAGGCCCAGTATCAGTTCTATGGCTGCAGTGGGTGTAGAGCGAAAAGCTACAGTAATCATCATGCAGGCCGTTCTCTGTAATTTAGAGAGCTTGTATTGGGATTGCTTCTTAAGACTGCACTCCCACCAAGCAATGCAGCCATATGTGATACGTGATCGCACCACCATCACACAGCCACTGAAGTTTCTTTGGGGCAAGACGCCATTTCTTTCCACAGGTCATTTGACATGCTATCCAAGGTACCCCTTGGTCGGGGGAGAAACAAATATTCTCCTTTTCTTGGTGAATGATACCATAAGAGTTTTATGGGGGTTGATGCTAAGTTTCTCTCCATCACACCACCCTTGAACAGCTGACATAGCCTCCTGAAGTCTGACGGAGACATCGCTGTCATCTCTGACAGTCAGAATGACTATATCATCAGTGTACGCCTGTACATGAATATCCAGTGCGCCAATGACTGCCTGTTATAGGAGCTTATTTGTATCCCTTTCTTTGTTAAGTTGCATATGTTTCAGAGTCATATAAAGTTACCTTTTTCTCTTCGTGTTCTTGTATGCTTTTTTCTTACTGAAGTTCTCTTACACTTTCTGTTAAATTAAGGTTTTTGTGCAGCATTTGGTAATATGAGATTTGTCATAGTGGTTCTAGAAAGATATGAAACCCAATTTACTATTATAAGATGCTCCAATTTCAATGGAAACAACAAGGTATTAAGTGTGATATAAATTAGTATGAATCACTATAGAGATGGTGAATAGTGTGGAATGGACTGTTTTTATGGTATAGGAAGTGTAATATGAAGAGTAACGTATTCTCGGCCATATAACTCTGGTCTAAACAAATTTCCAGAGTATTTCTACTTGTTATCAGTCAAATGAAGTGTGCAGGTTACGAAAATAATACTGTTTTCTCTTTCTAGCAGCTTTAGTTTCAAATTTACAAACAGGTTAAAATTTGAATGTTTCTGTGGTTGAGGAAACAAGTGTTTTATATAAGATTTTCTTGTATGTTCCTCTTCCCTTAACGGTTTTTCATTCTGCACATATCCTGATGAAACCTTTCACTAATCTCCAAGGTTTTTAGGAAACCGATCCAAACGAGATTGGAAGTAATTTAGTTTCAGACTCATGTTACACCATAGATATTTCAAATTAGACAACAATACTAATTGTGAGTAACTATCTGATTTGATTCTCAAGAAAATTTTGAATCACTGTAAGGAAACATTTCCAGGTTCGCTTTTAGCGCTTTTAAAGTTCGTTCACAGATTTAATGAAATTTGGGTCTTTCTTCACTTGTTCAATTTGTGATCCACTGAAAATGCGCCTTTCAACATTATTTTGCTTAGTTCAGCAAATTTTTTGGGCATTTGAGCAAAACATTCGCCATCTTTATTAATGGCTTTATACCTCATAATACCAAGTTATATATGAAGTGGTGGCAGTATTATGTGATTTTGATTGAGTAAGGGTGTATTTATTCCATTTTTCTTACCATCAATTTCTGACTCCCTTAGTGTCCACATCTTTCGCGTACAACGGTTCTTGTGGCAGGATCCATAAACATATGAAACAAGGGTATGTAGTTTAACCTGCCTGTTGTCACAATGAAACATTATTTTGAATTTACACAATATTTCCAACTATGCTCATCATCCTTCAATTTTTCTAACATAAGAGAAACATTTTCATATTGTTTTTTCATAGAAGTTGAAGGTCCTATAGCTATAGAACCATAGTTATTTCCGTTTAGTAGTACACACTTTAACCTATTTTAGTGGTATCAATAAAAAGACGTGAATCACTTGGTTAATATTTTTGCGAACCAATTTTTGCATAAAATCTTCCAACATTACAATAAAGTTAATTCTCTTCAGAGGAAAGATATGGCACTTTGCGGGTAAAGTCTCCATACATGGAAACAGTATTTCAAAGGAGGTCGAACCTGTGCTTAATATGAAAGTCGTGATGACATGACGTGAAAAGAAAACTGTTCTTCTAGATGCTGACTTGAGAAATCCTGTAACATGTTTACATCAGCAAATTCCATTGCCATCTCTCTTCCAAAACAATTTTTTAAGTTGATGTTTTTATTTTCACATTTGTTGACATCTTTGACAGTGTGACTTTCTGTGGTAATTGTGGGCTGAATGGACAATACTAGCATTTTTACTGTGTTATAAAATTCTTAATTAAAATTGGCTGGATCTTATCAATTTTCTGTCTGGAAAGTCCTGTTCTCATATGAGATCTGAAACTAACGATTTAGAGTGGCTGCTAATTCTGGAGCTCATTGCTGGTATTCGAGTCAAACATAGGATTGAAGAGGGCACCTCCATTTTAACTACTCTGGATTTAATTTCATCTCTGACGAATGCCTAAATAGGCAAACACTGCGTTAGATGAATTCCGAACTGATTCATGTGAGAACACTTGTGTGGAAAGATCTACATTGTCTTCATGAAATTACGCAATAGATCCGCCATTTATCAGAGACGAAAATGGAGATCTGCAAACTTGTTTATGACTGCCTTCACCATAGATCAGAACGAAACCCACTCTCTGCTCTTTGAGCAGATGTAAATCTTTCCTTGTTAAGTTACATTTGTGTCATAGTTGTACAAAGTTACTTTTTCTCTTCCAGTTCTTGATGCTTTACTTTTACTGAAGTTCTCTTATACTCTGTTAACCTAAGGTTTTTGTGCAGCATTTGGTCATATGAGATTTGTCATGGTGGTTCTAGAAAGATATGAAACCCAATCCACTATTATAAGATGTTCCAATTTTAATGTTAACAAGGTATTAAGTGTGATTCAAATTGGTATGAATCACTATAAATAGGGATCCTGAATTGTGTGGAATAAACTGTTTTTATAATGTGTATGTTACAGGAAGTGTAATATGTTGAGTAAATACTGAAGGCCGTACGGATTCTCGGTCATATAACACTGAAAAAAAACACATGCAGCACTGAACATTTATTCAGTGTTTCTACTTTTTCCGGTCAAATGAAGTGTGCTGGTATGAGAATAATACTGTTTTTTTCTATCAACTTGTTTCAAATTTATACGCAATTAAACATTATTACAAAAGTACGATTTTTGTCCACTAGTTGAAACGGTTTCTGTTGTTGAGGAAAAAATTGTTTTTTATAGGATTTTCTTGAATGAGGTAGTTTTCTGCTTTGATTCCTAAGAAAATTCTGAATCATTGAAAGGAAACATTTCCAGGTTAGCGTTTCCAAGTTCGTTCACATATTTGGGCCTCTCTTCAATTGTTTTAATTTGTGATCCATTGAAACTGCTTCTTTCAATATTATTTTGCTTAGACCAGTAATTTCTTTCGCAAAGCAAAACATTCGCTATCTTAAGGCTTAAACAAAGTGCTTCATAATATGATTATCTTGATCAAGTAAGGGTGTATTTATTACATTTTGCTTATCATAAATTTCTGAATTTCTTAGTGATACCTTTTGAGCTTAAGGGTGTTGTGGCAGGACCCATAACACACGAAACAAGGGTATTTAGTATAACCTGACTATTGTCTCGAAGAATTTTTTTTAAATCTACACAATTATTCCAGCTATTCTCTTCAAAAATTTCTAATTGGTTTTTCATAAAAGTTGAATGTTCTGTAGGTATAGAACCATACTTATTTCCGTTGTGTACCAATGCACACTTTGATCTTTTACTGGTATGAATAAAAAGACACGTGGTTTATGTTCTTGTAAACCATTTATTGCATAAGATCTTCAATATTATTACAAATTTTCTTCAGAGGAGAAATCTGGTAGTAATTCTAATTCACGAGTGAGATAAAGTAATATTTGTTTCTGGTGTAAGTAGATTTTTTCTTTTTTTAGAAGATTCCTTCGACAGATTTAAATCTCTTGCTAAGTCGTTCATCTCTCTAATTGAATGGTCTTTTGAGTTGGTTTGAAATTATCTTTGATATTATCAGGTTCAAAGTATGTTGATGATGTCGATGTTATTCGCACTGGTGACTTATCAGGGAGTTTGAGGTGCCTTTGTGCTGAAGACAATGTAGCATATAACCACTTATCTCAGTTTGCAGAGTATGTTAGCCATACAAAAATAACAATCATCAGGATGATTACGAAGGTTTGGCAAACAGTATAAACAGATAGTGTACGCTGATTGAACAATGTCCGTGATCGATTTACGTTATTCTGTAAATATATATATTCGCTACAAAAACTCAAACTGTCTGGATGATTGCATCAATTTCTTTTCTTCATAACAATTTTATGAATTTACTATTTGAATTTTTTAATGTACTAGTTGGAATTTACTTAACATGCACCTTAAATACAGATGTAATTTTTGAAATAACAATACCAAAACACATAACCAAATTTATATGGAATCACTCGGTAATTCACATGATTGATTTTTTAACCATGGATCTTTGACTACTTGTGAAGAATGAAGTTTTTGTTGTAAAAAAACTGGATAGTATGATAAGAAATGTTGAATTATCACCACATGTTCGGGATATTGTACTCAGTCGTCACTGAGATTTGAAACTGTGAATTTCAAAATTTCAAAAAGTTTTTAATCATAATTGAAAATGTCTTACGTTGGATTGTCCGATGTGCAAAGAGGTCGAATAATTGCTCTCGTTGAAGAAGGGATGTCACAGAGGATATAACGGCCACAATGGGGTATCATAGATGGTAATTTCAAAAACCTACGCCTGATACGTGGAGCTATAATCTCTGCAATATAGGCCTAGAAGAAGTCGTAGAAAGATCACTTCTGAAGAACAAGACCGCTTTTTGTGCCAAATTGCAAGAAAAGACTGTAGTGCGTCGCACCCCATACTCCAAAGACAGTTTCTGGAAGCAACAGGCATCAGTGTATCAGTCGAAACGATACGTCAAAGACTTCGTTCAAGGGGTTTATACAGCAGAAGGCCCTTAAGAGTTCCAGAGCTAACCAGACAACAAAAAATTAACATATTTTCAATGAAATAAAACTGTTTGTATCTATTTGATGAAGTCACAGTGTGGTGAAACTTGTCATAGTTTTGTTAATATAGTGAAACTCTAAATACTTTAGTTTTATTTCATTGAAAATATGTATATCGATTTTCATCAAGTAACGACCTCCTCAATCAAATTATTAAAAAATTAACAGACTTAATTGGTGTATCTAGTACCAAAATTGGAATATTGAGAATTGGCGAAATGTTCTTTTTTTCGGATGAGACTAGAATTGGCGTTCGATCAGATGACCGCCGGATTCGGGTTTTAAGGGGTCGTGGAAGACAAGCTAGACTCCGAGCAGCAAGACAAATTCCGAAATACCAAGGGGCAGTGTGATGTTTTGGGGTGGCATTATGCTGGAAGGCAAAACAGATTTGATTTCGTTTCCTGCGAGTGTAACGACTAGAAATTACGTGGACCTAGTGTTGGAGCCCATAGTGAGACTCTGGCAAAATAGATTTGATTTCGTTTCTTGCGAGTGTAACAACTATAAATTACATGGATCTAGTGCTGGAGCTCATAGTGAGACTCTGGCGAGGTGCCCACGGTGAGAATTTCACTTTTATGCAAGATAATGCTCCTCCGCGTACCAGCAACCTCGCGCGACATTATCTTGAAACAGAGGGAATCGCTATTTTGGACTGGCCAGCTTGCTCTCCAGACCTAAATCCTATTGAACATTTATGAGAAAATCTCAAAAGGAAAATTAGATCTCGCCAGGATAATCCAAGAACTCAACAATAGGCTTGTATCAGGGCAAGAAGAGGTAATACAAGCTACGGAGGTTGAGAAAAAACACCTACTCCTTGAGAAAACAATTTTCAATTTTTTTACTACATGCGCAAAGAGTTTCTTATTTCCTTTTATTTGTTTCTCTCTTAAAATAAACCTTAACTTATTTCTTTTTTCAGTTGAAATATCTCAAGAAGGATCAATTCTAACAATCCTTCGAAATTTCCAAAATCGCTGAGGTAATATTCAAAATATCTGGTGATTCCATATAAATTTGGTGGTGTGTATATCAAAAGTTATAATAATATTCTTGAAAAATCTTATGAAGCAAATCTTTGATGTGCAGTGTAATTGATTCATGAATCAACTCGAAAATACATAAAATCGTTTAGTGTGTGCCTTGCGTCTTCAACTTACGTCATACAGGTAGGTAATAACAGTTTTCCTTCAATGGAGTGTGAATATTAACTATAATATTGGAACTACATTTCAAGTCAGATTTACTATCATGTACAGCGTGGGTAAATTTCCATGTTTTTGTTCAGTAACTAGGTGAAATGTTGGGAGTAAGAAAAGAATGAATCCCTTTCTCGTTGCTTCTTTCGAGGTAAATTCAATGGTGAAAAAAGTTTCGACTATCTTTTTTGTGTTATTTCGTAATTCCCAAATTTTCGCAATTTCTTTGATTGTCGATATCGATTGATATTGAAGTTAGGTAAAAAAATATTTTGGCATTATAAAGGCACTTTTTAGGGTGAAATGCTGTGGCATACAGAAAATTTCATCGCCTTCAGCGGTTTTTGATTTATTGCGTTTGTTTTGAATGCAGAACATAGACAGATTTGATCTCATAAAAAATAAATTTTTTTGCTTTTTCAAAAATATATAACACTCGTATCTTATTTTTGGGGTAATATCTTTTAAGAAACATTAGAAATATTGGAAATTTCTGAATACTTTCTAGTAGGCTGTTAGATAGTTCATTTGTAGTTTTATTCTATGCAGAATGTGTTATATACTTTGAAAAAGGAAAAAAAGCAAGTTTGCCTAATTCTAAAACCCCCAAACGAAAAGAAATTTTCAGTACGTCATTGCATTTTACTAGAAAAGTGCCTGTATAATGTCAAAATACTTTTACGTAATAATAATGGAGACAATCCAAGAAATTCCGAAAATTGAGAATCTCGAAATAACTCGAAAGGAATTAGCCTACCCTGTAAAAATGTTCATTTTAAATGGCAGTAAACTAATGAGAATTTTGAGATTATGACATTCTGTGATATTGGTCATTTTCAATTTATAGGATTAAGTACTCGCAAACGATATGAGATCGACCTAGAATTATGACTAAATTCTATTTAAATTTTCAATTTAATAACAAAGTTTTGTGTGACAATAATTAAAAAAACCTTTGAAATTTTATTTTTTTCGGTTACAATAAAACAGGTAATGGCTCGTTGTATTGAAGATGAATTTTTCAAAAAAGAAATTGAATTTACTGGTTAGGCTCGGAGTGATGTGGCATTTTATTCCAATATATCCAACACATAATTTGTCTTTCCACAATTATTTTAGTGTAAAGATATAAACACAAACCGTCTAACTTGTTATCGTTTAAATGTACGTTAAGCCACTACAAATATTTCAAGAAAATTTTCCGTTTCCTGTATTTTTCCATTGTTTTCTCATTGCTTTTATTTGATAAAAGGTCTGTACTTTTAATTTATATGACTATCATTTTCAAGTGAGACAAGTGGGAGCAATTAATTTGAGTGTGGAATAATGCTACAGTTATAAATTATTCAGTTACTATACATGTCTATTTGTTCATCTCAAAGGTAAATCCAGAATTAGGATAATATAAACAATAACTATTCGGAAGATAATATTATACAGAATACAGTCCAGTTCCGTATATACTTGTAATAGGTAAAATATTATATTCAGGTTTTATCATAAATTAATATTAAACATTTTGAAATGGTATTTGTCATGTATTAGGGCAGTTTTGCTTCATCAGAACATTCCAAGTCCTTGTCGTTGTTACATAAAAGTCCTTTAGGGCAATTTTGGAGTTCTCCTGTTACCACACCAATTTTTGTATCACCAGTATGAACACATTGATAGAATCTGGTGTCATCATAGCACAGGAAACCTTTTTCGGTATCACATAAAATTTCTTTGGTTTGTATTGTTTGAATCTGAAATAAAAGTAAAATGAGTATATCCAATCAAAATGGATTTATTTAATGATATTTAAATTTGTATTTGATTGTGATGAGACAGGTGGGGTGCTGTGTTACAATTTGAAACATTCTTGAAATCGAGCTTCTTAGGCCTAACCGATGTAACTTGTATTATTGTTGTTGTTTGTTTCATCTTTTACCAGTGTGCTCGGGAACTTAGCCCATTTACACAGTACACCTACAGCTTATGGTGGATTCCGAACCACTCTCCTAGACCGTGCAATGATAACTACCACCACAAGGATTACAAGTTATCTGGTCTTCGGAAGTTTATGACATCTTCAGGCGACTCTTTCTAAGTATCACTTTTTTGTTCAAGGACAACATGCATACCTTGAACCCGGATTCGAACCAGGCATCTGGGCTTAGAAGTTCAAATATGCTTGCGCACTAACAGTGCAGCTACGGAGGCAATTTAGATTGAAATTTAAATTCGAAAAAGGGGAACACTATCATATCTCAATCTCTCAATTATCCACTCAAATAGCAAAATTAACTTCAACACCATTAGAATACCTAATAGCACTGATATACACACAACCAAATTTATATGGAATCACCTGATATTTGAATATTACCTCAGGGATTTTGGGAATTTCGAAGGGATTGTTAGGATTGATCCTTTTTGAGATATTTCAATTGAAAAGAAAAATAAATTGAGGTTTATTTTAAGAAAGAAACAAATAAAAGAAAATAAGAAACTCTTTCCGCATGTAGTAAAAACATTTTCCTTTTGAGATTATCCCATAAATTTTCAATAGGGTTTAGGTCTGGAGAGCAAGCTGGCCAGTCCAAAATAGCGATTCCCTCTGTTTCAAGATAATGTCGCACGAGGTTACTGGTATGCGGAGGAGCATTATCTTGCATAAAAGTGAAATTCTCAACGTGGGCACCTCGCCAGAGTCTCAGTATGGGCTCCAACACTAGGTCCACGTAATTTCTAGTCGTTACACTAGCAGGAAACGAAATCAAATCTGTTTTGCCTTCCAGCATAATGCCACCCCAAAACATCACACTGCCCCCTTGGTATTTCGGAATTTGTCTTGCTGCTCGAAGTCTAGCTTGTCTTCCACGACCCATTAAAACCCGAATCCGGCGGTCACCTGATCGAACGCCAATACCGATCTCATCTGAGAAAAGAACATTTCGCCAATTCTCAATATTCCAATTTTGGTACTAGATACACCAATTAAGTCTGTTAATTTTTTGTCGTTTGGTTAGCTCTGGAACTTTTAAGGGCCCTCTGCTATATAAACCACTTGAACGAAGTCTTTGACGTGTCGTTTCGACTGATACGTTGATGTCTGTTGCTTCCAGAAATTGCTTTTGGAGTATGGGCTACGACGCACTAGGAGCTCTTCTTGCAATTTGGCACAAAAAACGGTTTCATTCTTTAGAAGAGATTTTCCTACGACTTCTTCTAGGCCTATTTTGCAGATATTGTAGCTCCACGTATCGCGCGTAGGTTTTTGAAATCACCCCCTGTGATACCCCCATTGTGGCCGCTATATCCCTCTGTGTCACCTCTTCTTCAACGAGAGCAATTATTCGACCCCTCTGCACATCGGACAATCCAACGTAAGGCATTTTCAATTATGATTATAGACTTTTTTAAACTCTGAAATTCACTGTTCCAAATCTCAGTGACGACTGAGTACAATATCCCGAACATGTGGTGATAATTCAACATTTCTTATCATACTATCCAGTTTCTTTACAACAAAAACTTCAGTCTTCCTAAGTAGTCGAAGATCCATGGTTAAAAACAATCAATAATGTGAAATACCGAGTGTGGATATATTCCCAAGAATTCCAACTACCCAACTTCACACAAAATTTCGGCATACAATGATCAACAGCATTTTGGTTACCTTTATCATTAGAAGTTGAAACCATTAACTATAGCTCATAGCAACGGTTTTGATCGTGACTTATAGCTTATAATCAAATATATACAATTATAAGTACCAACAAATCGAAAAGATTCATTCCTTTAAACATATTTCGGTCAGAACAGAAAATGTTGCAAATAACCTTTACAAATTGAAATCTAGAATTGCATTCAGATCTCGAAATAAATTGTCATAATTTTGTATGCTTAAAATCCTATAGAGATTTTCAAATGAATCAGGAGTTTATGAGTTATCTTGTCCAGACTGCAATATTTGATAAGTAGATTAGACTTCAAAATGACATATAAAGAACATCAAACTTCATTCATTAAAATAAACCAGATTCAACATTAGCTTATCATTGCATCCAAAATCGCCACTCTTTTCCTAGTATTGATAAATGTTATTATAAAAATTGATAAGTTCTACACATTGCCCCGAAGGGTGAAAACTCAATTACCTAGAATCAGTTGCAATTTTCAAATCACTTCTTAATGACAACCTTCAGATAATGAACAACCATACTGATCTATGTGAATCCCAATTTTTCAAATCTAAATAACGACCTATTCATATATATTTCATGTCACCTTGTAACTTGGTTTTCATACTGTCCAATGATTAACGAGGGTTCGAAACCGCGGTAACAGTAATCTATTTATTGAATTTATTTGTTGGTAGTAAAAACGTAGTAAAAGATTCCATTTGCGTTTTAAAAAATATTTAAGATAAAGTATAATGCCACAAGCCGATCTCAGTAATAATGACTAAATTATACTCTTGTACTAATGAAAAAGTGAATATCAAATTGAAGCATGTTTTGAGGCTATGTTTGTTTGTTTGTTTACTCTTTCATATGTGCTCGGGAACTTTGCCCATCTACGCAGGTGGACCTACAGCTTATGGTGTATTCAGAACCACTTTCCTAGACCGTGCTGAAGAGTTCGTAGATGGATATACAGATGGCGTTACTAGGGTCAAATCCACATGATTTTCAGTTAGTACTAACCTCAACTAGAAACGAGTAAAAAGTTTTCAGCTGTCTGACGGTTAGTTCGCGAGACAGCATTGAAAGTGAATCAGCTTATTATTGTTGGAAAATGGATAGAAGAGAAACCCGTGTGTCGATTAAACATTGCTTTTTGATGAAAAAAATACAGTTGAAGCCAAAGTATGGCTTGATAAACATTATTCGGACTCTGCGTCAGAAAAATCAACGGAGGAAAAGTGGTTTACAACGTTTAAACGAGGTGATATGAGCATTCAGAACGACGGACGTAGTGGACCTCCCAAAGAGGCTGTCATAAATGAAAACATTAAAGAAGCACACAAAATTGTTTTGAATAATCGAAAAATGAAATTGATCTAGATAGCATAGACCCGGAAGATGTCCAAGAAACGTGTTGGTTTCATTTTGAAAGAATGTTGGACATGAACGAAATGGGTGCCCCACTCATTGACTCTTGATCAAAAATGAGTCGATGATTCTGAGCACTGTCTGAAGGTAATTAACCGTAAAAAAGCCGAGTATTTTCGTCGATCACAATGGATGAAATATGGTTTCATTACAACACTCCAAAAAGCAATCGACAGTCAGCCGAGTGGACTGAACGAGGCATATATATATTTGCTTTTGAAAGAGAGAGGATTTACAAAATTCGAATAATTGTATTTACAATAAATGCTTATATCTATAATTTTGGTGTGTGTCAGAAAAACACAAATGTGAGCTCAGGAAAATGTAACAGGGAACCATACTATCTTGCATATGATTCAATAAACGAGTGAAAAAACCTGAGGAAAACTCGTTTTCCTGTCGCTATTGCACTAGTAATAGCGTGTCGCTATTTCAACAATCATACCTGACTCTTACTATGTATAGCGTTATATATGCATATAAATATATATATTCCTCGTTCTTGCTTGCCATATATAGCGTCAGACGCTAGAAGAGACAAGTGACAAGTTTATATTTTCCGTCTTCAAGGGTTACCAATAAAAACCCTGAGGCAACCATTTTACTTCAATACAAAATGGCTTAGACTCTTTTTATAGTCATCCAGTTAATGCGCCATATTTTCTTTCGATACTCGAAGAACATAGTTAGAGGTCTTGAAAAAAGAATTTCGCAATATATAACACTAAAGATTCCAGAAATTGTACCAAATCAAAGAAAAATAGACTTCATATTCACCAATTAAGTGTTTTAACCTAAAATAAGTGACAAATGACATATTTTGAAGCTGAAAACCCCTTTTCATGGGAGCGTCATGATTTCATAGAAAAATAGGTCACATGACCATTTGACCCTTGAAACGAGCGTCAAAACGCTCCAATGAAAAGGCACCTTTAGGCTTCGAATTACTTCCCCATCCACCTTATTCACCAGATCTTGTCCCACCGACTTTTTTCTGTTTCCAGATATGAAAGAATGCTCGCTGGAAAAAAAATCAAGAAAGAAATCTTATATAAAAATGGCATCGAAAAAATTATTAATCGTTACAATCGCAGTATATCCGTCGAAGGCGACTATCTGGAATAAAAAAAATTGAACTTTACCAAAAAAATGTGTTCTACTGTGTTAGCCTACGAACTTTTCAGCCCTTTTTGAAAAATGGCATCAAAAGTATAGGGAAGCGTTAGATCAATGTAACACTGTTATTATAGAATATCTTGATTTTCGAAATTGTACAGAGTGCTTCCTAAGTAATATAAAATATTGATGTTAGCAATTCAACATTCAATTTTAAGGCAAAAAGTTCCTATAAACATTTATGATAAGTTTTGTCGTTATTGTCATATAGGGCATGATGAATTTCTCGCACTCAAATTAAATTTATTTCAACCTCTTACTGCTACTGGTTTTGAGAAGTAATGAAAATGGACATGCTTATTCACAGTGGCTTCTGGATTGTTTATCCCTATGCCCAAGTTTACTAATGCTGAGATGACTAATATAGATTTTTCGTATGGATAAGCCTTTTTACAATGTCTTGAAGGCTAGAAGTATATAGTGAGTTCTGATGGAAACGGACAATGCTGAATAACTCAGCTAGTTTGACTTTTCTCTGAAATAGAAACAGAAATAAGTCGATTCTTGATTGAAGGAGGATTTTCTCTTGGTTTCTAGTAATTTCGCTCTCCCCCTATAACCCCCTATCCCAGGCAGCTTTCATCCGAAATGTTCGAATGAGAAAAAGGGATCATGGGATACCTTTTTGAAAAGGTGATTTAATTCGGTATATGATCGTGTAATTATTCACTTCCTAAATAACATGTGACGAATTGATATCGAAAATTGTTTGGGAAAATTCCAAGTTTTGACGTGACAACGTCTTATGATTCGATGGAGCCGGCTGTACGCACGAAAAAAAACATTACTCATGCGGCGTTACCTCGCTCTGAGGCGTTCCATTTAAGGCTTGAAGTGCAAGCGAGACCACGGAACGAGCGACAAAGAGGCACAATCGGCCTCCGCGTACGGCAGCGTACGACATCTGTCTCTCTCCTACTTGAGTGAGCGATGCGTCCGCGTAGACAGCTGCTATATAATAATACCTTTACATGTTTTCGTCAAGTATGAAGTGCAGTGAGAAGTGGCTATGATAGAAAATACACAATCTGTGAGAAGAATGTCGCAAATATGTGGATTATGCCAGATAAGTATCACCATTGCATTCTACTGGAAAAGTGCGCAACTTCAATAACAATCGAAGAAAATCGGATAATTTGGGAATTTCGAAATCACTCAAAAACCGAAGGAGATAGCCCACCCTGTACAAATGTTAATTTTAAATAGCAGTAAATTGACGCGCATTTTGAGATTGCGGAATATTGTTATATTGGTCATTTTCAGTTTATTGGGATTAATTACTTGCAAACTATACGAAATCGAAATAGAATTAGAAATTCTATTTCAAGTTTCAATTTAATAACAAATTTTTGTGTGAAAGTGATTAAAAAAAATAGTCAGTGATGTGGCATTTTATTCGAATTATTTTAAATTGTCAGATGATTTGTCGAGTATGCCGCACAAGTATTTTCAGGTTTCTTCACAAGTACAAATTCCACTCTTATGAAATTAGACTCGTACACAAGTTAAATGAAGATGATTTCGATGGTCGCATAGAGTTCTGTAACGATTTCATTAAGCGGATCAATAACGAACCGAATTTGCTTCACAATCTTCATTTCTCTGACGAATTGGCTTTTTCTTGAAAGACAAGGTGCATCGCCAGAACTGTAGAGTCTACACTGACACTAATCCTCATTTTAAAAAGGACAATTATACTCATAGACCACAAAAACTTACTTTTTGAACCGCTTGGTAGACTATATTGTACGACCCCTATTCATACAGGAAAACTGGGAGGGCGAAACCTATTTGAGAATTTGATTGATCCTCGCATAAGGAGATGAAAATTTATTTTGACATAACGTTATCAGGAGGATGGAGTACTATCCCATTATGCTGCCCCTGTGCAATAGATTTCCGGGACGTTGAATAGGTAGGAGAGGCTCTATAGAATGGACGGCTAGATCGCCCGATCTAATATCTCTCGATTTCTTCTTGTTGGGCTATCTCATGTCCGAAGTATATGTTACGCCACCCGAATCGTAGGAAGAACTACGAGAAAGGATTGCTCAAGCATGTTAGCAGATAATACCACAGATGTTGAAAATTTTAGGAAATCGTTCGAATCTCGATTGTACCAATGCATGGAAGCAAATGGGGACCACTTCTATATATAAGAATTATTGAAGTCGAAGCAATGTTACTTTTTAATTGATGGTACTTCAAAAAACACTGACATTGAGGATGAGGATTCGGTAACCTTTCTAATGGGGTATCATACAAACACTTTCCTATTATGAAAGGTTTGGGGTGATAGTTGATAGTGTTAATGGGGTCAGAACAAAAAGTTTTTCGAATCAACCAAGTCGATTTTGATCGAATGTTTTTCTCAAATGGAGATCGAACGGATCCATGAAAACCTGTAATTTTTCCAGACAATTCTCGATTTCAATTCGTCACATGTTAATTTAGGAAGTAAATAATTACGAGGTTGTATTAAAAAATTAGGGGCAGAAGTTGCCAGGAGTGGGAGGAGTAGGGGTTTGATAGGGAACGAACAAAAATGTCGCCCTCCAAACAGAAATTGACGTTTCACGAAATTTCCAGAAAAATCAAATCAGCCGAGTTATTCAGGGTCTTTTGATTTCATTTGAACTCATTGTATAAGTCATCTATTACAGTAGTGAAAATGGTTTGATCATGGGAAATCCTTTGAGTCCACTTTTAGCAGAGATTTTTATGAATAATATTGAACAGAAAATTCATACACATCCACTCATTTCCAAATTTCTTTATTGGTATAGATATGTTGACGACATCTTAGTATGTTTCATTGGAACTACTCGTCAATTAGACTTATTTCTTAATTTCATTAATTCCATCCATTTGAACATTAAATTCACGATAGAAATTGAACAGCACGATTCCATTAATTTTTGGACTTAAAAATCACTAAACAAAATAATAATCATGTTTTTGCGGTCTTTCGTAAACCAACACATACTGATACAATTATACATAACTACTCATTACATCCAATTCAACACAAAATTGCAGCTTTAAACAGCATGGTACATCGGTTACTCAATTTACCTTTATCAGTAGAAGATTATAATAAAGAGTTAAACATCATCAAACAGATATCCATTAATAATTCATATAATCCGGATATGATAGATCTAATCATTCGTAAAAAACTGTATCAGAAAGCAATAAATGTATAAAATATTCAGAAAGTTTAACAATAAATATTAAATCCACGACAGTATATCCTATTCATAAAGACTATAAAATATTCAACAGTTTAACATTCTGCGGTTCTGCATGTACAAATATTAAATCCACGGACATATATTTCATGAAGATTCCACCCTAACGGTATAAAATCTTACTTGCAAAGCAAGAAATATGAGTAGTAGGTTTGTAGAATCAAAGTTTCAGACATGAAGAATTGTGTTTAAGACTTTGATTGCAAAAAAGGAAGTTGGAAAAACTATCCATAAAGGTGCAACATATGGGTTGAAATGGTGGGAATTATTTTTGAAGTAGGAGACAAAAACTATTATATTTAAGATCCAAAAATAGGTTCCAGTTCGATGTTTTTGGGGACAATAAATTAACTCTATCCTATCTCTATTTCACGGTTGTCAAAGCCTACCCTTCAAAGTTTCAGACATGAAGAATTGTGTTTAAGACTTTGATTGCAAAAAGGAAGTTGGAAAAACCATCCATAAAGAACATATGGGTTGAAATGGTGGAATTATTTTTGAAATAGGAGACAAAACTACTTAAATATCAGAGAGGTTAGGTATCGTTGCGTAGCCACTGGTCGTCATTGTGAGCGAGCAGATCCACTGGTTTCGGTTAGTTGGTTATAAGCATTTAGGAGTTTAAACCCCTATTTTCAATGAACTAAAACTAAAGTATTTAGATTTTCACTATATTAACAAAGCTATCACCGGTTTCACCACACTGTGGCTTCATCAGATAGATATACCGGTCAGAGTTTTGTTAATATAGTGAAAATCTAAATACTTTATTCTTATTTCATTGAAATGATGTATATCGATTTTCACCAAGTAACGACCTCCTCAATAAAAGTATAAACCCTTTGTATTCTGAGAAGATTGGTAAAATGATTCAAAAACTTGTCCATAGTAACAGTATTATTCTAATTACTTGTTATGTTTGAAAGATTTTATCCGAATGAATTCGAAAGTTAGGCGATTTGAAATATTTTAAACCTATATTCGAATCTTAGAAACTATTTTAAGCGCTATTCGTTGATAACAATTTTATGTCTATTTTGTTCTCAAACTATTGTAAATCTTAACTTAAGAGTGATAATGAACGAATTTTCTGTTTCATAACAGTTTACAATATTAGAGTTGACTTTCAAAATGCGCTATGTGAAATAAAAAGTACTCACAAAATACAAACATGTAATAACAAATACGAGAAGTAACCTCATTTTTATAAAAGTTTTCGTACACTGAAGGAAATTCTCAAGATTCTTCTTATATATTAATTTATTTTTAGAAACAGGTTTGGCATTTCAATAGGAGAGGAAAAAACAAATCCGCAAAAGATTTCATTCTGTTTATACAACCGATTCACACCTACTGTGTTGGCAACATAAACACATCAAATATATGCTATCCGGATCGTTAATTCCTTTCGAATTTGATGTTTTTATTTGATCAACGCGTGATATATGAACTGCTTTGTTTGTATGTTTGTATTTACAGAGTAATTCATTTAAAAGTTAACGAATAATCCCAGTGGCTGCAAATAAACTGCTCAAACTCTAAACATACTGCATGAATGCCTTGAGGAATTATTCTGTTATTGAACATAACCAGAAAATGGAAGGAGGAAATAATGAAGCCAAATATCTATACTGGGAGTTCCATGTCAATAGCCCTATATTTATTCATTTTATTTATTTTCTTATTGTTTTTTCTTAACCCGCAATGACTGGAATTGGATGATTTTGTTTGGGGAACATCTTTTGATCTATATTTGAGGCTTTAACAAGCAGCCCTCTAAGAGTGGGCGCTTCAATTTCTCAAAATTGAACAGGGAAAAGGGGTCGAGCGATATCTCATTGGGTAGCTTTTGGAAGCTTTTCTACAACGGTGTATGAGGCCTTGAATATTTTGGCTATTTTAACCCGCAATGACTGGAATTGGATGATTTTGTTCGGGGAACATCTTTTGATCTATATTTGAGGCTTTAACAAGCAGCCCTTTAAGAGTGGGCGCTTCAATTTCTCAAAATTGAACAGGGAAAAGGGGTCGAGCGATATCTCATGGGTAGCTTTTGGAAGCTTTTCTACAACGGTGTATGAGGCCTTGAATATTTTGGCTATTTTGAAGATTATTGGAAAGACGAAAACAAATTAAATTACGTGCAATAACCAGTAAATTACCTTACCAGAGGTTTTAGAAGATAAGGAAGGTAAGTTTTGCTGTACTGGCTTTTTACAAACTACAGCAATTTTTAAAAAATTTCATTGTTTTATTTGAATTACACCGGTAGCTGCAGAAATTTGTTAACACATCGACAGTGTGCGCGCCAAATGACCTATTAACAGTATCTGGGAAACGGGTTTATTGATCAATTCCATATTTTGGGATCATAGAAGTGGATGGATACTGATCTACAATTTGCGATTGTTTTTCACAGTGGTACCAGTTCCGGTTATACCTGAAGCATCGACTACAACTTTGCTATTTCAAATTGCATGGTGCACTTTTATTGAAGAGCATCCTCTTTCAACCATCTTTTGTTATGATTTGTCCTATAACCACAGATTCTCCAGCTCGAAATAAGTCGATTTAGGCCAACTTACTTATATGAAAAGTTTCTTCGTTCGGCCGCTAGAGGTCGTCAAATACAAAGATTTTTTTCTTATTTTTCAAATAATTCGAGAACGACTCTACTGATAAAAACCATATTTGGTATGCGTAATCGGGTGCGTTATTCACGTTTTTTAAGTGATCCACTCAATGACCTTGTGGTTTACAAGTGTCCCTAAAACTCGAACGTGTTTTCAATCAACCATTATTTTTCAACTGTCTGCGTTTGAGCAAAACTGTTTCAGACATTGAGTATTTAGACTAATTATCAAACTTTTTTGTCTCTTGAGGAATTTTGAGTTGATGAGCGGTTCAATCATAAAAAACAGTTTTTCAATTTCATGATTTCATTTCTTCAACCACCTAGCAAGTCAAAAATATCACATTTGACAATGTCTGAAACAGTTTTGCTCAAACGGTGACAGTTGAAAAATTACGGTTGATTAAAAACACGTTCGAGTTTTTAGTGACACTTGTAAAACGTCAAGGTCATTGAGTGGATCACTAAAAAATGTGAATAACGCACCCGATTACCAAATATGGTTTCTATCGATCGAGTCGTTCTCGAATTATTTGAAAAATAAGAAAAAAATCTTTGGATTTGGCGACTTCTAGCGGCCAAACGAAAAAATTTTTCATATAGGTAAGTTGGCCTAAATCGACTTATTTCGAGCGGAACAATCTGTGGTATAACGTTGTACACGCAATTGACAGTTGTTATTGTTGGTTTTTCTAGAAAACATTTTAAGCTACAGGAAATATCGGATAATTCTTCACCTATTTAACAAAATAATGAGAAAAGGAAGAATGTCTTTATATTATCGTGAATGTCGGTAGTATATTCCACTCAACATCTATACCACAACGAGAAATGACGTAAAAATGTGTTCAGTTATTATTTTGTTGCCTTAAGTATTGATGCGTCGTTCATAATCCACTATTTGTAACAAACATTAGCTCGCTATTAAGGAGTGAATAAGTCAAGCGATATCGACACGGTAAACATCTAAATGGGTGTTCGGTAGATATTAAAAGGCGAAAGATGTTTCAATTCTTCTGTTGCTTTACCGAATACATTAATATTTTCATTTGGAAAATTTTGAACAATAAAATTCCATATAATGCTTGCGCCTGACCATACAGGTCATTCGCTGGTCTTTTTATAATATAGTTTATCTGATGGTATTTCGATTGTAGTAGAAATAATTATGTATTTTATGTGCACTAATACATACAAATAAGGGCGCTTTCATTCCAAAAAAAGTTAGGTGCAGAGATTCCTCTGTTAGCAATATAATTTTCTACACTGTGATGGAACATTTTTTAACCTGCTCCTTCTACTATATTTTACCATCCTACTTTTTTCATAAAAATGAACAGGGTATTTTTCGATATGTATCCCGAAATCAATTTTCAATAGTAAACTTGAAATTAACAGTAAAAAGCACTGAAACGTGGCTAAATCTACTGGAAAATTTGATTGAGAAAAATAGCTGACCAGAAAAAAAATTCTTGAAATATTGTTATATGCCGACGAAAAGTTGAATAGTATTGGTAGATGAAGAATCACCGATGTGTAGAACTGTTAGCAAGGAAGTGAAATATTAAAAAATGTGTTATAAAGGATATCTAATGCTTAGCAATTTACACTGCAATGATGAGGAAGCCAGGCAATATTTTCTAGTATCTTTTCACAAAATTTGATTTTTAAAGAGTAACTTCTTAGTCGGCAATTCGATAATTGATAAGTAGACGTGTTTTGTTATATGAGCGTCGTATACTTAGATCAAGAATATTATAAAGTGATAAGAACAAGAACACTGTGCCCACGTTTCAATGTCGTGAGCTTAAAGCCAATTTCGAATAATGTTCCATCTTACGAATGACCTTTGATAGTACTTCGATCGGTATTATTAAATTGTATAGTTTTTGCACTCGTGATGAATATGATTTAGACAGCTAAGAAACACAATATATTGCCCTACCTTACTACGATCAGAATAGTTGGGCTTACACTTGTAGTGAAATGAAGCCAACATTTTTAATAACATGATGTATTTAGACTGAAAAATTTTGCTCTTCTTCAAAGTTTATTACAGGGAATGACCATCGCGATCATTTGAACGTCCCTACATCGATTTGTTATACTGAGAGGTGAATTGTCAACTCGGTTTTAGATCCATTGAATTATATTCCTGTGCCATATCCAGGACTACTTGATATTTTCTTTCGAAAGCATGTTATGTAATAAAATTCACCTACCTAGCGTGCCCCATCAGTGGTCTATATGATTTGATTGTGTTAGATTTAGATTGAAGAGGAGAATCCAAAATATTTATAGCATTCGTTTCTATGTACAGCCTACCTATCGCAGCGATATGATGTTGAGTATTATTATGCTTTTGTCCTGTACTCCAGCTGCATACAAAATATGCATATGGTTCAATAATTCTTGAACAAATGGTATGTTGCTATGTAAAAGATTCGTGATTTAAATTTCAGATAACACTAATTTCCCCCTTATTTGCCAGATCTCCTTCCTACCAGCATCTCTTTCCTTACCTGTAAAAAAGTTTGAGAGGTAAACTCTCTCCGGAAGAGGAGGTAGAAGCAGTGATAGAGATAGAAGTGAAATAAATTTAGTGTCGGCTGATTAACAGACCTGCCATTGCGACTTAGTGGACTATTGTAACACATAATTTCATGTCCTCAATTTCACCAAAAAGTTCCATCCTTCTTGTAACGGCTATAAGCTTTATGGGTGAGAGCTTAATAAGCTGAGTTAGCTATAGTTTCTTAGATCTAAGTTACTCAGGCCTGATCTTTTCCTAGCTAGGTATTCGCACATGATGTGTATTGATTCCATCTCCTTCTCACGTAGTCTGCTTGAAGGATCCTCGATTAATTCTAACTTATTAAGGTGATTCCTGAGGCGAAAATGCCCCATTAATATGGCAATTAGAACTGTCAGGTCTAGCCTGGGGAGTTTAAGCCCGGCCTTGGCTCTCGCAGTGGAAGGTCTACTGATGGAATTCGAGTGTGTCTGAGACCTGTGAGGCTCAGCCAGTGCTCCTGTACATTTAACTCCAACCACCGATTATTTTCTGTCGTTTGTTGAGCGGCAAATGAGTCCGCCTTCTCATCGCCCTCAATGCCAGAGTGGCCTGGAACCTACATCGGACTGAGCCTATTTCTTTTTCCCAGTGTTGAACTACATTGATGCACAATAAGTGAGGTGCAGTTGTCAAATGCCAGCTTGGCTATCCGTGATGATTTTTATTGACCTACTTGTTAATCCTTCCACGAGCAGGAGGTTAGGTTAGTGGTCAATGTTGAATATTTCTGCTTGAGAAACAGTCGCAATCCTGTCAGGACAAATAGACTGTTCCTTATCAACACCTCCTCTATATACAGCTCCAACAACTCGGACAGTTTTGAAGCCGTCTATGAAGGCTTAGTTTCAAAAGCTTTTATTTTCTAGAGGAATTGCCGATTCGTTGTAATAAATGTTTCCAATTAAGAAAAGAATATGTTAAATATTAAAATGTTTTGACTATCAATCTTGTTCGCTTCTACAGTAGGCTGAAAATTTCTTAATAATTTGTGAAACAGAGCTATGAGTGGGTACTTCATACAAACCTCCAAGACAGCAATTTACCGGGTCGAATGTAAATACCATAGGGTAAAAGGTTTGAAATATTAAAATCTCAATTGATCCATAACAAATTTTATCATTTATATACATATCATTTTAAAATAATTTCAGATGTCTTATTAGGAGATCACAATTCTAAATATTAGATTGCTGATGCTTCTATAAAAATAAGAGAAATCTAGAGTATGTAAAATTTATAGTTGACTAAAGAGTATTTCAAGACGTTTGGGGAAATCCATCGTAGGATTCGCTTTGTCACAATACGCAACAGAATTTAGTTTTATTTCTTCGTATCTTCGATTCAACATGTTGGTTCCCTTGATTTGATGAAATTGGGTTGAACGTTTGTACGGTCAGCTCAATTTCTTTCGTTTCTTCGGCATCTGCAAAAAGGGAACAATTCATAAGTAAACATTACATTAACGTTAAAAACGAGTGAACAATTTAAAAGTGTAGTGCCAAACAAAAGTTTTACCTAAGGATGTATGACGGAATATCGTAGAGTGTTAGATATATGTAGAAAACTGAAATGTAGAAATTTGAAAAGCAACTAAAGGATCCTAGGAGCGTGAAAGTAGATGGTTGAAAGGAGTTGAAGCAGTTTCTTACAATTTCTGAATAAACGAGGCATTCTATGAAAAATGTCCACTACAGGGTGAGCAAATTTCGATGTTTTAGTACGGCAGCTACGTGAAATATTATAATTAGAGAGAAATGATCCATCCTTTCTCGATATCATTTTCAGGAACCAGTTCAGTTTATTAATTTTTCCGATACCTCTCCCCGTTTCCGAGTTATTTGAAATTTACCTCGAATTTTGGAAAAATCGACATTTCTCGG
This sequence comes from Cryptolaemus montrouzieri, assembly GCA_013387265.2. NCBI lineage: Eukaryota > Metazoa > Arthropoda > Insecta > Coleoptera > Coccinellidae > Cryptolaemus > Cryptolaemus montrouzieri. Next base: position 93,087,642 of record JABFTP020000021.1, on the reverse strand, counting down.
TTGCTATCGAAGTTACTTAAAAGTGGGTTTGACATTTACAGGCACTTTTTTGGGTGGAATTCAGTGGAGTAGAAAAAACATTTTTCAACATTTTCTGGTTATATTTCGAACATGTTTTTTCTAAACATGAACGTGTACTTTTTTTGACAAAAATATATAGGGTGCGTTATAACTTTCGCAATTTTAGAGCTAGATCATTCGTTCTTGCTTCATTAGAAAGCCAAAGAACTAGGTTTTTCAGAAATTGTATCGTATATATATTTCACTTCCGGTGAAATCCAATACCCACAATCCCCCGAATTATATTCGTTGATAAAACTTCATAAACCTAATTACCCTATTCGAGCTCTTGTTTCTTATGTAACGGCACCTCCTTTCAAACTTTTAAAATTCCTTAACGACTTGATAATAAAATTGCAATTTTAAATCTAAATTTTCGGTCAGAAATTCATACGAACTGATTGCCAATATCAAAGATACCACTATACCACCTAATTCCAAACTCATTTCTTTCGATGTTAAGAATCTATTTCCCCACATTCCTCCGAAAATACGTACTACTTAGTTGAAGAATTATTAGAAAAGAATCATGTCAATACTATCATTAAATCAGATATTCTTTCATTATTACAAATTTGTTTAGATCAAAATTATTTCCATTTCAATAACAAATATTATACTATTGAAGACGGCTTGATTAAGGGCAATCCGTTAAGTCCTTTGTTAGCAGAAATATTCGTGAATAAATTAGAGAAATTAATTCATAATCATCCACTCAGTAAATATTGTTTATACTGGTATCGCTATGTAGACGATATCATTATTTGCTTCACAGGAACAGATAGACAGTTAAAATTTTCGAAAATCATATTAAATTCATTACATTCAAAAATTGGATTCACAACTGAAATAGAAAGCAATAATTCGATACATTTCTTAGACGTAACCATTTCGAACGAAAATGGAAAACATGTTTTCGCAATTTACCATAAGCCGTCACATACAGATATTATAATACATAACTCGTCGTGTCATCCGTATCAACATAAAATGTCAGCATTCAATAGTTTCATTCATAGATTGATTAACATCCCGTTATCACCAGAAAATTTCAACAGAGAATTAAATTTGGTTAGCCAAAATAATGGTTACAATCCCAAACTAATAAATAATATTTTAAATAAAAACAAAGTAGAATCGCATTGAATGAAGTTTACCCTGTCGATAAATTGAAACAAAATTCAACACCTTAACCTACGTTGGCATTACAAGTGAGAAACTGAAATCATTCTTTAGTAGCAATAATTTCAACATAGCTTTCCAAACTAATAATAATTTAGGCAAATATATAAAAATAGTAAAACCAAACCAGGTAAAAACATTAAATCAGGTGTTAATAGATTGAATTGCAATGACTGTGATAATTTCTACATTGGTAGAACACATAGAAATTTTAATATTAGAATATTGGAACATAAACGCAGTTTTTCAAATGAAAAATCAGATTCAAATTACGCGAATCATCTCTTAGAAAATAATCACTCTCTCGACCCACAGTTTGAAATTTTGCATACAGATAATAAATATTGGAAAGTAGAGCTTCGGGAAACTTTAGAAATCAATAAATACAAACACTAAGGAAGACTCATCAATGATCAAGTCGATTTAAGCCCTTCACCTCTATTGAATCTCTTCGGGGAGCAATCTATTCCTTAATTTTATTGGATATACCTGTCATAAATAACCACTTAAGAAGAAGCAACCCAACAAGCTTTCAATTACTCGAGAACATTTATATTTATATTCTCATTCTTATTTTCTGTACATTTATTCGTCTGAAGAAGCTACGGTGTAGTGAAACGCGTTACGAAACGCAATTATAAAGTAAAATTCCTTAAAACACAGTACGTGTTTTTTATTATTAAATCAATATGGCTGACTCATTCGAAAATGAGCAATATTTCAAGATCGCGTTTTCTTTTCACTAAAAAATTCGAATGGGGCATTCAGTCGATAATTCATTCTTTCCTGAACAATTTGACTTATTGATCTTGAAAATATTTCAAGAATTAGTAAAAAAGTAGCGTGAAGAATTTTTTTCATTCTGATTTCCAGCTGAAATTCAAATATTTTTTTCACCTCATGGCGTTGGCACTCCTGAAGTTGTTGTGTTTTTCATGGTTTTCGTGGTCGTAATGAATCAACTGCGTAATTCAATCACTAGATTGAACGCTTCCCATCATTTTGAGTGGTCGAACTCGAATATTGATTCAGAATTGTGCTAATTGTCGTCAATAATATTTCTCTTCTTCACCATCATATGCACCTTCCGTTGTGAAACCTTTAAACATAGACTGCATGCATTAACTCTATGATAAACAAAAAATTATGAAATGTCATTGAGTTTCAGATGACATCTGGTTTGAAGTCGAATTTTATCTTGGTGTTGCTTGTTTTTGACGTTTGAAATTGTTAACAATGGTTTTAACAAAAGAGGATAAACGTTTCATTGAATGCTTATTGGTGCATGGCTATACTGTTAGGCAAATATTACGCCAATTTCCTGCCGCTAATTACTAGAGCAGTACAATCTATGATCTCGAGGAAAAATTTCGGACAACAGGGTCATTAGGAAGGAGATCAGGATGACAAATATCTCAGAAATGCCAACTGCGAGAATAATAATACGACATGGTTTTGTTTAACAAAATACATGAGTAAAAACATTCAACGAAAAGAATCGAGTAGAATTGAATATGACGTCCATTGACATCCACAACCATCTGCGCCCGTCTTCTCCAGTTCTCTATGGATCTCGAAATTACTTCTTGATCAAGATTGTTCCAACTTCCTTGAATTTTTTGCCTCAGCTCCTCACAATTATTGAAAATAATACCATTTTTATACACCATTTCTTCCAAATGACCCCACAGAAATTGTCGCACGGATTAAGATCGGAACAATTTGGGGGCCATTGTTTTAGATAATCCATAGTATAGTGACTAGTATGACATCTAGCTCCATCCTAAAATCAATTGAAATAGACTTCATTTAGATACATCTAATTTCTAATTTCGGATACCCTGTACACTGACGGCCAGTTGAGAGTAAGTAGCGTTTTTTTGTGTTATACTGGTTGTTCATTTCTTTGACAAACGTTGTCAGAAGAATATGGAAAAAATTGTAGCATTCCAAAAAAGATTTGAACCAATAAAATCATCCAAAAAACTACTCAATTTCTCAGCCGTTCATTTTCAGCTGGTGGCAACTGTACTTATTCATGTCATACGAAAAACAGCAATAATTCACCTGCATGAAAGTGAACTGAGGAGTTGACGCCTCAATAGTTGGTAACATATGATCGAGAATTATGTGACAATAATTAATTTTCCGAATCTAATCTTATGCCTATCTTATCTATAAAAATGATATTTAATTTAAAGTTCCTCGAAATACCGGCAGAGACCATTACATGCCTGGAAAATTTTTGTCTTTCCATTGACTTTCCCTTTGCAAACGAATTGAAGGCACATTCATTTTGATTTAATTCGTCGGACACATATTCTGTCATTCTGGCTGTGTTTTGGTGGGGCAACACTGAAAGTTTTTCGTTTGTGAACCAAATATTTTCAGTTTGTCTACGGATTCTGAATCTATTTAATAAATTTCTGCATCCCTCGAATCTGCGCTCTTTGACAGCTTGAGTCAATTGAAAATTATAGTGCCTCCGAAAATACTTAAGACCCAAATCGTGTCTTATTATTCTTCTCACAGAGGTTTTTGAGATTTGGCATCTCTGAGACATTTGGGAAACAGTCAAGTTGGTTCCTGGAGTTCTGATAGGACTGACTGCTAATGCAGAAATTCGCCGAATATTATCCTGAAATTGTCAATTGAGTTTGTAATACAAAAAATGTAGAGTTGATGCTTGAAACAGATTATGAAAAAGGCGAGTACCTGTTCTAACAGTTCTAGCTGCACCAGTACCTGGTCTTCTTCTTAATGACCCTGTTGTCCAAAATTTTTCCTCAAGATCATAGATTGTACTTCTTTTGTAATTAGGGGCTGGAAATTGGCGTAATATTTGCCTAGCAGTATAGCCACGCACGAATAAACATTCAATGAAAGGCTTATCCTCATTTGTTAAAACCACTGTTAACACTTTCAAACGTCAAAAATAAGCAACACCAAGATAAAATTCGAGTTCAAACCAGATGTCATCTAAAACTAGATGACATTTCATTATTTTTTGTTAATCATAGAGTTAATGCATGCAGTCTATGTTCAGAGGTTTCACAACGGGAGGTGCATATGATGGTGGAAAGAGAAACATTATTGACGACAATTGGCACAATTCTGAATCAATATTCGAGTTCGACCCCTCAAAATGATGGGAAATGTTCAATCTATTGATTGAATTACAGAGTTGATTCATTACGACCGTGAAAACTTTTTTAATGTGAGGGAAAAATTGTTAATATTTGAGGAAGTCGGCCATTTTGAATTCGAACAGAAAACACATTTTGGGTAGGTTTTAGTAAAATATGGTTCTTTGTCTTCTTGGAACATCCATGAAAAACACAACAACTTCAGGAGTGCCAACGCCATGAGGTGAAAAAAATATTTCGATTTCAGCTGAAAATCAGAATGAAAAAAATTCTTCACAATACTTTTTTACCAATTCTTGGAATATTTTGAAGATCAATATGTCAAATTACTCAGAAAAGGCTGAATTATCGACTGAATGCCCCATTCGAGTTTTTTAGTGAAAAGAAAACGTTTCAGCGATCTTAAAATATTGTCATTTTTGATTGAGTCAGCCATATTGGATTTGACCGGAAGTGAAATTTCGATACAATTTCTGAAAAACCTTGTACTTTGGCTTTCCAATGAAGCAAGAACGAATGATCTAGCTCTAAAATTGCGAAAGTTATAACGAAAAAAAACGTCTGGTTTTCTCTGGCGCACCCTATACAACAAATTTCTGTATTCGCGGCCATTTTTCAACCTGAAGTTGTCTGAATTTCACTGATTCCGAGATTGTCCATCAACAACTCTATGAGTGAAAACTACATTTGTTATGTCTTGTAAAAGACCTGAGTTGTTATTATGGTTTGATTAAATTCAAACCATTATAATGTGGCGTTGAAGGTTGAAAATTACATACGATTTTAGTTTGGTATATAATTTTTTTTTGAGTATCACATCGGTCAGTTTGTTTTATGTTCAAAGTTATTTCATTAAAAATTTGTTTAAATGCGTGTTCATTTAAGGCGCAGAATGAATTTCATAATTACAAAAATTTTGAAAAATTTGACACTATGCAATGCTATATTGAAAGTCGGTATGATTCAGCTGCAATGACAGAAAATATTTAACAGTTTAACAGTGAAAGCCTGATAAATCAATTTTCCAAAACTTGAAAGAAAATCTTCTCAATTGTGAACCGTTCAAATCAGTCCTACAAAATGCAAGTATTGCGATTTTTGCAGTAGGGGATTGAATTTCTGCAATTGGTATTCAGGAAAAATTCAGCCTAGACTTTTCAGAGAAGTTCTATGGACCGATGAAGTTTGCATCACCAGTGATGGGATATTTCATGGCCATAATGGGCATTTTTTGTCTGATGTTAATCTTCAGCGCCATATTGATGAGCAGCCAGCCCAATTCAATACAAAAAAGTGCCCGTAGATATCGGCGAATGACAATTTCCCGAGTATTGGGGAAATTTTAAATAACTCGATAACGGATAGAGATATCAGAAAAATTTGGTACCACTAAATCCTGAAAGAGACCGAGAGGGGGGGGGGGTTATAACTATAATATTTCACACAGCTGCTTTACTGAAGCATCGAAATTTTCAAACACTGTAGAAAAGGCGTAGATCCCCAAAAAATCTGCAATTTTAATAGGCTTATTTTTCCACAGAACCTCAACAGTTTTGAAAAAATGCGATTGAAAATATACATTTTTTTTCGAAAATTTAGGAGAGCTTTTTTTTATATCCATAATTCATTCTGGAAAAATTGTTTTCGCGTTTCGAAGCGAAACGGAAAATTTAAGGTAGTGCTATTTTTCGTTTTCAAATTGTAAAATGCAATTGTGAAATAAAAGACATAGTTATAATTCAAAAACTCGCTTGAAAAGGTAATAACTTTCGAATGATTGGAGATTGAACTTCCAATAATAGGCACAGAAAGATAACACTGATGTAGAACCTATCATCAGCTCAAAATGAAGAAGAGACAATTACCAATCTTGGATATGATGATGAAAGGCGAAACAACCGAATTTTAAATGATTTTTGTTTCATTATTATAAGTTAAACTTTTATTCTTCTAAATTTTTGTTATTTCTTTCATACGTTATAATTACTGCTATAATTTATATAATTTTATTTTGAAAAGTAAAGGTAGAAAACCGAAAAGGTGAATATCTCGCAAACCCCAAAATATTTTCTTCCAAAAAATTATTCAATATTTTCAAGTATAAAAATGGTTCTCAATTGATTTTGAGGTGATGAAAAAATTTCACTTATCTCTAAATGATCAAGCCAAAATTAGATAGCAAATAATTGCAAAGATGAACACAATGATCTAAAAATATTTTCGATTCAAAACATTCATTGAAGGGTCGAACTATTTTATGAGTGAATATTTTTCAATTTTTACATAGGTGTGAGTTGAAATATTTACCGTATTATGCAGATAGAATTAAATAAAGATTATTTTATGTAATACGTGCAAATTTCATGTTTTCAGTTAACAGCATTGAATGAAAGTTTGCATATAGTTTTCAGTATTTTATTGATACTCTAACTGACTATGTTGTTTAGATAAGCTCCACATTTTTGACTAGATATTTATCAAATTCTGCATGTCTATTTGATAAAATAAGGGGTACTGATAGTAGAATAATAAGAACATTAACCTGCAAACGCCTCAACTGGTTTGTCTATAGTGTCATGATCGATCCATGTTAGACCCATTTCGACCTTTTCCGCCAAATCTTGCCAGTTCTTTCGATTCTCCAGAGTCCCTTGATACAAGGGCTTAACCCAAGGAAAAGTATCCGACAAGACTTTGTACAGCGGCAGACATATAACATCTATGAAACCAACCTGCATTTGTGGCAATTCGTCTTTTCTTTCACGATCCATCATTGCCTGGAAGTTAATGATAAAAGGTGTATTATTTCATTAAAAAACTGATGAAATCCAACCTATTAAGCAATTTTTTATTAATTCAAACATTATTGAACAAAAAATTGAATTGTATGGATGCGATATTGATGGTAGGAGAATATTCTGCGCATTTGCAAACAATCGCATACAACCACCAGAATTTTATGAAATTATGTTGTGTGATATTGAACTCTGTTGTTTGTTGAAAGTTATGGATGCAGGAAAAGAGAAGTGTACACAGGAAACATTTTTCATTAAGTTAAGAATGCGCCGAATGATTTTCGAATATTTCGTCAGATAGAGAATTATGCGATAAAGCACTCAGTTATCACACAGCATACCAGATTCTCAGTACTATTCATATACTAATTGACAACAAATTGTGGAACATTGCCAACACATGAGTTTGAGCAATTTATTTTCAAGACTTTGAATTTCGTGTAATATATTGCATAACCCTTCAATATGGTCCATCTATGATCAACTAGAGTGCACTTCAAATATTGTACAATGATAGAGAAGTTCAAGTGATCATTGATTTGCTTTGACAAATTGACCAGAAACGAATAGTACGCGAATTTTGCCGATCTTTATAATCAAGAAACTCATCAGATTTCGTCAAAAGGAAGTATAGGTCACTTCAGAGATTCGGTTGGTGAATCTTTAATTAGCAATACATTTTACGCTGACATTAGGAACGATTGTTAGAGTAGAAGGTTTTCTTGTAGTTTTCAGTAAGAGGATTTTCCAAGATCAATATGCGGAAAGGTACTCACTATGGGTTGTTCCTTCAGTTGCATTTTTTCCAAATCTCCTTGGTCAAAAAATTCATCTGCCACTAGCTTTGCCACTCTGTGTTGCACTTCCCAAGGTTTAGCAATGGCACTTACATCACATGCTGTCATCATCATACCAGACAAAACTGAAAACGAAAGAAATTTAACAACATATTCCTTATATTCTTCACTTTTGTTGACACCTACGTTCCTTTTTATCATCGCTTTGCCAATCAAATTCACCATTTTCTATCAATTCTAAAAATTTGTTCCTTTTCTTAAAATACATTGCTAAATCAGTCGATAAAATTGCAGTTTCCACCAGTTTCATTACTTTCTTGTAATCGTATGGTGATAATGCCTATAAGAAAAGATAATAAATGTTAATATTATTTGCTTCAATCATTTTCAGAAATAGATAGTGAGTTCCACGAGTGTCCGAGAAACGAATAACGGGTACATCAATCAATTTCAATTTTGGGATTAAGGAAATGGATACTGATATAGAATTTGCAGTTATTTTCAGAGCGGTACCACTTCCGGTTATACCGGAAATCGACGACAACTTTGCTATTTCAAATGGCCTGGTCGACTCTTTAATTTATTTTATTGAAGGGCGTCCTTTTCAAGCAGGTAAGATTGTTAAGATTTTTGGGAAGTAGAGTCACATCTTTTCTGCTTAAAAAAATTGAATCAGATTTGAGTAAGATTATAACTTTTTATCATTTTAAGAGAAAAGTGTTTTTTTTAGAGTAACGTAGTTTTCGATGCCTTTTTATACGCTTTTTAAATACGGGGTTCTCAAAAATCACTTGTCATCTTAATAGAACTAAATTGATAAAAAGCATACTCACCTTTTTTTCTACTCTATTAGAACCGTATATTAAATTCCTATTTTATTGAAAATCTACTATTCCTTCGAAAATCAAATAATAAGGTCGTGGAACATACAAACAGATAGAGTGGTTTTAATTCTGATGCCAGTTTCTATGTTCATCAATGTTCTATGTATGGTTTTATGAATTTCGGATAGAGTTCGACGTTTGGAAATTATTTAAAGATAGCAATAATACTAATTTTTTGTGTATAGTTTTTCTGGTTAAATAAAATGGGAAATAAATACTCAAACGAGAATATTATTTATCATTAGTGGCCAATGTCAACGAATAATAAGTCGAATTTGGAGAAGATTCAACGAAAAGTACCCGAACGTACGACCAATTTCCAGAAATCGATCTAGGAAATTACAATCTAGTTTTGTCACTTATGAAATACAAAAAACTGAAATGACTAGCGTTCGTTCACGATGAAGATATCGTTTTGACGACATGAATCATGAAACAAAATTTCTAACATTCTAACATGAAAAATAAAGTTTTGAAAAACAATCATATTTTATTCAACAAAAACTTTTTACAAACGAAATTTGTTAAATTTTGAAATAAATTCATTATTTTTCTAAAAAATTGCCGGTTTTTAATAAAATCGCGAATAGAATGGAAACGATACATTCTAGCTATATATATTAGAATACTAATTTACAGTATGGCTCTAATAAAGTGGAAAAAGTAGGTATTCGTATTTAAACAACACGTTTTTTGACGATTTAGTTTTATGGACAAGTGATTTTTGGGCACTCTAAAACTAAGAAAAAGTTTCAATTTTTGCGGGCGATAAAGATGACACTATAATTCGGAAATTTGGATGAAAAATTAATAGCTCAATGGTGGTTAGGCTAAATAGAGCAAATTTAAGCAAAATATTCTTCAAAAAGGATGGCCTCAATTAAAAAAAAATTGAAAAGTACACTATGCCATTTGAAATAGCAAAGTAGTGGTAGATGTCCTGTATATCCGGAAGTAATACCGCTCGTAAAATAATTTCAAATTATAGATCAGTATCTATTTATTCTCATCTCAAAATTTGAAATAGATCTATAGGAACATTTTTTCTATTGAAATCTGACATATGAGAGGTTGATAATACCACAAGAAACATGAGCCATAATATTATATCATAAGAATTTCTAGAAGGTTATTTCGTTTATTTCGACGAAGATGTATGAACAATGTTCGATTTTCACTATATTTCTATAAATAGCAAGATTCCATGGTAGTAACAATTACTATCATCACTGGCTAATACATTTAAATTAGTCATCTTTGACGCCAACTGAAGCAAAAGTTCTGCTGTGTGAAAATAAATGTGGAAGCCCTATTGAAATGGATCGAATCTTATCTATCGAATAGAATACAATATGTTGCACTCAATGGCGCTCATTCCGGTTTTATTTGTGTTATATCTGGTGTGCCCCAAGGGTCGCATCTGGACCCACTGCTATTTTCTATCTACATAAATGACATTTCGGAATGATTTCTATGCCGACGATCTCAGAGTTTATAGTGACATTCGGTCCCATGAGGATATTGTGCTATTTCAGAGAGATCTGGACAGACTTTTCTCTTTTTGTCAGCCAGGTATTTTTCATTAAACATTATAAAATGCAAACATATAACTTCTACAAAAAACATAAATGTCTTTAATGTTTTTTTTTCTGTTAATGGGTTTGTAATTGCGAGGGTAGACCGGATAAAGGACCTCGGTATATATCTCTATTCCAAACTGTTTTTCGTGGATTATATCGTGTCAAAGGCTTTCAAAATTTCGGGATTCATTCTTAGAATAACCAGAAGTTCATAGATCCGAGATCTATGAAACAATTGTACTTTTCGTTGGTTAGAAGTAATTTGGAATATTGTGTGCCTGTTTGGTCTCCTCACTGTCACAAGTACATTGACAGCATTGAGCGGTTCAGAAAAAATTTTTCAAAAATTTCAACTTCTCCATTCCAAAACAAGATTATAGTTTGAGTTTGCGTCGTCATAAAATTTTAAGCCTGGAGCAGAGAAGAGTGCTTTTCGACACAGTTTTCCTTTATTGAATATTAAATAATTCTTTCAATTATCAACTATCTCACTTTCAGCGTTTGAATTTATCCTAATCGTCGCAATGCACTCTTCTATGAACCAAGGGCACGTACTAGTTTGTTTTATCATTCTATGTTCTTGAGAATTATGCGTTTATATAAGTGGCATATTGCCGGCATTGACATTTTTCATGTATCTTTTTCATCGTTCAGAAATGCAGTTATCACATAACTTATTAGATCTGAGTCAGCATGATCTTCGAATTTTGCTTATTCTCACGAAAATTTCTGATTTTTTTGTATTTTTCAATAGTTCATTTGTTTCACTAGAAGTTTTTTTGACTTGATTTTTGCTTCATTAAAGTTACTTATAGTTAATATTTCTTAAGACATGTTTCACATTAGTAAACTTTTCTTGTTATAAATTTTGTGAACCCCTATAATTGGGTCTTTCCTGTTGGAGTTCCTCTGTTTCATTGAATAAATAAATAAAATAAAATAATCCATCAGTAATTTATATACAGGGTGCGAAACGAACACGAAACAAAGTCAATAACTGTAAAGCTATCACTTTACGCTCAAAATGCAGAAACAGATTCATTTTCACTTGAAGGGAGACATTTTTCAGCATAAGATGTTTGAATAATATCAATATCCTGCCTTTACGGCAGGAGTCTCCACCCCTCAATTTCTTGAATGAGGAAAGGGGATGAGCGACTCTATTGAAAAAGTGATTTTAATTGTTATATTCGGAATATTGATCTGCAAACGGTGGCTTTTTAAACTTCATCCCCTAAATCAAGGGTGCAACCTTCTTAAGTTTATGAACATCTAAATAGCTTTTATATTTTGACAGGTACTAAAAATATAGATCAATTTTCTTTTATTGAAAAATAATTCTATTATTTCAACCTTTTCTGCGACAGAGAGATCATCGTTTTGGATGCACCACCTCAAGCAGATATTTTTCAGAGAGAAAAATTTGTCTTGATCAGTAGTGAATACAGGAGGGGCTGATAAGGGTGTCTCATTGCAAAAAATTTTGGGAAAAATTCGGTCAAATTCAAAATGTAAACACAGTAATGTAGAAGGTTGGAAAAACTTTTTGAAAAATTGCGCTAAACCAGATAAATGCTCCACTCCAAATCGAAATGTGCTTGTTTCTAATTTTCATTGAAAACTGAAAAACCTCACTGACTTTCTTGTTGAAAAACTTGAGGCATTTCTGCTGTAAAGCTAAATGTTATAGATAAGTACTTGATGCTAAAAGATGACTCCCATCAACGAAAATCGGCCTAGTTTTCCAGTAATTGAGTCTTTACATTACTAAATCGTATTGAAACTGGAAAGTTATTCGCATTAAAACTGAAAAGATTTCTGGCAAAGTACATTTATTTCGTTTTGTTTCATTTGGGAAGGACTTCCTTTCGACAATAATTCGATATAAAGGTTTTTAAAAATTGAAAGAGAAAATTTTGAATTCAAAAAAAGCTGAAACACTTTTTTCTGTGGAGATTTTTGTATGATCTTGAAGGTATGACTTTCCATTCTTCTGTCGGTTATTATCTATCCATTATATTCAGAAAAAATTCAGGGAAAATCGCAAAAGGAATTCGGAGAAAACAGAAAAACTGCAGAAACCCATTACAAACGAAAGTGACGATTTGCTTCCTAAATTAATTTTTGTCTTGTCCATTCAAATCCGGAAATTCATTGAAATATGGACGGGACAAAGTCTGTTGGATCAGCTAGTATGATTATGAAGTCCCAGAATAAGACACCAAGATATGCTGAGATATTCATAATGACAAAAAAAGCTGAACTTCAAACGATACAATCTGTTTCTTTTAGCAGTTCTTGATGAAATTCCGGAAATTTTGATTTCTCTCAAGAAAGAATGTTTCGTTTTTCGGTTGCGGCTGTCATGCGATAGGGGTGAACTCCCCATAAAAGTCATTATCCTCTAACTTGGAACTCAATTGAATTTTATAACTTTCGAATTTCTCAAGCTTTTCTATATGAATTTTTATTTTAAAGGGCAGCCTTTTTCCAGCATGTTTTGTTAAGATTTGTGGGAAGTATAGTGTTTATTTCATTGCCAAAAAAAATGACTCAGTTTTGAGTAAGATCGTAACTTTTTTCAGTTTTACGAAAAAATTGATTTTCGAGGGTAACATACTTTCCGATGCATTTTTATAAACAAGGTACTCAAAAAATGACTTGTCAACTCAATATAAAAATATATTCTTGGAACATGTCTGAAAATAGAACAGTGACAGCTTGTTTAGACACAGACAAACTTTATGGGCGAAAGGAGAAAGCTTCATCTTAATTTTCGATAGATTTTGTATTTTCATATTTCTCTTTTATTGAAATAACAAGAGGTTAAAATTGGAATGAACTTTCAAAGCATATGCAGATATGCAATGAATGTTCGAACTATTTTGTGAGGATTTTCGTGCTAGAACATTTTTTTCGGAATGATTCCGATCGTAGATTCCATATTCCATAAATTCCATCTATTCTGATACCAACTCTTTTTCAATCATTCCTCTATCCTAAGAGGCAGCCACTACTCTCAGTATAGTCCTGACGGGTAGTTTGTATGCAGCTGTGCACGCTCTATACTTATTAAGACCCCCTGTTACAGCGGATGTTCTCAAGACAATTTACTATGTTAATTCTCATTGTTTTCTATTATATGGAATAATCTTTTGAGGAAACTCAGTATCCTCAAAACAAATATTCCCGACACAGAAACTTGCCTTGAGAACTATGCACCAAACGGCTTATACATATTCAAGTGCCTCATGTACCTGCATCAGAGTGGTGAGTACTTCCGCATTTTCGAAAATGCACCAGGCGTATATATCCTTACTTCTATCCTTTATTATGCTTCCTTAGTTTTACACGAAATAATGTTAATTTTACGTGTCTGAAATAATAGAACTTTCCACCAAAGAATATTCAGTCGATCTATGATAAAATAATATTCAGAAACAGATTATCAAAGTTCATTTCAGAGTATGAACCATGCAATGTGGATGATTACTTGGTCTATTGAAAGTGTTTTAAAGGATGTTCATTGTTTCTCTTTCAATACACTCTAATGGTTGATATTGTTTCAGATGCGTTTTACTTTATACATTGTGATGTACATGTGAAAATTTTTTGAATGAATGTATTTGATTTGATTTGAAGAATAATTATGGGCACAGGTTCGTACATGTAAATCGCTGATTAAGGTAAACTGATAGGTAATCTTTTCAGTATTATATGGTGACTCAATTCATTTCGTTTTTCATAACACGTTAGGTGCATTCAAGAAAAATTGAAGTAACTCAGGTCGTTCTAGGACCGAATCTAAAGTTATTCTAAAGAAAATCGTTTTAGAAGCGGTTGTTGAGAAGCCTTCTACCAGTTCTCGAAAGGTATTAATTCAATTCAATTCATATAAAAGTACAATTACTTCACCCTTATCTAGAGTAAAAAGTTCAAGTGCTCTCAGAAGATTGCATTTTTCAAATTTGTTTCTAAACTAACATGAACCTTTGTTGTGTGTTACCAATTCAGATAATTTATATTTTTGGGCTGATAAAAACCCCCATATCATGATTCAAACTGTTTGAACTCAATGTATGGGCCGGATATGTTGGTCCATGTGTCTGCCACATGGTGTGAATGGTGAATTTTATTTGGCATTTTCACAAAACTTACCAGAACTTTTGCGAGAGGTTCCTCTGGCAAAACATTTGGTTTATGCACGATGGTGCTCCATTTAAGCTAGGCGGTTAGAAAACATCTCAAAATGACCTACCTTGATCAAAAGATAGATCGAGAAGGACCTATCGCATGGTCATCTAGGTCACTTGACCTGAATACTCTTGATTTTAATTACTGAGAACTCCCTTATTTCCTAAATTATGCTGTCCCCATTACAAATAAAGAAGAGCGAGAACAATACTTTATTCTAATTTAATAAAGAATAACCGTCGAAATCAAATAAGTGTACAATGATCCTTTGTTGTAAGAGCCCAAAAATACATCAGTGTAGCATCATAGCAACCTCGAAAAAATTGCGATAGGTAATGCTCCCAATAATAATATTGTTATTCCATATTGAAATTCCAGTGTACTGAAGGTAGACTCTAATCCGATCGAACAATTACTAATTTAGAAATTTTCCAATTTTCCATTTGCTTTTCTGAATAATTAATTGTTTTCAATTGATATTTGAGTATGATCACTCTGACTTTCCATACAGGATTTTGCGGCACATAGAAGCTTTGAGTCAAGTTTACTTGTTACTGGTACATATAACAAGAATATCTTTTTGAAGGAATATGAAAATTTAATCAGATGTAGAGATATTTCTCCCTCTTAACAAATTAGACTCACTTCTAGGTCATACTGGAATACGAAAAATACTGCACTGTGGAATTTAATTCTCATTGAAATTCTCAAAATTTCACCAGAAATTGTTTCAATTCAACTTTGGGGTGAATATTTCAGCGAAAGGGGTCATAGGAAAGAATGTAAGATATAAAAGTAGCATTATTTTGAGGGATTATGAGAGATTCCAAGAAATTGCTACCTATAATAAAAAAAAACAAGTACTGTGTTTTAAGAATTTTACTTAATAATTGCGATTCGTAACGCGTTTCACTACACCGTAGCTTCTTCAGACGAATGAATGTACAGAAATAAGAATGAGAATATAAATATAAATGTTCTTGAGTAATTAAGAGCTTATTGGGTTGCTTCTTCTTAAGTAGATTGCTTATTTCAATGACAGGTATATCGAATGAAATTGAGTGTTTGTATAGATTTCTAAAGTTTCCCAAAGATCTTTCTTCCAATATTTATTATCTGTATGCAAAATTTCAAACTGTGGGTCGAAAGAGTGATTATCTTCTAAGAGATGATTCTCGTAATTTGAATCTGATTTTTATTTGAAAAACTGCGTATATGTTCCGATATTCTAATATTAAAATTTCTATGTGTTCTACCAATGTAGAAATTATCACAGTCATTGCAATTCAATCTTTAAACACCTGATTTATTGATTTTACCTGGTTTGGTTTTATTATTTTTTATATATTTGCCTAAATTTTTATTAGTTTGAAAAGCTATGTTGAAATTATTGCTACTCAAGAATGATTTCAGTTTCTCTCTTGTAATGACAACGTAAGTTAAGGTGTTGAATTTTTGTTTCAATTTATCGACAGGGTAAACTTCATTCAATGCGATTCTACTTTGTTTTTATTTAAAATATTATTTATTAGTTCGGGATTGTAACCATTATGTTTGGCTATTTGTTTAATCAAATTTAATTCTTTGTTGAAATTTTCTGCTGATAACGGGATGTTAATCAATCTATGAATAAAACTATTGAATGCTGACATTTTATGTTGATACGGATGACACGACGAGTTATGTATTATAATATCTGTATGTGACGGCTTATAGTAAATTGCGAAAACATATTTTCCATTTTCATTCGAAATTGTTACGTCTAAGAAATTTATCGAATTATTGCTTTCTATTTCGGTTGTGAATCAATTTTTGAATGTAATGAATTTATATGATTTTCGAAATTTTTAACTGTCTATCTGTTCCTGTGAAGCAAATAATGATATCGTCTACATAGCGATACCAGTATAAACAATATTTACTGAGTGGATGATTATGAATTAATTTCTCTAAATTAATCATGAATATTTCTGCTAACAAAGGACTTAACGGATTGCCCATAATCAAGCCGTCTTCAATAGTATAATATTTGTTATTGAAATGGAAATAATTTTGATCTAAACAAATTTGTAATAATGAAGAATATCTGATTTAATGATAGTATTGACATGATTCTTTTCTAATAATTCTTCAACTAAGTAATACGTATCTTTCGGAGGAATGTTTGGGAAATAGATTCTTAACATCGAAGATACGTATTACTTGGTAGAACATTGAAATTTTAATATTAGAATATTAAAATGAATAAAATTTTTCAAATAAAAATCAGATTCAAATTAAATCACAGTTTGAAATTTTGCATACAGATAATAAATATTGGAAGGTAGATCTTTGGGAAACTTTAGAAATCAATAAATACAAACACTCAGGTAGACTCATCAATGAACAAGTCGATTTAAGCCCTTCACCTCTAGTGAATCTCTTCGGGGAGCAATCTATTCCTTAATTTTATTGGTTATACCTGTCATAAATAACCACTTAAGAAGAAGCAACCCAATAAGCTTTTAATTGCTCAAGAACATTTATATTTATATTCTTATTCTTATTTTCTGTACATTTATTCGTCTGAAGAAGCTACGGTGTAGTGAAACGCGTTACGAATCGCAATTATTAAGTGAAATTCCTTAAAACACAGTACTTGTTTTTGTCAATTATTGATAATGGAATTTCACCAAGTAAAAGCCTCCCAAATTCAAAAATTGCTACCTCATTATAGGACGCACTGCATAGAATTCTCCTTGCGGCGTTGGTAGTTTTCTAATGACTAGCATTCATTAAGGTGATAAGATATTGTTTATGTCCAAATAAGCCACTGCTCTTGACGATGAAGGAGGATTGCGGGGCTGATAAAGTGTTCTTGGCTCCATTGAGAGTGACAAGTCTGGAGAATTACATACAAATACTATCGAATTCGTCAGTATGGAACCTCGAAAGTTCGGAATAGTTGAATATAGTCGACTATCTAGATTTGTAAACAATTCTTACATTAAAGTCTTTATGAAAACTTATACAGATAGCAGCTAGTTGGCTCTAAGAAAATTCTTGAGGTAGAGAAATCCCAAGTCGTAAGATATCATCAAAAACTGAGCGAGTTCTTTAGTTTGTATCTTCAAAAGCACCTATTCAACAACTATGTCATAATTTGTTGATTACAAAATCAACAATTGAATACGATCAACCATTTAAAATGCTTTCTTCTTAAATGCATTGTTTGAACTTACTTAAAGAGATTGCCAAGTCATCATAATTATTATGGAGATAAAGATGTCCTTTTAAATGTTCATAGGTGATTTAGTTGATAGTAATTCATTCATTAGAAAGTTGGTGCTTTTTCTGAGATCTCATTACTTTTTGTGATATACTTCGAGAGACGTTCAGTAAGAATATTATGTGCACTTGTGTTTCATAGGTAAAAAACCCACCTACTTGAAATATATTATTGCTGTCGGTATTCAGGATCATGACGCACTGATCGAAGTGATGATGCTCCATAGTACTCGTTGTATATAGGATTGCCAGCGGAGATTCTGTTTTTGTTTGGAAAGCATTGTTTGTTCCTCGATGATCTAGATCGTGACAAAGACAAGCTACTAGGAGGCCCAGTATCTCTAAGTCATTCATAAATCTTTCCATTTTTCCAGTTTTGAACATCGCAAACATAGTCTGTGTGACGTTCAAGGCATGCCTCCAATTATGATATTTTACTGGTCGGTAGTTTTTTTTGACGCTCAGAACCCATCTACAAAGTACCTGAAAAAACATGCATTAATTGCATCATTCCAATGGCTATTACGAGAGAATATCAATTAGAAGTTGGAAAGATAGATTTGTATACTGCTTTGAGTCATTTTATGAACTTATTTTGAAAGAGATCAAGAACTTTCAGAGGAGATGCTCTTGGTACTGATATAGTTTTGAGAACTAGAAATATGCCAGTATTGTTTTCGAAATAATCAAGTCTGCATAGGAACAATGATACATAGTTGAAAGATTTCAGAAGAACCGAGGGAGAACATACTTATGTTTTACTGGGGTTTTTCGATTCCAATGGTATAGTGATTCAAGATTTGATGTACAAGTGGTGTTCAAAGGAAGAGTACACCTCATGGTACTTGTACAGCGGAGAGGCATATATTCACAGGTAGAATCTGTACGTGAATAACTGGGAAATTTTCCTAAAGACTGACTACTACTACTACTTATTCCAACTGTTCTTAAAGCGCATTGTCAGTGGATATGTGGAGGAATTATATTGTAGAGTACATGAAATCTGAAAATTGCGTTGAGTTAATGGTCATATAATTGTCATAGCATAATTCAATAAGGAATGAATTCTACTCGTATGAGCACTATTTGACTAGATATAACAATGCTAATTTTTGTACAGTGTCGTTTCTTGTTTTCTACTGTTGACTCAGTTCATTGATGTGGGATTTATAGTCTGTAAGTTATCCAGTGCGCCATCAAGAAATTTAAGAAAGAAATTATGATTATGAATTAAGAATCATTAAAAATACTTCAATTGCCTTTCTTTTGGTGGTCATTCAGATGAGGATAATACCATATGCCTGTTTTCGAAGGATTAGGGTCCCTGAGGAACTTTCTCAGAATATTAAGATCGGTAGACAAAACTTGTTCAATGGTGTTGTAGCTAACGTGATAAAAATATAGAGTAATATCATCGGCATGCATGAACGATATATTAAAAATGTCTCTTAGGTTGAATCGAGAAATGGATATAAGTGAATTTATGTGACAAAAAAAAATTTAACGTAGCACGATATTGTTTGAACAAATGTTCAATTGGTTTCGACATTCTATGTTTAGGAGAAGATATTTGTAAGGAGCAGTTTTGAAAATGCTTAGGTACCAAATTGTGAAAAAATCTCGTGGCCTATAATTCTATTGGGAGCAGAGGCCACGGTTTCTATGAGAAAGGTCCTTTTTTCGGCCATTCCACATGTTTTAGGTAGATGAGTCGTCCCCTACTTTTGGCGAGAGCTGGCGTCGTCATTCCTATGAAGAAGTGTAGATTGCTTTTGATTGGCGAGCCTACATCTCAATTTCATTTCTTTTAAATTCGTGAATGTATTTTTCAGCCGTGAAGGCTGAATTTGCCAGTTGAAGGAAAAAGCTAGATCCAAAGAAAGTTCGGTCTGTTTCCCTTTCGCTAAGTAATCGGCTCTACGATTTCCGATGAACTGCGATTCTTTGATGCACATCATCATGACTATGTTATCTGATAAAGCGTTATTGTATAGGCTTTGAAGATTCTCATGACTTGTCCAAAGCTAGTGATGATTATTTATCCAAAAGAATATGTACATCTCTACCTGTTATCATCTTTGGCTAATTTTGTAGATATATTGATACCCATCAGTTTATTTGTAATTACTGGACTATTTACCTGTAGCTCATTCGATGTTAACGTTATAATATCTAATATGTATTTTATCGAGGTGCCACATCTGCTTGATCTCAATAGCAAGGTCTGTGGACTTTTTCTCCTGGAACTTGTTCAGCACGTTGTTATTATTCGGTATGACGACATCCACCAGCATTGCTGTTCTGGCTCTCTTATCATACACCACTATGTCCGGCCTATTATTCATCACCATTCTGTCAGTGATAACAGGCCTATCGTAGTATAATCTGTAATATGACTGGGATGTATCCAGAGGTCCGTACGTGTGCAAGACTCTGGTGGATAATGTTACATACTAGATTATGCCTGTGAAGATAGTCCGTATTAGCCAGTTGTTCGCATCTGGACGTAATATGCTGTATAGTCTCCGATATTATATATATCTCCTTTCATCAACCATTTGTTGGAAGCTTCTTTGTCGATGTATGGTTGATTAATCCCATGGTGATGTCATCCATGCAATTCCTTTCTTGACCATTGCTCTTGTTTTTCAGTATCTGATAGGAATGGTATATTCAGCAGGTCATCACTGCTAGCAAGATTTAGAGGTGTATATCCCTTATCAGCCAACGATACTACTCTGTGGAGGTCAGAAGTGCGAGCTTTTGCAGAGAAGAATTCTCTGAGATGTTTGATCTGTTTGGTATGTAAGTTGACAACATCTATCAATCCGCGTCCTCCTTATTTACGCTTTAAAGTTGTTCTTATCACAGACGATTTTGGATGGTGATTATTGTATTTTGTCAGCATCGTTCGGGTTTGCTTTTGAATATCATCCAATTCTGTCTTAGTCCATCTGATTATTCCAAATGAGTAAAGCAACTCTGGAATGACGTAGGTGTTAATAGCGTTGACTAGATTCCCCGAGTTCAACATTGACTTCAGCACAGTCTTCAAACGCTGAGTGTACTCTGAACGAATCTTCTACTTTGACTGTTTTTGGTCTAGCAATCTGGCTTGTTGGTATCCCAGATATTTGTACGTTTCGCCAACTTTCATACACTGTATAAAAAAAATTAAAAAAAATTTGGGAGTTGTTTCACCATCTATGACTTTTCCTCTTTGAATGTTCAGGGTTTCACATTTTTCAATCCCGAATTTCATATGAACATCTTCCGAAAACTAACTGACAACTCTCAGCAGATCATCCAATTGCTTTTTGTTCGAAGCATATAATTTGATGTCATCCATATATAGCAGGTGGGAGATTGTGTGATAGTTTCTATCTGCTTTTATCCAAAATCCGTATCCTGTTCTATTGAGCATTGAAGACAATAGGTTCATAGCCAAACAGAACCATAGTGGACTCAAAGAGTCTCCTTGAAAAATTCCACGATGTATGGGTATCGAGTAGGTTTTAATTGACTTATTGTTCATGTTGACCTGCAGGGACGTGCGCCAGTGTGGCATTGTTGTCTTCAAGAATTCTACCAGGACTGGATGAATTTTGTATATCTGTAATACTTCGACAAGCCAAGAATATATTGTTGTCATCAAGGTGTTGGTATATTCGATTGGATATGCATGAGGTGAGTATTTTATATAGCGTTGGCAGACAAGTGATTGGTCTATACTATTATTATTATTATTATATAGTGGTCACCGCAAAACATCTTTTTTGAGAAGTGCTCCCGGAGATCAGCTATAGCTCCTTTCCAAATGGATATTTTTACTAATACTAAGTCTTAAAATACAGTTTAAAAATACCATGATATGTGTACAAATTTTTGGAGTAATAAATTCAAAAGTTTTCTCATAAAAAATTCTGGAAATTCCGCTTTTTTTCGGCCTTCTAACTGTATATAACCCCTTAACGTCGATACAAGGCCCGGTGCACCAAAAACAGTGGTCACACACGAAGAAATTGATGCTGTGCGTCAGATCATCAAAAAAGATTGGCGTGCAACATTGTGGATTTAAAAATCCTCAATACAAAAAATTTTCCACGTAGAAGTGCATGTGAAAAAATCTCCCGTTGGTTAATGCATCTGTTGATGAATTTCAGATTCTTTAATACGAGCCAGAAAATTAGCTGAAATCTTCTGTTTGGGTGTTCCAAAGGGAAAAAAACTGACAATAGTTCGTGGCCGAAATGCCTCTAAAAAGATGATCGCAACGTTTGTTTCAAAAACAGGTCATGTGACAACAATTTCTTCTTAAGATCAAAGAACCGTTACTGCCGATTGGTACACATCCATTTATTTACCGCAAGTACTTAGTGAGCTTCGAGAATCCAACCCCGAACGGCGAATCATTCTTCATTAAGAACAAGACAAGTTCGCACACAGCTTGGAAAACAATTTATTCATTTATTTATTAAACTTTAATACATCATAATTTACATTATATGTGTATAAAGCTGAACGGGAAACCCCCAATCCATCCTAATATCGAATAAAAAATACATAAAATTAATTTCAAATATTGAACAAAACATAACTTTACATAAAACAGCATCAGAAATTTTCAATGACAATCCATAAGACGCGAAATGAAAACAAGCAATCAACAACGAAAACATGAATGCCACCGCTACAAAAGGAGTTCCAATCGCCTTTTCAGTGAACGCAGCGAAACGGCAAAGAGATCAACCTGAGTGTGTATTTTGTACGCAATAGCAACCGAGCGATTTGTGAAGAAGTTCCTTGAGTAATTCGTTCGGCAAATTCTTTCCCTATACAATGGTGTAAACCTAGTTATTCCAATTGGAACATTGAAGTTGAATAATGTTAATAGTTTAGGACAATCTAACAGACCATTAAGAATTTTATATAAGAGACACACATAAGAAATGCTTCTTCTACATTTGAGTGATTTTAAGTTATATCATATAACATCTTCGCTGCACCCTTTCCAGGCAATCTATGGAAACTGAGGTATGTGGGGACCAAACCATGCATCATCATCATATTCCACCACCGAACGTACCAAGGAACAGTATAGCAGCTTCAGAACATCGGGAGAGAAATCGTCAGTGTTACGCAGCACAAAACCAATCATTTGAAATGCCTTCTTTGTAACATTTGTTATGTGTTCATTAAAATTCAGATCTTCATCGAGTGTGGTCCCCAGATCCCTGACTGAGCTGACGCGGGCCAAAATCTGCCCTTCAACATCATACCGATATTCAATTCTCTCTTTGCACCGTGTATATGTGATAACAGAGCACTTGCTAAGGTTGAGATAGAGATGGTTCTGTTCCGTCCACTCATAAAGACTGTTTAACTGACTCTGCAGATACTCAGCATCAGAAATACTTTTAACAATCGAATAAACATTCATATCATCGGAAAAGAGAAGGAAATCAGTTGACAAAATTCGTCCAACGTCGTTAACAAAGATGTTAAATAGAAAAGGCCCAATGTGAGATCCCTGGGGAACACCGGAACTCCCACAAATCTCTTTTGAATAAATGTTTTTGTACCGAACTATCTGCTTCCGGCAGTATAGAAAACTACGAATCCATTCCAGTAATGACCCCTTATCCCGACTGTGAAAAGTTTACCAATAAGCAGATTTTGGTTCACTTTAACAAACGCCTTGGTATATATGGAGTCGAGCTAGTATCCCTCATCGAAGCATTTCACAATATCACTGGTGAAGAGAAGTAAATTAGACATTGTGGAGCGTTGCTTACGGAACCTATGTTGTCCTTTTATGATAACTGCACTCAAATAATTTGGGAAACGCAGATTGAATGCATATTCCTCTATAGTTGGAAACAACTGATTTATCGCCTGATTTGAATATGGGAACCGAAAAACTCAACTTCCAAAATGATAGGAAAACCCCTCTTCTCAACCTCAAATTATAAAGGTCGCATATCGGACCAACCAAAGTGAAAATACATTTCTTCAAGATAAAAGTTGGGATTCCATCGGGTCCAACTGATGTTTTGAGCTTTGATCCACTTATCAACTCAAAAATTTCGCTTTGTGTGAACTGTATTGACGATAAATCCACCACATTATCATATACAAAATAAGGTGGCACGACATACCCCTTACTATACACTTTAGAGAAAAAATCAGCAAAATAATTAACTATTTCACCTCCGTCTGATGAGGTTACACCTCTGTACTCCATGGTATTCGGTAATTCATGCGAATACTTCTTGTGATTGATATATCTCCAAAAGCTTTGGGGACTCGACCGAATATCTGCATCAACAGAATATACCTAGAATACAAACAAGATTCAAGCTCATGATAACTAGCTCTAAGCTCCCTGAATCTTAAATAGTTCTTACGAGATCCCGTCCTCCTATACTGCCTATGAGCTGTATTTTTATGTCGCACCATATGTATAAGCTCTGAATTAAACCATTTTGGATATCTACTAGGTGTAAAAGTCTTTAGAGGTATGAATCGATACATTGCCTTGTACACATTATTATAAAACTTACATACTATCCCCAATTGAATATTTAATGCAAGAAAACAGCGTGGTCAAAGGTTTCAGTCTCCAGAAGATTCTGTTGATAGCTTGCAAAAGGCAATTTTGAATATAGAAGCAAACGATTGAAATAATTGCTTCCAGATTTGGTTCGAACGAATGCATAAGTATAGTAATTTTCGCGGATAATACTTTGAAAAACAATAAAGTCTTTAAAAGCTCTAAATTGTGTCATTCAAGCTTTATATGCAAAATATAAAGGACATTCCACTTGGCAGTTTAGATGGGGTATTACTTTTCTGGAGTCTTTGTTGTTTGATGAAAATAATAATCAACATATTTTCGCTTACATCATAGGGAATGTGAAACTGCTGCACCAGATTGCACTCTAAAAACATTCTAATAGTCGCTTTACAGGTATCTTCATCGGATAGTTCGAAGTCGATAAAAGTGAAACTGTATAGATTGAAGAGTTCAGCAGACGGAATTTGAACTTTTGACAATCTTTCTGTATCGGTGTTGCTTGCCGTCGCATGGTAAGAGAGGCACTCTAGGGCTACCTTCTGCTTCGCCATCAACTTGCAGGCATTTTCGTACATTTGGGTGTTGTGGATACCAAGGCCACAAAATATTGCGAAGGCCTCGAAGAGTGAAACGTCACATTCAGTGAAGGCTGCACCATTGTTTTTATTGATTAGTTGAGCGACACCTGAAGAAGAAATTAGATTTAAGTAATGATTCATAGATGTAGTATAATATACATTGCTAGATAAAATGGAAGATGTTGGAATTTAATGTTGTAAATTTAATTTTTATTCATCAAGACGTGCGTTTTCAGGGAAAATAAAAAAAAAAGTTTATCAGTGATGATTTTACAGGAACGAAAACTTTGTGATTATCTATCCTTTCGAGTAAGGAAGTTAGGTCAGGTGATTAAAAGTTCGTAAATCTTTAGAGTAATAGACCTGAACGACTTATCAGAATCGGAGGCCATTCAGCCACTTGAAATGCCACAGGATAGAATTTGCCAAGTGGTAAGATTACTACTATACTACTACGCAGCCGGAAGCATGCAGTAGAAGAGAGCAGCTTGCGTTTTACAAGCATTATATGATAGTATGCTGTTATTCGAAATTTGCTGAATATTGTAGCAAAATTCGCAAAGAATTCACGAATTAAGTCATGCTTACAACTTTCATCGGAAATAATCAAATAACTGTTCACTGGGTAAAATGCCAGAATACTGTACAGACATTGACGCTTATATACAAGGTGTTCCTATCCTGAATATTTCCCATCCCGTAGGGATTAGAGAAACTTGCCGAAACAGTTGTATGATTTTGTTTGGGAAACATCTTTTAGCATATATTTGAGGCTTGAACTAGCAACGCCCTATGAGGTGGGCTTCAACTCTTAAAACTCTCAAAACACTCAAAACTCTCTTCACTTCTTCAAAACTGTATAGCATACCTCATTTGAAATCTCTTCGAAGCCTCTTTACAACAGTGTATGAGAAAAGTAAGTTTGACGAATATTTTTCGTAAAAAATCAATTTTTATGTTCAATGTGCCTTAAATATATTATTGTTGAAAAAATTAAAATACATCAATTTTTCCGATAGCTCCTGATTGACCTAACCATGATACGGATGGAATCGGAGTTTTTCAAGATTCTGGATACACTTCCTCTACTGATTCCAGTTTCATCGGCATTCTTCTGCAGACTAGTAGTTAGAATTTCTACGACGATCGCTAGAACTGTCATTTCGTTTTCTTCATCTTCTGTCACCCGCTTTTGCCGGTTTGCCGAAATGTTTGTAGTTGTTTCTGTAGGGAATTTTTGTCTGGATGCCTTTGATTCGGGTATTTTTCAGAGTAAACTCTTAATTTTTTTCTCAATGAAATAAAACTAAAGTATTTAGATTTTCACTATATTAACAAAACTATGACCGGTTTCACCACACTGTGGCTTCATCAGATAGATACAAACTAATGCGTAGATCCTTGAATTTTGGTGAGGGTCGAAGTTTTATCCTTTTTCCTCTTCATCTCGCTGGTTTTACATCTCCTTGGTTTGTCATGGGGTTCTACTGGTTGGGACAAACTAATGAACAGAGTTGTTCCTTATATATTAGTCTTATTTCCTACTTAATATTACAATAGGTATAAGTACAAGTGGTATGTTGGAAAACCCATCGGAGTTGCTTACTTTATGAATTGAAAAGATTGAGTAAAGGAGAAGGATTTAGATCTAATTGACTATTGAGTAACCTACATGAATTCTTTTCTTTGTTGATCTCTAAAATTTCCAATAGATTGAGTTTGTGTCTATTATTTTCATTGTGTACAATTTTGAATTTATCATTAAAGTTGTGGTTTTCTTCGAGTAAGTGATTAGAATAATGGGAATCTGATTTATGATAATTAAAATTACGTTTGTGGACGGATAATCTAACTTTGAAATTTCTGAAAGTTCTACCAATATAAATTATATTACAATCCCCGCAAGACAGTTTATAAACACCGGATTTATTACCTTTATCAATTTTAGATTTGGAGTTTTTGATATGTCGGCCTAAAGAATTATCAGTTCGGAATGCTATATTGAAATTATAATGCGAGAGGAATGATTTTAATTTTAGACTAGGATTACCAATATAAGTTAAGCTGTTGTATTTTGTGTTAGAACTTTTAATACTTGGAAATACTTCCTGGATTGCTTTTTGAAATTTTTTGCGTGAAATCATGTTCTCAATCATGGTTGGACTGTAACCGTTATTGACTGCTATTTGTTTAATTATATTTAGCTCTTTTATGAAATTATTTTGTGACATTGGGATATTAATGAGTCTATGTACCATACTATTGTAAGATGCTTATTATGTGGATAAGGATGTGTAGATGAGCTGTGAATAGTGTAATAGTATCTGTATGCGATGGCTTATGAAAAATAGAAAAACATGTTTGCCGTTAATTTTAGTAATAGTTAAATCCAGAAAGTTAATGGAGTTTTCTGTTTTTATCTCTAACGTGAATTTAATATTATCGTGAATTTTGTTAATAAAAGTTTTGAATGACTCTAATTGTCTGTTTGTGCCAGTGAAACAACAAATGATATCGTCGACATATCTAAACCAATAAATAAAGTGTTTGAATAACGGATGTTTTTGGATAGTTTTTTCACTATTATCCATGAAAGTTTCAGCGAGCAGAGGGCTCAGAGGATTGAAGTTAAAATAATTTTGTTCTGAACGAATTTCTGAAAGGTGTAAGATTTCTGATTGAATGATCGGATTGACTTTATTAATTTGAAGGGCGTTGTTGATGAGTTTCACTGTATCACTAGGTGGAACACTAGGGAAGAGATTTACTACATCCCATGACATAAGTTTAGCGTTCGGTGGTAGTATCGTGTGCTGAATTTTATTTATTAGGACTGAAGAGTTTTTTATTGAGAATATAGGTTCAAAATTAGCGTACTGTTGAATGATGTCTATGAGAAAGCGTGAAAGTTTTGCAGCTGGAGATTGAAAATATGAAACTACTGGTCTAATGGGATGCCCTGTTTCATGGAGTTGGACGAGGGAGTAAAGCTTTGGTGATTGCGGGTTGTCAATGAAAAGTTTATATTTTTGGTTGGTAGGTATTATAGACTTGGCATACTTTAAAGCGTTTTTTACTATGGATTGAAATTTATTAGTTGGATCTTTATGAATTTCTTCATAATAACCTGATTCAATGAAATTTTGGGTTTTCAATAAATAATCTGTTTTATTTAAGGCTATGACTGTATGACCTTTGTCTGCTTTGGTGAATATGATATCTTCAAATGCGGACTTAGATTTAATGGACTTTAAAGTTGTATTTTCGAATTTCTCAGATTGAAAACTATTGAACTCTTTTTGAGGTAGTAACGCTGAAGAGTGTTTTAGGTGTTTGGCTTGCGGTGAATAATTTAGGGATATTTCGGTTTCAATTCCTAGCAGATCGAAATGGAAACGAGCGTTATTTGACTCTAAATTGTGTTTAAAACCCTTTTCTAGAAATGAAACTTCATCTTCGGAAAAATTAGCATCTGAAAGATTACTGAACCTACCATAAAATTGGTGATCGGAAAATTTGGACTTGATTTTTGAAGTTTCAGGTATATTACTCAATTATTTATTTAATTTTCGCAACTGAATTTTATACTTTTTGTGAATCAATGAATGAACTTTGAATCTTGTTCCACAGAATCTAAAATGTCAAATTCTACTGAATGCAATCTATGAAGCATATCCGATTGGATTACTTTTAAAAAGATGTTGTAGTTGTCAATATAGTGAAAATCTAAATACTTTAGTTTTATTTCATTGAAAATATGAATATCGATTTTCATCAAGTAACGACCACCTCAATTAAATTAGTGAACTCTTAACTCTAAAAACAGTTTTGTTGGCTGTCGCCAATGATAAAAATCATATCAATTCTTTCTTGTATTGGATAAATCCACATTTTGAAATGTATTTCGAATAGCAAAATTGCTTGCAACTGGAATTTTCCAACTGATAGTAAAACAAAAATGAAACTGTGAACATTATGGACTGATACGTACTCAAAACTCTTGCTGATCAAGACTGACATAGTTGTTTTTCCTTATAGTATTAATAGGTGCCAACCACGACCTCTTCCAAGAATTTGTAGATACCAAGTATATTAAGACCTTAATATTGAACAGCAACTTTAGAATGATTAGGTTAGATTTCCTCCTTGTACTCAGGTACCAACTGAGTACAAGGAATGTGATAAAAAGGTCTCGATTGTTTAATTACCTTGATGCGATTTGCCGGTATTTAGCATCATCTCTTCATTGAAATGATTTCGATAATGGAATTTGATTCAGTGAATGTGATGAAATGAATAACTATTATACTTTCCTCTGGGAACAAACCAGTGAAATTGTAAAGCTATAAATTGCAGTGAAAATTGGAATATTTCTTGAAATTCGATAAAAATTGGCTAAACATTCGAATATCTTCGAAACCGTTTGGAATAGGTATACGGAACCAAGAGAACATTCGAAAGGTAGTAAAATATACGACCTGTACGACCTATTCGACCCTATATATACGGGGTATGCCATTTAGAAAAAAACAGTGAAATGAGATTTGAACGAGTCCCAACTTCAGAAATATTTTTCGAACACCCTGTGTAACATAGATCAACAAAATATGTTATTTTTCAAACAACAACAATAACTACCACAATAGGTTTTTTGACATATGAGGGGAAAAAATCTTATCTATATAGTATTATTTGTTTCCATATGATCTCAAACACATCTGAAACAAGAATGAGTTTATTTGACTATCAGTATTCATTCAATTTCTCTTCAGTTTTCAAGCTAAATTAATGCAAGTTTTCTGTGTTTCTTGTTGATTCTCGAATCTTTGAATTTATTTGTTGAATGTTAACCAAAGCACAATTTCAAGAGTGATTAATCGGTACCACGAAACAGGGGAATATGGAAGAAGGGCCGGACAGGGAAGAAATCGGATAACAACACCAGTTGACGATCGTTGACTTCGTTAAACTGCACTAAGAGTTTGGCACTGTACGGCTAGAATGCTACAAAATGAACTTGCACTTTCCAGAAATGTGCATATGTCATTGCAAACTGTTAGGAACAGACTCAGAGAATACGATATCAGACCAAGGGTGGCTTCTACCGGCCTGCGTCTCACCAGAGAGCATCGAGTTTGCAAGACTTCAGTTTGCGAGGGCACATGTAAATTGGGGAATTCCAGAATGGTCGAGTCCAGGTTCTGTCTAGTATCAAATGATAGACGCACGCCTGTATACCGACGACCTGGGGAACGCTATCAGCAATTAAATATCCGGCAAACCAAAAACTTCGGAGGGGGCTCAGTAATGATGTAGGGAGGCATTTCTTTCCATGGTCGAACTGAGTTAGTCATAGTGAATAATGGAAGAATGACAGCGGCCAGATACATCGCAGATATCCTTGAACCCCATGTTGTACCCTTTGGCCCATTGATTGGCGAAAATTTCATTTATATGCATGATGATGCTCGGCCTCATGCAGCTAGAGTAGTTACAGAATTTCTTCAAAATGCCGAAATTGATATTTGATCATGGCCAGCCAGAAGCCCATAGAACATGTTTGGGACAACATAGCATGCCTTGTAGAAAACTCTAACAACTAGAAAATCTGCTTCCGGAAATTTGAAACTCAGTGACTCAAGAGTACGTCCAAAGTTTGTTTGAGGGGCTTCCCGAGACGTATACTGGCAGTAATTAGGGCCGGGGAGGAACCACTCGATTTTGAAAATGAATTGTAACCATTCGAAGCTAGTTGATTGGTCTCTTCGCGAATGTTTGAAGATGGTAGAATTTTTTAATTTTTCATTAACTCGAAAATTATTGATATCTTTCATCACAAACTCATCTCTTTTGAATGATATCTTCCTATTTTATACTTCTGAAAGTTACCAAGCGACTCTTGAAAGACCAACCTAAAAGTTTATATAGTATTGTCGTAAAAGTAGGGTGATGCGACCATTTTTGTGGGGAGTGTATTTTAAAAACTATTTAAGATAGGTAGGTATAGGAAATTTCGACCAAACTCACCTTCATTCTCATAACAAAGTTAAAAATGAAACGAACGATAGGGTGTCCCATTTAAAAAATTATTACTTTGGTACGTCACTTTATTATGGAACATCCAGCATAGTTCAACATATTTTCAGTTCTGTTCTGACTCTGGTTCAACTATTCCGTTATGTAGAGGAATAGCTTGAAAAGCAAAACGTTATTAAAACTTTCAGCTAAATGATGTCTGAGATATCAATGTTCCTTTCAGGCCATGTGTGATACTTATACGTGTTTCGAAAAATATTGAATTAAATTATTTATTCCGAATCTTGTAGCTTCAGGAATGCGATAAAGAAGTAACCATAAAAATATGAGTTTTGGCAATTTGTCAAACCTGTAAGACAATTTCTTTTCTATCTAATACTCATATTTGAATACCTTTTAAATTCATATCTTCACCTGATGGTCTTATTTCAAATTTCAGTAAATTCATCAATCTAGAACACAGATGAGGGGCGACTTACCTATCAGTCTTTTTTGTCCGTTTATAATTGGCATGCATAAAATTGTTCTCGCTGACTCGGCATCTCCCTCGCTGTGTTGCATATTAAGCCATGCACCAACATCGCCAATATTCAGAATTTGGCCCGTGGAGGCCGCATAACTCGCAATCTGTGCAAGAGTCGAAGTTTTCAAGTCGAATGAAGATGGCCTCGACACCAAAGTGTTGTTTCCTCCATCACGTAGTTCAAAGGTGGTAGTAAAATTGCATGGCTTCTTTAGGCCGCATTCTCTCATATCTTCTGCAGTTATCGATCCACTTTCTATCCTGTTCAATGGCCCATGACGTTCAATAATTCTACCAGGTCTTTCTAAGATTCTTTCGAGATGACTCTACAAAATTATTAGCTCTGAATGAAATGAATATGTGAAATTTGAATGAAAAAAGTCTGTCAAGAGCAAGTAAGACTCGCATTGAAATTCTCCGAAGAAATTTGGTAGCCCAAAGAGTTCAGGTATACCTAAACTGACCATATTTTTTTTTACTCAAAACGGGACATAAGTTTTTATACCTCACTTAGAAGGTTAACAATGAAAATAAAACAACTTTTTAATCGTCTCTATTTACAAAAAGTGTAACTTAACACAATGAGTACTCGTATTCACTTTTATTATATCAAATATCAATCAATATGAAAAGTAAATATCAATCAATCAAAAAAATCAATTCACCAGCTTTATTACAGTAAAGTTCCTCTGACAGTAATTATTAAAATAATGCAACATATTTTTTAATTGAATTTATATTTGTCAGAGGAACAAATTTGCTTTAATAAAGTTGGTGACGATTTTAAATAAGAATAAAATTCTTGGCACGTTTTTTTATGTTGACCTTAGTTATCAACATCGCTTTTAAAACTGGAACCTGTAAGTGATTTTTTCAGACGTCCATAATTTATTCATAATAGAAAAGACTCTTTCTACTGGAGCATTTGTACCAGGTAAACATAAAATATATTCAATTAAAATACAAAAATTTTCATGTTGAAGATTGTTGGTGCGAAAATGTTTGAATACTTCCACCCAACGAGTTTCTATGGAGACATTTAAATTATCCCATTCGGATATTTTTGGGAAGTCACGTAGCTTGAAATTAATGTGAATTCGTCAAATACTTCTGTATCTTTATTACAGTCAATATATCCCTTTTAATCAATACATCCAGCGCTTTTTGGATATCTTCCCATTCAGGAACTTTTCTTAAATCTGTCCAATGAAATATCTCAATTTCATTACTAAGAAAGCAAGTCCACTGTTCCAGATATTCACGGCTTGTTTTATAAAATTCAGTAGCTGTATTTTTCACAAACTCTTCATCAATATTAGTGCCATTATCTTTTAATTTCATAATTAAACTACGAACAGTAAATGGAAGAAACTGGTTGATCTGTTTCTGAGCCAAATTGTCTTTAAGATGATTTATTTCTTTTGCAGCCTCAATTGCCGACACAGTCTGACCTTCAACCTTCAATATAGCTTGGTGAAAACTTGCTGACTGAGCATGTAAAAAATAAAGCCATAATTCTGATGTGGGATCTTCAAAAAAGTTTTTAACAATGTGGGACATTTTTCAATGCTCAAAAATAGTTTTTAAAGGCTGGAACATTTTAAAACTCTCTCCAAGGCAGGCATAAGCGCAAGCCACCTCGTTTTACTATAGCCAAGCATTTGGCGATGTTCGATTTCAGCTTCAGCGCAAAACTCCTTTAGAGCTTCAACTCGAACTGTGTAAATATAAAAAAATGAATATATTTTTACAATAATGCTTTCGTAATCTAAAGGTAGACCATCTGCAGCAGATTTTATTGCATTGTGAATTATATGAGCTCCACATCCAATACCAATCAACGGCTTTTTAGAGATGATTGTAATTTTGCTAATACATTATTAGTACCTCGCCTAGCTACACCCCAAAATTGACATTAGCATTGTCGCCACAAAATGCCACGACTTTTTTGTCAAATTATTATCTGTCAATACTTTGTGTAAATAATCAACAATGATATCAGAAGTTTCGCCTGGTTGATCTTGGAGATCTAAAATTTTACTTGCACACCTTCGTAAGGTTGAAAAAGCGCACTACAAATGGATATATTTTCTTGTTACCGTGGTTTGAAGCGTCGTTTAAAATTGTAATACAATTGGACTTATTGAGATCTTCTTTTAAATTGTCGATCGCTGTACGCGCCAAAACATTTACTACAATAGCTTCTGTTTTGTACGCGCACATGTGAATTTCGGATCAAAACATGATTGGATTATTTTCGACGCACAATCATTGGAGCGAAAACTGTGGTTTTCTTGTATAGTGTGATAAGCCCAGACGCCCTCTGCAGCAGCAATATCTAAATCCTTTGGAGTTGGCGCATTTGAATTTTGAAAAGTTCAACATTGAAGAACTGGAAGCAACGGCACGATCGGAATTTTTATGTTTTTCAGACTTCAAATGCTTTTCAATATCACCAGCACCACTATGGGAAACACTACACTCTGTACGACACTTTTCGCATCTGACCTCCGAAGAAGTATTAATTTGCTTAATAAATGGGTATTTTGCTTGTAAATTGACATTAAATGAACACTTGCGTTTCGGCATAACTGTAGGTAAAATTCCAAAACAAAAGAAAACTAAGTTTTAATACCGGTTTACCACTAAATTACTGCACGAACATTAGGTACGCAAAACAAAACAATAGTGAAAAGTCTGTGTGAATAACTGCATACTTCCTCTTCTTCCCGCGTTACTAGGTAACCAACGTCGTGCGCGGGCAGTGATTCGCCGATCGTCGACGACGCGACGGTCTGTGATTCGCCATCGTCGAAGACGCGACGGTCTGTGATTTGCCGCCCGCGCATGTCTTACCAACTTCGTTATTTTAAATCTTCGCGCGGTTTCGGAAAACGGGACAATCTCGCGTCCCGGCGCTTTGTTTGGGGACAACGGGACAGGTGACCGAGAAAAGGGACAGTCCCGTTCAAAACGGGACGTATGGTCACTTTAGGTATACCGCGAATCAAAAGCACCGAACATCTGTTTAAATCATCAAATATACTGGGTGATTCACCAGTGGCGCCTTCTCTCGAAGATTTCATTTTTGTTCGATCGGTATTGTATTTAGAAAGTAAAAATCTACTTCAGCAATTTATTTTGAAGTAAACCGGGTGTCCCAATTTTCTATAAAAGAATCTTGGGTGGTTTTTTTCAGATTGGAAGACCACTTTTTTGTTGAAGATTCAAGAGCCCCTAAACTCTGCTAAAATGTCTTTAAGTAATAAGTTTTTTGGTGAGTAGTTTCGTCACAATATTTTTTTTCCGTAAAAATTCATGAAAATAGGCTCTCACATCATCGCATGCTCCTTTCCTTTCGTTTTCTTATTGCACAAGGATAGCTCTATTGATGAATTGAAATAGATTATCCTCATTTTATACAGGAGTGACTCAAAAAAATTATTGAATATTTTAATTTTAAAAATATCATATCTTGATTTTCTCAAATGGAACATCCTGTATTTCATTATTTATGTCAACGCATAAAATATTGTGCCATATTTTTGCAGAAGTAACCTTATCTTTATCTTCGACCGTTTTCGAAATAAAAAAAAAACTAAAATAATAAAATCAGAAGTTGCGAAAGAATAGTTTATTAGTACATATCATTATGCTTGATCAGAGAAATAGAGATATTTTAAGGTAGTCGCGTATGAAATACGTAATAGATTGGTTTTGGTGAGATTATCTAAAAGGTTGAACTATTTTAATAAGTGTTCGAAATATTGCCCGTTTCTTTGTAGACACAACTCAATCCTTCTGAGGAAAGACCGTTGAACTCTCGACAACATTTGCGGATTAACTGACTGAACGGCGTCGACTATTCTCTGTCTCATATCCAACTGTGTTGCAGAAGGAATCTGGTAAACGATGCCCTTAATATAACCCCATAAGAAAAAATCTAGTCTTGTAAGGTCCGGAGACCATAGGCCATCTAACAGGACCACCACGTCCTATCCATTTGTGTGGAAATACATGATTCGAATGCTCCCTAACCGGATGTGAGTAATGTGCCGGTTCTCCATCCTGTTAAAACTACAAATCTTGTCTTAAATGCTCTGGTACATCGGCAAGTAGCATTGGTAAATGATTTTGCAGAAAATCTGAATACATTTCACTATTGAGGTCCGGTCGAAAAAGTGCAGCCCACTTAGATATCTATCTACTATAGCGGCCCATACATTGTTCAGTTCCTGGTGCAGCTGTACATGATATGCATGAAATATATTCACTTTCAAGATTCTCTGGACGGAAGTTTGACTTATATCTGTAAACTGATGAATCTCTCTTTGGCTTTTATATGGGTCCCCTGTCACTGTCAACAAAACTGATAACTGGTTGTCTTCAGCTGCAGCAGTTTTTGGTTTTTCATGTTTTTTGTAAACGATATTACTCGTTTCGATAAATTTAATTAGTTTTTCGAAGCATCTTGCATCATAAACTCTACTTGCAAATAAACTCACTCACCCAGAATAAAAATCATATCAACCATTTCTTTGGAGAACTTCATGGCAGTCAATTGAGAAAATTGGGTTCAAATCTCAATTTAACAATGAATTTAATAACGAAACACTGATAAGTTCACCATGTAAAATGCAGAATATGATATGTCCGGACACCTGACAGAAGGCACAAATAAAAAAAAATGTCAACTCATACCTCGATTTACGTTTTAATCATCTTGATTTTATTATCGTTCAAAGAATTATCTTGTTCAGGTTTCAGTTTTTACTACTTGAATCATTACAGAAAAAAAAACTTCTGTGCGAATAATGATGCATGTTGATGAGTTTGATACGGTTTGTAGAATTTTCATCCAAAATTTTTACAAATAATCGAATACCTCGAAAATGATCGAAGATGAATAATAATTAATAAAATAAAATACAGGGTGTTCCATTTGAAAAATCAAAATATGATATTTTTGAAATTACAATATTCAATAATTTTTATGAGTCACTCCTGTATAAAATGAGGATAATCTATTTCAATTCATCAATGAAGCTATCCTAGGGCAATAAGAAAACGAAAGGAAAAAAGTATTTATCCTCTCCAGCCGAAGAAGCATGCGATGATGAGAGCCTATTTTCATGAATTTCACGAAAAAAAAAGTATTGTGACGAAACTATTCACCAAAAAACTTATTTGTTGAAGACATTATAGCAGAGTTTAGGTCGCTCCTGAATCTTGAACAGATCATGAGCAAAAAAATCTGAAAAAATCACCCAAGATTTTTTAATGGAAACAGGGTGTTTACTGTAGAATGAATTGCTGAAGTAGATTCTTACGTTCTAAATACAATAGTGTTCGAACAAAACTGAAATCTTCAAGAGTGCACGAGCTACAGAGCACCGCGCCACTGGTGAATCACCCAGTATATCATACTATAAAATCTAATTTGGATCCCCTAAATTTTGTTAGCTTAAGGTTACATGATTTTGACTTGATTATTTGTGCTTTGTAAAAACCACCATCGTTTAGTAAATTGATCTTCCTCACATTGTTAGAGAGAATATTCGAAAAATTAAAAAACAAAGAAGTTGTATTAGTAGGCAATATAAATATCAATCTTTTGAACAAAACTTTTTTTGAAATAGACAAAGAGGTTGAACCAAACCAGTTTTCAGATTATGAACTCATAAATATATCTATAAAAAAGCTCCAAAAATAAACCTACAAGAAGTATTTTGAATAAAAAGTATTAGATAAAATGAGGAACTCAAAAGATAGGTAGCAAAAAGCAACATAAAATCTTTCGAACAACTTATAAACATCATAAATGAGTCCAAATCAAAGTGCTCCAGAATAACTACAATGCAAGTAAAAATGATAATATGTGGATTACTAAGACTTTTGAATTCGTTTAAAAGGAAAGGAATAAAATCTACAAACAATATAAAAATCCAAGAAACCTTGACATATCCAACAAATTAAAAGAAATGAAAAATAAAATAAATACTGAAATGTTTAAAAAATGACCATTTCCGAAGAGGGTTAGAAAGGCAGGCACAGATACAAGAAAACAGTGGAAAATCATCAACAAATTATGGCCGTCTAAAAAAATTACAATGAAAAAAGATGTTCTACTATTGTAATTGATGAAACTGAAATTACATCTCTTCCTGAAATAGCTCATGAATTTAACAAGTCTTTTGTGAACATAGGAACTGCCATAATTGAGACAATATAAGATCCTCCTGAAGACCCCGTTTTCAAGAAATTCATTACAAACTCTCTATATCTTTCAGAAACGAACGAAGATGGAATTAAAAAACTTTCTTTCGAGATTTGAAATTGCAGCTGCTGCAGGACTTGAAGTATTAAAATGCCAGATATAAACTGTATAAAAATGTTACTCCTATTTTATGCAAGTTGGTGAATGATGTGATAAGAACAAACATTTTTCCTGATACACTTAAAATTACAAAAGTCATCCCAATACTTAAGAGTGGAGCTCAAATACAAATGGAAAACTATAGACCTATTTCAGTTGTATCATTGTTTTCAAAACTGATTCAGAAAGTAATACAGATGAAGTTACTCTCACACATATAAAAAATTGAATTGGTCGATATGGTTTTTTCGAAGATGGCAGCACCCTTAGTGCTGTAACGGACATTATGGAATTTGTAACAAAAGAACTAGATAATAATAAATATGTCATTTGTATCTTCATAGATCTGAGAAAACCTTTGATGTTGTTCACCTCATGCTTCTCTTGAAAAAATTACTCGTAATAGGAATCAGAGGGGAAATTTTGAGACTTTTAAAGTCTTATCTTAGCCAAAGAAGACAAGTCATTAAAGTAGATGATATATAAGTGAAGAGAAACGCGTCACTTGCGGTATCCCTTAAGGCTCTGTCTTAGAACCCCTATTTTATAAGCTGTATGTATTGAATTTAAAAATTGCTAACCTAGAAGCAAATTTCTATACATTTGCTGATGATACAATAGTTGTCTACAGCGGCGAAGATTTTAAGGTACTGGAAGGATTGGTGAACAAGGATCTCCTCACATACAATGCCTGGCTAACACAAAACAATTTAAACACTAAAAAGACAAACTATATATTATTCAAACAAAAAATAAAAGAGAAGAAAATATTGAGCTGAAAATTGGTGATTGTATCATAGATAGAGTTCCAACTTCAAAATATCTGGGTCTAATTATAGACGATAAACTAAGCTGGCATAATCAATGCGAAGATCTTCGGGAAAAAATCATACCTATGATTGGAACAATGTTCAGATATCGAAAGCATTTGGACGATGACTTTAAATACAAAATTTATAATGAATATTTTGTTTCAAACATGAGATACCTAATAACAGTATGGGGCATCTGCACTAATTCGTTATTTGAAAAAATGCAAAGGCTACAAAATCAGTTTGTTAAAGTTCTATTTCAACTGGATTATGGTAGTCCTACAATTGAAGTGTATGATAGATTACAGCTCCTGCCATTGAGATCCTCACAAAAACTGGAACAATGTAAACAGATATACTAAGCATCTGCGAAAATGCATAAAACCAACACAAAGATGTGTAGACATACATGCACTTTGTTTGTTTGTTATTCCTTTAACGTGCTGTATTTCCGCCTTTCGGCCAATGACACGCCGGGTAATTCTGTCACCCCTTCTTCTTCTTCAAGTGCCATGCAGATTCCTGCGTAGGCATCCATCCTTTCACTCATCATATGATTCTATTGATTGCAGCATTTTGAAGTGTCTGGAAGTCCTGTATTCCTGTTCACTGTCGTATGTTCCGTAGCCAGGATAGTTTTCTCCTACCTACTCCTCTTTTTCC
The DNA here is from genome assembly GCA_013387265.2 of Cryptolaemus montrouzieri. Classification (NCBI taxonomy): domain Eukaryota; kingdom Metazoa; phylum Arthropoda; class Insecta; order Coleoptera; family Coccinellidae; genus Cryptolaemus; species Cryptolaemus montrouzieri. The sequence goes on along the minus strand of JABFTP020000021.1, from coordinate 93,048,172 downwards.
TCCTTCTATTTTACTCTGGAGGATAAGACGCTGGAAGTGATAGCGTTCTCCGCGCAGTACATGTCCAAGGTAGCCAATTTTTTTTCTTTTGATGTTTTCGAAAAGTTCATGGTCTATCAAACCAGTTCTTCTCAGTATATCTTCATTCGTTACATGTTCAACCCACGATACCCTCAGCATCCGTCGTAGGGTCCACATCTCGAAGGCCTCAATTTTATTTGTAATTGCTGTTTTCAACGTCCATGCTTCGACTCCGTACAAGAGAATGGGCCAGACGTAACATTTTACCATTCTATATCTGAGATTGAGAATTAGGTTTTTGTCTGTCAAGAATTTTTCAAGTTTTATAAACGTTGTTCGAGCATGCTCGATTCTGCATTTTATTTCTTGATCTGGGTCCCATTTTTGGTTGATCATGCATCCCAAGTATTTAAATTGAGTGACTCGTTCAATGTTTTCTCCATTTATGGATATTATGGCATTTGGGGCATCGTTTCTGCTAATGGCCATACATTTGGTTTTACGGATGTTAATTTTCAAACCCAATCTCTGGCTTTCTTGATTGACCTTATCTAGTAGAGCTTGCAGGTCATTTGCACTATCTGCCAGTATCACGGTATCATCCGCGTATCGAATATTGTTGATGGGAATTCCGTTTACTTTAATACCCATGGGACTGTCGGAGATTGACTTGATGAAAGCTCTTTCCACATATAAGTTGAACAACATCGGAGACAAGATACACCCCTGGCGGACGCCTTTTTTTATTTCAAAATCCTCCGTTGTTCCTGCATTTTGAATTCGGATTTCTGCTTTTTGGTTCCAGTATAGATTACCTATAAGTCTGATATCCTTTCCATCCAGCCCCAAGTCTCTAAGATATGATATGAGGATGTCGTGCTTTACATTATCAAATGCCTTCTCGTAGTCGATAAAGCACAGAAAAACGTTCTTTCTTTGGTCTTGGCAATTCTGCACTAATGTTTGGAGACTAAATATGGCTTCTCTTGTTCCAAAACCGTTCTTAAATCCAAACTGACTGGCACCACTCATTTCCTCGCACCTCCTGTATAGTCTCGTGTGTAGAACTCGAAGGAAGAGTTTGAGGAAATGACTCATTAGACTAATGAGGCGGTAATCTTTACACGCTGTTGCGTTGTTTTTTTGCGACAAATGTAGAACGGAGCCAGTCCTCGGGAATTTGTCCAGTGTCGTAAATATTGTTAAAGAGTCGGACTATGATATCGAGGTTTTGTTCGCTAACTAAATGAAATGTTTCCGAGTACATATTATCAGGGCTCGGAGCTTTGTTGCTTTTCATCAGAGTTATAGCATGTTTGATTTCACTCTTTAGTATACTTGGTCCTGATAGCGTTGTTATTTCGTTTTCGGGGTTTCCTGGTCTGTCATCTAGGAAAAGACCAGTGGTGTATTCCCTCCATGTTAGTAGTAGTTTTTCGGTGTCCAATATTATTTTATTGTCTTCATCCCTGATGAAACTTACACTCTTATTGTTATATATTCCAGCGATTTCTTTGACTTTTTTATGGAGATGGAAACTGCCTCCCAGCTTGCTCAGATTTTCTGCCTCCAGACATCTTTCAGTCAGCCAACTTTCCTTTGCTGCTCTTATTTCATTTCGAATTTTTCTTTGGAGACTTTTATATTCTGTGTATTTTCTGTTGACTTTACATTGCCTTCGTTTCTTCATTAAATCTAGAATGTTTTCGGTCATCCATTTGTTCCTCGTTCGCCTTCCGGTGTTTGTAAGGAAGATTTCGTTTGTTTCCGTAAAAGCTTCTTTGAGTTTGAGCCAGTGTTCGTTCGTATCATTTACACTGCGTTTACTTTCCAATTCTTTTTTAAGATGTTCTTCGTAAAGTGATCTTCTCTCCTCGTCTGTCACCCCACTAAGCCGGAAATTTTATTGAACCCCTCTCGTGTCGAGAGAAGGAATTTTTAATGCCCAACGCATCTATGTTAGACAGGAGCGACGGCTTTACATCTTCTCCGAAAGATGGATACTCAAGCGATTCCCAAAATCCGAAAAATCGCACCGAGTTTGTGGGGATTATAATGTCGAAAACTCGGCGCAGTGGATGATATCCGTTTTACAGGCAAACATCTCTTCTGCTTTTCCACTACGTAAATGCAAGTCACAAAGCAATCCTCTTACTTGGTTTACGCCGGAGTTGCCGACACTTAGAGAATTTTTGGGCCCTTTACGTCTAATTTTGAACGTATCTGGTGACCATTAATCAAAGACGCGATTTATGAATTTTCGAAATTTTTACAGGCAACGCATAGTGGAATCGAAAAAAATGCCAGGGATAGATACCTAGAGCGATCTAGTAATCTAGCTAGGGACTTGTGGCGTCTTATCAATGATGAACGAAACAAAAGCAAAAATAATATAATTCCAGATTCTCTTTCTTCAAGGAAATTCAATGAATACTTTTCTAAGGTAGGTCAACAGCTGGTTGAGGAAGTAACAGCATCCGGTTCTGGGCAATCATTTCCAGATATCACCGAATATACAAAATCTACGGATTCTACCTTCTTCCTCACCCCTATTACCGTTGAGGAGCTGCGGAGTACTCTTGAATTCTTCATTTCTAGATGTGTATGGAATGAATAGTAAGATTATCAAATTCGTGTGCGAGATCATATAGCTTCTCCTTTGTACATTGTTTAATCGGTGCATGGAGGAGGAGGTGTTCCCTATCATTTTCAAAAGATCCGGGGTAACTCCGATTTTCAAGAAAGGCGATCCTAATGATCTGAACAACTATTTACCCATAGCGATAATACCAACTATAGCGAAAGTATTCGAACGTCTATTGAAAACTTGATTCATGAACTTTCTTGAAAGGAATTCGGTTTTTGCCTCGGCTCAATACGGTTTTCGATGTGGTCAGTCTACAATTGGAGCTGTTCTCTGTGTTATCAAGAAGATTGTGTCTGGCTTGGAGGATGGTGCTATTACTGACCTGGAGCTATGCGACTTAACGAAAGCTTTCGATATGGTTGTGCACAAAGGACTCGCAATAAAAGCGGAGAGATGTGGCTTCAGAGGAATACCATTGAGGCTGTTGGCCTCCTACTTGTCGGGTCGGTCTCAATGCGTTTCGGTTCGTGGTGCCATCTCCGAATTCATGCCGGTTTCCCAGGGTTCTGTCCTAGGACCCTACTGTTTTTCATCTATATTAATGATCTTTGGAACTATTTGGATCCCTTTGATTGAATTTTGTTCGCGGACGACGCCACGATCATAGCCTCTGGCACTGATATCCGGTCAGTGACTGATTCGAGGGAGGTCGCGGTTTTGAACGCGAATATGTGGTTCCAGGGTAATAAGTTATTGCTCAATAGGCGAAAAATCAATCATGATTCCTTCTGAGGATCGCGCCTCGTTACCTCGAACAGTGAATCTTCTGGGAATTACCATCGATGACTCTCTCACCTGGGAGCCACATACAGACTTACTAGCTCGAAAACTCTCCTCCATCATCTTCCTGATCAGGAAAATGCGATTTGCCCAATTCAATCATAGAATAGTCAGGTCTACGTATTTTGCCTTGTTCCATTCAGTCATATCATATGGGATCATACTGTGGGGTAACTCCGCGAGTTCGGAGAGAATATTTAAATTGCAGAAGAGAGCGGTTAGAGTTCTGTCGGGAGCCAGCTACTAGATCACTGTAAACCATTATTTATCACAAATAGAATAATGAGTCTACCATCAATGTATATCTTCTCACAAATTTTTCATGTTCGGCAAATCTAGACGAATTCGCCTCTCATGCAGAGGTACATAATTACTCAACCAGAAACAGGTCAAACCTTGTTTGCCCAAGATACAGGCTGACCAGGTCTATTATTAATTCGCTGAATGTGAGGTTCTATAATAAGCTGCATGGTTCCTGGAGACAGCTGCCAGCGTTGAGATTTAAAGGACTGCTCAAAACTTTTTTGATAGATCAATGTTTTCACGATGTCGATGAGTTTATGTCCACTGATATCCCTACGACCTACTTAACTTAAATTTTATATGATCTTCATTATGTGTTCTACTTTAATTTTATAATTTTATTAGTTCTAAGTTTAAGTAATTCTAAGTATTAACTTGTCATAAAACGTAAAGTTGTTGATGATGAATAAAGCGTATCTGCTGAAGTTCAGCAACTTAATTTATCTGAACGTCGAACAGTGAAACATCCTTCTGTAAAGCGTTGGTTAACACTTGGGTTTATACAGTTCTGTAATTGTTTCATATCTTGTAAATGTTTAGTGCGCAGACTTATTGAAAAGTCCCGATGCGTCGAAGTTAGAAAGCATTTCTTCAACGTTGTTCAGAATATTCTTAAAACTGTATAATATATAATATGTATGTATACGCCACAAAACTGATGTTTTTACTTGTATTACCATTCTGTAATGTATAGAACGGCCATTAACATACATATTATGAAGAACACAATATTTCCAACTTTTTGCATCGCTATATTTCCGAAATGGTGATTCTTACGAAAAAAAGTGTGGAGACAGTTTTTATAGATAATCGCTTAACGAATAATTTTTATCCCAACTATTTTTGTGATAAAACTTTCCTTTTAGCTGAAAAATGCAAAAAACAGAATTTTGCAACAGTGTTCCCAATATTCATGCCAATTTTCAGCTTTGTGCGAATTAATGTAACCTTATCCCTATTTTTGAAGCTAATTTGACCGGGCTATAAGCTAAACTTACTCTTCTGAAGGATTAAACGTAACCCATAACAAAAAATTTAATTGTGTTGTTTTTCGAACTTGTAGAATGTCATCATACACTGAGACAAAAAAGTATCCGCAAAAATCATAGTCTACTTCAATATTTATCGAATCTTCCTCAAAATATGTTCCATCTGAAGCGACACACATGTGCCAACGTTTTTCCAATCATCGAAACATATTTTATAGGCGCTTTCAGGGATTGCCTTCAGCTACGTCTATGAAATCAAATCTGGTTCCCCGGAGCAGAAATTTCAGTCTGGAGAAAAAAAAAGTCACATGAAGCTAGATCAGGCGAATAAGGCGGTTGTGAGTGTTTGGTCTTAAAGTCGTTAGTAACCGTGGCTCGATGAGAGTGTGCGTTATCGTCATGCAATACCCACAAATTGTTCTGCTACAATTCCGACCATTTACGGCCAATATTTTCACGCAAACGTCTCAAAACGGTCAAATAGAAGTCCTAATTGACCGCGGAACGAATTCATGATGAACCACACCACAAATATCTCGCAGAAAATATCAGCATCGCCTCGATTTTCGGACGACTTTGTAGAGGTTTTTTTCAGTTTTGTCTCATTTTTTTCCACCTATTTCGATGATTGTTGGATCGTTAGTGAATCGTATTCATAAACTCATGTTTCGTCACCAGTTATGATCCGTTCCATGAATGCGTGATCAGAATTCGCACGATCCAGTTTGTCTGCAGCTACCTGTATCCGGTACTATTTTCGAAGAAAATTCAGTTCTATCGGAACGAGCCTTGCGGTGACGCGCAGCATGCCCAATTGGTGCACCAAAGTGAAACGATCGGTTTCACGAGAGATGTTGAGATCACGAGCTATCTCTCTAACACTGGATGACGATTTTCGAGCTCCATTTCCTTGATCTTTTGCACGTTATTGTCGGTTGAAGAAGTCGATGGTCGTCCGGAACCAGGCAAATCTTCGACGATCTCCCAACCGTCTATAAGGGCTTTAAACCAGTCGTACACTTGAGTTTTCGATAAAACAGAGTCTCTGTAAGCCTTTTCCAGAATTCGCAACGATGCAGCACACGGAGTTTTCTTTCAAAGAACAAAATTTAAGGCAAACTCTTTGTTCAATATTTTTTTCATTGTAAAAGTCGAAGAGTACCACTGAGGTCGACTGGTTTTAACAGCTGTCGTTAAGAAACTAGTTGATTTATCGCGTTCATGTTTGGAATAGTAATTAAGGACAGCCCTACCAACATACAGAAACTTGAAATACCCAACGCGGACAATTTAGTCCATAATGTCAAGAAATAGAAAATTAACCACTGCAGAAGTAAAACTGAGGAAAAAAGAATATGATAGGAAACGACGAGAAAATTTGAAAACTGCCTTGAAAGTTAAGAGAAACTCACAAGAAAGACTCAATATTTTTTTCATTGTAAAATTCGCAGTGTACCACTGAGGTCGACTGGTTTTAACAGCTGTCGTTAAGAAACTAGTTGACAGATCGCGCTCATGTTTGACATAGTAATTGTAATTGAGGACAGTCCTACCAACAAACAGAAACTTCGAATACTTAAAAATACTCAACGCGGGCAATTTAAATGAAAATTTCCGGATACTTTTTTGTCACAGAATATATAGATAAATGAAGCTGTAGCAAAATTTTTGTTCGGTTGGAGTTCACATATGGAAGTTATAAGCATTTGAAGATGAACTATTTAATTTTTGAGTTCCAATCAGCCCGAGTGAGTGCCTTTTTACAATTACGTGAGAGGATTTTGAATCATGCAATTGCCAATAATCCTATGAATATGTAATCCACAACAAAAAACTTCCAATCATTTTGACTGGATAATTTGCGAGATTCTTGAAAAATTTTTTCTCTAGAATTTTCATAACCTAGTATAGCTTCTCAAAAAGAATTACTTAATTCGTCTTGATCCAAACTTGTATAATTTATCAACATACTCGAGCCCTTGAACATGAATTCCGATGTCTTTCTCTTTGTAATACAAGGTGCTTCAACAAAAACTAAACAGAGGCTATATCTACCAAGATATTCATTTCTGATCAAAACGCAAAAACAGGTCAATGTTTGTTTCAAGGGGGGCATATTTTGGGGTACAAAACTTGCCTGAAATATGAACCCTCTAAGCGGGGGTTGCAATCCTTGAACATTTTGAATAGGAAAGATGGGTCGAGTGATAACTCAAAAGAAAGGTGGTATCTTTGTCTACTTGGCGTGATCGAATTTCTATTCTTAATTGAAAACTGTAAAAGATACAGGGTGAGCCGTTGGAAGATAGGGAAGAGTATTTCCCTAAGACTATTCAAATTTCAGTGAAGTAAAATGGAACAGATCCATACTGATCAATGGCAGTCATCATCAAGTACCATCCTCATCCAGAATTTCAACCCCTACAGCAGGGGTGACCACCTTTGAAAATTTGGAAGAGGGTAGATGGGTCGAGTGATACCTCGAAAGAAAGGTATTATCTTTGTCTGCATCCCCGTGAACGAATTTTCATTTTTGATTGAAAACTGTAGAAGATACAGAGTGAGCTACTCTAACTCCTATGGAACTCAATGAGAATAGAATTATTGCGAGCAGTCATGAAGGCAATCGAAATCCTTTACTTGAAAGGTATCACTGGATCGAAATATTACCCCTGCTCTAGGGGTTGAAATTCGAGATGAGGGTGATTTCGGAAGATGACAGCTTTTGATCTAAAATGAATCTATTCCAATTTTTCGCACTAATACTCCAATAGTCTTGGGGCGATAATCTTAACTATTTTTCAGTGGCTCACTCTGTATCTTCTACAGTTTTCAATAAAAATTGAAAATTCTTTCACGGGAATGCAGACAAAGATAATACCTTTTTTTCGAGTTATCACTCGACCCATCTAGCTTCTTCCAAATTTTCAAGGATGGTCACCCCTGCTCTAGGGGCTAAAATGGGAGAAGAGGATGGTATTTGATGATGACTGCCATTGATCAGCATGGATCTGTTACATTTTACTTCACTGAAACTTGAATAGTCTCAGGGAAATAGTATTCCCTATCTTTCAGTTGCTCACCCTGTATCTTTTACAGTTTTCAATTAAAAATAGAAATTCGTTCAAGGCAATGTAGACAAAGATACCACCTTTCTTTTGAGTCATCACTCGACCCATCTTCCCTATTCAAAATGTTCATGGATTGCAACCCCCGCTTAGGGGTTTGATATTTCAGGAAAGTTTTGTACCCCAAAAGATGTCCCCTTTGAAACAAAAATTGACCTGTTTTTGCGTTTTGATCAGAAAGGAATATCTTGGGAGATATAGCCTTTGTTTAGTTTTCGTTGAAGCATCCTGTATTTGTAATATTCATTTTCAGACTAAGAATAATATTTTCCATTAACATTCAGAAGAAAGTTCATAATTATATATTTAGTTTTTTCAAGAAATTTGAAGCTGTTGCGATAGGTGTGATCTGGCATAACGAAACCATGAAGCAAGATTATTTCTTCTCCTTCTTTTAATCAAATTTCGAACTTGTTCGACTATTTCGCAATATTAAAAGTAAAGTAAAAGAGTGTTAACATTTGCCGTAATTGAATGTATTTCCTTTCCAGGTTGGTGTGCTTTGGGAAACCTATATAACTTTAACATTGTTGGATTACTTGTGAGTAACTCGGTTTTATGTCACTGACAATAAAAAAGAAATAGAAACTTACCGCTTCTCCCAAATCTAAATCCATGAGGTAAACAGCGCATCTTTCACAGTTCAAAAGATCCTGGGCTTGTTTCATGATCTTGGTGACTAAACACTCTAAATTGTTTTGTTCTTCAAATATACTTCTTGCTAGGTTAAGCAAAATCTGTAATGAATGATTTTTGAATAAAATGAAATGCATTTTCAGTTGTATCATTTCTGTGGAGAACATGTGGGGATTCATTATTTTTCTTTCCCCAAACTTGGGGAATTTCGACAATGTGTTTGGGGATTTTAGCATATCACTGTCGGCAACCCTGTTTAAGAGTGAATGTTGGTTAAAACGAAATGGTTGCTTCACGACGAAGGCGACAACTAAGAAATCGACGAGCAATATTATATTGAAGAATAACTAAGTTAGAAACAAATGGAAAAGAAGAGGTTAGAAAAAGTAACAGATATCGAAAGAAGTGCACACGGTTAAATAAAAAATAATAACATATTCACCCGAGAAAAAGTCATTTCCTAATGAAAATACTAAGTTACCTGATCCAATCAAAAAGAAACTAATATTTTCTGAAATAATCAGTAAACAACTAACTGAATCTTATACTAAATTAAAGAGTGAGAGAGATAAACAAGCGTACTATAAAAATTTCAATTTAGATCCTTCAAAAAATATAAATTAATCCATTATTCTAAAATCTTTTTCAAAAATCAAATTTACAGAACAGATTTCTTGAAAAAGAAGTACAGCGGAAATAAATAAAGGTTGATAGGAAAATCTCTAGCTCTATTTCAACTTTTTTTGGCGTTCTCGAATGATGAACTTAGATTCAGGCCTATCTTCTTTTAACTGCGTTGGAAAATGCATCTTGGTTACTATAAAACTTGTCATACATCGGATATGGATAAGGACGCTCCTGCAATATTAACGCGACTTAAAAGAAAGGATGTTAAAATAAAAAACGTCGTGAATGTTTATAGAACTATTCCTTCTAAAAACAGTAACTAAGAATATAAAGTTGGTGATCACGTACTTATAACATGGAACAACGTCTATCCTGGTGAAATTCTTCCATTACCTTATGATGGGGCTTTTGTACTGTTCATGAAGAAACGATCAAAATGTTGGAAATGGCCGACAGTTATAGATGAAGAATTGTACGCTTGGACTGACGTTTTTCGAGTAATTCAGCTCCTAACCAAGTTACTTAGTAGAAGTACTTATTTTGTTAAAAGAATCAATGAGAAACAATAAAAAGATAAAAATTGTTGAAGTCAGTTGCATAGAGATTGCATAGAGACTAATAAATAATATTAGATTAATAAAATTGCAATTTATATTCTTTAGCTCTTGTCATTATTCTTTTATATATTAGATTATATGGATTTAATCATTATAATTTTGCAATAGAATTGTTAAATTATTTTCAATAAACAAAAATTGGTGCATTATGGAGTTTCTAATTATTGTAAAATCATGTCATTATATTTCATTCAAACTCAAAATAGTTGGGACCACTACATTATTTTTATCAAACGAGACATCAACTCAGAATTAAACAAAAACAAATTTGATAAGTTAAAAAAATCATCAACTTGATAACTAAATTCGACACTTTTAAAGAATCAGCCATAATCGGATTTATGTCATCTTTGCGATTTAACAGATGGTGGGCCATCATCCAATTTATGGGTTAACAATACTTTCTCATCAATGGATTTTTTATTAAGATTTGTTTAGGTCGAGCTGTAGTCCTTTAAGATAGCAATGCCTTCATTTAGTTTGAACTTATTAGAGTGTGGACTGAAGAAGTCGGTTATTAGCTGATCAGTGAAAATCAAAAGCAGCTATGCAAGTTACCACGACATATTGAAAATAGCTGAATATACTTATGAAAAAAGGAAATCCTTGTTGGCTTTTGACGGTTATACTTTCAGATGTGGTAGTGCGGTAAATTTGCATTAGAGGCATTGTTCAAAACTGAAGGCCAACATTACGAGAAGAGAAGCTCCTCAACAAAACCAGACCCAGAAATTGAGGTTGTATTAGACAAAAAAGTATATTTTAATAGAGTAGAGTAGAGTATGGACTAAATGAGTTGATCCAAAAACAACCCTTGCGAAAAATGATATTTGAAATGAAGAGAAACCTCAAATTATGTAACATACAATAAATGTTGTATTGCCTTTTCAAAATCCACAAACCTGGGAAGGCACTGCATCAAAAATATGTAAAAACAAAACTAGCGCTTTGGAGTGCCATATATTAAATGAGTTGTGAAGATTGTGAAAAGAAGTATGTTGGACCAACCAGATTAAGAAAGCATGAGGCACATTTAACATGCCGAGTACAGAAAAACCAAGCGTTGACTAATATGCTCTTGATCGGGACCATATCGATTTGGATAATGCAAGAATAAAAGAAGATGTTAAGAATGCTTTCGAAAGTATCCATATAATTAAATGTAAATATCCACTGCACAAGGACAAAGGACCGATTCCGTTCAATGTACTCTGTAACAAGATTAGACATAGACATACTTATTAATAGCGTGATAGACCAATCAGGTCGAAACCATCTAGTAGCAGGGTTAGATTTAGTACAAATGACACAGCCATATATAATTAGATTTAATGTCATCTCCTGATGATGCCAACTACAAAATAGGAAATATGTATATCTGCATTCTTGGAGAAATATGCTAAGAGAGCGGAATAGGGTTCGAAACATTTGTTTGGAATTTCGCTAAGGTTCAAAGTTCAGAATGAAAAAAATTACACACAAGGGGGTGAAATACGGGTTGGAAGATTTCTATTGAATATTCTTCGCTTTCAAATATATACTGCTTCAGATCCTCTATCTCCCCTTCCCTCCATCCCTACTCTTCCTCACTCTCTCCTCCTTAAATGTTAGGTTTGACTTCCGGATAAAGGGGTAATACTCAGAAAATGGAAAATGGCTCCGATATTGTTTGGACTTCTATTTTAGAAGTGAAAGATTTTTATTTCTTGGAAATATTCGAGATCAAACGACGGAATGAATGGATACATTAAATCTCGGATTAGTTGTTTGAAAATTATTTAACGAATTCTTTCGGATCTGGGTAGATGCATCTGCTATGAATAAAACGACAAATGAACTTGGATCATTCCATTCTGATTTTAATAATTTTATGTATTTAACACACCTCTCGCTTTTCGCTTTTTACATTTGTCGATGTTATTTTCAGCATTCAGTCTGAGATTTACGTGAAATGTAATAGTAATTGCCTTCCTCATAAATTTGAAAATATCGAAGTTGAAAGAAAACATGCGTTCATGAAAGAAGAGGCTTATAAAAATAATGTTTCGATTCATTTCAGTGTATGTTGTGATATTGTATTCTAATCTCATTTAAAATTTTGAAATAGAATATAATAATCAATAGATATCACTAATATTCTTAGACTGTTGTCTTTCCTGAACCTACAATAGGAAAAATATAATACTGAGTGAATTAGGGATGCGACGAGATGGACATACAGATTATACACCTGAAATTTCTTATAGTAGGGATGGGATCCAAAATCTTTGTATCTATATATATATATATATATATATATATATATATATATATATATATATATATATATATATATATATATATATATATATATATATCTAACCGCAGCTCGGACATTGCCGTCGCAATATCCATAGACGAACAGAATATCAGCATATTCTTCATTAGAGAATTTGGACATTTCGGTTAATTAAGAAACCTAAAATTTGGTTTTTCTGAGAAAGAACGTCAAACTACTATTTTCGAGTTTAAAATTATTCATACTGACATAAGTCTACTGCCAGAAGATCTATGGTGACAAGCATAGAACGCTCTCATAGAAATGAGTACCTATGATTGTTTCAGTGGTTTGAAACTAAGAATGGATTGAGATGCTTCTTATAAAGAATGAAAGGTTATGCATGTTTCAAAAATTCACAAACTATTGAAACGACTGACACTGTTTCGATGTTCATACACTTAGTATCAGTTTGCTCACAAATTCCATTATTTTGAATAATCACCAATTTATTCAACATGCATCACTTGGTTTAAATTAACCAGTATACCTATTCTTTGGTGACTAATAGATATCTAACTACCATAGCCAAATAACAAAGTTCTCTGAAAAGTCAGATTTATGACAGAACGCCGAGAAATTATCATTCACTTATTAATGCTTCCAGCATTTTGATAGCGACAGTCTTCATAATATGAGCAATAAAATATTTCACTAATAGTCCGGATCTGTATTGTGATTCGAAGACCATACACTGATAAAATAGGAAAAACTGAGGTCTCAAATGATGCTACATTGAAATAGAATTAAAATATATTCATATATAGGTTTCAAACACGTTTATTTCTTGTAAAAAACGAAAACAATTTTTTTCAAATGGATTTTTCGTCATTCAGCAAATTTAAAAATTTATTTCAAGGCCATTTCAATGGTGTCAAAAAATTTTATTACATAGTTTGTACAGAGTGTTTGAGCGGTTCGAGCGTCAGTGGACAAATCTTTGAAAAAACATTATACAGAGAGTTGTATCGCTCCAAACAGAATTTTGTATATTTATTCAGTCTGGTCCAGAAATTTTCGAAATTTATGCCCCGCTTTGGATAGATTCTGCAAAGGGGTTCCTTAGTGCAGAATTTCTTGGTATTCAGTGCAACAGTTGCAGAGTTGTAAATTTTTGAATATTAAGCGAAAATCAGAACACAGCCTGTATATCTGAAACGAATCTCCTCAAGGGTTAATAGGGGGTGTTTCGAAATCACCTCAGTCACGTCTATCTTCCCTCAAGTGATGTAAAGCCTTATGTGATACACCCTGTATACAGTAGGTGACAGATTTCTGCGTTTTGAAGATTATGGTTATGAAAGACGTTGCATCCCGTGGTATATGAATATTATGATGATCTGCAAGGAGGTGGAAGAAATACTATTAAGAAGCAGATAATATGATCTTCGTCACTATTGAAAGCTTATACCTGAAAGAAAATTAATGTTGGCCATTCCCCTAACTCAAAGCTATAGAATAAATTGAAGTCAACCTCTTGCATATAAGGTGTTGTTACTAAATAGGAAACGGGAACAAAACAGGTAAAATTTCGTCGCGTCACGAATGGGAAATCCCGAAACCCGAAACTAGCGACTCTGTGAAATTGAATCACCCTCATCACCTCTTGAATGTGAACCATTTCAGAGATTCAGATAGCTTAACAATGTTGAAAGTACGTGTGATACTTGAACTGTGTAATTGATTTTATTAAGGATACATTAAGAGTAAAAGAAATTCAACGGAATAGAGATCGCTCATTGAATCTAACCTAGATCTAAGATAATTTAACCATTTCCTGTACTTTTTTCTCTAAGCTTGTTTCTTGTTTTTGGGGTTAGAAAAATAATATGATTTTCATGTAGGAGGTGTAAGAGTGTTCGAAAATTTGGATTAATCCTATGAAGCTTGTTGTGAGATATTTATAACTCAGATATATTTGCGTATTTTTCTTACCATCAGATTTTGCATTGTGTGAATGACAAGTTACCTCGAGAATCGAAAGTAAGTTAAATTCACTCACTTCATGAAAAATATATGTCGCTATTTCGAATATATTTTCATAATAAAATTGTTATTCGTTGGATACCTTTGAAATTCAAATGGATAATTTGACCAATAATTCCAACAGTCTTTTCGTCATAGTGCTTTATTTCCTTAATCTAATAACGCATTTGTTTATTTTCGGATTATAAGAATAAATACTGTTCTGATAGTATGGAGAAGGCAGAGTACAGAACTGCAACGCACCAGTATCGAAATGAAGAAGATGATGAAAATAACATATTTTGTTAGGCAGAGGAAAAATCTAAATTTAAGCAATGTAGATCTTAATTAAAACCTTCTTTTCTTTGTAGATAGACTTCAATTAGGAGCACCAAATGATTTAATGGATCCATCTGAAGAATACATCATTGTGGATATAAATGGTGTTATTTACAAGGTCCGCAGTACAAAATGAAATTAATAAGCAAGAGAATAATTGGATAATGATCTTCCTATGGAATGATAGAGCTGTAAAATACTTTTTAGCATTGTACGATGAAAAAAAAAATGTTGACTCACGACAGATTAACAATCTTTTCAGCTATGTGGGAGTACAAAGCTGAAGAACTCAATAAAGTTGGCTACTCTGTTACAGCTGAACAGTACCTAATAGATACATAGTTTTTACTCACTGAAAATATATTGAATGATGATTGCCATAAGGGTATGTTGCTATAAAATAAAACCTTTCACAGAGAAATACAAGAGATTCTGGGAAAAACACGATATATGCCCTGTGGCTATATTTGATAGTGCTGCCCCTCTTTTGGAAGAAAATAGCAGTTTGTGAATAATTTGCCTTATGCTTTAGTAGTTTATATATTCAATCGATTCTTGTTCTGAAGCAGGATTCTGACTTTTGGAATTTTGGTTTTACAAATAATATCATAAAGGGACTGGCCTTTTTTGGTGAGTTTGTAAATTAAATTTTTTTTGTACCTATAAGTTAGATTTGGGTGTCGTTGGGCCAAGTCGAAAGCCGACTAAAAGCAGTATTTTATACACTTGTGTTATTCCCAAGCCAAATGACTCGAGAGACTGTCAGTCACAAGCGCTCATGAAAGCGTCCGAAAGACGTTAGAAGGAATAAAAAAGGAACTTAGGGAAGATAGAACTGAAAGAGAATAATGAATATTCGTCAATGTATGAAGAATATAAAAAATGAATGTTAGAAGAACAAAAAAAATATACATAGAGAAAAAAGGAAGCAACTCTTGCAGCAGCTTGTAGAAATCAAGAAGAGTGATACTTTAGAAACTAAAAATAATGTTCAAAACGATTTTTGAATGAAGTCTGAATACTTGTACCATTCATTTTTCTTGAGAAAGGAATTTTTATTCGATCATTATTTTCTTCACATTCATCGTCATCATTTGAGAAAACGGCAGGTGGAGGTAACACCAGATCATCGTCGTTGTCACCGAACATTTCAATGAATCATCATTATATTCGAAAATTATCACGGCACAAATCAGTAGAAATGAGAAAGAGTCTTATTTTTGTAGGTTACAAAACGAAAGAGTAGAGACGAAACACGGAACGTCATGGAAAGTCTAAGTCTACACCAAGTGTACACCATTTTAGTTCTCATTACTTTACCCGCGCGCCCCCTACAGTTTGAATAATTCTTCACATTCGATCAATGCCGGAATGAGTAGAAGAAAAAGGATTCGAGTATGAGTACAATTACTTTGCTCGAAATAGTATTCGAATATTGTACTCGATTACTTTCGTGAAAAAGTAATTGAGTACTGATTACAATTGTACTCAGTTACTTGTTCGAATACTTATATGAATACTTTTGTGAGCACAGAGTTCTCTCTCTAATCGTTTTTGTGTTGGTGAAGCACAGTTATTACTATTATGTATCATTATAATTGATTAACAGTGACTAATGAATATCAGTGAAACAAAATATCAAGTTTTATTGTTATAATATGAAAGGTACTTAACTAACAAATGAGAGACACAATGAAATTACCAATTTTATTCGAAATTTGAAATGAAAAAAATGGTCACAACAGCTAAGACATGCTCACTAAACTGATTCGAAAATACTTGTATAATTTGCTTTCAGTAAAACTAAGTTACTCGAAATTATCCTCACTTAGAGCATTACGACGTGGAGCGTTTACTATGGATGCGAATGAAAACATTCGTTAAACAGGTTTCAATGAAGGTAACACTGTGTTGAACTTCAGAAAAAGTTTTTTCAAATTCGGACAGTCGGTCAACATTTCAAATATCTTCCGGTTGTCATTTAAATATTTGACAAGCTCTAGTTCAGTTTTCGTACACTTTACTTGTGTTGTATTTTGAACAGGAGATCTGTCGGACCTGGAATTTTCTCCGGATAGTCTTCATTGAATTCGAAAAAATCATCATTGGTGGGGCAGAATTGCGGAACTCGTGAAAAGCAAGGCAACGCCAACTAATTGCAACGAATTTTTGAGGCGACTTGCACTTCCAACTTTTTAAATACCCGACAAATCACTTCGGTGTATTCGTCAAACTTTTTCGAGAGAGGGATGGTACTGTTATTGTACTCATGGTTACAAACTGTACTCATGAGTACATTTTGTAATCATGGGTACTGAATTTTAATCATGAGTACTGAATACAGTTACTTTCTTCGAAAAGAATCCATTCCCAACTACTGAGTACACTAAAAGTAATTAGTTACTGTACTCGAGTACTAAAGTACTGGAGTACTTCCCAGCACTGAATCCGATCTACAATTATGACATTATTTTTGTGAAAATTTATCGAAGAAAATAACGAATAAAATCATAAAATCATTACAAAAGTTGCTCAAAATGAACGTCTTCAACTTGAATGCATAGCTTACATCTACGAAGAAGTGACTGCAGAACAATATGAAGGACATTATTATTTCTTGTTCTTTCGGCGACATTGTTCATCTAATTTTTGTAACTGCGCGAAATGTTTTATCTTTACACCGTAGACAAGTTGTTTCATGTAATTTCATATACTGGGGCTCTGTAGCTTGTACACTCTTCAAGATTTCCTTTTTGTTCGAACGGTATTGTATTTAGAAAGTAAAAATCTACTTCAGCAATTTATTTGGAAGTAAACAGGGTGTCCCAATTTTCTAATAAAAAATCTTAGGAGGTTTTTTCAGATTGGAAGCCCACTTTTTTGTTGAAGATTCAAGGGCGTCCTAAACTCTGCTATAATGTCTTTGAGTTATAAGTTTTTTGGTGAGTAGTTTCGTCACAATATTTTCTTTCCGTAAGAATTCATGAAAATAGGCTCTCACATCATCGTCTGCTCCTTCGGCCGGAGAGGATTGAATACTTATTTCCTTTCGTTTTCTTATTGCCCAAGTATAACTTCATTGATGAATTGAAATAGATTATTCGCATTTTATACAGGAGTGACTCAAAAAAATTATTGAATATTGTAATTTTAAGAATATCATATCTTGATTTTTCAAGTGGAACACCCTGTATTTTATTATTCATGTCAACGCATAAAATATTGTGCTATATTTTTGCAGAAGTAGCCTTATCTTTATCTTCGACCATTTTCAAAATAAAAAAAATAAACTAAAATAATGAAATCAGAGGATGCGAAAGAAGAGTTTATTAGTACATATCATTATACTTGATCAGAGAAATGGAGATATTTTAAGGTCGTCGTGTTTGAAATACGTAATATATTGGTTTTTGGTGAGATGATCTACAAGGTGTTGAACTATTTCGATAAGTGTTCAAAATGTTGCCCGTTTCTTTGTAGACACAACTCAATTCTTCTGAGGAAAGACCGTTGAACTCTGGACAACATTTACGGATTAACTGACTGAAAGGCGTCGACTATTCTCTGTCTCATATCCAACTGTGTTGTAGAAGGAATCTGGTAAACGATGCTCTTAATCTAAACTTGTAAGGTCCGGAGATCTAGCTGGCAATCTAACAGGACCACCACATCCTATCCATTTGTTTGGAACTACATGATTCAAATGCTCCCCAACCTGATGTGAGTAATGTGCAGGTGCTCCATCCTGTTGAAACCACAAATCTAGGTACATCGGTAAGTAACATTGGTAGATAATTTTGCAGAAAATCTAAATACATTTCACCATTGAGGTGCCCGCCAATTAGATATCCATCTACTATAGCGGCCCATACATTCAAGGACCAACGATCCTGGTGGTGTCTCAAGAAGTGTGGATTTTCCGTGGCGTAATAATAAAAGTTGTGCCTGTTAACAAGCCCATTCTTGTGGAAAGTTGCCTCGTCTGAGAAAAGAACTCTGCTAAACATATTTGGATTTTCCGCTACTTTGTCACTTGCCCAATTGCAAAATTTGATTCGATTTTCATAGTCTTGATTGTTCAGTTCCTGGTGCAGCTGTACATGATATGTATGAAATTTATTCACTTTCAAGATTCTCTGGATGCAAGTTTGACTTATATCTGTTAACTGAGAAATCTATCTTTGGCTTTTATATGGGCCCTCTGTCACTGTCAACAAAACTGATAACTGGTTGTCTTCAGCTGTAGCAGTTTTTGGTTTTTCATTAGAAGTTTTTCAAAGCATCGTGCATCAGGATGCCTCTTATCAGGAAACCTTTGTGCATAAACTCTGCTTGCCAACAAAGAATTTCTATCACACTCACCCAGAATAAAATTCATACCAACCATTTCTTCTTTGGAGAACTTCATGGCAGTCAATTGAGAAAATTGGGTTCAAACCTCACTTTAACAATGTTTAGTAATGAAACACTGATAAGTTCACCATGTAAAATGCAGAATATGATATGTCCGGACACCTGACAGAAGGCACAAATGAAAAAATATGTCAACGCATACCTCGATTTACGTTTTAATCATCTTGATTTTATCATTCGTTCAAAGAATTATCTTGTTTAGGTTTCATTTTTCACTACTTGAATCATTAAAGAAAAAAAACTTCTGTGCGAATAATGATGCATGTTGATGAATTTGATACGGTTTGTAGAATTTTCATCAAAAATTTTTACAAATAATCGAATACCTCGAAAATGATCGAAGATGAATAATAATTAATAAAATAAAATACAGGGTGTTCCATTTGAAAAAATCAAGACATGATATTTTCAAAATTACAATATTCAATAACTTTTTGAGTCACTCCTGTATAAAATGTATTTTCATGAATTGTTACGAAAAAAATATTGTGACAAAACTACTTACCAAAAAAACTTGTAACTTAAAGACATCATAGCAGAGTTTAGGCCGCTCCTGAATCTTGAACAAAAAAGTGGTCTTCCAATCTGAAAAAACCACCCAAGATTTTTTTATAGAAAATTGGGACACCCTGTTTACTGCAAAATAAATTGCTGAAGTAGATTCTTACTTTCTAAATACAATACCGTACGGACGAAAATGAAATTTCAAGAGTGTACGAGCTTCAGAGCACCGCGCCACTGACGAATCACCCAGTATAGAAGTCTAGCGGGTTGAGATCCGGTGACCTTGGTGACCGAGCAATTGGACCGCCCTTACCAATCCATCTATTTGAAGAATATTTGTTCAGTCATCCAATGACTGTTCTTCCATGATGTGAAGCTTCTCCGTCCTGTAGCTAATACATATTCCGAATTAAATTTAGCAAAACATCATTATTGAAATGATTTATGTATTCTGTACGAAAGTTTCGTCAAGTAATAGCATTCAATCGGTTATTTAAAATATGAATGGAAAGGAAGCAGTTAATATAAAGGCCATCTTCAACGTTGATACTGAACCTCCTTCGACAACGTCTCTGCCTAACGGCATTTGGAATCTGCAGGACTATAAATGATCCTTATGGAAAATAACAACACCTCAGGGCATTTGCGACTAAATTGCAATGCGCCCAATATTTATGGAAGAGTTATCTTCAAAGAGTCTATAATGTTTTCCTCATTTTGTATGATGACTTGTCAAGATCTTACATGTTTTGGCTCAAGATTTCTCTTTTCTCCGAGTCTTTCAAATACCGAAGTAAAAACTGTACGACCAGGAGGTTGCCTCTGAGGAAACAGAGAACATATCTGTATATTCTTCATCATTGAAGGAATAAATTTTCAGTTCGAGCAATTAACAACTTTTTTGTTTCAAAACAATAATTATTTTCCAAAAAAGATATACTGACATTTATCTATCAAGAGTAACTCAACATTCTTGATAATCATTTTACTATGGTTACAAATGTCACTTTCTGTACAAGATATGTATTTCATTCCATGTATGTTAACGCCACAGAACACCTTTCGTATTTTGAAAATTTTGATTTCAGGACCTGTGAGGGTCAAATTTTTGAAGCTCAGTATCTCCAAGTTTAAAAAGATAGAGTTTGGGGGACACTCTATAGTTGCGAAAATATAAGATTTGCAAAATTTTAGATTTACGTTCAAAAGAATTTTTGTTCTCCCAAATCTCCATTTTGTATTCATAAATAGTAGTTTCTATTCAAAGTTCGTTATTTCTAATTACCTGGTTTCGTTTGTACTCCAAGACGGACACTTCGAAGAGCTGAGCATTTTGCAATCCTATACCGCAAAAAGTTAAGTACCTTTGGAACACTTCGACATCGTTTTTAGTGAACTCTTGAGAATCGTTTGTTTTATTTATTATTTGGGCCACTCCGATAACATCGCCGTCATAGTTGCATATTGGCATGCAGAGGATGGAGTTGGTTTTGTAGCCTGTTCGAAGGTCAATTTCATTGTTAAAACGGTTGTCCTGAAAGAAAAAAAAATTAGTTCAGAGATGAATACATGAAATGAAATTCAATCAATTTCATAAATCACATGAGTTACAAAATTTCAAAAGAATTTCAACAACAAAATTAACAACCAATACCAATCGCCCATTAGGTTTCGATATATAGTTCTGAAATTTTTTGGAGAATTCATCGACGAAAATATTATCATAATGGGCATGATGGTAATGAATGAGCTCAGACAAGTTGACTAGACAACTCTGGGCAATAGTCCTCACGTCTTCACACTTTGTCTGAATATCGAAGTAGAGATCATCGCTATAAGAATAAAAATTTTTGTGGCCTGGTTCTGCATTTTTTTTCTAAACATCAAAAGAAATTCCATGGAATACCTAGAAATATTGATATATCGCGCTATAGGCAGACAATATAGATATTATGGTTTATGAAATAATACATTCTTCATAATACATTCTTCATCTAGTAATGTCAAATTAAGCATTTGATCTAAGAGTTTATATATATATATATATATATATATATATATATATATATATATACATGTTTCGATAAGATGTCATAAATGAAGGATGCGAATCCTGAATGATTTGAACAAGAAAGTTCGAAGAACCAATGGTCAAAAATGCTTCGTTGCCGAGATACAGGGTGTTAAAGTTGAGAAAATTTTTCGATTTTCTCTCGATAAAACCTAGACTTCTCAAGATTTCGGGCTAAAATTTTCCACATAAGCTATTAAACACAATCTGAATCACCAGGTGAGGCCAAATTTTGGAACAGTATACAGG
Source organism: Cryptolaemus montrouzieri (assembly GCA_013387265.2). Lineage (NCBI taxonomy): Eukaryota > Metazoa > Arthropoda > Insecta > Coleoptera > Coccinellidae > Cryptolaemus > Cryptolaemus montrouzieri. Next base: position 93,026,566 of record JABFTP020000021.1, on the reverse strand, counting down.
GTGATACTTTTTCATGGGCCATGTTCCATTTTACCCTCGGAACTTTTTTGGTACGCCACTGGCACTAACAAAAATAAAATCGAATAGATCATTCAATTCGAAATTTTTTTGACTCTTGCATTTTGATCGTAACTATCACCGTTTCTGAGATATTAATCATTGAAAATAATCCAATAGTTTTCCCATATCGAAGCCATGGAGATATTATCTTAATAACTGATGCAATTTTTCAGGAATTGAGCTAAAATTTACATCAGATATCTCCTTATTGTATGTTTATAACAAAATGAGGCAGAAATTCCTGACAGTATACAGGGTGTTATTTTTCACGTGCATTTTCCTCTTTTGCCCCTGAACTTTTTTGTGGTGCGCTACTGGTATATTCTGAAAACAGAATCAAACAGATTATTCAATGCGAAAACTTTTCTGTTCTTTGTATTTTTCCGTATCTGCCACCATTTTCGAGATATTAATCAAGAAAAGTAATCGTATAGTCCCTTCCGTATTGAAAGCTTGAAGATATTTTTCATGTTATTTCGGCAATTTGTGAAGACCTTGAGCTCGAATTTCAAACGAAGTTCACATTTTAAGATCTGCACCACTAGATAGAGAGATAGAGCCTACTAAGCCTTTTGAAATCACCAACGTGTTCTGATATGAGGAAGACACGATAAATTCTGATGATTTTCAATTCAAAACGGTGAAAGACATGAGGATCAAGATGAGCACAAAATTATCCGAATTGAATGAAAAATCCGTTTCTGATTACGAAAAACGTCAGTTATGCACCGAAAAAATATACGGAGGCAAAGGGGTAGCCTGTTCGGGCGTTGTTGATTAATTTTTCGAAAATGGTGGCAGATACGGAAAAATACAAAGAACAGAAAAGTTTTCGCATTGAATAATCTGTTTGATTCTGTTTTCAGAATATACCAGTAGCGCACCACAAAAAGTTCAGGGGCAAAAGAGGAAAATGCACGTGAAAAATAACACCCTGTATACTGTCAGAATTTTTGCCTCATTTTGTTATAAACATACAATAAAGAGATATCTGATGTAAATTTTAGCTCAATTCCTGAAAAATTGCATCAGTTATTAAGATAATATTTCCATGGCTTCGATATGGGAAAACTATTGGATTATTTTCAATAATTAATATCTCAGAAACGGTGATAGTTACGATCAAAATGCAAGAGTCAAAAAAAATTTCAAATTGAATGATCTATTCGATTTTATTTTTTGTTAGTGCCAGTGGCGTACCAAAAAAGTTCCGAGGGTAAAATGGAACATGGCCCATGAAAAGTATCACCCTGTATACTGTTCCAAAATTTGGCCTCACCTGGTGATTCAGATTGTGTTTAATAGCTTATGTGGAAAATTTGAGCCCGAAATCTTGAGAAGTCTAGGTTTTATCGAGAGAAAATCGAAAAATTTTCTCAACTTTAACACCCTGTATCTCGGCAACGAAGCATTTTTTGACCATTGGTTCTTCGAACTTTTTGCTCAAATCATTCAGGGATTCGCATCCTTCATTTATGACATCTTATTCGGAAACACCGAATAAGTATAGTATAGCGAGTGTTCGCAGCTCTATGGTTACCGCTTCACGCATCTTAAAGACCATAGCCTCCGATCTCTCGAACCATCTGTTGTATCCTTCTGTTCGTTATTTCTTTCTTCTTTTAAATATTCCTTTTCGTCATTCTAAAATTTTTGTTCCGCAGAATTGAATGTAGCGCCTTAGTCATACTCCTTCCTTTTCCTATATTTCGTAGTATATCTTGTTCATCTTTTCCATCATCCGCTATCATCACTCCAAGGTAAATCTTCTCCCTCTCTGCCTATCACCATGTACTGTGTTTTTTGAGATTTATTTTCAGGGTCCATTTGTCGTTCTTCTCTATCAGTTTGTTCATCATGTAAGTCATGTCTTGTTTGTCTTCTGCTAGGAGAATTTGGTCGTCTCCAAATAATATCGTATGAATTCTTGTGTCGCCTATTTGTATCATATTCAGGCCCTTTGATGGGGAAAAGGGTGCAGGGAGAATGTTTAGATTTTTATTCTGGCTGATCCACTTTTGTGAAGAGTTTTGGTGGTATTAATGTAAACTGCACTAATGTTACCCTTCTCCATAGATGGCCAAATTTGCTGCAGAGGAATCGTATCATAGGATTTTAGTTAATCAACGAATGACAGGTGCCCGTCAGTTTCTGCTCAACAATTTGTTTGACAATAAATATATTGTCAACACATCATCATCCTGGTCGGAAACCACTTTGCTCCTCACTATCCCTTAACTCTTCCTCTATCCTCCCTTTGAGCATTCCACCATAAAATTTCCATATGAAAAATTAAAATACATAAGATGGGATGATATTTCATAATTATCTCATTTTTAAATGCAGTTATTTCCTTGTTGTTTCTAATACAAATTTTGATTTTGTAAAACGATTATGGTGTCATTTCGGTAGAGAAGAGATGTTGAGAGTTATTGATATGCTATAAGTTGGAAGCTCACAGCGGAAAGTATCTTGGGTTCCGGAAAGCAGTAGTGATAGTTTTATCAGTTGGTTGTGGTTTTACTTCAATGAAACTTGGTAGTAGCGTGGAATAATATACGTCGTTTCAGCAGCCATTTTTACCCAAACCTGATTTTTGATTTCAGAAGGAACTGACTTAGGTAGATCATATAAATTTTGTAACTATCATGAATGGGTTAATTCCAGAAATTTCCATCTACGGGGAGAATTAGTGCATGACATCTACGATTCATATTCAAAATCAATGACTTTAGAGCATTCTGTTCCATTTCGTTCCAAATTTCGATCAGTCTGTTCCGAACCTCATTCACGATAGGTGACTGGTTTTGCAGGTTTTTTATTCCTCTATTGAGAATATTTCAGAAATATTTGAAGGGATTGTGGTCTGGACTTCGTACAGTGATTTCGTGATCTTGAATGTAATTCGTAAAGGTCTCGTGTTATCATGCATAAACCAAAAGTTTTCACCCACGTTTGCCGCAAATGAAACAATATGTTCTTCTAAAATGTTTGAAATCTCTGGGCATTCAGGGTTTCGTTATCTACGATGACCAGATCAGTGAGGGCGTTCAAAGAAATTCTTCCCCATACCATTATCGAATCTCCACCAAAACCATAGGTAGGTAAAAGTTGCATTGGCTATATCTCTCATTTCGACGCATGTACAATTAAGAACGTCGATCGCAGAAAAAGACAAAACTTCGACTCATCTGTACACAAGACTCTGTTCCAGCCAGCTTCTAACCAATTGACATGTTACCTGCTGGAATTCAATCGGGATCTTTGATATGGTGCTGTTAGAGTTGGGTCTCGTGCTGTCACACGAGGTCGCAAACCAAATGTCCCTGAGACGTTGTCGTATCGTATCAGTGATAATTTGCACTTCACCGTTCTGGGGTATAGTATAGATAACCATTATCTCAACGAGGAAATTCTTGAATAACGGTCATGGATAGCCGTTGTTACTGGAGATGGTCCTTACCCAGATCTCCTTTCATGAATACTAGTCTCCCTGTACCTGTGGATGATTCTGGATACAGTTGAATGGGACACCCCAAGACTTTGGTCTATTCTTGTATAAGTCCAACCTAGGTCATCTATCACTTCTACTTTAGCACATTCGGCCGGGGTCAAATTTCATGATTCGGGTTGCATTATTAGGGAAAATCAAAATTCTCAAGAAGAACGAACGATACTCGCAAAAATAGATCAACAAGTGCTGTTACCAATATGTGGTAGTTTTATGCAAAATTATATTCATTTCTCATGGGAGGAACATGTTCGCCTAGAAAAAAAACATCAAATTTTGTTGGCATATGTCCGGAAATATCTAAGAAAAAACATGTCTTAATTGTGATAGTTGCCTACCAAAAAAAGAAATTTGAACCATTGAAATTGTGTGTTAATTTGTTGGCAGAATATATATCAGAGAATCTCTAAAAGAAGAAAGTGCATGTCAACTATAGGAAATCTATTGAGATTAAGGGAAAATATCAAAAAAGGATAAATTTGATGAATCCACCATCCAAAGCATGGTGGTAAACTGGGAAAAATTTAAGTTACTGTGGAGGTCTTGTAAAGAAACTCTTATAGAAGAATATGGATGAAAGAAAGGGATATACGACAAATCGAAAAATGGACGTAAATGAAGTCCAACCATATGGTCAGCAATCAATACTTCTTATAAGGTGTTTTATACGAACATTCCTCAATCAAGCATTCCATTTATTTTTCAGTTAAGAAATAGTCATTACAATCAATATCATTATCAATATTTCATTGAATTGGCATAATAAATTTGAACCTAGGGATGAAATGAAATAAAATAAATTCTTCGTATGCACAAGCTTTCCCACTGACGAAATCAGGGTGTGGTTGCTCAGAATAGAACGCACTCTATTCACTTATATTTGATGATATGCATATATGAAAGCATCAATTTTCGGTAGTAAAAACAGATGATGTTGTTGTAGTCATATAATGCTGTACATAAAGGTGTGTTCAGCATGTAAACAGAATATTTATCATTCACGGAGAATTATTTGTTTGAATGAAAGCTCATATATTAAAGTAATTAGTATGAAAGGAATTTTAGAAGGAATTTCATATAATACCGAGCCCCAAATTACTTCTTATTTATGAAGTCTACAAGGAATCATAATTCTTTATGATTAAGTTTGTGATAATGAACTCGTTACCATAAATTCTTAGTGCATTCACGTATTCATTCTGCTGAGTTACAAGAGCAGAATACGTAACTTGCAATTCAGTTTATTAACATTTTAGACTGAAAGAATCTGGATGATATAATGTGAAATGGCATATTCGAATATTTGCTGGTTCTATCTGCGGACTATATTTTTTATACAATTATTGCTATGGTACAAATAAAATGTCTAATGTAATAAGAAGATGCAAACTACTTTTCTTATGAATTAATATTTTCTCAATGGGATAAAACACATTTGCTTCAAAGATGTGCAAGGGTGAAACTTTCTTTTTTTAAACAACTAAGGTTTGTATTATCCATAGAAAATGCAATTTGTTCTCTAGGGGAATTTCACAATTGTATTTTTTCTACTGAGAAAAGTGTTCTAGGTTTTCAAACAATTGCTATTCTGTTCTAGACAATTGTGTGGATGAGAATGGTTGATGTAGTTATTTCTGTTTCGTACATATAGCCAATGAAGTATGAGGTTTGTGTTGTGATGAACTGAAATGGGAACTTGGCGATTTGATGATATCTTCAATTAGGTAGGAATAATCAATGGTGTGTTTCCTACCAAACGGAAGAGGGTCCCTCTCCCGTCGCTTGTTGTAATACCACCACATCATGGTATAGGATCAGTAAATTGGTAATTTGTGACTAAGTTTCAGATGCTTGGCAGATGGTTTGGTCTCCAGAGTGCAGAGAGCTCCCTTGGGATAAAATTATGCGGAAGTAAACTCGTTCTCCAGTCCGGGAACTGGTCGGTGGGCTTATGATGACAATACGACAACAACGGATGCGTTATTGAGTCTTGCAGGATACACCAACATGAATGTGAGAGTAGTACACCAGCACTTACAAGACACGCAATCTCATGTCCAAGCTCTGATGGAAACTCAAATAATGCGAACAGCAGAAACCATCTACCTCTGCTTCAATGACTATGAATTGCATTCAAGACTTCGGTTTAAAGGAGGGCTTTGTGTTTTTGCCAGATTGGGCGTCGCATTCCAAAGAGAGGATACCTTGGGAACAATGCTTTTAACCTGATATGGATAAAAATCTGTTTATATAACAAAACCATGTTTCTATGTTGTCTGTATCGATCTTCTAACGATAACAACCCTAGATTGTTCCAATATCTAGGTGACACGGTAGACACGATCCAAAAACAGCACCCATATGATTTCAGTTCACAGGTCTCAGCACTTTTAGGTAACACCTTCCAGAAAGATATGGCATTATAATCGAGCCAGCTGCGAGGAGCTGCGCGATGTCTCTTCTTCAGATCCTGACATTAATGTCTGCACTGAGTGAATCACTGAAATTATTCATGAAGGCATGGACCTCCACAATACACACTCCACGAAAAAATATCAGCACAAAAATCTTGGTTCACTGAAAACTGTCGAAAGCTGCAGAGGCTGAAAACAGAATTTATAAGAATGGGAAGAACAATCCAACAAATCAAACTAATGCTGAATATGTGCGTTTCAACATTTACAACTCAAAAATTGATACAGTGAAAACATACTACAATGAAAGAGTAAACTTTTGCAAGTCATCATTCCCTCCTTTGATCATAGATGACGATTCTATTGCATTATAGCATAAAGCAAAGCTCAGAGTTTGTTGAACAGCTGAACTGTAAGAAAGTAGTGGGTCTTGATGGAATACCATCAGCTGTTTCGAAGAAATGTGCTTCAGAGTTAGCAGCTGTTTTAAATCGCATATTTCAGATTTCGTATGAGAGCCAGACGTTTCAGGAGTGTAGGAAAGTTGCGAGAGTACTACCGGTTCCAAAGAAAGGGAAGAAATGCTTTCCAGAAAATTACTGTCCAATCGCATTGTTGCCAATTATGTCGAAAGTCATGGAAAGATTGATGAACGATGATAAAATACCTCGAATTGCATAGTATCATCAGCGATCGACAATACGGTTTTTGTAGACAACGATAAACTGGCGATCTTCTTGCATATGTTACGCATTCGTGGACATCAACAATCGAAAAGTATAGCGAATCAAGAGCAATTGCGCTTGATATCTCAAAGACCTTCGACAGGGTTCGGCACGCAGCCTTTATGAACAATACTCGTATTTGGATTTCCTGAAGAATGGCGTGGTTGGATTCATAGCTTTCTTTTTACTAGATCGATTCAGGTGTAACGTGTCAATATTTTCAGGTAAAAGCAATCACATCTCCTCTAATCATGCAAAGACATCTAATTTCCTCAGAAACGCTCCTACTTGGCATCCTAGTTAACACCAAGTTTGCTGGTTTGACCATGTGTCAGCTATTGCCAAATCTGCTTTTCATAAACTCTGTCTTCTTTTCAGGTCCAAGCAGTACTTCATGCCATTACAGATGATGCTTTTATACAAAGCACAGGTGCGACCTGGTCTGGAATACTGTTCCCACGCATGGGGCTCCGCACCCAAAGATTCACTATCCGGAAATCTCGCGTGATATCCAACCTCTCGCTCAAAGGTTGCTGATCTTTTGTAGAACTGAAAGGCTTGGTCACTGAAAGAATCCAATTCCAAATAATAACTAGGCTTGCGGAAAATTCTCTTTAATAATCCTTTTGTTTACAGGGCTAGTGTGCTGTGGAAGCCGTTTTCAATGAACATCTTTCCGATAACTTATAATTCGATCTTCTTTGAGGAGTGAGTGAACACACAGATCAAATTATCTTGAGCTCTCATAGCTGAAGCATGACAACCATCGCGTCTTCCCAAGAGTTGATATAATTTGCGTGGATGAGGTATTGGTTTTAGAGTATCTTCTGTTTCGACTCATTCTGCTAATTATTTGTATTTTTCATCACATGACAATTATGTCCCAATTTTGAGTACCGAACTTGCATTCAAAATTCTTCAATTTTGGCATCGACTCATGGTGTTTGTTTTCAGTTCTCTTAAAGCATAGTCTTAAAGTATAACCTTTAGCCTGACAGCATAGTCATTAACAATGATCGTTGTTTTGATAATATTCTCCTGCTGCTTGCGTTTAGATATAGTCGAGATATATACAAGATATCAATAGGAGTGTAGTTTGAGTGACAGCCCCGCCATTGAGACCTAGTGGTCTATTGAAGCACACTTCACCTTAAGTTTCATCCACATGCTCCATATTTCTTATAGTGGTTGGAAGCTTAGAGAGTGAGATCCAAGTTGCTTAAACGTCGCTCTGTTACCAGCCGGGCATTCCCACATAATTCTTCTTCTCCCTCGGGTAGTCAGCATGGAAGGTCGATCAATTCTTACTTATTTATGTGACTTCTGAGACCACAATTCCCCGTCAATATTACAACCAAACTATCTGGTCTCAGTAGAAAGTGCACTGAAGACCTGTTAGGCTTATCTAGTGCTCCCATGGTTTCAGGTCTAACCACGGGCTATTGTCTATCCTTGCGGTATCCAGGGAAATTACAAGGCAAACCTCCAGCCCAGTAAATCTCAAGACAGCCTCTCAGTCGACCAATGAGTTCGTCTTCTTATGCCCTCATCGCCCGAATGGACTGCGGCCTTATCAGGCGAAGTGAGGTGCAGATGTCGGATACCAATAGCTTCAGTGCAGCTTGGTTATGCGTAATACTATTTCCTGCAAGCAGAAGGTTAGCTCGGTGATCGATGGCGAATATTTGGCTCGAAAACATTTGCAAGCCTGCAAAGACAGATAAACTCTTCTTCGACAACTCACCGACCATATCCACCAGGTTCAATTTATTGGCTAGTTTTGGGAACATCTGTGAACCAACAGAAAACCTCTAGTATATCGTTCCTGAATCTGCCCTGTTCCTGTCTGCTGAGAATAGTAATCTGAAATGGCAACAACGTATTGCTACGTCAGACCTCTTACCCAACATCTTGTTGGCCTTTGGAAAGAGATAGAATCTGTTCGTAGCCATGTTCAAACATAGACTTCACTGTTGAAGCAGAGTAATTTTCAATATGATTTGTTCTAGCAGAGTGTCGTACTGTTGAAAATTAATTCTCTAAAAGTATAGTCCGTACTTTCAAAACATAGTCTTCAGTTTTAAACCATTGTTATTATAGCTGACGTTTCATTCTGCAATAATTTCACGATGTTTTTATTTAAACAAAGTATTTGGTCTTGAAGCATAGTCATTATGAATTGCCGTTCATTTTGCATAGTGTTGTGCTGTTTGTGCTGAAGTCTTTCAAACCATAGTTATTCTGGGCGATTGATAATTAATATGGTTGAAAAGAGTTTAACGAAAAGCGCATGATGCTATGCGATAACGATTGTCATTGATATTGACTATGCTTTGAGGTCCAATACCATTCTTTAAAAATAACCATCGTGAAACTATTACAAAAACAACGGCCATCCATAATGACAATGCTTTGAAGCCGAAGACTATGCTTAAAAGAACAGACTGAGTGAATTCATCGACAACAACACAAGTTTCTGGAAAAACAAAGACCATTGACATTAACTATGCTTCACAACTATGAGCCACTGAGATCTATAGGAAGTTTATCTGCTGTTTACAAGTTGTTCTGTATGGATTGCGGAGGCGTTAACATAGGTCAGACTGGTCGTTCATTCAAAACAAGAGCAAAGAGCATCAATCAGATTACAATAACCAGAGAACAGAGAATCTTCTTTCGCTTCACATTGTATCGAAAATGGCCATCATTTTCCACCCATAGATCAACTTCAAATTCACAGAATACCTTGAGAACGAAAGTTATATTTCTCCAACAAACTCTCCGTACAGATAATCTTCTGAACGACCAGAGTACGGCCCGGTTTATTCGTCCATATTTAATATTTTCAAATGAAACCTGCTTTTATCATAATTAGTTTATTTCCTTTGTTTGCACCCTTATTGTTTTGTATCTACCTATTTATGTATGTATGTATTTTCAACTTTAGTTCAGTATTTGTTGTTGGCTGAAGATGGTCGAGAGACCGGAATTACCATCCTGCATTCAATAAATCTCTTGTGATAGTATGATACATAGCGTTTAATTTCTTATTTTCATCATGATTAACTATCACGTAGTAACGGCGGAATTAATTAACTATTGAAAATCAACTTTCCTTATCTTATTAAACCTCAAGTTGAGTGAATTTACTGCTTAATGCACGCATGCGCTTACTACCTTCGAAAGAATTTCCTTCCAAAACGAATATTTGTGTTCCCATTCTTCAATAAACTTGAAAATTGTCGAAACATGTTTCGTTGAAGATCAAAGATAATTTTTGCGAAAAGATTTGTAAAATTATTCTTTTCATACATCATTGTACGGGTGGACCGAATTCGATGGTTTAGTACGGTAGCTATGTGAAATATTGTAGATAGAGGAAAATGATACCCCTCTCTCGAGCTCGATTCCCGAGAAAAACTCATTGGTGACAACTGATTTCAGCTATATTTCTTAGTTTCCCAGTTATTGCGGAATTGTGGATTTTTCGGGATTTCGACATGCGACGATATCTCGAATCGTATTGTACAGGTCTTTTTTTGAGTAGAACGCAAGGACGTATTCGAAAAACTTTTTTACCGATCGGTTTCTGAGTTATGAAGCGAACTGTGTTTTTTTCAAATGAAAACTATTGGTGGTTTTGGTATCAATAAAAAGGATTATTTTTTCTCCAAATATATATCACATGTCATGTCAATTCCTTCAACTAATGCTCTTTTCAAAAAAAATTGGCAGGTTCGTCTGTGTACGTCGAAGTTCCCATTTATTCAATTCTGTGTTCACTTCTTAGTACATAGAATCTTTTTGTAAAATCCATTTTCTTTTTGTGCTAATGGAAATTTATCTAAATATCCTTCCACTAGTTTCTGAAAATCTGAAAATAGATTCATGCGGCTGTTCCTGCTCAGGAATCTATTGAAATAAGATTTTTCGCAGCATATGAATCAAACCCATTCTGTTTATAACATTCCAACATCTCATAATTTTGGAATGAAAGAGTCATAATTGATTGTTTTCGATTTGAATTTGGGAGGCTTTTACTTGGTAAAAATACATTATCAATAATAAAAACAAACAAGTACTGTGTTTTAAGGATTTTTACTTAATAATTGCGATTCGTAACGCGTTTCAATACACCGTAGCTTCTTCAGACGATTGAATGTACAGAAATTATAAATGAGAATATAAATATAAATGTTCTTGAGTAATTAAAATCTTATTGGGTTGCTTCTTCTTGAGTGGTTATTGAATGCTGACATTTTATGTTGATACGGTATCAACATAAAATGTCAGCATTCAATAGTTTATTCATAGATTGATTAACATCCCGTTATCACCAGAAAATTTCAACAAAGAATTAAATTTGATTAATCAAATAGCCAAAAATAATGGTTACAATCCCAAACTAATAAATAATATTTTAAATAAAAAACAAAGTAGAATCGCATTGAATGAAGCTTACCCTGTCGATAAATTGAAACAAAAATTCAATACCTTAACCTACGTTGGCATTACAAGTGAGAATCTGAAATCGTTCTTGAGTAGCAATAATTTCAACATAGCTTTCCAAACTAATAATAATTTAGGCAAATATATAAAAATAATAAAACCAAATCAGGTAAAAACAATGAATCAGGTGTTAATAGGTTGAATTGCAATGACTGTGATAATTTCTACATTGGTAGAACACATAGAAATTTTAATATTAGAATATCGGAACATAAACGCAGTTTTTCAAATAAAAAATCATATTCAAATTACGCGAATCATCTCTTAGAAAATAATCACTCTTTCGACCCACAGTTTGAAATTTTGCATACAGATAATAAATATTGGAAGGTAGATCTTTGGGAAACTTTAGAAATAAATAAATACACTCAGGTAAACTCATCAATGAACAAGTCGATTTAAGCCCTTCACCTCTATTGAATCTCTTCGGGGAGCAATCTATTCTCTAATTTTATTGGATATATCTGTCATAAATAACCACTTAAGAAGAAGCAACCCAATAAGCTTTTAATTACTCAAGAACATTTATATTTATATTTTCTGTGCATTCATTCGTCTGAAGAAGCTACGGTGTAGTGAAACGCGTTACGAATCGCAATTATTAAGTAAAATACCTTAAAACACAGTACTTGTTTGTTTTTATTATTCATAATTGATTGAGTTATAAGTAGAGAATTTCGAGGTAGATAGAGAAAACGACATAAACTTATGACATAAATAATTGTTTTTATAGAACCAATGATATTGATTGAATATCTCAATTGTTTCAAATACAGAATTAAATAAATCCACATCAATAAGATTGAATGGTTGAAATACTTTCATGAAAGAAGAAAATTATATGTTTTAAGGGCGATCTCTATTGTTTTCAACACAGAAATGAAGGAATGGGATCTTCTACCACAGAATTGTGAATATCTGCGATATTCCGAGTGAATAGATATGAATTTTTGATTTTTTAATGAAGGAGGCTAATATTGAAGGAATCCATGGGGCATGTGATATATATTTGGAAAGATAAAAAATAATCCTATTATTTGATACAAAAATCACTTATAGTTCGTCTTTGAAAAACAAAAGTTTGCTTCGTAACTCAGAAACCGTTTGGAAAAGAAAAATTTCGAGTACGCCACAGCACTCTACTCAAAAAAGAGCCTGTAGAATACGAAAATATTTTTTACCTAACTACCGTGACATATCGAAATTACGAAAAACCCAGAATTATGCTATAATTCGAAATCTAAAAAAGATAGCTGAAATCCGTTTTCACCAATGAGTTTTCCTCAAAACTCGAGTTTTAGAGATGGAGAATTATTTTTCGTTAACTACAATATATCACATAGGTGCCTAACTAAAATACGAATTTGGTTCACCTGTACAGAGGCTTCGAATTGCTTTCAAATTATGCATCACTCGACCCCTTTATCCAATTAAATTTTGAAGCGTTGATTAGCCCCCTCGTAGGGGATTCTTCGTTAAAGCCTCAAATATACGTCAAAATACGTCCCCCAAACAAAATCATTTGACGTGTTTCGGCAATCTTTTTTCGAAATACTATGGAATAAGAAATATACAGGGTGCTCGTCTGAGATGGAACACGCTGTTATGAAAATGAGAAAGTCGAAAGCAACATTTAGATTATTTAAATCAGTAGGTTATGATGTTTAGGTAGGGAACTCAGAATTGCTGATTTTGGGTGGTGTTTACTTTATTTTACTGATTTTGCTTAGTAGTTCCTTTAAATCTTTCTTAGACCATTTATTGACACCTAAATACCAAATAAACCAAAATAGTATCCGCATAGAAATTGATGTTCCTGAACATATTTCTCTTGTATAATATGTAATTTTTTTCCCGTGTGGGGTAGCTAGTCCTCCATCGGGCGCCTCCCCAGGTGGCGGATAGAAGAATGCCTCCCAGATATGGGTGGTATCGAGGAAATGAAATACTCGAGGCGGACCAAAACTAGCGTTGCAGTGTCTGTTCCCAAATTGGGCGATTGCAAACGGCGACTGACTCAGAATGGGCGGCCGATACTCAAGCCAAAATATGGCATAAAGGAAGGCAACGGGATACCACCTTTATTATTATTGTTCCCAAGAGAATAACATGAGTTATTTAATTCAAAATTTTCCGGAGGTATAAATAGTTCTCCAATCGGATCTCCGGGAGAACGGCTTTAAATGTAACAAACATAAGAGCAAATTTAAAAACCACTAAAGATCGGAACGTGGAATGTAAGAAGCCTGTTTGAGGCTGGAAAATTGGCAAACCTCACGTGAAATGAACAGACTTCAACTTGATATCCTGGGCGTTGCTGAAACCTGGTGGCCTGGTGTAGGAAGTGCAATGTAGATAACGGAATGTTCTTTTACTCTGGAAATGAAGATCCAAAACACAGGAAAGGTGTGGGAATCGTTATAACTAAAGAACTATCAAAATATGTCGTGGACTTTGTTCCATATTCGGATCGCACTGCTTTATTAAAAATCGGAGCTAAGCCAAATAATCTTAATAAAATACAGGTATACGCACCAACTGCGGAAGCACAGGACCATGAACTAGAACAATTCTATGATGAAATCAAAGAACTGTTAAAATTGACTAAAAAACATGACGTGAATTTAATTTTAGGTGACTTCAATGCTAAAATAGGAAAATGAAAATTCGAGGAGATAATTGGATTATATGGTCTAGGAGAAAGAAACGAGAGAGGTGATCGACTGTTACAATTCTGCCAAGAAGAAAACATGAAAATAACGAACACATGGTTTGAACTTCACCCCCGCCGCCTATACACATGGAAATCCCCAGCGGACCGAACAGACAATGTAGTTCGGAACCAAATAGATTTCATCCTCATTAACCAAAGATTCAGTTCAACCATCAAGAGAGCTTGTACATATCCTGGAGCGGATGTTCCCTCTGATCACGTATTATTAGTGGCCGTCATGAAAATTGCTTTGTCAAGTCAGAAAAAGTCAACCATACAACGACAGATAGCGTTAGAAAAATTGAAGAACCCAATAATAAAATCTGAGTTGAGCAATGAGATAAACTCACAAATCCAAATAATAACTTCGAATATTGGAAACACGCCAACGCAAACTTGGACAAGGATAATGGACACTGTAACAAACTCAATGCAAAACATACTAGGGTATAAAACAAAGAACGAAAAGCAGAAATGGATGACAGATGAGATCTTGTTTCTAATGGACAAACGACGAGAGCACAAAAACAAAAAAGATAGTAACAAAAACGAATGGCTTAAACGTGAATGCCAAGAAATCGAACAACTACAAAACCAACATGATGACTTTAACATGCACAAAAACTGAAGGAAACTGCTGGTATATATAGAAAAATGAGAACAACTGTGACAGTCAATAATAACAACCAGATAGTCCTCGACAGCAAAGAGAAAAACAATGTTTGGGAAAAGTATATAAAAGAACTATTTGACGATGACAGACCTCCAGCTAATGTCAATATTTCACTAACCGGTCCACCCATAACTAAAGACGAAATTGAAAAAGCTATACGCGCCGCAAAAAATAATAAAGCAGTTGGCCCAGACGAAATTCCTTCAGAAATACTTAAACTCCTAAATGAAAAAGGCATCACAGCTCTACATAAAGTGTTTAACACTATATATGAGACAGGACACTATCCCAAGAAATGGTTGTGCTCAACTTTTATCCCCCTGCCTAAGAAGACCAATGCAAGAAAATGTGAAGACCACCGACTCATTAGCCTGATGAGCCATACCTTAAAAATATTTCTTAAAATCATACACCAGAGAATTTACAAAAAATGTGAAAGAGAGAAAGTGACTCGCAGTTTGGGTTTAGACAAGGGTTAGGTACAAGAGAAGCAATAGTCGCCATACAAGTGCTTGTCCAGAATTGCCATGATCAGAGAAAGGATGTCTGTCTATGTTTCATAGACTACGAGAAAGCATTCGATCGTGTACAGCACCACAAATTAATGCAGCTTCTAAAAAGCCTTGATATAGACCAAAAAGACATACGCTGCATTGAGAATTTACACTGGAACCAAACAGCACAAATAAAAGTAGACAATAATATGTCTAATGACATCCAAATTAGAAGAGGAGTACGACAGGGATGTGTGCTTTCTCCACTCCTATGCAATTTGTATTCAGAGACGATTTTCCAAGAGGCACTAGAAGACATGGAAATGGGAATCAAAGTCAATGGAGTGTGGATAAACAATATCCGATATGCTGACGATACGGTCTTAATAGCTGACAACATGACCGACCTGCAACAACTGGTCAATAGGGTAGGTGAACAAAGCCAATCAATGGGCCTAAATATAAATGTAAAAAAAACAAAATTTATGATTATCTCCAGAAACCAGCAAATGTTCGAAAACTCTACGCTAATATTTAACGCAAGGCTCATAGAAAGAGTAGAAAAGTTTAAATACTTGGGAATCTGGCTGTTTCAAGATTGGTCATCAGAAAAAGAGATAAAATATCGCATAGAGCAAGCACAACAGGCATTCCTAATGTTTCGAAAAGTGTTCACCTGCTCCGACTTTGACCTTAACCTAAGGCTAAGATTCACTAAGTGCTACATTTGGTCGGTGCTTCTTTATGGTATGGAAGGTTGGACATTAAAAGCGAATGAAATAAACAAATTAGAGGCTTTCGAGATGTGGCTATACCGCAGAATCCTTAAAGTACCCTGGACGACTAGATTGACAAATGAGGAAATTCTTAGACGAGTTAACAAACAACGTGAACTGTTTGCAGTGGTCAAAAAGAGGAAAACAGCATATCTGGGTCATATAATGCGAAACACGAAATATCAATTCCTGCATTTGTTAATCGAAGGCCGGAGAGGGATCGGACGGAAGAAAATGTCTTGGCTGCGAAATATCAGGCAGTGGACAGGACTACACGATATACAGTCATTGATATACACCGCAAGAGATGGAGACGCAATGGAAAATGTTATCGCAAACATCCATTAATGGATATGCATTAGAAGAAGAAGAAGAATATTTAATTTAATACACCGTATTGGAACGCATGAGATGAGATGGCCCCAAAGGCCGAGGCCGCAAAAGGGCGTGTAGGAACTATCGAGAATAGCCTCAAATTTGGCTTGCACTCCATTTCTTATCTAGCTGCAAGTTTTTACGCTCTTGCATGATTTTTAGCAGCTTCGAAAATATATAATATTCTGTTGAGATTTTTTAATCAAATAATTGAAAAGTTCTGGCAAATGACTAATTTTCCACTGTAACTTAGAACTTTTGCATGTGAAACTGCACAATATATTACTTGCAATTGGCAATAAAATTCAATTATATAAAATATCAAGAAATGAATGAATAATTTTAGCAAACAGACAAAAAAACACTCAGGATTTAAGTTATTTCAGCTGTCAACATTTATTCATCAGCTGATAAACATTAATCCTGGTTGCCTATATTAGGTATAAATCCGTTAATTAAACTCACATTGCTGGTGAATATAATAATGAGAGAATATACAGACAAGAATTGATTGGAATTACCCCATTGAGTGATCTATAAAATACTGAATATTTTGAAACCTGAAGCTATAAGTCGACTTATTCCTTTAAGTACTCCATAAGTACATTTCGAATACTTTTCAATGGATACCTCATACCTATTATATTTGGTCTATACATTCTTCTGCAGCTCTTAACGTGTTCATGACATGATATTATTTTGGACGAAAATGGACTCATCTCCTCATTCCTCAAGATCACAGAATTGTTGATATTAATTGTTTTAAACAATCATCGAATTAGCAGTAATGGTTTACACGAGTGAAGACTTGTTACATCTCTCAATCATATTTTTGAAGAAATCCAATTTAGATTCGGAAACAATCGATCAATTCTTCAGACAGTTCTAGCGGAAATATACAGCGCGACACCCTGTATGATTAAATCTGAACGAAGTACGATTGGTGAACCCTTACGTCTTGTCCACTGACAAGATGTCACACGAATGGGTTCAAATAATATACTAGTGTTAACTATTTTCAGTTTAGAGGATGTTTATTATCGAGTAACAAACAATAGACAAAGTACCTCTCTTAGATATATTGTTAATAACAATTCGATGGTAATATTTCGCGGCAAGGACCATATCATTTTATCCACAATACATCAACTACAAAACATAGAGGTAAGCATATTTCTTGAATTTAAGGTTAGGTTAGATTTCTGAATTCTTTTAAATACCAGAAATTTCGTAAATTAAAACAATCGCAGATATATGAAGTAAACAATACTAATAATAATAATAATATAAATTACAAACAGATAAGTGCAGAAAATGCCATATAAGATCGGAGACTATCCAGCATATTACGTCCGGATGCGAACAACTGGCCAATACGGAGTATCTTCACAGGCATAATCAAGTGTGCAACATTATCCACCAGAAACTTGCACACAAGTACGGACTTCTGAACACCTTCCAGCCATATTACAAGTATCAACCGGCACCCGTATTGGAAAATGACTATCAGATTATACTACGATAGGCCTGTTATCACCGACAGAATGGTGACGAATAATAGGCCGGACATAGTGGTGTATGATAAGAGAGCCAGAACAGCAATGTTGGTGGATGTCGCCATACCGAATAATAACAACGTGCTGAATAAGTTCCAGGAGAAAAAGTCCAAATACACTGACCTTGCTATTGAGATCAAGCAGATGTGGCACCTCGAGAAAATAGATATTGTTCCTGTCATCGTATCCTCGACTGGGTTAATACCCAAAACTTTGCATGATAGTCTTAAGAAATTAGAATTGCATAAGAATACCTATATAGAAATGCAAAAAGCTGTAATTCTTAATACATGTAGGATAGTTAGGAAATTTATGTCAAGTATATTGTAATCGAGCCTATTCCCTTTGATTGCTGAATCTGGGAAAGGTAAATTATATCCAGCTAACAGCTGAGATAGTGCATAAGTCTACGATAATAAATATAAATAATCTTGCGTTCGTGGAAAAATATCCGGAATTGCAGAACATATCCGAGCAGAGAATTTCGGATCAACGAAGAACAATCCTGAAAATCAGGCTACTTGCATCAAAAACGCTGCAAAGCATACGAGAAGAGGTCATAATGGAACTCAGAAGCAAAGATGATACTCATAACGGTATACCTGCCGTCGTCAATGAAAGAGTTACAGATAACATCGAAGCCACGGAAACGAATATTAACATGGAGTGTGCTCCTAAGTTGAATAAGCAGAACGAATTTGTGTATTTAGCAAGATCAGAACCCAACAGAGCAATAACTGAATTCAGTGGTAGTAACTCAACTAAACGACTTAAACTGTCCAAACTCAAGACGAACAAGAATACCAATATCATCCTAGCAAGCGTAAACTCAGTGTTTGAAGAATATACCGACCAGAACACCTTGGAGAGGATTCACACTTTGATTTACTGTAGAGTGGTAGGAGTTCTTCGACTACAAAAACAACAAGTTTCCTCAACTCTGTCAGAAAACCACTGGAGAAGGATATTGATAATATTAGAGCTGAAATAGATCGCCCCACAGAATTCCTGTGAAACAAAAAACCCTCAAGGCGTTTGAAATCACATATAGGTAAAATTCATAGAAAACATTGGTGCAAACAAAAAACATCCTGATCACAAACGTGTATATGGACACTTTGAAGCAGAAGCTCCAAGCAAAAGCAAAGAGGCTTTTAAGATACGTCAAGTATACTGAAAGGAAACACCAAAACCAAAAGTTTCTCCAAAGTGCGGCAAATTTCATAAGGGCAATAACAAAACTGCGAACAACAATAACAAAGAAGTACTTGACGCACAGTGCTTGACCGATTATTGGTCATCGTAATGGCCTAACCCGAAAGAACTCAATAAAGATGCTGAATGGACCACGAATGAAAAACAACGCCTTGATATCAAACATATGGACTTCGTAGGAATAATGGAGGAAGAAATCGCTACAGCAGTTAGAGCGACCAACAATTGGAAGGCCACAGATATAGATAATATCCATAACTTCTGGTACAAGAAGTTTAATAAGCTCTATGGAGCCCTAGCGAAACAGCTCACGTATGTTCTGCAACATCCCAGGAAAACACCCACTTTCCTAACACAAGGCTTAACATATGCTACCCAAAAGCGATAGAATACAAGTTCTGTCTCAGTATAGGCCAATCATTTGTCTACCAACGCTCTACAAAAACACCCACCTTATGCATATCCAATCGAACATACCAACACCTTGATGACAACAAAATATTAACAGAGGAGCAGATGGGATGCAGAAGGAAACACCACGGGTGCAAGGAACAACTCATCATCGGTTCTGTGATAATTAAACAGGAACACGGCGGCCATTCATTGAGCTTTTCTCGATTATCTGAAGGCATTTGATAGTATCGCCCATTCTTGGCTTGTCGAAGTATCACAGATATACAAAGTTACTCCAGTTCGTGTAGAATACTTGAAGACAACATTGACACACTGGCGCACGTTTCTGCAGGTCAACATGAACAATAAGTTAATTAAAACCAACGAGATACCCATACGTTGTGGAATTTTTCAAGGAGACTCTTTGCGTCCACCATGGTTCTGTTTGGCTATGAACCCATTGCCTTCAATGTTCAATAGAACAGGATACCGATTTAGGATAAAAGCAGATAGGAACTATCACACAATCTCCCACCCGCTGTAAATGGATGTCATCGAATTATATGCTTCGAACAGGAAGCAACTGAATGATCTGCTGAAAACTGTCAGTAAGTTCACGGCAGATGTTCATTTGAAATTCAGACGTGAATAGTCAAAGATGGTGAAACACAACTTTCAAATGGCGATATTATACAGTGTATGAGGGATATCAAAACGTACAAATATCTGGGATACCAACAAGCCAGATTGCTAGACCAAAAACAGTCAGAGGAGAAGATTCGTTCAGAATACAGTCAGCGTCTGAAGACTGTGCTGAAGTCAATGTTGAACTCAGGGATTCTAGTCAAAGCAATTAACACCTACGCCATTCCAGTATTGCCTTACTCATTTGGAATAATCATATGGACTGAGACAGAACTGGATGATATTCAAAGGCACACTCGAACGATGCTGACAAAGTACAACAATCACCATGCAAAATCGTCTGTGATGAGAACAACTTTGAAGCGGAAAGGAGTACGCGGATTGATCGATGTTGTCAACTTTCATACCGAACAGATAAAAAACTGGAAGAACTTTTCTCTGCAAAAGCTCACACTTCTGTCCTCCACCTGATACGGGATATAGACCTCTGAATCTCTGATCCAAGGATAACCTGCTGAATCGACCGTACCTATCAGATACCGAAAAAGTATCTATCAAGAGCAATGGTCAGGAAAGGAATTGCATGGACGACATCACGATGAGATTATTCATTCCATTAAATGGTTAATGAAAGCAGAACTATTCGCGGAATCAGTAGGATTTCTTATGGCCATTCAAGACCAAGTCATCGCTACAAACAACTACAAAAAATGTATAATTCAGGACGGAACATTACAAACAGATAAGTGCAGGAAATGCTATATAAGATCGGATACTATACAGCATATTACATCCGGCAGCGAACAACTGGCCAGTACGGACTATCTTCACAGGCATACATCATCTATCAGAAATTTGCACACAAGTACGGACTTCTGAATGCCTTCCAGCCATCTCTCAAGTATCAAACGGCGCCCGTATTGGAAAATGACTCTATCAGATTATAATACGATAGGCCTGTTATCACTGACAGAATGGTGACGAATAAAAGGCCGGACATAGTGGTGTATTGATAAGAGAGCCAGAAAAGAAATGATGGTGGATGTCACCATACCGTATAATAACAACGTGTTGAAAGAAAAAGTCCAAATACACAGACCTTGCTATTGAGGTCAAGCAGAGGTGGCACTTCGATAAAGTAGATATTGTTCCTGTCACCATTTCTTCGACTGGGTTAATACCCAAAAGTTTGCATCCTAGCCTTAAGAAATTAGAATTGCAAAAGAACACCTATATAGAAATGCAAAAAGCTGTAATTCTCAATACATGTAGGATAGTGTGAAAATTTATGTCATTTATATTGTAATCGAGCCTGAACCTGCGAAAGGTAAATTATATCCAGCTAACAGCTGAGATAGTGCACAAGTCCACTATAATAAATAATAACAATTTATTGTCTATTGACTATTACAATACGTACGTATTGTTAAACACCATATCAGAATAATATCCGCATAGGAATTGATGATCCTGGCCATATTTGTTGTGTATAATATGTAATCTAATATACGTGTTCGGAAAGCATAGCCATTCATGAAATTTTCGACCTCCTGTAACTTTACTGTGGAGAAAATTGAAAGCCTAAGTATCCATTAAACCTAGATAACTTTCTGGGACAAACTATATTCCGAAATTATATATTACACCTTATAGTTTAGGAACTATCACCAGTCAAAAGTTCTTCGATTTTGTAACAAACACAGTCACCGATCATCAAAAGTAGAGGGTACTTCTAGCGAACACACAAACTTCGAATTATTAATTTCGTTAGCAATTTGCGTAAAATGGAAGGAAAAATTGTAATATCCTGAAATTTCAGTTTCGTTCTCGAAAGTTCAGTTCTTTGAGGTAAATTCACTTCTTTTCACAAAACTTATCCAATATTATTGTCACAGGCGCATTTTTTTTAGAGATTTTTTCTGGTTATCTCATAGCGATGTTAAATTGGACCTTTAGGCTCATTTCCAGGTCAAATTCGATTTCAAATAGGAACCTCTATTTTTATTACGGATTCAAAAAAAGCGTAAAATTTCACGTTTGAATATTACCTTGACCATGCTCCTAACTATAAGCTTCAAGATGGTTTCAAGGTCGAATTATTTGATTTCAGTATTAAAGTATTGAGTATGTGTGTGGCCAGGGACGTAATTTTTTTGGAAAAAGGTGAAATTGGTCTTCGGGCTCATTTCAAGGTTTTATTTTAGAAATGTACTTCCTTTTTCATTTGCAAATTTGGAAGAAGCGGTAAAATTATATCACTATGACTTTGTCTTTGACCACACATTTTTCTAGAATTTTAAGAAATTTTTGTTACTGGATGGTGGTCAATACGAAATTAAAAAAAGGAGATTGATGCTTATTAAGATTCTGACCGATTGGTTCACTAGTACAGCGAAAATTCTTGAATTTTTGGAAAATCGGTTGCATCCGCCATCTTAAATTACGAATTTTTGGAAACTGATTTGAGATTCGAAATCAGTTGTTGTATTTTTAATATCTTGTCTGCGACTAGCATACTTTTCTAAATAATTGCAAAGCATTTTTGCTTTTTTGGCCTCTTTAATAGTTTAGCCGAGTTTATCGTTCAAGCGTAGTTTCAGTTTTTCAGAGTCCTTAGGATAATTGCCAAATAGTAACTTTCTCTGTTTGACCGTGAAACCACTTTGAAGCTGGTGGTTAGGGATATGGTTAAGGTCATATTTGAATGGATAATTTAACGATCTTTCCAAATCCGTAGTAAGAAAATAGGGGTTCCCCCAAATCCAATTTGACATTGCAATGAGCCTAAATGGCATGGTCAAGGTCAAATTTAAGGTAGCCAGGAAAGAATCCTGACACGTTTGTATAGGATATTTCAAAAAAACATGCGTCTTTGACGACCCATACTTTTGTGATATTCTATATGTTATAACCGATTCCTTAACGTTAAAATGAAACACTATGCATATTCATCGAATCAATAATGATGATTAACGTTAATAATGCTCGTTAAGCTCCTTATCATCACTATGTAGTATTTACATAAATGCAGGTGGAATGAGATCGTAATTTTATTTCTGCAACGTATCTCTGAGTACTCAGGGTTCCATTATTTACGATGACCAGATCAGTGCAGCGTTCCACCTACACCAATATTGAACCTCCACCAAAACTATAGGTAGGTAAAAAGTTGTAGTGGGAATATCAATAATTTCGACTTGTGTACATTGAAGAATGTTGATAGTTATGAAAAGACAAATCTTGACTCATCTGTGAACAAAACTCTCTCCCAGTCAGCTTCTTACCAATTGACAGGTTCCCGGCAAAATTCTATCGAGCTCTTCGATATGTCGCGGTTATATGGCATTAGCTGCGATATGAGGCCTCAAACCGAATTCCTTTTGACGTTATAGTATCGTTTTAGTGCTAATTCGCACTCCACTGATCTAATGAAGCTGCTTCTGAAGGCGCCTAGCAGTTGCGAACCGTTGTTTCAACGAGGAAGTTCTCAAATATCCGTCATGGATAGCCCTTGTTGCTCAAGGTCGTCATTGTCCAGGCCCCCTTCATGATTTACAGTCTTCCTGTACTTACGAATGATTCTGCGGATAGTTGAATGGGATATCCCAAGCCTTTGGCCTTTCATTGTGTAAGTCCAAAGTAGCTTATCTAACACCACTGCAGTAGCACATTCTGCCGGGGTCAAATTTCGTGATTTGTGTTGCATTTTAACTGAAAATTGAAATTTTAAAGAGAAACAGACGTTACTCGCAAAAATTAATTTACAACTGCTATTATCAATTTGTGGTGGTTTCTTGTAGAATGTCAATTCATTTCTTCGATTTTATTTCTCATGAGAGGAATATATGCGCCAAAAAAAACATCAAATTTTTTTGGCATATGTCCAGACATATCCAAAGAGAACGTGTTAATAATTAATTGCCTACCGAAAGTTTATTTGATTGCTATTATTATTAAATGAGATAAAAACACAAGGTTTAACTTTCATCTACACTTTATTTGAAAAAATTCGACGACGTTTCGCTGACACAGCAGCTTTATCAAGAATGAAAAACAGAACCTTTCATACTAACTGTACAATGGCTCGGTGTGGATTTTCCTGTTATTCATCCAACTTGTTCTACGATTTGTTTATAATACCATACTCTTCATTCTGTTTTTCATTCTTGATAAAGCTGCTGTGTTAGCGAAACGTCGTCGAATTTTTTCAAATAAAGTGTAGATTAAAGTTAAACCTTGTGTTTTTTATCTCATTTATATCATGGATCTACATCAAGTAACGGCCTCCACAATTCAAAAGCTATTATTATTAACTATATATTTTAAGGCAAGGACAACTTAGATAAGATATGTGCTTTGAACTGTAATGCTTATTACAGGTACCTACTCTCACAACTCATGTTTCTTACCTTAACAAAATGAAATGTACCGATAAAACAACACTGAAGATCTGTTTAGAAACACAATAACTCTGTTCATATATATATATATATATATATATATATATATATATATATATATATATATATATATATATATATATATATATATCCTACTTATAGACTATATTTTGCTGATATAACAGTGACGGCGAAACAGGGTGTTTCCAGTGGTTTTTCTCCTAGTTTTTTGAATCATATGGAAGATTACTTATGGTTCACCCTTTTTTATGATCAATATAGTGTCCTGCAATTCTGGTAAATTTTTTTTCTACGACTGAACAAATAAATGCAGAAAATCAAAGTGAAGAGTTTTTTCATACTATGAGCATTTTGTGTATTCGAAATAAATCAAAATACGCCAGACAAAGAATTTTTCTCACTTTTGTGTAAGTTATGAGTTAGGAAAGTGTTGTAATTGAATAGTTACTTTAATATTCTGATATATTATCTTAATTTACTATTGGCGCACCACACTATGATTTTGATGGAATAAAAAAGTATAATTTATGTAAAAATAAAATTTGTTTTTCTTTATATCGAATTGATAGATCTTACGAGTGAAAATATTTCTTTGCTATAGATCAGAGGATAATGTCTAGAGAAATTCATGAGCTATCAAGAAAAAAGTGGCAAAATTTTTTTGCACAGTAACAATAATTTTCCTACCTGTGAAATATGTTACACTAGCTCGGCAGATTGGTAAATTGGGCTAGGGTATTTTGAGATTTCAGTGTCAATAAAAATTCAGAAATTTTCTTAGAAGGTTGAGCACCACAACGTTTTTTTTCTATAAGATGTTGAATATAGTATAGGATGAAAGAAAAAACGTTGAAAAAGTTAACAAGGTAAGTATGCAAAATGTTCTACATATCTCAGTAAGATTCTGAGAAAGGCCGTTGGTGATCAGCTTGCGACTTACAATCAATTTTATAAAATTCTAAATATATGTATTATAGGGATGTGTCAAATTCTTCATTTATATTTTCAATCAGGTAAATATTCAATATAGAAATTTTCAATAAACGAGAAGGAAAATTAGGTGAAATATCACAAAGTTTAACAGTTCGACAATTTTATAAATATCGTCCTTCACAGAAGTATGGATGGCCGCTACACAGGGACGTGTTCGTTCTATAGGGCGTCAGAGGCTACAAACTGCAATGGCGATGAGGTAAGTAAAACAAGCTAACTTCAACGACTTTGTGAGTGATCTGCAGATAGCTCGCATGAACCAAAATATAGAAGAAGATTTTTCTGATGAAATCTTCCAGATTTCTCTCCACAAATGAATTTTAGGATTTTTTCCTAACCAAAAAAACCCTCAACTTTTTAAGGGTTATTTACTCTATAATAATTTCCCTTTGATGGTCAAAAGGAAATATACACTTTAAATTCAGCAAATAGAAACTAAACAAAAGTTGCAACGAATTTTTGTGTCAAATTTCTTCAAAAACTCTGTATTTCAAAGATGAGATGTACTCTACACGGCATACAGAATCAGAAAAGAAAATCGTTATCAACACTTTCCCAACAGTCTGTATCCTCTTATCATTTCAGAAACCGGGAGGAAGTGGACTACCTTGAAACATTTCAGCGAGCGAGTATACATTCGAAATATAAGAGCAGAATTATCGTATTACAGGAAAATCAACGCAAGAATGCTGCAACTTTCTATACATAGTTATGATTTATGTATTGTTTTATCTTGAAACTAATAAATATATCCGAATCATATTAAATTCATTCTAAAATAAAGTTACATACCAAAGTTGTGAGTTTCTAAATGAGACACCCTATATTTTGCATAATTTTGATTTTGTGACGAAAATGAAGGTGAACTTGTTCGAAATTCCCTATACCTATCTCAAATAGTTTCCGGAATATTTGACATTTTCTGAATTTTGGGGACTTTCGAAGAAAATTCTTGTGGTCTCAACATTCATTTTAATGCTTCAGATGTAAAAGTGTTGTGATAGTAATCGTTGCTGTTTGAACATATGACACATTTTGTTGATCTATGTTACACAGGGTGTTCGAAAACGAGTTTTGAAGTTGAGGCTAATTAAAATCTCGTTTCACTGTTCTTTTTTTCGAATGACATACCCTTTATCTAAAGGGTTGAATGAATGGTATATTTTAATACTTTTGGAAGGTACCTAGGTTCCATTTACCTATTTTTAAAGGTTTCGAAGGTATTCAAAAGTTCATACACTTTTATCGATTTTCAAGAAATATTCCAATTTTTCACCCCAATTTCTATCGATTTTTGCCTGTAGACCGAATTGAATGAATTCATTTATTTGTCTTATTGTCATGAATCTTAACCATCTAACAAATATCGATTAAAATAATCGACAAAAATTAGAGTTCATAATATCACCATTAATTTATACTTCAAACCTAATATTAAAAACGAAACATTCACAAAATAAAGCTAGAAAGACTTTCCATATCATTTTTACATATTATTTTCAAAATGACCTCCATTTTGAATGATACAGAATGTTAGCCTATCTTCAAATGATCTTCTAACGTTACTTAGCATGTCTGGTGTTACCAATTCAAAGGCTTCTCTCATCATGTCTTCCATAGTCAGCCGACGTTGGCGGAGTTCGAAATACCATTTCCTTCACATACCCCCAAAGAAAATAGTCTAGGCAATTTAGATTAGGTCAATTTCGAAATCCACCTCTGTCGATCCATTCATTAGTAAAGTGTGTGTCCATGAAATTCCGCACATTGCGCAGTGAAATGTGAAGGAGCTCCGTCTGATTGGAACTACATGCATTGCCTTGCGTCGATCGTCACATCTTCTAACAATTCTTATAGATGATCACGAAGAAACCTCAAAAATATATTTCCTTACAAGCGCTCATCGAAAAAAATTGGTCCGATGACATGCGGGCCCATGATTGTGCTCCAAGTATTAACCGCCCATCGATGCTGCGTGTACGACTGACGATATGAAATATATGGATTCTGATCGTCGTAATAATGAAAATTGTGCCGGTTCACTAGGGAGTTGTTGTGGAAAGTGCATTCATACGAGAACATAATATTTTCTGCAAAATTTACATTTATTCCGATCATTTCCGACATGCTTAAACAGTACTCAAGCCGACGTTTAAAATCCCCTTCCCATATCTCTTGGTGGACCTGAACATTATACGAATGGAATTCTTGTTTTTCAAGATTCTGGATACGCTTCCTCTACTGATTCCCGTTTCATCGGCAATCTACCGCTGACTAGTAGTTTGATTTTCAACGACAATCGCTACAACTGTCATTTTGTTTTCTTCATCTTCTGTTACCCGATTTTGTCTGTTAGTTTTTGGATAAGCTACGTTGCCGGTTTGTTGAAATGTTTGGCGTAGTTTTTGTAGGGATTTTCTGTTTGAATGTCTTTGATTCGGATATTTTTCGGAGTAAACTCTCGAATAACAGTTTTGTTGGCACTCACCGATGACAAAAATCACATCAAGTCGTTCTTGTATTGGATGTGTCCTCATTTTAAAATATATTTCAAATAGCAAAGCTGCATAAAATTGGAATTTTCCAACTGATAGTAAAACAAAAATGAAATTGTGAACACTATGCACTAATACTTACTCGAAACTCTTTCTGGTTAAGACATAATATTTTTTCCTTAGTAGTATTAATAGGTGTCAACAAAGACTTTTTACAGGAATTCATAGATACCCCTAATATCAAAAGGCAACAATTGAATGATTAGGATTAGGTAGGTTCCAACTGAGTACAAGGAATGCGATAGAGAGAATTCGATTATTTAATTAATTAATCTATTTATGCATTTGAATTTGGGAGGCTTTTACTTGGTAAAATTCCATTATCAATAATAAAAACAAATATTGTGTTTTAAGGAATTTTACTTACTAATTGCAATTCGTAATGCGTTTCACTACACCGTAGCTTCTTCAGACGACTGAATGTACAGAAAATATAAATATAAATGTTCTTGAGTAATTAAAAGCTTATTGGGTTGCTTCTTCTTAAGTGGTTATTTATGACAGGTATATCCAATAAAATTAAGGAACAGATTGCTCCCCGAAGAGATTCAATAGAGGTGAAGGGCTTAAATAAAATTTTGCATACAGATAATAAATATTGGAAGGTAGATCTTTGGGAAACTTTAGAAATCAATAAATACAAACACTCAGGTAGACTCATCAATGAACAAGTCGATTTAAGCCCTTCACCTCTATTGAATCTCTTCGGGGAGCAATCTATTCCTTAATTTTATTGGATATACCTGTCATAATTAACCACTTAAGAAGAAGCAACCCAATAAGCTTTTAATTACTCAGGAACATTTATATTTATATTCTCATTCTTATTTTATGTTCATTCATTCGTCTGAAGAAGCGACGGTGTAGTGAAACGCGTTACGAATCGCAATTATTAAGTAAAATTCCTTAAAACACAATACTTGTTTTTATTATTTATTTATTCATTTATCATGCTGAAGTATAATTACATACATGATTGAACGGGAAACCCCCACTATAGCGAAAAGTTACAAAAAATAAAATTGAATCCTAAAGTTATTGTCATTCAACATACAAAACCATTGACATCCAGATAACCTAAAATAATTACCCGTACATCTGAATCAATCGCGACCTATCTCGACCTGACCACACAAAAGGCATGCCTTTTGAATGCAGTAAACGACAAGTAACAAAAATCCAAACCCACTTTGTTGTTTCTATGCATTCTAACCCTAAGCAAAGGTGAGTGTCTAGTACGTCTTGCGAGTATATTCAATTCTACCATACTCAACAAATCAGGACATTCGACACTACCGTTCAGCAACCTGTACAGAAAGCAGAAATCGAATACCTGATGCTAAGTAATCGAGATAGAACATATTTCTCACCAGATCGAGATCAAGGTTCGGAGACCAAATGAGAGATCTGAATGCCAAGTGACGAAAAAACCTCCTCTGAATCTTTTCTGAAAAATCGATGTCTCCCAGGTAGAAAGGGGACCAAATAACAGAGCCGTACTCAAATATAGATCGCACAAGTGAACAGTAGAGCAACTTCAAGGTGCCTGGCGAGAACTCTCTGGAGTGACGTAGGACAAAACCCAGCTGTTTTAGAGCTTTCGAAGATGATGACAAGATATGCTTCTTGAAATTTAGCTGGCTATCTAATGATAGAACATAGGCCACCAACTTGATATTATTGCTCCCAAGTTTGTAGTTGTAATAGTTTGGCGTTCTAGATTTGTGAAATATAATTAGCTTGCACTTATCGATATTTATCTTAAGAACTTTAATTTCCACCCACAAAAGGAAACTATCAATTTGAGACTGCAAGCTCATTGAATCACGGGAATGCTTCACAACTGAGTACAACTTGACATCGTCGGCAAATATCGTTGATAAAGATATTAAATAAGAGAGGGCCGAGATGTGATCCCTGAGGTACACCTGATGTTACATGTATTCTTCTGGAATAGAAGTTTTTATATTTTACAATCAGTACCATACCATACAAAAAGCTACCCAGCCATCAGAGTAAAAGACCAGTTTTGTCTATGGCCTCTAGCTTACTCATTAATATATTGAGGTTCACCATATCGAGGCTTTCTAAAAGTCAGTATATATGCAGTCCACCTGAAATCCAGATTCAAAGCAATCGATTATGTCCTTTGTGTGAGGCGCTAGGTTGGTAATGGTTGAGCGACCCTTTCGAAACCGGTGTTGCTCGTTTATAATGATGGAATAACACTTCCATGAGGGATAACTGCAAACCAAACATTCCAAAATTTTAGTCATGGCTCTGTAATTCGAAATTAGCGATCTTGAGCCAGTTTTGAACAACGAGATCACGAATTTAAGCTGCCAAAAAGCGGGAAACACACCATGACTCAATGAAAGATTGTACAAACTACTAAGAGGAGAAGCTAGTACCAAGGCACACCGCTTCATAATAAAGGATGGCATACCATCACACCCAGTCGAGAATCCCGGTTTCAAGTTGTCGATAACCTCCAAAATCCACGTGGTGAAACTTGGCAGCCATTACTATTAACGAACTTCTGAGAGGAAATCCGCGAATAAGTCAACTAGTGCTTCTCCATCTTTACTCGTTATTCCATTGTACTCCATAACACTCGGAAGCTCCATTGAAGTCTTTTTAGAATTTACAAATTTCCAAAATGATTGAGGGTCAGGGTGGATCCTGCGCTCCATATTATTGAGGTAATCCGAATAAAGCTACATTGAGAGTGATTTACAGCTAGAGCGCAGCATGGTGAAGTAATTGTAGTCCTTATCCCTGCCAGACTTTCTGAATCTACGGTGAGCTCTTTTTTTGCAACGAAATCATTTTTACTAACTCCCCAGAAAACCAAGTGGGATGTTCCCTGTTGCTCCTAAAAACTCAAGGTATAAAGAGATCGAATCCTTCATAAAGGATATCATGAAATCTGGCAACGGCAAGGTTGATATCATCAGAATTGACAGACCAATCACGAGCAGACAAATACTCATTGAGGCCAACGGAATTGCCCTTAGTAATATCAAAAGTTACATCGCAGAACGTTAAAGTTTTTTCAACAGATATTGGAATGGTTAGATCAAACTCAAGAGCTACATGGTGATTGCTATTGACTTGAAAGAAATCCTATGCTGCGCGAAAGCAAGAACTAAATATACATCACGGCTTATGCTAATCTTACAAATTGAGATAAGTTGACAAAATTTGCACTGTCTCTAAAAGCAGATGCCGAACCTCCCTCATCAGACAAAACTAATTCACCATCACGCGACTCACTTCCCGGAGCAGTGTTGTCTCCACAGACACACATTTCCAGATTGGGATATGCCAGGGAAACTTCTTCTACAGCATACCCGTGTGCAGAGTATACGTCCTCAGCAGACTCATGGGGTATGTAAACACCCCCTACCACAAATTCACAAGTATTGTAGGTAACTAAAGGGAATAACTGTTCAGCGTTTCTAATTGAGTGATCAATCACGTTAGCCCCCAGAGAAGAGTTCACAAGAATAGCGACACCACCCCCACCGAGTTTTTCACTAGTCTCCTCGCATCTGTCGAGTCGAACGATGTTGTATTTGGAAGAACACAACTCCGAATCGAGAATGTCTCCATTCAACCAAGTCTGCGTCAGAACAACAATATTATATGAGCATTGTTCGAGCCATAAGTATAAATCTCCGAGTTTGCTCCTCATACCTCTTAAATTCTGGTAGCAAACAAGGATATCTAGTGGGGAAATAACTAGTTTTTTTTTGTAGTTTTTTAGTATTTGAGGCTGTTGTATTTAATGATTTAATGTTTAATGACCTTGATGCGATTTGTCGGTATTGAGCATCAACCATTCATGGAAATTGAGTCGATAATGGAATTTAATTCACTGAATGTGACGAAATGAATAAATATTTTCCTTTTTATTGGGTACAAACGAGTGTTACTGTAAAGCTATAAATTGGAGAAAAAAATGGAATATTTTTTGAAATTGGCTAAACCGTTGAAAATAAGTATAGGGAACCTGGCCACCATTCCAAAGGTATTAAAGCAGACCTCTTA
Organism: Cryptolaemus montrouzieri; assembly: GCA_013387265.2. NCBI lineage: Eukaryota > Metazoa > Arthropoda > Insecta > Coleoptera > Coccinellidae > Cryptolaemus > Cryptolaemus montrouzieri. The sequence goes on along the minus strand of JABFTP020000021.1, from coordinate 92,994,485 downwards.
TTTGACCCTTTAAATATAGGGTATATTATTTGAAGAAAAAAATTAAATGAGATTCGAATGAGCACCAACTTCAAAAATCGTTTTCGAACACCCTGTGTAACATAAATCAACAAAATGTATCATATTTTAAAGCAATAACAATTACTATCACAATAGTTGTACATCTGAAGCTTTGAAATCAATATTCAGGACACAAAATTTCTTTTAAATGTCCTCAAATTTCAAATATTTCGGAAACTATTCAGGATAGGTATAGGGATTTTCGAACGAACTCACCTTCAACTTTTCTTACAAAGTCAAAAATAAAACGAAATATAGAGTGCCCCATTCAAAAAATCATAACTTTGTCAGTTTATTATGGAACACCCTGTAAAGTCTAGAATATTTTTAGTTTGTAGTCACTACATTAACTCATATTACGGCGCAAAAAAAATTTCAAAATTGGTCGTAAAATATGCCAAATATTCCGTCGCGATTGTGGTGAGACTCCCGGTATACATAAAAATATCATATGTAATATATTGTGTCATAATCGAAAAATTAATGAACAAGATTTGTCGTTGACGTTTTTCTCCGAGAGTGGTATACAAATTACGATATCCCCTTATGATTTTTCTCGACATGGATTGGCTTTTCTGATAGCTTATTTGAACAGCGAAAGGATTTTACGCGAATTATTTCCTCTTGATATATATCATGCTGTGCCAATTTGCGTCCCTTTCTTTATGCCAAACCCTCAATGTGGGGACAAATTGGTTCGGGATGCTGGCCTTCGATTTTCCAATAAACTGGCGAACGAAAGAAATATCTACGTAACTTTTCAATAGCTGTAAATAATATATGATTATGAACGCTTTTATTATTTAAACAGATATAAAAACTTTTGGGGATGTTTCAAGGTCATTGAAATATATATAAATAGTAGAAACGAAAATCGATTTGTTGTACTATTACAGATGCTTGAAGAAAACTGGTTAAATAAAAGAATAGTGTTGTAATCTTGAATGAAGTTGTTTCTTTATTCTTCAGAATCATTATCTCTCATGCTGATTATTGATTGGTTTAAAACATGTTCATATCAATTTTCTATTTGAAGGTTTAGGAATGAGTCCTGGGATTTTTGACATAAAGCAATCCCTAGTATACTTTAAGCTTTAAATAATCATCCAATTACTGATCAGAAAAATCCTGGGTAATTATGTTTTCATAATAAATGACAAATTTTTTCAATGAAATAAAACTATGCTATTTTGATTTTCACTATATTAACAAAACTATGACTGGTTTCACCAAACTGTGGCTTCATCAGATAGATACAAACTAATGAACAGAGTTATTCCTTATACAGTGTGTTCCAACGAAAATTTGACCCCCCCTATAACTCCGAAATGAGTAACATTAGCGAAAAACACCAAGACACGTCGATTTTTGTTTCGAGGGGGAGCATTTTTCGAAATAATTCGAAACTTGTCAGATCAACCCCTACCCCAGCAACCCTAATTTCGAAATTCATCATAGGGAATAAGGGTCGAGTGGCACCTTACTGTAAAGGTCTGTCAATTCTCCATTCTGATTTGTCATTTTAGAATTTTAAATTAACATACAGGGTGTCCCAACCGAGGGTAAAGTTGAATTCCTGCAAATCCCAAATACTAAATGAAATCGATTTATTTTGGCATAATGCAAGCGCAGGTTTATGCTCGGTCTAGAAAACGACCTACACTTGTAAATTTGGAGTAGGTGCAATCAACCCCTATTTCCAGCATCCCCAACTCAAAAATCATTCGATCGAAAATAGGTCAAGTGGCACCTCGTTGGAAAGGTATTTCAATTTTCTCTTCGAATTTGGTATTTTCGAAATTCAGAATCAGCATACAGGGTGTCCTGGAGTAGGAACACTGAAAACCCAAATAACTTTTTGAAACTGGTTCATTTCGGTATAATACGAGAACATGTTTATGTTTGATTCGAGAATAAGACTCTCTTGCGTGAATATGGAATTTTTGCAATCAATCTCTTCCATTCAGCATCCCTCAAAAAATCATACAAGTGATTACAGGTTGAGTGGCAAAGTTCCAGAAAGATTTTTCTATTTTCTGAATCACTGAGGCATTGGTTTCAGTTTGGCAATCGAGGTTTTCTGGCGTGAGGATCAGGATGAGGGATGATGGAGAAACTGATTGGATGCTCATCTAAACAGGAAAACGAGATTTATTGAACTTGTATTCAATTGAAAACAAAAACTAACTTGATTATTACAACAATTGTTCAAAATGACCTCCGCCCACCTCCATACAGTTATACAGACGATTTTCGAACTCTCTTCTCACATTAGCGAAAACTTCAGGAGTCAAAAGTCGGCATTCTGTGATAATCCTCATCCGCAGCTCCTCCAGGTTTTCTGGTCTTGTGGCATAAACTTTAGATTTTAGATGGCCCCACAAAAAAAATCTAGGGATTTAAATCTGGTGACCTGGCTGGCCACTCAACAGGTCCTCTTCTACCAATCCACCTTCCTGGGAAATTTTCGTCTAAATATTGGCGCACCCGAGCATCATAATGCGGAGGAGCACCGTCTTGTTGAAAACGCATTTCGTCCTCAGAAAGAGTTGGATCGTTCTGTAAAATTTCTGTCAATCTAGGATGTATGTGTTCCCCTAACAACTGTAGGTAGCCATTTCCATTCAGATTACCCTCAATAAAGAAAGGCCCAACTAGATGATTGCCAAAATTCCTGCCCAAACGTTCAACTTATGAGGCCTTTGCGTGTGGGCCTCTCTAAACCAATGAGGATTCTGTGTGTCCCAATATCGACAATTATGTCTATTCACTTCACCACTGAGCATAAAGGTGCTTTCATCAGAAAAACAGATGTTATTCAGAAAATTTGGATTAGCGTTTAGGTTTTCACTTAGATTTTCACAAAACTGTAAACGACGATCTGGATCATCTTCGTTTATTTCATGCACTAATTTTACCTTGTAGGGGTGAAATTTGTGATGTTTCACGATTCTATGGACAGTTGTAGCTGATACACCAGTCAGACGAGATAGTTTTCTGATCGAAGTAGTATTCTCCATTTGTAGATGACCCACTACTGCCACTTCCGTTGCTTCATTTCTGACAGGACATGCCACTTCATGTTTTTGTTTGCCACCGAACCCGTAGCTAGGAATTTGTCAACCAAATATTTAACGTACTGGTGACTGACTCCCTTTCTCTTTCAGGATGGTTCCCATCGAATATCCTTGCCGTTTCTTTGGCACAACTGTTATTTCGAAAATACGTCGATACAATTTCGACCCTTTCCTCAGTGGAATAAACCATTTTCAGATTAATTTCAACTGACGAACAACAACAATAATGAGGAACTGATCTGAATAATAATAATATTTCATTGCAAAATGAGAAATAACAGATGACTGCACGCCAGATGGAAATGAAAAAATGTGAACATTTTCAATGCAGAAATCAGCTTTATTTCTTCGTAATTGATGCTCAACACATCGTACCCCAATACTTTTAACAGTTTCGAATTAATTTTAGTTGATAATTTCAAATGACGATATTGAATTTTTCGAAAGCGACATCCTGTATGGAGAGCCGAACTGAATGAAATGCTTTAATCATTCTGGAATTCAAAAACCTTTCTGAAGATATGCCACTTGAATTATTTGTATGATTTTCAAGTTGGGGATGCTGAATGGAAGGGTTGATTGCAAAAATTCTATAACCACACAAGAAAGTCCTATTCTCGGATCAAACATGTTCTCGTATACCGAAATGAACCAGTTTCAAAAAGTTATTTGGATTTCCAATGTTCCTGCTTCGGGACACCCTGTATGATGATTCTGAATTTCGAAAATACCAAATTTGAAGAGAAAATTGCAGTACCTTTCCAACGAGGTGCCACTTGACCTATTATCGATCGAATGATTTTTGAGTTGGGGATGCTGGAAATAGGGGGTTGATTGCACCAACTCCAAATTCACAAGTGTGGGTCGTTTTTCTAGACCGAGCATAAACCTGCGCTTGCATTATGCCAAAATAAATCTATTTCATTTAGTATTTGGGATTTCCAGGAATTCAACTTCACCCTTGGTTGGGACACCCTGTATGTTAATTTAAAATTCTAAAAATGACAAATCAAGGTGGAGAATTGACAGACCTTTTCAGTAAGGTGCCACTCGACCCTTATTCCTTATGATGAATTTCAAAGTTAGGGTTGCTGGGGGTAGGGGGTTGATCTGAGAAGTTTCGAATTATTTCGAAAAATGCTCCCCCTCGAAACAAAAATCGACGTGTCTTGGTGTTTTTCGCTAATGTTACTCATTTCGGAGTTAGAGGGGGGGTCAAATTTTCGTTGGAGCACACTGTATATTAGTCTTATTTCCTACTTAATATTACAATAGGTACAAGTACAAGGGGTATGTTGGAGAACCCATCGGAGTTGCTTACTTTATGAATTGAAAAGATTGAGTAAAGGAGAACGATTTAGATCTAATTGACTATTGAGTAACCTACATGAATTCTTTTCTTTTGGTCTCTAAAATTTCCAATAGATTGAGTTTTTGTTTATTATTTTCGTTGTGTGAAATTTTGAAATTATCATTAAAGTTATGGTTTTTCTCGAGTAAGTGATTAGAATAATGGGAATCTGATTTATGATAATTAAAATTACGTTTGTGCTCGGATAATCTAACTTTGAAATTTCTGAAAGTTTTACTAATATAAATTTTATTACAATTCCCGCAAGACAGTTTATAAACAAATATCGGATTTATTACCTTTTATCAATTTTAGATTTGCAGTTTTTGATATGTCGGCCAAAAAATTTTCAGTTCGGAATGTTATATTGAAATTATAATGCGAGAGGAATGATTTTAATTTTGGACTAGGATTACCAATATAAGTTAAGCTGTTGTATTTTGTGTTAGACCTTTTATACTTGGAAATACTTCTGGATTGCTTTGTGAAATTTTTTGCGTGAAATCATGTTGTCAATCATAGTTGGACTGTAACCGTTATTGACTGCTATTTGTTCAATTATATTAAGCTCTTTTATAAAATTATTTTGTGACATTGGGATATTAATGAGTCTATGTACCATACTATTGTAAGCTGCTAATTTATGTGGATAAGGATATGTAGATGAGCTGTGAATAGTAATATCTGTATGCGATGGCTTATGAAAATGGAAAAATCATGTTTCCCGTTAATTTTAGTAATAGTTAAATCCAGAAAGTTAACATGTTTATATGTATATCGATTTTCATCAAGTAACGACCTCCTCAATCAAATTATTAAAAAAAATTAATTAATGACTAATTGTTGAAATATCTGACAAACCTTTATGAAAGAGGTCAAAATATGATTAGAAACGAAAAGCCAGGAATAACAAATTATGAGGTTAGTGAACAAAGTAGTGAGACCGGTAACGTCGCTTCCGATCCGGCAATGCATGAGACGAGACGCTTTGAGCAGCGTCAGGTACACATGTGATACGGGTCCAGTATGAATTTGAACTCGCTACAGTAATTTGTTTGTCTGTTATGTTACTTTTTGTGAAACAGTTTTTACTACTGCGTTCGTAAAATCAGTGGCATCAATTTTGAGCAACGGTTTGCTATTAAATTTTGCTTCAACACAATGTAGCAATTAAAAAAAGTGTTTAGTCAAGAGCCTAGGTTAGGTTAGGTTAGATTTGAGGCAATTTCAGAAAGAGGAGAGTCGATTGAGGATACAGAGGTCCTTGACAGACTTCGAAATCGTCTTTCGTGTGGAATCAAATATCAAAAGCAAATGGGTGTTGCATTACGACAATGCACCATGTCACACCGCAGTCCCAATAAAGGAGTTTTTAGCCAGTACAAATATTTCTTTGGATTCTTAGCCTCTTTATTCGCCAGACTTGAGTCCTTTTGGGTTTTTCCTCTTCCTGAGGATTGAAAATCACTTTGAGTTTCCTTCGGACACATGAAAACATCCAGACAGCTGTAATCGATCAGCTGAAGACTATTCCAGTATCCGAGTTCAGTGCTATGATGATTAGAAGGGAATGGAACTATTTTGCAGGAAACAATATCGCATTATTATTATATTAGAATAAAAACTGAAAAAAAAACAGCCTTCTCACTCTATTAACTCACCTCGTAGAGGTGGCCTCAAACAAGTTATAGAACAGGAAAAGTGCTGATTCGTAATAGCAACACTCATGTGGAGGTGATGGAGGTCATGGACGAGCTTGCTTTTTGCTGGTATAATATATAACGTCGCTGACTATTATTATGGACAACGGGATGATCCAATTTGTGTGAAATTTCCTGTAAACCTTTATGGGGTTTCGAAGACCCTCTTCTATTCATCTGATTCAAATAGTTCAGTTGTTATAGATGTTCTAAATTCGAGTTGGTCGAGTTTTCCGCCATTGTAATTATTAGAGAGCCAAGAGTCTTGTACGGGCATGCCAATGCAATGAGCGAATAATGGAAAATACAATTCTATCCCTCTGATGCTCACTCTACTGCCATCGTGGCGAGACTTTGATCGCCACGATCCACACTTCCCATATTTTCATTGAAAAATTAATCAATCGTGGTTGATATATGAATATATTTTTTTCAGATTGGGAAAATGTCTTAACTCTATTCACCGAAAACACTGTTCAATCATTTGATGATACCACCTCTTTTTTTTGAGTACACTTGAATTAGACAAGGATGATGAGAGAATACAGTGTTTCCTCAGCGTTCCAGTAGCTTCTTTGCCCTTAATTTCGATTTGAGCTACAAGAGTGAGGTAAAGTATTTATCAAAGTATAAATGGAATTCTTCAAATGGTATATTTTTCAATAGCAGCATATTATAAAATAATTGCTGCGTCAAGATCCATATGTTTGTACAGCTTAGGCAAAGTGCTTGAAGAATCTTGGTAAGGGTCAAAATGAACTATAAAGTCTAGTCGGAGAACACCAATTCAAAGCTCACATCTAAGTCTGGTAGGCATTTCTCGTATAAATTGCTTTATATTGTGACGTCCAAAATATCGTCGACTCGTATATGCCATGATTTTCTTCAATAATGGCATGTTCAAAATGTCGAAAAGTGTTTGCATCATAGAATATTTGTCCTTCAAATCCAGGTTTGCATTATTGAATATTACTCCCTGCTGGAATCTATCACGCGATATTGCTGCATATAACATTTTATTGTTATTATGCAAAACATTTTTTCCATGGAAGAGACACATAGCCACTAATCAATAGAACAAATAAGACTTGAAAAAACAACGGATCTCATTTCCAGTGATATCACCGGTCTGATTTTCCTGCTGAGCGAAGGTGATTGAAGAAATACTTGTTCAACGAAGAATAACTGAACGGTCTTGATTCCGGCAGAGGCAATTTTTCCGAGTCCAAATCAGTTTCTTTATAATCAAAAGTTTACAGACGTTTTGGTTTTCGTTCTACAAATTCTGAGACTACTATCCCTGTCATCATCTCTTTGCATCAGTTCGTATATAGGAGCTCTGAGGTGAGCTCCCGTTAAATTGTTCAATGAACATTTCAGATTTTTGCGATCTCTGCCATTATTTCTGCTGACGTTTAAGGTCTAAAACGATCATCCTTGCACCTGTAACAAAGGTATAGATAGCTAATTGAAATATTCCGATGAAAGAATGTAGTGTTACCGTTTCCTACTACGGTATCTCACCATAGATCGCTCTAGGCCCCTCCGAATAAGCGTGTTACCGTGTTAACCACGCTTTCTTAATCACAGACCGCCAAGCAGGCCCATCGACCAGGCGAGGCACAGAACGTACTCTGGGCCTACCTGAACCGAGGGTTTAAATATCCGTGCATTTCGGAGATTCTCTCACTTCCTCTTCAACGACCTCCTCGACTTCACTTTGTCTCAGAACACCGGCTGCAGCACGCGTTGCCACGAGCCGGCTTTTCCGTACCCACGCCATATTGCCAAACCGCCGTTGTTTACCAACGAACCACGTGTTTTTTTATTTCATTTTAAATTTACGGTTATGAAAAGTGTTTGTGTTAACCATCAGTGTTTCCATCGTGTGTGTGACCCCATCCCGGTAGCAAGTGGAGCCCAACGTGTGCATTAGGGCATTGTTTTCTCCGTTGAGAAAAAGGACCCATCACCGACTGAGTTAGCCGATAAATGGTGATAACAAGAAACCAAGCAAAGAATTCCGTTACTTCCACACACGAGGTGAATCCGAAGCACGTGGTAGGGCCAACGCGAACAATAACAACGACGCACGTGGATAGTATTCGTGTAATTAATCTACCGCAGAATTAATCCACCACCGCAGCAGCTGTGAATGAAGCATCCGGTTCTTGGACCGAAGACAACACCAAGTGGCTCCCAAAGACGAGTGTGTGAGTGTAGTGTTGTAGTGTTGTTAAACGACCAGTGCGCTAGTGAATCTAGGACCTACTCACAGACGCAGTTGTTCAACGTATGATAAACTCATCATGTTTCTATGTACTTTTAATATCTAAGTTTTATGTGTGATTGACAAATAAAGATACGAAGTAGATGCGACCCCCCTCAGATATGTTATCGCACATATATCTTAGATTTAAATATTTTAAATAGAGCTTTGCACCACGCTCTTATGTATTGATATTATGTAATGTAAGTAGCTAGACCATACGACTCGCTTACGTGAGACAAGGTTTTCTGTGGTTTCCCTTGTCATCATCGCGTTGATGCCAAATGGCGCGTAAGATAGTAAGACGGCCACAGACGCACTGCACACAGGGTCGTATTAGATTTAAGTAGGATAACTTGATAAAAAAATTTTTTTGTTTTTCATTTTCAATGGTATGATGTGCACGTATGCACATGTCTTTAATAAAGATACAACATGGTTTTATTACTCGGTATGGCAATATGGAGGCGCCTAACCGCGATCTTCAGAGAGGGGCCGTGTTACCGTTTCCTACTACGGTCTCTCACCATAGATCGCTCTAGGCCCCTCCGAATAAGCGTGTTACCGTGTTAACCACGCTTTCTTAATCACAGACCGCCAAGCAGGCCCATCGACCAGGCGAGGCACAGAACGTACTCTGGGCCTACCTGAACCGAGGGTTTAAATATCCGTGCATTTCGGAGACTCTCTCACTTCCTCTTCAACGACCTCTTCGACTTCACTTTGTCTCAGAACACCGGCTGCAGCACGCGTTGCCACGAGCCGGCTTTTCCGTACCCACGCCATATTGCCAAACCGCCGTTGTTTACCAACGAACCACGTGTTTTTTTATTTCATTTTAAATTTACGGTTGTAAAAAGTGTTTGTGTTAACCATCAGTGTTTCCATCGTGTGTGTGACCCCATCCCGGTAGCAGTAGCTTGAATGTACTCTCTAACTCACTTCAATTCCTACCTTTCACTTCTTCACTCCGGTCGAACTATACCGTGATCTCATCCTCGACTCCCTTGTCTTTTTTCTCCGCACAACTTCCTAAGTATTCAATATATCTAAATACGTCTCAACTTCATATGATTCTGCCAATTGAATTAATTCATTTTATGCCGATATAACCTCAAGGAGTCGTTTCAAGATTCAATTTTGTAATTTTGTGAGAATTAAGAATAAAGGGGTTTCAAAGATATATCTACAGTGAATAGAGGAAATGACCATTTGGTAGCCAAGTTTGAAGTTTAAATAATATATTGCACGTTTCTTCTTCTTCCCCGTGCTGTATTTGCTCAGTGAACGTTAGCAATCATCATCGCCATGGTTAATTTGTTCACAGCTGCCCAGGACAATTCAACCGATGTCATTCCAAACCACTGCCTCAGATTTTTCAGCCATGAGATGCGCCTTCTACCTGGTCCTCGTTTTCCTTCAATCTTGCCTTGCATGATCAGCTGTAATAAAGCGCATTTCTCTCCTCGCATAATGTGGCCAACAAAGGAGAACTTGTTTTTCAGATAGTTTTCAGTACTTCTGTTAACTGAAGGCCTATTATTTTTAACAGCTCGTCATTGGTGATATGATCTATCCAACTGATTTAAAGGATGAGTCGGTACACCCACACTTCAAATGCCTCAACTCTTTTGCAAGTACCCTCTGTTAGCGTCCAAGACTCAACAACAACAACAACATCAACTTTTCCTCAGTTGGAGGCTCAGAGAATTGCTGCTTAACACGGATGTCATTCTAAGAAAGACAGAGCTTCCTTTCTCTATCCTTTGACGAATTTCTCTTGAATGGTCCCGGTCATCATGCATCCAAAATATGTAATATGCTTAACACGGCTCTCATTCTGAGAAATACAGATCTTGCTTTCTCTATTTGCTGACATATTTCTCTTGAATGGTCCCAGTCATCATTTAATGAGCATCCTAAGTATGTTATATGGTCTTCTCTCTGTATCGTCTTGGTATTGATGACTAATTGTTGATTGACATGATTACTTTTTCTAATAATCATGTATTTGGGTTTTGACGCATTCAAAATGAGACCGTATTGTGTGAATCGTTCTAATAGTGCCTGCATACCCTCAAATGTGTCTGCCGAAAGAATGGTGTCGTCGGCTATCGGATATTGTTGATGTGATCTCCATTAATAGAAATACCTTCTGAAAGTTCCTCAAATGTATCTGCAAATAGTTCTTCCGAGTATACAATGATTACCAGATGTGATAACACACAACCCTGACGGAATCCTCATCGAATGTGTATCTCATCCATCAGTCTATCCTCCACTCCCGCTGTAGCTTTCTGTCCCCAGTACAGGTCTTCATCTATTCAGGTCCTTTTCAGAATATCGATCATTTTATCGTATTCAACCTTTTGAAACACTTTCTAAAAATCCACGAAACATGCATATATCACAATTTGTGTCCCTACAGCATTGTATTAGAATCTGCACCAAGAAAAGTTTCTCTCTTGTACCAAATCCATTTCTAAATCCAAACTGAGTGTTACTGATACGGGTTTCAAGTTTTCTGTATATGCGCTCATGTATATCTTTCAGGAATAATTTCAGCTCATTAAGCTGATGGATCTGTATTCTTCACATTTCCGCACCGTTGGTTTCTCGGGTAGGACAATAAAGGTCGACTCGAGCCATTCTCTCGGCAGATTTCCGGACTTAAAAATAGAGTTAAAAAGCTTGATAGATCATCCATGCCTTCTTCATTAAACAGTTTCAGCACTTCTACTGATATTTCTTCTGGACCACAGGCTTTTCCGTTCTTCATTCTCGCCATTGCTTTTTCCACTTCATGTTTTGTTATAGGTGGTCCTAGGAGAGTTTGTGTTCCATGATTTGCATTTCTGACATCATCAAAGAGTTTACTTACGAAATCTTTCCAGATGCTGAGTTTTTCTTCTGTGCTGTTCACCAAGTTAGCCGAGTCGTCTGTTAATACTGAAAGGTTTGTTCGAATACCAAGGCCAGTGGTGTGTACCATTCTTCTTCAGCTTTCTCATTTCCATTCGAATTTCCTTGTGTTTCTCTTTATATCTACTAGTATCTTTATTCTTCAATTTTCTTCTTTCTTCCATCATTTCGAGTATTTTATCTGTCATCCATTTCTTCTTCGACTTCTAATTTTCTACACTTCCAAGGTATGTTTTGGTAACGTTTTGTGTGATATGTTTGATGTTCTCCCATTTTTGTTGAGAAGTTTCATGTTCACTATTGTTGCAATCTCGAAAATGACTAGCTAAGTCTTGAGCAACTTGATGTTTCACTTAAGGTTCGAATAATTTTCAAGAAGTGGTGTTCTGAGTTGTGGTTTATTAGCTTTTAGGTGAAGTTTTATTACTGCTGCTAAGAGGACATGGTTACTTGGTACGTCTGCTCCTGGATAGGTTTTAACTGATGTTATACTATTACGGAATCGTATCTCTATTATGATCTGATCAATTTGATTCCTTATAGTTCTATCTGGATTATCTCCTGGGACCTTCCATGTGTTGAGTCGTCTAGGAAGCAATGTGAAATAGGTATTCATCACTGTTATATAATTTTCTTGGCAGCATTGGACCATTCTATCTCCTCTATCATTTCCTACACCCAAGCCAACTCTCCAATAACATCCATGTCTCGTCCTTCTCCCACTTTGGCGTCCACCATGACTATTGTCACATCTTGATGCTTCGTTTGATCAACTGCTTTTTGCACATCTTCATATAATACTTTCACTGCGGCATTTGTGTGTTCAGAGTGCGGAGCATAGATCTGGATTAAATTGAGCTCAAAAGGGTCTGGTGTTTATCTGCAAAAGTGCAACGCGGTCTGATATACGCAAGAAATTTATTATGGACTTTTCAACATTTCTGTCCAGTATAAGTCGAGCTCCATTGAAATACTGGGCAGTATCTTGTCCAGTAATATATTGAATATTGATCTGCACAGCATTTTCCAGTTTTTGGCCATCTCATTTCGCTGATACCCAAAATTGATATACCGTTCCTTTTCATCTCTTGTATCGTGTTGTGTCTTTCCGGCTTCGTACATGTTGCGAACATTCAAGGTTCCGATTTTCATCCTCATAGCTAGTCGGGAGATTCTTCGAAGCCCTCCCCCATTTAAGGGGAGCCCGGGACTAGTTGCCCGATGGGGAACTTGCAACCCCCTCACGTTTACCCGTAAATAATTCGAATCCTAGAATAGAGCTCCAACACTAAGCCTACCCATGACGTCTGGAATTGGGAACGACTTCAACAACCCGTTCAGCATGAGATAACCCATATCTTGCAGGATTCCTGAAGACTGAAACGTCGCATTTGTTGCACCTCCTTAAGTTTGCTAGATAAATATTTTTTTTGTGCATGTCAATCTAAAACACCTATACATGATTGTGAATAATTCAAATACAATGGACATTTAAATTAAAACTGCATTCATTAAAAGTTGTAAATATTATATTAATATTTACTTCGATACTAACTAATCACAACAAATTTTAACGTCTGTTTCGGTTCCACGTCTTAACTTGTTTGATTGTTTCACTAGTTTCGCTAGACAGGTTGCGCCATTTAGAATATCTGGAATTGAGTAGTTTTTCCGAAACGGAATACGTAAACTGTCTGGGTTTAACCCTGGAGTGGACACGTTGGGTCTCACAGACCGAACTAGTGCTCATTCGTGTGATCGGCTCTGAACGGATTTGAGTACGAAGCTGCCCTTCTCAGTAGCTTCGAATGAAGGAGTCAGCGACTCACGACAGTCGTTTTATGGCAGTGGAGTGAAGAGCAACGATTTTATAGCCTAATTCGGTCTCCCAGACCCAACGCGTTCCTTTAGGGAAGTTTGTCATCGATATTTTCAATAGGTCGCTCAACAAAATGCCAAATTTGAAAAGCCCTTATGAAAAGGAATTAGAGAGACTGAGGAAATTATACGGAGAAATCTGCAGTGATGGCGAAAATATATCAGATTCTGATTGTGACTCTATATCGATCGCTGAAATCGAAGAATTTAGTGACCATCATTCTTAGAGCGAACAAGATATATTAGTTGACGAAACATCTGTGCAAGAATCTGTTCCGCCAAAAGTTGGAGAACGTGTTAATTTGTTCCTCACATCAAAAAAAAAGGATGAGATGGAACAAACAATGTTCCACCAAAAATGTACGAACAAGAAACACAGACTTAATCGTGAAACTTCCTGAAATAATTGGTGTTGTTAGAAACGCTTCCCCAGAAGAATGTTGGCAATTTATAATGAGAATATTTATACCCGCTATGAAAGTTGTTCTTTCGGTTGTGATCCACTGTCTGTATGTAATATTTTGATTGCGTACATTAATATTTAACATTAAAATTTCATACTATTTTAATTTTGTCATTATTCATTTATTAATTTTTTCCATTTTTCCCATCTTTTTGGTTAATAAAATATGTTTTTTAATAAAAAAAATGAAACAATTATTTGTATTCAAGGGATAAAGGGTGTAAAACAAGAATATGACCTGTAGAATGAGACCCACGTGTCGATGTGACGCAACGCGCTAAATTAATTAATTCAACTTCTCGATCGTTTTTAAAAACGTTTTTGATAGAAAATTTGACGCAGAATACGATAAAAACAGTAAAGAGTTAATTCATAAGTGGGGCCACTGTTAAACACCGATTTGTACATTTGAATTGTTAATAACAATTTGAATTTTTTGACAATTTGTTTTGTAAGTACTTTTTCTTGAAGCTTGTATTTTACCTTCAAAATGAAAAAAAAATTGATTTCTTAGCTTAAATAGAACCGGCGTTATGAATTTTTAGAAAATAGGCTATTCTCGAAAAATCATTAAATTCACGAATTTTCGATCTTGTTTATTTTTCAAAATATCGAAATTGAAAAAAATCCTCTTACACGTATCTCTTTTTTTCGATATAGAACCTGTGAAAAAAGTTTCAGTTAAATCTAAAATGTGTCGGTCAGAAAGGTTTGTTTGTTTGTTGTTCCTTTAACGTGCTCTATTTCCGCCTTTCGGCCAATGACACGCCGCGGAATTCTGTCACCTCACTAACCCGGGAATTTTGCCGAACCCCTCTCGTATCGAGGGAAGGGATCTTTAATGTCCAACACATCTCTGTTAGACAGGACCGACAACTTTACATCTCCTCCGAAAGATGTATACTCAAGCGATTCCCAGAATCCGAAAAATCGTACCGACTTTGTGGGGATTGAACCCAGGTAACTCTGCGCAGGAGAGCATCATATCCCCTACGCCACAGAGCCGGCTTAAGGTGAGAAAGTTGTAAAAGAATGACCCATATATCGAAGAAAAAAACATGTTATTTTGTGTCAAACCTTCATCACGATGATTCGAATGAGGCCAACACGGATCGTGATAAAAAACCGGAAATCATCACATTTTATAACCACACAAAATGTAGTGTTGATATAGTGGATCACATGGTGATCATGTATGAACTCCTGAACGTAGTGGGAATAAACACCTATGTCAATTTCAAATCAAACTCACTGGACGAGCATTCCATTTCCCGTCGAATATTTTTGAAAAATCTTGGTCGGGAACTTCTAATGGATTATATAAAGAGTAGAGCTCAATGTAATTCTTTATCAAGAGAGATTTGGCAACTGGCAGCGGCACGCCATTAGCAGAGCAGGCAGAGAGAGTGGAAAATAAACGGGGAAGGTGCACGATCTGCAAAGATTGGAAAACTCGATATACGTGCCGATTTTGCACAAAATATATATTCCTCGAATATACGTCATCATTTTATCACGAATGTGTACAAAAATTCGTCGAATGAACTATTCTACAGAGTGTTCAACTGAAGAATACGAAAACTGTGATGTTCTTTTGATTTCCAAAACTTTGCTTTTTTTTTATCGTTTAAAAAATATTTTTTTTACTATACTGATTCTTTCTCGTAATATTTATCAATTCTTTAGGAAAATAGTTTTTTTGAGAAAATCTGAAATTATTTATTTTGGGTCTGTGAGCAGGGTTAAAAGGACAGTAGGGCTGAATAGGTACGAGTCGCCACTGAATCGGTATACTGTATTAGCTATTATGTTTTGACTTTCTATGTGACCTGAAATAATTGGATAAAATGTAATATGTTAAATCCCTTCCTAATGGAAAAAATTATTTCTGTAAGTCGTGAATATTGATTGAAAGCTTTCCTGCTTCCCTAGAATAACATTTCCAGGAATAAGCAAGTCTTCTGCGATTCGTGTATGAAATTGTACTAAACAAAAAACTCTTTTCACTCTATATCAAAGACGAAACTCTGTTTCTTTTCAGATTCTTGTATCTGCATAAAGTACACAAGAGTCCTTTCATATTTTAATGAGCAATTGTGAGTTGAAGAGGAGGATAAAAAACCTCAGAAAATACAGTCTACAGTAGTCACTTCACTTATTTTCCGTCTTTTATATGATTCATCATTAAAGAATTCGCTAAATGGTTCAGTGACATCCGTATTACGTCCGTACCTTTTCCTCTTTATGTCATGCTGGTTTTACATCATCGCTACGTTAATGAATACAATAAACAATGATATTTTTATTGACAATATAGATATCCTTCGTCGGTGGTTCTACGTGTTTAGCATTTTCCGGTTGTTATAATTAATGTCATCATTCGTAATATTTGCCTATGCTAATAGTAAAATAAATGAAATAATTATATCATACACGAAAAGAAACCATTTTGAACCGATAAGACGAATAACGTTCTTTAGGGCTGAGTTTACATATTTTTTTTTTAATTCGTTGGGTCGAAGGGCCCAGGAATGGCATTGACATTTGTCATCAGCCAGCGATGTAATAACATATATGTACCATACCAATTGGATATTTCAACTTTATTCGTTATAATTCTACCAACCAATAGTCATAAAAAAGGGATACAATGCACCAAGGGACGCATCGAGACGATTTCAATCTTCATACACAAACAAGACTTGAATCATAGGAAGGAAGGTTCTACAATAGGGAGAAGAAACAGGAGGTCAACGTTGTGAATTTCAAAATTTCAATTCAAGAGAGTTCAAATGGTTGAACAATACTTCATAAACATCCTAATCTTCTGATCATGATAGGAAATTCAAATTGTATGGTCGATTGAAACTGAGAAACTTCTTTACAACAGTGAGGAATATTTGACATTGATGTAGTAAGTTGCTGCACTTTAAAAGATGATCTGGAGTGCATATTTCACCACAGGAATAAAGTAGATCCTCTTTACGTCCTATTTTGTGTACATAGAGTACATAGTAGGGAGACAGTGCAAGCCCACTTCTTAAATGACATAAAGGTTCTTATTTGTTTTCGATCACAACCACAATTTTTGAACCACACTATGGCACATGGTCTTTCTTCAATATTCTTATGAAAAGAACTTTTCGTGCTAAGCTCATATTCGCGAGTCCACATCTTCAGAATAGATTTCTTGAAGACATTAAATTGATTTGATGGGATATAATTTGACAATTGAATGGGATTTTTTTCGCATGATTCTTGTGCTTTTACGCAGCTTCATCTACTTTGAAATTTTTAGGGTTTGACTTTCGTTTTTGGTTTTGATGATTCGAAAGAGGCAACTACACCAAACGAAATGTGCCTTTACCCTTAATAAATTTATCTGGAAACAATTTTGCCTAAGATTGAATATTGATAAATGTAAATCTTTTCATGGATTGTTGTGAAAGAGCTATCGAGTTTGAAATTTTTTAGGGTTTGACTATCAGATAAAATGACTACGTTTTTCGAGAAGAATGGTTTTGAATTTTTTTCGATATACGAAAGAGGCAACGAAATTGCAAAGTGTTCACCAAACGAAATGGAGAAATTTCCTCCTAAATCAAAATGAAAATTCTTTCACGGGAATGCAGACAAAGACAATACTTACTTTCGAGTTATCACTCGACCCATCTACCCTCTTCCAAATTTTCTAGGGTGGTCACCCCTGCTCTAGGGGTTGAAATTCGAGATGAGGATGGAACTTGATGATGACTGCCATTGATCAGCATGGATCTGTTCCATTTTACTTCACTGAAACTTGAATAGTCTCAGGGAAATAGTCTTTCCTATATTTAAGTTGCTCACACTGTATCTTCTACAGTTTTCAATTGAAAATGGAAATTCGTTCAAGGCAATGTAGACAAAGATACCACCTTTCTTTTGAGTCATCACTCGACCCATCTTCCCTATTCAAGTTTTTTACCCCAAAAGATGTCCCCCTTGAAACAAAAATTGACCTGTTTTTGCGTTTTAATCAGAAATGAATATCTTGGTAGATATAGCCTCCGTTTAGTTTTCGTTGAAGCACCCTGTATAAACAAGATAGCATAATGTCGCGGTTCCTATTTTCGTATATTATCTTACCGACATTATATTGTGTTTTTGAAAGAACCATTAAGACTGCCACATTTCTGATTACCCTCTTGATAGCTTGTTTAGCTTTGAATAGGTCTTCCAAACTGCAATCATGAATTTGTGCTTGAGAAGCATCATATAAGCTAAAGAAAAAAACATCATCCATGTGTAACATTCATAGAAAGATTTCATGAGTTTAATTCATTTCATAAAATCAGAATTTATATCAATGATTAAATTGCGAAATCGCTAAAGTTGGTTGGACAATTATTCGTTATTAGATTTTGAAACTTTAATCTCAGTTATTGAGAATGGCGTTCAATAAATTGGCGACCTCCGCATCATGTATTCTCTATTCCCATTGCAGTATGCGGCACATATTTGGGATAAAATCGAAACTAAATCCCTAGTGATATTCTGAATGTGAGTTATGAATGCGGATACTTAATTTCAGGGCCTAAGAAATTTTTGAGTTTTGAATGAAGGACATATTATTTCTGTTAGCTGGATATTATAGTTTAAAAAAAAAATTTTCTCATTTATACTTAACATAACAAGGACGTCTTCGAGTTTTGTACATGAAACTCAAATAAACATGACCTTCCTTTTGAAGATTCAAGTATTCTCCACTTAGATAAACGCATTTTTGATAGTATTACTTTCATGGATCGCTATATATTTGAACATTTGAATTGTGGAGGCCGTTACTTGATGTAGATCCATGATATAAATGAGATTTTAATTTAACACAATTTTTAACTTTAATTTATTAAGACTTTATTTGAAAATTCGACGAATATTTTATAGCTGAATAGGATATACTTCATTTATTGCTTGATACAGTTTTTACGAAATATATCCTATTCATAAAGACTATAAAATATTCAACAGTTTAACATTCTGCGGTTCTGCAAGTACAAATATTAAATCCTTTCTCGTCAAACAAAATCTTAATATAACTTTCAAAACTTCTAATAACTTAGGTAAACATATTAAAATAATGAATCTCGGTGTTGAAAAATCAAGTAAATCAGGAATCTATAAACTCAATTGCGGTTCTTGTGATAAAATTTATATCGGTAGGACCTATAGGAGTTTTGGCATAAGAACATAAGAACATAAACGTAGCTTCGATAAAAATAAATCTGATTCAAATTATTCAAACCACCTAATAAAAGAAAACCATTCATTCAATAAAACTTTGACATATTACATATAAAATCAAAAGTTCAAAATTAGATCTCCTAGAAACATTAGAAATAAATAGATACAAACATTCGGACAAGCTTTTGAATGAGCAGGTAGACGTGAATTATTCACCCCTACTTAACTTGTTTGATTAGTTTTTATTACCTTTCATACTAACTGTACAATGGCTCGGTGTGGATTTTCCTGTTATTCATCCAACTTGTTCTACGATGTGTTTATAATACTATACTCTTCATTCTGTTTGTCATTCTTGATAAAGCTGCTGTGTCAGCGAAACGTCGTCGAATTTTTTTCAAATAAAGTGTAGATTAAAGTTAAACCTTGTGTTTTTTATCTCATTTATATATTTGAACCTTCGAATATATATATATATATATATATATATATATATATATATATATATATATATATATATATATATATATATATATATATATATATGCAGATTAGACCAGCATAACAACTGTGAAAAATCCAGACACATAGTACTCGTTTAGTAGATTCAGTGGTTTCAGCCGAGAGGAGTACTTTGGTCATTGTAGCCTTGTTGTCAATGCCATCTAGACTTGTATCCTCCATTTTATGTCTTTCCGGGAAGACAATACTAAAATCATTCTATCTAGGATGGATCAATAGGATCTGCTGGAAGCGTAAATTCTTTTGGCTGAATGCAGGATTAAAAACATTTTTCGGAGTACTTCAAAAAATATACAAATGCTTCTTCTTCACATTAAATCCTACTTGTGTTTGATAACCATTTCTAACATATGTATTCACATCAACGCACTAGACTTTTGCAAGAAGAAGGAGTAACACCAGACAGGCGAACATTTTCAAATATCCACAGAAGGTTGAGGGAAACTGGTACTTTTACTGCAAATAATCATTTAAAAGGTGCAACTCAAACTATGAGAACTTCAGATATCGAGGAAGCAGTTTTGAATTGTATTGATTTGAATCCTCATGTGAGTACAAGAAAAATTAGAAATTAGTTGAATATTTTACATGTTCTAGGTTGGAGGATTCTCCACGACTTTTTATTGTACCCGTTTTATATTCAACGCGTCCAAACTCTACTTCCTCGAGATTTTCCTTCAAGACTGAATTTCTGCCGATGGTTCTCAGATAAAATTAGCTCATTTTGATGGTGAAATAATATTCAAAGATGAAGCTAACTTTTCGACAAATGATTTGATTGAAGAATATCATCATCAAGAACAATTCTAACTAAATGTCTGGGTCGAAATAATTGAAAATTATTTGATTGGGCCGTTCTTTCTGCTTAACAGACTAAACAGTCCCGCGTATCGGCAATTTCTTGAGGAGGTGTTACCTTTATTGCTCGAGGATGTGCTACTTTTGGCGAGAAACATAATGTGGTTCATGCATGACGGGGCATCAGCACATTTTAGTGGAGAAGGTAGGGAATTCTTGAATAATACATTCAACAACCGATGGATAGGTCGGGATCGGCCAGAACCATGGCCTCCTAGGTCGCCAGACTTAAATAGTTTGGACTTTTTCTTATGGGGATATCTCAAAAGTTCAGTTTATACCACTCCAGTGAACACTGTAGAAGAATTGAGAAATCGAATAATAACCTCTCGTGACACGAAAAGAAATACACCAGGAGTATTTCAAAGAGTGCATGATAATATGCGAAGAAGAACAGAGGCTTGTATTCTTACAGGTGGAGGACACTTCCAGCAATTTATTTAGTTTTTAATTGTTCTTTTTTTTAGTTTGATATTAAATAAGATTATAAGTTGAGTCTCAGAAGACGAGCTATCTGAATAAAAACAAATTTTGGGCATACCTATCGAGTATTTCTATTATCTTTTTTTATTCAGCGAATAACATACAATTCAAATAATGCAAATTCAATCATTTTTCACTGGAAAACGGGTTGAGACGCGAAAAAGTGTCAAAAATGTTTCCAAATTAAAAGATGACGAAAATTGATTTAACGCTGATCAGTGGCGTACTGCAAGAAAGTTTGAAAGGGCAAAAGGTGACATCTTGTGAATTTCAGTTAAAATCAAGGAAGTGTAATGAGGGAGGCTGTAAAAATTGCTTGCATTCCAAATTTGGGCTTAATATCTTGAAAATTGCAGGAGTTTTGAGGAAAAACCAATTTTTTCCGGAAATTTCAACAACCTGTAACTTCGTGAAAAAGCTTCTGCGGACCTATGTTTAAAAATTTTTTTCTTGAAATTGCACGTAGATTAACCCCCTGAAGTTGTGACATACTATTATGTAACACGCTGTATATTCATCCAAAAACGCATTGAACTGACGATGGTTTAGCCCTCCTTATCGAATAAAATTGATGGTTTTCACTATCACATTTATTACATTCTGGAGTCGAATGACTTAGAACACCAGTTCCATTGGTGGATTATGTATTGAAGGGCTATTAAATAATCTTTACATGGATTCTAGCAATAATTTTTGGACAACATGGTTCAGTGTCGCTTGTGCCCATATGACCACTCCGAAAATTCTGAAACCACTTATAAACTGTTCTAGTCGACGTGAACAGTCTTATCAAGCTTCTATTCAGACTTCTGAGACTTTTGGCAGTCATAAAGTAATGCTTTATCAATAGACAACATTATTTTCTGTTCATTTTCTGAAATTTACTCGAAAGCCTCGATTCAAAAGAATGCCAAACAAAAAGGAATACACCGGTCTGGCTAATACTTGTTGGCCTGTGTTCCTCCAAGAGATGCTATTAACTGGAGATAACCTCGATGTGTACTATGATTGCCATCTCTCTTTGTACGGCATTTCATAATCCTTGTAACTAGAAATATGGTTATTTTCAATGAAATAAAACTATGGTATTTAGATTATTGGGGATTCATCAGATAGATACAAACTAATGAACAGAGTTATTCCTTATATATTGGTCTTATTTCCTACTTAATATTACAATAGGTACAAGTACAAGGGGTATGTTGGTAAACCCATCGGAGTTGCTCACTTCATGAATAGAAAAGATTGAGTAGACGAGAAGGATTTAGATCTAATTGACTATTAAGTAACCTATCTGAATTATTTTCTTTGTTAATCTCACCGGATTTATTACCTTTATCAATTTTAGATTTGCAGTTTTGATAATTGAAAATTATCAGTTCGGAATGCTATATTGAAATTATAATGGGAGAGGATTTGATGATTTTAATTTTAGACTATGATTACCAATATAAGTCAAGCTGTATTTTGTGTTAGAGCTTTTTATACTTGGAAATACTTCCTGGATTGCTTTTTGAATTTTTTGCGTGAAATCATGTTCTCAATCATACTTGGACTGTAACCGTTATTGACTGCTATTTGTTTAATTATATTTTGCTCTCTTATGAAATTATTTTGTGACATTGGGATATTAATGAGCCTATGTACCATACTATTGTAAGATGCTTATTATGTGGATAAGGATGTGTAGATGAGCTGTGAATAGTAATATCTGTATGCTATGGCTTATGAAAAATAGAAAAATCATGTTTGCCGTTAATTTTAGTAATAATTAAATCCAGAAAATTAATGGAGTGTTCTCTTTCTATCTCTAACGTGAATTTAATATTATCGTGAATTTTGTTAATGAATGTGTTGAATGACTAATTGTCTGATTGTGTCAGTGAAACAACAAATGATATCGTCGACATATCTAAACTAATAAATGAAGTGTTTGAATAACGGATGTTCTTGGATAGTTCATTCAATATTATCCATGAAAATTTCAGCGAATAGAGGGCTCACAGATTTACCCATGATTAAACCTTTTTTACTATTATATAATACTCCATTGAAGTTAAAATAAGTTTGTTCTAAACAAATTTCTAAAAGGTGTAAGATTTCTGATTGAATTACCGGATTGACTTTATTAATTTGAAGAGCGTTGTTGATGAGTTTCACTGTATCACTAGGTGGGACACTAGGGAAAAGATTTACTATCCCATGACATAAGTTTAGCGTTCGGTGGTAGTATCGTGTGCTGA
This sequence comes from Cryptolaemus montrouzieri, assembly GCA_013387265.2. NCBI lineage: Eukaryota > Metazoa > Arthropoda > Insecta > Coleoptera > Coccinellidae > Cryptolaemus > Cryptolaemus montrouzieri. The sequence continues at coordinate 92,971,439 of JABFTP020000021.1, read as the reverse complement.
ATTTTATTTATTAGGACTGAAGAGCTTTTTATTGAGAATTTTGAAATATGGTTGCTAAAACGCGAAGGAAATCTTCGATCGAAAAATGTATGAAAGATAAAGATCAATACAAGGTTCCGTAATTCAACGATTTAATGATTTACTTATACTAATTAAGTGTTTGGTGGGAACTTAGATACTGAGACAAAATTTATTTTCTTTATTTCTTATTCTTCTTTAGATTCGTTTAGGTTAACCTACAATGACTTTTGTGATATTGAATCAACGAGTGAATAGACAATGAAAAATTTCCGAAATACAGACATCCGTGACAGAAAATGAAAAAGTTCAGTGATGTTTAAATGGCAATAGTTTACTCATGGATATATTCACTTGTAAAATTCTGATGAACAGTAATTGTTATTGCTTACGTAGTATCGTTGCAGCATGAATATATCAATTTTGGGCAAAATTGAGCTTTTACCTCCAATAATAGGTATTTGGAGTATTAACAGGATTGGGACGTCACGCGCTACGACTGATCTTTGCTCTCTCCTGATAACCAGGATGATTCAGAAAATATTTTCAAAATAATAAGTAAAATAGTTTGATTTTGGGCTATGTAATATACACTGTCCAAGAAAATATTTAATTTTTGTTAACAGTGTACACCCATATTGTTAAATGATGTGGTGCTTCATTGCCGAGAACAAAAACCGACTCGGCGAGGTATTCTTACAAAGATAATTGTCTTCGAAAATTATAAAATGAATTGTGGAGAAAAATTCCTACACGTATCGAACTGCAACTTCGGATTCAAGTTTATTATTAAATTAGGTCATTTTCAGTACTGATATTGGATTTCAGACGATCTCTATATCCCAGTATCAAAATTTAAAAGACAGAAAAGTCGTAGGATACAGTTTCTGTATCGCTTCTCCAAGAGTTTTCTTTTTATGCGAACAGATAATAATTACTGAAAGCCTGATTCAGAGCGAAAATGGCTGGGGAAGTAATTTGAGGAGCAATTATTGCAATTTTGCCATTCTTTGCATCATTTAGCGACACGGTGCATTGTCTTGAAGAAAGAGCACGTTTTCCCATTTCATTTGGGGTAGTTTATTCACAAATGTGGAATTGAACAGTCCACAATATGTAAGCTCCTCATGGAAAGAAAATCTGAAAATGGATTTACAGTGAAACCAAAACCTTCTCCAGGAAGGCCTCGAATGGTTATAGATAAAGACTTTGAGAGTACTATTCGAAAAACTGTGCATTCTTTTTAAAACAAGTTGTAGTTTTGTCTGAATTGGATTTCTCATATGAAAAGCACAACAAGAAGTCAGTTCTCATAAATAAAGAAAAAATTGTTTGCTGGGGAAGAAATTATTCAAAAGCAATTAAAAATATCATGCTCAAAGTAAGAAAATTTTTTATCTGGATGAAACTTAGACATTTGTGATATTTTTAAAACGAATGTAAAAATATTTTCTCAAATTTTTTTCTCTTATTTAATCAAGATCCACGAAGAAATAATATAATGGCGATGTCAACACAAATTATTGGGTTCATAATGAATCTAGAACATCTATAGATCATAATCGGCATTACTTAGAAGACCGAACCTGGCCATCAGCTCTCTCTCAGTCGAACAGAGAGGAAATTTTTTTGTTGAGTTTGAATATTAAAGGGATTTCCAAGGATAAATGCGATTATACTTGAAAATTGGCAAGCAAGAACAAGGTAGAAGTGATTATGCTTCAGGAGACTCACAATGCGACGGAAGAACATCTCCGCGAAATAGGAAATATCGTAGATTATGTACTTTTTGATTATCTCCTTAGTCCTATTTATGGCCTTGCTTGCTATGTAAAATCTTCATCATTCAATCATATTGAACTTGTACAGAAGGGCACGTTGAGTGGTGTTTTCTTTTCTTCATTGCGTTCAAATTTTTTGATGTGTTTGTCGTTAATATTTATAAACCTCCTGGCGAGATCTAGCCCATCAATTTCGACATTATTTTTCCCCACCCTGCTATCTATTGTGGTGACTTTAATTACCATCACAATCAAAAGGGTTATACAAAAAACGACAGGAGTGGTATTTCATTAGTTGAATGGTTGGAAACAAATGATTTTTAACTTGTATTCGATGCGAAGGCAAAGGGCACTTTTCATTCTACCAGATGGAATCGCGACTATAATGCTGACCTTTGTCTGGTTTCTAACGACTCTGAATTGTTTCCTCTACCTCTTCGTCGGAAAGTACTTTCAGATTTTCCTCACAGTCAACACAGGCCAGTTATTATTTCGTTAGGTTTTCAATTTGCATTTGCAGATTCATTAGAAATTGGAATGATTTCACTAAACAGGTAGATAGTGATAGGAGTTGTCAAAAATGCAGCTGTTCCCAGAGGCTTTCGAAAGGATCATATACCTGGGTGGTCAGAGGAATCAAATGTTTTTTATAAGGATTATCAGCAGAATCCTTCCAGAGAGAAAGTCAATGAACTCCTTAGTTCTTTGAATGATAGCAGAAGGAATAGCTTGAATGAGTTGATGAATGGTAGGAATTTGCGTCATTCTAGTAGAAGTTCCTGGGATTTGTTGAGGAAATTAGGCAATGCTGTTTCAAAAACTTCGTCTAATATTAATCCGAATTCTGTAGCATCTAGGCTTGTTCATGTCTCTAAAAGTGTGAAGATTAGTAGATATGACAGGAATTGAATGAAACGAATCTTACATAAAAGAGGAGGGGTGCTATCTCGGTAAAGGATTTATCGAATCCTTTCGAGGAAGTAGAGTTCTAATCTGCAATAAAATCTACTAAAGTTCGTAAAGCTCCTGGATTTGATGGCATTTTCCCTGAATTTTTTAAACATCTAGGAAATAACGCTAAAAGGTGGTTACTATCCTTTTACGATTACATACTCAGCTCAGGTAGTATTCCCGTTGAATTTAAAAAGGCTAAAGTTATTGCCATTCTCAAACCTGGGAAAAATCCAGAACTTCCTAGTAGTTATCGACTTATCAGCTTACTTTCTGTTTCATTCAAAATTTTAGAAAGACTTCGTTATCAGAAGTTAGAACCAATAATTGACAGAGCTCTGTCCACTTTTCAGGGAGGTTTTCGAAAAAACTGGAATTGTTCTGATCAGGTTTTAGATTTATCCACTTTCATTGTGACAGGATTTCAGGGTTAACTACAAATAGGCGCTGTATTGGTAGATCCCTCTTCGGCATATGTCACAGTTTGAAAGGATGGTTTAGTTTATAAACTCTTTGAAGTAGTTCAATGTGGAAAATTGTGAAAATGATTGAAAATATGCTATCTGATAGAAGACTTCGAGTCTTTATCGGTGAGAAAAGCAGTAGACTTTACACTCTAAATCATGGCCTATCTCAGAAATCTGTTCTTGCACCTCTTCGCTTCAATTTATATATGTCTGATATCCGCGAAACTTCCTCTACAAAGTTTATTTATGATGATGATATTGCTTCGTTTTTTCAACACTATGACTTCGAAATAATTGAGCAAACACTGACTTCCGATTCAGAAATTCTGAACATTTTCTTCAACCAATGGCGTTTATGTTCAAACCTTCGAAAACTGTGGTTTCTTATTTTCATCTGAATATCATGATCATGAGAAGGATAGGAAACTAAGAGTATTCTTCATTCAATCACTATTAACTCATAATTTCACTCCAACATATCTTGGTGTAAAGCTAGATCAAATTTCATATTGATAAATTATGTCAGAAGTTGAAAACAAGAAACAATATACTACACTAACTAGCTGGATCTAATTGGGGCACCAAAGTCTCTACTTTTCGAACTACTGCTTTAGCTTTAGTATATTCAGTAGCAGAATATTGCTGTCAGGTGTGGTTGAATAGTGCTCATGTCAATAAGATTGATTTTCAGTTGAACTGTTCTGTGACAGTTATAAGTGGATGCATCAGTTCAACTGCTACAAGTAGGAAAAATTGGTGTACATTAAATCGTCTCAGGACAGCACATGGTCGTAGTAATAGTATGTTGTTCAATTGAAATACTGTAGAAAGTTCGGCATCTGAATGTGGCGCAGCTGAAGAAACAATAAGACATTTAGTCCTCGATTGTCCTATTTACCATTTTACGGGTGGTTTTCAAGAAATTCATTCCGTTTCAGATAACTTCATTAACTGGGTAGAGAACTTCAAGTCTATTCAGGAGATCAGTTTTGAATCTTGAGGTTATTATAGGCTACCGAATAGTGTATTAGATGTTCCCTGTTGAAAAACAGGGGAGTATTTATTAAGTTATTAGATAAGGCTAGGACTGCACCCGCAGGGCTTTATTCCCATGCTGTATGAGATGTTCCCTGTTGAAAAACAGCGGAGAATTAGTTAAGTTCTTAGATAAGGCAAGGGTTGCTTCCCCTTAGGGCTTTATTCCTATCGTGTTTGAGATGTTCCCTGTTGAAAAACAGCGGACCATTAGTTAAGTTCTTGGATGAGGCAAGGGTTGATCCCCCTTCAGGACTTTATTCCTATGGTGTATGAGATGTTCCCTGTTGAGAAACAGCGGAGCATTAGTTAAGTTCTTGGATGAGGCAAGGGTTGCTCCCGCTTAGGGCTTTATTCCCATGGTGTATGAGATGTTTCCTTTTGAAAAACAGAGGAGCATTAGTTAAGTTCTTAGATTCAAGTGAGTTTAAGAGTCAGGTGTGATTGATGAGATATTTTTCTGCTCTTTTTCTTTTTCCATCGTTACAGATTTTTCCTGTCCCAAACCCCATTCCTTTTCACCCTTGTCTTCTTGAAGAAGTACTGGAAATCATGGAGAGCCAGATGAGAATGAGAGAATGAAGCTACTAAGCAGAAAAGTTGTTGGTACTCTTTTTGTACACACGATACTAACACAACATAAACAGACAAGCTATTGCTAGTGCAATAGCGACAGGGAAACGAGTTTTTTCCTCAGGTTTTTTTCACTCGTTTATTGAATTATACGCAAGATAGTATGGTTCATCTGTTACATTTCCTGAGCCCACACTTTAGGGGCACATAGGAGGTATGATGCGAGTTTAGATGCCTGATTAAGGAACGAGCATTATAGATATAAGCATTTATTGTGAATACAATTGTTCGAATTTTTGTAAATCCTCTCTTTTCTTGATTTTATCGAAGAATTTAATACAGCATACATTTAAAATGCATTACCCCAAGAAAAAATGGATGCATTTCACTGAAACAACACGTTTTCGATTTCAATGAATAGAAATTGCAAAATATTCAATACTTTTTCATAATTTATGGTGGCAAGTTTGTCATGTAACTTCAGTTATTATCATCACAACCATTTTGAGAATTCTATTAAATTTTTATGAACGATAATTACATTTGGACGACCAATACATGCTTTGAATCAGTAAAACAGTCCAGTCATTTATTTGTTTGAACGTAATATTTTCTATAAAATGGCGTTATAGACTTAGTTGAACAAAAATGAAGTTGTGAATGTAAAAATTAGATTCTTATGCAATTTCGAGAGGATTATGATGTGCGCACACGAAGAAACATGTATTGGGTTTGACGTAGAGTGACTGTCGTAGGGTTATAGATATATTTGAGGGAACTTATTGTCATTCTCTATTGCCAAATTCGAACCAAAATTATCCCCAATCATACTTTCGGCGGAAGTTACTTTGCAGATCAGAGAAATAGACTTGTTTCTATATAAAGACGTAGAAGGAATGTTGGTCAATACTTTGAATACATATTTTAGTAATGACGCTAAAAGCAGAGGTCTTGAAACAGTTACAATCGAATGGATGAGAGATCTGCTCAGGGCCGTTCCATGTTGGCCGCCTTGGAGTTTATTGACATATTGGTATCGCTGTTAAAAGGATGTCTACAAGAACGTGTCCTATCGCCTCTAGTATGGTCAATATCTGTTGACGGACATTTGGAATAATGCTACAAAGCATGGGGTTGTGCCGATGACTTGGTTATCATGATTAGTAGGTGGATGATATTATATCGAACTTAATAATACAAAAGCCCTAAATTTCGAGAATGATTCATGTTGAAGAGGAGCTCAGTATATGTCCAAACTAAAACTCTTCGATTCACTTCAAAATAGGATTCTAGGCAACTATATCAAGTCTAGGGAAACACCGTAGGCTTTTTGGTAAGACCTGGAGGCTACAACCAAAGGTAAACAATTATTAATACAAGAACCATAATCACATATGCACCGTTCTTATGGTGGACGAATACAACAACATTATTATTCTAAACATTCTGTAGAAAGTGCATATTCCAAATTTCGGATATTTTCAATCTGAAATAACGACAATTCTTGTTGAAATATCAAATTCAAATGAACGAAGTGACAAGTACATTAATTTTAGGCACCTGTCAGGTGAGCGTAGCTAGTTCAGCTATTTGATTCAAATATTTCAAAGCATTCTTTGTTAGTTTATGCAAAATCATCAAAATTCAATATATTCCCAAATTATTTCGGAACTATAAGAGATGGGTATAGTACATGCTGATACAATTCCATCTGAAATTTGAAATCTGATGGCGATATAAAAATTGGCACGTGCCATTTGAAATAATTGAGTTATTGCTGTTTGAAAAAGGCCAAATTGAAAAAATCATACAAAACTACGCAATAAACATTTGACATGTGTAGACTGCTTGAAAAAGTCCTTGATCCTTCTTCTATCAACACAAGCAAAAATTGTATATGTAGTGAAAAAGATCTACGAGCTACAATATTTTTAATGTTCCTCAAAAATCGAGTTTATAAGAAAAATAATTAAATCTGTCAAAAGTTTTGACAGATAAGTACCAACAATTTGGGTATTTTATGCCTTGCTCAAATGTCGGTTCTAGATGTATAATAAAAAAAGTAGATTGCCATTTGAAGTAACAAAGTCATGACCCACTTCCGGTATAACCGGAAATGGTATCACTTCGAAAATATTTCACTACAATTGGAAATCGCTAGTTATGACCGCGTATAAAATTTCAGCTTGATATTGTAATTGGAACTCAAAAAGTTTTTAACGGACGGTCCTAAATATATAAAAAAATATATATATATATATATATATATATATATATATATATATATATATATATATATATATATATATATATATATATATATATATATATATATATATATATATATATATATATATATATATATATATATATATATATATATATATATATATATATATATATATATATATATATATATATATATATATATATATATATATTTTTTTATATCACCATTCAGGGGGTTTCCTCTAGAAAGACCGGTTCTACTGACCAAGGACTTCCTAGGCAGCAGTTAGGAACATTCGGATGATTCTTGTGGTCCAGAGTTTCACCTCCTTCTGTGCTCTACTTATTAGTTCTCTATCAAGTTCTAGGAACTCAGTGTTTTCTGCCAGGTGGTTCTCAACTAATCCATTCGTGGATATTATCAGGGGAAGAATTCTAACCGATCTGAGCTGGTACATTTCTTTTATTTCAAAAGCTAGATCATGGTACTTCGTTAGTTTCTCCGTATACGCGTTGCTGATGTTATCATCCGCCGGGACGGTTATATCAATGATGGAAGCTCGGCGGTTTTCCTTATCGAAGATAATGATGTCAGGTCGGTTGTGCGGCACCGTTCTGTTATTATAGTGCTGTCCCAGTAAAGTTTGAACTCACTATTTTCTAATATAGGCTTGGGAAAGTATTCGTGCACGCTTCGAGAGGTAAGTATAAGTCCTACTTTTATGGCAATCGCTTGGTGATAAATTTTTGCCATTGCATTGTGCCGCTGGGTGTACTCTCTTTTTTATGTATATATATATATATATATATATATATATATATATATATAAAGAAAGAGATATATATATATATATATATATATATATATATATATATATATATATATATATATATGTGTGTAGTGTGCCACAATAGACTACTGGGATGGAGTGACAAGGTTGTCAATCAGACCACACTAAATTTTATTTTTTCATTAGAATAGAATAAAATAATTTATTTCGTACTTTCGGCCCATAAGGATGAACATGTCATTTGAAATAGATACTTGGAACAGTTTGCTTACAAAATAAAAGAAATAAATAAATAGAGACATCGAAATACATGGAAAAAACATCACAAAATCATTGCACAAGTGATAAAAAATTACAAAAACTTCTCCATACTTTAGAATTCATCGGAGGGGTAAAGTGCTCTTCCAATCAAATAATTTTTATGGCAGCTCTGAACCATTCGTGGTTTCTTTTTGACTTTAGTTCAACTGGCAATCTATTGTAAAGTCAAAGGTCAAAATTTGCTGCTCTTTGAAAACATTACGCCATGATTCTAATGGAGCCAGGCCAAACGTTAATCGAAGAATTCTCTTCTGTAATATGAAGACTCTCGTCCAATGAACAGAATTGCCTCAAAGCAAAACATTATAATCTAAATAACTATGAACTACAGCGTAGTTGATGGGAACTTTCGAGCCCATCACGACCAACACTCGACTTCAGTTGTAGAAGCGCAAAAATCCATTGTTCAATTGTTAACATACAAAGTGGATATGTTCATTCCAAGACAGATGAGTGTCGACGTTAACACCAAGATATTCGGTTACAGTAGCAAATTGAAACTCAATGGAAGGCAGAGGCTTTTTATTGCAAAAAAGAAGGAGAACAGTTTTATCACTATTAATTATCAGTCTATTTATATTGCACCAGTCAGTCATCTCCTCTATAACATGCAGCGTATCCTGAACCTCGTTAGGAGTCCGTCTCGAAACCACAACAGCTGTATCATCAGCATACATTACTACTTGGCCTTGGTGATGAAGTTGGACAAATCATTGATGAAAACATGAATAAAAGTGGTCCCAGGACACACCCCTGAGGAACTCCAAACCTCACGTCCCTGGTTGCCGAAAATTAATTTGATAGCTTTACAACCATTTTTCGATTTTCAAGATAGGATTCAATCCATCGTAAGCACTCACCTCTAATGCCCATATGATAATACTTATTTAGAGCAACTTTCTTGAACATCAAGTCAAATTCACGACAGATAACGAAACATACAAAACCAACATATTTATAACTATCTAGTTCCTTATATATGATATTGAGAAGATCGTAAGATGCCGTTTCAGTAGATTTACCTTTACCTTTACCCATATTGGGCATTTGACATTATTTCAAATATCTAATAGTTCATCAGTGAAAGAGTTATAGTGTAGAAAGTATATTGTGCAACGGTGAACATTAAATGCGTGAGTCGCCAGTATAACCAAAGAAGCGCCCTTGTAATAATTACCATATCGATTTTGTGAAGGTTTGGAAATAGGAACAAATTGAGGAGAGGTACCCATTCTATTAAATTTGTTAAGCACTCTAGCGTTCATAGGGGAATAAGTTCGCATGAGTTATTATATTAAGTATGGATAATTGGATTCTGCCATCGGTTCGATATTGTCGATTATAATGAACCCTACCGATAAAAGTGTAGAAGAGTATAACATAATTTAATTATGAAGAGGTAGGCTTAATTTGTCATCAAGAACGTATCTTTAAGGTTCAGTTGTGATTTTAATGATACCATTAATTTTTTAACGTTGAAACTTGTTTATCAAATCTACACGACAAAATCTATTCATAATACGAATGATTTACGAACTGAAACGTATGAGGTGGTCTTTGAAGTGCTGTGCAATAAAATGGCGCACTGGCGCTATCATGTTTCCAAACTTAACGACAAGAAATATGATTTCTAAATATTTGGATTATATAATATATACAGGGTACCAAGCATTAATCATCATTGTTACTTTTGAATTGTGGAGGCCGTTACTTGATGTAGATCCATGATATAAATGAGATAAAAAACACAAGGTTCAACTTTAATCTACACTTTATTTGAAAAATTTGACGACGTTTCGCTGACACAGCAGCTTTATCAATACCACTCATCTTAAATATTTAGCATCTAACATTGAAAAAAATGAATCATTAGCTGACTTTAAACCGAGTAAAGAACCAAATTTTTCAAAGGCCATCAAACAAAAATCTCAATTAAATGAAGTTATTTTTACAAAAGCAGATAAGGGTAATACTGTTATTGCGTTAAATAGAAATGACTACCTATTTAAAACTCTAAATTTCATTTCGTCCGGAAACTATACAATTTAAAAAAAAAAAAAACTAAAAAATATTCTGTTTGCCATTCTTGATAAAGCTGCTCTGTCAGCGAAACGTCGTCGAATTTTTTCAAATAAAGTGTAGATTGAAGTTAAACCTTGTGTTTTTTATCTCATTTATATCATTGTTACTGTTGACAGATCATATAAAAATATGAAGAAATCTACTCACAGTAAACTTGAAATATGATTAGTTCCTAAAAAACAGGGTAGAAATTTCGATCTCTCTTTTAATTTTTCGAGCTATTCGGCTCGAATATAAAACATAGACTACCCCTAAGAATCTACAAAATTTGAAGTTACAATCGGTTCTGAAAATTCACAGGATATCTTTTTGGATCATACGCCATTTTAGCTCGTAAAAATATGATATGAGGGATAGCTAGACTTAAAGCAGTTGAAGGAGAAGATTCGTTCAGAGTACAGTCAGCGTCTGAGAACCTGAAGACTATGCTGAAGTCAATGTTGAGCTCGCAGAATCTTGTCAAAGCAATTAACACCTACCATTCCAGTGTTGCTTTACTCTTTTGGAATACTTAGATGGATAAAGACAGAACTGGATGATATTTAAAGGCATACCCGAACGATGCGGACAAAGTACGACAATCATCAATCAAAATCGTCCGTGATAAGAACAACTTTGAAGCGGAAAGAGGGAGGACGCGGATTGATGGATATTGTCAACATACCGAACAGATTAAAATCTCAGAGAATTCTTCTGTGCAAAAGCTCGCACTTGTGACCTCTATAGAATGGTATCGTTGGCTGATAAGGGATATACACTTCTGAATCTTGCTACCTGGGATGACCTGATGAATCAACCGTTCCTATCAAATACTGAAAAACTAGAGCAATGGTCAAGAAAGGAATTGCATGGATGACATCACCATGAGATTAATCAACCTCATATCAACAAAGAAGTTTCCAAGAAATGGCTGATGAATAAATACCTATTCGCGAAAGCAGAAGGATTCCTTATGGCCATTCAAGACCAAGTGATCGCTACAAACAACTATAAAAATTTATAATTAAGGACGGAACATTTCGAACAGATAAGTGCAGGAAATGCCATATAAGATCGGAGATTATACAGCAGATACGTCCGGTTGTGAACAACTGGCCAATATGGACTATCTTCACAGGCATAATCAAGTGTGAAACATTATCCATCAGAAACTTGCACACAAGTACTGAATACCTTTCAGCCATAGCACAAATATCAACCGGCACCAGTATTGGAAAATGACTCTATCAGATTATACTACGGTAGGCCTGTTATCAATGACAGAATGGTGACGAATAATAGGCCGGACATAGTGGTGTATGATAAGAGAGCCAGAACAGCAATGCTGGCGGACGTCGCCATACCGAATAATAACAACGTGCTGAACAAGTTCCAGGAGAAAAAGTCCAAATACACAGACCTTGCTATTGAGATCAAGCAGATGTGGCACCTCTATAAAATAGATATCGTTCTTGTCATCATTTCTTCGACTGGGTTAATACCCAAAAGTTTGCATGATAGCCTTAATAAATCAGAATTGCATAAGAATACCTTTATAGAAATGCAAAAAGCTGTCATTCTCAACACATGTAGGATAGTGAGAAAATGTATGCCAAGTATATTGTAATCCACCTAATAAAAGAAAACCATTCATTCAATAAAAACTTTGACATATTACATATAAAATCAAAAAGTTCAAAATTAGATCTCCTAGAAGCATTAGAAATAAATAGATACAAACATTCGGACAAGCTTTTGAATGAACAGGTAGATGTGAATTACTCACCCCTACTTAACTTGTTCAATTAGTTTTTATTACCTTTCATACTAACTGTACAATGGCTCGGTGTGGATTTTCCTGTTATTCATCCAACTTGTTCTACGATTTGTTTATAATACCATACTCTTCATTCTGTTTTCCATTCTTGATAAAGCTGCTGTGTCAGCGAAACGTCGTCGAATTTTTTCAAATAAAGTGTAGATTAAAGTTAAACCTTGTGTTTTTTATCTCATTTATATCATGGATCTACATCAAGTAACGGCCTCCACAATTGAAAATAAGATAAAGTAAAATAAAAAAAAGTGATTTTTTTCTTCTAGATTGTTCTTTTAATAATTTGCTCAATACGCAAGGTTTTCTCAGAATCAATATTCACACATAGATCGCAATAATGATTTATTATTGTAGCGACCATATATTCGAACCTCCTTTCAAATTTGTTCCTGTGCACTTTTGAACAGTAAATGCTGCCTAGGAAATTATATAAATATATACGTTATATGGACGTTTTATCAAAATTTTGGAAGAGACAAACATGTTTTTTAACAGAATGAGGAATCAGTCCTTCATAATAAAAACGTCGGTTGTGTACAGTGATGAGAATATGGCTAGGTAAATGGAAGAATAATATTTATTAAAACGAAAAAAATCTATACTCCAACATCCTGTATTTCGAACTAAAAGGTTCGGCTTCAATTCATTAGTGCATACAGTCCTTTTAAAAGAATTACAATATAAATGCATGTCGTAAATGTTCAGAGAGTGGTGGGGAGCCGGCAACACGTGCATCTTCTCACTAGACCTTTCTCAGAAGCATTTTTGTCTTTGGCACGACGTGAAATACGATATTGTTGAATTCATTGACGACCATGAATCCCAGTTTATATTCTACTAAAAATGGCGGGTAAGTAATATTAAATTACTATTTAACAAAAATATTTTTGGAACTCTATTGAAAAATTCCGACGCATTATGGTCTCTTGTTTACAATTTCGATGTTATCTTCACATTTTCTTACCAAGTTTTTTCTAATGTAAGTGTTTCTAAACGATCCGCTCGAAATGACTATATGCACACAAAGTCATTTCTGTTTCCATTTCAGATTATTTCTGTTTCAACTTATGGACATCGTAGAGGGCGATGATTTCTATGAAAGTAATACGAAAATATTCATTGAACCTCCCAATCAAAATACAGCAGAATCTGAAGAAGACAGCGATGTTTCAGACCAAGAAGCTGGTGATATAAACCATCTACCCAGAGGTATTCTGGGTCAAGGATGCGAAATTTAGTTCGAGAATAGTGAAGATGAGGAAACTCATGAACAACTTTCTGCTAGAACAAGTGGACTTCAACCTCAAGCCACCACACTTTCCCATTCATCGGAGAGTGATGATGAAGAAAATATACCACTTTCTGTTATACAACAGCTTTCCAGGAAGAAGAAAGGTAAAACTGGTCAAAGAAAAAAAAAGAAGAATTCCTAAGTGGACAAATATTGTATGAACACCACCTGTGATCCTGTGCCTCCATCTCGCGATGCACAGTCGGCCGAATATCCAGCCGATTTCTTCAAACTTTTTTCACGGTGGCGATCATGAAAAATATCGTTCGAGAGGTGAAGTAAGTGAGGGTAATACAAATACAGAAAACTAAGTTAACGCCCATATTAGTTACTTACAAATTATAGAAATAATTTCAAATATTGGGGTTCATCAGCTGGTGATGATTATACAGTTGTTTATTATATAGGAAACAATACTGAAGTAGATATTACAGCTATTTGTATATGCCCAAATCAAATAATTGAGATATTATTTATTCATACATCCCTGTAACCATATACTGTAGGGTGTTCCAAATTACTTAGACAAATTTTTCATGGACATCCTTCCTCCATGGGGAATTCTACGTTCATTTCAAGGATAAGGGGGAACAATTCAAAGTACTCACATATTATCAGATACATTTAATTAGAACGTTATTAATCATTCATCTTACTGTAAGGGCGATAGTGGTAAGCTTGGTGTGTTTAATGTTCATCATCTTCCACTTGTCTTTCGACTCATATCAAAATTTACCACTGTGGCAAATAGATGTATTGTCTAATTTTTCAATACTGTCGTATTCATTCATTCGAGTAAATAAATAAATACATAAATTACAACTGCTATTTTCGCAATGCTCTGACGAAATTGTATTTCAAATATATGTTTCATTATAGTTACAATAAGCCCACAATTACTAGAAAAGAATTCGGTCATGGTTAAATCTAGATATTTAATTTTTCGAAAAATATATAGTAATAATAATAATTAAGTATTTTAGTTCGAATATTTGTATTGTGACGATTATTAAGAGCTATTTGTTTAATAATACAAAGTTCTTCATCGAAATACTATAAAGATAACCGAACATTTGATAATCTTTGTCTCATGCTGCGGAAAGTTGCAATTTTAAGACGTATCATGTATAACAATGTATGAATGATACGGTTTATGAAAGATGGAGAAATCGTGTCTGTTATTTAAGATAGTTATGGTTAAATCTAAAAAATGATGTAATCGTTTCGTTTAATCTCGGTAGTGAATATTAGTTTTCGATGAATTGAATTTATACACTTTTCAAAGATATTTAGCTGATTGTCAGTACAAGTGGAACAAACAATGCTATCATCCACATACTGAAAACAATATTAAAACGGGGGTTGTTATGTATTGTAGTCCCTAAGTTATCCATCAAAATTTCAGCTAATAGGGGACTGAGTAGATTTCTTATAATAAAGCCCTCGCTCGAACGGTGAAATGAGACTCAAAAACAACGTAATTTTGTTTTACACACATACCTAAAAACAACAATATTTCTTGTAGAATTGAAGCGTTCAGTCAATTAAGTTAGTTTACATTTTCTTTTCAATAATACCTAATGGGTCTGTAGGAGGGATACTTAGGAATAAGTTAATGATATCAAACGAAGCTAAATTGGTAGTACGTGGAAAATGTATATCATAAGTATAATTTTATCTATAAGCTCATATGAATTTTTTATTATTAATTGAGAATTTTTTGTTCAAATCTACAATATCGTTTTACCGAATCCATAAATAAATGAGATATCTTAACCCCAAGAGCCGATATATAGGAAACAACGGATCTAATAGGGTATCCCGGCTTATGAAGTTTAATGAGAGAATAGAATTGGGGAGCTAGTGGGTTATTCACTATTAGTTTGATTCATGAACCGTCTCATACGGACATCTAAATTCATAATACGTCGTTTCATCATTCAACATTAAAAGACTACATTTACGCAGCATGATCTATATATTATTAATCTAGATAATTTCAATGATGAACTTAGTATTATTAATGAAATAGCTCTCAATAATGGTTTCAATTCAAATGTTGTAACTGAAGTACTTAACAAAAACGAAAACACAAGGCAATGGAATAGGTGTATCCAAAGTCTAAAAATCTACACAGATATAGTAGCCTTACAATCGAAAAGTAATCGAAAATTTACTGGAAAAATTCCATGTCACTATGAATCAATAATAATGTTACTAGATACATCAAATGTGATCGAATTGATATAGATGAAGGAAATAAATCTGGTGTATACAAACTTAGGTGCGGTCGTTGTAATATTGTTATATTGTTGCATAACTTCAACCAAAATTTTATACAGGGATATCCACCGGAACCGTCCGTTAAAAACGTTTTGAGTTCCAATTACAATATCAAGCTGAAATTTTATACGCGGCCATAACTAGCGATTTCCAATTGAAATAAAATATTTTCGAAGTGATACCATTTCCGGTTATACCGGAAGTGGGTCATCACTTTATTATTTCAAATGGCAATTTACCTTTTTTATCATACATCTAGAACAGACATTTGAGCAAGGCATAAAATACCCAAGTTGTTGGCACTTATCTTTCAAAACTTCTGACAGTCTACACATGTCAAATGTTTATTGCGTTGTTTTGTATGATTTTTTTAATTTGCCTTTTTTCAAACAGCAATAACTCAATCTTTTCAAATGGCACGGGCCAATTCTTATATCGCCATCAGATGAAGCGTCAAATTTCAGATGGAATTGTATCAGCATGTGCTATACCCATCTCCTATAGTTCCGAAATAATTTGGGAATATATTGAATTTTGATGATTTTGCAAGAACTAAGAGAGAATGCTTTGAAATATTTGAATCAAGTAGCTGAACTGGCTACGCTCACCTGACAGGTGCCTAAAATTAATGTACTTGTCACTTCGTTCATTCGAATTTGATATTTCAACAAGAATTGTTGGTAATTTGAAGTGAAAATTTTTGAAAAACACCAGATTGATAATAAAATGGCTGATTATTCAAACGAGGATATGTTTAATCTCTTTTTAATTCATGGCAAATGTCAAAAAGTGGTGGATAGAACTTGCAGGCAATTCAATAACCAATTTCCAAATTTGGCGCCTATGAGTAAAACAAAATTTCGAAGGATAAGAAGCAATTTTCTGCAATTTGGAGGAACAAAATACATAGAAACCAGAAGAAAATCAATTCTCAAGGACGATGACGATCAAATTAATACACTAGCGAATTTTCGTGCCATCCACATGCGTCCATTAAGTCAGCATCAATGGATATTGGATTGAGTTATACTTCCATTCAGGGGATCCTTAAGAATCATGCACCCGTAATCTTTTATCAGACTACAAAAATTGAAACCAACTGACCTTCCCGAGCGGCTAAATTTCTGTGAAAATTTATTAATTCGGCTTCAAAAAGATGAGACAATTCTGCAAAAAATTATATGGTCTGATGAAGCCAAGTTCAATGAAAGTGGAATAACCAACAGGAGAAATCGACATTTTTGGGCCACAGAAAATCAACATTTCATTGAGGTTATTGATTTCCAAAATGAATTCAGCGTGAACGTTTTTGCAATTTTAATGAATGATTTGTTGGCTTCTCACATTTATGAGGAAAATCTTAATGGACAAAAATACCTGGTAATTTTGAGAGGAACATTAGCGAATGTTTTAGATGGATTACCCCTTAATATCCTAAGGGATTGCTATTACCAAATGGATGGTGCACCAGCGCATAAAACACGAGCCGTAGTAGGCAGCTAACAGAAATGTTCGAGGATAGATGGTGGGGTAATCAAGGACCAAATTTATGGCTTCCGCGTTCTCCGGACCTGACGCCCCTTGATTTTTATTTATGTGGCAAAATCACGAGTGAAGTGTATTTTCTTCCTGTAAGAAGTCAAGAAGAGTTGCTAGAGGGCATTCATAATGCTTTTCCTAATATTGAACCTGAGGAAACTAGGAGGGCAACTCATCATGTTCGTATACGAGCTGTCAAGTGTATCGAGCAAAATGGGGCCCATATAGAACATTTATTCAGATCGTAAATTAGTTTTCTCCTATGATGTTTGCTATCATTTATTCGTATTAATGTAATTATCTTCGATGATTGGTTTTCGCTTAGTTCCTACAATTTTTATTCATCCGAATTGTAGAAAATTGCTTCTTATGCTTCGAAATTTTATTTTACTCATAGATGGTAAATTTGGAAATTGCTTATTGAATTGCCTGCAGTTTCTACCCACTACCTTTTGACATTGTAAAATGAATTAAAAAAAGATTAAATATATTTTCGTTTGAATAACCAGTGGTTTTATTCCAAATGTGTTGTATTTTTTGGATATTTTTAATCTGAAATAACGACAATTATTGTTGAAATATCAAATTCGAATGAACGAAGTGACAAGAACATTAATTTCAGGCACCTGTTAGGTGAGCGTAGCCAGTTCAGTTACTTGATTCAAATATTTCAAAGCATTCTCTGTTAGTTCTTGCAAAATGATAAAAATGCAATATATTCCCAAATTATTCGGAACTATAAGAGATGGGTATAGTACATGCTGATACAATTCCATCTGAAATTTGACGCTTCATCTGATGGCGATATAAATTGGCACGTGCAATTTGAAAAACTTGAGTTATTACTGTTTGAAAAAGGCCAAATTGAAAAGATCATACAAAACAACGCAATAAACATTTGACATATGTAGACTGCTTAAAAACTTCCTTGATCCTTTTTCTATCCACCCAAGCAAAAATTGTGCCTGTAGTTCAAAAGATTTACGAGCTACAATTTTTTTAAATATTCCTCAAAAATCGAGTTTATAACAAAATAATTAAATCTGTCAAAAGTTTTGATAGATAAGTGCCAACAACTTGGGTATTTTATGCCTTGCTTAAATGTCGGTTCTAGAGGTATAATAAAAAAAGTAGATTGCCATTTGAAATAACAAAGTGATGACCTACTTCTGGTATAACCGGAAATGCAATAACTTCGAAAATATTTCACTCCAATTGGAAATCGCTAGTTATGGCCGCCTATAAAATTTCATCTTGATATTGGAATTGGAACTTAAAAAGTTTTTAACGGACGTTTCCGGTGGATATCCCTGTATATTACATTCGTTATATTGAAAAAATTGATATAAATTTTTGGGAATCCCTTGAAACCACTAGATATAAACTTTCCAACATATTATTGAATAATCAGGTAGATTTTGACAATAATTCGCTTTTAGTTCATTTCTTCCTGGCTGAGTTATTGCAGATATTGGTTCTGTGAATTTGCCCAAGGTGGTTTTACATAATCTCACTCCGATTGTGTAGGTCAGATATGAAATGTTGTATCTTCGTCTTATTATTATTTTGTATTTTTCTGTTGAAGGTAAACTTCAAGTTTGAAGCATCCATACTTTCTGATATTTCATGATTAATTAATGAGTGGTATATCGATTTGTCCTATTTCTTACCTTATTGAAATAAATTTATGAATCTTTTTAATTCTTCGATACTCAATATTCGAAAAAACGTTCTTAGCGGTTACCTACATGCCAAATTTTTACTAGCCTATTCCTGCTCTTATGTTTCCAGAAGACTTTCGATGGCTGTAATATGCGTTTTGATTCTGGAACTCAACGAATGGCGATTCAACCAAACATAATCCCATATTTTACATCCTCACTAATTCAAATAAATCCTGAATGAATGAATTCATATTTTGATTATACTGAACTCCAATTCCATTTTCTCTCTTTATCACCATAATTATTTCAAAAAATCAAAATCATCAGAAAGTTAACGAGAAAATTCAAAGTACTGATGCATATTCAGATATTGTACTTGAACTGAAAACTTCCTTACGTTAGTCAGTTCATTGAAATTGGCATCCCTGAAGACAATCATGGCAACACTCATGAGATTAGATACTGAGAGTCTTGCAAAGCTCGTCGTCGTGTAATATCCATCCAACACAAAGACAGACGACTCCAGGGCATTTAACCAATATTCAATAAAGCAGAGAATATCGAAATCCCCGCGCTGATACCTCATAAATGCATTGATTTCATTTATTTTACGCATTGAATCAGGGTAAATGATATTGGTATCTCTCTTGTTATACGCACATCAAAAGAATCTATGGGTCAACAATAAATCAGAATTTTTCTTGTACAATGCAACACAGTTTTGTATTTTCGAGAAAACATCATAAGCAACAAGAAATATCCGATATACACGGATATCCACCGGGACCGCCCGTTAAAAACTTTTTGAATTCCAATTACAATATAAAGATGAAATTTTATACGCGGCCATAACTAGCGATTTCTAATTGAAGTGAAATATTTTCGAAGTGATACCAGAAGAATTGTTGGTAATTTGAAGTGAAAATTTTTGAAAAACACCAGACTGATAATGAATTGGCTGATTATTCAAACGAGGATATGTTTAATCTCTTTTTAATTCATGGCGAATGTCAAAAAGTGGTGGATAGAACTTGCAGGCAATTCAATAACCAATTTCCAAATTTGGCGCCTATGAGTAAAATAAAATTTCGAAGGATTAGAAACAATTTTCTGCAAATTGGAGAAACAAAATACATAGAAACTAGAAGAAAACCAATTCTCGAGGACGGCGACAATCAAATTAATACGCTAGCGTATTTTCGTGCCAATCCACATGCGTCCATTAAGTCAGCATCAATGGATATTGAATTGAGTTATACTTCCATTCAAAGGATCCTTAAGAAACATAACATGCACCCGTATTCTTTTATCAGACTACAAAAATTGAAACCAACTGACCTTCCCAAGCGGCTAAATTTCTGTGAAAATTTATTAATTCGGCTTCAAGAAGATGAGACAATTCTGCAAAAAATTATATGGTCTGATGAAGCCAAGTTCAATGAAAGTGAAATAACCAACAGGAGAAATCGACATTTTAGGGCCACAGAAAATCCACATTTCATTGAGGTTATTGATTTCCAAAATAAATTCAGCGTGAACGTTTCTGCAATTTTAATGAATGATTTGTTGGCTTATCACATTTATGAGGAAAATCTTGATGGACGAAGATACCTGGAAATTTTGAGAGGAACATTAGAAAATTTTTCAGATGGATTACCTCTTAACATTCTGAGGGATTGCTATTACCAAATGGATGGTGCACCAGCACATAAAACACTAACTGTAGATCGGCAGCTAACAGAAATGATCGAGGATAGATGGTGAGGTAATCAAGGACCAAATTTATGGCCTCCGCGTTCTCCGGACCTGACGTTCCTTGATTTTTATTTATGGGGCAAAATCGAGAGTGAAGTGTATCTTTTCTCGTAAGAAGTAAAGAAGAGTTACTAGAGCGCATTCATAATGCTTTTCGTAATATTGATACTGAGGAAACCAGGAGGGCAACTCATCATGTTCGTATACGAGCAGTCAAGTGTATCGAACAAAATGGGGCCCATGTTGAACATTTATTCAGATCGTAAATTAATTTTCTCCTATGATGTTTGCTATCATTTATTCGTATCAATGTAATTATCTTCGATGATTGGTTCTCGCTTAGGTTCTACAATTTTTATTCATCCGAATTGTAGAAAATTCTTCTAATGCTTCGAAATTTTACTTTACTCATGACGGTAAATTTGGAAATTGCTTATTGAATTGCCTGCAGTTTCTACCCACTACCTTTTGACATTGTAAAATGAATTAAAAAAAGATTAAATATATTTTCGTTTGAATAACCAGTGGTTTTATTCCAAATGTGTTGTATTTTTTGGATATTTTCAATCTGAAATAACGACAATTATTGTTGAAATATCAAATTCGAATGAACGAAGTGACAAGAACATTAATTTCAGGCACCTGTTAGGTGAGCGTAGCCAGTTCAGTTACTTGATTCAAATATTTCAAAGCATTCTCTGTTAGTTCTTCCAAAATCATCAAAATTCAATATATTCCCAAATTATTTCGGAACTATAAGCGATGGGTATAGTACATGCTTGTACAATTCCATCTGAAATTTGACGCTTCATCTGATGGCGATATAAAAATTGGCACGTGCAATTTGAAAAAATCGAGTTATTGCTGCCAAATTGAAAAAATCATACGAAACAACACAATAAACATTTGACATGTGCAGATTGCTCAAAAAATTCCTTGATCCTTCTTCTATCCACCCAAGCAAACATTGTGTCTGTAGTACGAATGATCTTCGAGCTACAATTTTTTCAAATGTTCCTCAAAAATTGAGTTTATAACAAAAATAATTAAATCTGTCAAAATTTTAGACAGATAAGTGTCAACAACTTGGGTATTTTATACCTTGCTCAAATGTCGGTTCTAGATGTATAATAAAAAAGGTAGATTGCCTTTTGAAATAACAAAGTGATGATCCTCTTCTGGTATAACCGGAAATGGTATCACTTCGAAAACATTTCACTCCAATTGGAAATCGCTAGTTATGGCCGGGTATAAAATTTCAGCTTGATATTGTAATTGGAACTTAAAAAGTTTTTAACGGACGGTCCCGGTGGATATCTCCGTATACTCGTTCACATAAATAATGATAGTATGAAATTTTCCGAGGATACTGAAATAAAGCCAAAATTTGAGAGAGGAGGTCGTTGATGAACAATAACACAATGCTGAAATATTGAGAATGTGAACAGAATTGTTTAATTAAATTGAAAATTTACAACAATTTTCATCAAGTAATGAACGCCTCGATGAAATCAATGAAAGAAGCTAATGTAAGCGTTTAACAACACAGGGTTCCAGTGTTCAACGCTCAATGTGACCTCTAGCCCAAACTACTCGTGTAGATTTTTTCTCATAATGTGAAAACCGACCATGGATGCTTGATATGTCGATTAGAATTATGTAGTCTGTTTCTCACCGTTTGGTAACTTATTTGTGTGGTATCGTTTTAATACAGCAGCTATGTGAAATAGATATTGCAAATAGAGAAAAATGACCTCCCCATCCATCTCTGCCCTCGAGTTCCGAGGAAAATTTATTGGTGAAAATAGATCGCAGTAATTCATACTTTACAGGCTTTTTTTGGAATAGAATGCAGGGATGTCTTCTAAAGCTTTCTTCGGTGAGTAGTTTACAAATTATAACTTGTGTTTTTAAATGTGAACCATAGGTTAATTAGGATAAAATGGGGCGAGTATTTCTTCTCGTTTCTAATACAATCTGTCAAAAAAGTACCGGAAATTGGTCAATGAAACACAGAATATTTATTTTGCATCCAAATTTATTGCATCGCCTTCAAAGTAGAAAGAAATAATACATTTACGCCAACGAATAATCTAATTATCTGAGCATTTTTCAAACGCTTTTTTCGGTATTGACTCCAGTTCTCGCCGCGAAAACTCTTTTATGTCTTCTATTCATTCAACACGGGTACCTCGAAGTCGGGTTTTGAACAAAAGTAAAAAAGCGGCCAGAGCCATATCAGGTGAATGCGGTGGTTCTTCAATGTTATTTCTTGATTTTTGTCAGAAATTCATTCACAATGATAGTCTTGTGAGATGGTGCATCATGTGGTACAAAACCCCATGAGTTTTTTCTCCACAAATCTCGCCTTTTTCGACGATTTCGCTCTGTCAAACGCTCAGGTAATATTCTTCGTTTACCGTCAGGTATTCAAACAAGAATCCAGTCTGCACCACACCGCGATAATCAAAGAAAACAGTCAACATTGCCTTGACTTTTGATCGGCTTTGAAGTGGTTTTTCGGTTTCGGTACAGTTGGAAGACGTCATTCCGAAGCTTGTGGGCTGGTCTGCATGTCAAACTCATAAACTCATTTCTCTTCACCAGCTACAATGCGTTTTATGAATGTGGGGTCGGAATTGATTCGTTCTAGCATGCCTTCAGCGACCTTTACACGCTTCAATCTTTGAAGAAAATTGAAGTCTTTTGGAACTACTCGAGAGGCAACGTGTTACATGCCCAAACAATCATTTAAAATGGTACGAATTTATTTATGGGATACAGAAAGTTAATTACTTTTCTTCTTTTCTTCTTCAGTCTCCTGTTATCCAACTCTGGACCTCCCCCAGTTCTCTCCAACGGTTTCTGTTCTGTGCTACCTGATACCAGTTGAGCCCTTCAACGCGTTTCAGGTCTCCCCATCTCATTGGAGGGCGACCTCCTCTTTTGCCCAAATATGGTCTTCATTTTTGTATATCTGCATTCCACCTGTCATCTCCTTGTCTTGCATTATGACCCGCGAAGCCCTATTTGAGTCTGGCAATTTCTTCTCTTTAGTGACTTTCCTCATCCATGTGTTTGTTTTCCTGTCTGTTAGTCTTATTCCAAGCATCCTCCGTTCCATTGCTTTCTGTGTTTTGCATATTTTGGCCATAATGGTTCTAGTAAGTGTAAGTAAGCCGTAAGTGATTACAGGCAAAATACACTGATTGAAGACTTTAGTTCTAAGGTATTGTGGTATCTTACGACTTTGAAGGACCCATTTTAATTTTCCAAATCCAGCCCAAGCAAGCCGAAATCTTCTCGAAATTTCTGCTGTTTGATTCTTTATTAATTTTGAGTATTTGACCTAGGTAAACATATTCATCCACCATGTCCAGAGAGTGTACGCCAACCGTAATCCTTCTGTTATCTTCTGTGTTAGTAAGGTTTTCGTCTTCTGCATGTTCATTTTCGAACCAATTTTTTGTGATGCTTCAGCTAATTCTGTAGTCATCTCTTGCAACTCTTCGAGAGTGGTGGAAATCAGGATAATATCATCGGCGTAACTAAGATAATTCAGTGTTTTTCCGTTTATGTTTATCCCCTTTCCTTCCCAACTCAATGATTTAAATACATCTTCTAATGCTAAGGTGAATAACTTCGACGATATAACGTCTCCTTGTTTCACACCTCTCTGGATTTTTAAAGGTTTGGTATCGTGTTCTAGTCTTACTATCATTGGGGATTATTGATAGATGTTGTGGATCAGTTGTCTATGCCTGGAATCAATTCTGTTGTTGTTCATAGTTTGTTCTGCGGCCCATATGTCAGTCATCTCGAACGCTTTCTCATAGTCCACGAACGACATGTATAAAGTCAGATATTATTCGTTCGCATTCTCTATCAAAGTTGTCATAGTAAGGAGGTGATCAACTGTACTATATCCCTTTCGAAAGCCAGCCTGTTCAACGGGTTCGTAGGAGCCCATCTTCGCCGTCAATCGGTTAGTGATTATTTTCATGAATAGCTTGTAGATTTGTGACCGTAGTGATATGGGGCGATAGTTTTTTAGGTCACTCTTCGTTTTTCTTGAATAGCAAAACGACAGCATTTTCAGCCCAGTCTTCTGGAATCTTACCGCTATACAAGCATTCATTGAATAATGTCCTTAAAGTAGGTGTTCCCGTGATTCATCGCTTGGCTTTTTCTCCGAGGTGTAGAGGTCTTTATAGAATTCTTCTACTATATGAGTGATTTTTTCTATATCTCTTTCTTCCTTGCCGTTTTTATCCTTTGAAGCTGTAAAAATAACTTTCCCTTGTTGCTGCCTCAAGAAATTCAATCCCCTATTCCTCTTCAGAATCTTCTACACTTCTTCTTCTTCATGTTTCCTCTAATATTCTCTTAACATCTTTTGGATTGTTTTAATGAGTTCCGCATATTCAACTGTTTTGTATTTTCCTTCACTCCAGAGTTTTCTACTTTTCTCCATTAGTGCCTTCGTCGTGGCATTGAGTTTATCTCTTCTCTTGTTTTCGGGTTTGCCCACTTTTCACCTGCTTGTCTCAGTTGTATCATCAATTTCTGGGACATTTTATCGATGTCGTGGTTTTCCTCATCTGGCCGCTTTCGGTCTTCGGACATGATCTTCGTTAAAGTTTCTCTGAACTTCTCGCTGTTGCATCATTTTTTTTTTGGGAGCTCACCGATGTAGTTTTTGAATTCATTTTCTTCCTCTGCTATGTCTTGCTGAAATGTATTTTTGCTTTCACTTATCGATGATCACTAGCCGTTGTAAACCTATTGAGCACTGTAACAACTTCAAATATGTTTCGCTCATCTGTGAGTAGATATCTATTTCATTCTTAGTTTCTCCATTTGGTGATATCCATGTCCATTTTCTGTTGCACCTCTTTCTGTAGAATGTGTTCATTGCGTATAAACTTTGTTGTTCTAGATATTGTATAACGCGCTCACCAAGATCATTTCTAATGCCAAATTCGAAGTTTCCGAGTTTATCTTCAGTTTCGTCCGTTTTCTAGTTAATTACCTTTCTCTCCCAAACTTAAATGGTGATTTTCAATTACCTTACCATTTCTCTCACCCTATCGATGTTAACTTCAGTTGAAGATGTTGATGGCCGACCATCTAAAGTACTAATGTACTAGAGTAGATTCACCGTAAACCTTTTATAATATTTTCAGCGATTCGATTGAGACAAATTCTTAGTTCGATAATTTTATCGTTTTTAAAAATCGCAAAACGCGAGAACTAACAAAATTGAGCACTGTAAACAAACTAAATGAAAAACTGCGTTCAAATTCCGTGTCAGTATAGAAAATAGTAGAGTCAACTTACCAACAACAAAAATTTTGACAATCGTTTCAAGCAGATTTTTTAAATAATAAACTCCCGGTACTTTTTTGACAGAATGTATATATAAACACCTCAAAAAAGTCTAGGGAACACTTACCAATATCTTTAAAATATGAATTTGATGATTCGAATTTATAGAAATCTGTCGATTTTTGTTAGGATGTATTGTATATAATGTATTCTCAAGAAAACAAAATGATATTTGACTTCTACAAAGTCAAATTTGAAATTTGAAAATAACGAAATTTGGTTCAGTACCCAAAAGGTCCACCTTTGTTATTAATGACACTTTGGCATCGTCGCGGCCTGCTCAATATTAAATTGTCTATTACATTTGGCCATTCCAAGCCCCCTGAACTGCTAATCGAAGGTCCTGTTCATGATGGAAGACGTTTTGACGCAGGAGATTTCTTTTTAGGGTGTCCCACACATGCTCGATGGGATTCAGATCTGGGGAGCAGGATGGCCACGGTAGAAGATCGATATCATTCTCTTCAAGAACGTTCAAGACAACTCTTGCACGATGAGGAGGGGCATTATCTTGTTGGAAGAGTGGATTTTGACCCATTGTTTCGAGATACGGTACCACTACAGGTAAAACTGTCTCATTTGCGTAAGAATTTCCCGTGAGGTTGTTCTGTATGAAAACGAGGTCAGTTTTTCCACCAAGGCGTATACCTCCCCAAAACATCACTGATCCGCCTCCCTGTCTAACAACTTCTCGAGCATGCTGGAGACGGTTTTGTTTTCCAGGTTCCCTCCATATTCGAATTCTTCCTGAATCGGAATAATAACTTAATCTAGATTCATCACTGAAGAGAACTGTGGCCCACCTCTCTTGATCCCAGTTTACGTGTTCTTGGCACCAAGCTAAACGAGCAGCGCGATTTCCATGGGTCAGTTGTGGAACTCTTAAAGGCCGTCTAGAGTGGAGTTGACCTTCGTGCAGTCGATTTCTCATAGTTTGGTCGGAAATTTGTACATTATGAACTCGTGATAGCTCTTGAGCTAATTGGGAGGCTGTGGTAGTACGATCTCTTCTGGCTTGTAAAACCAAAAATCGGTCTTGGGCGACTGTAGTAATCCTGAAACGACCTGTATGGCGTTCTTCTACGCTACCTGTTTCATTGAGACGTGACCATAAACGGTTTATGACACTTGGGCTACTTCCTAGAATCCTGGATACCTCCCGTTGTGAGCTCCCAGCTTGGAGCATGCCAACGGCTCGTAACATCTCTTCTCTAGTCAAATGTCGTCTTTTTATGATCGAATCACGAAACTTGAATCTCTATTTGTGCTTACAACCGAAACAAAATGCCAACTAACTGATTTCAAACACTGAATACATGAAATGATTATAAAGCAGCGTCGCATCTGCTGCATTTTTAGTTTTTTATAAAAAAAACTGAAAAATGTTGCGGCACTCTACATAATTTGGTGAGAAATTGATGCAGGTGTCAATTTCTTGAAAAAAATCATCCATATTAATCGTTCTGGATACGATATATCGATATTCAGAATGTTCCCTAGAATTTTTTGAGGTGTTTACGTTGTTGTTCACACGTTAGCGGCATTATCGGTTCTTAATTGTTTCAAGAAGAGGATGGGGGTGTGTTACCGTGAATGGCAAGCATTATCGAGCCATGCTTAATTTTTGTTTTCACAAATCGATGAGCTAAATATCCATGACATTTGGTTTAAACAGTTATTGCAAAATCAATTTGACGACATTTTTCTTTCCAGAGACGCCCCTGCTGATGGACCTCTTGGTTGGTGCGATTTAACGCTTCTTGATTAAATTTTATGAGGATTTGTTAAGTTAATGGTTTATGCCGAAAAACCAGCAAGTATTGAAGCGTGGGGAATATTCAACAATTGTCGAAATTAATATTAATTGGAAAAAGTGGTCGAAAATTGGATTCACGGAATGGACCATCGATATATTTATAAAATGAATTACATGTATTTATTTAACAGACTCAGTTAAAAAAAGTCACAATATAAATTTCTTTCATTTTTGTCCAAAGTTCTCATGCTTGTATCCATAGAATCGGATTTATATGCTTTTCTATTTTCCCTCAAAACTGCAAAATATCAACGATGCCCATATTCCCCTATACCACGAATATTAGTAAATAAGTATTATTAAACGAATTATTTAAATTGAGTAAATCAATTCTATTTTTGTTTGGGATCCAACGCTGCAAACGCTGCGGTTTGCGGTTGCGGTTTCGTGGTTTGTTATCTCGGATCAATTCTGAATTCACACAAACTCGGTAAAGGTAACCGCATAAATTGGCCGAACGCGCGGTTACGCGGTTGTCAGTGCGTGGAAGTATACTTTATGTACAACCCCAAAACCACCGTAGTAGTCCGTAAGTTCCTCATTGATAACTAGTCATCAGCTCCGGTCGAGTAGTGGTAGAGTACACTAAGACCATCATATTGCGTTGGTTTTAAGTTGCCTTTCTCTCGATGTATACATATATTTGCAACTATACAGGCTCAACAATTACGTTCGGAAAAGAAAATCAAATGTAAATGTTTTCGATGCTGAAGACACAATCGATCTCAAGATTTTTGAGAAAGCAGTGGATGACGTATGTGAAAATCAATTGTTCATTTCCTAGCGCAAGACACCAAAAAGCTGCGAAATTTACATAAAGGTCACATGACGGTGATTAACAGTAACTCAATATTTTTTCGATGGGCTATAAGTGATATCATACTTAAATAAAATATGTCAATAAGTTCAAGGATTTTGATAAAATTTTTAATGGTAAAATCCTAAAACTCATTCATGTTTTACTTGATAATGTTTTTATCAAATATCACATCAACTGTTGTCATACTTCTGTTCGGTTTTGTCGAATTGTTGATTTTCGCAATTTTGATTTCGTTGTTATAATTTTGGTATTGTGAGGTAGACGAAAACATGAAATACTGATTAATTTGATCAGAAATCTAAATGCAAGCCCAAGTGAAGCAAATTTCTGGAAATCATGGTTAATTTTAGCATAGTCCGAACATTGTAGTGCAAATGGCGTTATATTAAAATTTGAAAAGCAATTTTTGTAGCACGATTTTCGAATATCTTACGTACTGTGAACGATATTTTTCATTATTCAAGTTACTATTTCCCGCACCACTAAAAGACATCCAATCGGTAGAATATGAGGTTCGACCACATTTTCGAAAATTTTTCATGTGAATTCCTCTGAGGAAATCTGAGATCCTATCATTGAATTTTTGTTGTTAATATATTCAATAGAAAATTTGTGTGATTATCCCATCCATGTACTTATACATTTCAAGCTCAGGGAAAAAATCAGGGTGTGATTTTATACAGCATCACATATTTATAGTCGGGTAGTATCCGTTGAGAAACAAATGTCAGGCACTACGCCGTCAATTCTCGCGGTACAGGTGAGTTGAAATGTCGTTCCAAAAGGTTTTTTTTTATAATATATAATAGACACACACACCATAAAAATTATCGCATTACCTGGTATTCTGAATTCCACAATCGATTAAGCAGCTCGATCGCAACTTCTTTGTCAACATATCTTTTTGGACATATGAAGGGAAAAAATCTTATCTATGTAGTAACATTTGTTTCCATATGATCTCAAACACGTCTGAAACAAGAGTGAGTTGATTTGACTATCATTCAATTTCACTTCCGTTTTAACGCAAATTTAATGCTTTTTTCTGTGTTTTTTGTTGATTTTTGAATCTTTGAATTTATTGTAATGACCGCTGAACGTCCTGGACGCTATTTGAGTGATAATGAAGTGGTAAGAATTGTAACACTTCTAGAGGAGGGGCGAAGCCAACTTTACGTGGCTAACTTGTTGAATGTTAACAATAGCACTATTCCAAGAACAAGTAATCGGTACCACGAAACAGGAGAATATGGAAGAAGGACCAGACAGGGAAGAAATCGGATAACAACACCAGTTGATGCTCGTTGGCTTCGTTTAACTGCACGAAGAGTTCGGCAATAAACGGCTAGAATGCTACAAAATGAACTTGCACTTTCCAGAAATGTGCATATTTTATTGCAAACTGTTAGGAAATAGACTCAGAGAAGACGATATCAGACCAAGGGTTGCTTTTACCGGCCCGCGTCTCACCAGAGAGCATCGAGTTGCAAGACTTCAGTTTGCTAGGGAACATGCAAATTGGGGTTTTCCAGAATGGTCAAATGTTCTCTTTTTTGACGAGTCCAGGTTCTGTCTAGTATCAAATGATAGACGCATGCCTGTATACAGACGACCTTGGGAACGGTATCAGCAATGCAATATCTAATGTCATATAAGAATGACAGCGACCAGATACATATCAGATATCCTTGAACGCCATTGTATCCTTTGGCCCATTGATTGGCGAAAACTTCATTTATATGCATGATAATGTTCGGTCTCATGCAGCTAGAGTTGTTACAGAATTTCTGCAAAATGCCGAAATTGATATGTTAAGATGACCAGCCAGAAGTCCCGACTTCCCATAGAACATGATTGGGACAACATGGGGTGGCAAATTCAACAACGTAGGATGCCTTGTCACACTCCGTCAACTAGAAAATCTGCTTCCTGAACTTTGGAACTCAGTGACTCAAGAGTACATCCAAAATTTGTTTGAGGGGCTTCCGAGACGTATACTGGCAGTATTTAGGGCCCAGGGAGGAAACACTCGATTTTGAAAATGATTAGTAACTATTCGATGCTAGTTGATTGGTCTCTTCGCGAATGTTTGAAGATGGCAGAATTTTTTAATTTTTCATTAACTCGAAAATTGTTGATAATTGACATCATAAACTCATCTCTTTTGAATGATATATTCTTATTTTACACTTCTGAAAGTCACCAAGCGACTTTTGAATGACCAACCTAAAAGTTTATATAGTATTGTCGTAAAAGTAGCGTGATGCGACAATTTTTTTGGGGAGTGTATACAATAATTAGGTACACAACAAAGTTCTGGCTGTTTTTTCTTTATTAAAATACAACTTCATTGTGAAAAATGATTACAAATGAATGATTCAATATATTGTCCATCGCTAGCTACAATTTTTTCCCATCTTTCTGGCAAAGCTCGAATACCGTGACGGTAGCAGTGTTCGTCTTTTGAGGGTATCCACGAATCAAGCCATTTTTTGAGCTCTTCATATGAGCGGAATTGCTAGTCAGCCAGATCATGTGCCATCGAACGGAACAAGTAATAATCGGATGGTGCAATATCTGGGGAGTATGGCGGGTGGGGTAGAACTTCCCATTTGAGCGTTTCTAAATAGGTTTTAACGAGTTTGGCAACGTAAGGCCGAGCGTTGTCATGCTGTAGAATTACTTTTTCGTGTCTCTGCTCGTATTGTGGCCGTTTTTAGCGCAACGCTTTACTCAATCGCATGAATTGAGTTCGATACCGTTCCCCAGTGATGGTTTTGTTCGGTTTCAACAACACATAATAAATAATATCGACTCGGTCCAACCAAATACACAGCATTACTTTGCAGTGTCAATATTCGGCCGAGACGATGACGTAGAAGCATGACCGGGTAGTGCTCAAGATTTTTTTTATTTTAATTGCTGTAATGAATCCATTTTTCATCTAGCACTTACTGCTGGAGCCATCTATTGACAAACAGCGAGACCTTAGTTGCGCACGTAATAAGTTATACATGACGGAAGTATTATCGTTTGAGAGATAAAGGAAATGGAATATTTTAAAACCTAGTGCCGTAAATAAGTAATTGAAATGTAAGTCAGGGAAAATGTTTGCTTTTGCCGTATTCTGATTAAATGCTTCAACATAGATATATTAGTTATTATATTAGCAAATATAAAGAATCTTCTTATCAAAGTTTTCATAGAAATGCCGAATTGAGGGCATTCACAATTTCACAGAATTCTACTAAGTATCAGGAGCTTTCATGAAGGTGGGACATCTAAATTCAATTATTTTTGACATGCAGATTATGCAGGAAACTTACAACGTAATTCAAGATTTTGTATGCATTACGTATAATGTCAAAGCTGAAAAAACGGTTGATGAATCAAAATCAGTTATTTTCAATGGAGTGTATAGCCTAAAAGTGAAAATGAATAAAATACTGCAAAATTAGAAACTAGCGCTTTTCCTCCTTCGTAATCGGAATTAGAGCAACAAAGAAAGATCTATTTATGTATCAAAAATTTCATGCAATTTCAATTTCAGGAATCTCATTTCAATAACTCCACTCAACTTTGGTAGGAAATTGAATGATAACAGATATGGATTTAATTGGTTCGATGAAGTTCCATCGAATGTGCATGACATTGTTGTATAGGACACAGATTTCTTACAGAATTTCCATTCGAGTAATATCAATTAATATTTTTTTGATGATTTACTGTATTAATTTTCTAGATGTCGAGGAAGAACCTACTTCTGAAAACAAACGAAACTTGTTGAGGATCGCAGGAGTATCACAACTTAACCGTTGTGATACTCCTGCGATCCTCAACATGGTCCTTCGAGCCGGATACGACATTGGAATTGTTACCTCAGTAGAATCGTGCCAGCCTTTTTACAAGTTGATTTCGACTTACATTCTTTGATAGAATGGTTTGCTCTCAGACAATTACTACAAAGCTTACGTTTTTGATTTCATTATATCTTTGAATTTGTAGTGGAATTTAAATCGTAACTATTCATTTAATGAAAAATATCGGTAAAACAAATATCTGATGTCATATCTGGCTCTATGAATGTTGAGATCGCAGAAAAATCACAACGGTTGAAATTGTGATACTCTGGTTTATTGATCCTCAACATAATTTACAATTTGTTTCATTTCTTAAATCTTAGAATATATATACAGGTTCTTTACATACTGCCGCCTTTGAAATACCGTAGGTATTCAACAGATAACTACTGGGGCTTGTGTTTCAACTAGTCTCTAGGGTACTATCAACAAAAATATTTCAAAAATAATCTTCCATTACTACGCAGAAAATTTTCAAAATTTTCAACATGTTTTCCTTTTTTTCATATACAGGGTGGGGTGCGGCTGACTCCCATTTTGCAAAGGGTTGGTAAATACACTGTACGAGATATTTACAAAAAAATTTATTTCGGCAGAAAGGTTACATAATGTAGTTCTTTTCAGTTAATCTTTGAAAATGATATCGTCCAAACGATGACCCTTTCATGGAAATTCCGCATGACTTTCACTAGAGTGACACGGGTTATCTGATTAATTTCTTCTTCAATGACGGTTTTTAGTTTATTAATGGTCCTTGGACGATGTGTAAAACTTCACCCTTGAGATAACTCCACAGAAAAAAGTCATAGGGGCTCAAATCAGGGGAGTGCGGGGGCCAATGAACTGTTTCTCGCTCGGAGACAACCTGCCCAGGGAACATCTCTCGAAGAAGTGATCGTGGTCGACGGGCTGTATGCACAGTGGCACCACCTTGCTGGAACCAGAAGGTTCGTAGGTTCCACCCAATTCCTCGATTTTCGGGAGCAAAAAATTCTCAAGTATGCCACAGTACCGGTCAGAGTTCACGGTAACTGTGATGCCACCCTCTTCAAAAAAGTAAGCCCCAATGATGCCTACTTTCGATACTGCACACCAAACCGAAACTTTTGGGCTGTGGAGGGGTCTTTGGTTAAGCTCTCGGGTTTTTTTTGTGCCCAGTAGCGAAAATTTTGCTTATTCACGCACCTTGAAAGATGAAAATGAGCTTCGTCGCTAGTCAATAAGATCCCAGTGGGAGGCACATGTTGAAGGATTGCCTGATAACAGTCCACATGCCTTCCCTAATCCGTCGGGGACAATTCTTGTGCAACCATGATCTTGTATGGATGTAAACCGAGGTCAGTATGCAAAATTCGTCTCACAGTTCGAGCCAAAATCTGAAGGGCAGAAGCATGTTTGCGTCCGAACGCGATGGAGACTGCTCAGTTGACGCCTTCACTCGAGCGATGTTTTCAGGGGTTCTGTCGGTGACAGACGGCCGACTCCTTTTACATTTAGTGTAGATCCTGTTGCTCGGAATTTTAGCATCCACGCCTAGATTGTTTTCAGGTCGGGAACACTCTGAGAAGAGTTCAAACGATACTTCGTGCGGAAGGCACGCTGCGTAGCGAAAACAGATTAACTTGTTTTGATAAAGATCTCAATAACAAACGCACGCTGCTCACCCGACCAAGGCATGTTTAGGACTGCAAAGTACAAGATCCGTCCTTCTGAACGAAACCAACGCCACCACTCCAGCAACTCCCATTCTTGTGCAGTGACTTCTTGAAAAGTGGGTGTTATCCACGCCCCATCCTTTATATTAAAATATATAATATTAGTAAGGTACCATCAATTGACGGCATTATCATACAACCATAATAATTCGTTAGTAGTTTAAGAAAATCATATGCAGTACTGAAGAAAGACTTTATAAGAAACAATAAATTTTTATCCTAAAATTTATATAATCATTCATAAATATTTTCATGAACAAAATTTTTAAACTTTCCATAAGTGTTAACTTTCAATCTTAAATCGATTAGCTGCGATTTGTGAGCAGTCAAATTTGACGTCAGACTTTATAATATTAAAGTCGTAAGGCCTTTTTCGGAAATATCCCGAGGGGATGACGGCAGTTTGAACTGGCCGGAGAAGATGGGCTACGGCGGGCGAGTGAGTGCCGAAGCCCTGCACGAGTATTTCTTTTCCTGTAGAGAAGGTTCGGCGGAAGGTCGTGACGATTTTTCTAAAAATTTCTTCGGAATCGGAAACTTCGGTCTTTCAGAAGGCGATCGGAACGATCCATCCATCGAAAATTCCGAGAAAAAGTTCCGAGAACCGAAAATAATAATAATAATTATACTGGAAAACAAGAGCAATGGTCAAGGAAGGAATTGCATGGACGACATCACCATGAGATTAATCAACCACACATCGACAAAGAAGCCTCCAACAAATGGTTGATGAAAGGAGAATTATTCGCGGAACCAGAAGGATTCCTTATGGAACTTCAAGACCAAGTGATACCTACAAAAAACTACAAAAAATTTATTATTAAAGATGAAACATTACAAACAGATAAGTGAAGAAAATTCCATATAAGATCGGAGACTATACAGCATATTACATCCGGCTGCGAACAACTAGCCAATACGGACTATCTTCACAGGCATAATCAAGTGTGCAATATTATCCATCAGAAACTTGCACACAAGTACGAACTTCTGAATACCTTCCAGCCATATTACAAGTATCAACCGGCGCCCGTATTGGAAAATTACTCTATCAGATTATACTACGATAGGCCTGTTATCACTGACAGAATGGTGACGAATAATAAGCCGGACATAGTGGTTTATGATAAGAGAGCCAGAACAGCAATGCTGGCGGACGTCGCCATACCGAATAATAACAACGTGCTGAACAAGTTCCAGGAGAAAAAGTCCAAATACACAGACCTTGCTATTGAGATCAAGCAGATGTGGCACCTCTATAAAATAGATATCGTTCCTGTCATCATTTCTTCGACTGGGTTAATACCCAAAAGTTTGCATGATAGCCTTAATAAATCAGAATTGCATACGAATACCTTTATAGAAATGCAAAAAGCTGTCATTCTCAACACATGTAGGATAGTGAGAAAATGTATGCCAAGTATATTGTAATCGAGCCTATTCCTTATGATTCTTGAATCTGGGAAAGGTAAATTATATCCAGCTATCAGCTGAGATAGTGCATAAGTCCACGATAATAATAATAATTTTGCCTTTCTTCAGGATATGTTACCGCAAGCGGTTTTACAGTGATGGTAAAGAGGAACACAAAGCTCTTGGACTATTCTTACACTTAACCCCAGTTAGGTATTCCTAAAATTTCGAGCTAGCTCGAATTGATCTTAATAAAATACATTATCACCTATACAAAGTGAGATATAACTTCTACCTATGCCTTATGAATAAATGGAACACTAAATTCTGAATTGAGCAAGTTGGCCCAATACACTAACTGAAAATTAAAAAAAAACAAGTAACACTCTAATTGAAAATATATCAGTTATCTATCCAAATAGAGAGAATAGTTTTCGCTTATACTGCTGAAAGCTCAAACAAGTCACATCGACTGGCATACTATTAAAAACCGTCACTGCGTTGTATGAAAAACTCCATTGAAATTTAGCGGTCGATTGAGATGGAACAGTTAGAGTGCTTTTATTCCTTATGTTTCTAGAGTGTGCCCTGGACCTGGAAACAATCCTTTTTCGTAAGTCAACTGATGAAGGAAATTTAATTAATTTAAATACAAAGTATCCTAGATCAAGCTTCACACGTAAGTCCATTTTCAACCAACACAATTCTCTGATCTTATGTGAGATATGATCGTATTTCCTCAAACCAAAAATGAAACGGCAACACCAATTCTGCACCAGTTGGATTCTTCTTTTGTGATATGAATTGAGGCAAGGCCCGTATACGAAATCACAGTATCTAAATAAAAACAAGACTAAACTTTCGCACAATCGTTCTTAGTGACAAACTAAAGAAATGTTCTAGATCTGTATAACATCCTCAGTCTCAAAAAAGCGGTCTTAAGCATGCCTGACACATGCTGGGAAAATCGAAGATCTCTATCAAATGTCACGCCCAGATTTCTAGCCGACTCATAGAAAACAATACTTCATCCCTGATTCGTAGCCTTAGAGAATCCTCAATCACCCTTTAATGATCTCGACTGTTACAGAAAATTAAAACTTTAGTTTTAGAAGCATTCAACTCAAGATTGTGCGAAGACGCCACCTCGTAGATAGTCTGGAGATCATGATTGATTTGATCCTCTGAAAGAGATGAACTGCACAAGGAAAATCTATGTAACAGCTGGACATCATCGGCGTATGCCTGTTTGGAGCTAAAACGCACTTTCGAGAGTATATCGGCCGTGTAAATGATAAATAAAAGTGGTCTGAGAATTGAACCCTGGGGGACGTCAGGGCTACTCCAAGATGTGGCTCCTCCAACTCTCATGATTTGTGTTCTGTTTGTAAGATAAGACTTCAAGAGCGAGCAAGTAGCTGCAGAGAAACTATAGTATTTAACCTTAGCAATCATGAGACGATGATTAATCGTATCGAAAGCCTTGGTAAAATCTAAGAGAATCATAACTACCATGAGCTTTCCATCTAGGGAACGGAAAATATCGTCAGAGACAGTTGACAAAGCGGTTCCAGTGCTGAAAAGTTTCCTAAATCCCGCCTGGAAGTCAGGTAACAGTTCTTTTTCTGAAAAATAATTGTAGATCTGAGTGTCAAGCACTCTTTCCAGTATCTTCGACATCACTGGAAGTATGCCTGTCACCCGAACATCTGAGAAATTCTTCACATTGTCATTCTCCGGAATCGGACAATCCATAGGACGCTTCCATCGTAAGGGAAACAGTTCGCTAACATACAACTATTCACCAGGTGAAATATGCAACCAATTACCGCAGAAAAAGCATATCTTAACATACTAACAGATGTACTATCAAGCCCATAACATTTTGTGTGTATACCTGCAAAAACACTCCGAACTTCCTCCAACTGCACGATGTGGAAAGCGAAAGAATTAGACTCCTTGAATTGCGTGACATGAAGACTCCTCATGGCCTCCCACGCTGAGGACTATCCCTCCTAGGCCGACCCAGAGAAAATCCCTCTTAGACCTTCTTATAGAAGAGATAAAGCTATTTCTAAGACGTTTGTACTCAATCCAATCAGCCTCGGATCCAGAGCGATTGAACCGGGACAAGGATGCCGTTCGCAGCTTCATAAGGTTTGGTAGTTCATCATTCATCCATGGTGCCTTGGGTGTCGAAACTCTCCTAGTCTTGACCGGTGCATGAACATTGAATGTTTGTAAGAGAAAATTATTGAACAAATCAACCTTCTTGTTAATGTTGGGTTCAAGTAGGAATACCACGGCTTTGCAGCCAAATCCATCAAGAAGCCTGCATGACTAAAATGTTCGAAATCTCTGTAAACTACTTCCCTCGCCTTACACTTTACTTTCTTTACACTGATGCTGCAAAAAGTTAAATGATTATCACATATAATATCCGCGTCAACAGTACCAGCTTCTGTAACAGGTGATTCAACTGGAACAAAAATTGGGTCGACGAGTGTTTTAGATCTTAGGGTAATCCTCGTAGACTCTTTAATGACTCGTACAAAATTATGAGACAAGAAGCAGTCAGATAAGGGATTATTCACATTCATTAGGTTGACACTCACATCTCCAAGGCACACTATAGAATCTGATATGGGGGATAGTAAAGGTAACATACTGTAAATAAAAATGGTTTTCTATTTTCGTGAGTGGAGCGAATAATTTCACCGGACTTATATGTCCATACAAATTTCTCTATCGCTTACGATAGTTTCGAAACCGGGAAGAAGACAAAGCCTCGAGTTTTGGAAAAATCTTCGATTCATCGAAGGGCTATCGGCGGACTTTTGCAAAATTTCACTCAATTTTCCTCATTCCGAGAATCTCTGCTGCCAGACTTCAACGTCGAGCTGTCAGAATGGGGGCTCTTCTTTCATCCATCCTACTTATACGGTGCTAGCGAGGGAAAGGAGACGGGGACGGAAACGAATCCTACTTATGTCGAGAACGAGTACGCTAAGAAAAATCGTTACTTTTCGACCTAGTTTCTGAATTTGTGACGATTTTTGAGACCTAGATTTTCGAGAAAAAGACCGAAAACACTGGAGCGTGATCAGAGACCTCTCCTACTACCGATCGCTAGCGAAGCTCAGATTGCAATCTGCCTAATAAACGTGCCGAAGTCGTTGTCGCTGTCACAGCTTCTGATTATCCTCGGGGTTAGTATACCGGAAGTCAGGTTTACCAACGTGTAGAATATACTGTTCTCTCTCTTTCGAATTAGAACAATGAGAAGCAAATAGTCGACAATTTTCAGTTTCGTCAACATCTAGAATATAGAGCTCTCTCTTCGGAATGAGAATATGAGAAGGATTAAAGTATCTATGTATACCAAGATAATTTCAATTAGCTTTACATTCGATTTGTCAAAATGAATAATTCCAAATTTTCTACCATTGAAAAGTTTAACAAAACTTTAATAATGCTTCAAAGGTCAGCGCAAGTAGTTTGATGTTTATTTCGTCCATTTTTGAATATATTTCGTCTAAGCATGTAGAAGAAAATACAAACTCTCAAAA
Organism: Cryptolaemus montrouzieri; assembly: GCA_013387265.2. Classification (NCBI taxonomy): domain Eukaryota; kingdom Metazoa; phylum Arthropoda; class Insecta; order Coleoptera; family Coccinellidae; genus Cryptolaemus; species Cryptolaemus montrouzieri. The sequence continues at coordinate 92,932,265 of JABFTP020000021.1, read as the reverse complement.
TTTATATATTTAACATTCTGTGGTTATTCTAACCTAAATTATGCGATTCAAACCATTAATTAAGTATACTGTAGAACACGCTCCCTGTGGAGTCGGTTGAATGTCAACCAGAGTCACAAGTTCTGGTTGGCTAACTCAACCAGGAATGAAAAATTGAGTTGAGGTTCATAGATAGTTTTGGTAATACAGAATACTATAAATTTTTATTTTCAACTACTACCATCAGATGGCTGCACAACTTTTTTCACAATGATAATCCATGGACCTACATTCTCTAGTTTTTTATAATTCTCTAAAGGAAACTAAGATTAACTGTATAAACGACGTTAACTTTTTCGACGCTTTCTAGCTCTGGTGATCGAAAATAATTATACAGTGGTTGCCCGCGAGGTATATTTGGTACCAAAGGCTTAAGTGTACTACTAATTTTTAAATGTTGAAGACATTTTCTGAAGCGGAATGGCAACCATGAGCGATGTGCGAATAAAACCATAGTTATAACCTTTCTCGGGAGTAATTTAGTAGCTCACCGACTAGCTACTATTGAAGAATTTCTTCTCATTTTCCTCAGATTATTCATCAGAGGAGCGAGGGGTCCTAGTGTATTTTCATACATAAATAATTACACCAATGGAGTTTTGATTCATATAAAATTTTATAGCATTACTAAATCAACGTATACTTTTAATTGAACTGTCCCTTTATTCATATGAGTAAATGAATAAATTAATAACAGCACATATTCTTTCATCTTTCGAATTGTGATTCAGATAAAATACTAGAATATAGTGCAGTCATTCACATTTATATATAGTATTGAAATGATGGAATAATTAGTCAATAATTTTTGGCATTTGTCTATAATAATGTTAACTAAATCATTGTTTGTTTGCTATGGAATAAACAGTAAGTATTTCACGAACAGTTGTTTATATTTTTGGTCCAGAAAATTTGAAAATTGGTTTATTCTAAATTCTAAAATAAATATCTGCGTTTGCAATGTTGCATCGTAAGCTAGTGAATATTGCTGTTAGGTTATATTTCTCTGTCTGTTTTTGCTAAATGTTGATGCTGGGGAGGTTAGAATAAAGACTTTGGTAAATTTCATTGATATAATCAGAATTATATTCAATTTATGCTGCAAAGAGTATCTTGCTACTTTAAAATATTATTTGAAGCATGAGGAAGATCGTACATAGTGTCCCAAGTACGTGATGAACCTGAGTACTGTTACAGTTAGAGAAAAATAATGGCATATTTTTTAACTGTTTTTCCGAGAAGTGCGGTAGGTGGAGACCGTTTATCGGTATTGAAAAATATCGGATATTCCGTGGAAATGCCCCAAGCTACAGTTTCAACAATTGTTGAATGAAACAAAAACTGAATGATATCTCAGATGATATTCAAACAGTCTGAAACATTTTCGTAGTTCAGTCCCTTTCGGAAATACCGGAAGATGACGTTCACTTGGAATTTCTGGTGGCACCTCCTTATTTTTATTTATTTTTCGATTACTCATTCAATTTAGAGTTCCTTTTTTTTCATCCTAAGAATGCGTTTTGATCTTCCTTTCACTACAGGTAACTCACATTATTTCGCATTTTGGCATGAAAACGACTAAAAATGGAACTCTGATAAATTGTGATGTGAGAAAATTGATAATCATAGATTTATGATGAATGTCAACCAACGAAATTTATGACATATTAACATAAATTATGTATCCCACTAAAGAATCAATAAGTATTGACGACAAAAATTCAGTTAATACAGATATAATAAAAGCCTATTTTCAATATTTCAAAATATAGTGCTAGAGCATTTCGATTCTATCGAACACGGTTTCCAGATCGTGATGAACCTGAGTACTGCAAGTTTTCCAGAATAGAAAGAACTTATAAAGATATGATTCATTTAGAACAACCAAAATAAATGGAATGGAACTCTCAACCGGGACGACAACCATAAGTCTCTAAACTGTTCTAGGAAAAGAAGTCTTACGCCTTCCTAAAAGTGCACGCTCTTGAAGAAAGTGACAGTAATAGATGCCTCGAGTTTTTGACTTTTTTACTATTAGAACAAATTCAGATTATACTTTTCCAAAACTATCATATTGTCTAATGGGTGTAGAGAGTGAACAAATTTCGATATTTTAGTACTGCAGCTATATAAAATATTGTGAGTAGAAGGAAATAACTCTCTCTTGTCCGTATTCTTTTGGAGTGAGGAACTCATTTCTGCAAAGAGATTCAATGAAGTGAGTTTTTTGGAAATTTGTGAATTTTGGAAATCAGTTGAGACCGAGTTGTCTTTGAGGTTATGTGAAAATTGTTTTGACATTCCATAGGCAGTTTGATACATGCAGAAATTTATTTTTGCCAAAATGTTCTCGAGTTATAATGCAAACTTCAAATCTGAACCATAATCATCTTTGATGATGAATAATGTTTTTTCCTTTTCAAAAGTATATCACATGAGCACTCAATTTTTCCATTCAGGATATGTTTTAATGAAAAACCGAAAATTATTCAACTTTTCTAATATTTTATCTAGTAACCCTACGTTTATTCACCGAAGTTACAAGGATTGATTGAATGTGCCGTGCATTCATTATAATAGTTCGAAAATTAATTCTTGGAATCTTCTCTTTATCACGTTACAACTATTATGAGAATATACACACACCACAAAAATTTTCGCATCACTTGGTATTCTGAATTCCACAATCGATTAAGCAGCTCGATCGCAGTTTCTTTGTCAACATATGTTTTTGGACATATGAGGGGAAAACAATCTTATTTATGTAGTAACATTTGTTTCCATATGATCTCAAACACGTCAATTCAATTTTCACTCTAAATGGATGCAAGTTTTTTGTGTTTCTTGTTGATTTTCGAATCTTTGAATTTATTGTAATGGCTGCTGAATGTCCTGGACGCTATTTGAGTGATCATGAAGTGGTAAGAATTGTAACACTTCTAGAGGAGGGGCGAAGCCAACGTTACGTGGCTAACTTGCTGAATGTTAACCAAAGAACTATTTCGAGAGCAATTAATCGGTACCACGAAACAGAGGAATATGGAAGAAGGGCCGAACAGGGAAGGAATCGGATAATAACACCAGTTGATGATCGTTTGCTTCGTTTAACTGCACTAAGAGTTCGGCACTCTACGGCTAAAATGCTACAAAATGAAGTTGCGCTTTCCAGAAATGTACATATTTCATTACAAACTGTTAGGAGCAGGCTCAGAGAAGACGATATCAGACCAAGGGTGGATTCTACCGGCCCACGTCTCATCAGAGAGCATCGAGTTGCAAGACCTCAGTTTGCAAGGGAACATGTAAATTGGGGTATTCCAGAATGGTCGAATGTTAACTTTTCCGATGAGTCCAGGTTCTGTCTAGTATCAAATGATAGACGCATAACTGTATACAGACGACCAGGGGAACGGTATCAGAAAAGCAATATCCGGCAAACCGAAAACTCCGGAGGGGGCTCAGTAATGGTGTGGGGGGGCATTTCTATCCATGGTCGAACTGAGTTAGTCCTAGTGAATAATGGAAGAATGACAGCGGCCAGATACATTGCAGATATCCTTGAACCCCATGTTGTAGCCTTTGGCCCATTGACTGGCGAAAACTTCATTTATATGCATGATAATGCTCAGCCTCATGCAGCTAGAATAGTTACAGAATTTCTGCAAAATGCCGAAATTGATATTTAAAGATGGTCAGCCAGAATTCCGACTTGAATCCCATAACACATGTTTGGGACAACATGGGGTGGCAAATTCAGCAACGTAGGATGCCTTGTAGAACACTCCAACAACTATAAAATCTGCTTCCTGAAATTTGGAACTCAGTGATCCAAGAGTACATCCAAAATTTGTTTGAGGGGCTTCCGAGACGTATACTGGCAGTATTAAGGGCCTGGGGAGGAAACACTCGATTTTGAAAATGATTAGTAACCATTCGATGCTAGTTGATTGGTCTCTTCGCGAATGTTTGAAGATGGTAGATTTTTTTAATTTTTCATTAACTCGAAAATAGTTGATAATTTCCACCATAAACTCATCTCTTTTGAATGATATCTTCTTATTTTACACTTCTGAAAGTTACCAAGCGACTCTTGAATGACGAACATAAAAGTTTATATAGTATTGTCGTAAAAGTAGGGTGATGCGACAATTTTTGTGGGGAGTGTAGTAAAAAATGCGTGCAGAATGTCGAAACAGTTTTTAAATAACTTCAAAAACGACCGAGCTATTAGCACTTCAATCAGGAAAATTTGCAAGTAAGTCGGAAATGAAAGAAACTAGCTTGAATCTGTTTGTGGCAATAAATATCTGACGCAAAAAGAACAAAGGTAATGGTCGTCATTTTATTTCACTCATAATATTTCGCATAGATGCAGTATTGAAACGTCGAAATCTTTCCACCCTGTAATTTTCATTTATCATTTCAATAGGAATAATTTCAGACATTGGAGTCAGCAGAATCCGCATGATATAATCAGCGTAGATTCAGTTGAACGTCTTGTGGGAGATTCATTGCAGTACCTTGATCTGACCAGTTTTCATTGAGAGAGATTCGAATGAAGACAATTACAGAGAAAATCTCGCTCAAACGTTAGAAAATTTTCTCGATGTGAAGAAATATTTACTTTCAAGAAAACGTGCAGCTGCTCACAGTGCAGCTTGCAATGTCAACTGTAATCAATGATTTTGGGGATGAATGGATAAGAATAAGTGGTTCCGTAAGGTTGTTTGTTCGCTTTCGTGTTTTGACCCGTTTTGATTTTTGGCTCTCGAGTTACCTAATGAATCGCTTTATCCCACTCCTCCAGAAAATTTAGCAGTATTAAGTGATAGGATGAGAACCCCTTGTCAAGAAATTCCACCACATATTATTCTGAATACAACGCTCAAAGAAGATGCCATTTGTATACTCAACAGTACCGAGGGTATTTTCTATAATTTTCATAAGAAATTGATTATCCCTAATTGAATTTTCTCATTTCGATGTTGGAATCGTGGTCCATAGAGTGGAAATGCTCGGGAACTATTTCTGTTAGATTTAAAATAGGCTTGTACTTATTATATTTTCAGTCGTTTATACAAAACAATAGCAATAATGAAGGGTCAGGTACTAATCATAATTTTCATCGATTGAGAATGACAATCATCATAAATTATTCTGATTTTCAGTGTTTCTTCAGGCTGTAGACCTCACTTCACTATTGATCACAGTCTTTTGTTACCTTTTCAATCATGTCACTAGGACCTAAATTTGCATTGAAGCCACGCATTGAAGATTTATCGATCGCAACTTTGTTAGCAGCAGTTGACTCTTGCAGAGTTGATGCAACTAAATTTAAGAAAAAGAGCTAGAGCAGTCCATGTTATTACTAACTTCCACAATAAATATGGCAATAAAACTATGAAACATCTGGGTAGGATGACAATTAACACCAGGAAATTCCTCACACAACACCCTGAATTGGTAGTTCTTCAATCATATAAGAGAGGTGTCACTGTGTTGATGCAGTAGGATCAGTATATTAACTTGGCAGAATCACAACTCCAAGAACAACAGTTTTTCAATTTTCAGTACTATCGAACAAAGAGCTAATTTGATGATCTCTGCGATGAAGAGCATGAATTTCATAGAACCACAAGTAGCAAAACGGTTAACGACGTATGATGGAGTCTGTCTCAAATTTTATGGCTCAGCAAAATTTCGTAAAGAACAACTGTCGTTGGGGCCTATTATTTCATCAATTCATAATCCGACTGCAAGAATTGCACAGTTTATCAATGATACACTTGAAGCGGCCTACCATTACATAAACCCATATTTTGTGAAAGATTCCTTCTCTTTTGCCAAGTTCGTTAACGAAATAGTAATCCCAGATAACTATAGGCCTTGACGTAATATCCCTTTTAACCAAAACATTACTTAACACAGCCCTTGAAAGCATCTATGAAGAGTGGGAAAGAATCTCAAACGATTGTGGGATTCTCAGGGAACAATTTAAACTAATGGTTACATACTGTTTTCAATCGAAGTATGTTTCATTCAATGGTGAATACTACAAACAACTTATAGGTACACCAATGGGGGCCATACTTTCACCGATGCTTGCCCAATACGTTGACATGGATCGACTCCTGAGATCGTGCCTTGTCTCTTTACCATTTCACGTACCTTTCAGCAAAAAGTTTTTAAACGATCTCATTGTAGCCGTACCTGCGGATTCTTACGTTGAAGTGCTTGTCACCTTTAATAGTTATCATGATACATTGAAGTTCAATATGGAAAAAGAAAATAAGAACCTGGATATCTTAGTCATCAGGATAATCCAGAGGCTGTTCACCGATTGTTATCGAAAACGCATGAAGTCGGGCAGGTACATTCACGAAGCATCCCACTACCCATGAGAGCCTGAAATGTAAGAATCAGACCTTGCTGCAGGATATTATAATCGAGAATGGCTATTCAAGGGGCTGGTTAGACAGTTGATCTGCAACCGCCCAGATAAGGTGATGGGTGATGAACAGAGTAACCAAAGTTACCAGATAGAAGGTGTACGGGAAAATAGAAGACAAATATTGGTTCTACCTCAAGCAGATGGCCTCACAAAATAACTGACCAAGATCTTGCGAGTTCCGGATATGCTCATAGCGACAAGGAATGTCAGATTGATCAAGCCACTTTTCACTGGATCAAAAGACCCAATGACAGATATCATGCTCGAACTGCGAAGAGGTGAATATTGGAGGGACCCAAAGAACTTCAAGTAAAAGGATTGCTTCCCATCATAGTGATTCAAGATGAAATGTACTTTCCTGTGTGACATCCATACACGAAAACCAATTGGCCACCATTTGCAATATGTCCAAGCCACCGTCCTAGACACTGGTAGTAATTCTTGGATCAGAAAATTGATCTGAATGTTTAGAATATGCCAGCATCCCCAATCTTTTAACCATAGACGTGATGTAGATGGCTTGAACAATATTTATGCCAACTTGGTAGAAACTGTCAAGAACCTGACAAAATAGATCGCCCGACCTAGACTCGTTTTCTGCTTCCACCTAGATTTGCAATTTAATTCATCTACTCTCAATAATTTTTCAGTATATATATTGCTCCCTTTTTTTAATTTTTTTGTCAGCCAATTTAGTTGTAACTCTCCCACTTGTTCTCCAGGTACCTACATATCAGCCCTTCAGGCTTCAGAGTTTTCGCTCGACCTCTTCACCCTATTCAATTTCGAGGAGTTGTAGCACCCCCTCTTAGGGTGGTTGCTCGTTAATGCCTCATATATACGTCGAAAGATGTCCCCTAAAGAAACATCCGATGTTTCGGCAAATTTTGCAGTCATTACATTATAATAAGAATTTTATTGAAATAGGAAAATTTGAAAAGTTACCACAATAATTTGCACACTCTGTATGAGTTGGTTTGTATCAAATGCGGCTAAAAATAGTCCTGGGCTTCTAGTTTATGTGGTTAAATAGTTATTTATGATCTTTAAAGCGTTTAAGTGATATTCGACTTATTCAATTCTGCTTTTTCAAATATTTTAAAATAACACCAAAACAGCAAGACTTAAATATAAGGAAATTATAATAAATTTCAAATTAACTTTGATGTCCACCCAAAATGCCCTAAAAATATGGTATTCCATTAAGAAATACAAATACAAGCTACACATTTCTGGAAATAAATATGTTCGTTATTTAACTATCACAATTATTGTATTCAACTATTGCAATATATTCTATGTATTTTATTTTCCGGGAAAGACTTCGTATTATCAAAATCAGAAGTGAAATGGATTGTAGAAATATTTAAAATTGTAACCAAAAAATATTTACGTCATCTTATAGCGAAGTTTGTTGAGATAATTTGAATGATTTTGTTTGATATTTTCTTGGCTTGGAATTGAAACAATTATGGTTCACTAATATCCATGATTTCTAGATTTCGCAAAATACACACTTATCCATTCATAAGGCTTCAAACGAATATGTATAATACTACGATTGAGTAACAAATTCATGGATAACAAGGAAGACTTACGGTATAGGCGTCCTTGATGTTAATAAGTGTTTTACTTTGTGCCACGCTACCCGCAATGCCAACTCCAAAAGGTATTCGTATCTCTTCAGCCCTGGCCATCTTGATGGCTTCTTCTAGAGTGGTATCATGTCTAACATCGAATAACTTAGCTATAAGATATTTATCGCTACCTACTCCTCTAGTTAAAAATAAGGACCCCCTATCAGCATGTGTTAAAATACTGACGTTTTTGAGGATTTTATGACACAGCACATCGATATCGAGTTCGTTGGCTACATCTCTGATTAGTTCCATGAACAATTCGGACTCCTCCATCGAATCGAAATCTTTATTAGGACGGACATTTTGCGAAGAAATATCTCCGGTTCGTGAAGGCGATGCAGCCAGCCACAACTGAAACAAGTCCGGAGTCATGGTGGAGTTCTTGGGTGAATTTTGAAGTGCCTGGTCCACCTTCTGGCGTAACTCGGCGGAGGCATGATTCTTCAGCCAGCGCTCCACCAGGCCGAAGTTCGCCTCCAGGAAGGCGCCGATCGAATCGAGGTCATCCTCTGCGACGGAAGTGGAAGTCGACATCGTTGCTCCACATGTTTCGCTACGGCGCCCGGACGTACAGCGCGACGCTGTACCGCTTCATACCGACTGGTAGCACATGCCATGAATCCTACCAGGACTCGTCGGAAAAGGTTGCGTGAATCGTATTGATCTGTATGCTGCGCAGTCGGACTGGTCAATGGAAAAAGATTCTTCCGAATATCGCCGGCTTTTTAATATGAGTTTTCCCCATTTATTGGGGTTTATTGGTCAATCTGGATAATTGAATTAATAAATGAATGAATTTATATTATTTTGAATGTTTGAATATTCATAATGAAGGCTACTATAAATATGCAATATTTTATGTGAAAAAGAATGGGTTACTGTAATGTTGATTATTTTTCAGGAAACAGCGTACTATGTTTAGTTTCATGCTCATATAGGAGTGGTATCTGCATACTTTTTATACCTAACGTTTTAAGAATTCAATAAATAAATACAGGGTGTACGAAAAGCAAGGGCAAAAAATGAAACTCGATATGCAATTTTTATAGTAATTCGTAAACTGAAAATACATGTTTTGAAAAAATTCATTGCTTTTGATATTTTTCACTCACATATTTGCCAACCAAAAAGACAAAATTGAGTATGTAGAATATAAATTAATGAACTTTTAGGATTTCCGAAAAAACTTAAAACTATAACTGTTCAAAAAAACACTGCTCTGAGGAATTAACGCACAACTCCAGTATGTCAAATTATTTTCTTTTGTAGGCAACTAATTACACAGTGCGTGAAAACAACACTTCAAAATTCTAACACACAGGAGACATACCTAGTAAACCTATATCGGGTACGCTGAATCCAGTGGTAACCACCGTTTTTGAAAGTTAGCTCTTGTTTAGGAGATATTCGCCTTTGAAGTTAGCTGATTTTAGAAGGGTTCGTCGCTTATGACTTCAGTAGATTATATGCTTGTAATTCCCAAACCGTTCGGAATATCGCTTTACTGTCTTCGGCAAAGTTTTAGCTATTGTCATGGCCAACAACTTTTCTGAATATACCAACATAAAAAACCTCATTCAAACACCGTTTCTTAACAAAATGTCCAAAAACTTCATTTCTTTGCCATTTTTCGTTAATTTTCGACTAAATAATAGAAAAATCGAGTGAATTTCGCTTTAAAATCTTAAAATAAGAAAAGAAAACACTTTTCCTATAGTTGAATCAAAAATTTTAAACGCACAATCATGATTTTAACTCAAATTTCTCACAGATGTCACTGTTAATACGTATTTATTAGTATTGTCACTGATGTTACTACGTATTTTGCTATGTATTTGTGTGCCATTTTTCATAGTCTTAGTTCTGATATTTCTTAATTTGACATTTCTTGTTGAAGTTTCTTTGTTTACACAAGTTATATATTTGGTAAAAATATCAAAAATGAATTCGTGCAGTAAATTTAATAAATATTGCTACATTTGTGGAAAGTTTACTATAATCACGAGCAAGCGTACAGTTTCTGAAGAAATTGCTCGAATCGTACACACAACCGAACTGTAATCAAAGATGTGAACTGGGCTCCAAAAATCGTTTGTACTGGTTGTGTCATAAGATTGAGTGGATGGAAAAGGGGTAAAATGAAATGATTTATCATTTATTTCAAAATTATATCAATTGAAGCTATTTTTATTGCAGGTGAATTCCAATCTATGCCTTTTGGTATTCCAGTAATTTGTACAAATCCTTAAGAACATAACCCAGATGACTGTTTTGCTTGTGTTAATGAAATTGTCGGATTGAGCAGAACTAAAAAACGTAAAGTTGATCTCAGAGGAACTCGGTTGGTTCAGTTGCCGTTACCACATTCGGAATCCATTCCAATACCGAAAAGACCCAGTCCGACAGAAGAGTACATTCCATCTACTTTTGATACTATTGGCGAAACGTCTGCATCGGTTTATGTACCATCAAATGTATCTCCACATTGTAATCATGCCAAGTTTTCTGAAAAAGATCTGGATAAAATTATTCGTCGATTGAAATTATCGCAGCGTCAGTCCATTATTTTGACTCAGGAATTGAAAAAAAGAATGTCTTAGCACCTGATGTGAAAGTTTATGGAGCAATCGGCCGTCATAAACAGTTCACTGCCTTATTCAAATCCATCGAAGACAATTCATTCGCGTACTGCACTGATATTAAGGAATTGGTATTAAAAATGTACCATGAGTATAAACCAGAAGACTGGCGTCTTTTCATCGATTCGTCCAAAAGTAGTCTCAAGGCAGTTTTGCTTCATGTCACAAACTCAAAAAACAGTTTCCCGATTGCCATCAGCATAAAAACGAAAGAAAATTACGAATCATTGAAAAAATCTTTGATTTGGTGAAATATGAAGACCATCGTTGGAAGATTTGTGCAGATTTGAAGGTGATAACTCTTTCGAGAGGAATGCAGACGGGATATACGAAAAACATGTGTTTTTATGTTTATGGGATACTCGATATGCCGGCGACCAATATGCCAATAAAAGTTGGCCTATGAGAAAGGGTTCAGATTGCGTCGAGAAAACGTCGTTGAAATTCCACTTGTGCCAATCGAAAAAGTGTTGCTTCCACCTCTGCGTATCAAGCTTGTGATTGTTAAAAATTTCAACCCTAGATCCTGAAGGCAATGCATTCAATGAGTTGAAGCGAATTTTCCCAAGATTGAATGAAAATAAAAGAAGGTACCAATCAACCTAACTTATTCAATATTTAACACATATTTTTTCGAATTATTTTATTACAGGCATACTCAATGGACATGATATTCGACGCTTGATGAAGACCAATAATTTAAAAACAGTTTGTCGAATTTGCAGCTCGTTGCTTGGGATTGCGTCAAATGAGTCATCGAAAATGTACTTGGAATTCATCGTGACGAAAACTGGCGCATACACGTAGAAAATATGCTCGTTGCTTTCCGTAATATCGGTGTAAAAATGTCTCTGAAAATTCATTTTTTACATTACCATGCAGACAAGTTTGCCGAACAATCAACATGTGAATCAGATGAGCATTGTGAACGGTTTCATCAGGTGACGGCTAGGCTTGAGCACTGGTATAGTGGAAAAAAACTTGGCTCTCTATTAGGAGACATTTGCTGGAATTCACAGCAAGATGAAGATGGAGAAGAAGAAGAATGAACATGAATTTATATGTTCATTTGTTGAAAATTGTTAGAATTGGAATAAAAATTTGAGTTAAAATCATGATTGTGCGTTTAAATCTTTTGATTTAACTATAGGAAATATGTTTTCTTTCCTTATTTTGAGATTTTAAAGCGAAATTATGTTGATTTCTTTATTATTTAGACGAAAATTAACGAAAAAATGGCAAAGAAATGGAGTTTTTTGGACATTTTGTTAAGAAACGGTGTTTGAATGAGGTTTTTCTATGTTGGTATATTCAGAAAAGTTGTTGGCCATGACAATAGCTAAAACTTTGCCAAAGACAGTAAAGCGATATTCCGAACGATTTGGGAATTACAAGCATATAATGTACTGAAGTCATAAGCGACGAACCCTACTAAAATCAGCTAACTAAAAGGCGAATATCTCCTTAACAAGAGCAAACTTTCAAAACCGGTGGTTACTACTGGATTCAGCGTACCCGATATAGGTTTACTAGGTATGTCTCCCGCGTGTTAGAATTTTGAACTAGCACAGTGTTTTTAACACATGATTTCTTCGGATATGAGCGGATATATGCCAACAAAATTTCTTGGCGTAAATATTCTTTGACTTCTACACTTTGTCACCTTCATCATTTTTTCTTGGTGCTTCATTTTGTTACTATTTATTCTTAATTTTTACATTAATATTCTCGAACATACTTATTTTACCAAATACCAAATACGATCAACTATTAGCTATCAATCCGTGCGGAAAAAGTGAGTTTCAATAAATTGAGACTACATTTTCATTGATTATAGTATGTCAAATTTTGATGTAATTGAAAAACCATCGGAGGAAAGCATATGCTGTAGAATCGACTATCATTGAAAACTTAGCCTCATAAGCTCGCTTCTGAAATGTAAGCTCAGAATATTATAAAGATGGGTGAAGGATACATAATCTACATCGCGCAGAGAAATTGAAGCGCAATTTTAATATTTCAATTTTTTGGTGGGTAACTAATTATTTACACATGATTTTCTCGCATCTGTCCGGACATTTGTCAACAATATTATGTTTTCAAGGCGCACATATACCTCTCATGAGAAATAAATTTAGATATTTCAAGAAACCGCTACATATTAACAGCAATTGTTCATCAATTGTTGCGAGTAACGTTTGTCCTTTTTGAACAGATTTTGATTTTCGGTAATAAAGTACGCGAATCACGAAATTTGACCCAGGCAAAATGCTGAAGCAGTGATGTTAAATGACCTAGGTGCACTTATACATGAATAAGCCAAAGGCTTGGGGTCCCATTCAACTGTATCCAGAATCATCGTTATGTACAGGGAGACTGGTAGCCATGAAAGGATACCTGGGCAAGGACGACCTCGAGCAACTACTATGACCGTTAATTGAGAATTTTCTTGTTCAGACAACTAATGTTAGGCACCTTCAAATGCAATTGCGATAGACGACATTTATCGGGCTTTGGAATCTGGTTTTCAGATTGATTCTGTTTACGCAGATTTTAGTAAAGCCTTTGACAGAATGAGTCACAAATTGATAGAAGAGAAACTGAGAAGAATGGAATTTCCGCAGTGGATTGTTGCTTGGTTGTCTAGTTATCTCAGATCCCGTTTGCAATATGAGGAAATAAAAAACCATATATCTCGTCCTATTCACGTTATTTCAGGAGTACCACAGGGATCTCACCTGGCTCCCTTACTTTTCTCTCTATTCATTAATGACATTGGCGAGAAGTTCAAGTATTGCAAATATCTCTCTTTTGCAGATGATTTAAATCTGTATATACTAGTGTCAAATGTTCATGATTGTGTCAAACTACAACACGACTTGGAGATCTTGCAGAGTTGGTTAGTTGAAAACGACATGGAATTGAATGCGGATAAATGCTATTGCATACCATTCTCCAGATCCAAAAATTCTATTGAATACAACTATAGTATCCTCAATAACTCTGTTAACAGAGTAAATAAGGTGAAGGACATAAATTCAGCGGTAGCTAGGGGCAGGCAGTCGCTTGGTTTTATGATCCGCAATTTAAGGGACTTATCAGTTAATGCTGCCAAACTGTTTATATGGCTCTTGTTTGCTCTGTTCACCAATATGGTTCGGTGATATTGTCGCCTCATTACAGGGTGCACATTGATAGCATCGGAATAATTCAGAACAAATTCTTCAGAAACGTAGCTTTTAAACTGCACCTGACGGCTGGGACCTATACTTACCCAGATATTCTGCGGTATTTGAAGATTCCATCTCTAGAGGATCGTAGAATAATTTCTGATCTCACCTTTCTTTTCAAATTACTATCGGGCAATATTTGTTGCCCAGAATTGGTTGAACTTGTAAACGTGAGAGTACCAATTAGAACGACTCGTGGCTCTGATTTGTTTTTTGTGCCCTAACATCCAACTAATTACGGCTATTACAGCACTCTCACATGTTGTATGAGGGTGGCTAATGAGTATTGTGCTCTGGGTGTTGCATTCACGGGTATAACTCAGAGCAAATTTCAGTTGTCGCTCAAAAAACTCTTCTGACAAAGCATGCGTTCTTATAAATTTTTAGACTTCAAATTGAGGTTAGTCTTATGGATTTATTTTTTTTGTACCGTCATTTATACATTGTGTTATATCATTTACGTTATTTCTTTCATATGTGTTTGAATTAGTACACACATACAAATGTTCCTAAAATTCCTTAAAGGGGGTATCCTGTTAACGAATAATAAATAAATAAATAAAGAGCAGTTCGAGGACCATCTCTAATGGTAGGACATTGAAGGGCCTGGTTGAATTTTGCCAGGAAAGACGTCCATTGGTTAGAAGCGGACTGGAAGAGAATTTTGTTTACAGATAAGATGGAATTTTGTCTTCGTCATTGCGATTGATGTTCCCTAGTGTACAAATGCCGAAATGAAAGAGATTTTCCCAATGCAACTTTTATCTACCAATGGTTTCGTGAAGGTTCAATAATGGTGTGGGGAGGAATTTCTTTGAACGCCTACACTGATCTGGCCATCGTAAATAATGGAACCTGAAAACCCTGAATGCTCAGAGGTACGTTAAAGACGTTTAAGAAGAACATGTTGTACCAACTGTGGCAAACATGGCTAAACACGTTTTCTTTATGCATGATATCTCCAGACCTCGCAGTTCAGATGGTTAGGAATTACCTTCTAGATTACGAAATCGTTTCAATAGAGTGGCCTGCAGGAAGTCCAGAGCTCAATCCCATCAAACATGTCTGGAATATTTTCAACAGAACTAGCAAAACCAGTCAGCTAGCGTAAATGTTTGGTACAGACTGATCAAAATTTCGAAATCGATCAGAATGCTATAAAGTCATTGATTTTGAGTATGAATCGTAGATGTCATGCAGTAATTCTCACCAGAGGTTGAATATCCGGTAGCAACAGGTTGTTGGCAACTTTTGATTTCTTCCAAAAGTGTTGCATTTCTCATTATCAGTTTTATTTCAATTTATATCAATTCCATTCCCACTTCGATTGTTCTCAAGCATTCCTTAGTGCTGGTAGATTACTGGAATAATAATTTTTCAACATATCTAAGCTTCTTCTGAGTAGTTTTGGATTGTGTGTGTGCTTTCTTTGCTTGGCGCTTACCATCATTGCGAAATACGCTGTGCACAAAAAGTTAGGGATAATGAGAATGTCGTGCCACTCTATTTTGAATATGATAATGTGGTGGATTTATCGTCAATACAGTTCACACAAAGCGAAATTTTTGAGTTGATAAGTGGGTCAAGGCTCAAAACTTCAGTTGGACCCGATGGAGTTCCAACTTTTATTTTGAAGCAAAGTATTTTTACCTTGGTTGGTCCGATAAGTGACCTTTATAATTTGTCGTTGAGAAGAGGGGTTTTCCCATCATTTTGGAAGTTGAGTTTTTTGGTTCCCATATTCAAATCAGGCGATAAATTAGTTGTTTCTAATTAACTAGAGGAATATGCATTCAATCTGCCTTGCCCAAATTATTGAAGTGCATGATAAGCAATTATTTATCTTGGGTGTGCACATGGGTTCCGTAAGCAACGCTCCACAATCTCTAATTTACTTCTCTTCACCAGTGATATCGTGAAATGCTTCGATGGGGGATACGAGCTCGACGCCATATATACCGACTTTTCCACGGCGTTTGATAAAGTAAACCACAATCTGTATGATTGAAAATATTTCATTGGAATTATTTTGATGTTTTCTCAATTTGAAGTTTCTGGAACGCACCCTCACAACCCTATATCGATATTCACGGTTACTGTATCCGCTGCTTATTTAAGGAACAAATCCCGTATGAATAAGGTTACTGGTGGAAAATAGTATGCATGATTGAAAATATCTCATTGAGATTAATTCGATATTTTTTCCATTTGGAGTTTCTGGAATGAATCCCCTACAATCATATTTCGCTATTCACGGTTACTGTATCCGTTGCTTATATACAGAACATATCCCCCAGCGAATATTGAGTTTTTACTGGTGATAATTAGTATGTAGGATTCAGAAAATCTGATGAAAATAATTTGGATGTTTTTTCATTTTGAGGTTCTGGAACGTATCCGCTACAATCCTATATCCATATTCCCGATTTCTGTATTCGCGACTTATTTTCGGAACATATTCCCAGTGAATAAAGAGTGTGAATTAGATAATTGTAATGTTTTAGGCGGCAGGTGGATGTCGACGAATTCGCTCTTGGTTGAAATATGATAACTAATATGCCAAATCCGAACTGTAACAACAGTCTGTTTGTTATGCAGTCGTTTTCGAGAATTCAATTGTAAATCTCCATACCGAGAACTGAAGCTCTCGAATGAGGATCATGCATTCCGTTTACAATAGGCGCAAGAAAACTAGCATTGGCAAGAAGAAGAGAATTTGGTACTTTTTGGAGATGCATCAAGATTTGGTTAGTATTTAGACTAGGAAAAAAGAGAGGATTCGAAAAGAACGCTCATATATCAGAGAGAGCAGTTGAAACGAGTACCAGTATAATGGGTTCTATTTTCTCAAGAAAGCATAGAAGCAGTATGTCAGAAAGAATTAATGCTATTATGAGTGAAAATCTTTTTTCTACAGTTTGTTACCTTCATCATTCATTCGTGATACTTCATTTCTTAACTACAAATTCTTAATTTGTACCTTAATTTTTTCGAACATTCTCAATTGTTCCTACCAATAAACACAAAATACGATGAATTATTTCTATTGTGAATCTGGAGGAAAAATAGAGTTTCAATGAATTGGGACAACATTCTTATTTTATGGTATACTGTCAAAATAGTACCAGGAATTAATTATTCAAAAGCTCTGCTCAAAACTATTGTCAAAATTTTTGTGTAGTTGCTAAGTTGGCACAACTGTTTTCTATACTTACGCTGAGTTTGATACAGTGCTCAATTGTGTCAGTTCTCACTGTGTTTTGTGATTTTAACAATAAATAAAAATATCGAACTAAGAAATTGTCTTCAATTTGTATTGCAAATGGAATTTCATCTGCTGAAGTGCTGAAAATGATACAGAAGCCTTTCGGTGCATCGACTTTATCAAAAACACGTGCTTAGGAGTGGCACAGTGAATTCAACAGCGGCTGAGATGTGGTGGCAGATTTGCTTCGCTCTGGTCGAACATCACTTTCTTCAACTGAAGTTAACATCGATAAAATGCAGAAAATGGTAATTGGAAATCGTTATTCAAGTTTGAGGGAGACAGGCAATGAACGTTTTGTGTCTCACGAATCAATTCGTACCATTTTCAACCAATGTTTGGACATAAAATGCATTGCCGCTCGACTAGTTCCAAGAGACCTGAATTTTCTTCAAAAATTAAATCCAACTCCACATTCATAAGACGCATTATAACTGGTGATGAGGCATTGGTTAATGAGTTTGACATGCAAACCAGTCCAAACTAAGCTTCGGAATGACGCCTTCCAACTGAACCGAAACTGAAAAACTCACGCCGAAGTCGACAAAAGTCAGGGTAATTTTGACTGTTTTCTTTGATTGTCGTGGTGTTGTGCACTCGGAACTCTTGTCAGAAGGTCAGACGGTAAATAAAGAACATTACCTGAGCGTTCTGCGGCGTTTGAGAGAGCGTTTGAAAAATGTTTTAATAATGTTTTAATAAATTTAATAATTTATTCGTTGGCGTAAATGTATAATTTCGGAAGGAGCCTACTTTGAAGGCGATAAAATAAATTTGGATGAAAAATAAATATTTTGTGTTTCATTGACCAATTCCCAGTACTTTCTGACAGAATGTAATGTCAAATTTTGATGAGAGTAAAAAACTTTCGAAGGAAAGCATAGTCTGTAGAATTGACTATCTTTGAAAACACTCTTAGCCCTGTACAATAGCTTCTGAAGTGTACGCTTAGAATATTATAAAGATACGGATGAAGGATACTTTATCTATTATATCATTTAATGGAACAGAGAAAGAACGTGATATATATATATATATATATATATATATATATATATATATATATATATATATATATATATATATATATATATATATATATATATATATATATATATATATATATATATATATATATATATATATATATATATATATATATATATATATATATATATATATATATCTAGGGTTTTACCCCGACGAGTTGCCCATATATCTGTTCATGCAATCAAACTGATTTCATGAAAAATATAAATCCACCACCCGGTAATTAATACCATTGCCAGGCAATGATTATAATCAAAACATATCCTGGAGTAATTATATATTAGGATAACGTTAAATGTTATGAGAATATATCAATCTACCAAAATATATACATACTATAGCATCATCAGACAATGATATCAATGTACCAACGAGTAGTGTCAGAGGGTTCCTGCCCGGAAAAATCCAGTGTACGGACCTTAGTCAAGTAATACTGAATGTTACTCATTAATAGTTTCCTTTGTGTGAAGTGGTGAACGATTGAATAGAATACTGCTCTGAATATAAATATGACAAAATTGTCAGTTAATTATATTACATTTATATAAACAAATAAATAAAATATGAAATGAGATTCTGAGCAGTATAAACTAAAGAGAAACCTATGACTCTACCTCATTATTATTTTCGGAAAGAAACCTACGAAGAATATTACAAGACTTGATGACTGTTATCTTTTGTAACTGTTCAAACAAATTTTTCTTCAGACCCAAAATCTCAATACTTTTGTGAAGATTTCTAGGAATAACGCCTGTTGTAGAAATAATAATCGGTAGAATAAATATTTTCTTCATTTTCCACATTTTTTAATCTCGTCGCCAAGCATCATATATTTAGAAATTTTTCATTGTATTTATTTTGTATATTATGTGTGTCGGGTATAGCAATATCAATTATATATGTTATTTGATTCTGTTTATCATTAAGAACGATATCTGGTCTATTGTGTTTTACAGCTCTGTTGCACAGAATTGTTTTATCAAAATAAAGTTTATATTTGTCATTTTCACAAATAATCTCAGGTTCATATTTTTGAAATTTTTTCTTTTATGAATTAGGTCATGTTTAATTCCTAGATTGAAGTGAATAATATAATATATATATATATATATATATATATATATATATATATATATATATATATATATATATATATATATATATATATATATATATATATATGACCTAATGTATCACACATTGCGCGGTATATATGTTGGCCTTTCCACAAAGGAGGTGCGCAACCTTGATTTTGAACTGTTAACTGAATACAACGTAAGCTTCTGATGAAAATAGCATGAATAGTAATGAATGGTGCCGTTCATTCATGAACAGAAACCCGACAATGTCGTAAGTGTGGCTCAGACTACAAGTCTTTCTACAGCTATAAGTTTTAACAGAACAAATGATCCACAGAATATATACTATGTTGATGAGGCAGGTATTACAACCGTCCTAAGACCTAATATAGTAATGGCGGCATACAGCAAGACGGATCGGTTACTTCAGCTGAACGTGGAGCATTAGTTACTGCTGCTTGTGCAGCTTTGAGTAATGCCTTCCCCCCTTTTTCATATTTCCGAGGGTTCGTTATGATGATAATTTTCTTAGAGTTGAGCCGGTGGGATCAAATGGAACTGCAAATCCTTCAGGTTGGATGCAGGAGAACCCATATTATTATTCCTCGAATATTTCCAGAAATTTCCAAATGCTTCTCTAACATATAAAGCACTATTAGTGCTGGACAATCATTATTCTCATGTCCATATTAATGAACTGAATTTTTGCAAAGAGAATGTCATCATTTTTGCTGCCATTTCCTCCTAACTGCTCACACAAACTGCAACCATTTGACCGATTTGTCTTTGGACCATGTAAAGAGGCTATAAATACTAGTTGTGACGGATGGATGCGAAGTCAACCTAGTAAAGAAATGACTATTCACGACATACCAAGTATTATCAAGATTACTATGTCTCAGGCTTTCACACAAGCAATATATATATATATATATATATATATATATATATATATATATATATATATATATATATATATATAGGCAGGTGTTGCAAAACTGGTATTAATCCTCTTGATTGTAGTTTATTCTATCTATCGAAACCGACGCACTTATTCTGTAGAGAACAAAATCAGTATACGACGATCAGATATATTGCCAAAGTCCGATTCCTCATTGGTTGCTTCTTCAATTCCTATTGTGAACCAGATTCATCCAATTGCATCGACCTTAGCTTCGCCACCTGTGTTTTCCTCTAATAGTTGCCCGATTGAACTGATTACTTCAACGTCAATTACAACGCCTGAACTGAAATTATCCATATTCAGTCTATTCCATCGACCTTGTCTACGCTGCCTGCTTTTTCGCCTGAGAAATATTCCGAAAGCTCCTTAAAGAAAAACAAGACGTGCTAGAACCAAAAAGTCAACCATTTACCCTGACACACCCGAGAAAGAGGCAATTAGGAAAGAACAAGGAGGAAAAGATAAACGACTGATGGTTAAGCAGGTGAAGTAAAATCTTACTGAACTAAAAGAAATAGGGAAAGGAAAAAGAAATATAAAGAATAGGAGGACGTCACAACTGCCATCTGACGAAGACGAGTATTTATGTCTGGTTTGTGCAAGTAAGCTCATATTCCGAAAGTAGGGCTGGCGATAAATGGATCAAGTGCCAAGAAACATGTGAAATCTAGTCCCATGTAGAGTGCATAGGTAATTGCCACCATAATATTTGTCACAACTTTGGTAGTGACTCTGACTAGATCTCAGTAAGTTCCTGCATTCAGAAATTGTTATTTTTTCTTTATTATGATAAGATTTTCATAAATAACTGTTGAGCTCTCGTTACAGTTACCTTTAGTTAATTAAAATTTTAGTAACATTTTGAATAATCATAAGAAGACTATTATAATAACGTTAGATGTTTCAATTTATTAAAATTGATTAAGCACTTGTCTTATTAATTTTAAAAATAGAATTAATCTCAGATTTGAGTTCTTTATATTCTTTAAGTTCTTTATATTAAATATTTCTAGCAATAAAACACCTTAGAGACAATTTTGGTGTATGTTTATGCATGTCACAACCGACACCAAACACTGTCACAACCGCCCTTGATATGTGGCCGGTTGTGACACTTTCTCTTTTCTTTTAATTTGATCTAATTTAGCGACAATATATTAAAGTTTTCCCGTAGACAAATATACAAATTACGATACAATTATCTTTTCTACGAGCTAAGTAATAAATTAACAAAATTATTAGCGATCAAACAGAAATTGTTACAACTGTATCCAGTCTACTCTACTAAACAGAAAAATACAGTTAAGTGATTCAAAGTAGTAGAGTATTCAAAGATCAGTAATTTGTTCCACTTAAATTATTATTGATAGCAGGTACTTTTTTTGAATTGGTAGGTTATTGAAACTTTATCACAACAGATTGTGATGTAATCTTGCAGGGGGAAAAGTCATCGAAAAAATGAGCCAAGTAAATTATTTCATAGGTGTTGTTGACAATTGAATAATTCACAACTTTTGCCTGGCATAACATTTCTCATTTATGACAAAAAAAAATGAAAAACAAATATTTTCGATATGATCCATGGAAATCTTCTTTTATCATTTAGGATATTATATTTATTTTAAGGTCTATACCAATTTTAGCGACATACGAATTATTCTAACTTTAAATTACTTATTGAATATTCCAAAAACAGCTATTTGTGTTCAATAGCATTCTAGTAGAATATAATACACAAAATTACCAATATTACATCAGTTTTCCACAATGTTTTCTATAAAAGAATATTAATCATTTACCGGTGTGAGTATACCGTCCTTGATGGAAAGCTAATAACTTAGGGACATTTATTTAGCGTGACTGCCAATCATTTGAAATATATTAGTCTCTTGACATTCAGTAAGCATTAACGATGACCTTTACTATAATTTCATGAATTACATTAAGAACATCCTCGAGTATCAGTGCCTTATTCGACCTTATAGCCATTATGATTAACTAATGTTTCAAATTAAATTTTGAAGTATAATTTTCATTTTAGCTGAAGCAAATCATGCAATATTTTTGGAATGTGTACCCTATGATAACTGTTTATTCTTTAATTGCTCTTCTTCATGTTTAGTGTTGTGTTTTCTTTCAATCCTTTAAAGTGCTTTTTCTCTGCCTTTTGGCTAATGACACGACGGGGAATTCTTTCACCGCACTAACCCGGTAATTTGGCAGAACCCCTCTCGTGTCGAGGGAAGAGATGTCTAATGTCCTACACATCTCAGTTAAACGGGACCAACTTCTTTACATCTCCCCCGAAAGCCCTCAAGCGATTCCTAGAATCCGAAAAATCGCACCGCCTTTGTGAAGATTGAACCCAGATAACTCTGCGTAGAGGATGAGCGACCTAACCTCTGCGCCACCGAGCCGGTGTGTTGTCATGTTACATGTAAAAAATTAATTTGTCCGGTTTAATCGAAATCAAGTTCTCAATCATGAGATTCGAAAACCTAATAGTAATAAATAAATTCCTAACAGCTTATATTTATTGTATGATTGAGCCAACATTTGTCTATTTTCACGTGAATACGTCTTTAATTTTGCCAGTATAGTATAAAGCAATTCAGAAAACTGATGATAAATAAAATCGAAGAACGTAGTTTGGCGTTGCACATAATTCAGCTTAGGACTGAATTTAACTTTAATAAGCTAACACATTCGCATCAGTTTCAGTCCTCATGTTCAGTTAAGATCTGACGATTGTGGATATAAAATATAGGTGTTATAGTCAAAAATTATACAAAATATAAAGAACGTATACAGCTGGAAGGTGCAGTATTGTAATACAGCGATAGCCATAGAACATCATAAGACAGACTGAGGCATATCAACGACGGCATAAGTACATCTGTGCTTATAATATGTAATAGGTATTTAAAACACGGCCGTGTCTATGACAGCCACACAATTTGGCATGAACATCTTGTATAATAATTTTTCGAACAATAGTTATAGTTTTTGATTTACTAGGAAATCAAAAGTTTTTAAATGATTAATTGTAATTACAATATATTGATAACTTCGGTACATAATATTATAATGAATGATGCAATTATTTCACCTGCTTAACTAGCCTACAAATGTTCAGCATTCGCATACATTGATTCATGGAAGAAATCAAGTTGGTATTCATTTACTTCCAAACTTAATAGTTTTGAATGGTTCGTTTTCCACTTATATAAGCTGAATTTAAAGCGTGCAATGGTAATGAGATAATATTTATAATTATTATTGATAATAACTATAAACTTATACTATTTAATTGCTTGCTTGCTTGCATCTTTTAACAATGTGCTCGGGAACTTAGCCCATTTACACAGCTGGACCTACAGTTTATAGTGGATTCCGAACCACTCTCCTAGGCCGTGCAATGATAACTGCCACCACAAGGATTACAAGTTATCTGGTCGTCGGAAGTTTATGCCCTCCCTAGGCGACTCTTTCAAATTCAGCACTTTTTGTTCAAGGACAACATCCATAACCTGACCCCGGATTCGAACCAGGAGCCTCGACTTAGCAGTTCCAATATGCTTGCGCACTAACCGTGCAGCTACCGAGGCTGTTATACTATTTATCACATTTATCACTATTTATTATCACTGTGTAACTTACTTAACCTAGGAATGACCCTTATCAGAAATAATATCATCAGAGGCAAACTTGACAAGCCGAAAATCAAATAAATAACAATACCTGCAAATGCAAACCGACACATAAAATGCTTTCTGCTTCAACTCAATAGGCCAAAGTGGGTTATTTATTCTCGACATTTATCTACACATATAAGTGATGTTGTTCTGCGAGCAAGAAAAATGTTAGGTTTTATTCTGAGGAATTCCAAGAGCTTCCGGAACACTGCTGTTCTCAGGGTTCAGTATTTCCCTTTCGTTCGGTCTAGATTGGAATATGCCTGTGTTATCTGGGATCCATACTATGTGAAATATAAAATTGCATTGGAAAGCGTCCAGAGAACCTTCCTAAGGTACCTGACATACAAACAGGATGGAGTATATCCTATCCGAGGAATGCCAGGTTTTCTGTTTACGGATCGTTTTTCTGTGTTGGAGCTTCAAATTAGAAGGAAATATTTGTGCTGCATGTTTTTGTATGGACTTCTGAATTACAGACTGAAGTTTTTGGTACCGAGGCTCGCTGGCAGAGACAATGTCACTTTTTATGTCGTGGGAGCTGTTACGGATATTTTCTTCAACTCACCTATCAATCGAAGTTGACACTATTTCAACACAGTGGCCTCTTCGATTGATATCAGTCATTCTCAAGCTACATTCAGAGGAAACCTATTAGCAAACCTTAGTTCACGCACTTAAATTGTTTTGATTGTTTGAGTTTGCATTATGAATGCGTTCTGTCATTATTGTTTTTGAAAGTTTTTTAAATGTTTTTTTTGTTTTAAGAAAATTTGTCTATGCCTGTTCGGCTCTGTAATTGGGAGTAATCCTGTTGAGCTTGTATCAATAAATAAATACATGTAATGTAATCTAAGAATTCTGCGTAGGTATGAGGCCTTCCATAAAAGAATTTCAAGAGAAAATATGTATGCTCTCTCTTAGTTCCAGGGTTGTCTATTGTAATTTGAATAAGTAGAGGAGGTTCCATTCTTATGGGGAGGTATCAAAAATATCAGGGAATGTGGAAATTACTTAATGCAATATATCTATGTTATGAAATGAAAAATAAAATATGGTCATGTGGTGTTCGCTATGCCTAAATTGATATATGATCAGATGAACGATGTGTAGCTAGAGCAAATAGTTCATATATGTAAGTATTCCTCTGCTAGGAGATTCATACAGATAAGGCTCACAAATCTTCGGACTACCAAATATTAATTGTGTATTCTGTATAATGCTTTTATGGTATCAAAAATTTGAGAATATTGCATTATTTTTAATTATTATGATGAAATTATATTAGGAAATATAAAATTTTCTAAGAAAAAAACATTTAGAGAATTGCTCTTTTATAATATTTTAAAGACGTCTTGGGAATTACATAACTAAAAGGGGGATTTTGAAAGGAAAGTGTGTACTTATTTTATGCATATAAGCATAAAAGAGCCGATGCAATTTTCATCAGAGTGGAAGATTGCTTTTAATATTAAATTGTTTACTTACAAAGGAATCATCCGCATTATGGATGACTACCCTCTACTCACTACGTTTTTCAACGAGGCACAAGTAGTTGCAGTTGGGTCCTTATATTGTTGAATAAAATGTTTGAGCCTTTTACAAAGTACATATTTTTCATAAGCTTAAACCTTAAACTTGTATTATAATATTCCACCTATGACTGTAGGTAGATAAGCCAGTCAGCAGTATATATTGAAGATAATTGACTTCGACATAGCAGCAATGTCATAAACCTCATAGTAAGGCTATCAGAATGTGAACATTAAGTTAACACATTTAATAATTTTAAAGTTAAGGTAAGGTTAGTTTTTGAGTCATAATTTTGAAAATTGTTTTCTGCTGAGAATTTGATTCAGTATACTCAGATCATATAGACTGATATTTGAAGAAGTTTATGGTTATTTAAATAAACAGATATTCCTTTTGATTCTTTTCAATTCCAATTTGTGATCTTGAATTCGACAGTGATTAATTGAAACATAAAGGAAAATGGTATTCTTACAAAAAGCTGTATGACATGAAAATAAAGGCCGAAAAGAAGAATATCCTAAAGAAATGAGTAATTTCAGGACATCAATAAGTATTAATAATTTTTCGTAGATAATATAGCAGTTTAAATATGGTTAGTTAGTTGTATCTGACCCTGCCACTGCAAGCTAGTGGTCTTTTGTAGCACACTCTCCTTCAATTTTCATGAACAACAAGGATGGTACCTTGGAGATAAGAACTTATTTGTTCTGCAAGTTTTAGTCTGTGCAATCCGAATTATTCTAGTCTGATCCTGTCTCCAGCTTCATACAATTGATTCACACACAAAGCATAATCTGTATGAGGGATCTGCGATCAATACTAATTATTTGATGTGATTACTGTGGCAACAGTGCTCCCATAGTATGGTTATTATGAGTTTTATGTCCATCCTCGAGTTCAAGTTGAAGCGTAATGTTGACTATTGCAACAGAGGGTTCATTGAGAGCTAAAAAGTCCAAGATCCCTAGCTTTACCAGTGATTATAAATTTTCAGTTCTATCCATTCTCAGGACATTGACTACAGAGAGCCAATGAATCCGTCATGACATTGCCTATAATGCCACAGTGGCCTGAAACCCACATTTCATCTTATTTTGTACTATTGTACTTAACAATGTTCTTGATATTCTGTGAGACCTAGTATTTTCAATGGCAAATGTGATACTGTTCTATCAGAAGACTTGTTCTATGCTTTGATAATTGCAGTTAGATATATTATGAACCCATATGGACAATTTGGGACTGCAATCTGCCATCAACATTTCACTAAATTCTCAACAAAATACAGAAAATTCAAAATCAAAGAAAATACTCAGATTCCAATTATTTCTCATTTACCATGAATCTGAATATCTCATTACTATTCAATTGTGTTAATAAAATGTGAATTTGCTTATACACAATAGTTCTTTTGATTCAATAATATTAGCCATAAAATTGCCACTTTTCACTTTTGGAAGTCTTTGATAAGAATATTTCGCAGTTAAGCCAGTAGTGAGTATTTTGTACTGTTATAAAACCTATCTTAATTATATCTTATTCCCAATACCAAATTTTTCTGTTATCTGTATTTATTTCAGAAATATCTGAATATCATGAAGTTGAAAAACTCGACCACATTTTTTACCTGGTTTATTATACTACATAACTTTTAGATAGAATTGTTTGGAAGTTTGAAATTAATAATATACAGGTTGAACAATCAGTAATGAGTATTGTTTCAACTTTCTCATTGAATTTAAACAGGATGCACATAATAAGAAATTATATAAACTCAAATAATAAGATTTTACAAGCAGAACAAGTAACATAAAATTTTATTCCTCATTCTTTATATATTTCATACGATATTCCAAAAGTAACTATATACTATACACTTCCCCCTTTATTTTGATTGAAATTTATAGAATAACCCCCAGTTTCAGCATTTTGCTCTAACTTGAAATTATCTGTTGATAAACCGAAAGGTCTTAAAATCAAATTACCTAAATCTTTCAACTTTCCTAACATTTCTTCCTTCAATTTTTCATTCTTTTCAGTGATTTTAGGTGGTAGCCTTTGGGAAGCACTGAGTGCTTCAACACATACAGGATCCATTTCTAAAACTTTTTTGTAATCTTCTAAGCTCTCTTCAAGTTTATCATCTTCTTCATAAAGTTTTGCTCTTCTTAGATATGCTCTTACATATCTATCATTAAATGCAATAGATTTTGTACAATCATCTATTGCACTTTTCTTTCTATCGATATTTATTTTTGATGCTGCCCGATTAGCATAGAATATAGATCTTTCTGTAGTATATTTTGTAGGGCAAATCCTAAGAGCTTCAGTATAGGTTGAAACAGAATCAAAATATTTTTGTTCTTTATATTCTTGATTTCCACGTTTCTTCAATTCGAGGGCCTGCTCTTTTCGTCTTTCTATTTCTTCATCATTCAATGTTTTCTCAAGTTCTTTTAATTGGTCTTCATCAATGAAATCATCATCATGTCCAGATATTTCACCAGGTTCTTCATCTTCACTACTTTGGTCATCACTGTCAAAATCCGCTTCTGAAATTTATATCAAGTCAATTATGAATAACATAACATCAGTTTAACATACCATCGTTACTTTCTGATCTAGATTCATTTTCATTGTCCGCCTCGATCACTCTACATTGGTTTTTGAGCTGATTCTCTAAGTCTTGAGTAATTTCACTTACTGTTTCTTCATTTGAATGGTCTAGCTTGTCTGACATTTTAGAAAATAGTATAGTGTGAAACGAAAATTTGAAAGTTGTATCTCTTTAATCGGAGAATCTTACGAAATCTCTTTTTACTAATGCTTTGTTTTCCTTTTTGAATTGAAATGGTAATAGTTTCTTACTTAACCTAACATTTCAAGTTTTCCAGGTATATTTCTATACTTGGTCTATGTATATTATGACAAATTGAATCGATTTCTTCATAGAAAACAATCTTTTCCTTTTCTTCACTTCTTTCACTATGTGCTGGGCAGCATTTACCATCTATACAGATATTTGTATTTCTGCTGGGTCTCCTTTATAAAGGGTATTTCAAATACCCAGCATTATCTTGTTACTATCATGTTTCTCAGATTTGTTCCATTTTGACTTATCATTTTTTTTGTTGTTATTATTTTACAGGTTTCAGGCAGGGTTCATGGATAAGGTGATGAAGTCAACAACACATCACTTATTACAACTCCGGGATACTTTAAGACTATCCATTGGTTAGAAAACAAATAGGTAAGACATCTCTTCCAGGTCTGATGCATGATTACAGTTTTATATTTGATCTATTATCACTAAATAGCATGCGTTATATTTACAGGGTGCACTACGCCCTTTTGTATTTCCTTCAATAAAGAAGAATATAAATTATTGCAGTTTTCTATATTGTTAGGGCACTCTAAGAATATGTGACCCAAATCTCCTATTATACCACATTCAGAATTTTCCGAATTCACCACACTTATTTTAAATAAGTGTTTAGGAGTTGAACAATGGTTGGATCTCAGCCTACCAATCGTAGTGACTGCTTCTTTCGGATGGTTTGTACTGAAATACCAAGGTTTGTTTTTTAATTTAATTTTCCTTCTCATTTTGTATATTATCCCCATTTCGTTTTCAACTTTAACCCACTCTTCACACCACCCTTTAGAAATAATTTTATTATAAGAAGGGGAAAAATCAGCTGCGTCTTCTTTGGATACAGGTCTTTCCTCTGAATTTTGGTTGCAACCTAATTTTGCCAGATCGTCTGCGTTTTCATTTTCATAAATATAAGTGTGACTAGGAACCCAAACTAGTTTAATATGAAAACCTTCATTTTCCATTATAATTATTTGGTCTCTAATTATGATAGTCTCATTTTTGGCGTGAAGTCCCCACTCTGTTAATATTAGGAGAGCACATTGAGAGTCTGATATGATAACACATTTTTTATAGTTTAAATTACTTACAAAAGGTATAGCTTCGTGAATGGCCAACAATTCAGCAGAGCATATTGACAGGTAGTCTAGAACTCTTAAATTAAATGATGTACCATGAGAGTCAAATACCCTCATTCCTATGCTTCCTTGAATTTTGGAAGCATTGGTCTAAATTTTAATGTATTCGGGTATATTTTTGTAAAATTTTTCATTAAATTTTATTTTAATAAATCATCTGTTCTGTTCTTTTTCAGTCCTAAATCAACGTAACTAATTTTACTGTAATGAGTGGTAAGAGAGGTCTTGAAACAAGGAAGTTTGCAATCCGATTCAATTGAGTTTTGGTCTAAGTGCTTGCACCACAGCATTCAATTCTGCCCATAGCGTTCGCCAAAAGTGTTGTGATTTCGTTTTTCGGACAATTAGGCCATTCGTAAAGTTTACTTAGATATTTTGCAGCTAGCCAGAGTCTCCTATATTTCAAAGGCAATTCATTGCCTTCCGCCAAGACTATATTAGTTGAAATGGACTTCATGAGTCCGAGTGCTATTCTAATTGAAGTATATTGAGTTTTATCCAATTTCTCTATTGCAGTTTTTGAATATCTATCCAAAATTATGTTTCAATAATCCAAAAATGGCCTTATTTCTGCCTTATAGAAACTAATAAGTACCGATGGGTGGGCTTCCCACCAGGTCCTGCACAATGATCGCATTACATCAATGCTCTTAGATGATTTTTGGCACATTGCTTCAATATATGCAGGCCAAGTTAGTTTACAATGAATAGTTATTCCTTAATATTTAGTTTGTTCCACCCATGGCATATTGCTATTATCTATTTTTAGTGGAGGTTACTTAGTAATTTTCTTCGTCTTATTGAAATAGCTTTTGATTTTGTTGGTGATGTTTGAAGAATTTTGTCAAAGCACCATTGGTCAAACTCTCGGAGTGCTGACTTCATTTTGATGAATGCGAATCTGAAGATTCGCCTGAGGCAATAATTGCTATGTCTACTGCATACTTCAAGGTTTCAATCCCTTGCAACCTTAATCTATTGATTGAATCAGTAACAAAACAATTGAATAATACAGGACTGAGTGGTGATCCTTGTGCAAGTCCTATATTTGTAACCCTTGGTGACAAAGTTAAGTGAATAATCGCGTCATTGACTGATTTACCTTTTCTTAATCCATACTGAAGCTCATTTGCATTTATATTAGATTCGTCTATTCTCTTGAGTCTGGTTGCTATAATGGATTCAAAAATTTCAATAGGCAGAAGCTCAATGTTATAGGTCTGTAGCTATCACTTAGGTTTGGAGATTTTAGGGGTTTACAGATTGGGAGAATTACTGAATTTTTTAATTTTGGTGGGGTATCTGCTGTTTGAATCTTATGATATTTAAAGGAGTTTTGTTTTGGCTATGACAGGTAGCTGTTTCAACATTTCGTAAGAAATGCCATCTAAACCTGGTGTTGTTTCTCTTTTATTTTATATATTTATACTCATATTCATGTTACTTAGTATTGTCTAGAGGTAATGGATTGAGAATTATATATTGTTTTGGAGGGCAAGGAATTATAGGTGGACATAGTTTTGTTAGGATATCTTGTCCTACTGGGTGATTGAGTTTTTTTCATTTCCTTGCTGTTGTCAGTTTTGAATTTCCTGGTAGCCCATAGCACTTTGCTATCTTTAACGTTTAAAACTATGACATAATTTGAGAAAGCTTCTTTTTCATTTGTTCTTATTTGAGCTCCTGCTTTGGATTGACTTCTTTTCACTTCAATACAGTTATCCATAGAGCAGTTATTCCTATAATATTGATACACCTCTGTTCTTTACTCTGTTACTCTAGATAATTCTTCATTCCACTAATATATTAAGTATTTGGAAGGTTTGTTGTATTTTTTTGTAATTAAATTTTCCGCTGCTTCTAAAACAATATTTTGAAATGATATCAAGTTATTTGGTAAGATTTCAACAATTCTTTCTGATTATTTGATTTTTGCATTTTGTCCAATCAGCCTTATTTGTTTTAAATGGACCAGTATTGTTAGGATGGAGAGGAGGGTTGAAATTTAGAAATTTGATGAAAATTGGGAGATGGTGACTGAATCCAGGCTCCTTTTGGACTATCCACATTAAATTAAGGGCTAGTTCTGGGGAATAAAAGGAAAGGTCTGGAGAACTTCTGTTTCCCCTTGGACTATTTACTCTAGTTGGTGAGCCATCGTTTAACAGTAAAATCATTCAGTGCTATGAATTCTGCCACATTTCTACCACTGGTGTTAATTCTACTTGATCCTCATTGGGGATTTCGAGCATTAAAGTCTCCGCATATGATGAAGGGGTGTGTGAGATATGGTGTTATTTCATTAAGAATATCCAAGGTGAATGGTATGTCCGGTGGGCAATAGAAATTTATTATTTGAATATCTGAAACTTTGATACCTTCTTTCTGGTAAATCTATGTACGGAAATTCTAATATACTTAATATTTTTTTCCATGAGGATGGCATTTCCTTGTCTATCATTTCTTGTTATTTCATATCCTTTGACTTTGAAATTATAGTTTTCTGTGCGTTTCTGATAGGAGGATTATTTTGGATGACTTTTCATCACCTTTGATTTCAGATTGTTAATGTTAATAATATATCCATTGTATCAACTTTTAAGTCAACTGTTTTGTAATATTCAATTGAAATTAAATTTGACATTTAGGGTGGCTTTGAAAAGTCATCAAATGAAAAAATTAAGGACATTTGAACATCCTTATCCGTTTCCTGCATCTCTCCAAGGGGGGATCCTATAATGGATTCCCCACGGAGAGTTACCAGTACTGTGTTGGTCGTTCTCCGCTTCTCAAAAATTTTAAATTTATGATTTCAACCAAACTCTTTGCATATTCTAAATTGTTTGGGTTCACAGTTCATTGAATGATCGATCGGATGATTTTATCATCCTTAGTCATTGTTGTTCATTAAAATTCTAGATGGGACGAAATCCGACTGATAATTAATTAACTGTGCTTGGTGTGCTTCTTTGTCATACCCAAGGTTCGGACTTGTTGAAATTTTTTTCTTATTATGAGGGTCACTCTATAGTGGTATCTAGCAATAGTCTTCTATTGTGGACACTTATTATCTTAGGTTCTAAGGTCTTACTTGTATTAGTTAGTTAGTTTGGGAAATAGTTGAGATGGATCCCGGGGACCTATGTAGTTTTTCTTAATTAAACTGATTTTTCTTTTCCATCTTCTTCTTTTTCTTCATCTTCCTTTTCTCCACTTTCTCCCTCATTATTATGTTGGCCACACACACGGCATCCTTTCTGACTTTTACAGCCACTAGCCGTAGGTCTGTATCTTAGACACCAGTAGCATTGAATTACAGGGGGAAAGTATATTTCTTTTTGTTATTTGCCATGACAGCATTGAAATTGGATAGAGCAGGGGAGCTCAAAATTGAACTGTTGGCGATGTACCTCTATATTTTTAGACTACTTACGATCGACTCTGAGAGGCTGCAAGTATGTGTGATGTGGGTGGTCGTGTATACACGATACACCCTAGCTACTTACCTACCTAGCTAGGGTGCACCGTAGCATATATAGATTTGAATTGTGGAGGCCGTTACTTGATGTAGATCCATGATATAAATAAATAAGATAAAAAACACAAGGTTTAATTTTAATCTACACTTCATTTGAAAAAAATTCGACGACGTTTCGCTGACACAGCAGCTTTATCAAGAATGACAAACAGAATGAAGAGTATGGTATTATAAACAAATCGTAGAACAAGTTGGATGAATAACAGGAAAATCCACACCGAGCCATTGTACAGTTAGTATGAAAGGTAATAAAAACTAATTAAACAAGTTAAGTAGGGGTGAATAATTCACGTCTACCTGCTCATTCAAAAGCTTGTCCGAATGTTTGTATCTATTTTTTCTAATGCTTCTAGGAGATCTAATTTTGAACTTTTTGATTTTATATGTAATATGTCAAAGTTTTTATTGAATGAATGGTTTTCTTTTATTAGGTGGTTTGAATAATTTGAATCAGATTTATTTTTATCGAAGCTACGTTTATGTTCAGATGTTCTTATGCCAAAACTCCTATAGGTCCTACCGATATAAATTTTATCACAAGAACCGCAATTGAGTTAATAGATTCTTGATTTACTTGATTTTTCAACACTAGATTTATTATTTTTAATATGTTTACCTAAGTTATTAGAAGTTTTGAAAGTTATATTAAGATTTTGTTTGACGAGAAAGGATTTAATATTTGTACTTGCAGAACCGCAGAATGTTAAACTGTTGAATATTTTATAGTCTTTATGAATAGGATATACTTCATTTATTGCTTTCTGATACAGTTTCTTACGAATGATTAGATCTATCATATCCGGATTATATGAATTATTAATGGCTATCTGTTTGATGATGTTTAACTCTTTATTATAATTTTCTACTGATAAAGGTAAATTGAGTAACCGATGTACCATGCTGTTTAAAGCTGCAACTTTGTGTTGAATTGGATGTAATGAGTAGTTATGTATAATTGTATCAGTATGTGTTGGTTTACGAAAGACCGAAAAACATGATTATTATTTTGTTTAGTGATTTTCAAGTCCAAAAATTAATGGAATCGTTCTGTTCAATTTCTATCGTGAATTTAATGTTCAAATAGATGGAATTAATGAAATTAAGAAATAAGTCTAATTGACGAGTAGTTCCAACGAAACATACTAAGATGTCGTCAACATATCTATACCAATAAAGAAATTTGGAAACATTTAATAAAAAGAAAACCATTCATTCAATAAAACTGACATATTACATATAAAATCAAAAAGTTCAAAATTAGATCTCCCAGAAGCATTAGAAATAAATAGATACAAACATTCGGACAAGCTTTTGAATGAGCAGGTAGACGTGAATTATTCACCCCTACTTAACTTGTTTAATTAGTTTTTATTACCTTTCATACTAACTGTACAATGGCTCGGTGTGGATTTTTCTGTTATTCATCCAACTTGTTCTACGATTTGTTTATAATACCATACTCTTCATTCTGTTTGTCATTCTTGATAAAGCTGCTGTGTCAGCGAAACGTCGTCGAATTTTTTTCAAATGAAGTGTAGATTAAAGTTAAACCTTGTGTTTTTATCTTGCATATATAGATATTAATTTCCGCATAATATACATTATTTTAGTCAAGATTTGGGTTAGCTTTAGTTAGGTTCTTCTCTATAATATCAATGAAAAAACTCATAGTTATTCAAAATTGCGAGTTTATTGGTTGTTACAAAACAAAAGAGTTACATATGGTTTTAAACTTAAATAAGGAGTGACTTTGGATGTTGAAGCGTGGCACTGCATGTCCTCAGAATACTTTTCATAAGATGGTACATAACCACTGAGTGCTAATCGCAAGCATGATGACATACGATCGTCAGTTAGTCGATTGCGATATTTTGACTTAATTATCTTCATTTCATAAAATGCAGACTCGCACAAGTAAGTTGACCCAAACATTGCCGCCAGTTGAAGGGCGATTTGCCTTAAATTCAGATATGTATCTTCAGATACAGAACACCAGAAATTTGTATCAGATGTATATCTGATATAATCTGCGCCAACTCATTTTCAACAGAACATGAGTTCATATTAAACTGACTTGCTATTTCAGTAGCTAATTCCTCAATGTTTTTACATGAAGAAGGATAACTCATAAATGATGCTATATTTGCCAATTTGCTGCAACCATAAAAACGCATTTCGAATTGTCTCAAAATGTTTGATAATTCAGCCTCATACGTATCATAGGGCAACTGAGGAATCCTTGCTTTCAAAGACGGAAAATGTTTCAGATCCTTTCTTTTCAGTTTATCTATCATAAGTTGCAATTTACATTGTAATGTCAGTCAAAAATGCCAAATCAGTCAGCCATTTTTCGTATTTCAACATCAGAGTGTCATCACCTCTTTCGTCTAGAAAAGCTGTTATTTCGGGAAATAATTCTTGAAACCTTTCTAGGAATTTGCCGCGACTAAACCACCTGACGTCCGTGTGAAGAACTAAATCAGTGTATCCAGCTGACTCCTCATCTTCCAACTGCAACTCAAAGAGCCGCCGTTGCAAGCTACGTGCACGGATGGAATTGACAATTTTTGTTGCAATGCTAATAATTTCCCCCGTGTTTAAAACTTTTGAACACAAAACTTGTTGATGTATAATGCAATGGAATAAAAAAAATTTACGGAAATCTTCATCAGCTCGACACAATACCACAAAATCGTTTTTGTTTCCAGTCATTGCTGGTGCTCCATCAGTTGTAATGCACACTAATTTATATATTGGTAGCTTGTAGTTTTTTACATATTTATCTTCGCTACGGGTCTTCCACTTCAGAGAAATGATTGTCAAAAATTCTTCTTTAGCCAACATGTCATTGAATACCATCCGAATAAAAATACACAGCTAGGCAGTGTCTGTCATATCAGTGGATTCGTCGAACTTTAAAGAAAAGTATGTACATTTCATGATATTATGTATTAGTTTATCTGCCATGTCCTGACTCATTATTTCTCTTTTATTTTTAAAATCTCCAAATAAAGTCTCACCCACTTCAATAAATGCTTCCTTCACAACTGATCCATTTTCGAATGGTTTCTTGTGTTTCGCCAATATATGAGATATTTTAAATAACGCACTCGTAGTAGCTTTTGATTGTTAGGCTTCTCTTGTGAACATGGTGTGTTCTTCTTCAAACAAGATATCAAATCACGCACTTTTCGTTTACTTAATTCACTCTGTGGCGAAAAATCCTTTCATAGTTTTCCTGAACCGTTTTACGATGCCTCTCTAAGTTACCACGCTTAGGTAATGCAACTGACACACGACAAATAAGACAAATGCACTTATCACCATTATCACCACACAAAAGAAAAATTCTTCCTCCCAATCGTAATTAAAATGATACGTTTTAGATTTCTTCGCTGCACTCATTTTGTACTATTTAATAACAAACTTTGTATCGACGTAGTATTGCCTTCAAGTTACAATTCAAAATGACCCCAATTCCTGCAGGCGCAACATTTATATCATTTATTTATTTTCTTTGACAAGTACCGCGCGTTCCTTTGATATAGCCGCCTTTTGCCGCTAGCAGAGTGTTATTTCATTACATTATAAATTTTTGTAGTTTAGTTACCTACTTATTAAAAATTTTCTTCTTCTCGAGATCTACTCACCAAGCACTTGCGATCGACCGTTTGAGCACCACTGTTGTAGAGGAAATAATGATCCTTATCAACTCAAATATTTAAGAGATATCTTAAGTATTATTTGAAAATTATGAATAGTGAGTAAAGAATAACTTCATGAATAGCCACTTTTTATTAAAAAATATTTACAGCTTATATTAATACACTTACGTCAAAATTATCTGAGTTTGATAAAAACAATTTAGACATTTATGTTGGATTTTGTATACAGCCATGATTCATGTGATTATGGATTTTCTTCATAATTCGTATGTCGATAAAGAACGTAGTGCTGTACAATGAAAAATACATCAAATAACACTGAGAACAATCCTAATCCAAACTTGGTGACATCTCCAAATATCGAGATCCAATCGTCTGTAAGCAAATAATAAAATTAGAAGAAGTTAATCTTGAGAAAATCATCTTACCATAATTATAAGCATTCAGAATCATCTGTAACATACTTAAGGTACCACCTGTGAAATCAAGAAAAATGTTTCCGATGCTCCAACCAATTGTACTCTTTCTTTTGTAATTCATGTAGGCCTGAAAAAGAGCATACATTGACTTGCAAGACAATTTATATTTAAAGATCATCCAAATAATATTTGAAGTCACTATTTTACTACTTAACATAAAAATTTCGTTCTTTCATTCGATAATAGTGGCTAGCTCAAACTACCTTCTATGGGGATATTTTCTAATGGGAAACTAAAATGCTGATAGGGTTCTTGCCACGTTTAATGATAGATAAAACTAACAATTCCTTCTATTTAGCTTTCCTAAAATTATAGCCTTCATCCCATAGGGCGTTGAACTTTTTCACACAGTTTTTGAGCATCTTTAGTATTCCAACGTTAGATTTGCAATATAATAACGTTAGATCTACCTATATTATGTATACATGAGCTTTTCTTAGCTCGTATTGAGAAACAGACAATCATTCTGATGAATTTTGGTCATTGTTGATTAGAGTATGATCTCCAATGTTTCCGAATTCCCGTTCAAATCAGGGTAGAAAGTATCTGAACATACAGTTCAATTTTCTACATTTTCTAATAGGCAGGAGATACGCATATAAATATCGGTAGTTTAGTTTTAAGGTTACAAATATTAGTCTATAACTACAGAATTAGAATAAATTTCACTAACCTGAGGCACATATTTGATTAAAGTGATGGTCAGCTTCACATAAGAACAATAGTATAGAAGATCCAACCATTGAATCACCTTTGTGAAGGTGAGTATTGTACTTCCAATAAGGAAAACAGCGAAGACTACAATTATTCCTCTTGCTGTAATGCTCACTCTCTGTTCATCACGTTGGTATATAAAACATTGACCTATAGTAACTAAAGTTACTAGAACAGCATGGACTGCGAAAAAAATATCATTCAATTGTACAGGGTTCAAACCTCTGGGATATCTGTTGAAATATTCATCCTACAAAAATAAAATGTTCATGAAAAAAACTGAAAAAACATCCAGTATAGCGTACCTAAATTTAATATTTCATATAATTGGGACCATAACACATCTGCGAATGAGTTTGCAGAATTACTGTTAAATAGTGCCACTATTAAAAAATCTATGATTTTTACAGAGTAGGTTGAAATACTCAAGTGATTTCACGAAAAAAATCTACTTCAGAAACTAACGATACTTCAATTATTTTAGGAACATTGGCCAAATTTCTAAGAGACAGTGTTACTACACACGGTCATGGAGAGCTTGTATTTACATATCTGAGGTACCTTTACTGTTAATTCTTCAACACTGAATAGATTGACAACATTTTTTTGGTTATTCATAATCGGTATTTCAGCTTTTATTTGAAATGTATCTATCACCCTTTGAAGGTACAGTTTATCAACATCTCTTTACGATGTCATCATATAAGAATATATTCTATTTGTTGGTGATTCCAATTGCCCATATATTATGGCCAGTAGAACCTTCTTCAATACCCCCCACCGGCTGCGGTTTTGGCCTTCAAGCGGAGACGGAATTGGATTCTAATATTCGCCAATTTGTTGATAAACCCACTCGATATTGCGTATGTAATACGCCATCTTGCTGGACCTTGTCTTTGCAGATGACAGTGATCTTATATGGCCAGTCGAATATTTGCCTCCAATTGGCTTATCCGACCACTTTATTTTGGGATCGATCTTTCAAGGCTGGCAAAATTTTTTGTAGGTGGTAGAGTCGATCGATGAGGACGTGGCGTCCCTGATATCGGCATGTTCTACCACAAGAGAGATTTCAATACAATGATCCAATAAAACCTTGGGTGAAACTCCACTTCAACGACATGAAAAGGCGTTATGGTATCCGTACCTCGAAAGTTAAAGTCCTGAGGATTATGCTGATCATTGTTCCGTTTTTAGTATGCTAATTGGCTCGATCAATAAGTCCAAAAAAGGATTTGTTAATGCGTTTGCTCGATCAAAAAACGGACAGAAATTCTTTAAGTGTATAATACCTACTACATCTATAGAGGTGGGAACTCAAGTCCGCATTTATTGCGACACTTTTACCAAATACTCACTCGAGACTGCCGTGAAATTATTGGAATCATTTGCTTCTGCCTTTACATCCAAACCTCTTGGCTCGGTATCTACCATTTCTTCTCCTCCTGAACTATTCACAGGAACTGATCGTCACTTTATCAGAGCCTTTATCGCTGCGTTTCTGAATCTTTTCGTTCTCACACTATCCCCGATTCTGGGGAAATTGCGTCAGTCACGCCTTATTCAAGAAGATGATAATTATCGTCCTATTATCCTTTCGTTTGTGAGCGAATAGTTCTGAGTACAGGATGTACAAGTTCTTAGCTACTTGTTCATCTTAAATTCAAACGCTAATGATGGAAAATTCTATGGCGGACCAATTTTCATCACCGTGAAGTAAACTGATTGGACGGATAGAAACCGTGAAAACAACAACAAAACAAATAAACAAACAAATGAAAGAAATAGAGATTTTGTCTTCCGTAGTTAACATAACATCAATCTATGAAGAAATTGTTGTTCATTCCTTATATAGAAAAAAAAATCTGCTGCTAGTTGCAAATTTGGCAACTATAATGAATAAATCTTGCATTAATAGAAATTGAAGAATGAGAATACTTACTTTTATTTCATCAATGCAATAGAGTCCGATGTTGAATATTGAATAGAGAGAAAATCCAATGAGATTTAAAGCCAAAAATCGAAATTTAGACCTACAACACTTCAAATCATCCATTGTAATCAGTGCTTATATCTATAAAGCGTATTTCATGATTAAAGAAAGAAAGTTGTGTAATTTAATCTCAATCTTTTACTTATGAGTTCTTTGCATATACCGGGTGAGTCAATAAGGTTAGGAACTTCTATATCTCGGAAACTATTGGAGATAGAAGCGAAATTTTTTCTGTTTATTGCATGTGTGCATTCCTTAAAATTATTTTCGTACATACAAAATGTTCCATTGTTGCTCTAGGACAAACATAGATTTTTTTAAATGGCACGTCCTGTATTTTTTATCATATTCTGATTACAATTTGGATGCTCTCTTCAACGATATCTGTTTTGTGCCCAAACAACTATCGGTAGATTTTAAATTTATTAAAATATCGATAATTTCGGGAATTTGGAATTTTTTTCAAAAGTTCTCAAATGCCTCATTTCGCATAATTCACGCACGATATTTTTTTTCTTGAGGTAGAAGTGTTGTACTTTATTATCAAATGAATTTTATACCGAGTTTTCCTAGTAACCGGGTGAAAATGAGATTTTTCAAACATGAAAAACTTTTTTTTTTCAAATATAACACCCTGTATCTTTTTCATGTGCATGTTCCTACTCGAATGAGCTTTACAACGATACCTTTTTTTCAAAAATCCGATGGAGATATCCCAGAAAATTTCGAAATTAGTGTGAGGTTTAGGTATTTGTTGCAATAAACATGTTGTTGATAAAATTCAGACATTGAAATATCCAAATTTCAACACAAAATTAGATTCTTTGATTCAATGAAACTTAAACATCAAAACTCTCAAGGTATATCGAAATTTCCTCACAAGAAAAGATTCTTTTGCGATATTATCATTTGTGCTCAGAGCTAAGTCTTCACTTAATTGAAATTATTCAGTTCGAAATTATCTCAATAAATATTCAAAAAGTCAAAATATCAAAAAGATCGAGAATTTGGAAGGTTTTTCAGAACTTCTCACAATCTATATTCCGTATAATTTGAGTGTGACAATAATTATTCTCTGAAGAAAATATGTTCCTCATCATCGAAGTAAGAGATCAACTGTTTTTTCATACCCAGTGTTCTTGGTGATTCAACGAAAATAGAATTTTTCGAGATAAAAGGACTTTTTTCTAAATGTAACACCCTGTTCTTTTCACAGAACTTTATTACTTTCACAATTGCCCAAAATATTCCGGAATTATCATTAAGAAACGAAATTGAACTGCTTGTCGTGAATAAAACATCCACTGAAAAAAAATGCGAATCAAAAACACCAATTTAATTCTATTTCAATAATTTTTCAAATGAAATTAAATGTTCGAAATGTCCCCCATTTTGACGAATACATTCTCGAACACGATTGTTAAATGATTCGGTCACTCTCTGGAGAACATTCGGCGTTATACTACTAAATGCTTCTGTAATTCTCTCCATCATATTTTCCCTGGTTGTTGGAGGGGCTCGATATACGCTCTCTTCAACATACCCCAACAAAAAAAAATCCAATTTTTTAAGTCCGGAGACCTAGGAGGCCATCCTACAGGACCTCCACGGCCTATCCAATTGCCCCCAAACCTATCATTTGAAAAATCGCGGACATTGCCGCAGTAGTGTGCTGGTGCCCCATCGTGTTGGAACCACATATTGTTTTTTATGTTTTGGGGAACATTAATAAGCAAAGGCTCCAGATCATGCTGCGAAAAATTTAAATAAAGTTCGCCGTCAAAATGTTCTCGGAAAAAAAGGGTACGATCACATAATCATCAATTTTACCACCCCAGACATTCAGAGACCAACGATGTTGGTAGTCAATAGTTCTCATGAAATGAGGATTTTGAGTATCATAATAATGGAAATTATGCCGGTTCACCAATCCATTCTTATGAAAGGTGGCCTCATCAGAGAAAAGTACCCCACCGAAAAAATTCGGTTGGTCTGCTATTTTATTTTATTTATTTAGACCATCTACAAAAATCCAATCTCCGCCCGAAGTCCAGGGGCTCCAAC
The DNA here is from genome assembly GCA_013387265.2 of Cryptolaemus montrouzieri. Lineage (NCBI taxonomy): Eukaryota > Metazoa > Arthropoda > Insecta > Coleoptera > Coccinellidae > Cryptolaemus > Cryptolaemus montrouzieri. The sequence goes on along the minus strand of JABFTP020000021.1, from coordinate 92,890,213 downwards.
TGTTGGTGGAGTTGAAGATGAAAAGGATGGAACTTTGTTTCCTCAAAATTTTTGATACAGATGTTTGACTAATGCCCAAGTCTCGACTAACATCTTTTGCACAAACATGATGATTCTCTACTGCGCTCAAAACAACCTGCATGCTATTCTCTTCAGTGAGTACACGCTTAGCTCTCTCATTCTTCTCGTATCCAACTTGTCCAGTTCTTTCGAACCTTTCCTTCAGCCTCTCTAATGCCTCTTTCCTAGGATGTCTACTGTTTGGCTAACGTTGGGAATAAATATGTGACGCCAACAAACAATTCCTCTCACCTTCTCTCAAACAATAAATCATATTAATTAATTCTTCTTGGGTAAAATTCATTGTTGCAATAATATTATGTATTTCTCACTTAGACTCACTCATATGACGTTGGAATTATCCAATTCGAAACTGTCAGATGTTGAGGCATTGTGAGTAAACCATAGAAAAAAGTCTTCTATGGGCACAGGTGGTTCAAACCACAGACTATCGAACAATATTTTCTATCTTCATGTGGTATGCCCATAGAAGTCATACTTATCTCTATGGTTTAATCACAAGTTAGATATGAGAAGAATGAAAGAGCTAAGCGTGAAGAGAATAGCATGCAGGTTGTTTTGAGAGCAGTAGACTTTTGAACATCTATTGAAGATTTCGAACTGAGTAATTTCGATTAAGTGAAGACTTAGCTCTGAACACAACTGATAAAATCGCAAATAAACCCTTCTTGTGAAGAAATTTCGATACACCTTGAGAATTTTGATGTTGAAGTTCCATTGAACATCAAAGAATCTAATTTTGTGTTGAAATTTGCATATTTCACTGTCTGAATTTTATCAACAGCATGTTTATTGCAAGAAATATCTAAACCTCACATTAATTTCGAAATTTTCTGGGAAATCTCCATCCGATTTCTGAAATAAAGGTATCATTGTAAAGCTTATTCGATTGGGAACAAAACACGTGAAAAAGATACAGGTGTTACATTTGAAAAAAAAAAGTTTTTCATGTATGAAAAATTTCATTTTCGCCGGGTTACAAGGAATACTCGGTATAAAAAAAATTTTCTTTCTTCATTTGATAATAAGGTTAGATTTCACTTTTACCTCAAGAAAAAAAAATATCGTGCGTGAATTATGTGAAATGGGGCATTCGAGAACTTTTGAAAAAAATTACAAATTCCCGAAATTATCCATATTTCAATTAATTTAAAATCGACCGATAGTTGTTTGGGTACAAAACAGATATCGTTGAAGAGAGCATCCAAATTGTAATCAGAATATGATAAAAAATACAGGGAGTGCCATTAAAAAAAATCCATGTTTGTCCCTGGAGCAAAAATGGAACATGCTGTATGTACGAAAATAATTTTAGGAAATGCACACATACTTATGAAACAATAATCAGAAAAAATTTCGCTTCTATCTCAAATAGTTTCCGAGATATAGAAGTTCCTCGCCTTATCGACTCACCTGGTATAGTATATAATTGATAAATGGAATGAATTTCATAATGAATAGAGGTGTGTTCGGAAAAACGCTGGAACTTTTTTTCAACTATAATTTTTTATACAAGAGGTTCCACTAATAGTTGCCAACACGAAGTTTTATTATTTTAAACGCAACATAAACGATATATCATTCAATTCTTAGAGTCTACAGAATATTCTAGACGTACAATGCTCTATATATCAACTATCTAACAGTTTCGGAATTATTTGCCGATTTATAGTGCAAAAATTAACATTAAAGAAATAAAATGATTAGATTTGGAACAACACACTCAAACATTAATAATAGGTCTTGATAATGAGGAACGAAGCAAAAACCATTCCAGCACATCTTTTCATTGATATTAAATGAAACAATACTCTATCAGTTTTCTTAACTTTTGCTCGAACCGCTTAGCGTTATGGAAATGTAGGCAGATGAATTAAACAGAAGTTCATGCAAACCAAATGTTGAGGTTTGAAGTAAATATACACAGTTTTAGTCGACAAACAGCATTATTTTCGATGTTAGCCATTTAAGGATTTTCCGATAGAAAAACATTACTGAGAAGAAAATATGGCAATGTTAGATAATAATGGTAACCAATTAGAACAAGTTTTGATTAGGATTAATGCACCTTAATACTTAACAGTATGCAAATTGTCAAAACTGCTGCTATTATCTAACGGAAATCCAAACTGGATGAGAAAATAACAAACGCAGTATCCTGAAAAGGTCATAACAAGGTTAGTCCCCTTTACTCATGGCAACTGAATCTCGATGATTATTCAACACTCCCCCAGAATGATGTGATCAAACAATTTCAATTCTCTTAAGTTAATTTTTTCAATAAATCTGATTACATACACAAAATATTTCCGAATCAGTTGAAAGTAGGCTTAGAACGATCACCAATTTTTTTGCTCTGAATTGGCTTAAAAGGTCCTGAGCATTCAGCTTCTAAGTTATACGTGATTTCATGCCAAAACTCTCAAGATAAACGCTATTTCGTATGGATAACTGTGAAAACGAAGTGAGCATATTCCATTATTTCTATAGAACTCTGGTTTATCGGCTTGTTTGATTATTGTCAAGTGATGAATAAAAAATAATTCCATACTTTTGAAAATTCTGTTATTTAAGACAATACTTAAACCAGTTGCCTTACAATAAAGGCAAGAACTATTCTCACCTTTTTCTTCTATAGTTGATATATACTTGTGGATAAAAGGATATGGACCATGCAGCAAAATATATCCATCCAATTATTAGTGACAATGTATCCAAGAATGGCACGTTATCTATTGTTACTCGAAAATAAACATCGTCTAAACTGAAAAAAATAGGGTTAGTCAATTTACCGATGTCATTCGAATGACGTCATATTACCAAACAACTTGTGAAGGCTTACAGGCTACTTTGTATAGGCAGCACAACGAACAGAACTATTCTATATATGCAATACAGTGCGCCATAAAAGGTTCATTTATACATCGACGATTCACAAGTGAGAATCAGATATAATTGAATCAATAATAAAAACAAGTACTGTGTTTTAAGAATTTTACTTAATATGTAATTAAGTAAAATTCCTTAAAACACAGTACTTGTTTTTATTATTGATAGTGGAATTTTACCAAGTAAAAGCCTCCCAAATTCAAATATAATTGAATCGATGAATTTTCAGTAATTCATTCATAAAATTAAAATTAATCCTAATAACTAATAAATAGTAATCCCTATATGACTTATGCTTAGGTTTTCGGCATTGGTATCACAACCATGTTTGACATTTTCATTATTGTCTTTCAATTTTTAAAGTACGTTCTACGAAGTGTTTCTTGAGTTGATTGAAGAGATGTAAGTCGCAGAATTCAAATCATAGTCCAGTCATTTTAGTCACAAAAAGGTAATAATCTCTGAATTTCAGATAATCAGACGTAGACTCGGATAAACCTTTATTTTGACACCCTGAAACTCGTCTCAAAATCTACCGATAGTGGATGCGACTATGATGTCAAAATTATCGTTTCTTGCTTGGTTTTTGCAAATATCTTGGTTCCTCTGTGATTTTCGCTATTTGTATTAAATATAAATATTGTAGACGATTAAATTTTCTACAACTTTTAATTCCAAAATTTTTTTGTACGTCGAACTATTTCTGAGATAGGGGGCAATGAACGCGCAGTGAATAATTCAATTTCAACCAGTAGATAAAAATATGTCGTTTAAAGTTCAAAAATTGTCGATAAATATATGATTATATGTAATTTCCATTTATTGCTAACTTTTATGGTGAATTTTATTCAATCAATTTTCTCATCAATTGAATGTCTTCTTATTCAAAAACACTAATATTACCTATGCGGGTATTTGAGAAATTACTGGAGGAAATTATTGTTGAACCAGCTATCGAAGAATCCAAATCCAATAATAACCCCAGTTATTATAGGAGAAGATATAGATTTACTTGGCATTTTAACTGTGCGTACACTATTTCATGATCAACAAGAATTTTTTTTTAAAACAGGAAGTGCAAAAACAGAAATTTACTTTTCAAAAAGTTTTTATATAAATCCTCGTTCTGAAAACAACCTTTGTCCTTGCACGCATCCAAGTGGATGTTACACGACTTTTGCGTTCTTTGAAAAAAAAGGAAAAATTCTTTTTCAAGCACATTTGAGAAGCTGTCAAATTTGCATCAACTGGCTGTAGAATTTGAAGAAGAAAACTGTCAATTCAAAAATTATTTGAGAACAGTCAGTTCTGAATACAATGATTGACATTGATCAGGATTAGTTAGTCAAGATTTGTCAAACAAATTTTCCCCAATTTCAATGATTTGAAATTGGCATTACCTTTCGATTCCAAGCACACATCCAAAAAGCGTCACAGTGGATGGTGATTACGACTATAACAAAAAACACAGAAACTGCTTGATATCAACTGAAACAAATCGGAAATGAAAAGTACGGATACTCTTCAACTATTTCATGATACCAATTACCAACAACCAATTATTTATCTTTTCTTTCTTTTCATCACATTCCACAAAAACGATATCTGCTAAATCTTCTCATATTCGCCAAACTTTTTCTTTGATGGATTTAAAATTTGTATTGGATCTTTGAGGTGTTTTTTAAAAAATTCGAATATCCAAATCATGTGCAATCGGACAGTTCAGATTTTCAATGAATTAATTATCAAGGTTCACAGTTCTTAATATTTCTATTATGAGTAGGTTTTATATCTAAGTCCGAAGTGCGGTATATTTGAATTTGGCACGAGTTTCGGAACACGGAACAAGTCCAAATAAATTCTTATCTCCGAGTATAGAGTAGAGTAAATGATATGAATCTCTTTTAATTTCAAATTACTAGATTCTAAAATATACATACTCTTTTCTATTGGTATTATTGGCATAAACATCAGAGTGACCAGCTGCCTTGGCCTTAACATTTATAGTTACATTTTCATTAGGATCCTTCACTTGAATAACTTTAGGGTTGACATCAACCAGATCATCATGTTGAATTATAAATGTTATATCCTCGGTGGCATGGTAGTTACTGAAAGAAGAAAATATGAAATAGATAAGTGGTGTTGAAAAGGAGAAACAAATAAGTAATGGAATATTTTTTAGATAAATATTGGAACATCGCATATCGCAGAAACCAAATGTGAATACACGTTGTTAAGATTTACCGACTATTGTTGTAAAGCAATTGTAGGTACTGAATAAAAGTGAAATATATATTTAATATTTATTATTATTGCCGTATATGAATTTTATCGTTACATTAGTTACTGTGACTGACAGAAGCAGCAATTTGCTGGAAAATTACTGTGTATAATAAATTTTAATTATATGAATTGATGATAAGGTTAAAAATTAATATTTTGTATGGTACGCTTTTCTCTAAATTGAATGCGCGATAAGTTATTGAATATTTTGTATTTATTATTGATTTGCATTTTGTTTTACGATATCTAGAGTAAAAGGCGTATTTCCCAGTTTAATATCGTAGGTGGATATCCAAATCAGACTGGGAGAAACTATTCGAAGTAATAAAGAAATGAATTCGTTCCTAATGGAAGTACAACTGATGCCATTTCACCTCATTTAAACAATGTCGTATTCAAACGAATTGGGCGTTCGATGAGGATCTGTGGCTCTTCTAAAGTCGTTGGCATGTTTATATAGACCACTGATTTAATCTGATATCTAACTCCAAATAAAGAATCCAAATAACTCGTTCTCCGAACTTGGCTTTCAATAATTCGATTGTGTTGTCCGGTTGAAACCACATATGGTCTACAGAATGTGACTGTAGCGATATTCGGGAGATGTTCTTCACTTCGAGCATTACCTTGTAGCACAGGCTCTGGAATATTACGCAATACATAAGTTGTTTTGAATTTTTGTACCGAACATTCAATAGTCCCTTTCGTTGAACATCCGAGAATTGAGATGAGTGCGCGCAACTGTTTCGTGATAGATCCTTAATTTTGATAAGAAAGTTGAATAATTTGCAAAAGGTTGTTAAAGTGTGTTTCTCTCCATGCTGAAATGGCATAGACTGACGTTTCAAAATGGCGAATGGCGAAGTGTTAAAAATACAGTATGTGTCCCCATTAGAAAATCCATTCCAAATAATCTATAATTGAAGTAATTTTACACTTTCTGTATAAAATAAACTCTTAAAAAAATGTGATAGGTATATACAGGTCTTCCCCAAGCTTTGGTTATAGAGGAATCACATTGGTCAATTCAGCCTGCAAAATTATGTCAAATATCCTACTGGATAGACTGACCCCCTTTGTGGATAACTCTATAGGTGATTATCAGGCCGGGTTCAGAAAAAGTAGATCCACAATAGACCAACTATTTTCACTAAGGCTAATTCTTGCAAAGGGTGGAAATACAATGGAACCATACAAAATCTCTTTATGGATTTCTGGCAGGCATACGACAGCACAAACATGGAACGCAATGTCGTAGCTCTCTATACCGAAAAAGCTCATTAATATGACAGAACTTTGTATCGACGGAACCAAAGCAAAAGTTCGAAAGGGAAGTACGACCTCTGAAGATTTCAGAATCAAAGATGGTCCCAAGCAAGGCGATGCACTGTCCCCTTTACTATTCAATATAGTCCTGGAAAAAGTTGTACGAGCAGCACTAATAAAAACAGAGTTCCTCACAGCTACGGGTTTCAAAGTGTTGCCTGCGTATGCAGATGATATAGATCTCGTTGGAAATACAGTCGCCACTATCAAAGGCATCTTCAATAGACTAGAACCAGAAACAAGAAAGTGTTCTTGAGAATCAACGAGGAGAAGACAAAGTACATGTGCCTCAACAGACATGGACGTAGAGATAGGCTAGGACAAAATATAACGATCGAACTTTATAATTTCGAAAGAGTAGAACAATTCAAATACCTTGGAGCTACAATAACAGCAGATAACGTCATGACTGAAGAGATAAAAGGTAGAATACAATCGGCTAACTGATGCATGTATGCTCTGGAGAAGCTTCTGAGATCCAAAGGTCTATCTAGAATGTCGAAGCTAAAAGTTTATACATCGATAATAAGACCTATTGTCACGTACGGGTGTGAAACCTGGATACTAACCAAAGACAATGAGAAAAAGCTTAGACGGTTCGAGCGTAAGATCCTACAGAAAATCTACGCCCCCCACGACTCCACTACAGATCAATACCGTACAAGAACCAATGCGGAACTAAAAGAGCTATATATGTACTCCTGTCCATTGAACACTTCAGGCATCGAAAGAATTTCCCAGCTTATTTGACGACAGTTGGATAGGAAGACTGGCTCCATGAAGTTGGTTTGCAAGGTCTCCTGACCTTACCAATTTAGATTTTCAACTATGATGTTCCTTTGACAGCATCGATCCCAATCAAGTGCAAAAAGCAGCTATTAAAGAAGTGTGCTTGAGGATTGAGAAATATTCAGAAAACACTAGTGGACGATTTGAATATTTCATTTGATTTCATTTTTATTACGTTTCTAAGGTTTACGATTTTTAACAGAAAAACCATACACCAACAAAATTAGTATTATTGCTATTTTTAAATAGTTTCCAAACATCAAAATGAAGAAGTTTACAGAACCTTACATGGAACATTGAAACGGATATGGGAATTAAATCCATTCCTCTACCTTCCACGGTTGATTTAATTTCCGAAGGATCTACAGGTTTTTGATAAAATCACCAATAAAATGAAAATAAGCCATTTTAGGTATGGAGAACCCCAATATCAATCAATACTTAGTAATTGATACTTATTTGAGGTACGGCTCCAATAAAGTATAAAGAAATAAGTACTCTTATCTGAAATAATACTTTTTCGACAATTCAGTTTTATTGACCGCACAAGTGATTTTTCAGCACTCTGTATATAAAATAGCATCAGAAGGTACGACGCCCTCAGGATTTAACGTTGTCGTTAAACTACAAGAAGAAGATAACACTTTAATTCCGAAAATTTGGTAAAAGAACCGTAGTTTAATGAAGATTCTTTGGAGATAGGACAAATCTGAACAAGAGATACTTGAAAAGGAAAGACCTTCAATAAAAAAATTAAAGAGTACACCATGACATTTGATCTAGCAAAGTTGTAGTTCCGGTATAACTGGAAGTGGTACCGCTCAGAAAATAATTGCAAAGTGTAGATTAGTATCCATTCACTGTAATCCCATAATCAATAATACTTTCAATAAGCTTCTTGCACGGACAGCCTGTATATTATCCAGAAAAATCAGAGATAGTACTAGCGCGAACACCCTCATCAGAACGGAGATATACGCATCAGTCATTAGTAGAAATCCAACAACGTTTCGAAATTTCAATTTATTCAACATTTTGAAAATATTTCTTTCATAAGTGTTTCGATCTTCTTACCTTATTTCTAGCGTTATTGCTTTCGTGTCTCCTACAGTCAATTGTACATCATGGGTGGAGATTTTCACATCACATAGGCTATTGGTTATACCTGGTAAGAGTTCAGTTATATATGTTTCAATGTTAACCAAACTGAAAAATTTTCCTCAACTTACATGTAATCCATAACAATAAGAGAGATTCGTAGTTGCGAATTTTCATCTTGATCTGAAACAAAATGATGAAATGATACTATATCTTGTATATTTTATTGAGACATTCAGATGGAGATTCAAGTTCAGATGAGATAAGAATTCAATTGTTTTAGTTAGAGTAGAATAGTTTGATAAAATATCTCATTTAATATTATTCCTATGTGGGTTTTCTGCTAAGGTAGGTAATGATTGCCATACTTCAATTGTTTTGCTAGGGCTTCGTGAATATACGGCAAAACGGTAAGATATTGATTTTCTTTTCGCTTGTTACAGTCTCAAGTTTCATATTACAATTGAGTTCTAAATATTTTGGGATAGCAATTTTCTTTATTTTGTTTTCTTCTAATGTTCTCTCTTGAGTCAGGGTAAGCTTCTCAATACTCTTATTATTACTTGGATAGTTTTTGAATATTATACCAATTAAGATTAGGATCTGGTAGTTCCGAAGTCAAAATCGTTTTATTGGCGTAAGCATCTATAGATCCGCATGAATTTGTAGGAAGAAGATCCATAGTAATTGGATTGCCGACACAGATCCAGTTTTCGTTATCGTCGTTATTTCGTAGTATGTGTGAGTATTGGAAAAGTGGGCCGTGGTAAATTCGGTCCCGGTTGGTAGCGACCAGAAAGGTTCATGTCGCAACCATCGACATGTAAATTTCTTCCCGAGCTTCTCAGGTACCTGAATTAATCATCTTCTTCAGAAGAAAATAATGCATTTCCAATGAACTTGTATTCAAGCCCTCCTACATTAAACTATTCCAAGTAATTATAAAATCGGTTCTTCTTCCCATGAATTTGACTGGAAATGTTTCCTTAGAGAAAGCATTGCGTCAGCGTGGGACGTATAACGTCGACGCGCTCTCGAGACTGCTGCGAATTTCATATCCTTCATGTACTGAATTATCTATTGTAGGACATCTTTGAATTGTATCTCCGTTAATATAAGAGATAAAGAAATGCCATTTTCGCAATACAATACTAATTCTTTGATACACTAAATGTTCTGGAAAAAAAATTCTCATGCCCCTCTTTGTTTTTAAGATGATTTTGAAAATTCTTCTAATCCATAGATCTCATATGAAAACATATAAAAGTCCATTTATATTTATACTGGCCGTATCAAAATAGAACAAGATTATTTCATATTATAAAAAATGACTCGGCAATTTAGTTTATTTTGTTTCCTTTCCGATGCAAAAAGTATAGATGAAATCATCAGATAACGGTTAGATTCTAACCTCACTTTTTCGCAGAGTAAAACAGAAAATTTTCATAAATTTCAATCATAGACTCTATTGAATATTTAGTAAGTAGTGATTATGAATAGAGATCAGGACAGCGTTATGGAGATTGTAGAGAACGACAAAAATTTCAAGTTTGACTCTATAATTCAACAAGCCGGTGCTCTGGAGCTGTTTCTTTTTTTACACTTCTTTCATAAGAGGAATTGCGTTACTTCTATTAACACTCAAGCATTCTAGAACTTTATAACAAGTAGTGGTTATATTCTTGCCAATTTTCGAAGCTGAGCAATGCTTTTGATTGCTGAGCAACTGTGAATTTTGGGAATGCTTTCAGATGAAAAACTTTCTCAAGTGAAAAAATCTATGGAAAAGTAATAAACGTATTCCATAATGAAAAGAACGGCAAGTACAATTTGTGTATCGTTCATTTTGAGAAGTACGCATATTTATCGATGTGAATTAATTTTTACTTGTGTCATCAACCCCTCGAAGATTCAATCGGGTCAATATTATTGGAGCTCATATACACACTTCAATAATAGGAAATTCCTATTCTCCAACTATTCAATTTCAATTCAGCTCATTTATAATGAGAACAAAAGAAAGTTTTTTATTAATCATGAGTAAGGAGATATCGAAACAAATTAGTAACAATAAAAAAAATTAATTTTAAAGACTCAAAAGTATTTCCATTATACAAAATGCACGAATTGAACGTCAAGAAACACTTCTGCGCGTATTTTGAATTTGAATATTAGCCTATGAAGCTAAATTTTTTTAGCATAGGTTCCCAAACTTTTTTTTGTCATAGACCCTTGCCATGTTTTTCGGGTTTGGGTAAGATCACCTACTTACCTGATATTGATTGTTTGTAAATTTCTAACTGTAGTGAAGTTTAGTGTCAAAAATTTAAAGTAAAAACACATATTAATTTAAAAATGTATTAATTGAATTTGAATTAAAACTTGTCAAAATGAATTGTTGTATCTGTTGTATAAAATATACGTAACATAAAATAAACTAAGCAATAAAATATTTCTAGTGGGATGGATGAACATGATGCTTTAATAATAAATTATCAACATTTGGCGTCAATTTTGTAAGGGTTAATCTTAAATCTCCTCGGCTAATGATGTCCAATCAGTTTCTTTTTTTTTGTTAAAAGATTGGTAAGGGCGTAACACCATTAGGTATCACGATGGAAAGGAAATTGAAAATTTCCTCACTATATTCCATAATACGGGATAAGTAACGGGTATGTTGTTTTGTAGCAAGAATTGCTGATATCCGCTTTTAATCTGAATCTTAAGAAGTTCTTCGGTTTACTTGGTTCAGTGAGTTCCTCTTGTACTATGACATTCGTTTCTTATATGTCACCATATGGATTAATTATCCACGGTCTTTACCGTGGCCAAAACATCCTCAATCGTAGTTTCAAAATCTGAATAGAGGGCATTTGAACGTAGATTGAAACGTCGTCTCCCTTGCAGTTTGTCTGTAACAAACTGGGGAATTGAGAAAATTCGCCCCGTCTAATATCTTTTCTTTTTTCAAAAATCTAAATACCACTTCCAGGTACCTGTTTTGAATCGATAGAAGAAATAAAAGAGAATTCTCGGAAAATGATGTCGATTCCGGAAAAGGCGTTTGAAAAATAAATATTTTGTATTTCGTTGACTAACTCCCGGTAATTTTTGACAGAATGTATATGTTGAAAACCTGAAAACCAACTGGATACCGAGGTAAATGACTTATATTTTTTCTTTATGACATTCGACTAGATTGTACCATTATTATTGTAGCCCTGGTTGACAATGATTATGATGAGAATGATTATTACTTGGTGAATGAAAATCTTTGTATTTACTCCTTGACACTCGATAAAATAGGCATAGAAATAAACTCTTTGTTTTAGCTTGGTTGTCAAGTATTGAGTAGTATACAGAGTGTTACATAATAGTATGTCACAACTTGAGGGGGTAAATCTACGTGCAATTTTAAGAAAAAGAGTTCATATAAATATAAGTCCGCAAAAACTTCGTTACGGAACTACAAGGTGTTGAAATTTATGGAAAAAAATGGTTTTCTCTTCAAAACTCGTGCAGCCCAAATTTCGAATGCAAGCTGCCATGTCTCATTTTGCCCTTTAAAACCTTTTTGAAGTACGCCACTGATCAGCGTACAATCAATTTTCGTCATCTTCGTTCGATTTAGAAACTTTTTTGACACTTTTTTTCGTATCTCCTACCGTTTTCGAGTGAAAAATTACTAAATTTGAATTATTTGAATTGTATGTTATTCGCTAAATAAAATAAAATAATGGAAATACTCGATAGGTATGCCCAGAATTTGCTAAAAAAAAGAACAATTAAAACCTGAATAAATTGCTGGAGTGTCCTCCACCTGCAAGAATACAGCTATCCTTCTTCGCATTTTATCACGCACTCTTTGAAATGTTCCTGGGGTATTTCTGATCGTGTCACAAGAGGTTGTTATTCGTTTTCTTCGACAGTGTTCACTGGAATGGCAGAAACTAAACTTTTGAGATATCCCAATAAGAAAAAGTCTAAACCGTTTAAGTCTGGGGACCTAGGAGGCCATGGTTCTGGCCCACCCCGACCTATCCATCGGTTGTTGAATGTATTATTCAAGAATTCCCTAGCTTCTCAACTGAAATGTCATGTATGAACCACATTATGTTTCTCACCAAAAGTGGCAAATCTTCGAGCAAAAAAGGTAACTCCTCCTCAAGAAATTGAAGATAAGCGGGACCGTTTAGTCTGTTACGCAGAAAAATGGCCGAATCAAATAATTTCCAATTATTCCGACCCAGACATTTAGTGAGAATTGTTCTTGATGATGAGATTCTTCAATCAAATGGGGGTTTTCCTCAGCCCAATAATGATTATTGTGAAAATTTATGATAGCAGTTCTTGATAAGTTAGCTTTGTCTGTGAACATTATTTCACTATCAAAACGAGCATTTTCTCTAATTTCATCTAAGAACCATCGGAAGAAATTCAGTCTTGAAGGAAGATCTCGAGGAAGTAGTGTTTGGGCGCGTTGAATATGAAACGGGTGCAATAAAAAGTCATGGAAAATCCTCCAAACTAGAACATGTGAAATATTCAACACAACAACAACAACAATATATTCATATTCTGTTGTGTTTTCTTCATCCAGACCGTACATGTAATGTATATCAGCGAATTCGGTGTTGGTAAAATTAGCCATTTTTTCTTACAGCAATAACTTCAAAAGTCTTAAAACTAATCGCTAATTTAATAAACAATTCGAGAAGACACTGGTTCAATTTTAGCAACTGTCAACATAAATAAGTAAATGAAAAAATCAAACTTTTCTAATTAAAAGTGCTTCCAATTCAGCGAATGCATACAATCGTTTAATAATTTTTTGCTCGAGGACGGTTGGAGATATGAAAAAATTACAGGTGTCAAAAAAGTTTCTAAATTGAACGAAAATAACGAAAATTGATTGTAAGCTGATCAGTGGCGTACTGCAAAAGAGTTTGAGAGGGCAAAAGAAGACATGACTCTGGAAAAGAGAACACTTTGTAGATTCTCGTTAAAATTTAGGACGTGTAATGATGGAGGCTGTAAAAAATAACTAGCATTCCAAATTTGGACAGAATATCACAAAAACTGTATGAGTTTTGAAGAAAAAATCAATTTTTTTCCAGAAATTTCAACACCCTATAGCTATGTTTATATGAACTTTTTTTAATTGCACGTAGATTAATAGTTGTGACATATCATTATGTAACACTCTGTATAGAGATTTATTCAACGTTGTATCTAGTATTGACATAAATTAACTTCTAAAAGATTTTTCGTGAAAATAAATAATTTACAATTGACAAAAGTTTAAATCAGCTTATAACGTGCGATATCAGTTCACTGTACGATTGAAAATTTGTTTTTCAATCGAAGAGACGCAACACTGACCTCATTGTGAAGTAAATAAACGACAATAGAAAATAATTGGAACTTTGCAAGAAATCATATGAAATGATTCAGTCAGCACTTTAGTAATTCACATAATTGTAATGAATACTGGTAATTAGGATAAGAAATAAAATTAACTCGTTAATGGAAGTAATTTAGAGTAGTTATTCTCAATTAAGCCTCACTAATCTTGGACACTTCAGACGAAAAAAAAATTAATAGAATTCCAATTTTCTCTGTGGTAATGATGCTTTATGCGGTAGGAAATGTACAGGGTGTCCCAAATAGTTTTGTGGCGGGCATATAGAAAAAAATGACACCACCTTTCTCGGTCTCGAATTTCGAGAAAACCTTAATCCTACCAAAAACATTCTGTAAAAAACTAGCCAAGTCTCGATGGAGCTGCTTGTTTATCTCTAAAAAGTAATGAGATTTAAACAAAGTCGTGCCAAGTCTAAGGTTCGTTACTGCTATTTCTTTATTATCATAGTTAATGTTGTGTGACTTGGCCGTTGAACATTTTTTATACGTTAGTGTGTAGGTTAGGTCAATTTTGTTTACACGTAATATTATATCTGTTGTAATTACCTTTGTTTGTTAGGCGAGATAGTAGCCTATACTGGTATTGGTAATTAGAAGCAAGTGTCTTATTTTAGGCTGTTGTTGATTGTGCAACACATGCATTCTGCATCAACAATGCTGACTTCTGCTCTCTTCTTTTTGGAGCTTCAAGTCGACCATCGATCTAACATAAAATAGACGTACAGACGGACTTCTATCAATGATTAGAAGTCCGTCTGTACCAGAAATATTTTTTTATACTGTTTGTTTCAGGCTCGCTTATACATAAGTATTATTGAAATACGCAGTTTTATCAAGCCTACAATTGACTGGTTATTCAATGAACGTTTTCCAAGTGGCAATTTTCCATCGTCAATAGGTAGCGGTTCTGGGGACAGATTGGTGCAATGGTGTCATGGAGCACATGGTTTTATACCCTTTTGTACCTTTCAACGGCCAAGTCACACAACATGAACTATAATAATGAAGAAATCGCAGTAAGGAACCTTAGACTTGGCACGACTTTGTCTAGATTTCATTACTTTTTAGAGATAAACAAGCAGCTCCATCGAGACTTGGCTAGTTTTTTACAGAATGTTTTTGGTGGGATTTCACTTCTTTTTGTAGAAACGTGGGCATATTGATTCATTTTATTGGATTTTCTTATTTGATAATTCATTTTCTTTTTAGGAGTAGTTTTTTATTATTACAAATCTTTCTTTACTTTTTTCCGGTTTTGATTCTTGTACATTAGCAACAGTTTTTCGTATAGCCCATTCACTATTTCTTTTTGTAAACTTGTAAGTATAAGTATCAGTATAAGGAAACGAGAGTAATGAGACGGAAACGCGTGTGATGAGAGGTTTTGAGCAGCGCCAGGTGCACATGTGATACACCTCCAGTTTGAGTTTGAACTCCATACAGACATCTGTTTGTCCGAAGCGTTAGTTTTAGTTTCTGCTCGTCCGTTCTGAAAATGAGTGGCATCAATTTTGAGCAAAGGCATGCTATCAAGATTTGCTTCAAACTTGGACACAATGTACAGAAGCATTCGAAAAATTCGGCAGGAGAAAGTGATTTGTCCAGGGCCAAGGTTCTTCGGTGGCTTAAGGCATTTTCATAAGGAAGGGAGTCAATTGAAGATGAACCACGAAGCGGTAGGCCCTCAAGTGCAAATACCGATGAAAATGTTAACAGAGTCAGGGATCTTGTTTGTTCAGATCGGTGGTTGACAGTCAGAATGAACCCTTTGAAAAAAGTCTTTGTGCGACCAAACATGAAAAACAGCTGGGTGTTGCATCCTGACAATGCGCCATGTCACACTATAATCTAAAAATGGAGTATTTACACAGTAAAAATATTCGTTTGGACTCTTCATTTACCTGACTTGAATACCTTTTCCTCTTCTCTAGAATTACAAATCACCACAAGGAAACTCATTTTGGGACAGTTGAGAATATCTAAACAGCTGGAACTGACCACCAGATGGCTATTCGAGTATCCGAGTTTCAGTATTAGTATGATGATTGGAAGGACTGTCTCCAGAACAGTGTGGCTTCCCAAGGGATTTATTGTAAGAAGACAATATCACATTGTGATTATATTTAGAAAGAATCGTTCTCGTTATTTTATTTACACAACTCCTACACGTTTTGTCTATAATGTTATCACATTTCCATGTAAAACAAAGTATTTCTTGATTGTTTTGTTGGTGAAGGTATTAACTACCTTCATGTTTTGGTCGTATTGAAACACTTTAATCTTCAAAACAATTCCGATAAATTGATTTTGGAATTTTTAGGTATTTTGCGAAAATCAGGTATTTCCACTATTATGGAAAATCCGAGGGAATATCAGATTACTAGGCATGACATCAATATCTATATTCCCCGGAGTTGTAAGTAACACATTAGGTGAATACAAAAAGAGTTTTTTTCGGAATCCGTTCTTCAACAGAAAGTGGGATTGTTGTTGTTTGTTTGTTTTTCCTTTAACGTGCTCTATTTCCGCCTTTCGGCCAATGACACGCCAGAGAATTCTGTCACCTCACTAACCCGGGTATTTTGCCGAATCCTTCTCGTGTCGAGGGAAGGGATCTTTAATGTCCAACACATCTCTGTTAGACAGGACCGACGGCTCTACATCTCCTCCGAAAGATGGATGCTCAAGCGATTCCCAGAATCCGAAAAATCGCACCGACTTTGTGGGGATTGAACCCAGTTAACTCTGCGCAGGAGACGAGCATCGTATCCTCCACGCCACCGAGCCGGTTTTGTTGTTGTTTATTCTAGGAAATTTCTTATACCTACCTGCTAACAAGTTTAAGTTTGATTCATTTAGTTATCTAATGTGAATCATTATATTTCTATTGAATATAATGTTTGTGAGCCCATATCCAATTGATGAAGTGAATAAAAATTTTAAAAATTTTGATGAAAATCTTTCTTGCAGAAAATTGGATTTCTGAGTATAGCAATGTGACACATCATTGGAGAGGTTTCTATAATACCTTTCCTTTAATGAGATAATTTTTGGAGTATTGAATTTGAAAAAAATATATCTGATATATTTTAAAACTCCATTCTCAGTGTGATTTCATGGATGAAAATGAACTCAATACGAGTTTAAAATTTCGAAGCTGTAAAGCTCCAGGTTCAGAAATGATAAGAGTTCTAGGAAAGCTTTTTGAGAAATAAAACATGAAAAATTGTCATCATCTCGCTAACCTTCGATGAAAGGTATAGGAATATGTATTTGAAAATATTTGAAATAAGTAAGTACTCTGAAATGAAAATAATATAGAGAGGGTCTTTGGAAAACAAGAGCTTTGATATAAGCCGCAAAACTGCTTTGTATTTTCGAAAGCTAGATCAGGTCCGTGAATACAATCACATCAATTTCCAAGAAATCCCATTCTCTATAAATGTCTAATAGGCCATCCATGGTGGCCAAGCCAGTATATTTTGTGAAAACAATTAGTATGCTAGTTTAAGAATAATTCGGTATGTGTAGTAACGATCGAAGAATTTCATTATAATTCATAATTGAAGTATTTTTCTCTGTTAACACGTATGGATACAATAATATATATACATTCACTAATAGCATTCTTAGATATAAGAGTATTAAATTACAGTTAACAATAATCACGTATTTCAATTATCAGTTCATGTATATCCAACTATAGATTGGAAAATAGAATGTATATATCACATGTTCATGGCAGTCGATTAAGTTTATGGCTGCAATGTTCAACACATATTTTGACATAGGTACTTACTCAAGGAAAGAGAAGGCTCAAAAATGAATTTTTATTATTTTATTTTCTGATGTACATCATACATATATTCACATTAGTTGCTTTCTCCATGTAGCTTTGAGAGGTTGAAAAAAAATAATTATAGATAACAGATTAAAATCAAGCCTAAATTAACCCCAAGTGAAACTGCGTCTCTATTCCCCTTTATTTTTTCCCCGAAATGGTTCGTCAACTCTGAATGCTTAGTACGCAAATTATAGACCCCAATCCCGCATGGTTTAATCTGCAATTTTAAACGATTATCATTCTTTCCACAGTTCTCTAGATATAAGAAAACAGCTTCATGCATGTCATTTGTTGTGAGAGGGAATCTCCAATCGGCTGTCCTAATAAACGGTTCATCCTCGGCATCAATGAGATCAGTTTCTTGGCCAACTTCATTCATGTTTTGGTTTCTGTTTTTTCTCGAAAGTGTTCCCAAAAGCATATTATATATTTGAGAAGCTTGTCGTAGAAAAACAGATTTGTTTGATTGCATTAAGAGCTTCCTCTAGAGTATCTAGGGTGTACCATGCATATTAGCGCCTTTATGTTATCTAGGCATTTTTCTGTGAAAAAAATTATTTAAAGTTTTATAACTTTATATTCTACTTAAGTTCTCGAAACATTTTTGAGCCTCCGAATATTTGGAACTCAACCAGTATTCAGTATTGCGCTAAAATCAATAGAAGGGATTTAAACCTCCCTCCAGGTGTACTCAAAGCATATACACACAACCAAATTTATATGGAATCACTTGGTATTTCACATTATTGATTGTTTTTAACCATGGATCTTTGACTACTTGTGAAACTTGGAACATTTTCGAAATTAGGCTCCAAATTATTTTTGAGAAAGTGGTCATAAATTTCAGTTATGATTAACTATTATGTCTGAGGGCCAAGTGAATCAACTTCCGGCATTTTATCGAGTATCTAAGAAGCAAATAATTTAAAGAATATAAGATTACAATAAATATTTACCCATTGTTCCGAGTTACCCTAGAGATGGAAAACTTCGAACTAGAATAGAATACCTACTCGATGCTTACAGCTGTGTTCTAACATGGATCATCCAAAATTGAATTAATATGATAAATTCGTTATAATAGTATAATAATGAAAATATCTTTATAAGTATTTCCTAACAATGACAAAAGAACTCACAAAGGTAATACATGTGGTGAGTTTATACAGAAAAATTTTAAGAACAGAATCTATATATCAGAACAATTACCATACTCAAAAACATACATTGACATTCTCCAAGGAATGCCGAATTGTAACCATACAATCTAATGAAATTGTAAATAATTATTTTTCTATATTGTTGAAAATTCTGGGGCCAAGAAAGAAGTGGCTTCGCTGACTTATGGTCTTGTGAACTTTTGGAATCTTTAGGGAGTACTCACTATATCTTGTACCCATACCACATGTACTTGTTTCTGAAGATTATTGTGAAGATGTTTTAAATTCGCAGAACAAAATAGCTGTTTCACATCCCATGTTCCTGATATTTCAAACATTGAATTTGTTGGGAATGTAATATCTTTTTTGTGAACAATTTTGAGCAGCCATTTCTGTTGTATAACCAGCTCGTCGAGTATATTACTATAAGCTTTTTGAAATACGAAAAATTTTATTGAAACATTATGATGCTAACGATCCTTTAAAATCTGATTTGTCTAGTGTTTATACTATAGGTCTGTGATTTTTACCAGTTTCCTAACTCCAAGAATATTTGAAATGACTTCTTTGTGATTTCCTAATGAAAATGACGTCTGCACATACAAATATTGTATTTTGTCACTAAAATAAATATTCTATTCAATTCTATTCTATTCTATGAAAAAAGGAGCCGTGTCGTGAAGGTAACGCGGAGTCCTATATTGAACGCTAAATTTATTTAATAAGTCAAAAAGTTAGAATTTTCGATCATAAATTTCATATCTTTCGATAATCTCTAAATTATTAATCATATTTGAAATATTAGTAAAAAACTGAATGCCTTTTCTTGTCTTGATTTGTTAATAACTTCAACAATAATAATTTTTCAATTAAGAATAAACAGCGATTTGAACTTGTGGAACAATAAGTAAAAAATCATGCATTATGGTCACTCACGTTCCCGTCGTTTGTGTGAACTGTTGATGGAATTCTGGGAACAGTGTTAAGGTAATAATTCCTTATTTTATCGGTTTTACACGTGTTAACAGTCATTCATCTCACCAGTAACTTATCTACTCTAAAGTCTGGAAAAACAACGAAATAAGTATTTAATTACGTACTTTATAAACCGTGATTGATCACCGTAAATTCCAAAACCCAAGTTTGTTTGACTTTATGTTTTCGGAAAAATGGAAATAATAAACAGGTACAGCTGTGAAAGGTGGAACATCGTGATTCACAATTTTGACGCGCACTGGTAATCTTCAAACCATTCAGCCAATTTTGCTCCAATTACTCTGAAATTATAACTCAACAAATAAGGTTCATTATGCTATAAATACATATAATTTCATGAAAATCAGATTAAAATTGTACGTTTGGGAGACTTCTGAATTTAGATAAGAACTGAGTTTCAACAATAAAATCAGTTTTGGATATACAGTGTGTTCCAACGAAAATTTGCCACCCCCCCTATGTCGGAAAGTCGAAATTGATTGAAGGGACGTGGATCGAGCGGCATCTTTTTGGGAAGATCTTTTAATGATCTATTCAATAATTTGAATTTTGGTTTCGCTAAATTATCGTTGTGTTTGAACTGTCAGTATGATGCTCTGAACCAACTCAGAAATCGGCCCACTCAATCTTGATGGAACGACCAGTTTGACTCATGAAAAAAGAAGGACAAACAATAATCATATAATTCACATACATCGCTTTTTACCACATGTATCAAGTCAATTTTGGGTATTCACCAAGAGTGAACATGAATTTTCATATTGGTACATGTTGTATTCATTTTATTCTGTTTCAATATATGCAATAATTTTACTGATTCGTGGCACACAATTGTTGCTGTGATATTTTATTGTTTCGTGAATAATAATTTTTATGTCGTGTATGATGTTATTGTCGTACCCGTTATTTGACGAAAATATTTTAGAATTTCTAATTTCTTTTTCATTCTTTTTTCCTGGAAGGATAACTGAGTAATTTATGCACAAATTTATGAAATGTGGACATTTTGATTCAATGTAGATGGGAAGTACTATTATGCCTAAAGGTATCATTGGACGTTGGTTTTCGAAAAATAACGAATTCAAGATTATCTCTTCCCATGATTTGAATATCTAAGAAATTGAGTATTCATGCATATTTTCAATTTCCATAGTGGATTGAATCGTATCGTAAAATGAGTTTAGGAAGTTTAAATAGAGATTTTGTTGATTTGGAATTTGACCCTGATGCACTGTTGCGCCACTTTTTGATTTAATTGAACTCGAAGTACGAGCGAGATTTTTGAATTGGTGGATCTCACGGACTTTTTGCTAATGATTTGGCACGATAAAGATAACGACACGAATCTAACCACTATTTTGCACAGGGAGAGATATTCTACTTATATGGACTTATGTACTATAAAAACCATTACTAAACCTAAATTTTCCTGAGGACTATGATACACTCAGAAAATAGATATAATTGAAGGCTTAAAATAAGTAGAGGATTCTGACTATACCCCTCAGGTAAGGCTTCAACCTTGGTAACAAAAAGTAATAAATTGGTTTGAGAATTTCCTACATTTATATTATACGGATCGTAAATCGAAAAATTCCTAGAAGTAAACTAAGCTTCAATTGTCTATGAGAACATGTCCAAATACTAAATATATCAACAAGAATTATTATTATTAATTGAGATACTTTATAAAGAGACAAGTTTATTCTCGTGAATGTTACCCACTGAAACACCGCTTAGTTGTTGGTAAATTTTCGAATTTGAAATAACTCTGCTTAAACAAATTTCTACTAACAGCATATTTTCTAAGCTGATTTGATGGTATTGTTAAGTAATTAGTTGTTAATAATAATTTTGAGTTTTTGGTTCAGCGTTGATGGAAACAAATTATGTCAAATGAAATTAATTTAGCATCAGGGGGAATCTTGCTAGAAACACTCATATTTATAACAACCAATCACTTAACAATACAATATTGATGTCTCAAATCAGATCAAAAACGATGCCGCTAGTGGAAGTTGTTGGAAGCAGATTAATTTTAAATTCAATAATAAAATTTACCACTAGATAGCCTTGCTATGGGTTCTCTTCTTTCTCCCCTTTTGAAGAAAATCTTCATGACCAATCTAGAAAATAAACTTTTCTCTTCATGTAGTATTATAAATAATAACATTCTTATCTGGAAAAATATTTTGTATTTGGACAGGTACTGATAGATAATAAAATCATTTTCGAAATTCTTAATTCATTTTACGATACGACTCAATCAACTATGGAAGTTGAAAATGTGCATAAAACACTTGATTTCTTATACAGGGTGCTTCAACGAAAACTAGACAGAGGCTATATCTACCAAGATATTCGTTTCTGATCAAAACGCAAAAACAGGTCAATTTTTGTTTCAAGGGGGACATCTTTTGGGGTACAAAACTTGCCTGAAATATCAACCCCCTAAGCGGGGGTTACAATCCTTTAACATTTTGAATAAGGAAAAGGGTCGTGTTATGACTCAAAAGAAAGGTGGTATTTTTGTCTACATAGCCTTGAACGAATTTCCATTTTTAATCGAAAACTGTAAAAGATACAGGGTGAGCAACTGAAGAATAGGGAAGCTAGAGGGGACTATCTATCGCCCTGAGCTATTCAAGTATTAGTGCAAAAAAGTGGAACAGATTCATTCCAGTTCAAAGGCTGTCATCCTTGATCTAAATGAATCTATTCCAGTTTTTAGCTATAATACTCCAATAGTCTTGGGGCGATAGTCTTCTCTATTTTTCAGTGGCTCACTCTGTATCTTCTACAGTTTTCAATCAAAAATGAAAATTCTTTCAAGGGAATGCAGACAAAGATAATACCTTTCTTTCGAATTATCACTCAACCCATATCACCTCTTCCAAATTTTCAAGGGTTGTCACCCCTGCTCCAGGGGTTAAAATTCGAGATGAGGATGGTACTTGATGATGACTGCCATTGATCAGCATGAATCTGTTCCATTTTACCTCACTGAAACTTGACTATTCTCAGGGAAATAGTCTTCCCTATCTTTCAGTTGCTCACCCTGTATCTTTTACAGTTTTCAATTAAAAATGGAAATTCTTTCAAGGCAATGTGGAAAAAGATACCACCTTCCTTTTGAGCCATCATTCGACCCAATTTCCCTATTCAAAATTTCAAGGGTTGCAACATCCGCTTAGGAGGTTGATATTTCAGGCTAGTATTGTACCCCAAAAGACGTCCCTCTTGAAACAAAAATTGACCTGTTTTTGCGTTTTGATCAGAAATATCTTGGTAGATATAGCCTCTGTTTAGTTTTCGTTGAAGCACCCTGTATATTCAAATTAGGAGTATAGATAATCATTATAAATTTGGTATTTATCCTAAACCAAAGTTACCTGATACCTTGATGCATAATAGTTTCCATCCGCATAAAATAAAAATCTCCGTATTTCATACAATCTATGCATAGATTAGTCACGAAAAAAAAATAGAATTCTGAAAACATTAGCGTTAAGTAACGGGATCAACAATAGCATTATACGCAAATTATTACTATCCTCGACTTAACCCACCCTTCAGAATCACGAAACAAATAAATATCACAGCATTAATTATGTCCTACAAATAAGTACTAAATTAAGCCATTCAATAAAACAGAATAAAATCAAGAAAATATGTACGAATAAGAAGAATATATGTTCAATGTTGATCAATAACAAATATCGGCTCGATACAGGTGAAAAAGTTATATTGTAATGATTATTTTATTTGGTCAAACTTATCCTTACATCAATGTCAGAGTAGACGAGTATGAAAAATTAATAAATCATAATAAATTACCAACTGTTCCTCAGAAAACTGTATGAACGAAAATTTTTTCTGAGATTTCAGAAAAACCCAAATTTCACAACTACGTAACAAAAGCAAGATATAAGATTTATTACAATCCGTAGAAATTTATATCAGCTCACAAACATAATCTACCAACAACTAATCGCCAGCATGATTTCCGTCAGAGTTCTTGCAGCTGATCCATTCCTATCTATCGTGAATGATGATCTGGAATGGCCTCTCCATGTTGGTTTTAGGTGTTGCTATTTCCGACCTCATACTCAGCACTTCATTGTCCTCGATTTCAGACTGTAAGGCGCCAGGCACAAAGCCGAAAATACCCGCTTCATTACGGGAAAGATGATGGAATCTGTAGAAAGCCATTCTAGCCACTCCTCTTATCACCAGATGAAGAGGGGCAAGGCCCAATATCAATTCCATGGCCGCAGTGGGTGTAGAACGAAAGGCTCCAGTAATCATCATGGCTGTTCTCTGTAATTTAGAGAGCTTGAGTTGGCATTGAGACTGCACTCCCATCAACAACGCAGCTGTACGTAATACGTGGTCTAACCACCATCACATATGGCCATTGAAATTGCTTTGGGGAGAAACCCCACTTTCTTCCACAGGTCGTTTGACATGGGAATGTCTAGCCATGTGTATTGTGTTTCCCAGGTGCGAATTCCACGAGAGTTTGCTATCCAGGGTAATCCCCAGATATTTTGCTTCTTCCACAACAGGTATAAACCCGCCCAGGGTCGGGTGCGAGTTTGTCTCACCACCCCTGAATTGCAGACATAGCCTCCTGAAGTCTGTCGGAAAGATCGCTATCATCTCCGACAGCCAGAATGACTATATCATCAACGTATGCTTGTACATTTACATCCAGTGCGCCAATTATTGCCAGAAGGTCATCAACTAGCAGGGACCACAACAGAGGGGATAGTACTCCTCCCTGTGGGCAGCCCCTGCCAGCCACAAAACTGGCTACTTCCGCTTTCAGTGAAGTGTTCATCACTCTAGCATTTAGCCTGTTACTTATCCATCCCGCAATAATATTTGGTACTCCTCAGGCTCTCGAAGCCCCACACAGCGAGCCAGTAGGGGCCGCATCAAATACACCTTCAATGTCCATGAAGGCTGCAGCTGAAGTCTCCTTGCGGTCCAGAGACTGTGTGATCCTCACGACTGAGTTGTTAGTGCCAGATCGGTTGATTTACCTTTTTGATAGGCGATAGCGATAACACCTCGGTCTTGATGTATCCATCTAATACCTTCTCCAGAGTTTTCGAAACAAAAGACGTAAGACTAATCCGCCTAAACGACTTAGGTTGTAAGTTCGATTTACCCACCTTAGGGATGTAAACAACCATGACTCTTCGCCAGTTGGCCGGGACAACATTCCAGGCTAGACTCGACCGAGCCTAATGAGGTATGAGAGGAGGACACCCACCCCCTGTTGTAACAAGGCAGGCATGATGCCATTCTCTCCAGGAGCTTTAAATGGTTTAAATGAGCGAATCGCCCACCTGATTCCTCCGGGCTTGATGATCGTTCTTACGTTCTTCTAATCGTCCTGTTTTGGCCTTTGTACAAGGTCCTTCAGGGCGACGGTGTCACAGCTTTCACTGATATCAAGAAAGCGACAATCTGGAAAGTGTGTTCTCGGAAGAATCTCTAACGTCTCCTATCTAGTGCCCGTGTATCGCCCATCCGGACCCTCCACAGATCCGATGGGGAGCGCTGGGCCTCTGGCGAGAACCCTAAGCAGCCTTGCACTGACGGTGGTACTCTCTACCCCCCCGCCAGGACTCCTGTTTTGCCCTCCTATTTAAAGTATTGTGCAAACTACTATGCGGCAAAATTGCAGCCAGGGAGAAAACACAAAATTTTCTTTTTTGCAATGTTAGTATTAGCAGTAAACGTATAAGTCACCGCTATACATCTAGCTGACGTTTTCATTTCAATATTATCTCAACTATTAACATTCGATGCTTCAACCGAGAGGAAATGGAAAATTTTTTGTTTACGTAGTTTGAATGCTGGTATTGCCAAACCAACCATGGTGACCTTGCTGACATTGACGAGACTTCATGACATAATTATCTATAGCATTTTTCAAACTTTCGGCCAGGAGGAAATGACAAAGACAATATTTCGGCGGAATCACTGGGTAAATTTTATAGTTTTAACCAAGAGAAAACCAAATCAAAAAATGGTTTGCTATTTACGTTTTTGGGAGATGCGCAGCTGATGTTCACGGAACTTAATACAACTGTCTGAAGCATTGTACAAACTATTGTCCTTGAAATCAGTTGCTGGCCCCCCGGACTTGAAATGTTGATCGAGATTCACCGCGGAGTTCATTGGTACAACATTGCACAACACGAGACAAGATGGAGATATTTGAAAGTAGAGCAAATGCAAAAATATTAAAAAAGATGAAGAAAGAACTAAACAGTTGCCACTTCGGTAATTATCATAAATCGGCGAATAGTTAGCGAACGGAACGAATATTGGCTCGACATTTTGTAATATATATATTGTATAATTTCATAATTCGAAAACTATTCAACATATCCCTGAATTTATAAGTGGTTTGGTCGACCTTGTCGACCCTAACGAGCCGGCACTGGAAGGTAGACAATAACGCAGTAACATATGTCCATCATATAAATTCATATCTGTTTTTATCAGTTAAGGTCGACAAAATATAACTCATTCATGACAATGAAATTGCCATATAAATTAGTTGTATGTACACACAACCAAATTTATATGGAATCACCCGATATTTTGAATATTACCTCAGGGAATTTGGAAATTTCGAAGAATTGTTGGATTGTTAGAAAGGAGAGATATTTCAATTGAAACAAGAAATAAATTAAGGTTGATTTTAAGAAAGAAACAAATGAAAGAAAGTAAGAGACTTTCCGAATGTAGTAAAAATTTTTCGTTGTCTGGTTAGCTCTGAAACTCTTCAGGGCCTTCTGCTGTATAAACCCCTTGAACCCTTTGGCGTATCATTTCGACTGATACACTGATGCTTTCAAAAATCGCCTTTGGAGTATGGGGTACGACGCACTAGGGTCTCTTCTTGCAATTTGGCACAAAAAGCGGTCTTGTTCTTCAGAAGTGATCTTCCTACGACTTTTTGATACCCCCATTCTGCCTTTATATTCCTCTGTGTCGCCCCTTTTTCATCGAAAGCAACTATTCGACCCCTCTGCACGTCGGACAATCCAAGTTACGGCATTTTCAATTATGATTATAGGCTGAAATTCGGTGAAAGTAGCTACAGATTGAATGAAATCTTCTTGTAGAAATATTTGATATCTTCCTCCAGTGAGATTGTCTTCAAAGAATTTTGGATCTTAAACACGGTCAGCAATAATGCATGCACACACGTTAACTTTCTTTAGATATTACGTGAAGTTTACATTCGTTAGGTTTTTATTCAGATCAATATCGACAGTTTTGACGATTATATTCTCAATTTGAAAGTGGATTCGCCGGAGAAAACTATCAATTTCAAGTCTATGATGTTCTAGTTGATAGTATTGATGATCTGTTTATTTTATGAAATTTCATCTTCAAAGAAAACGAAATAAGACACTTTCGTCACTTTTCCACTTTTCCAATTTATTTAATAATCACGACCGGCTTCGACCTTACGGTCATTTTCAAGTGAATAACAATATAACAGATGAGTAGGATGGTACAAGTACAGAGTGAAAGTTATCATAGATTTTGAGTAGTGGAGACGCATTAAGCTCAAGTTGGCTGTTGAGGGTAGTAAATTGTGGGTCTTTACATAGTTTTTTAATCTAATAGAATTTATCATATATTCGCAAAAGTCCACTCCATCTGATCTGAATCATTTCCAAGTTACTCCTGTACAAATTGAATTTTGTAAGCGTGTATCTTTGAGTCGTGAATAATTTTCTAATTTTTATCGCCAAACATTATAGCTACGAGCAAATTGCCAGGCAGAATGTATGGGATTTCATGGATGGTCTTCAGAATTTTCAGTTTAATGTCGCGGTCAAGAACGGATAATCCTCAAGGTATATGCCACACACGCTCTATTTCCCGGTATTATGCTTCAATTTTTTCTCATAGAAGTTTGACTTATTGAAGGTAATCTATATGTGTTTTTTTGAAATAACTGAACAGCCGCAGTTTGAATTCTAGTTCTGTCGTCATAGCTCAAACATCATAAGTATTTCAATTTTATGCGATTCGGTTAGATCAGTGATACCCAAAGTGGTCTCTATCGACACCCAGGGGTCTATGACAACTTGCAAGGGGTCTACGTCAGCGGAAAATAAATTTCGGGGTCTATGAAATGAAAAATGGGGGTCCACGATAGTGGATCTCAACACATACACTGATAGTACCTATTTACTTACATCATACTATCTTATAATATGAAGACATATACATTATTCATAAAAATACATATGAAGTAAAAAATTTATTATATATGTTTATAAAATTGTGTAAGTTGTAGGATGTAGGCATTCGCTTTGTGGTCGCAATACATTTTGAACTTGTAAAAACCTGCATATAATGAAATACCAGTATCATCTGAGCTTCGCTCACTTGCACTGCTATGAAAATATTTAAAAAACATAACCAGGTGTTTGCACCAACATTAATGTTGAGTAGTTTATATTGTGTTACAAATTAATTTTCCTCATACATCTTGATGCATTGGGGAAACTTGCCTACAACTTAGCACATGTGCGCCACAGAACAGACCCTAATAAGAAGGTCGAGTTATCGACCAAAACATTCAACACCCCCTCACGACCCCTCACCAATCTATCTAGTCACACCATAATAGATATAGATGGCACTAATTTAACCACGTCAAGTGTAAAACTCTATCGATCAAACTTCAATCGCCGATAAATAAATTGTCAAATGTCTGTCAATGTCAGAGTTTTCAGTTTCCCGCTAAACCCTTTTATTTTTGCGGTTTGTGCTTCCAAAATCATTTTCTTTTCAGGTGTTTCCATTGTTGGTGTCTTGGACTGAAGTTTAGAAACTCTCTTCTATTTTTCATTACGGTCCTTCAATCAGTATCCTTTAGAAAATTTATTTTGTATTATTAGACAGCATGGTGTAAGGAACACAAACCCTACTTGCCACCAAATTTGTGCTGCTTTAAAAACATAAATGGCTTTACATCGCCCATAATTAATGGAAATCGTGAAAGAGATGCTGAGAATTTGAATGTTTTGTCTTTTTTTTGCAGACTAACTCACAGAACATACTCACTGATTCTGAGGATTCAGAACCTTCTGTTCATGAAGAATATAATGAGACCTTTGGAAATGTACCAACTCCTATAACTGACAATTACGCTCCCTATTATGTGACAGGATACCTTTTACGAAAAATTACAGTCCCAGAATGTCAAGTATGTAACAAAGAACTTTTTTTGCGAAGTGCGCCAACAACAGCATACCTTTATTACATTTAAGGAATTTTGTGATAATAAGTTATTGAATCCATCAGTAAAAGTTTCTCAATTCTTAGAAGACATTCACAATAAACTTACTTTTTTCTGAATAATCAGGGGCATCAGGAAAATCTTGCTTTGACATTCAAAGATATTTACAAATCTCATTTTTCTCTATTCGAGTTTTGTCAATTACATTCGGTGAAAGATGAAATTTTTTAAAGGGCTACTAGTCTTCTAATTTTTAAATTCATTAAGGATGAAAAGAAGGAAACTGTTACTTCTGGAACTGAAAGCAAATGCAAAAGGTTCAGAAACAAGTAGAACAGCAATTTTTGATGGGTTAAATTAAAGGTGTTTATTGTGATTTTAAATAGCGGGTTATCTACACCCTACTATGTTCGTGTTTATTTATTTACCATCGATCTTATACAGTCGGGGGAATTATACATGTTGTTTTGTCTGGGCTTTTATATCCTTTTATAATTTACAAACAAGGTTTCTAGTCTGTGATATTATTTATTTTCCTGCATGCACTTTTTACACTCATGGGAAAAGAAACTGATCTGTGACCAAATAATTGAATTTTTTGGGTGCTTTACACCCTTTGTTATCTATAATTCATGTTTATTTTGTGATATACACATTGTTATTATTCATTCAATTTTCTGAGTTCTTTTTACTCAGAGTATATTTTTTTTTTGTTACAATGGGCTTTTTACACCCTGCTTACACTTAAGGTTCGGCGTGCGGAACCTTATTCATATATTTGGTTTATATTTCTAATATGAACCTATCAATTGAACCCATCAGATATATTAATGTAACCCTAGGTTCCAAGATTAGTAATGAAATTGCCTATTCTTACCATATTCAACAATTTTCAGTGATCTCAAATTCATTTAAATAAAAACTTCTTGAGACAGTTATTACTGCGTTTTTTTTTCTATTTTCAGAAGCAGTATGGGGTAACTGTCATGAAAATGCCAGTGAAAGCAGTTTACCCCCAACGGGGGATCAATGGTATTAATGGAGGAACAATATTATGGCTGAAAACAATATTTCAGAATTTCTTTTTATTTTGAATGTTAGAATGTACCTGTTTTCTGTGAAATGTGATTTATATTTTTGATTTACATGTGTTAAGAATTTATTTAATTTTTGGAAATATTTTCTGTATATATGGTTCAAGAGAATTCTGTTATTTTAAAATGAAAGTGTAATTGTAAAAAAATACTCATTATTTTCTGAATTTTTGAACAGTCTAATTGAGGCAGAAATACTCTGCATCGATTAGACTAGTTCATATACCCCATTTCAGTCAAGTTACATTTGATCGTGGGAAATCTAGAATTCAAATAAGGCGCCTTTCGGATTAGTTCACCATAATGGCACGCGTTGCGTTAGTTTCTATGCAGAGACGGCCATATTGTTTCCTATGTCGAAGCACTGAGTTTTTATTTCTCATTAGGGTCTATTCTGTGATGTGCGTCTAGCTACGTATCAACAGATTTTTTTGGTCTCTGTTTTACACATTCAATCAGTATCAATTTACGAGTTGACACAGCTAGAGATTGATTTCAGCACGAAATATTTATTTTCGAATTTTCATAGTTATTCTGCTTTAAATATTGTTTGAGTTCGCAATTCATAGAGTTTAGCTCGCAAAAATATACCCACTTTAAATATTGGTTTAGTTCGCAATTTATAGTTTAACCCGCAAAAAATAGAAATACTTAATAGTGGAAGGTCGAGATTGATCATCTCATATATATTGATTGATCATTATGAACTCAGTGTTTTACAAACTTCTATATTCCTTCCATCCTTCTACACCTTCCTTTTACTACCTAATATAGAAGGAACAAGGTCTATATCCACTGAGGAGTTTTGTGATCAACCAATACAGGGTAAGTAACCAACACCTTAATTTTACTCTTTACGTTGTCTTTTTCATACAGTCCATTAGCACAGCATAAGCTATTTGGAGTATTTTAGTTAAATTGGTCATATTACTTGACCAACCAAAGGTTCAAACACAAATTACAAACAATCAGTGTTATTTTGTTTGAAGGTGCCGGAGAAAAGTAAGTACATTATTGTTTATTAAATTTTAGTTTCGTACTCGTAGTTAGAAATTACGCCAATCATGACTTCAGTTATTAGCAGTTTAATATTCAATCCTTAAATAATGTAATTTTGTCCACAGATCACTGATGCCATGTCCAAATCTAAAAAGAAATGTAGACAGTACGGTATTGATTATTTGAAATTTGGCTTCATTCCATCATTGTCGGACGAACAATTACCTATGTGCCTTTTATGCAACAAAGTTTTGGGCAATCACGCTATCAAACCATCTAAGCTGCAGGATCATCTGAGAAGATGTCACCCTGATAAAACAGATAAAGATTTGAAATACTTTCAAACACTCAAAGATTCACTTCAGAAGAGACCCACACTGGACAGAATGTTCGCTTCGACCTCACAAAGAAACGATGATGGTTTGCGGGCATCTTACAATATCTCGCTACTTATAGCAAAATTGTTTTACACAAACCTGCATCTGATATCATTAAAAGAATTCCCTAGAGCAATAATACTGTTAACAGACGTATTGATGAAATGAGTTCTGATATTGAAAGCTTCTTGTGTAATTATTTGCAAACGACCCATTTCTCTATACAACTGGACGAGTCAACTTTACCTGGTAATGCAGCATTGCATATGTTCGTTTTGTTATGACTCAAGAAATCTACGAGGAACTGCTCTTCGCAAGAATTTTGATAACCGACACTAAAGGTGAATCAATATTTCATGTTTTGAAGGATTACTTCAGCAATCCCTTCATCAAATATAATATCAGTAGCTACAGATGGAGCTCCTGCCATGGTTGGACGTTATCGTGGATTTATAAGCTATTTGAAACAAAATGTGTCAGGGATGTTAGCAATACGATGCGTCATCCATCGACAACATTTAGTTGCCAAAACATTTGAGTGTTAGATTGCATGAATCTCTTCAATTAGTCATTGATGCAGTAAACCGAATCCGAAGCAACGCGTTGAATACGCGGTTATTAGCACAGTTCTGTAAATAAAATGACGAACATTTTCATCAATTACTCCTTCACACTGAAGTACGCTGGCTGTCGAAAGGATTATGTTTGACAAGATTTTTTGCACCTTTTGAGACTATTTGAGAATTTCTGGATACTAAAGATGAAATTTTAAAAGAAAATTCAATGAAGTGGAAAACAGAGATCGCCTTTTTAACAGATTTGTTTGCGAAATTTAATATGGTTAATTTGCAGTTACATGGCGACAGTTTAAATTGGATTAAAACAAAGTCCATTTTATCAGCGTTTCTTGCCTGAGTTAAACTAATGAAGCAAAATATTGGACGGGGCGAATTTTCTCGCAGTTTGTCACAGACAACGACGTTTCAACCTACGTTCAACATTTAAATGCCCTCTATTCAGATTTTGAAACTAGGTTTGAGGATGTTTTGATCATGGTAATACCGCCGTGGATAATTAATCCATATGGTGACATAGAAGAAACGAATGTCATAATACAAGAGGAACTGACTGAACTAAGTAACCAAGTACAAACGAAGAACTTAAGATTCAGTGTAAAAACGGATATCGGCAATTCTGGCTGCAAAACATCACACCCGTTACTTATCCCGTGTTATGGAATATAGTGAGGAACTTTTTAATTTCCTTTCCATCGTCATACCTAGTGGAAAGGGGGTTCAGCGCTGTTTCCAATCTCCTAACAAAAAAGAGAATCAGACTGGACATCATTAGCCGAGGAGATTTAAGACTAACCCTTACAAAATTGACGCCAAATGTTAATAATTTATTATTAAAGCATCATGTTCATCCTTCTCACTAAAAATATTGACTTACTGCTTAGTTTATTTTATGTTACGTATATTTTATATAACAGATACTAAAATTTCATTTTGACTAGTTTTAATTTGAGTTCAATTAATAAATGTATAAATTAACGTGTGTTTTTAGTTTATGTTATGACACTAAACTTCACTACAGTTAGAAATTCACAAATAATCAATATCAGGTAAATAAGGGGTCTACCCAAACCCAAAAAACATTGCAAGGGTTCTACGATACAAAAAAGTTTGGGAACCTATGGGTTGGATGCATTATTTACTGAAAAATTGTTCACTTTTATTTCAAAGTGAACGCAGTCATTAAAAAATATACTGTTGAGGAAAAGCCCCATGTATCGATGAAAGTATCTACCTAATAAAAAATTCCATAACTTCAAGTTTATTGTTGTAGACGATAAGATATTTTGACTCGTATCGTAGGTACACTGCCAAAAGATAATCTCAAATATATATATATATATATATATGCAGCTTTTCGCCAGAGAACAGTTGGGTAGTGGGTTGTATAATTTACAAAACTCTTAGTACCAATAAAAGAATAATTAAAATGAACTGGGCGCCACTTGATTTAAGCTATGAAATATAAACTTAATATGAATCGACTGATTGAAAATCAAGAAACAATCAGTGTTACTTTTAGGTAACAGTAAATGAAGAATATGATTTTTGATGAGAATATAATATACGTAATGAAATGCAATTTATAATATACGGAAAAATAAGGGGTTAGTAATCCACTTATAATATAACTCTAAAGATGATAAAAAAAAAACGGAGATGTTTGAGAAGGTAATACGATATTGAAGTTACACCAAATTCTTCTTTATTATTTAGCGTTGAAAGATGAACTGATTAATATAACAGTGTAGATTGATACTGGCCTTGATTTGAGAAGGTTCTATAGAACAACTGTACTTTGAAACAAAATGGCTTCAGCTTTTAGTGATGATGATGAGTGGCTCAATGTAGGTAAGCGTATTCGAAAATTCTGTCCTCAGAACGATAACCAAAACTCCAGTTGATCGGATTGGATTGAATTCTAGGCATTAACAGTAATGCTTTTCTTGCAGGTATGTATAAGAAAAGAAATGCTATGCCTCCGGTAGAAGAAACCCTAAAATGTTTATTTTCACGTATGAAACAATTGGAGTTAGACTCGATAAACACTCACCTTTTATCAAAAGGGTTTTTGAGATTCGATAATTAATTTGATACGGAATATTCTAATTCTGAATTTTGATTCTAATATTTTCTTATCCCTTTTCAGGTCGAAAACTAGATCGATTATGGTAAATCTGTAACGAATCTTATCTACTGCGCCGATAAAACAATAATTACGAGACATACGGACAATGCTCGCCACCTGTGATCCTTATGAATAATTATTAACCTTTAATGTTGAATTAAAACTGTTTGATTTCGAATTAATTTTGATTGATACCGGAAGATGGACATAATATGAAAAGAGGAAAACTGTTAAAGTGATTTATATTAAAAGAGGAATTCTATACCGTTACACTACCCTCTCCTAAAAAGAAAAAAAATTGATATAATTAATTTTTTTTTGAAGTACATATTCAGTTCATATGGAATAGGCATATATTATTGAAGGCCTTACTAACCCCGTCATGCTGTTTCTCATCGTTTTTATTCCTTACAGCTAATTTTTGTTTTGTTGCGGCCACAACCTAAACTAACTTATCTAGTTATAATCTAACCTATCTATCTACTCATCTAACCTATTTATAACCTAAATAATAACCTATAGCTAACTATACTACACCCATAGGTCAAATCCTGATAATGTTCAGAAACTAATCGATCGGAGGAATAATGAAATGAATACTTCGACAAGGAGGTATTCAACGACAGTGAAACTTTAAAATACTTGAGCGATACAAAAAATATTATGAAACGGAAACATCAGAATTTGAGCCGAAATATGGTTTTAGGTCTTTGACATGCCATTTACCGTCCGGTGAACCGTCTAAATTTACTAAATTATAACAAAGACCAGAAACTTTTGATAAACTCGACGCAATACATACTTTGGTGCAAGTTTTGCCGAGAATTTCTTTGAAGCATTTGAAAGGACTTTATTTCGTCGCCAAACCTTCTCTCCTACACCAAAATTGTAGTCCCGTCGACGCAAATTATAGGTTCGGGCATTTCTACTATAAGCCTTATGAAGCTTTTCCCGAATATTTCGAAAATATCAGACAACGGTGCGATATCAACTGCGTAACTATCCCTTTTTTCAGGTAACAATTGTATATCGTCAGTCAACTCTATTTCCCGTAATAATCTCCACTAAGCGGAACATATCTACCGAAATTTAGAAAAGTTGGTGAAAATCCTGTTACTTCATGTTTAGCGGTATTAATAGCGAAAGCAATTTTTGTAATTCTTTATCCCATTCCGAATGATTTTGTTCTTTTATATAACAACGAATCGTAGTACCAACGGTTTGATTTGTTCGTTCAACAAAATCACACTGAGGTGAATATAACGGTGTGAACCAAATCTTCTGGACTTTATATGCTCTGGCCAGATTCCTCAAAGCGCGCCCTGCGAACTGTGTTCCATTATCAGCTATTATAAACTGTGGGATACCAAACTTTAAAAGACATCTGATTCCAAAAATTTAACGACATTTTCAGCGCTAGCCTTACGCAATGGGTGTAAAATGGCATATTTCGTGAACCAATCAGATACGACCAGTAAAACGTATTTCCATGTTTGGACCTGGGAAAAGGACCTACTAAATCTAACGCGATAATTTGCCAAGGAAAACGGACATTTTCTCTTGCCCCATTAATCCTAAACCTGGTTGGTTATAAATTTTATTAGCTCCGCAAATTTTACAATTTTTCACGAATTTAAGAATATCGGCTCTCATCTTTGGCCAGTAATAAAGTTCACTTATTCGGGAGAGTGTCTTAAAACACCCGAGATGACCGCAAGTTGGTGGGTTATGGAACGCTTCTATTATTGACTTACGTTTCTTTTTCGGAACTACTACCTTCCACTCAGAAATATTTGATTGAACATGAATGTTCGACGGAACGAACTTGTAGAGCTTTTCATCTTCTACCTTCCACTGGGGATAGAAATTGCCCTTTGTTTAACTTTATTACGCATGCTAACATACCAATTGTCAAAATCATCGTCATAAAAGGATATTACATTAATCTCTTGCGATTCATGAATGCGGGATAAGAAATCGGTACCACATTGTCTTTGATTCCATAACTTCAAGTTTATTGTTGATAGACGATCGGTAAGACTTCTTAATATGCAATCGATTCGAGGAAGAGGTACGAATCGTGTTTAGTAACTTCGTTTAATTTACGCCCATCAAAGCAGAAACGATATTCATTATTCTTCTTCTTGACTAATATAACCGGACTAGACCAAGGTGAATTTGATGGTTCAACAACACCTAAATTCAACATGTCATCTAATTCCTCGTTAAGTATCTTCATCATATATGGAGACATCGGATATTGTTTCAGTCTAAAAGGTTTTGCGTCGCCAGTATCTATAGTAAGAGATTTTATCCGTTCGACCTAGACGATTTACACCGCTAACTTCTTCAAACGCCTGTAACAACTCATTGATCACAACCTTTTGGTTTGGGGATAAATTATTTTATGGTCCAGATTATTTTTGAATCGACTGAAGTAACCGTTACCAAGGAAACATTATTGTGTTGTATTTCCCAATTTCCCTCAAGATAATCTATTTTAATTGCAAATTTTGGCAAAAATCACTTCCAAAAATCAAATTATGACTCAGGCTCGGAACAACCAGAGCTTCTACAAGATGACACTCCTCGTTAATTTCAATAGGCAAATGTACAAGACCAGTTACATGTTGCCTTTTATTATCAACAGTATGTACAAATTTCGAACTTGGACTAAAATTTTTAAATTAAGACGTCGTATTAAATCAACGCCACCTTTACCGATAATTGTAATATTGGAACCAGAGTCCAACAAACCAACTATTTTATTGTCTAATACTTTCACCTCGATGTATGGTCTATTATCGTGTGTCATTTTAGTGAAAAGTCGTGAAGTTTGGAAATTTTCAAAATTATTTAATTCAGAAGCCCTCAAATGAAACGACTGGGACGAATCTCGGGCTTTTAGTTTCGCCCCAAAATTAGTTTTTTGACACTGTGAGCAGGTACGAACAGTAACGTTAGGTAATCCACAACGATAGCAAAATTTACTTTTCCTAGCTCTACACTCACTATAGAAATGTCCTTTCTTATGACAATTCCAGCATTCATCGGGGTTAACAGGAATATTATTATCTTTTTATCAATCGTTAATAATTTGGGTGAACGACTATAATGTTTTGAAATATTATTGTACGGGAATCCTTTTTGGATTTGAAAAATTACCTTTCGCAGTTTCAGCACGACTAGTCGAGGGCAACGAAATATTTATGTCCAAATAATCATTGTCTTCTAAACGTTTAACTAGCTTGTAAAGTTCGGAAATGGAAGAAATTTCTGTCATTGCTATCGCCTTACGATACTCAGGGATCAAATTATTTCTAAGATATTTTGACTCGTATCGTAGGTACACTGCCAAAGATAATCTCAATTGAATATATATATATATATATATATATATATATATATATATATATATATATATATATATATATATATATATATCCTTTTCAGGTCGAAAACTAGATCGATTATGGTAAATCATTTCAAAGAGACTTTTTCAACAAAGTGGAACATGACATATCCTGCCATTTGAAAAAATGGGGCGGTTCTTATGCCTTTTACACCCAAGAATAAAAAAAATTAGATGCAAATCATTGATCAAACATGAGAATCGACATGTTTGATGAAATTTCATGAAAAAGTTTTTTTTTTATTGTCTTCAAATTATCTAGTAGGTAGTATAAATGCTTGCCATTTTTGGGAGACTTTTGTAGATCTCAATCTTGAGCTGCGTATAGAAGCTAAGAAAAACCCACAGCGCAATTTTACTTCGATCTGAGAAAATAGCAATTGCTTTATTATCAGAAAAAATGTCGTCAATGAAAAAGAGAGGTAATTCCAACCTAGCAATTTTTCTACCTATGTCACAAATAATTTGGAAGTGCTTGGTTACTGACATTGTAGTCCACCATGAAAAGCAAATAATTGTCAGTTCGGTCAAAAGAGTGAAATGCAGGTATCAAATGCTGAATGCAGTGTTTGAGTATGCTTGGGTGCTTATTGCGGGGTTCAAGAGACAGATTTGTGAGACAGTATTGGAAAGGATTTTTGTCAGGAAATGATCGCACACGAGTTCTTCAAATATGAAATATATTCGGCCGTTACTATGTGATATGTAATTGACATTCTTGCAAAATCATCAAAATTTCATATATTCCCAAATTATTTCGAGATGGGTATAGTACATGCTGATACAATTCCATCTGAAATTTGACGCTTCATCTCATGGCGATATAAAAATTGGCACGTGCCATTTGAAAAATTGAGTTATTGCTGTTTGAAAAAGGCCAAATTGAAAACATAATACAAAACAACGCAATAAACATTTGACATGTGTAGACTGCTTAAAAAATTCCTTGATCCTTTTTCTATCCACCCAAGCAAAAATTGCGTCTGTAGTGCAAAAGATCTACGAGCTACAATTTTTTTAAATGTTCCTCGAGGTTATAACAAAAATAATTGAATCTGCCAAAAGTTTTGACAGATAAGTGCCAAAAACTTGGGTATTTTATGCCTTGCTCAAATGTCGGTTCTAGATGTATAATAATAATGGTAGATTGCCATTTGAAATAACAAAGTGATGACCCACTTCCTGTATAACCGGAAATGGTATCACTTCGAAAATATTTCACTCGAATTGGAAATCGCTAGTTATGGCCACGTATAAAATTTCAGCTTGATATTGTAATTGGAACTCAAAAGTTTTTAACGGACGGTCCCGGTGGATATCCCTGTATATATATGTATATATAAGGTGTTACATAATACTATGTCACAACGTGCAATTTTAAGAAAAAGAGTTCATATAAACATAGGTCTGCAAAAGCTTCGTTACGGGGCTACAGGGTGTTGAGATATGTTTGAGATATTCAGCCCAAATTTGGAATGCAAGCTATTTTTTACAGCCTCCATCAATACACGTCCTGAATTTTGAAAATAATCCACAAGGTGTTTTCAAACTTTTTAGCAGGAAGCCACTGATCAGCGTACAATCAATTTTCGTCATCTTCGTTCAATTTAGAAACTTTTTTGACCCTTTTTTGTATCTCTACCGTTCTCGAGCAAAAAATTATTAAACGATTGTATGCATTCGCTGAATTGAAAGCACTTCTAATTAAAAAAATGACTAGTAGGCTTTGATTTTTTTCATTTATTTATCTATTTAGCCAGTTGCTAAAGTTTAACGAGTGTCTGCTCGAATTGTTTATTAAATTAACTATTAGTTTTTAGACTTTTGAAGTTATTGCTGTAAGAAAAAATGTTTACTAACGCTTGATTGACTGATATCCATTACATGTACGGTCTGGCTGACGGAAACACAACAGAAGCTGGCGATTATATCAGTTGCGCTTTCCAAATCGAGTAACACCAGACAGTCGAACATTTTCAAATATCCACAGACGGTTGAGGGAAACTGGTACTTTTACAGAAAACAATCATTTAAAAGATGCAAACTCAAACTATGAGAACTCCAGATATTGAGGATGCAGTTTTGAATTGTATTGATTTGAATCCTCATGTGAGTACAAGAAAAAGTGGAAATCAGTTGAATATTTCGCATGTTCTAGTTTGGAGGATTCTCCACGACTTTTTATTATACTCGTTTAATATTATATGCGTCCAAACTCTACTTCCTGGAGATTTTCATTCAAGACTGAATTTCTGCCGATGGTTCTTAGATAGAATGAGAGAAAATGCTTATTATGATAGTGAAATAATGTTCACAGACGAAGCTAACTTTTCGAGAACTGCCATCACAAATTTTCACAATAATCATTATTGGGCTGAGGAAAACCCCCATTTGATTGAAGAATCTCATCATCAAGAACAATTCTCACTAAATGTCTGGGTCGGAATAATTGAAAATTATTTGATTGGGCCATTTTTTTTGCCAGACTAAACGGTCCCGTTCATCGGCAATTTCTTGAATAGAAGTTATCATTAATGCTCGAGGATGTGCCAATTTTGTGGTTCATGCATGACGGGGCACCAGCACATTTCAGTGGAGAAGCTAGGGAATTCCTAAATAATACATTCAACAACCGATGGATAGGTCGGGGTGGGCCAGAACTATGGCCTCCTAGGTCCCCAGACTTAAATAGTTTAGACTTTTTCATATGGGGATATCTCATATGTTTAGTTCATACCACTTCATTGAATACTGTAGAAGAATTGAGAAATCGAATAATAACCTCTCGTGACACGATAAGAAACACCCCAGGAATATTTCAAAGAGTGCGTGATAATATGCGAAGAATAGGGGCCTGTATTCTTGCAGATGGAGGACACTTCCAGCAATTTATTTAGTTTTTAATCGTTCTTTTTTTTAGTGTGATATTGAATAAGATTATAAGTTTAGTCTCAGAAGACGAGCTATCATAGTAAAAGCAAATTTTGGGCATACCTATCGAGTATTTCTACTATTTTATTTAATTTAGCCAATAACATACAATTCAAATTCAATAATTTTTCACTCGAAAACGGTTGGAGATACGAAAAAAAGACAGGTGTCGAAAAAGTTTTGAAACTGAATGAAGATTACGAAAATTGATTATACGCTGATCAGTGGCGCACTGCAAAAAAGTTTGAAAGGGCAGAAGGAGACATAGAGTCGGAAGAGAAAACACTTTGTGAATTTCAGTTAAAATCTAGGACGTGTAATGATAGAGGCTGTAAAAAATAGCTTGCAAAATTGGGCTGAATATCTCAAAAACTGCAGGAGTTTTGAAGAAAAAAATCATTTTTTTCCGGAAATTTCAACACCCTGTAGTCCCGTAACGAAGCTTTTGCTGATCTATGTTTACATGAACTTTCTTCCTCATAATTGCACGTGCATTTACCCTCTCAAGTTGTGACATACGACTATGTAACACCCTTTATATTTATTTATATCGGTTTAACAGGGAGATTGTTCAGAATTAGATATAAGGAACATCATTCTCATTTTTATAAAAACAAAACAGATTCCATCCTGTCACAACATTGCATAGAATACAATATTTTTCCATGAATAGATAATCTACAGATCCTATACGAAGCACAAAAAGCTATAGAACTCCATTATCTTGAATCCTTAGAAATATTCAAGCCAAACACATAACAGACAATAACCAAATATTACTTAACGACCTGATTGATTTATGTTATTTCTCAATCTTTGGGATATTTGATTAGTTTTAATTAAATATTAGTACCCAATGTTAATCCCTAATATGTATTTTACCTGTTCTGTTAACCCATTTATCTGTGCCTATATACTGAGTGATTCACTAGTGGTGTTCTGTAGCTCGTACACTCTGGAAGATTTCATTTTTGTTCGAACGGTATTGTAATTAGAAGAAAAGAATCTACTTCAGCTTTAGTTGATTTTGCAGTGAACAGGGTGTCCCAATTTTCTATAAAAAATCTTGGGTGGTTCCTTCAGATTGGACATTTTTGTTCAAGATTCAGGAGCGGCCTAAACTCTGCTATAATGTCATTAAGTAATAAGTTTTTTTGGTGAGTAGTTTTCTCACAATAGTTTTTTTCCGTAAAAATTCATGAAAATAGGCTCTCACATCATCACATGCTCCTTCGGCCAGAGAGGATGAAAACTTTTTTCCGCTCGTTTTCTTATTGCCCAGGGATAGCTTTACTGATTAATTGAAATAGTTCATCCTCATTTTATACAGGAGTGACTTAAAATAATTATTGAATATTGTAATCTTAAAAATATCATATCTTGATTTTTTCAAATGAAACACCCTGTATTTTATTATTCATGTCAACGCATAAAATATTGTGCTATAATTTTGCAGAATAGCCTTATCTT
Source organism: Cryptolaemus montrouzieri (assembly GCA_013387265.2). Classification (NCBI taxonomy): domain Eukaryota; kingdom Metazoa; phylum Arthropoda; class Insecta; order Coleoptera; family Coccinellidae; genus Cryptolaemus; species Cryptolaemus montrouzieri. The sequence continues at coordinate 92,848,045 of JABFTP020000021.1, read as the reverse complement.
TATCTAACATTTTCGACATATTCGATCATTTCTAAAATCTTTGATGAAAATTCTACAAACCGTATCAAACTCATCAACATGCATCATTATTCGAACAGAAGTTTTGTTTTCTGTGATGATTCAAGTAGTAAAAAATGAAACCCAAACAAGATAATTCTCTTAACGAATGATCAAATCAAGATGATTAAAACGTAAATCGAGGTATGTGTTGACATTTTTTTTTAATTGTGCCTTCTGTCAGGTGTCCGGACACATCATATTCTGCATTTTACATGGTGAACTCATCAGAGTTTCGTTATTAAATATTGTTAAATTGAGGTTTGAACCTAATTTTCTCAATTGACTGCCATGAAGTTCTCCATAGAAGGAATGGTTGATGATTTTTATTCTGGGTCAGTGTGATAGAAATTCTTTGTTGGCAAGTAGATTTTAGCACAAAGGTTTCCTGATGCAAGATGCTTTGAAAAACTTTTAGTTAGATTTATCGAAACGGGTAATATCGCTCACAAAAAACATGAAAAACCAAAAACTGCTACAGCTGAAGACAATCACTTATCAGTTTTATTGACAGTGACCGAGGACCCAAATAAAAGCCAAAGAGAGATTTCTCAGTTAACAGATAAAAGTCAAACTTTTCTCCAGGGAATCTAGAAAGTGAATAAATTGCATGCATATCATGTACAGCTGCACCAGGAACTAAACAGTTTAGACTATGGAAATTGAATCAATTTTTACAATTGGGCAAGTGACAAAGTAGCGAAAAATCCAAATATGTTTAGCAGAGTTCTTTTCTCGGACGAGGCAACTTTCCAGAAGAATAGGCTTGTTAACAGGCACAAATTTCATTATTACGCCACGGAAAGTCCACACCTCATGAGACAAATAGATCACCAGCATCGTTGGTCCTTGAATGTATGGGTCGCTATAGTAGATGGATATCTAACTGGGCCGCACTTTTTCGGCAGGCACCTCAATTGTGAAATGTATTTAGATTTTCTGCAAAATCATCTACCAATGTTACTTGCCGATGTACCAGAGCATATAATACAAGATTTGTGGTTTCAACAGGATGGAGCACCGGCACATTACTCACATCAGGTTAGGGAGCATTTGAATCATGTATTTCCTAACAAATGGATAGAACGTGATGGTCCTGTTAGATGGCCAGCTAGGTCTCCAGACCTTACAAGTCTAGATTTTTTTTGTGGGCTTATATTTAGGGCATCGTTTATCAGATTCCTTCTACAACACAGTCGGATATGAGACAGAGAACAGTCGACGCCTTTCAGTCAGTTAATCCGCAAATTGTGGCGAGAGTTCCACGGTCTTTCCTCAAAAGGATTAAGTTGTGTCTACAAAGAAACATTCCGAACACTTATTGAAATAGTTCAACACCTTGTAGATCATCTCACCAAAAATCAATCTTTTACGTATTTCATACACGACTACCTTAAAATATCTCATTTTCTTGGATCAAGTATAATGATATGTACTAATAAACTCTTTTATCGCAACCTCTGATATTAATATTTTAGTTTATTTTGTTTTATTTCGGGGATGGTGGAAGATAAAGATAAGGTTACTTCTGAAAAATATGACACAATATTTTATGCGTTGACATGAATAATAAAATACATCTTGAAAAATCAAGATATGATATTTTCAAAATTAAAATATTCAATAATTTTTTTGAGTCACTCCTGTATAAAATCTATATATCTATAATCTATTTCAATTCATTAATAAAGCTATCCTTGGGCAATAAGGAAACGAAAGGAAAACAGTATTCATCCTCTCTGACCGAAGGAGCATGCGATGATGTGAGAGCCTATTTTCATGAATTTTCACTGAAGAAAAATATTGTGACGAAACTACTCACAAAAAAAAGCTTATTACTTCAAGACGTTATAGCAGAGTTTAGGACGCTCCTGAATCTTGAACATCCCAAGATTTTTTCATAGAAAATTGGGACACCCTGTTTACTTTAAAATAAATTGCTGAAGTAGATTTTTACTTTCTAAATACAATACCGTTCGAACAAAATGAAATCTTCAAGAGTGTACGAGCTACAGAGCATCGCGCCACTGGTGAATCACCCAGTATAAGATAATTGCTACCTTTTTTAATTTCAAACTCATACTTCTCGAAATCCTCATAACACAGGAGTTTTTAGAGTTGAGAGCTTTGTTTCACCAAGTATCATATTTTTACGGTGAATTTCTATAGCCAAGAGCTTTTTTGATAGCTCTATACTGCAATTTTTCGTTTTATTCATTACGTTTTTCAGTTTTTGGGAAGTATATGGAAATGCCATAATCTATAATTGAACGCATAAAACTCCTCTGCATAGTAACAAAAGTCTTTCATAGTGCCACATAGGAATTAAATGATGTTAGAGGCTTTTAGGCTTTTGTTCCGAATTAGGTTAGTCCGAGAATGCTAATTTTTAATCCGTTATTTCGAGAAAGCTAGCTTATATTGTAAATAGGAAGATTTTACGATAGTATCATCAACCTGGATTTCGGTGGTGCCCATCTCGATATTCCTATTGTTGAAGTGGATGAACTGAGTTTTGTTCGTTGACAGTGTTTGTCCAATCATACCCAGGTACCTAAAGAAGTTTTAGTATTTATTCCATTTAATGTTCGCACTCTCTATAGTCGTATGAATACGATTAGAATAAGTTAATATTTTACTGTGCTTTGTTAATTTATTTGATTTTAAAATGTTGAAGCGAACTGGTTTTTCCTAGTTATTCAACAATTCCTGACACTAGAGCGTAAACAAACTTTATTATCTGTAGGATATTTCCATTTTTGCATGGAAAATCTTGTATCTTCAAGGTGATATGTTATAAAAAGAATTTAATTCCATATTCAATATTTTCCCTATAAGCTCATCGTAACTTATGAAATGCAAAATGAGATATCAATTCTGCAAAACTAATTTCAAGAACACAATTTATTGTTTTGAATAGTTTTGATTTTCTATATGATTTCGGATGCATAACATTTGTGCACCTAAATCTCTTCTCCTAGTAAATAAATTTTTTGTATACTGTTTTTGATTTTGTTAGAAATTGGGAAATCGCACATATTTCTGGAGGTTCGTTTGAATACTCCCAAATCGTCCAATTTGTGAATATTTCATGATTCCGTAGGTAAAATAGAATCAATTAAAAGCTTATTGGTCGCCTCCTCCTAAGTGGTTATTTATGACAGGTATATCCAATAAAATTAAGGAATAGATTGCTCCCCGAAAAGATTCAATAGAGGTGAAGGGCTTAAATCGACTTGTTCATTGATGAGTCTACCTGAGTGTTTGTATTTATTTATTTCTAAAGTTTCCCAAAGATCTACCTTCCAATATTTATTATCTGTATGCAAAATTTCAAACTGTGGGTCGAAAGAATGATTATTTTCTAAGAGATGATTCGCGTAATTTGAATCTGATTTTTATTTGAAAAACTGCGTTTATGTTCCGATATTCTAATATTGAAATTTCTATGTGTTCTACCAATGTAGAAATTATCACAGTCATTGCAATTCAATCTATAAACACCTGATTTATTGTTTTTACCTGGTTTGGTTTTATTATTTTTATATATTTGCCTAAATTATTATTAGTTTGGAAAGCTATGTTGAAATTATTGCTACTTAAGAATGATTTCAGTTTCTCACTTGTAATACCAACGTAGGTTAAGGTGTTGAATTTTTGTTTCAATTTATCGACAGGGTAAACTTCATTCAATGCGATTCTACTTTGTTTTTATTTAAAATATTATTTATTAGTTTGGGATTGTAACCATTATTTTTGGCTATTTGTTTAATCAAATTTAGTTCTTTGTTGAAATTTTCTGGTGATAGCGGGATGTTAATCAATCTATGAATAAAACTATTGAATGCTGACATTTTATGTTGATATGGATGACACGACGAGTTATGTATTATAATATCTGTATGTGACGGCTTATGGTAAATTGCGAAAACATGTTTTCCATTTTCATTCGAAATTGTTACGTCTAAGAAATTTATCGAATTATTGCTTTCTATTTCGGTTGTGAATGCAATTTTTGGATGTAATGAATTTATATGATTTTCGAAAATTTTCAACTGTCTATCTGTTCCTGTGAAGCAAATAATGATATCGTCTACATAGCGATACCAGTATAAACAATATTTACTGAGTGGATGATTATGAATTAATTTCTCTAAGTTATTCATGAAAATTTCTGCTAACAAAGGACTCAACGGATTGCCCATAATCAAGCCGTCTTCAATAGTATAATATTTGTAATTGAAATGGAAATAATTTTGATCTAAACAAATTTTCAATAATGAAAGAATATCTGATTTAATGATAGTATTGACATGATTCCTTTCTAATAATTCTTCAACTAAGTAATACGTATCTTTTGGAGGAATGTTGGGAAATAGATTCTTAACATCGAAAGAAATAAGTTTGGAATTAGGTGATATAGTGGTATCTTTGATATTGGCAATAAGTTCGTATGAATTTTTGACCGAAAATTCAGATTCAGATTTAAAATTGCAATGTTTTATTAGCAAGTCGTTGAGGAATTTTGAAAGTTTGAACGAAGGTGCCGTTACATAAGAAACAAGAGCTCGAATAGGGTAATTAGGTTTATGAAGTTTTATCAACGAATATAATTCGGGGGATTGTGGATTGGAGTTAATGAATTTATATTTTTCTTGGTCTGTAATTAATGATTCGTCTGAAGAAGCTACGGTGTAGTGAAACGCGTTACGAATCGCAATTATTAAGTAAAATTCCTTAAAACACAGTACTTGTTTTTATTATTAAAATAGAATCATTTGAGAGAAACATAAAAATATAGTTTTTATTGTTTTCCTTACATTCTTAAGTTCCCGAGAATCTTTCATTCTAGTAGAAATAAGAGAGAATCAAATGCACTATGACATAATTTTCGTTCTTCGTTAGGTATTTCAGTTAAACTAATTTTTTATATGGAAAGAGTAATAAATTTTGTTTCAGATAAAGCAAGTTCTCAACTCATTCAACTTTATAGTTGGAAATATTTAAGTTCAATTCAATTTCAATTTAATAATTCAACTTACTCAAAATTTATTTGTTGTTACGATGATTGCCAATGAAAACATCTTCAATGTAAACAGATCTTTATAGGTTAGGTGTTATTATGTCGGTGCAGGGACCTTGAGATTTCGTTTGAAGCACATTCGAGTCATACGACCCACTATTCTAAATCGATGTCTACAGTTACAAGTACAAGCTTTTCACTCAACAGTTGGACGTATACTGGCGGATTGTTTCGTGCGTGCTTGATCGCTCATCGTATTTTATCTATGTCAATCTTATATCTGCATGTTTAATCAGGAAATTACGAAGCATTGGTCACTGACTTCATGAGTTATTGCAATTCCCAGTTTATGAACTCGGGACGGAAATTTCTTGTTTATATTCCAATTATGAGGACTAATCCAGAAGAAGTTCGTTCGCTTCAGATGGAAATTATCCTATATTCGGAAGTTCCAAATTTTTATCACGGTAACCCACAACATTGATTTCGAGGTTAGCCGTCGTTGAGATAAGACAACGTTATTTGGTTGCTTCGATTTTTGATTTTTATATCGTTTTTCCTAAACTTTCTTTACTCTAATATTAACATTAATTGATGTTGTGTTACTTTAACTGGGGTAAGTCACCATCCTTCCTGTTAAACATGTAAAACATCATGGGAGCTGAGAAATGCTCTCTCGGCTCAACTTTTTGTCGTTTCCAAATCTATAAAAAATAATAAAAAAATTATATAGTTGTCGATAATGAACGCGGATTCAGGGGGATCCTGTCTCTCCGGCTGTCTATGCAACTAACTCCTATAGCCCGTAAAACATGGGAAAATATTTTGAATAATCCTAACAATTTATACTTTTCGCCAGCCGATATATCTCTTCTATAGAAAGAGAAATTGAGTCAATAAAATCTCTTCATGCATCAGATACAGAAGTTTATAACGCAGCTGTGGAATATTCATAAACAATTCAACTCAATATAAAAAAACATGCTGAAAGAAAAAATTAGTAAATAGAAAAACAGTCTATAATTATCCGGTTTTCTCGTCCGGTCCTTTCATCGTTGTTATGGAATCGATTACTGACAATATAGGTAATATTCATCTCGTGAATTTGGGTAAGAAATTAAATAATGAGGGTGTTACAGGAATTAAAAATGTCTCCCAAAAAATTAATGTGAACTTAGCCACACTTTTCCTGCCACAGATTCTGACATGGTGAATGTTGAATGTGGGATAGAGTGAATAATGTGCGTTATGTTGCCAAATCTGAAATATTTCTCCTTCTTCTTCAGGGATGATCTGGGAATACTTAGCGACGACTTGACTGATGAATGTAGTCATCAGGGCCAGGGTGACATGTATAAATAATTTTCGAAATAACTAGATTAGTACATAATAAATGATTTGATTGGTCTACAAAATAACGGAGAACAAATTTCTCTATATTATTCATTTTATAGCGTGAGTTTTGGCAGAGAAATAGAAGAAAAACCTTACAGGACCGTACTAGATCGAAAAACTATCTGGACATTCAGAGAACAAATATACACCATGAGCTTCAGCCTGAAAATAGTAAATATACCGGCACTTCGAATCTATATTTCAAAAGAGGTTGACAAACCGTACAGGACCGTACAAAAGCGAAAACCTATCTGGACATTCAGAGAACAAAATACTGTATTTCATTCGAACTACGGCGAGTACTACCATGATCTTCGGCCTGAACATAGAAAATATACAGGCCGCGAACCCCACGAACGCCGCGAATACAGCGAACCCCGAGAACGCCGCGAAGACCGCGAACCCCGAGAACGCCGCGTAGACCGCGAATGCCGCGAAGACCGCAAACGCCGCGAAGACCGCGAACCCCGAGAACGCCGCGTAGACCGCGAATGCCGCGAAGACCGCGAACGCCGCGAGTGCCGCGAATGCCGCGAAGACTGCGAACGCCGCGAGTGCCGCGAATGCCGCGAACGCCTAGTACGCCGCGAACAATGCGAACCCCGTGAACACTGCGAACGCCGCTAACCCCGCGAACATCGCGAACCCCGCGAATGCCGCGAACATAATGGTATTCGCGCCATTAGCGGCGTTCGTGGGGTTCGCGGCGTTCGCGGAGTTCGCAGCCTTCGCGGCATTCGATGTATTCGCGGGGTTCGCCACTTTCGCGGGGTTCACGGCGTTCGTGGCCTTCGTGGCGTTCGCGGCATTCACGGCGTTCGCGGCATTTGTGGCATTCGCGGCGTTCGCGGCATTCTCGGGGTTCGCAAGGCTCGCGGGATTTGCGGCATTCACGGCGTTCGCGGAGTTTGCGGCATTCGCGGAGTTTGCGGCATTCGCGGGGTTCGCGGGTTTCGCGGGGTTCGCGGGGTTCGCGGCGTTCGCAGGGTTCGTGGCATTCGCGGAGTTCGCGGCATTCGCTGGGTTCGCGGTATTCGCGGTCTACGCAGGGTTCGCGGGGTTCGCGGCATTCGCGGGGTTCGCGGCATTCGCGGGGTTCGCGGCGTTCGCGGCATTTGTGGCGTTCGCGGCATTCGCGGAGTTCGCGTCGTTCGCGGGGTTCGCAAGGTTCCCATGGTTTTGCAGCTTACGTTTGCAGCGTTCGTGGCTTTCGCGGCGTTCGCTGGTATCACGGAGCGCAATATCTGAATTAATAACCCCAAATTCTTCTCAATTTTTTAAATTAGAAAATCTGAAGACAGATTTCATCTTTTTCTGTTCTTTCACTGAGATTAGGGGTGAAAAATTCGAAAGATATCCCAGATGAGGGATGATATCTTATAGTTTTTAGTGTTGATGTGAACTTCCTGATGGTCCGGGAAGAAAGATTGGGGGGAATTCGAGATAGTGAGGCATTCAGAGCAGACGATCATGGTGGTACTCGCCGTAGTTTGAATGAAATACAATATTTTGTTCTCTGAATGTCCACATAGTTTTTCGCTTTGTACGGTCCTATACGGTTTGTCAATTTCTCTTGAAATATTGATTCGAAGTGCCTGTGTATTTACTATTTTCAGGCTGAAGCTCATGGGGGTAGTTGGCACAGTTCGAATGATATACATTATTTTGTTCTCTGAATGTCCAGATATTTTTTCGATTTAGTACGGTCCTGTAAGGTTTTTCTTCTATTTCTCTGCCAAAACTCACGCTGTAAAATGGATAATATAGAGAAATTGGTTCTTCGTTACTTCGTCGACCAAGCAAATCAGTTGGTATGTACAAAACTAGTATTTCGAAAATTATTCATACATGTCACCCTTGCCCTGATGACATTCAACAGTCAAGTCGTCGTTAAGTATTTCAAGATCATCCCTGAAGAAGGAGAAATATTTTTTATTTGGAAACGTAGCGCACAGTATTCACTCAATCCCACATTCAACATTCACAATGTCAGGATCTGTGGTTGGAAAAGTGTAGCTAAGAGAATTTCCTTTGAATTTTAGCCGCATCTGACGCCGCGAACTCACGCGGCATTCGCAGGGTTCGCGAAATTCGCAGTGTTCGCGGCCTTCGCAGCATTCGCGGCATTCGCATCATTCGCATCATTCGCGGCATTCGCTGGGTTCGCGGTGTTTGCGGCGTTCACGGCATTCGCGGCGTTCGCAATATCTGAATTAATAACCCCAAATTCTTCTCAATTTTTTAAATCTGAAGACAGATTTCATCTTTTTCTGTTCTTAGTCATGAGATGTGAGCATTAATTTGTGAAGGATGTGGTATAGATATGTACTAAGGAGGTTGTCCTCAGTTATTTTTTTCTTCATTGGTGATTCTTAATGTTTTGATCCATTTGCTACGAAGACTAAAATTCTCCGTCCTGCTTCTTCGCAATATTTGAATTAATAACTTCAAATTCGTCTTAATATTTATCTCCAACCAGATAAATGCATATAAATGAAAAAGAAAGAACGAACAACTGCAATTTCGTAACGTTCGCGGGGTTCGCAAGGTTCGCATGGTTTCGCGGGATTCGCAGCCATTGCGTCTTTCGCGGTGTTCGCTGGGTTCGCAGCTTACGCGACTTTAGCTGCGAACCCCGCGAAACCATGCGAACCTTGAGAACCCCTCGAACGTTTCGAAATTGCAAACGCTGCGAACGCGCGAGAGTCGCGAACGCTGTGAATGCCAAGAACGCCGCGAACTCCGCGAATGCTGCGAAATTGTAGTTGTTTGTTTTTTCTTTTTCATTAATATGCATATTTTTGTTTGGAGAGAAAGATTAAGACGAATTTGAGGTTATAAATCAAATATTGCGAAGAAGCAGGACGGAAAATTTCAGTCTTCGTAGCAACAGATCGGAAGGATTGATGTGAAGATAGAGCTCATCATGCTTCCACTGAGATTAGGGGTGAAAAATTTGAAAGATATCCCAGATGAGGGATGATATCTTATAGTTATTAGTGTTGATGTGAACTTCCTGATGGTCCGGGTGAGGCATTCAGAGCAGAAGATCATGGTGGTACTCGCCGTAGTTTGAATGAAATACAATATTTTGTTCTCTGAATGTCCAGATAGTTTTTCGCTTTGTACGGTCCTATACGGTTTGTCAATTTATTTTGAAATATTGATTCGAAGTGCCTGTGTATTTACTATTTTCAGGCTGAAGCTCATGGGGGTACTCGGCACAGTTCGAATGATATACATTATTTTGTTCTCTGAATGTCCAGATAGTTTTTCGATTTTCGATTTAGTACGGTCCTGTAAGGTTTTTCTTCTATTTCTCTGCCAAAACTCACGCTATAACATGGATAATATAGAGAAATTTGTTCTTCGTTACTTCGTCGACCAAGCAAATCATTTGGTATGTACTAAACTAGTATTTCGAAAATTATTCATACATGTCACCCTTGCCCTGATGACATTCAACAGTCAAGTCGTCGTTAAGTATTTCAAGATCATCCCTGAAGAAGGAGAAATATTTTAGAATCGGAAACGTAGCGCACAGTATTCACTCAATCCCACATTCAACATTCACCATGTCAGGATCTGTGGCTGGAAAATTGTGGCTAAGAGAATTTCCTTTGAGTTTTAGCCGCATCTGACCCCGCGGTTTTTGCGGCATTCGCGGCGTTCGCGGCATTCGCGGCATTCGCGGCATTCGAGGCGTTCGCGGCGTTCGCCACGTTCGCAGTGTTCGCGGCATTCGTGGCATTCGCGGCGTTCGCAGGGTTCGCGGTATTCGCGGCATTCGCAGCGTTCGCAAGGTTCGCGGCGTTTGCGGCGTTCGCAGCATTCGCGGCATTCGAGGCGTTCGCGGCGTTCGCCACGTTCGCAGTGTTCGCGGCATTCGTGGCATTCGCGGCGTTCGCAGAGTTCGCGGTATTCGCGGCATTCGCAGCGTTCGCAAGGTTCGCGGCGTTTGCAGCATTCGCAGGGTTCGCGGGGTTCGCTGCGGTCGCTGCGGTCGCTGCGTTCGCGGCATTCGCGGCGTTCGCGGCATTCGCGGCATTCGCGGCATTCGCGTCATTCGCGGGGTTCAGAGAGAAATTTTTTCTTCGTTACTTCGTCGACCAAGCAAATCATTTGGTATGTACTAAACTAGTATTTCGAAAATTATTCATACATGTCACCCTCGCCCTGATGACATTTAACAGTCAAGTCGTCGTTAAGTATTTCAAGATCATCCCTGAAGAAGAAGAAATATTTTAGAATTGGAAACGTAGCGCACAGTATTCACTCAATCCCACATTCAACATTCACCATGTCAGGTTCTGTGGCTGGAAAAGTGTGGCTAAGAGAATTTCCTTTGTGTTTTAGCCGCATCTGACGCCGCGAACCCCGCGAATGTTCGCGGGGTTCGCGGCATTCTCATGGTTCGCGGGGTTCGCGGGATTCGCGGGGTTCGCGGGGTTCGCGGCATTCGCGGCGTTCGCAGGGTTCGCGGCATTCGCGGCATTCGCGGCATTCGCGGCATTCGCGGCATTCGCGGCATTCGCGGCATTCGCGGCATTCGCGGCGTTCGCAGGGTTCGCGGCATTCGCGGCATTCGCGGCTTTCGCAGGGTTCGCGGCATTCGCGGCATTCGCGGCATTCGCAGCGTTCGCGGCATTCGCGGTGTTCGCGGCGTTCGCGGCATTCGCGGCGTCCGCGGCGTTCGCCACGTTCGCAGTGTTCGCGGCGTTCGCGGTGTTCGCGGCATTCGGGGCATTCGCGGCGTTCGCGGCGTTCGTCACGTTCGCAGTATTCGCGGCATTCGCGGTGTTTGAGGCATTCGCGGTGTTCGCGGCATTCGCGGCGTTCGCGGCATTCGCGGCGTTCGCAGGGTTCGCGGCATTCGCGGTGTTCGCGGCATTCGCGGTGTTCGCGGCATTCGCGGTATTCGCGGCGTTCGCGGCGTTCGCGGCGTTCGCCACGTTCGCAGTGTTCGCGGCATTCGCGGCATTCGCGGTGTTCGAGGCATTCGCAGGGTTCGCGGGGTTCGCAGCGTTCGCGGCATTCGCGGCATTCGCGGCGTTCGCGGTGTTTGCGGCGTTCGCGGCATTCGCAACGTTCGCAGCGTTCGTGGCTTTCGCGGCGTTCGCTGGTATCACGGAGCGCAATATCTGAATTAAAAATCCCGAATTCTTCTCAATTTTTCAAATTTGAAAATCTGAAGATAGATTTCATCTTTTTCTGTTCTTAGTCATGAGATGTGAGCAATAATTTGTGAAGGATGTGGTATAGATATGTACTAAGGAGGTTGTCCTCAGTTATTTTTTTCTTCATTGGTGATTCTTAATGTTTTGATCCATTTGCTACGAAGACTAAAATTCTCCGTCATGCTTCTTCGCAATATTTGAATTAATAACTTCAAATTCGTCTTAATATTTATCTCCAACCAGATAAATGCATATAAATGAAAAAGAAATAACGAACAACAGCAATTTCGTAACGTTTGCGAGGTTCGCGGCATTCGCGGGGTTCGCGGCATTCGCAGCGTTCGCGGCGTTCGCGGCGTTCGCGGCATTCGCGGCATTCGCGGCGTTCGCGGCGTTCGCGGCGTTCGCGGCGTTCGCAGTGTTCGCGGCATTCGCGGTGTTCGTGGCATTCGCGGCGTTCGCGGCGTTCGCGGCGTTCGCCACGTTCGCAGTGTTCGCGGCATTCGCGGTGTTCGAGGCATTCGCAGGGTTCGCGGGGTTCGCAGCGTTCGCGGCATTCGCGGCATTCGCGGCGTTCGCGGTGTTTGCGGCGTTCGCGGCATTCGCAACGTTCGCAGCGTTCGTGGCTTTCGCGGCGTTCGCTGGTATCACGGAGCGCAATATCTGAATTAAAAATCCCGAATTCTTCTCAATTTTTCAAATTTGAAAATCTGAAGATAGATTTCATCTTTTTCTGTTCTTAGTCATGAGATGTGAGCAATAATTTGTGAAGGATGTGGTATAGATATGTACTAAGGAGGTTGTCCTCAGTTATTTTTTTCTTCATTGGTGATTCTTAATGTTTTGATCCATTTGCTACGAAGACTAAAATTCTCCGTCCTGCTTCTTCGCAATATTTGAATTAATAACTTCAAATTCGTCTTAATATTTATCTCCAACCAGATAAATGCATATAAATGAAAAAGAAAGAACGAACAACAGCAATTTCGTAACGTTCGCGAGGTTCGCAAGGTTCGCATGGTTTCGCGGGATTCGCAGCCATTGCGGCTTTCGCGGGGTTCGCTGGGTTCGCAGCTTACGCGACTTTAGCTGCGAATCCCGCGAAACCATGCGAACCTTGAGAACCCCTCGAACGTTTCGAAATTGCAAACGCTGCGAACGCGCGAGAGTCGCGAACGCTGTGAATGCCAAGAACGCCGCGAACTCCGCGAATGCTGCGAAATTGTACTTGTTTGTTTTTTCTTTTTCATTAATATGCATATTTTTGTTTGGAGGTGAGATTAAGACGAATTTGAGGTTATAAATCAAATATTGCGAAGAAGCAGGACGGAAAATTTTAGTCTTCGTAGCAACAGATCGGAAGGATTGATGTGAAGATTGAGCTCATCATGCTTCCACTGAGATTAGGGGTGAAAAATTTGAAAGATATCCCAGATGAGGGATGATATCTTATAGTTATTAGTGTTGATGTGAACTTCCTGATGGTCCGGGAAGAAAGATTGGGGGGAATTCGAGATAGAGAGGCATTCAGAGCAGAAGATCATGGTGGTACTCGCCGTAGTTTGAATGAAATACAATATTTTGTTCTCTGAATGTCCAGATAGTTTTTCGCTTTGTACGGTCCTATACGGTTTGTCAATTTCTTTTGAAATATTGATTCGAAGTGCCTGTGTATTTACTATTTTCAGGCTGAAGCTCATGGGGGTACTCGGCACAGTTCGAATGATATACATTATTTTGTTCTCTGAATGTCCAGAAAGTTTTTCGATTTAGTACGGTCCTGTAAGGTTTCTGCCAAAACTCACGCTATAAAATGGATAATATAGAGAAATTTGTTCTTCGTTACTTCGTCGACCAAGCAAATCATTTGGTATCTACTAAACTAGTATTTCGAAAATTATTCATACATGTCACCCTTGCCCTGATGACATTCAACAGTCAAGTCGTCGTTAAGTATTTCAAGATCATCCTTGAAGAAGGAGAAATATTTTAGATTTGGAAACGTAGCGCACAGTATTCACTCAATCTCACATTCAACATTCACCATGTCAGGATCTGTGGCTGGAAAAGTGTTGCTGAGAGAATTTCCTTTGAGTTTTAGCCCCATCTGACCCCGCAGTTTTTGCGGCATTCGCGGGGTTCGCGGCATTCGCGGGGTTCGCGGCGTTCGCGGTGTTCGCGGGGTTGGCGGCGTTCGCGGCATTCGCGGCGTTTGCGGCGTTCGCGGCGTTCGCCACGTTCGCAGTGTTCGCGGCATTCGCGGCATTCGCGGTGTTCGCGGCGTTGGCGGCATTCGCGGCGTTCGCGGCATTCGCGGCATTCGCGGCGTTCGCGGCGTGCGCTGCATTTGCGGCATTCGCGGCGTTCGCGGCATTCGCGGTGTTCGAGGCATTCGCGGCGTTCGCGGCATTCGCAGGGTTCGCGGGGTTCGCGGCGTTCGCGGCATTCGCGGCGTTCGCGGCGTTCGCGGCATTCGCGGCGCTCGCGGTTTTCGCGGCGTTCGCGGCATTCGCAGGGTTCGCAGGGTTCGCGGCATTCGCGGCATTCGCGGCGTTCGCGGCATCCGCAGGGTTCGCGGGGTTCGCGGCGTTCGCGGCATTCGCGGGGTTCGCGGAGTTCGCGGCGTTCGCCACGTTCGCAGTGTTCGCGGCATTCGCGCTGTTCGAGGCATTCGCGGCGTTCGCGGTATTCGCGTTGTTCGCGGCATTCGCAGGGTTCGTGGGGTTCGCGGAGTTCGCGGCATTCGCGGCATTCGTGGCGTTCGCGGCATTCGCGGCGTTCGCGGTGTTCGCGGCGTTCGCGGCATTCGCAACGTTCGCAGCGTTCGTGGCTTTCGCGGCGTTCGCTGGTATCACGGAGCGCAATATCTGAATTAAAAATCCCGAATTCTTCTCAATTTTTCAAATTTGAAAATCTGAAGATAGATTTCATCTTTTTCTGTTCTTAGTCATGAGATGTGAGCAATAATTTGTGAAGGATGTGGTATAGATATGTACTAAGAAGGTTGTCCTCAGTTATTTTTTTCTTCATTGGTGATTCTTAATGTTTTGATCCATTTGCTACGAAGACTAAAATTCTCCGTCCTGCTTCTTCGCAATATTTGAATTAATAACTTCAAATTCGTCTTAATATTTATCTCCAACCAGATAAATGCATATAAATGAAAAAGAAAGAACGAACAACAGCAATTTCGTAACGTTCGCGAGGTTCGCAAGGTTCGCAAGGTTCGCATGGTTTCGCGGGATTCGCAGCCATTGCGGCTTTCGCGGGGTTCGCTGGGTTCGCAGCTTACGCGACTTTAGCTGCGAATCCCGCGAAACCATGCGAACCTTGAGAACCCCTCGAACGTTTCGAAATTGCAAACGCTGCGAACGCGCGAGAGTCGCGAACGCTGTGAATGCCAAGAACGCCGCGAACTCCGCGAATGCAGCGAAATTGTAGTTGTTTGTTTTTCTTTTCATTAATATGCATATTTTTGTTTGGAGGTGAGATTAAGACGAATTTGAGGTTATAAATCAAATATTGCGAAGAAGCAGGACGGAAAATTTTAGTCTTCGTAGCAACAGATCGGAAGGATTGATGTGAAGATTGAGCTCATCATGCTTCCACTGAGATTAGGGTGAAAAATTTGAAAGATATCCCAGATGAGGCATGATATCTTATAGTTTTTAATGTTGATGTGAACTTCCTGATGGTCCGGGAAGAAAGATTGGGGGGAATTCGAGATAGTGAGGCATTCAGAGCAGAAGATCATGGTGGTACTCGCCGTAGTTTGAATGAAATACAATATTTTGTACCCTGAATGTCCAGATAGTTTTTCGCTTTGTACGGTCCTATACGGTTTGTCAATTTCTTTTGAAATATTGATTCGAAGTGCCTGTGTATTTACTATTTTCAGGCTGAAGCTCATGGGGGTACTCGGCACAGTTCGAATGATATACATTATTTTGTTCTCTGAATGTCCAGATAGTTTTTCGATTTAGTACGGTACTGTAAGGTTTTTCTTCTATTGCTCTGCCAAAACTCACGCTATAAAATGGATAATATAGAGAAATTTGTTCTTCGTTACTTCGTCGACCAAGCAAATCAGTTGGTATGTACTAAACTAGTATTTCGAAAATTATTCATACATGTCACCCTCGCCCTGATGACATTTAACAGTCAAGTCATCGTTAAGTATTTCAAGATCATCCCTGAAGAAGAAGAAATATTTTAGAATTGGAAACGTAGCGCACAGTATTCACTCAATCCCACATTCAACATTCACCATGTCAGGTTCTGTGGCTGGAAAAGTGTGGCTAAGAGAATTTCCTTTGTGTTTTAGCCGCATCTGACGCCGCGAACCCCGCGAATGTTCGCGGGGTTCGCGAAATTCGCAGCGTTCGCGGCCTTCGCTGCATTCGAATCATTCGCGGCATTCGCGGTGTTCGCGAGGTTCGCAAGGTTCGCGGCATTCGCGGTATTCGCGGGAATCGCGGCGTTCGCGGGTTTCGCGGCATTCGCGCGTTCGCAACGTTCGCAGCGTTCGCAGTGTTCGCGGCATTCGCGGTGTTCGCGGCGTTCGCAGTGTTCGAAGCATTCGCGGCATTCGCGGCGTTCGCAGCGTTCGCGGCATTCGCGGCATTCGCGGCATTCGCGGCGTTTGCGGCGTTCGCAGGGTTCGCGGCATTCGCGGCTTTCGCGGCATTCGGTGCGTTCGCCACGTTCGAAGTGTTCGCGGCATTCGCGGTGTTCGAGGCATTCGCAGGGTTCGCGGGGTTCGCGGCCTTCGCGGCATTCGCGGGGTTCGCGGAGTTCGCGGCATTCGCGGCATTCGCGGCCTTCGCGGCATTCGCGGCGTTCGCGGTGTTCGCGGCGTTCGCAGCGTTCGTGGCTTTCGCGGCGTTCGCTGGTATCACGGAGCGCAATATCTGAATTAAAAATCCCGAATTCTTCTCAATTTTTCAAATTTGAAAATCTGAAGATAGATTTCATCTTTTTCTGTTCTTAGTCATGAAATGTGAGCAATAATTTGTGAAGGATGTGGTATAGATATGTACTAAGGAGGTTGTCCTCAGTTATTTTTTTCTTCATTGGTGATTCTTAATGTTTTGATCCATTTGCTACGAAGACTAAAATTCTCCGTCCTGCTTCTTCGCAATATTTGAATTGATAACTTCAAATTCGTCTTAATATTTATCTCCAACCAGATAAATGCATATAAATGAAAAAGAAAGAACGAACAACAGCAATTTCGTAACGTTCGCGAGGTTTGCAAGGTTCGCATGGTTTCGCGGGATTCGCAGCCATTGCGGCTTTCGCGGGGTTCGCTGGGTTCGCAGCTTACGCGACTTTAGCTGCGAATCCCGCGAAACCATGCGAACCTTGAGAACCACTCGAACGTTTCGAAATTGCAAACGCTGCGAACGCGCGAGAGTCGCGAACGCTGTGAATGCCAAGAACGCCGCGAACTCCGCGAATGCTGCGAAATTGTACTTGTTTGTTTTTTCTTTTTCATTAATATGCATATTTTTGTTTGGAGGTGAGATTAAGACGAATTTGAGGTTATAAATCAAATATTGCGAAGAAGCAGGACGGAAAATTTTAGTCTTCGTAGCAACAGATCGGAAGGATTGATGTGAAGATTGAGCTCATCATGCTTCCACTGAGATTAGGGGTGAAAAATTTGAAAGATATCCCAGATGAGGCATGATATCTTATAGTTTTTAATGTTGATGTGAACTTCCTGATGGTCCGGGAAGAAAGATTGGGGGGAATTCGAGATAGTGAGGCATTCAGAGCAGAAGATCATGGTGGTACTCGCCGTAGTTTGAATGAAATACAATATTTTGTACCCTGAATGTCCAGATAGTTTTTCGCTTTGTACGGTCCTATACGGTTTGTCAATTTCTTTTGAAATATTGATTCGAAGTGCCTGTGTATTTACTATTTTCAGGCTGAAGCTCATGGGGTACTCGGCACAGTTCGAATGATATACATTATTTTGTTCTCTGAATGTCCAGATAGTTTTCGATTTAGTACGGTACTGTAAGGTTTTTCTTCTATTGCTCTGCCAAAACTCACGCTATAAAATGGATAATATAGAGAATTTGTTCTTCGTTACTTCGTCGACCAAGCAAATCAGTTGGTATGTACTAAACTAGTATTTCGAAAATTATTCATACATGTCACCCTCGCCCTGATGACATTTAACAGTCAAGTCGTCGTTAAGTATTTCAAGATCATCCCTGAAGAAGAAGAAATATTTTAGAATTGGAAACGTAGCGCACAGTATTCACTCAATCCCACATTCAACATTCACCATGTCAGGTTCTGTGGCTGGAAAAGTGTGGCTAAGAGAATTTCCTTTGTGTTTTAGCCGCATCTGACGCCGCGAACCCCGCGAATGTTCGCGGGGTTCGCGAAATTCGCAGCGTTCGCGAGGTTCGCAAGGTTCGCGGCATTCGCGGTATTCGCGGGAATCGCGGCGTTCGCGGCCTTCGCTGCATTCGAATCATTCGCGGCATTCGCGGTGTTCGCGAGGTTCGCAAGGTTCGCGGCATTCGCGGTATTCGCGGGAATCGCGGCGTTCGCGGGTTTCGCGGCATTCGCGCGTTCGCAACGTTCGCAGCGTTCGTGGCTTTCGCTGCGTTCGCGGCGTTCGCGGCATTCGCGGCATTCGCTACGTTCGCGGCGTTCGCGGCGTTCGCGGCATTCGCGGCATTCGCGGCGTTCGCGGCGTTCGCAGTGTTCGCGGCATTCGCGGCATTCGCGGCATTCGCGGCATTCGCGGCGTTCGCGGCATTCGCAGCGTTCGCGGCGTTCGCGGCGTTCGCGGCGTTCGCGGCATTCGCGGCGTTCGCGGCGTTCGCGGCGTTCGCAACGTTCGCAGTGTTCGCGGCATTCGCTGTGTTCGCGGCATTCGCGGCGTTCGCGAAATTCGCAGCGTTCGCGAGGTTCGCAAGGTTCGCGGCATTCGCGGTATTCGCGGGAATCGCGGCGTTCGCGGCCTTCGCTGCATTCGAATCATTCGCGGCATTCGCGGTGTTCGCGAGGTTCGCAAGGTTCGCGGCATTCGCGGTATTCGCGGGAATCGCGGCGTTCGCGGGTTTCGCGGCATTCGCGCGTTCGCAACGTTCGCAGCGTTCGTGGCTTTCGCTGCGTTCGCGGCGTTCGCGGCATTCGCGGCATTCGCTACGTTCGCGGCGTTCGCGGCATTCGCGGCATTCGCGGCGTTCGCGGCGTTCGCAGTGTTCGCGGCATTCGCGGCATTCGCGGCATTCGCGGCATTCGCGGCGTTCGCGGCATTCGCAGCGTTCGCGGTGTTCGCGGCGTTCGCAGTGTTCGCGGCATTCGCGGCATTCGCGGCATTCGCGGCATTCGCGGCGTTCGCGGCGTTCGCCACGTTCGCAGTGTTCGCGGCATTCGCGGGGTTCGCGGCGTTCGCGGCATTCGCGGGGTTCGCGGCGTTCGCGGCATTCGCGGGGTTCGCGGAGTTCGCGGCATTCGCGGCATTCGCGGAGTTCGCGGCATTCGCGGCATTCGCGGCGTTCGCGGCGTTCGCGGCATTCGCGGCGTTCGCGGTGTTCGCGGCGTTCGCAGCGTTCGTGGCTTTCGCGGCGTTCGCTGGTATCACGGAGCGCAATATCTGAATTAAAAATCCCGAATTCTTCTCAATTTTTCAAATTTGAAAATCTGAAGATAGATTTCATCTTTTCTGTTCTTAGTCATGAAATGTGAGCAATAATTTGTGAAGGATGTGGTATAGATATGTACTAAGGAGGTTGTCCTCAGTTATTTTTTTCTTCATTGGTGATTCTTAATGTTTTGATCCATTTGCTACGAAGACTAAAATTCTCCGTCCTGCTTCTTCGCAATATTTGAATTGATAACTTCAAATTCGTCTTAATATTTATCTCCAACCAGATAAATGCATATAAATGAAAAGAAAGAACGAACAACAGCAATTTCGTAACGTTCGCGAGGTTCGCAAGGTTCGCATGGTTTCGCGGGATTCGCAGCCATTGCGGCTTTCGCGGGGTTCGCTGGGTTCGCAGCTTACGCGACTTTAGCTGCGAATCCCGCGAAACCATGCGAACCTTGAGAACCCTCGAACGTTTCGAAATTGCAAACGCTGCGAACGCGCGAGAGTCGCGAACGCTGTGAATGCCAAGAACGCCGCGAACTCCGCGAATGCTGCGAAATTGTACTTGTTTGTTTTTTCTTTTTCATTAATATGCATATTTTTGTTTGGAGGTGAGATTAAGACGAATTTGAGGTTATAAATCAAATATTGCGAAGAAGCAGGACGGAAAATTTTAGTCTTCGTAGCAACAGATCGGAAGGATTGATGTGAAGATTGATCTCATCATGCTTCCACTGAGATTAGGGGTGAAAAATTTGAAAGATATCCCAGATGAGGCATGATATCTTATAGTTTTTAATGTTGATGTGAACTTCCTGATGGTCCGGGAAGAAAGATTGGGGGGAATTCGAGATAGTGAGGCATTCAGAGCAGAAGATCATGGTGGTACTCGCCGTAGTTTGAATGAAATACAATATTTTGTACCCTGAATGTCCAGATAGTTTTTCGCTTTGTACGGTCCTATACGGTTTGTCAATTTCTTTTGAAATATTGATTCGAAGTGCCTGTGTATTTACTATTTTCAGGCTGAAGCTCATGGGGTACTCGGCACAGTTCGAATGATATACATTATTTTGTTCTCTGAATGTCCAGATAGTTTTTCGATTTAGTACGGTACTGTAAGGTTTTTCTTCTATTGCTCTGCCAAAACTCACGCTATAAAATGGATAATATAGAAATTTGTTCTTCGTTACTTCGTCGACCAAGCAAATCAGTTGGTATGTACTAAACTAGTATTTCGAAAATTATTCATACATGTCACCCTCGCCCTGATGACATTTAACAGTCAAGTCGTCGTTAAGTATTTCAAGATCATCCCTGAAGAAGAAGAAATATTTTAGAATTGGAAACGTAGCGCACAGTATTCACTCAATCCCACATTCAACATTCACCATGTCAGGTTCTGTGGCTGGAAAAGTGTGGCTAAGAGAATTTCCTTTGTGTTTTAGCCGCATCTGACGCCGCGAACCCCGCGAATGTTCGCGGGGTTCGCGAAATTCGCAGCGTTCGCGAGGTTCGCAAGGTTCGCGGCATTCGCGCGTTCGCAACGTTCGCAGCGTTCGTGGCTTTCGTGGCTTTCGCGGCGTTCGCGGCATTCGCTACGTTCGCGGCGTTCGCGGCATTCGCGGCATTCGCGGCATTCGCGGCATTCGCGGCGTTCGCGGCGTTCGCAGTGTTCGCGGCATTCGCGGCATTCGCGGCATTCGCGGCATTCGCGGCGTTCGCGGCATTCGCAGCGTTCGCGGCATTCGCGGTGTTCGCGGCATTCGCAGCATTCGCGGCGTTCGCGGCGTTCGCGGCGTTCGCGGCGTTCGCGGCGTTCGCGGCGTTCGCGGCGTCCGCAGCATTCGCGGCATTCGCGGTGTTCGCGGCATTCGCGGCATTCGCGGCGTTCGCGGCGTTCGCGGCATTCGCGGCGTTCGCGGCGTTCGCAACGTTCGCAGTGTTCGCGGCATTCGCGGTGTTCGCGGCGTTCGCAACGTTCGCAGTGTTCGCGGCATTCGCGGCATTCGCGGCATTCGCGGCGTTCGCGGCATTCGTGGCTTTCGCTGGTATCACGGAGCGCAATATCAGAATTAAAAATCCCGAATTCTTCTCAATTTTTCAAATTTGAAAATCTGAAGATAGATTTCATCTTTTTCTGTTCTTAGTCATGAAATGTGAGCAATAATTTGTGAAGGATGTGGTATAGATATGTACTAAGGAGGTTGTCCTCAGTTATTTTTTTCTTCATTGGTGATTCTTAATGTTTTGATCCATTTGCTACGAAGACTAAAATTCTCCGTCCTGCTTCTTCGCAATATTTGAATTGATAACTTTAAATTCGTCTTAATATTTATCTCCAACCAGATAAATGCATATAAATGAAAAAGAAAGAACCATGCGAACCTTGAGAACCCCTCGAACGTTTCGAAATTGCAAACGCTGCGAACGCGCGAGAGTCGCGAACGCTGTGAATGCCAAGAACGCCGCGAACTCCGCGAATGCTGCGAAATTGTACTTGTTTGTTTTTTCTTTTTCATTAATATGCATATTTATGCAGATGAGGCATGATATCTTATAGTTTTTAATGTTGATGTGAACTTCCTGATGGTCCGGGAAGAAAGATTGGGGGGAATTCGAGATAGTGAGGCATTCAGAGCAGAAGATCATGGTGGTACTCGCCGTAGTTTGAATGAAATACAATATTTTGTACCCTGAATGTCCAGATAGTTTTTCGCTTTGTACGGTCCTATACGGTTTGTCAATTTCTTTTGAAATATTGATTCGAAGTGCCTGTGTATTTACTATTTTCAGGCTGAAGCTCATGGGGTACTCGGCACAGTTCGAATGATATACATTATTTTGTTCTCTGAATGTCCAGATAGTTTTTCGATTTAGTACGGTACTGTAAGGTTTTTCTTCTATTGCTCTGCCAAAACTCACGCTATAAAATGGATAATATAGAAATTTGTTCTTCGTTACTTCGTCGACCAAGCAAATCAGTTGGTATGTACTAAACTAGTATTTTGAAAATTATTCATACATGTCACCCTCGCCCTGATGACATTTAACAGTCAAGTCGTCGTTAAGTATTTCAAGATCATCCCTGAAGAAGAAGAAATATTTTAGAATTGGAAACGTAGCGCACAGTATTCACTCAATCCCACATTCAACATTCACCATGTCAGGTTCTGTGGCTGGAAAAGTGTGGCTAAGAGAATTTCCTTTGTGTTTTAGCCGCATCTGACGCCGCGAACCCCGCGAATGTTCGCGGGGTTCGCGAAATTCGCAGCGTTCGCGGCCTTCGCTGCATTCGAATCATTCGCGGCATTCGCGGTGTTCGCGAGGTTCGCAAGGTTCGCGGCATTCGCGGTATTCGCGGGAATCGCGGCGTTCGCGGGTTTCGCGGGTTTCGCGGCATTCGCGCGTTCGCAACGTTCGCAGCGTTCGTGGCTTTCGTGGCTTTCGCGGCGTTCGCGGCATTCGCTACGTTCGCGGCGTTCGCGGCATTCGCGGCATTCGCGGCATTCGCGGCGTTCGCGGCATTCGGTGCGTTCGCAGCGTTCGCGGCATTCGCGGTGTTCGCGGCATTCGCGGCGTTCGCAACGTTCGCAGTGTTCGCGGCGTTCGCTACGTTCGCAGTGTTCGCAGTGTTCGCGGCATTCGCGGCGTTCGCGGCGTTCGCGGCGTTCGCGGCATTCGCGGCATTCGCAGGGTTCGCGGCGTTCGCGGGGTTCGCGGGGTTCGCGGGGTTCGCGGGGTTCGTGGAGTTCGCAGGGTTCGCGGCGTTCGCGGCGTTCGCGGCATTCGCGGTTTTCGCGGTTTTCGCGGGGATCGCGGCGTTCGCGGGTTTCGCGGCATTCGCGCGTTCACAACGATCGCATTGTTCGCGGTGTTCGCGGGGTTCGCGGGGTTCACGGCGTTCGCGGCGTTCGCGGCATTCGCATGGTTCGCGGTGTTCGCGGCATTTGCAGGGTTCGCGGGGTTCGCGGCGTTCGCGGGTTTCGCGGCATTCGCGCGTTCACAACGTTCGCAGCGTTCGTGGCTTTCGCGGCGTTCGCTGGTATCACGGAGCGCAATATCTGAATTAAAATCCCGAATTCTTCTCAATTTTTAAATTTGAAAATCTGAAGACAGATTTCATCTTTTTCTGTTCTTAGTCATGAGATGTGAGCAATAATTTGTGAAGGATGTGGTATAGATATGTATGTACTAAGGAGGTTGTCCTCAGTTATTTTTTTCTTCATTGGTGATTCTTAATGTTTTGATCCATTTGCTACGAAGACTAAAATTCTCCGTCCTGCTTCCTCGCAATATTTGAATTAATAACTTCAAATTCGTCTTAATATTTATCTCCAACCAGATAAATGCATATAAATGAAAAAGAAAGAACCATGCGAACCTTGAGAACCCCTCGAACGTTTCGAAATTGCAAACGCTGCGAACGCGCGAGAGTCGCGAACGCTGTGAATGCCAAGAACGCCGCGAACTCCGCGAATGCTGCGAAATTGTACTTGTTTGTTTTTTCTTTTTCATTAATATGCATATTTTTGTTTGGAGGTGAGATTAAGACGAATTTGAGGTTATAAATCAAATATTGCGAAGAAGCAGGACGGAAAATTTTAGTCTTCGTAGCAACAGATCGGAAGGATTGATGTGAAGATTGAGCTCATCATGCTTCCACTGAGATTAGGGTGAAAAATTTGAAAGATATCCCAGATGAGGCATGATATCTTATAGTTTTTAATGTTGATGTGAACTTCCTGATGGTCCGGGAAGAAAGATTGGGGGGAATTCGAGATAGTGAGGCATTCAGAGCAGAAGATCATGGTGGTACTCGCCGTAGTTTGAATGAAATACAATATTTTGTACCCTGAATGTCCAGATAGTTTTTCGCTTTGTACGGTCCTATACGGTTTGTCAATTTCTTTTGAAATATTGATTCGAAGTGCCTGTGTATTTACTATTTTCAGGCTGAAGCTCATGGGGGTACTCGGCACAGTTCGAATGATATACATTATTTTGTTCTCTGAATGTCCAGATAGTTTTTCGATTTAGTACGGTACTGTAAGGTTTTTCTTCTATTGCTCTGCCAAAACTCACGCTATAAAATGGATAATATAGAGAAATTTGTTCTTCGTTACTTCGTCGACCAAGCAAATCAGTTGGTATGTACTAAACTAGTATTTCGAAAATTATTCATACATGTCACCCTCGCCCTGATGACATTTAACAGTCAAGTCGTCGTTAAGTATTTCAAGCGTTCGCGGCATTCGCGGCTTTCGCGGCTTTCGGTGCGTTCGCGGCGTTCGCGGCATTCGCGGTGTTCGCGGCATTCGCGGCGTTCGCGGCGTTCGCAGTGTTCGCGGCATTCGCGGTGTTTGCGGCATTCGCGGCGTTCGCAGTGTTCGCGGCATTCGCGGCGTCGCGGCGTTCGCGGCATTCGCGGCATTCGCGGCATTCGCGGCGTTTGCGGCGTTCGCGGCGTTCGCGGCGTTCGCGGCGTTCGCAATGTTCGCAGTGTTCGCGGCGTTCGCTACGTTCGCAGTGTTCGCAGTGTTCGCGGCATTCGCAGCGTTTGCGGCGTTTGCGGCGTTCGCAGGGTTCGCAGGGTTCGCGGCATTCGCGGCGTTCGCGGCGTTCGCAGTGTTCGCGGCATTCGCGGTGTTTGCGGCATTCGCGGCGTTCGCGGCGTTCGCAGTGTTCGCGGCATTCGCGGCGTCGCGGCGTTCGCGGCATTCGCGGCATTCGCGGCGTTTGCGGCTTTCGCGGCTTTCGGTGCGTTCGCGGCGTTCGCGGCGTTCGCGGCGTTCGCAGTGTTCGCGGCGTTCGCGGCGTTCGCGGCGTTCGCGGCGTTCGCGGCGTTCGCGGCGTTCGCGGCGTTCGCGGCGTTCGCGGCGTTCGCTACGTTCGCAGTGTTCGCAGTGTTCGCGGCATTCGCAGCGTTCGCGGTGTTCGCGGCGTTCGCAGTGTTCGCGGCATTCGCGGCATTCGCGGCATTCGCGGCATTCGCGGCGTTCGCGGCGTTCGCCACGTTCGCAGTGTTCGCGGCATTCGTGGGGTTCGCGGCGTTCGCGGCATTTGCGGGGTTCGCGGCGTTCGCGGCATTCGCGGCATTCGCGGCGTTCGCTGCATTCGCGGCGTTCGCGGCATTCGCGGCGTTCGCGGTGTTCGCGGCGTTCGCAGCGTTCGTGGCTTTCGCGGCGTTCGCTGGTATCACGGAGCGCAATATCTGAATTAAAAATCCCGAATTCTTCTCAATTTTTCAAATTTGAAAATCTGAAGATAGATTTCATCTTTTTCTGTTCTTAGTCATGAGATGTGAGCAATAATTTGTGAAGGATGTGGTATAGATATGTACTAAGGAGGTTGTCCTCAGTTATTTTTTTCTTCATTGGTGATTCTTAATGTTTTGATCCATTTGCTACGAAGACTAAAATTCTCCGTCCTGCTTCTTCGCAATATTTGAATTAATAACTTCAAATTCGTCTTAATATTTATCTCCAACCAGATAAATGCATATAAATGAAAAAGAAAGAACGAACAACAGCAATTTCGTAACGTTCGCGAGGTTCGCAAGGTTCGCATGGTTTCGCGGGATTCGCAGCCATTGCGGCTTTCGCGGGGTTCGCTGGGTTCGCAGCTTACGCGACTTTAGCTGCGAATCCCGCGAAACCATGCGAACCTTGAGAACCCCTCGAACGTTTCGAAATTGCAAACGCTGCGAACGCGCGAGAGTCGCGAACGCTGTGAATGCCAAGAACGCCGCGAACTCCGCGAATGCTGCGAAATTGTACTTGTTTGTTTTTTCTTTTTCATTAATATGCATATTTTTGTTTGGAGGTGAGATTAAGACGAATTTGAGGTTATAAATCAAATATTGCGAAGAAGCAGGACGGAAAATTTTAGTCTTCGTAGCAACAGATCGGAAGGATTGATGTGAAGATTGAGCTCATCATGCTTCCACTGAGATTAGGGGTGAAAAATTTGAAAGATATCCCAGATGAGGCATGATATCTTATAGTTTTTAATGTTGATGTGAACTTCCTGATGGTCCGGGAAGAAAGATTGGGGGGAATTCGAGATAGAGAGGCATTCAGTGCAGTAGATCATGGTGGTACTCGCCGTAGTTTGAATGAAATACAATATTTTGTTCTCTGAATGTCCAGATAGTTTTTCGCTTTGTACGGTCCTATACGGTTTGTCAATTTCTTTTGAAATATTGATTCGAAGTGCCTGTGTATTTACTATTTTCAGGCTGAAGCTCATGGGGGTACTCGGCACAGTTCGAATGATATACATTATTTTGTTCTCTGAATGTCCAGATAGTTTTTCGATTTAGTACGGTCCTGTAAGGTTTCTGCCAAAACTCACGCTATAAAATGGATAATATAGAGAAATTTGTTCTTCGTTACTTCGTGGACCAAGCAAATCATTTGGTATGTACTAAACTAGTATTTCGAAAATTATTCATACATGTCACCCTCGCCCTGATGACATTTAACAGTCAAGTCGTCGTTAAGTATTTCAAGATCATCCCTGAAGAAGGAGAAATATTTTAGATTTGGAAACGTAGCGCACAGTATTCACTCAATCCCACATTCAACATTCACCATGTCAGGATCTGTGGCTGGAAAAGTGTGGCTAAGAGAATTTCCTTTGAGTTTTAGCCGCATCTGACCCCGCGGTTTTTGAGGCGTTCGCAGGGTTCGCGGGTTTTGCGGCATTCGCGCGTTCGCAATGTTAGCAGCGTTCGTGGCTTTCGCGGCGTTCGCTGGTATCACGGAGCGCAATATCTGAATTAAAAATCCCGAATTCTTCTCAATTTTTTAAATTTGAAAATCTGAAGACAGATTTCATCTTTTTCTGTTCTTAGTCATGAGATGTGAGCAATAATTTGTGAAGGATGTGGTATAGATATGTATGTACTAAGGAGGTTGTCCTCTGTTATTATTTTCTTCATTGGTGATTCTTAATGTTTTGATCCATTTGCTACGAAGACTAAAATTCTCCGTCCTGCTTCTTCGCAATATTTGAATTTATAACTTCAAATTCGTCTTAATATTTATCTCCAACCAGATAAATGCATATAAATGAAAAGGAAAGAACGAACAACTGCAATTTCATAACGTTCGCGAGGTTCGCAAGGTTCACATGGTTTCGCGGGTTTCGCAGCTATTGCGGCTTTCGCGGTGTTCGCTGGGTTCGCAGCTTACGCGACTTTAGCTGCGAACCCCGCGAAACCATGCGAACCTGGAGAACCCCTCGAACGTTTCGAAATTGCAAACTCTGCAAACGCGCGAGAGTCGCGAACGCTGTGAATGCCAAGAACGCCGCGAACTCCGCGAATGCTGCGAAATTGTACTTGTTTGTTTTTTCTTTTTCATTAATATGCATATTTTTGTTTGGAGGTGAGAT
Source organism: Cryptolaemus montrouzieri (assembly GCA_013387265.2). Lineage (NCBI taxonomy): Eukaryota > Metazoa > Arthropoda > Insecta > Coleoptera > Coccinellidae > Cryptolaemus > Cryptolaemus montrouzieri. Next base: position 92,820,369 of record JABFTP020000021.1, on the reverse strand, counting down.
TAAGACGAATTTGAGGTTATAAATCAAATATTGCGAAGAAGCAGGACGGAAAATTTTAGTCTTCGTAGCAACAGATCGGAAGGATTGATGTGAAGATTGAGCTCATCATGCTTCCACTGAGATTAGGGTGAAAAATTTGAAAGATATCCCAGATGAGGCATGATATCTTATAGTTTTTAATGTTGATGTGAACTTCCTGATGGTCCGGGAAGAAAGATTGGGGGGAATTCGAGATAGTGAGGCATTCAGAGCAGAAGATCATGGTGGTACTCGCCGTAGTTTGAATGAAATACAATATTTTGTACCCTGAATGTCCAGATAGTTTTTCGCTTTGTACGGTCCTATACGGTTTGTCAATTTCTTTTGAAATATTGATTCGAAGTGCCTGTGTATTTACTATTTTCAGGCTGAAGCTCATGGTGGTACTCGGCACAGTTCGAATGATATACATTATTTTGTTCTCTGAATGTCCAGATAGTTTTCGATTTAGTACGGTACTGTAAGGTTTTTCTTCTATTTCTCTGCCAAAACTCACGCTATAAAATGGATAATATAGAAATTTGTTCTTCGTTACTTCGTCGACCAAGCAAATCATTTGGTATGTACTAAACTAGTATTTCGAAAATTATTCATACATGTCACCCTCGCCCTGATGACATTTAACAGTCAAGTCGTCGTTAAGTATTTCAAGATCATCCCTGAAGAAGAAGAAATATTTTAGAATTGGAAACGTAGCGCACAGTATTCACTCAATCCCACATTCAACATTCACCATGTCAGGTTCTGTGGCTGGAAAAGTGTGGCTAAGAGAATTTCCTTTGTGTTTTAGCCGCATCTGACGCCGCGAACCCCGCGAATGTTCGCGGGGTTCGCGGAATTCGCAGCGTTCGCGGCCTTCGCTGCATTCGCATCATTCGCGGCATTCGCGGTGTTCGCGAGGTTCGCGGGGTTCGCGGCATTCGCGGTATTCGCGGGAATCGCGGCGTTCGCGGGTTTCGCGGCATTCGCGCGTTCGCAACGTTCGCAGCGTTCGTGGCTTTCGCGGCGTTCGCTGGTATCACGGAGCGCAATATCTGAATTAAAAATCCCAAATTCTTCTCAATTTTTTAAATTTGAAAATCTGAAGACAGATTTCATCTTTTTCTGTTCTTAGCCATGAGATGTGAGCAATAATTTGTGAAGGATGTGGTATAGATATGTACTAAGGAGGTTGTCCTCAGTTATTTTTTTCTTCATTGGTGATTCTTAATGTTTTGATCCATTTGCTACGAAGACTAAAATTCTCCGTCCTGCTTCTTCGCAATATTTGAATTAATAACTTCAAATTCGTCTTGATATTTATCTCCAACCAGATAAATGCATATAACTGAAAAAGAAAGAACGAACAACAGCAATTTCGTAACGTTCGCGAGGTTCGCAAGGTTCGCATGGTTTCGCGGGATTCGCAGCCATTGCGGCTTTCGCAGGGTTCGCTGGGTTCGCAGCTTACGCGACTTTAGCTGCGAATCCCGCGAAACCATGCGAACCTTGAGAACCCCTCGAACGTTTCGAAATTGCAAACGCTGCGAACGCGCGAGAGTCGCGAACGCTGTGAATGCCAAGAACGCCGCGAACTCCGCGAATGCTGCGAAATTGTAGTTGTTTGTTTTTTCTTTTTCATTAATATGCATATTTTTGTTTGGAGGTGAGATTAAGACGAATTTGAGGTTATAAATCAAATATTGCGAAGAAGCAGGACGGAAAATTTTAGTCTTCGTAGCAACAGATCGGAAGGATTGATGTGAAGATTGAGCTCATCATGCTTCCACTGAGATTAGGGGTGAAAAATTTGAAAGATATCCCAGATGAGATGAGGGATGATATCTTATAGTTATTAGTGTTGATGTGAACTTCCTGATGGTCCGGGAAGAAAGATTGGGGGGAATTCGAGATAGAGAGGCATTCAGAGCAGAAGATCATGGTGGTACTCGCCGTAGTTTGAATGAAATACAATATTTTGTTCTCTGAATGTCCAGATAGTTTTTCGCTTTGTACGGTCCTATACGGTTTGTCAATTTCTTTTGAAATATTGATTCGAAGTGCCTGTGTATTTACTATTTTCAGGCTGAAGCTCATGGGGGTGTTCGGCACAGTTCGAATGATATACATTATTTTGTTCTCTGAATGTCCAGAAAGTTTTTCGATTTAGTACGGTCCTGTAAGGTTTCTGCCAAAACTCACGCTATAAAATGGATAATATAGAGAAATTTGTTCTTCGTTACTTCGTCGACCAAGCAAATCATTTGGTATGTACTAAACTAGTATTTCGAAAATTATTCATACATGTCACCCTTGCCCTGATGACATTCAACAGTCAAGTCGTCGTTAAGTATTTCAAGATCATCCCTGAAGAAGGAGAAATATTTTAGATTTGGAAACGTAGCGCACAGTATTCACTCAATCTCACATTCAACATTCACCATGTCAGGATCTGTGGCTGGAAAAGTGTGGCTAAGAGAATTTCCTTTGAGTTTTAGCCGCATCTGACCCCGCGGTTTTTGCGGCATTCGCGGCGTTCGCGGCATTCGCGGCATTCGCGGCATTCGAGGCGTTCGCGGCGTTCGCCACGTTCGCAGTGTTCGCGACATTCGTGGCATTCGCGGCGTTCGCAGGGTTCGCGGTATTCGCGGCATTCGCAGCGTTCGCAAGGTTCGCGGCGTTCGCGGCGTTCGCAGCATTTGCAGGGTTCGCGGGGTTCGCGGCATTCGCGGCGTTCGCGGCATTCGCGGCATTCGCGGCATTCGAGGCGTCCGCGGCGTTCGCCACGTTCACAGTGTTCGCGGCATTCGTGGCATTCGCGGCGTTCGCAGAGTTCGCGGTATTCGCGGCATTCGCAGCGTTCGCAAGGTTCGCGGCGTTTGCAGCATTCGCAGGGTTCGCGGGGTTCGCTGCGTTCGCTGCGTTCGCGGCATTCGCGGCGTTCGCGGCGTTCGCGGCGTTCGCGGCGTTCGCGGCATTCGCGGCATTCGCGGCATTCGCGGCATTCGCGGGGTTCGCGGGGTTCGCGGGGTTTGCGGCGTTCGCGGCATTCGCAGGTTTCGCGGTGTTTGCTGCATTCGCAGGGTTTGCGGGGTTCGCACCGTTCGCGGCGTTCGCGACATTCGCGACATTCGCGGGGTTCGCGGAGTTCGCGGCATTCGCGCGTTCGCAACGTTCGCAGCATTCGTTGCATTCGCGGCATTCGCGGGGTTCGCGTGGTTCGCGGGTTTCACGGCGTTCGTGGGAATCGCAACGTTCGCGGGGTTCGCATGGTTCGCTGGGTTCGCGGCATTCGCGGTGTTCGCGGCATTCGCGGCGTTCGCGGCGTTCAAATGGTAAACAGGGTTCGCGGGGTTCGCGAGGTTCGCGGCGTTCGCGGAATTCGCATGGTTAGCGGGGTTCGCGGGGTTCGCGGTGTCTGCGGCATTCGCGGCGTTCGCGGCATTCGCGGCGTTCGCGGCGTTCGCGGCGTTCGCGGCATTCGCGGAGTTCGCGGCATTCGCGTTATTCGCTGGGTTCGCGGGGTTCGCGGCGTTCGCGGCGTTTTCGGCATTCGCGGTATTCGCGGGGATCGCGGGTTTTGCGGCATTCGCGCGTTCGCAACGTTCGCAGCGTTCGTGGCTTTCGCGGCGTTCGCTGGTATCACGGAGCGCAATATCTGAATTAAGCAAATCATTTGGTATGTACTAAACTAGTATTTCGAAAATTATTCATACATGTCACCCTCGCCCTGATGACATTTAACAGTCAAGTCGTCGTTAAGTATTTCAAGATCATCCCTGAAGAAGAAGAAATATTTTAGAATTGGAAACGTAGCGCACAGTATTCACTCAATCCCACATTCAACATTCACCATGTCAGGTTCTGTGGCTGGAAAAGTGTGGCTAAGAGAATTTCCTTTGTGTTTTAGCCGCATCTGACGCCGCGAACCCCGCGGCATTCGCGGGGTTCGCGGGGTTCGCGGGGTTCGCGGGGTTCGCGGGGTTCGCGGCATTCGCGGCTTTCGCAGGGTTCGCGGCATTCGCGGCATTCGCAGCGTTCGCGGCATTCGCGGTGTTCGCGGCGCTCGCGGCGTTCGCGGCATTCGCGGTGTTCGCAGCATTCGCGGCGTTCGCGGCGTTCGCCACGTTCGCAGTGTTCGCGGCGTTCGCGGTGTTCGCGGCATTCGCGGTGTTCGCGGCATTCGGGGCATTCGCGGCGTTCGCCACGTTCGCAGTGTTCGCGGCATTCGCGGTGTTTGAGGCATTCGCGGCATTCGCGGTGTTCGCGGCATTCGCGGTGTTCGCGGCATTCGCGGCATTCGCGGCATTCGCGGTGTTCGCGGTGTTCGCGGCATTCGCGGCATTCGCGGTGTTCGCGGCATTCGCGGCATTCGCGGCGTTCGCGGCGTTCGCAGTGTTCGCGGCGTTCGCAGTGTTCGCGGCATTCGCGGTGTTCGCGGCATTCGCAACATTCGCGGCGTTCGCAGTGTTCGCGGCATTCGCGGTGTTCGAGGCATTCGCGGTGTTCACGGCGTTCGCGGCATTCGCAACGTTCGCAGCGTTCGTGGCTTTCGCGGCGTTCGCTGGTATCACGGAGCGCAATATCTGAATTAAAAATCCCGAATTCTTCTCAATTTTTCAAATTTGAAAATCTGAAGATAGATTTCATCTTTTTCTGTTCTTAGTCATGAGATGTGAGCAATAATTTGTGAAGGATGTGGTATAGATATGTATGTACTAAGGAGGTTGTCCTCTGTTATTTTTTTCTTCATTGGTGATTCTTAATGTTTTGATCCATTTGCTACGAAGACTAAAATTCTCCGTCATGCTTCTTCGCAATATTTGAATTAATAACTTCAAATTCGTCTTAATATTTATCTCCAACCAGATAAATGCATATAAATGAAAAAGAAAGAACGAACAACAGCAATTTCGTAACGTTTGCGAGGTTCGCGGCATTCGCGGGGTTCGCGGCATTCGCAGCGTTCGCGGCGTTCGCGGCATTCGCGGCGTTCGCGGCGTTCGCGGCATTCGCGGCTTTCGCGGCGTTCGCAGTGTTCGCGGCATTCGCGGTGTTCGTGGCATTCGCGGCGTTCGCGGCGTTCGCGGCGTTCGCCACGTTCGCAGTGTTCGCGGCATTCGCGGTGTTCGAGGCATTCGCAGGGTTCGCGGTGTTCGCAGCGTTCGCGGCAACCAGATAAATGCATATAAATGAAAAAGAAAGAACGAACAACAGCAATTTCGTAACGTCCGCGAGGTTCGCATGGTTTCGCGGGATTCGCAGCCATTGTGGCTTTCGCGGGGTTCGCTGGGTTCGCAGCTTACGCGACTTTAGCTGCGAATCCCGCGAAACCATGCCTACCTTGAGAACCCCTCGAACGTTTCGAAATTGCAAACGCTGCGAACGCGCGAGAGTCGCGAACGCTGTGAATGCCAAGAACGCCGCGAACTCCGCGAATGCTGCGAAATTGTACTTGTTTGTTTTTTCTTTTTCATTAATATGCATATTTTTGTTTGGAGGTGAGATTAAGACGAATTTGAGGTTATAAATCAAATATTGCGAAGAAGCAGGACGAAAATTTTAGTCTTCGTAGCAACAGATCGGAAGGATTGATGTGAAGATTGAGCTCATCATGCTTCCACTGAGATTAGGGGTGAAAAATTTGAAAGATATCCCAGATGAGGGATGATATCTTATAGTTATTAGTGTTGATGTGAACTTCCTGATGGTCCGGGAAGAAAGATTGGGGGGAATTCGAGATAGAGAGGCATTCAGAGCAGAAGATCATGGTGGTACTCGCCGTAGTTTGAATGAAATACAATATTTTGTTCTCTGAATGTCCAGATAGTTTTTCGATTTAGTACGGTCCTGTAAGGTTTCTGCCAAAACTCACGCTATAAAATGGATAATATAGAGAAATTTGTTCTTCGTTACTTCGTCGACCAAGCAAATCATTTGGTATGTACTAAACTAGTATTTCGAAAATTATTCATACATGTCACCCTTGCCCTGATGACATTCAACAGTCAAGTCGTCGTTAAGTATTTCAAGATCATCCCTGAAGAAGGAGAAATATTTTAGATTTGGAAACGTAGCGCACAGTATTCACTCAATCCCACATTCAACATTCACCATGTCAGGATCTGTGGCTGGAAAAGTGTGGCTAAGAGAATTTCCTTTGAGTTTTAGCCGCATCTGACCCCGCGTTTTTTGCGGCGTTCGCGGCGTTCGCGGCGTTCGCGGCATTCGCGGCATTCGCGGCATTCGCGGCATTCGAGGCGTTCGCGGCGTTCGCCACGTTCGCAGTGTTCGCGGCATTCGTGGCATTTGCGGCGTTCGCAGGGTTCGCGGTATTCGCGGCATTCGCAGCGTTCGCAAGGTTGGTGGCATTCGCGGCGTTCGCGGCGTTCGCGGCGTTCGCGGCATTCGCGGCGTTCGCGGCATTCGCGGCATTCGCGGACTTCGCGGCATTCGCGGCGTTCGCGGCATTCGCGGGGTTCGCGGGGTTCGCGGGAATCGCGGCGTTCTTGGGATTCGCATGGTTCGCTGGGTTCGCGGTGATCGCGGCGTTCGCGGGTTTCGCGGCATTCGCGCGTTCGCAACGTTCGCAGCGTTCGTGGCTTTCGCGGCGTTCGCTGGTATCACGGAGCGCAATATCTGAATTAAAAATCCCGAATTCTTCTCAAGTTTTCAAATTTGAAAATCTGAAGACAGATTTCATCTTTTTCTGTTCTTAGTCAAGAGATGTGAGCAATAATTTGTGAAGGATGTGGTATAGATATGTACTAAGGAGGTTGTCCTCAGTTATTTTTTTCTTCATTGGTGATTCTTAATGTTTTGATCCATTTGCTACGAAGACTAAAATTCTCCGTCCTGCTTCTTCGCAATATTTGAATTAATAACTTCAAATTCGTCTTAATATTTATCTCCAACCAGATAAATGCATATAAATGAAAAGAAAGAACGAACAACAGCAATTTCGTAACGTTCGCGAGGTTCGCAAGGTTCGCATGGTTTCGCGGGATTCGCAGCCATTGCGGCTTTCGCGGGGTTCGCTGGGTTCGCAGCTTACGCGACTTTAGCTGCGAATCCCGCGAAACCATGCGAACCTTGAGAACCCTCGAACGTTTCGAAATTGCAAACGCTGCGAACGCGCGAGAGTCGCGAACGCTGTGAATGCCAAGAACGCCGCGAACTCCGCGAATGCTGCGAAATTGTAGTTGTTTGTTTTTTCTTTTTCATTAATATGCATATTTTTGTTTGGAGGTGAGATTAAGACGAATTTGAGGTTATAAATCAAATATTGCGAAGAAGCAGGACGGAAAATTTTAGTCTTCGTAGCAACAGATCGGAAGGATTGATGTGAAGATTGAGCTCATCATGCTTCCACTGAGATTAGGGGTGAAAAATTTGAAAGATATCCCAGATGAGGCATGATATCTTATAGTTTTTAGTGTTGATGTGAACTTCCTGATGGTCCGGGAAGAAAGATTGGGGGGAATTCGAGATAGTGAGGCATTCAGAGCAGAAGATCATGGTGGTACTCGCCGTAGTTTGAATGAAATACAATATTTTGTACCCTGAATGTCCAGATAGTTTTTCGCTTTGTACGGTCCTATACGGTTTGTCAATTTCTTTTGAAATATTGATTCGAAGTGCCTGTGTATTTACTATTTTCAGGCTGAAGCTCATGGGGTACTCGGCACAGTTCGAATGATATACATTATTTTGTTCTCTGAATGTCCAGATAGTTTTTCGATTTAGTACGGTCCTGTAAGGTTTTTCTTCTATTTCTCTGCCAAAACTCACGCTATAAAATGGATAATATAGAAATTTGTTCTTCGTTACTTCGTCGACCAAGCAAATCATTTGGTATGTACTAAACTAGTATTTCGAAAATTATTCATACATGCCACCCTTGCCCTGATGACATTTAACAGTCAAGTCGTCGTTAAGTATTTCAAGATCATCCCTGAAGAAGAAGAAATATTTTAGATTCGGAAACGTAGCGCACAGTATTCACTCAATCCCACATTCAACATTCACCATGTCAGGATTTGTGGCTGGAAAAGTGTGGCTAAGAGAATTTCCTTTGAGTTTTAGCCGCATCTGACGCCGCGAACCCCACGAATGTTCGCGGCATTCGCAGCATTCGCAGGGTTCGCGGTGTTCGCAGCGTTCGCCGTGTTCGCAGCGTTCGCAGGGTTCGCGGCGTTCGCGGCATTCGCAGGGTTCGCAGGGTTCGCGGGGTTCGCGGCGTTCGCGGCGTTCGCGGCATTCTCGGTTTTCGCGGGGATTTGCGGCATTCGCGGGGTTCGCGGGGTTTTCAGAGTTCGCTGCATTCGCGGCATTCGCGGCATTCGCGGCGTTCGCGGCATTCGCGAGGTTCTCGGGGTTCGCATTGTTCGCGGCATTCGCAGGGTTCGCGGCGTTCGCAGCATTCGCAGGGTTCGCGGGGTTCGCGGGGTTCGCGGGGATCGCGCCATTCGCGGCGTTCGCGGCGTTCGCAGGGTTCGCGGGGTTCGCGGCGTTCGCGGCATTCGCGGGGTTCACGGAATTCGCGGAGTTCGCGGAGTTCGCGGGGTTCGCGGAGTTCGCGGCATTCGCAGCAATCGCGGCGTTCGCGGCATTCGCGGCGTTCGCGGTGTTCGCGGCATTCGCAGGGTTCGCGGCATTCGCGGGGTTCGCGGGGTTCGCGGCGCAATATCTGAATTAAAAATCCCGAATTCCTCTCAATTTTTTAAATTTGAAATTCTGAAGACAGATTTCATCTTTTTCTGTTCTTAGTCATGAGATGTGAGCAATTTGTGAAGGATGTGGTATAGATATGTACTAAGTAGGTTGTCCTCAGTTATTTTTTCTTCATTGGTGATTCTTAATGTTTTGATCCATTTGCTACGAAGACTAAAATTCTCCGATCTGCTTCTTCGCAATATTTAAATTAATAACTTCAAATTCGTCTTAATATTTATCTCCAACCAGATAAATGCATATAAATGAAAAAGAAAGAACGAACAACAGCAATTTCGTAACGTTCGCGAGGTTCGCAAGGTTCGCAAGGTTCGTATGGTTTCGCGGGATTCGCAGCCATTGCGGCTTTCGCGGGGTTCGCTGGGTTCGCAGCTTACGCGACTTTAGCTGCGAATCCCGCGAAACCATGCGAACCTTGAGAACCCCTCGAACGTTTCGAAATTGCAAACGCTGCGAACGCGCGAGAGTCGCGAACGCTGTGAATGCCAAGAACGCCGCGAACTCCGCGAATGCTGCGAAATTGTAGTTGTTTGTTTTTTCTTTTTTATTAATATGCATATTTTTGTTTGGAGGTGAGATTAAGACGAATTTGAGGTTATAAATCAAATATTGCGAAGAAGCAGGACGGAAAATTTTACTCTTCGTAGCAACAGATCGGAAGGATTGATGTGAAGATTGAGCTCATCATGCTTCCACTGAGATTAGGGGTGAAAAATTTGAAAGATATCCCAGATGAGGGATGATATCTTATAGTTTTTAGTGTTGATGTGAACTTCCTGATGGTCCGGGAAGAAAGATTGGGGGGAATTCGAGATAGTGAGGCATTCAGAGCAGAAGATCATGGTGGTTCTCGCCGTAGTTTGAATGAAATACAATATTTTGTTCTCTGAATGTCCAGATAGTTTTTCGCTACGTACGGTCCTATACGGTTTGTCAATTTCTTTTGAAATATTGATTCGAAGTGCCTGTGTATTTACTATTTTCAGGCTGAAGCTCATGGGGGTACTCGGCACAGTTCGAATGATATACATTATTTTGTTCTCTGAATGTCCAGATAGTTTTCCGATTTAGTACGGTCCTGTAAGGTTTTTCTTCTATTTCTCTGCAAAAACTCACGCTATAAAATGGATAATATAGAGAAATTTGTTCTTCGTTACTTCGTCGACCAAGCAAATCATTTGGTATGTACTAAACTAGTATTTCGAAAATTATTCATACATGCCACCCTTGCCCTGATGACATTTAACAGTCAAGTTGTCGTTAAGTATTTCAAGATCATCCCTGAAGAAGAAGAAATATTTTAGATTCGGAAACGTAGCGCACAGTATTCACTCAATCCCACATACAACATTCACCATGTCAGGATTTGTGGCTGGAAAAGTGTGGCTAAGAGAATTTCCTTTGAGTTTTAGCCGCATCTGACGCCGCGAACCCCGCGAACCCCGCGAACCCCGCGAACCCTGCGAACCCCGCGAATGATCGCGGCATTCGCAGCATTCGCAGGGTTCGCGGTGTTCGCGGCGTTCGCAGGGTTCGCGGCGTTCGCGGCATTCGCGGTGTTCGCGGCATTCGCGGCGTTCGCGGCATTCGCAGGGTTCGCGGCGTTCGCGGGGTTCGCGGGGTTCGCGGGGTTCGCAGGGTTCGCAGGGTTCGCGGCGTTCGCGGCGTTCGCGGCATTCGCGGTTTTCGCGGTTTTCGCGGGGATCGCGGCGTTCGCGGGTTTCGCGGCATTCGCGCGTTCACAACGTTCGCATTGTTCGCGGTGTTCGCGGGGTTCGCGGGGTTCACGGCGTTCGCGGCGTTCGCGGCATTCGCATGGTTCGCGGTGTTCGCGGCATTTGCAGGGTTCGCGGGGTTCGCGGCGTTCGCGGGTTTCGCGGCATTCGCGCGTTCACAACGTTCGCAGCGTTCGTGGCTTTCGCGGCGTTCGCTGGTATCACGGAGCGCAATATCTGAATTAAAAATCCCGAATTCTTCTCAATTTTTTAAATTTGAAAATCTGAAGACAGATTTCATCTTTTTCTGTTCTTAGTCATGAGATGTGAGCAATAATTTGTGAAGGATGTGGTATAGATATGTATGTACTAAGGAGGTTGTCCTCGGTTATTTTTTTCTTCATTGGTGATTCTTAATGTTTTGATCCATTTGCTACGAAGACTAAAATTCTCCGTCCTGCTTCCTCGCAATATTTGAATTAATAACTTCAAATTCGTCTTAATATTTATCTCCAACCAGATAAATGCATATAAATGAAAAAGAAAGAACAACTGCAATTTCATAACGTTCGCGAGGTTCGCAAGGTTCGCATGGTTTCGCGGGATTCGCAGCCATTGCGGCTTTCGCGGTGTTCGCTGGGTTCGCAGCTTACGCGACTTTAGCTGCGAACCTTGCGAAACCATGCGAACCTTGAGAACCCCTCGAACGTTTCGAAATTGCAAACGCTGCGAACGCGCGAGAGTCGCGAACGCTGTGAATGCCAAGAACGCCGCGAACTCCGCGAATGCTGCGAAATTGTAGTTGTTTGTTTTTTCTTTTTCATTAATATGCATATTTTTGTTTGGAGGTGAGATTAAGACGAATTTGAGGTTATAAATCAAATATTGCGAAGAAGCAGGACGGAAAATTTTAGTCTTCGTAGCAACAGATCGGAAGGATTGATGTGAAGATTGAGCTCATCATGCTTCCACTGAGATTAGGGGTGAAAAATATGAAAGATATCCCAGATGAGGGATGATATCTTATAGTTTTTAGTGTTGATGTGAACTTCCTGATGGTCCGGGAAGAAAGATTGGGGGGAATTCGAGATAGTGAGGCATTCAGAGCAGAAGATCATGGTGGTACTCGCCGTAGTTTGAATGAAATACAATATTTTGTTCTCTGAATGTCCAGATAGTTTTTCGCTTCGTACGGTCCAATACGGTTTGTCAATTTTTTTTGAAATATTGATTCGAAGTGCCTGTGTATTTACTATTTTCAGGCTGAAGTTCATGGGGGTACTCTGAACAGTTCGAATGATATACATTATTTTGTTCTCTGAATGTCCAGATAGTTTTTCGATTTAGTACGGTCCTGTAAGGTTTCTGCCAAAACTCACGCTATAAAATGGATAATATAGAGAAATTTGTTCTTCGTTACTTCGTCGACCAAGCAAATCATTTGGTATGTACTAAACTAGTATTTCGAAAATTATTCATACATGTCACCCTTGCCCTGATGATATTCAACAGTCAAGTCGTCGTTAAGTATTTCAAGATCATCCCTGAAGAAGGAGAAATATTTTAGATTTGGAAACGTAGCGCACAGTATTCACTCAATCCCACATTCAACATTCACCATGTCAGGATTTGTGGCTGGAAAAGTGTGGCTAAGAGAATTTCCTTTGAGTTGTAGCCGCATCTGACGCCGCGAACCCCGCGAACCCCGCGAACCCCGCGAACGTTCGCGGCATTCGCTGCATTCGTGGCGTTCACGGCATTCGCATCGTTCGCGGCATTCGCGGCGTTCGCGGGGTTCGCGGCGTTCGCGGGGTTCGAGGCGTTCGCGATGATGAGATGTTCGCAAGGTTCGCATGGTTTCGCGGGATTCGCAGCCATTGCGGCTTTCGCGGTGTTCGCTGGGTTCGCAGCTTACGCGACTTTAGCTGCGAATCCCGCGAAACCATGCGAACCTTGAGAACCCCTCGAACGTTTCGAAATTGCAAACGCTGCGAACGCGCGAGAGTCGCGAACGCTGTGAATGCCAAGAACGCCGCGAACTCCGCGAATGCTGCGAAATTGTAGTTGTTTGTTTTTTCTTTTTCATTAATATGCATATTTTTGTTTGGAGGTGAGATTAAGACGAATATGAGGTTATAAATCAAATATTGCGAAGAAGCAGGACGGAAAATTTTAGTCTTCGTAGCAACAGATCGGAAGGATTGATGTGAAGATTGAGCTCATCATGCTTCCACTGAGATTAGGGGTGAAAAATTTGAAAGATATCCCAGATGAGGGATGATATCTTATAGTTATTAGTGTTGATGTGAACTTCCTGATGGTCCGGGAAGAAAGATTGGGGGGAATTCGAGATAGAGAGGCATTCAGAGCAGAAGATCATGGTGGTACTCGCCGTAGTTTGAATGAAATACAATATTTTGTACCCTGAATGTCCAGATAGTTTTTCGCTTTGTACGGTCTTATACGGTTTGTCAATTTCATTTCTTTTGAAATATTGATTCGAAGTGCCTGTGTATTTACTATTTTCAGGCTGAAGCTCATGGGGGTACTCGGCACAGTTCGAATGATATACATTATTTTGTTCTCTGAATGTCCAGATAGTTTTTCGATTTAGTACGGTCCTGTAAGGTTTTTCTTCTATTTCTCTGCCAAAACTCACGCTATAAAATGGATAATATAGAGAAATTTGTTCTTCGTTACTTCGTCGACCAAGCAAATCATTTGGTATGTACTAAACTAGTATTTCGAAAATTATTCATACATGTCACCCTCGCCCTGATGACATTTAACAGTCAAGTCGTCGTTAAGTATTTCAAGATCATCCCTGAAGAAGAAGAAATATTTTAGAATTGGAAACGTAGCGCACAGTATTCACTCAATCCCACATTCAACATTCACCATGTCACCATTCATTCGCGGCGTTCGCGGCGTTCGCAGCATTCGCAGGGTTCGCGGGGTGCGCAGCGTTCGCGGCATTCGCAAGGTTCGCGGCGTTCGCGGCATTCGCGGCGTTCGCGGCATTCGCGGCATTCGCGGCGTTCGCGGCGTTCGCGGCATTCGCGGCATTCGCAGGGTTCGCGGCATTCGCAGGGTTCGCGGGGTTCGCGGGGTTCGCGGGGTTCGCGGGGTTCGCGGGGTTCGTGGGGTTCGCGGGGTTCGCAGCGTTCGCCGCATTCGAACCCCGCGAAACCATGCGAGCCTTCAGAACCCCTCGAACGTTTCGAAATTGCAAACGCTGCGAACGCGCGAGAGTCGCGAACGCTGTGAATGCCAAGAACGCCGCGAACTCCGCGAATGCTGCGAAATTGTAGTTGTTTGTTTTTTCTTTTTCATTAATATGCATATTTTTGTTTGGAGGTGAGATTAAGACGAATTTGAGGTTATAAATCAAATATTGCGAAGAAGCAGGACGGAAAATTTTAGTCTTCGTAGCAACAGATCGGAAGGATTGATGTGAAGATTGAGCTCATCATGCTTCCACTGAGATTAGGGGTGAAAAATTTGAAAGATATCCCAGATGAGGCATGATATCTTATAGTTTTTAGTGTTGATGTGAACTTCCTGATGGTCCGGGAAGAAAGATTGGGGGGAATTCGAGATAGTGAGGCATTCAGAGCAGAAGATCATGGTGGTACTCGCCGTAGTTTGAATGAAATACAATATTTTGTACCCTGAATGTCCAGATAGTTTTTCGCTTTGTACGGTCCTATACGGTTTGTCAATTTCTTTTGAAATATTGATTCGAAGTGCCTGTGTATTTACTATTTTCAGGCTGAAGCTCATGGGGGTACTCGGCACAGTTCGAATGATATACATTATTTTGTTCTCTGAATGTCCAGATAGTTTTTCGATTTAGTACGGTCCTGTAAGGTTTTTCTTCTATTTCTCTGCCAAAACTCACGCTATAAAATGGATAATATAGAGAAATTTGTTCTTCGTTACTTCGTCGACCAAGCAAATCATTTGGTATGTACTAAACTAGTATTTCGAAAATTATTCATACATGTCACCCTCGCCCTGATGACATTTAACAGTCAAGTCGTCGTTAAGTATTTCAAGATCATCCCTGAAGAAGAAGAAATATTTTAGAATTGGAAACGTAGCGCACAGTATTCACTCAATCCCACATTCAACATTCACCATGTCACCATTCATTCGCGGCGTTCGCGGCGTTCGCAGCATTCGCAGGGTTCGCGGGGTTCGCAGCGTTCGCGGCATTCGCAAGGTTCGCGGCGTTCGCGGCATTCGCGGCATTCGCGGCGTTCGCGGCATTCGCGGCATTCGCGGCGTTCGCGGCATTCGCAGGGTTCGCGGCATTCGCAGGGTTCGCGGGGTTCGCGGGGTTCGCGGGGTTCGCGGGGTTCGTGGGGTTCGCGGGGTTCGCGGGGTTCGCAGCGTTCGCCGCATTCGAACCCCGCGAAACCATGCGAGCCTTGAGAACCCCTCGAACGTTTCGAAATTGCAAACGCTGCGAACGCGCGAGAGTCGCGAACGCTGTGAATGCCAAGAACGCCGCGAACTCCGAAAATGCTGCGAAATTGTAGTTGTTTGTTTTTTCTTTTTCATTAATATGCATATTTTTGTTTGGAGGTGAGATTAAGACGAATTTGAGGTTATAAATCAAATATTGCGAAGAAGCAGGACGGAAAATTTTAGTCTTCGTAGCAACAGATCGGAAGGATTGATGTGAAGATTGAGCTCATCATGCTTCCACTGAGATTAGGGGTGAAAAATTTGAAAGATATCCCAGATGAGGCATGATATCTTATAGTTTTTAGTGTTGATGTGAACTTCCTGATGGTCCGGGAAGAAAGATTGGGGGGAATTCGAGATAGTGAGGCATTCAGAGCAGAAGATCGTGGTGGTACTCGCCGTAGTTTGAATGAAATACAATATTTTGTACCCTGAATGTCCAGATAGTTTTTCGCTTTGTACGGTCCTATACGGTTTGTCAATTTCTTTTGAAATATTGATTCGAAGTGCCTGTGTATTTACTATTTTCAGGCTGAAGCTCATGGGGGTACTCGGCACAGTTCGAATGATATACATTATTTTGTTCTCTGAATGTCCAGATAGTTTTTCGATTTAGTACGGTCCTGTAAGGTTTTTCTTCTATTATTCATACATGTCACCCTCGCCCTGATGACATTTAACAGTCAAGTCGTCGTTAAGTATTTCAAGATCATCCCTGAAGAAGAAGAAATATTTTAGAATTGGAAACGTAGCGCACAGTATTCACTCAATCCCACATTCAACATTCACCATGTCACCATTCATTCGCGGCGTTCGCGGCGTTCGCAGCATTCGCAGGGTTCGCGGCGTTCGCGGCATTCGCAGGGTTCGCGGGGTTCGCGGGGTTCGCGGGGTTCGCGGGGTTCGCGGGGTTCGTGGGGTTCGCGGGGTTCGCGGGGTTCGCGGGGTTCGCAGCGTTCGCCGCATTCGAACCCCGCGAAACCATGCGAACCTTGAGAACCCCTCGAACGTTTCGAAATTGCAAACGCTGCGAACGCGCGAGAGTCGCGAACGCTGTGAATGCCAAGAACGCCGCGAACTCCGCGAATGCTGCGAAATTGTAGTTGTTTGTTTTTTCTTTTTCATTAATATGCATATTTTTGTTTGGAGGTGAGATTAAGACGAATTTGAGGTTATAAATCAAATATTGCGAAGAAGCAGGACGGAAAATTTTAGTCTTCGTAGCAACAGATCGGAAGGATTGATGTGAAGATTGAGCTCATCATGCTTCCACTGAGATTAGGGGTGAAAAATTTGAAAGATATCCCAGATGAGGCATGATATCTTATAGTTTTAGTGTTGATGTGAACTTCCTGATGGTCCGGGAAGAAAGATTGGGGAATTCGAGATAGTGAGGCATTCAGAGCAGAAGATCATGGTGGTACTCGCCGTAGTTTGAATGAAATACAATATTTTGTACCCTGAATGTCCAGATAGTTTTTCGCTTTGTACGGTCTTATACGGTTTGTCAATTTCTTTTGAAATATTGATTCGAAGTGCCTGTGTATTTACTATTTTCAGGCTGAAGCTCATGGGGGTACTCGGCACAGTTCGAATGATATACATTATTTTGTTCTCTGAATGTCCAGATAGTTTTTCGATTTAGTACGGTCCTGTAAGGTTTTTCTTCTATTTCTCTGCCAAAACTCACGCTATAAAATGGATAATATAGAGAAATTTGTTCTTCGTTACTTCGTCGACCAAGCAAATCATTTGGTATGTACTAAACTAGTATTTCGAAAATTATTCATACATGTCACCCTCGCCCTGATGACATTTAACAGTCAAGTCGTCGTTAAGTATTTCAAGATCATCCCTGAAGAAGAAGAAATATTTTAGAATTGGAAACGTAGCGCACAGTATTCACTCAATCCCACATTCAACATTCACCATGTCAGGTTCTGTGGCAATAAAAGTGTGGCTAAGAGAATTTCCTTTGAGTTTTAGCCGCATCTGACGCCGCGAACCCCGCGAATGTTCGCGGGGTTCACGGAATTCGCAGCGTTTGCGGCCTTCGCTGCATTCGCATCATTCGCGGCATTCGCGGTGTTCGCGGGGTGCGCGGGCTTCGCGGCATTCGCGGTATTCGCGGGAATCGCGGCGTTCGCGGGTTTCGCGGAGCGCAATATCTGAATTAAAAATTCCAAATTCTTCTCAATTTTTTAAATTTGAAAATCTGAAGACAGATTTCATCTTTTTCTGTTCTTAGTCATGAGATGTGAGCAATAATTTGTGAAGGATGTGGTATAGATATGTACTAAGGAGGTTGTCCTCAGTTATTTTTTTCTTCATTGGTGATTCTTAATGTTTTGATCCATTTGCTACGAAGACTAAAATTCTCCGTCCTGCTTCTTCGCAATATTTGAATTCAAATTCGTCTTAATATTTATCTCCAACCAGATAAATGCATATAAATGAAAAAGAAAGAACGAACAACAGCAATTTCGTAACGTTCGCGAGGTTCGCAAGGTTCGCATGGTTTCGCGGGATTCGCAGCCATTGCGGCTTTCGCGGGGTTCGCTGGGTTCGCAGCTTACGCGACTTTAGCTGCGAATCCCGCGAAACCATGCGAACCTTGAGAACCCTCGAACGTTTCGAAATTGCAAACGCTGCGAACGCGCGAGAGTCGCGAACGCTGTGAATGCCAAGAACGCCGCGAACTCCGCGAATGCTGCGAAATTGTAGTTGTTTGTTTTTCTTTTCATTAATATGCATATTTTTGTTTGGAGGTGAGATTAAGACGAATTTGAGGTTATAAATCAAATATTGCGAAGAAGCAGGACGGAAAATTTTAGTCTTCGTAGCAACAGATCGGAAGGATTGATGTGAAGATTGAGCTCATCATGCTTCCACTGAGATTAGGGGTGAAAAATTTGAAAGATATCCCAGATGAGGGATGATATCTTATAGTTATTAGTGTTGATGTGAACTTCCTGATGGTCCGGGAAGAAAGATTGGGGGGAATTCGAGATAGAGAGGCATTCAGAGCAGAAGATCATGGTGGTACTCGCCGTAGTTTGAATGAAATACAATATTTTGTTCTCTGAATGTCCAGATAGTTTTTCGCTTTGTACGGTCCTATACGGTTTGTCAATTTCTTTTGAAATATTGATTCGAAGTGCCTGTGTATTCACTATTTTCAGGCTGAAGCTCATGGGGGTACTCGGCACAGTTCGAATGATATACATTATTTTGTTCTCTGAATGTCCAGATAGTTTTTCGATTTAGTACGGTCCTGTAAGGTTTTTCTTCCATTTCTCTGCCAAAACTCACGCTATAAAATGGATAATATAGAGAAATTTGTTCTTCGTTACTTCGTCGACCAAACAAATCATTTGGTATGTACTAAACTAGTATTTCGAAAATTATTCATACATGTCACCCTTGCCCTGATGACATTCAACAGTCAAGTCGTCGTTAAGTATTTCAAGATCATCCCTGAACAAGAAGAAATATTTTAGATTCGGAAACGTAGCGCACAGTATTCACTCAATCCCACATTCAACATTCACCATGTCAGGATTTGTGGCTGGAAAAGTGTGGCTAAGAGAATTTCCTTTGAGTTTTAGCCGCATCTGACGCCGCGAACCCCGCGAATCCCGCGAACCCCGCGAATGTTCGCGGCATTCGCAGCATTCGCAGGGTTCGCGGTGTTCGCAGCGTTCGCGGTGTTCGCGGCGTTCGCGGGGTTCGCGGCGTTTGCGGGGTTCGCGGCGTTCGCGGCGTTCGCGGCATTCGCGGTTTTCGCAGGGATTCGCGGGGTTCGCGGGGTTCGCGGGGTTCGCGGGGTTCGCGGCGTTCGCGGCGTTCGCGGCGTTCGCGGCGTTCGCGGCGTTCGCGGCGTTCGAGCCGTTCGCGGGGTTCGCGGCGTTCGCGGCGTTCGCGGCATTCGCGGTTTTCGCAGGGATTCGCGGATTTCGCGGGGTTCGCGGGGTTCGCGGGGTTCGCGGCGTTCGCGGCGTTCGCGGCGTTCGCGGTTTTAGCGGGGATCGCGGCGTTCGCGGGTTTCGCGGCATTTGCGCGTTCACAACGTTCGCATTGTTCGCGGTGTTCGAGGCATTCGCAGGGTTCGCGGCATTCGCAGGGTTCGCGGCGTTCGCGGCGTTCACGGCATTCGCTGCGTTCGCGGCGTTCGCAGGGTTCGCGGGGTTCGCGGGGTTCGCAGCGTTCGCGGCATTCGCAAGGTTCGCGGCATTCGCGGTGTTCGCGGCATTCGCGGCGTTCGCGGCATTCGCGGCATTCGCAGGGTTCGCGGCGTTCGCGGGGTTCGCGGGGTTCGCGGGGTTCGCGGGGTTCGCGGGGTTCGCAGGGTTCGCGGCGTTCGCGGCGTTCGCGGCATTCGCGGTTTTCGCGGTTTTCGCGGGGATCGCGGCGTTCGCGGGTTTCGCGGCATTCGCGCGTTCACAACGTTCGCATTGTTCGCGGTGTTCGCGGGGTTCGCGGGGTTCACGGCGTTCGCGGCGTTCGCGGCATTCGCATGGTTCGCGGTGTTCGCGGCATTTGCAGGGTTCGCGGGGTTCGCGGCGTTCGCGGGTTTCGCGGCATTCGCGCGTTCACAACGTTCGCAGCGTTCGTGGCTTTCGCGGCGTTCGCTGGTATCACGGAGCGCAATATCTGAATTAAAATCCCGAATTCTTCTCAATTTTAAATTTGAAAATCTGAAGACAGATTTCATCTTTTTCTGTTCTTAGTCATGAGATGTGAGCAATAATTTGTGAAGGATGTGGTATAGATATGTATGTACTAAGGAGGTTGTCCTCAGTTATTTTTTTCTTCATTGGTGATTCTTAATGTTTTGATCCATTTGCTACGAAGACTAAAATTCTCCGTCCTGCTTCCTCGCAATATTTGAATTAATAACTTCAAATTCGTCTTAATATTTATCTCCAACCAGATAAATGCATATAAATGAAAAAGAAAGAACAACTGCAATTTCATAACGTTCGCGAGGTTCGCAAGGTTCGCATGGTTTCGCGGGATTCGCAGCCATTGCGGCTTTCGCGGTGTTCGCTGGGTTCGCAGCTTACGCGACTTTAGCTGCGAACCCCGCGAAACCATGCGAACCTTGAGAACCCCTCGAACGTTTCGAAATTGCAAACGCTGCGAACGCGCGAGAGTCGCGAACGCTGTGAATGCCAAGAACGCCGCGAACTCCGCGAATGCTGCGAAATTGTAGTTGTTTGTTTTTTCTTTTTCATTAATATGCATATTTTTGTTTCGAGGTGAGATTAAGACGAATTTGAGGTTATAAATCAAATATTGCGAAGAAGCAGGACGGAAAATTTTAGTCTTCGTAGCAACAGATCGGAAGGATTGATGTGAAGATTGAGCTCATCATGCTTCCACTGAGATTAGGGGTGAAAAATATGAAAGATATCCCAGATGAGGATGATATCTTATAGTTTTAGTGTTGATGTGAACTTCCTGATGGTCCGGGAAGAAAGATTGGGGGGAATTCGAGATAGTGAGGCATTCAGAGCAGAAGATCATGGTGGTACTCGCCGTAGTTTGAATGAAATACAATATTTTGTTCTCTGAATGTCCAGATAGTTTTTCGCTTCGTACGGTCCAATACGGTTTGTCAATTTTTTTTGAAATATTGATTCGAAGTGCCTGTGTATTTACTATTTTCAGGCTGAAGTTCATGGGGTACTCTGAACAGTTCGAATGATATACATTATTTTGTTCTCTGAATGTCCAGATAGTTTTTCGATTTAGTACGGTCCTGTAAGGTTTCTGCCAAAACTCACGCTATAAAATGGATAATATAGAAATTTGTTCTTCGTTACTTCGTCGACCAAGCAAATCATTTGGTATGTACTAAACTAGTATTTCGAAAATTATTCATACATGTCACCCTTGCCCTGATGATATTCAACAGTCAAGTCGTCGTTAAGTATTTCAAGATCATCCCTGAAGAAGGAGAAATATTTTAGATTTGGAAACGTAGCGCACAGTATTCACTCAATCCCACATTCAACATTCACCATGTCAGGATTTGTGGCTGGAAAAGTGTGGCTAAGAGAATTTCCTTTGAGTTGTAGCCGCATCTGACGCCGCGAACCCCGCGAACCCCGCGAACCCCGCGAACGTTCGCGGCATTCGCTGCATTCGTGGCGTTCACGGCATTCGCATCGTTCGCGGCATTCGCGGCGTTCGCGGGGTTCGCGGCGTTCGCGGGGTTCGAGGCGTTCGCGATGATGAGATGTTCGCAAGGTTCGCATGGTTTCGCGGGATTCGCAGCCATTGCGGCTTTCGCGGTGTTCGCTGGGTTCGCAGCTTACGCGACTTCAGCTGCGAATCCCGCGAAACCATGCGAACCTTGAGAACCCTCGAACGTTTCGAAATTGCAAACGCTGCGAACGCGCGAGAGTCGCGAACGCTGTGAATGCCAAGAACGCCGCGAACTCCGCGAATGCTGCGAAATTGTAGTTGTTTGTTTTTCTTTTTCATTAATATGCATATTTTTGTTTGGAGGTGAGATTAAGACGAATTTGAGGTTATAAATCAAATATTGCGAAGAAGCAGGACGGAAAATTTTAGTCTTCGTAGCAACAGATCGGAAGGATTGATGTGAAGATTGAGCTCATCATGCTTCCACTGAGATTAGGGTGAAAAATTTGAAAGATATCCCAGATGAGGATGATATCTTATAGTTTTAGTGTTGATGTGAAGTTCCTGATGGTCCGGGAAGAAAGATTGGGGGGAATTCGAGATAGTGAGGCATTCAGAGCAGAAGATCATGGTGCTACTCGCCGTAGTTTGAATGAAATACAATATTTTGTTCTCTGAATGTCCAGATAGTTTTTCGCTTTGTACGGTCCTATACGGTTTGTCAATTTCTTTTGAAATATTGATTCGAAGTGCCTGTGTATTTACTATTTTCAGGCTGAAGCTCATGGGGGTACTCGGCACAGTTCGAATGATATACATTATTTTGTTCTCTGAATGTCCTGATAGTTTTTCGATTTAGTACGGTCCTGTAAGATTTTTCTTCTATTTCTCTGCCAAAACTCACGCTATAAAATGGATAATATAGAGAAATTTGTTCTTCGTTACTTCGTTGACCAAGCAAATCATTTGGTATGTACTAAACTAGTATTTCGAAAATTAATCATACATGTCACCCTTGCCCTGATGACATTTAACAGTCAAGTCGTCGTTGAGTATTTCAAGATCATCCCTGAAGAAGAAGAAATATTTTAGATTTGGAAACGTAGCGCATAGTATTCACTCAATCCCACATTCAACATTCACCATGTCAGGATCTGTGGCTGGAAAAGTGTGGCTAAGAGAATTTCCTTTGAAATTTTGCCGCATCTGAGGCCAATAAATTTATAAAATCGAACTCTTTCTGCAAAGAATCATACGATATATATATATATATATATATATATATATATATATATATATATATATATATATATATATATATATATATATATATATATATCCCCACAAGAATGGTTTCTAGTAGGGGCATAATTAGAGATATAGGGAATGATATTTCTGAGGAAGACTTGAAATGTACAGGTTGTACATCTAAAGTTAAAATAATAAGCGCAAAAGCTCTTAATAAAAGAGTTGTCAACAGAGATAAGGTTGAATATATTCCTTCTAGTACTTGGTTGATTACACTTGAAGAGAAAAATCTCCCTGAATATATTGGTGTGTGGGGATGTTCTTCCAACGAAATTACTTATGCCTGCAATAAAGAAAGAGATTGCTCAGAGAGCATTTTATTCAGTGGATGATTTTTTCAATTGCCACCTTCGACATGGTTTTTTTTATAATCGCCCATAATACTTGGGATTATTTTGAAATTGTCTATGTTAATGAATGTTTTTCATTAGTTAATTTTTTGTTATTTAGAATTTTATTTTTGAAATGTTTCATACTTATTTCTTAATTCCTTTCATTTTTATTGCACACTTTGTATTAAGTATTATGTCAACAATAAATCAAATCAAATTAAATCAAAACCTTAATAGCAGCCAAAATAAATCTTCGGTTGGTAATAGAATTCGTGATCCCATAGCTTTTTGTCGCAAATAAAGAAACCGAGCACTTTCCTTTCGTTGAGGTACCCTTCGATGATGTTCGGAATACTTCAGCAACCTTGAAAAATAATTGCAGAACAGATTGCTCATCTAATCCTTCTCGATTGAAGAAAAGTATAAAAAATCTTATATATCCACTAACTAAACAATTTATGCATTACTAGTGGTTCATATTCAGAATTCCTGAATAAATCAACGGTTATTCCACTCTTTAGAAATAAAAATGTGGATTAGGTTGACAACTATAGACCAATATCCCTGGTTACCATACTTCCGAAAGTAATTGAGAAACTACTATGGTCTCAATTAGTGAACTATTTCGAAGTTAATAATTCAGTTCAGTCTAATTAGGTTCCGGAAGGGAACATGAATGATATATGCTACACTGGGCTTTGATGATCGGATCTTGAGGTGTTTTGAAGAGCGAGTTGTCATTTTTATTGTTCCTGGACTTGAAAAAACATTCGATTGTGTTGCACTCCCGATATTGTTGGGTAAGCTCGAGGAGTGTGGTTGTTCCAGGGTTAGTTGTAATCTCATAGATATATATCTTCTAAATGGATGACAGACTATTCTTTATAATGGCGATTGGGCTGAAAGGAAATTAATCTCTCTGGAGCTCCACAGGACTGTGCTCGGACCATTGTTGTTTTGGATTTATGTTCTTTTGGTAGATACGCTACAATTCTCTTTGCAGATGATACTACAATATCATTGGGCTCCTCAAACTTAAAAGTTGTGATAATGGAGGGGGGGTAGCCATCATGAGAGCGAAGGCTTTAGACTGGTTTAGGTCAAATGAGTTTATAGTTAATGAAAGAAAGACTAATGATTTTTGTTAGGAAGGTTGATGATGAGGAGCTTGTGGTAGCGGACAGGTTTCTTGGAATGACTATGAACTCTTGTCTCTGGTGGGATGTTCATGCCGATCAACTTGCTGCGCGACTATCCAGGAATGTATTTCTGATCAGGTCAATGAAGAATCAGTGGTCGAATGCAATATTGAGGGGAGTTAATCTTTCTTTGGTTATTTTCGAGTGGGGTAATTGCAACTCTCAGCATCGGATTTTCATCATTCAGAGTAGGGGGTCAGAATTAAAGATGGTTTCGATACTAAGGAAAACTGTAAGCCTGCATTTCATGAATTTAAGAATCTAATCTTTCTTAGTATCTTTATTTTTGATTCACTAGTCTACGCTCGTGGGAGCGAACTAGGCGGCTACGCCAGTGGCGATGACTGTCATAATTATCACACGAGGTGTAAAAATTAGAACAAGTCCAATTTGTGCAGGCTTAATATGTCCTAACGGAAACAGAAAAGTGATAGAAAAAGAAATTTTGCTCTATTAGACCAGTGATCAATTCGAAAGTTCTAAGATATTTTGGGTATCAAGAAAAAGTTGGAATATAAGCTAGCGATATCTTGACAAGTACTTTATTTATTGAAATACTATTTACAGCTTACACGTTAATTTTTTAGTTTACTGGTTTACTTCATAATTCGTATCTCCATAAAGAACGTAGTGCTGAACAATGAAAAGTACATCAAATAACACAGAGAAGAATCCTACACCAAATTTTGTGGGATCTCCAAATATCGAAACCCAATCGTCTGTAAAAATAAGAGAAAGTTAGGTGAAGTCAATCTTTGAATGAATTATCTCACCATAATTATATGCTTTCAGAATCATCTGTAACATACTTAAGATACCTCCAGCAAAATCGAGAAGAACAGTTCCGATACTCCAACCAACAGTACTCTTTTTCTTGTAATTCATATAGGCCTGAAGCAGAGTACATAAACTTGAGATAATGAAGAAATGATTTTTGATTTTTCCACGTACATATGGAATAGAATGATTATTTATATGAAATGATAGTAAATGAATAAAGGAAATCAGTACAAATAAATCAAACGATGATTGTTCAAACATAAAGTGTCAGAATCTTTACTCTTTCGCTTTATGGAGATTTAATACTTTTTTCATTTTTGGAAAGATCTGCATCAACACTGGTTATTTCTCCTTTGTTCCTACAAATGCAAAATATATCGTATATTCTATCACCCTTATCTTAGTGATCAGCAATACGATATTTCTTTGCTCCTTTTTCATAGAAGAGAATTCTACACTTTTATTTGGACTGAGTTTTGAATCTTCCTGTGTATAAATATTTTCGTTGTAGCAATTTTATTGTATTTACGGAGGAATTATTAAAGGTAACATACACCTCGAAGATTAACTACGAATTTTTGGAAATAATATAATAAATTAGCTATGAGCGAAGCACAGAAAAAATATTTGAAATCATTACTATCAGACTTCATTGCCAAAATGAACGAAAAAATTGAGTTACTGGAGACTAATATGAAGACGGAACTAGAGAAAAACAAGGTAAAATTCGAAGAGAGGCTCAACATATATGAAGCCAAAATAATTCAATTGGAAAGTCAAAATGAACAGCTTTGTAGAGAATTAAATATAGTTGCTAAGAAACAAAAGAATAATAACATTAAAATTAATGGTCTTAATATAGGTGAAAGATCACCGTCTGATGCTGCCATATAAATTCTCAGTTCCAATCAAATCAAAGTAGAGTCGGGTGATATAAGCGATGCTTACTCACTGGGTAAAGACAATGAAAAGCCAATTATTGTAGAATTTATATCTTATAGTAAAAAAATTGAAGTTTTGAAGAATTCCACTAAACTGAAAGGAACAGGGGTGTTCCTATCAAAAGATCTCATATCTGAGGAGAGGATGCCACAGAAAATTTTAGTTGGACTTATGAGGGACGAAAGGAGACTAGGGCACACTTGTAGGCAGCAGGGTCTTAATTTGGTTATAGATGGAAAATTCTAAACATTGGAGCAATTGGAGGAGAGGAGGAAGAGTGAAACAGGGATCTCAGGCGCTGTGAATGATAGTAGTAAAGAAGTAGCCAATAAAATTGAACGCACAAACAAACCAGCAACTAGGTCTAATCCAAACAGAAGAAAATAATAAATAGATGCGTATCTTCAATCAGGAAATATTATTAGCACGTTGAATTTGTCATAGTAATTATATTTTGAATTTTATTCTTTCCTTTCCTCATGAAAAAGTATATGAAAATTCTTTTAGATATTAAATTTTGTAAGTGGATGGTACCTGTAATTATAGAGTATTCACCTCTGGTTTTCTCTTGTTTTTGATAAATTTTGCATTCAATTTAACTTCTTTGATTTTCTGGTCCATTTTATTGTGAATTTTCAATGAAATATTTTTTTAAGGAACCATGCACAAGGTACGCCTTATATGGTTATTTAATATTGTTTTACAGTGTTTAAGAACTGAAAATATTTAGAAATCTTCATATTGTGTTTTGCATCTTCAAATTTCTGTCAAGTTTGGTTACTAACGGCACATTTGCGATCATATTTGTTTAACATTTACCCTGTTTATATTTCTTATGTTTTGTATTCATTTTGCATAACTTGAAGCATTTCGATTTAATTTTATTTTGGTTCAGTATGATGTAATTCTATATTGAGTTTGTTTCCTTCAACCATGGACAAGGTTCGCCTTATATGGTTATTCAATTACATTTTAGAGTATAAGGAAGTTAATGTACCATCTAACTTTACTGCTCAATGTATGTAAAAGCGAAATAAAGTTCATTTATTATTTATTATCATTAATATCTCAGAGGATCTATGTTTCCCCGATATAAAGATAAATTTACACAAAATTATTTGTCGGTGTTATTTTCAAGAACGTATCGACCTACCTTCTCAAATAGATAAATAGACAATGATTATGTTATTGACTTTGGACCTCGTTGAAGAATCGGATTCAATTGCATCAGAATCGGAAATCGCGTTCGGGTCCGAATCAGTAATCAGATTCGAAAATCTGGATATCCGGATAGTACTGGAAACCAGATCTAATTTCCAATCCTAATTCATACCTCAAGTCTAATGTGAACGTGATTAGAATAAAGTTGCCATTAAGTTGAATGAATATAACTAACCTGAGGAACATATTGAATTATAGTGGTAGTCAGCTTCACATAGGAAAAATTGTTTAATACGTCCAAAAATTGAATCACTTTTGTGAAGGTGAGGATTGCATTTCCAAGAATGAAAATAGCGAAGACTGCGATAATTAATCTTGCAGTGATGCTCACTTTCTGTTTATCACGTTTATATATACAACACTGAATTATAATTATCCGAGTTGCTAGAACAGCATGCACTGAGAAAAAAACATCATTCAAATGTACGGGGTTTAAGCCTCTGGGATATCTATCGAAATACTCTTCCTGCAACAATAAAATATTCATTAAACTACCGTACTGAGAAAATATTTTGTATGGCGTAGATTAATTTCTAATTACATAGAATTTATGGAAATAATATACAGGCTGCTTCCGGGTGAACTGTAAAGGGTGTTCCAAATTCGATGGTCTTGTGGGGCAGCTATGTAAAAGAAGATAGAAAAACGTACCCCTCTTTCTCGATTCTCAAGGAAGTCTTATTTCAATTATCATTTCTTGTTTTAAAGAAATTCCGTAATTTTCGATATTCCGGCATTTCACCATACTCCAGGTACAAATTAAGTCACTTAAAAAATATTTTCACATTCTTTAGGCACTTTATGGAATTGAATCCTTGGATGCACTCGAAAAATTTTTTACTCAACGGTTTTCGAGCTATAAGGTAGACTTAGGTTTTTCGATACAAACCATAAGCGAAATTGGTTACGTTGAGTAAGGTTATTTTAAATTTTTTTTTAAATAAGGTAAATGCACCAATGCCTGATACGTTAAGAGATTGGAAAGCGATAATAGGGTATAAATGTCCTCAGATTTCTTGTTCTGTATAGAATTACCTGTCTCTTCAAAAATTCAAATTATAATTTATTTAAAATGATGAGATCAGTTATATTTTTTTCGAAAAATTTGATATTTGATAATATTTGGATCGGTGTCGTGGCTCCAATACATGACATTGGACATTTTCAATGGACCTAAATATGACATTTCTGCTCCTAAAGCTGCCTTCAAGGTTCATGAGTAAACATGTGTTCAAAATCATTTCTGTACAGAATAATTTATTTACATAAAACAACAATAATAAATTTATGAAAATTTAAGTACAGCGAATTATAACCTATTGGTATTCTCTTATTTCTTCAACAGCAAATACCCCTTGCGTTAACAGCTTTTGGGGTGTTGATAATTTTCACAACATTAACC
The DNA here is from genome assembly GCA_013387265.2 of Cryptolaemus montrouzieri. Taxonomy (NCBI): domain Eukaryota; kingdom Metazoa; phylum Arthropoda; class Insecta; order Coleoptera; family Coccinellidae; genus Cryptolaemus; species Cryptolaemus montrouzieri. The sequence goes on along the minus strand of JABFTP020000021.1, from coordinate 92,792,093 downwards.
TTGTACCAAATTTCGTCTTTGCAATCAGGCCACCACCTTGCCGTTTTGCCACTAGGTGTCATGGCATTTACTTAGTAATCCCCACCTACAATTGAGGCAACCTGACCAGGAAAATAGCTTACATCATAGCAAACGATCAAATAGTCTCCGATTTTGGGTTTACAGGGACTCTCTAGTGACGACATCACATTTTCCTCACATTCATTCTCTTTCTCATCGTTTCAGAAAGTTGTTTGATTGGTTTTCTTTTTTTGCAAATTTTGTATTCTACTTTCTCATTTTCTTTCTTCCGTTTCTTTTCTAGATTTTCTCCTTCCATCTGCTTTTGTTCTATGATACTCTTGCCACAACTCATTGGTAATGACACTAGGAATTTTTTCTTGTTTCCATTTGCTAGCAGGCTCTGGCTTTTCTTCTGGCCAGAAAAGTACTGTTTCGAATGGACTTGGAACATTTACCGTTTGCACATCTTGGTTATTAGCCTAAACAGGAAAGAGCACACTCAGGAGTTGGAATACTACAGCAGGAGAGGTATACGCACAACATCGAAAGCATAGAATACGTAAACGATAGAATATTAAGAGTGTCCATCAAAATCAATGAACTCACCACCCACCTTGTCAGCACATCCTGATACATCACGAACCACCGAAGAGACTGAAAACTTCTATCTGTTACTGCAAGATACTATCGACAAAGTTGATAGAAGCCATAAACTCATTGTCTTTTGAGATCTCAATGCCCGAATTGGAAATGATATAATACCCAATCTGAAACAAAAATTCAACGAGCCAATTGCCAACGAAAATGGTGTACTTATTATAGACTTCTGTGCCAGGAACGAGCTGAGAATTAATAACACATACTTCCAACACAAAGAACAGCACAAATATACTTTTTCAAGCACAAGAGGAAAACGCTCCATGATAGACTTTGTCATAACCAACAGAGCAATCACACCCTCGTAAATATTAGACGTAAGGGCTCTAACATCAGCCAATCTGGGAACAGATCAAAAACTTGTATTATGCAAAATGTTAATGGAACAACCTCGTTAAGTTATAAAGAAGCCTATCTACATAAGAAAATTTAATATAAAATCTTTGTCTACCGAAAGCACAAGACAGCTTTACGAACTTAGATTATCAAGCAAACTGAATAACATTTGCATATCAGATGAAGTTGAAAAAGGCTGGCAACAAATAAAAACCTGCATAACAGAAGCTGCAGCAGAGTCGGTGGGAGAACGCACAATCAACATAAACGCCAACAAAAATATCAAGTCATGGTACTGTAAGGAAGTAAAGGAACTGGCAGATATGAAACGTAAAAGCTATCTATTGTATTTAAGTTCACCAACAGAAACCAATCGAACAAGATACGTTGAGAATAGAAACATAGCAAATGCAGCCATCAGAGCCATCAAAAGAGAACACTGGAGACAGTTTACCAGTGAAATTGAACACGACCTTTATGGAGCCCAAAGAAAGGTATGGAAGATGCTGAGAAAAAAGGAAAAAGCCAGTAAATGAATACGTTCAAACTAAAATCATATTACCTGACATCTGGGAAAAATATTTTACAGAGCTGTACCAAGATGAAGAAACAACTGATACATGGGTGAACGAAAACGAAACACCAGATGATGTATTGATAACAGAGGAAGAGATGAGAAAAAGAATACATAAGCTAAAAAACAGGAAAGCCGCGGGAACAGACAACATCCTGAACGAATTGCTAAAATATGGGGGAAAGAAACTCAATGAGAAGCTGCTAACTCTCTTCAATAAAATTTTAAACACATCACAGATTACTGAAGAATGGCGCAGCAGCATCACTATTGCTATCTTCAAAAAGAGGCAAAAGACATCACCTGAAAACTACAAGGGTTTAACTCTGCTGAGTACGTCCATGAAACTGCTCACTGACATCCTAAAAGACAAATTGGAATCACGTACCGAGAATAGAGAAGAACAGTTTGGATTTCGAACAAATAGATCAACAACGGACGCTCTCTTCATAATGAAACAACTAAAGGAGAAATCAATAGAGTTCAACAAGCCTGCTTACATCTGCTTTGTAGACTTAACAAAGGCATTCGACAAAGTGCGCTTGAGAGACATCCTACAAATTCTAATAAAAAGACAGTCCCCGTCCCAAATCACCAAACTTATTAAAAATTTAAACACCGGAAATGTGACAAAGATCAAGTCAGGCGAACATACTACACCTAACATAAAAACACCAGGCGGAATTAGACAGGGTGACAGCCTGAGCTTTCCAAAAAATGGCGACTAAATAGAAAGTTGTATTTGAAAACACTAACTCTTCATCTACGATTTCGTTGAAAACTATAAAATAATCTATGTTATTCAGAAAATCGAGTTTCCGTCATACTTTGACGTTCGAAATTGGCTGCTTCAAGCATCAGCGCCAACTCGATTCCATTAGTAACATATATTATTTTCTTTTTCCCAAAATAATAGCAGGTGTTCGATTCAATCGTGAATATAATAGAACCTAGCCGTTTTAGGTAGAAGGAAGACTAATACAGATGAAAACCTACTCAAAACACGCTTCGTTGGCAGAACTAAAATAATTGTTTTAAGAACTTACTACTATGTATTTAAAGTTGGCTAAATTAGTGAGAAATATTCGAACATCTTGAATATAGAAAAACCTTACTAAAAAGTAGAATAAGAAGAATGAACCTTGTTTTGTGAAACTAAAGGAAGAGATTTAATCTTATAAAAATAATTTTATCTACCAAAGCACAAGGAAACAAATATTTCAATTTCGAAAATTCTGATTTAAAACATAATATCTTTATTATGGTCAATTTTAGTGGAAGTAAATATGGACGAAACTTGTTTGAAAAATGATTTCCCACAATGAAAAAATGGAAAAGTATATCGAATTATCGAAAATTACGAAGTTGTGTTTTGTATTTGGTGGTAATCAATGTTTCAGTTTATTTCTTTTGTCTCATATTCGGCGGCCAGCCTGTATATTCACGGCTTTTGTTCACAAGTATTGAAAGTTCATAAAGTATGCAATCCCCTCAGTTTTTCAATTTGGAGACATAAAAATATTTCTATTTGAGATCTTAATTACAATAAGCAGAATCAGTATCGGTGCGAAAGGTGGTCTTAATTTAGCAAAACTAATACAGTGTGTTCCAACGAAAATTTGACCCCCCCTATAACTCCGAAATGAGTAACATTAGCGAAAAACACCAAGACACGTCGATTTTTGTTTCGAGGGGGAGCATTTTTCGAAATAATTCGAAACTTGTCAGATCAACCCCCTGCCCCCAGCAACCCTAATTTCGAAATTCATCATAGGGAATAAGGGTCGAGTGGCACCTTACTGTGAAGGTCTGTCAATTCTCCATTCTGATTTGTCATTTTTAGAATTTTAAATTAACATACAGGGTGTCCCAACCGAGGGTAAAGTTGAATTCCTGCAAATCCCAAATACTAAATGAAATCGATTTATTTTGGCATAATGCAAGCGAAGGTTTATGCTCGGTCTAGAAAAACGACCTACACTTGTGAATTTGGAGTTGGTGCAATCAACCCCCTATTTCCAGCATCCCCAACTCAAAAATCATTCGATCGAAAATAGGTCAAGTGGCACCTCGTTGGAAAGGTATTTCAATTTTCTCTTCGAATTTGGTATTTTTGAAATTCAGAATCAGCATACAGGGTGTCCCGGAGCAGGAACACTGAAAACCCAAATAACTTTTGAAACTGGTTCATTTCGGTATAATACGAGAACATGTTTATGTTTGATTCGAGAATAAGACTCTCTTGCGTGAATATGGAATTTTTGCAATCAATCTCTTCCATTCAGCATCCCCAACTCAAAAAATCGTACAAGTGATTACAGGTTGAGTGGCAAAGTTCCAGAAAGATTTTTCTATTTTCTGAATCACTGAGGCATTGGTTTCAGTTTGGCAATCGAGGTTTTCTGGCGTGAGGATCAGGATGAGGGGATGATGGAGAAACTGATTGGATGCTCATCTAAACAGGAAAACGAGATTTATTGAACTTGTATTCAATTGAAAACAAAAAACTAACTTGATTATTACAACAATTGTCCAAAATGACCTCCGCCCACCTCCATACAGTTATACAGACGATTTTCGAACTCTCTTCTCACATTAGCGAAAACTTCAGGAGTCAAAAGTCGGCATTCTGTGATATTCCTCATCCGCAGCTCCTCCAGGTTTTCTGGTCTTGTGGCATAAACTTTAGATTTTAGATGGCCCCACAAAAAAAAATCTAGGGGATTTAAATCTGGTGACCTGGCTGGCCACTCAACAGGTCCTCTTCTACCAATCCACCTTCCTGGGAAATTTTCGTCTAAATATTGGCGCACCCGAGCATCATAATGCGGAGGAGCACCGTCTTGTTGAAAACGCATTCCGTCCTCAGAAAGAGTTGGATCGTTCTGTAAAATTTCTGTCAATCTAGGATGTATGTGTTCCTCTAACAACTGTAGGTAGCCATTTCCATTCAGATTACCCTCAATAAAGAAAGGCCCAACTAGATGATTGCCAAAATTCCTGCCCAAACGTTCAACTTCTGAGGCCTTTGCGTGTGGGCCTCTCTAAACCAATGAGGATTCTGTGTGTCCCAATATCGACAATTATGTCTATTCACTTCACCACTGAGCATAAAGGTGCTTTCATCAGAAAAACAGATGTTATTCAGAAAATTTGGATTAGCGTTTAGGTTTTCACTTAGATTTTCACAAAACTGTAAACGACGATCTGGATCATCTTCGTTTATTTCATGCACTAATTTTACCTTGTAGGGTGAAATTTGTGATGTTTCATGATTCTATGGACAGTTGTAGCTGATACACCAGTCAGACGAGATAGTTTTCTGATCGAAGTAGTATTCTCCATTTGTAGATGACCCACTACTGCCACTTCCGTTGCCTCATTTCTGACAGGATATGCCACTTCATGTTTTTGTTTGCCACCGAACCCGTAGCTAGGAATTTGTCAACCAAATATTTAACGTACTGGTGACTGACTCCCTTTCTCTTTCAGGATGGTTCCTATCGAATATCCTTGCCGTTTCTTTGGCACAACTGTTATTTCGAAAATACGTCGATACAATTTCGACCCTTTCCTCAGTGGAATAAACCATTTTCAGATTAATTTCAACTGACGAACAACAACAATAATGAGGAACTGATCTGAATAATAATAATATTTCATTGCAAAATGAGAAATAACAGATGACTGCACGCCAGATGGAAATGAAAAAATGTGAACATTTTCAATGCAGAAATCAGCTTTCTTTCTTCGTAATTGATGCTCAACACATCGTACCCCAATACTTTTAACAGTTTCGAATTAATTTTAGTTGATAATTTCAAATGACGATATTGAATTTTTCGAAAGCGACATCCTGTATGGAGAGCCGAACTGAATGAAATGCTTTAATCATTCTGGAATTCAAGAAACCTTTCTGAAGATATGCCACTTGAATTATTTGTATGATTTTCAAGTTGGGGATGCTGAATGGAAGGGGTTGATTGCAAAAATTCTATAACCACACAAGAAAGTCCTATTCTCGGATCAAACATGTTCTCGTATACCGAAATGAACCAGTTTCAAAAAGTTATTTGGATTTTCAATGTTCCTGCTTCGGGACACCCTGTATGATGATTCTGAATTTCGAAAATACCAAATTCGAAGAGAAAATTGCAGTACCTTTCCAACGAGGTGCCACTTGACCTATTATCGATCGAATGATTTTTGAGTTGGGGATGCTGGAAATAGGGGGTTGATTGCACCAACTCCAAATTCACAAGTGTAGGTCGTTTTTCTAGACCGAGCATAAACCTGCGCTTGCATTATGCCAAAATAAATCTATTTCATTTAGTATTTGGGATTTCCAGAATTCAACTTCACCCTTGGTTGGGACACCCTGTATGTTAATTTAAAATTCTAAAATGACAAATCAAGGTGGAGAATTGACAGACCTTTTCAGTTAGGTGCCACTCGACCCTTATTCCCTATGATGAATTTCAAAGTTAGGGTTGCTGGGGGTAGGGGGTTGATCTGAGAAGTTTCGAATTATTTCGAAAAATGCTCCCCCTCGAAACAAAAATCGACGTGTCTTGGTGTTTTTCGCTAATGTTACTCATTTCGGAGTTAGAGGGGGGGTCAAATTTTCGTTGGAACACACTGTATATTAATTTGAACTAGTACTATAGAAGCGAACGTCGCCTGTCGTTCTTGCGAGTAATCGAAACCACGCATTAGTAAATATTGATCTTTTTTACTTACCTTCACTGAATTAATAAAATAAAGCCCGATGTTGAATATTGTATACAGGGTGAATCCTATCAGATTGAATGCCAAACTATCAAAATTTAGACCTACAACACTTCAAATCATTTAATGTTATCAATGGGTATAACAACAAAATGTTTTCACGAGTAACAAAAACTTTGTGGGTAGATTTTTTTTGAATTTCATGAGATTAAATCATGAATTGGAACAATAAGATGTTAGCACATTTGCCTTTTAAAACTGGAAAATAGAGAAATATGTTTAAATGGGTAGATTTCTCCCTAAGAAAAAATAAAAAAATTTACTATGATTAGATTTCGATGTCGTTCAATGTTGTTGGGTATCCAAGAATGTAAATGGAAAACTTCGCGCGTACCAAGCCGCGAGATACAGCTAGTAAATATATAAATATACTGGAACTGTTCGACAACACCATGGTATTTTCAGCATATTTTGGACATTATCTTCATTCATCTATTTTAGACCAATTCTAGCCAAATGCAAAGGAAATATGTATGCCAATTTCTGAACATTTTTTTGTTCATGCTCCTAGGTTCAGTGGAGTAGCCATATATCTACACACCAAGAACAAACATCCACAGGGCACCCTCTTTATTGAATAACTCTAGTATCTAAAATAGAGGATCATATTTCTTTCTTTTATGCCGAGCTCTTTAAGCTATACCTGTCTATGTATGTACCAACTACCACTTTAAGTGGTACGGAGATTGACGCTCGGCCATTTCGACTCTATCTGGAACGATTTCCAAATGGTGATGAAACCCAGAGTCGTAAATTTTCCAGAATCGAAAAAACTCTCAAAAGGTGGATTAATGAAGAAACGGAATTGAATATCTTGAGTGTAGAAGTGAACCCAGCAACATATGTTCGACAAATATCTGCAGAAACCGGGATATCAGCGAAGACTGTGCAATTCGTTTCACGAAAATATAAATATAAGCGTTATGTTTTTCAAAAAGTTCAAGATGTTGAAGAACATGAGAGAGCCTCGATTTTTCGATTGGATCTCACAGCAATCGTCATTTCAATGGAAATAATTTTAGACATTGAAGTCAGTAGAATCCACATAGCATAATGAATAATTTTCTGCGTAGAATCGGTGTGAACATCTGTTGCGCCATTTATTAGAATTGTTTGATAGGGCCAGTGTTCATTGAATCTTGAATCAGAACAATTAAAATTCTCTCTCATTCGAACAGTACAAGATTTCTTCGATGTTTATTATCTGATTAATAATTTTGGTGATCAACGAATGGATTGACAAAGGGTCCTGTAAGGTGTCTAGCTCGCTTTCGACTGTCTAGAAATGCTTCAAGATGCAGATCGACACGGTCGTATTCAGAAGATGCCAATTGCGTATCCAATAGTATGGAGGGCATTTCCAACATTTCTTATGAAAATTTTTAGTATGAGTTGAGTTTCTTATTTTGATGTGTTTTCGGTGTATTGAAACAGATGTTTCCACTTTTCGTAGTTTATTTTCGAGTATGGTATGCTTGCAGTGCTCTGGTTCGTCACAATCTGGAAATCGTTCCTGATGAGTTGTGATAGTCGACAATAATTTTGGTTGCTTGAAAATAATTTTAATCATGCCTGCATTCACTTGATTTCACAATATTTTTCCATCACAGAACATACTTCTCGATTCATCAGAACTGTTTGTCATGTTCTGTGCCTTTTCTTCTAAAATACGAAATAATGTGAGTTGTGCGAACTGAAATAATGAGGAAAATACTTTCTAGAATAGAAAAATTTTATCACAAACTCAAACAGTCGCCCATTCTACGAATTACATCGTAGAATTAGAAATGGGAATTTTCTTCCGAAATGTTTCGATAATTTAATTTTCCTCAGAAAATACAGCATTTTAAATGATTATAATTTGATGATTAACTACTTGAATGAATAAGTACTCGAAAACAAAATTGAAATGTGCTGTTATCAGTTGCAATGTCCAAGTGAAGATCAACTTTCGGTTTTTCTGGAAGCGACTGATCAATGAAAATGATTCATTTGTTAGAATATCATTCGGGAGTTAATTCGGTTTTTGTTTTATTGAAATCGATCAACAATTGCAGGAGCTATAGCTTTCGAATAGAAATTATTACTGTGTTCATAATAGGAAAATTATTCAAGGAACTCAGGAACGCATGACAAATCGATTATTTCTTGTACACTATAGTCTTAGATTTGAAAAAAAGAATCAGATATGGATGAGAATTACATTTATGAAAAAAAAACGGATATACTGGACATATTGGTGGTCCAATTTGAAGAAATTGGATATAAAAACTAGTTATATCGAACATGCCACATGTAATCAATGCACAAGGAAGTCGAAGTAATATTTCATGAGAAAAAAAGAGAAGTGGCAAGGTCCAAAAAAATGATCGTCATATTACAAACACCTTCAAAGCATTTTTTCAACATGATAACCATGATATGAGTGCAACGTTGGCGTGTTATTTAGCATGGTTGATATAGTAGAGGCTTTTGACTTCTTCCTTCATCCCATAGCTACGTCACTATTCTTTGCTAATCTATTCGCTCTGTATTGATTTAAATCCACTTCAAATCCGAACGACATCTTATTGCATTATATTCTTGACATTATACTATCAAATAAGATACAAACCATTTAGAAACTTTCAATTTTAAAGGAAATTTCAATTGAATCATTATCCAGTATTTTCCCTCTACGAATTTTGTGCAAGAACTTTCGAAATAAATGGTAATTCGTATTGAGAGAGTAATGTTTCACTGATACTATAAAAATTGTATGTTATATGCCTCTTAACTTGTTTAAATACAGACATCTCGATAAAGCTCTCTGATGACTTTACTCTGTTATGTGTTGATCAGACTCTTGCCCATACCCTTCAGAATGAACAGAACTACTTAACAAATCCATCTGGTTTGATACTAATGAGTTATTTATTAACATCTCCAAAACTTCATTTATGAGTTGTTATGTGAATGTTCGTAGTTCAAACAGCACTCTGCTTGGCACTGTATCAATTATGAGTTCCTATCATCAATATGTGTGATGTACTTTTGGGTTAGATTTGGTTTAGTATTAGTACACTAAATGCTTTCACTCAGTGAATGACTTTTTTTTATAATTGTTAGTTTTACATGTAGAACTGTCTTATGCCTTTGTTATTTCAAGAAACATACTTACCTTTTTGTTTTATAGTTGATGTATATTTGTGGATAAAATGATATGGTCCATGCAGCGAAATATAACCATCCAATTATTACGGATAATATATCCAAGAGAGGTACTTTATCTATTGTTACTCGAATATAGACATCGTCTAAACTGAAAATATGTAAGACTAGTAAATTATTTGAACTCATTCAAGTGAAGTCTTGTCAGTGGATAAGTCTTAAAAGGTTTACCAATCGTACTTGGTACAGATTTAATCATACAGGGTGTCGCGCTATGTGTTTCCGGTAGAAATATCTCAAGAATTGATTTTTAGTTTGTGAATTGCAATTGAATTTTCTTCGAAAGAATAATTCAGAGATTCATAAAGTCTTCACTCGTGTAAACCATTATTGCACATTCAATGATTACTTAAAACAATTAATTTCAACGACTCGGTGATCTCGGGGGGAATAAAGAGATAACTGCATTTTCGTGGAAAATGAGATCAAGAGCAGCAGAAGAATGTATAGACCAAATATACTTTTGGCTCACAATAATTCGTTTCATAGGTACTTAAAGAAATAGGTCGACTTATAGCTTCAGATATCAAAAATATGCAGTATTTTATAGAGCTCTTAATGAGGTAATTCTTATCAATTCTTGTATGAGTAGTTTTAAATTATTACATTTACCAGCAATGTGAGTTTAATAAACGGATTTATACCAAATATAAGAAACCAGGATAAATGTTTCTCATCTGATGAATAAATATTGACAATGACGAACCAACCTAAATCCCGAGTGTACTTTTTTTGGGTTTCCTTGCTGAAATTATTTATTTATTTCTTGATATTTTATAAAATTGAATGTTATTGCGAATTGTGTATGATGTTTTGTGTAGTTTCCCTGAAAAATTTATCAAACATTTCATCTAAGTTCTAAGTTACAATTTACATTTCAATTATTATGTTTTAAAATCTCAATGTAATAAAATATTATATATTTTTAAAGCTGCTTAAAATCATGAAAAAGGATAAAAACTAGATAAGAAATGGACCGCGAGCGAAATTTGAGGCTATTCCTGATAGTTATTAAACATCTTTTTGCGTCTGTGAACTTCGAGGCCATCTGATATTTTCTCATACAGCGTTCTTGTAGCCAACGCATATAATGTAAAGGCAGTGATCGCGACGTTAGCACTTTTAGTTTTCGTAGCTCAGTGAATTCACCCAGTTCGATTATGAATATTTCCTCCTTGAGGCTTGAAGTGGTCTAACACACTCATGCTTGGGGAGAGAAGACGACCCTTTCCGACCTTGGGAATAGAACTTCAAGTGTCCAACCCACTACAACAAAGATTATATACGAGGAAACTGTTTATCGATTTCTCTTGGTACGATATTCTCTTCTGAGGCTTGAAGTGGTCTAATCCATCTGCTTATGGAAGACAAAATTCGATTGATCAGTTAATTGTCGAAAACCCCTACCAGGAAGGAATATCGTCGATATATGCCTGAGGCTTGAAGTGGTCTAATCCACTGCTCCTCGGTGGCTGAAGTATCCCCAAGTTGTCTCGGAGTGTTCGAAGTGGTCCAATCCACCCTTATAAAGAGACGCACTCATAATGGTAACAATATTGATATTCGTCCAGAGCCTATAGTTGCCATAAACTGTAGGAAGACTTCGTTTTTGGTCTCGGAGGCTCGAAGTGGTCCAACCCATTCGCCTTCGATACCAAAAGAAGTTTGATTTGCTTGGCTGTAGAAGAATCAGAAACGAAAACTAGTAGAATAATTGGAGGTAACAGAAACCTTGAAAGATGAAAGACGCAAGCAAGAAAAAAGCTGCTGAAGATCAATCAGAAAAGCTAGCCAAAGTATTTCGACCAGTTTTCTAATATGTTACGCCTTAATCAATTGGAACTACATGAGAAATTCATTTAATGACCAGAGCTTGTACTTTTCCGTACATTATTTACTTTTTTAAGTGCATTTATTGCTCATACAAAGTAAGTACTTCACTATAAGAAAGTACTAGTTACGTATGGTGGTTTCAATAGTTTAAAAATCGGATGGATTGTGTGGGTGTAGTAGATTCGGACACTATTTCGTCGGGTACCTCCTGACATTATAGTACAATATTCGGCTTTGCCGGTTGTGTAATAAAATTGAGTACTCTAGCAGTTCGGTCAAGCCTGTCTGCTGATCTCTTTATTTCACCATTCTTTGCTTCTTTACTATGTTGATTCAAATGAATGGAATCTTGTGTTCTTTGCAGAAAATTCAAAAAATAGATCCCGACTAGAAGAAACTGATATGAAAATAAATTGAAATAAGCTACAAGGTGCATCCAGGAAAAAAAGATTCGGCGAGAAATATAACGTGCCAAGGAGAACACTTCAAGATTGCTTAAATGTTCCCAGTATTGCAATGGAAACACAATTGAAGCCAAAACTGGAAAAACATGAACATTCCTACTCAGAAAATAGTCAATCACTGCAATTATTCAACTACGTCAAAGATCTTAGTAACCACCTGATACCGCTGGCAAAAGTGGAGTTTTTGAAATAGGCATTTCAATTTGCAGAAGATGTAAGAATTGTTCTAGATTCTATAGAGAAAAAACAATTGTCGGCAAAGATTTTCACTATAGCTCACCCAGATATTCGTCTTAGAAGTCCAGAGTCAACCAGCATAACGAGAGCCGTTGGTTTCAATAAACCTCAGGTCGATCGCTTTAATGATCATCTCAACCATTTGCAAGTGAGATATTATATCTCTGCTTCCAAAATTTACAAAGGTAATGAAACTGGTGTTACTTGTTAACTCAATAAAACTAAATTGTAAAAAAAATCCAGATTTTTCAAGTACCTTTATATTTCTACTTCATTAGAATTAGTATTTTATATTAGTGAGGTTTCTCTATACCTAAAATGGCAAACATAGAAATAGAGAGAGTGGATATTTTCAATGAAATAAAACTATGGAATTCAGATTTTTACTATATTAACCGGTTGTACCACACTGTGGCTTCATAAGATAGATACAAACTAATGAACAGAGTTATTCCTTATATATTATTCCTATTTTCTACTCAATATCACATTAGGTACAAGTACAAGGGATTTTTGGAAAACTCATAGAGTTGCTTACTTCATGAATTGAAAAGATTGAGTAAAGGGGAAGGATTTAGATCTAATTGACTATTAAGTAACCTACCTGAATTCTTTTCTTTGTTAATCTCGAAAATTTCCCATAGATTGAGTTTTTGTCTTATATTATCATTGTGTAACATTTTACTCCCTCGTTAAACTCCATAAAACAGGGCCCCCCATTAGACCAGTAGTTTCATATTTTTTTTCTCATAGACAACTTTCAATAGTACTCTAATTTTGAACCTAAATTCTCAATGAAAAACTCTTCAGTCCTAATAAATAAAATTCAGCACACGATACTACCACCGAACGCTAAACTTATGTCATTGGACGTAGTAAATCTTTTCCCTAGTGTTCCATCTAGTGATACAGTGAAACTCATCAACATTCTTCAAATTAATAAAGTCAATTCGGTAATTCAATCAGAAATCTTACACCTTTTAAAAATTTGTTTAGAACAAAATTATTTTAACTTCAATGGATTATTATATAATGGCAAAAAAGTTTAATTATGGGTAATCCTCTGAGCCCTCTACTCGCTGAAATTTTCATGGATAATATTGAAAAACTATCCAAGAACAACCATTATTCAAATACTTCATTTATTGGTTTATCATTTGTTGTTGCACTGGCACAGACAATTAGAGTCATTCAAATCATTCATTAGCAAAATTCATGATAATATTGAATTTACGTTAGAGATAGAGACAGAAAACTCCATTAACTTTCTGGATTTACTATTACTAAAATTAACGGAAAACATGATTTTTCTATTTTTCATTAACCATCGCATACAGATATTACTATTCACAGGTCATCTACTGATCCTTATCCATATAAATTAGCTGCTTACAATAGTATGGTAGATAGACTTATTAATATGCTAATGTCACAAAATGAATAGAAGAGTAAAATATAATTAAACAAATAACAGTCAATGAAGGTTACAGTCCTAGTATGATTGAGAACATGATTTCACATAAAAATTTCAAAAGGAATCCTGGAAATATTTCCAAGTATAAAAAGTACTAACACAAAATACAACAACTTAACTTATATTGGTCATCCTAGTTTGGAATTAAAATCATTTCTCTCGCATTTTAATTTCAATATATCATTCCGAACTGATAATTCTTTAGGCCGACATATGAAAAATGCAAATCTAAAATTGATAAAAGTAATAAATCCGGTGTTTATAAACGCAGGGATTGTAATAAAATTTATATTGGTAGAACTTTCAGAAATTTCAAAGTTAGATTATCCGAGCACAAACGTAGTTTTAATTATTCTAAATCAGATTCCCATTATTCTAATCACTTACTGAAGAAAACCATAACTTTAATGATAATTTCAAAATTTTACACAATGAAAATAATAGACAAAAACTCAATCTATAGAATATTTCAGAGATAAACAAAGAAAAGAATTCAGGTAGGTTACTTAATAGTCAATTAGATCTAAATCCTTCTCCTTTACTCAATCTTTTCAATTCATAAAGTAAGCAACTCTGATGGGTTTTCCAACAAACCCCTTGTACTTGTACCTAATGTAATATTAAGAAGGAAATAAGAATAATATATAAGGAATAACTCTGTTTATTAGTTTGTATCTATCTGACGAAGCCACAGTGTGGTGAAACCGGTCAGTTTTGTTAATATAGTGAAAATCTAAATATCATAGTTTTATTTCATTGTAAATATGTATATCGTTGTTCATCAAGTAACGACCTTCTCAATCGAATTAAAGAGAGTGGATTTGATTCCGATGCCAGTTTGTCTCACAATGTAAGATTCTCCGAATTTCTGCTTCAGTTTGACGATTGGAAATTATTAAAAAAGAGCAAAAACACATTTTGTTCGGCTATTATTCTTTTGTCAAATAAAATGACAAATAGATACTGAAACGAGTATATTAGGAATTTATTGATCATGCGTGGTCAATGTGAATAATAAGTTGATCAATCAACGAAAATACCCACTTCATAGAAAACAATTCAGAAAATGTTGTCAATTATGGAAAATAGACAGAAGAAAGGGGTGAAGCTAATTTCATTACCAACGATGCAGACATTGCAGTTACCATCTAGGGTTACGTTACCCTCTTGAGTAGTTATGTCTACAAAGGGAAACAATGAGTCGGCAAGTTAACTTCAGGTGACAGGGGGGAACACATCACATTAATGTTAGCTATAAGTGTGACTGGTGACTATTTACCTCTTTTCTTTATTTCCTGAGGAAAAGGATGGACAAAACTAATCGCTTGATGATAAAGCTCCACTGGAAAGCATTACTATTCCACACGAAAATGGATGGATGAATGATGAGGTATTTCTAATGTGGCCCCTGCATTCAAACATCACGATGGAAAACCATGTCTACCTTATTGTTGATGGATATGGAAGCCATAATGAGTTGGCAGATATAGAATTTGCTCGTGTGAACCACATCCATACGCTCAGTATTCCTCCTCACAAAAAACACAAAGAGTAACTGCTAGGTAGGTTATTTTTCAAGCTATTTATGTCTGCGTTCAGTGAGCGGATGAAACGAAACCCAAAGGCTAGAATCACTGCGGAACATTCGATAGTGGTAATACGATGCCATCAACCATGCTCACAATCATGTCGGAAATAACTGCACCTATAAATTTAAATAAATTGCTCCAACTGTTGATTCCTCTTTGGGATACATGCAAGAGTTATCTTAAAGAGCGTTCACGAAAAACACAAAGAAGTGAAATCTTCACATCTTCCCCATTCAAAAATGTGTTGGAAGAAAATGAGGCTGCTATTAATGAAAGGAGGGGGCCAGTCAGTCAAATGAAAACAAAAACGATTATTCAAAGTTTGACACAACAAGATAATAATGAAGAGAATAATACAGAATACGAATAAGTCATTACTGATTCTATATCAGGGCTACCCTTCAAATACTACTCGAACAAATATTGTGGACTGATTTTAAGAATTCATTTAGAATGAGATAATGAAACTACCAGTTTGATACTTGACTAAAATAATGAGAAATATGTTTTGTTAAATAGAGAGTTGGAAAATTACAGTTTACTTTCAATGATTTTTGAATAAAATATGAGTTATTATGTGGCCGGAGATATCGATTTCCCTCTACCCACAAGCATCTATAGAACCCTTGGTGCGCGAGTTCTACTCCTACTTTATTATGAAAATGGCAAAAAAAATAACATTATTGGAACACGAAATCTGTGTAAAATTAATTTTTCTTCAGAGATAATGCTTATAATGTATTTTTGCATTTCAAACTATTAGGTTTAGGATTGTACATACTCTTTTGTTTCGGTATTATCGGCGTAAACATCAGACCGACCAGCTCCCTTAGCAGTTACATTTATAGTTACACTTTGTTTGGAATGCTTCACCATAATCACTTTAGGGTTGATATCGACGAGATCATCGTGTTGAATTATGAATGTTATGTTCTCGGTTGCATTGTAATTGCTGAAAAAAGAAATTATAACGTAGATAAAAGTGAAGAAGATGAACAACAAGGATTCAGATCTGGAAGATCTTGCACCGACGCCGTATTTGTCATAAGACAAGTAACAGAAAAGTCGATAGAATATAATAAGCCAGCATTTATGTGTTTTGTTGACTTGCTCAAAGCTTTCGACCGGGTCCAATTATCAGACATTATACATCTGGTCTACAACAGGCAAATCCCACGTAATATAATAAAGACTATCGAAAATATATATACTGCGAACAAGATTAGACCGGGAGCTTACCACACAGATACCAGTGAGAAGTGGTATTCGTCAAGGAGATTCGTTAAGCCCCCTTCTGTTCAACATCATCATGGACGAGATAATCAAAAAAGTAAGAGGAATGAGGGGCTACAAAATGGGGGACAAAGAGATAACTATCCTGTGTTACGCCGATGACGCTGTGTTGATTGCAGAAAATGAAGATGATTTACAGCGCCTCCTACACCAGTTCAACCGTACAGCCAAATCGTTTAATATGATAATTTCTGCCTCTAAAACAAAATGCACGACAAATCGAAAACACCATTGAGATGCAAGTTTGAGGTTCATGGTAAATCTATCCAGCAGGAAATGAAATTTAAATATCTCGGCATAGAGATTTTGGGCTACGGAGATGTCGAGGCTGAGGTAAGGGAGCAAGCAACAAAAGCAACAAGAGTAGCAGGATGTCTGAATGACACAATATGGTGCAATTAGCATATCGGAATTGAAGCCAAGGCACGAATCTACAAAGCAACTGTAAGGCCCATTATGATATACACTGCAGAAACTAGACAAGAAACAACGAAAACCAGGCGACTACTGGAGACAACCGAAATGAAGATACTTCACAGGATAGCCGGGAAAACACTGCTCAACAGAGAGAGGAGTGAGAATATTAGAAACATGTGCAAGGTGGGCAACATTAACAACTGGGTATTGAACAGAAAACAGGAGTGGAATGACCATATAAACAGAAGAATAGTGAAAATCGCCCGTGATAGATCTCCACTGCGGCGAAGAAGCGTGGGACGACCACGAAAAAGGTGGAGTGACAACTTGAACGTTCCTTAACAGACAAACGTCCGAAGAATAAACAGGCGGTTTCGCCTAAAATAAAGTTGGAAAAAGAAGAAGAAGATAAAAGTGTGAAAAATCTTTGTAGCAACGATATTACATGTATCGCACTGAAACTTTTCATTTATGTTAGCGAAGTATGAAGCTTAATTTTTAGTGCTGGCACTTGATTACTTTTCCTCTTATGACCCTGTATCCAAAACTCTAAAAACATCCCTTGAAAATAAATATACAGGGTGTACCAACAAAAAAATTTGTTCGCCTCTAACTCAGAAGATTAGTATTTCTGAGTTAATTTTCGATGTAGGGTGTTACAACCGCAAAAAGATATTATCATATAATAATTGAACAACCTTTTGAACCGATGCATTTTGAATACATTGTAGTACAGATTAATATTATAAGTATTGAAGAAGATAGTTCAGTATGTTAATTTGGAAGTGTAGGAATCAACCCACTATCCTCATTATCCCCAAACTTCAGAATTTCACTTATAAGAACATCATGTGATAACCTCATTGGCAAAGTCGATTGATAGTGTGAACAAATTTAGTCAACACTTTGTATTAGAGCTCTATACAGAGTGTTCAAACCGAAGAATTCATTCCGTTAACTACACTCGGAGGCAAAATTAGCGGAACATTCGAAAATTTATCCAAATTCGAAGTTCGATATTTTTCCTAATTCTCAACCGATTTAGATGATTTTTTCGGCAAGTTATAGATCAACTCTTCTGCTTGGTAGAAATTATAAGAGAAAACAAAAAGAATTATAAAAAATTTTTTACGCGGGCAAAACTAAAAGTGTTTTTTTTGTCAAAAATTTGTAACATCCTGTGGAATTTCGTGGTCAAAGTTGAAACGTACAATATCATGTTCTGTCAAGACACATCTTCCTACAGTAACGCTTTTCTTGTTTCATGCGTTCATCTCTATTTTTGCAAAATATATTTAATTTCAAGTGGATAATCACCATTTTGGAGAAATTCCATTGAATCAAGAAATTGTCATTAAAATTCGTCTATCAATTTGGAATTTTCTTATTATCATTCAGGCGTGTCGAAATTGTCGTTTGCAATTTTTATGTTCGAATTGCATTAGTTATTGATGACAATTTGGTTAATTTGGTGAAAATTAGGAATTCATAGGAGATAACAGTCGGTAGGTATTAAAATACACAACCGAATTCTGGGACCATTGATAAAACTTTCCATTTACACATGTGCACACCTTTTTTTTATCAAATATGAAATACAACGTTTTTTTGTATATGAACACATTTGCACTTGTTTAAAGAACGACAGTTTTCCATTCTTTGATTTGATACAAATTCGATCGGTTGCGGTGTTCTGTGATTCTTTTACAGTTTACGATTCAAAACGGTATTTTTCATTCAGAATGAGAGATTTACCATCAACCTCAGTAGCAAGGGCAGTTACATTGATCGAGGAAGGGCGCACCTACCGCTCAGTCGGTACCATGTTGGGTGTCTCGACGTCGGTTATCCATCGAATCTACCGACGTTACAGGGAAACTGGATTGTACGTGAGGAGACGAGGACAAGGAAGAAATCGGGCAACCCGCGCTATACATGACCGTTTCATCGTCAATCAAAGCATAATAAATCCTCGTCTTACTGCTGTTCAGGCACGTAACCTTTTACAAGCAGTGAATAACATTAACGTCTGTGTGAGGCCAGTCAGAACACGATTAAATGAAGTTGGTCTGAGATCATACGCGCAAGCAAGAGTACCAAGACTCGATAGAGCCCATCGGGTAGCAAGATTGGCGTTTGCTAGGGAGCATGTAGCATGGACAATCAATCAGTGGAGACGAGTTTTATTTAGTGATGAGAGCCGATATTGTGTGAATTCCGTGGATGGTAGAGATAGAATATGGAGGCATCGAGGGGAACGGTACAATCAAGCGAACTTCGCAGGAACTGAGCAGTACGGTGGAGGGTCAGTTATGATATGGGGTGGCATATGCTTGGGAGTACGAACAGAACTGGAGATTACTGGCAATGGATCACTTAATGCCCATCGGTATATAACAGAAATCTTGGAGCCCCATGTTGTGCCTTTGCTCCTTACATAGGGCGAAAATTTCCTTTTTATGCACTATAACGCGCGCCCTCATACTGCGCGCATAGTGATAGAATATCACAATGAAGTTGGGATCAAAGGAATGGACTGGCCGTCGCGGTCACCGGATTTAAACCTGATCAAACACGTTTGGGACATTCTTGGAAGAAGAGTTCGACAACGGAATCCAGGCAACGTTGAAGAGCTGACATTGGCTTTGGTGGGAGAGTGGGACAACATACCTCAACAGATGATAGACAACATCATTGGGATTATGCGAAATCGTATACGCGCTGTAATAAGAGCTCGGGGGGGTCATACTCGCTACTAAAATCAAATGTTTTTTTTTGTGGGTCATCATGAACATTTTTCTCAACATCTTCATTTCATTTCACGAGTGTATCGCCATGATACTTACCTGCTCTCAATTTTGGACAGGAATGATAATTATTATAGAGTGTCACATAAAAAAATTCAAAAATAAATGTGCAAAATCAACGATTTTTCCAGTGTACTTCGAGTTCTCCCGGAGCGTGAAATTGGCCAGTGAATTTCAAGAATTTTTATTTCGTTAGATTTCCGCTTCTCTAATTTTGATTTTATTTTTTGGCTAACCTTCGATGTTATGCACCTACGCAAGATTAAAAATAAATTCTTGAAATTTGTGACTTTTCGCTTCAAATTGAATATCTGTTGTAAAAATAGAGATAAATATATAAAACAAGAAAGGCGTTACTGTAGGAAGATGTGTCTTGACAGACCATGATATTGTACGTTTCAACTCGGACCACGAAATTCCACAGGGTGTTACGAATTTTTGACAAAAAAAATACTTTTAGTTTTGCCCCCGTATAAAATCTTTTTCGAATTTTTTTTGTTTTCTCTTATAATTTCTACAAAGCAGAAGAGTTGATCTATAACTTGCCGAAAAAATTATCTAAATCGGTTGAGAATTAGGAAAATATCGAACTTCGAATTTGGTTGAATTTTCGAGTGTTCCGCTAATTTTGCCTCCGAGTGTAGATAGGTAAATCAGGTGAATTAATTCGAATTTATATATTGTATTCGATGTAAAATGAACTCGAAAAAGGTGTAATCAATCGAAGATGAAGTAGAAATTGTTGCTATTCATTTTCAAAATATTAGTTGTGCTGAAAAAATGGCAAGAATATTCAACACGAATCATTCAGAGATACAAATGAGTCTAAGATATATTAAGCTTCAGCGTGTAGTGAAAATGATACAATTGAGGTAAAAGTTACAAAGAAACTGCTCAAAATGACCCCTTCCCAGCTCCATACAATGGTATAAACGGTTCTCAAATTGCTTTTCTTCGTTCTAAAAGACATGAGGTGTTAATACTCGTCATTCTGTCACAATTCTTCTCCATTGCTCGTATAAAGTATCTGCCTGCGTAGCATGTGGCTTTGCTAGCCACCGAGTTGGTCTCCTCTTTCCGATTCTGTTCCCTGGAGAATTATTATCTAAATATTCTTGCCTTCGAAGATCTAACTGCAATAATATGTTGCGGGAAGCATCATCCTGTTGTTAACGCAATTGATCTTCTGAGAAAGTGTTTTCCAAAATCTCGATAATTCTGGGATAAATTAATTCTTGGAACAGTCGTGGAAAACTCTATCCATTTAAAATAATCTCGATAAAGAATGGTTAAAAAAAAATTTTTTTTACTCACTCGCCAAAACATTCAATTTTTGTGGGGTTTCTGTATGTATTTCCTTGTACAAGTGGCTATTCTGAGTGCCCCAGTATCAGAAACTGTGTCTGTTTACCTTTTCATTGAGCATGAAGGTACTTTCGTCAGTGAAAAAGGTATTTGGTTTGTTAGAATTATTATTCATAATTTTCACACTTTTCTCGAAAGTGGTGGCGCCGCTCAGAGTCATCTAATTTATGCTGCAACCTTATTTTGTAGGGATGAAATTTGTGATGCTTCACTTTTTGGCTGGCAATTGATCTTGATACACCAGTTTGATGGGATGATTTCCGAATGGACTGGGTGTTGTTCAATGAAAGATGACCGAATACTGCAAGTTCAACAGCTTCATTACTCATAGAACTTTCCACTTAATGCTTTCGATTCGCCACTGATAAAATTGCCCTTTTGGTATCAGAGATTCGACATATTGGTGATTCACTTATTTCTCTGAATGATCTGTGTTGAATATTCTTGAATTGAATACACCATTTTCATGTTTCAAAAGAATCGAAACAGTGATGCTGTTACAATCTCTCAAATATTATCTTCAGTTTCTGGTTCCAGTAAGAAATCAAATTGAAGAATGTTGTCAAATGAAACTGAATCAATCGACTCGATGTACCCAGCTACGCAACGAAATGAATACCTAGAGTAGAATAACCTACATAGACCCCTAACACAAAGTATTGACTGAATCGTTGACAGTATCAACTAACCTATCTAATGAGGTGTCACATAAAAGTCTTTGCGATTGAAGTTTTGAAGTTTAGGATGCTGAGGCTACTTTCTAATCAACCTGTTTAAATACCTGCTTTAGTACTGATATCAAACTACTGTTTATTGAATAAACATCGTATTCAATGGGTTGTTCAACTATTATAAGATAATGTTTTTTGTAGTTGGAACACCCTGTATCAAAAATATAACTCGAAAAAATTATCGATTCATTTAGATAATTGGCATACAATGTGCTACGGGACCCATATCTCCAGAAGTTGGGGGTTGATCTTACATGTTCAATGTTGGCATGAACAATAGTCGAATACGAAAATCGACCTGTTTTCCGCGTTTTCCGCTTTCTTTTGAATTACAGACGAGGATTAAATATTCGTTGGAGTACCCTGTACAGCTGATGATCAAGAGCAATTAGAAATATTGATAGGAGTTCGAAGGTCTGCCTGCGAAGCCGTGATAGACAGTTCAAGTGCTCTAATAATGGAAATTAATACAATAACACTTCGATGAAGAAATTTGAAACTTTCAGAGTACGAAAAACAGAGTTTTTCCATTTAACTTTTGTATTTCTCCGAGGAATATATAAAATACCTTTTTTGTTTACTAATATTTGATTTATATTTGTCGATAATCAGTAGAAACCTAACATTGTCTTCGAATTTCATTTCATTTTTCAAAATATTTTTTATCTCAATGTTATTAATATTATCTTACCTTATTTCTAGATTTATGGCCTTCGTTTCTCCTACGGTCAATTTTACATCATGAGTTGAGATCTTTACATCACATAGACTATTGCTTATACCTGGTGAGATTTCAGTGCAATATTTCTTAATCTAATTGAAAAATTTTCTTCAACTTACATGTAATCCATAGCAGTAACAGAGATTCAAAAACGCGGAATCTCATCTTGAACTAGAACAAAATGATTAATTGATACTAAATCCTGTGTGTTTTAATTATCCATTCAGAAGTAGATCCGAGATCAGATGAGATAAGAATTCAATTGTTTTAGCTATTTTAATAAATAGTTTGATGAATTATCTTAATTAATAATATACCTATATGAGGTTCCTGCCAAGGTAGTGCCAAGGTAGGTAATAGACCACTATTATTATTATGCAATGTTTGGGTTAATGCAATATAATTGATCATGTATAGACATAAAGAATATGTTTGCAATATATTGTACTAATTTCAAGAAGGAAATATTGCGCCAGATGTTGGCAACATGTCGCAATATCTCGTCATGTCATATATATATATATATATATATATATATGTTATAATCTAAAATAAATTATTTAGCCGCTTTCGTTTTACCTATCACGTAGTCGACCACTTGTAGATAGCAACTAACGAGATATTGCGACATGTTGCCTGTGAAACTTGAAACTTAATCTATTTATTTATTTATTTATTTATTTATTTTGGCTCTTTGGGGTACAACAGGCCAAGGCCCAAAAAAGTACCCACTTAATAGATATAAAGAAAGTGAACTTAAATTATCTGAACGCTAAAAATTTAAAAGTACCTATAAGTATATAAAAGTCTCAATAATATGATATTAAAAATCTAACGGTTAGTTCCAAATTATAGTTATCAACAGCAGTGTGAACACATATAGTATAACAAATGAAAATGGAGAGAGACTATATCCTCTCATTTAAAACAACAGTAGGAGAAGAATAGAAAAATATTACAGAAAAACTAGATAAAACAAGAAAAATATATAAAACACTAGAGAGACTATATCTGCTGATGTAAAAACAACAATATGAGAAAAATATTACAGAAAAACTAGATAAAAACAAGAAAAAACTTATAAAACACTAGATCTTATATGTCTGAATTTAAGAATTTGAATTTCAAAAGCTTCCTTACTTGGAAGAGTGATAAATGGAAAAAATCGATTCCCTGGCAGTGATCATTATGGAGTGTAATCATTCTATTTATCGAGGAGTTCTGAGCAGCATTTGTACGATAAAAAGATGGACGAAAGAGCATATGCGATCTTAACTGGCGCTGAGGAACACTGATTGATATTTGCTCCAATAGTTCGGAACAGTCTATAATATTGTTAAAAGATGCTGCTTTACTTAGATGGCTGCAAAATTGAATACAGATACAGTCCACTTCGTGGGATGTAAAATATTTAGGATTCATGAAAGTACTTCCATATTAGAAACATATCCTGAAATCTACGCCCAATATATATATATATATATATATATATATATATATATATATATATATATATATATATTATTTAGAAGTGATGTTCTACTAAATCCACATAACGACCAATATCGATGATTTGGCGATTGGGCTTTACAGTATTTGGCGGCTGAGCCTGCTGTCCCAAAAAATGGTTTCCGATATTCGATGATGATAACTCATTTTGTGTTCTGGAATGAAACGTTCAAAGCTCTGAGTTAGATCCATCAGAATGAAGCTACTTGCCATATTACACGGGAGACAATTAATTAATTGAATGAGAAGTTCTTTGGAGCTGTCATCTCGCGTAGTGGCTACATCGTTTATATGACTAAACACCCTTCGGCTACTATTTAAGGGGGAAGGAGTAGTGTGAAATTTCAGGTGTATATAGACAACTGTCGCCTTGAAAACCATTCTTATTCAAATAGAGATCCCATAGGTATTATCCAAAACAGGTCTACCAGTATACGCTACCTATTTATAAATCGAGGCGTCCATTAGCGAAAGTTAGAATGAGGAAATATCAGTTACACAGGTTTTTAATGTCAGAGTTCTAGTGCTCTTAGTAAAAATTAATCCATGAGGGGGTTTCATCTATATTTTTCTTTCAATCAAGGGGATTCTATGAAAAAATAAAGACCTACCTACAGGCTATTTGCTAAGCTTATTATGGTATCTGAGTCTCATTCCAACACGGGCGCCAGTTGAAACTTGTAATATAGCTGGAAGGCATTCAGAAGTCTGTACTTGTGTGCAAGTTTCTGATGGATAATGTTGCACACTTGATTATGCCTGTGAAGATAGTCCTTATTGGTCAGTTGTTCGCAGCCAGGCGTAATATGCGCTGTATAGCTTTCGGTCTTATATGGCATTTCCTGCACGTATCTGTTTCGTCCTTATATGAATTTTTTGTAGTTGTTTGCAGCGATGACTTGGTCTTGAATGGCCATAAGGAATCCTTATGTTTCCGCGAATACTCCTTCTTTCATCAACCTTTTGTTGGAAGCTTCTTTGTCGATGTGTGGTTGATTAATCTCATGGTGATGTTGTCCAAGCAATTCCTTTCTTGAGCATTGCTCTCATTTTTCTGTAGCTGATAGGAACAGTAGATTCATCAGGTCATCTCTGGTAGCAAGATTCAGAGGTGTATATCCCTTATTAGCCAACGATACAACTCTATGGAGGTCAGAAGTGCGAGCTTTTGCAGAGAATAATTCTCTGAGATTTTTAATCTGTTCGGTGTGTAAGTTGACAACACCAATCCGCATCCTCATCCTTTCCGCTACAAAGTTGTTCTTATCATGGACGATTTTGGATGGTGATTGTTGTACTCTGTCAGCATCGTTCGGGTCTGCATTTGAACATCATCAAGTTCTGTCTTAGTCCATCTGATTATTCCAAATGAGTAAAGCAACACTGGAATGGAGTAGGTGTTAAATACTTTGACTAGATTCCCCGAGTTAAACATTCACTTCAGCAGAGTCTTCTGACGCTGACTATATTCTGAACGAATCTTCTCATTTGAATGTTCTTGGTCTAACAATCTGGCTTATTGGTAGTCCAGTTTCGCCATCCCTCATACACTGTATAATATCACCATTTCGAAGTCGTGTTTCACCATCTATGAATGTTCAGGGTCCCACATTTTTCTATCCCGCAGTTCTTATGAACATTTGCCGAGAACTAACTGACAGTTTTCAGCAGATCATCCAATTGCTTCTTGTTCGAAGCAAAGAAATTTGATGTAATCCATAAACATTAGGTGGGAGATTGTGTGATAGCTCCTATCTGTTTTCATCCTAAATCCGTATCCTGTTCTATTGAGCATTGAAGACAATGGGTTCATAGCCAAACAGAGCCATAGTGGACACAATGAGTCTCTTCATAAAATTCCACGACGTATGGGTATCTCGTCGGTTTTAATTGACTTATTGTTCATGTTGACCTGTAGAGACGTGCGCCAGTGAGTCATTGTTGTCTTCAACAATTTGTTATAAATATATTCTATTTTATATTTCTGACTTTTGGAGCGGTCAGACAATTGGGATAATATATGGAATGACTACGACTTATTGAACTGACTTTTTAATTAATAATGGTAGATTGGCGGTAAACATCCAAGACCTTGAAAGACATCCTGAAATTCGTTGAGAATTTTATTACAATCATTATTATTATTTGTGATATTAAAACTCTTTTAAAATACCAATTTTTTGACATGTTGGTAGACCCAAGACAGTTTGACAAGATATATCGACTATTATAAATGTAATCATTTCATATGTATTATTGAAAAACATTTGAGATCACATTTTCCAATTACTGGTATTTGATTTCCTCCGAAGCTATTAATTGAAAATTGACATTTATCAATGACTGAATCTGGTAAATTTAATTTACTGAAGGTTTGAAATGACATGACATTAACATCAGCACCTGAATCAAGAATAGACTTAATTATGAAATTATTGACGAAAATATTCAAAGACCAAGAATCTTTTTCCTTATTTATAATAGTATCTTCTATCATACCGACAAAAGGAAAGACTAAATTAGAAGTTGAATTATCTTCTGATTCTAAAGTTTTGACTGACTTTGTATTTTAAAACATAATTTTGCAAAATGACCTTGTTTTTTACATAACCTGCATTTGACATTTAAAGCTGGACATTTGTATCTATGCTGTTGTCCACATTTTCCACATATAATGTTGTCACTTGGCGATGGTCTTCTATTTTGGTATTCACGTCTGGACCCATTGGATGACTGACTGAAACTTCTGGATCTTGATTGTCCAAATTTATTGTAGCCTGATGTAGAACTTCTTTTATTGATGTATAAGACTTGATCAGAACTTCCTACATGCTCCTTCTGGATTTTATCTGAATTTTGCTGAGCCATAACTACAGACTTGGCTAATTCGACGGCTTTTTGTAGAGAAATATCGACTTCTTGAAGTAGACGTTGGCGAATATTCATCAGATGGGAATTCATGTTTGCAATGAATATATCTCTGACTAGAGATTCTCGAAGGTCCTTAAATTCGCATTTCATGCTTAAGTTTTCGAGATCAGTTATGAAATTTTCTATACTTTCATTAACTTTTGTGTTCTAGTGAAAAAGTATGACGTAACATCGTGAGATTTTTTGAGGTTCAAAGTACTTATCGAATTTGGTTTTAACATCTTCTAGTGTTGTGTTTGTGATTTTCAAGTTGAATGAGTTGTAAATTTGCTTACCTTTTGAACCAATTGAATGTAACATTACTGCAATTTTTCGACAATCTGAGGAATCAATCAATCCTGTTGCTATTAGATATATTTCAAAATTTTCCCACCATTCTTTCCAATTCGATGCATTATTTTCACTAGATGAAATAATTAATTCGTTGATCGGTTTTAAATGCGGCACATGGTCGACTCTCGCTTCACCATCGTCGGACATTTTGTGAACGTGAAATGTGTTTCTTCTGAACAGATAACAATATTTTTAATTTGATATCTTCTGTATTTATATTTCACGAACACCCCACACTTGACACCATGTTATAAATATATTCTTCTCAATTGTCTGACCGCTCCAAAAGTCAGAAATATAAAATAGAATATATTTATAACACAATTCTACCAGTATTGGATGAATTTTGTATATCTGTAATACTTCGATAAGCCAAGAATGGGCGGTACTCTCGAATGCCTTCAGATAATCGTTCGAAGAGAGCCTAAAGTTGATAAGAGCATTTTTAGATTTTTCTCCTGGTGAATCACTTATAGGCCACTCTATACCTCCAAAATTGAAGTCTTTGATTTGAATTACATTTTCAAGAAATGATAAGGACTGTATTTTTTCTAAAATTAAAAGATTATCTGCTAATTGTGAGTCTGGAGGGCGATAGATACACACTAAGTGGATCTTTAGAGATCTATAACATATTTTGAGGCATGAAACTTCCAAACTGGGAACGGACATGTCGAGAGGGAGAGATAAGAGAATTGGAATATATATTGCGAGATAAATAAATGAATACACATACAATGTTGTAAAGGGAGTCGGGATCATGTTGGGTTAGCCAGGTTTCAGATATAAGGATAATCTGAGGTCTGAGTTGTTGTATATTGCATAACAGTTCATTAAATTTAGAGTAGAGCGACTTGTGATTAGTACAAAGTAAAAGTCAGTAGATGAAACTAGAAAGTTAGTGAACGTTCCCCGCTTGCCTTTCTTCTCTCTTACTCTGATCTTAGTTCTTTGAGTGATTCCTTTTGTATGACAGTCAGGTTGTCAACGATGGAAAAGTTTGTTCATGTTTATGTTCGTAGTGTTGATGTAATTGTATTGGCAAGAAACAATCATGTGACAATATTGGCATTACCTGCTCCCGTAAGCTTCAACCTCCTCGACAATACTTTTATGGGTTCCATAAAGATATACAGTGAAGAGATAAGATAGAGGCTCCATCATTAAGATATGATGGAGCTCTCTAGTAACGTATATTTGTAAGTACAAACAGGGGAAGTCGCCATCAACGGCTTCAAAAAAACAGGCATTTCCCTAATGAATAAAAAGCTAGTCAGCGATATTGATTAAATTGTTTCGGCACAGGTATCGCCGAAATCTCCCTTCAACGGGCAGCTTTCTAGACTTACGACACAATAATCGTTGGTTGCAGATCACAATGTAGGTCTTACCGAGGATCCTCAACCAAGCACTGCAAGCAACCTGAAATATGTAACCATATGAATTGGTCCTAGTGCCATCAAAAAACGAAAAGTGATCAACACAGGCGGCAAGGCGATAGGAGCTTGTTGAACTAAAGAAAGCCGTTATAAACACACCCTTGTTAATTCATTGAAAGATTCTCCTGACTCTCCTGAAAATACCGCGAAGCATAAACTTTAAGAAAACTCAGATATTGCAGGAAATATTGTGGATGACAGCCTGAATGATTAGGAAAATCGTGTGGGATAGAAGACCAAATAATGAAGATGCGGCTTGTATTTTTTTAAAGAATTGTTGTCCGATGATCAAGAAGGTGGATTTTGTGAATGTACTGTCGAAAAAATAGATGTACAACAAATGTTTTGTTAGGATAAAAGTAGGTTATTTGTATTTAAGAGTAAGTTAAGTTGTAAATAAGAAAATAAGATTAAGATAGTCTGTGACTATGGATCTCAACGATTTTTTGTCCTGTTGAAAACGTGCTACTGAAGTGTTAAGTTGTATGTTTCAATTCTTTTTGTTCACTTTAATGAAAGTTATATAAATACGTAATATTTCTTCAAGTTTCAACATATCAATAATTCCAAGAGGGTATCGGCCCAGACACAAGTGAAGTTATATTACGGGAAACTGTGGTGAAGCAGTAATTCAAAAAAGAAAGGAAAACCGGTGAAGGTTAACAAAAGCACGTGGACATAAAGAAAGCAAGTGAATCAAGGATAAACAATGAAGAGCATTATTGGAAACACGACAAGAACCCTAAAATTAGAAAGTACTTTAAATTGGGCCACCTGGAAATTTCAAGTACAATATTGAAGGCTCTTGAAATCTTCAACATAGCAAATGGTTCGTTATTGAAATCTGCCATTGATGCCTAAGAAAAGGTGTCTTGGCTCAAAAATGAAGCCAAAACACAAACTATTCTGGTTACAAGAATATCAAACAAAGTGATATTGCAAATCAGGGATTGTGAATCAGCAAACGAAATCTGGTCAAAACTGCATACAATATATGAACAAACGTTCCATGCACTACAGCAAAGTTTCTTGACAATGAAGTATAGCCCAAAGGAAGATATAGCAATCTTTTCATCAAATGTTGAAGATATTGTATATGAAATCAATCATGCTCGAGGAGAAGTTCCAGAAAAAATGGTTGTAACTCAAATTCTTACGGCATTGCCAGACTCCTTCAAACATTTTGTGTCAGCATAGGTTTCAGTACCTATTGAAAGTCAAAATTTGGCTAATTTGTTTGCAAAAATCCTCCTTGAAGAGCAAAGAAATTGGAACCGTCAAGAATTCGTGGGTAAAAAGAATGAAGACAGAAAGTGTTTCTCTTGTGGAAAAGCAGGCCACTATAAAAAGGACTGTAGAACAAACAAAAAGCTTTGTGAGCACTGCAACAAAAAGGGTCAATTAAAAACGGACTGTTGGTTTCTGAGCAAAGAGGACTCCATGAATAATGAAGAAAGCTCAAAGAATACCTTTTCTGCATACACAACAGTCTTTTTTGGTAATGTAACATCAAATGACTGGATAGTTGACAGTGGTGCAACTGATCATATGTGCTTCGATAAAAATCAGTTTGTTGATTATAAAAGTTTATCGCCAAGAAGAGACATTATTATAGGTGATGTAACAAGAATACAAGTTATAGCTATTGGTTCATTATCCGTGGAATCATGCAATGGCATAAGTTGGATAGAAACTACCATAAGTAATGTTCTACATGTACCAAGGATTACAGCAAATATGTTTTCTATGAGTGCAGTATTATCAAAATGATACCATTTAAAGATGGAATATCATGAGTGTGGATTTCTGGAGAACAACAAAGTAGATGCAGTAGCCTATAGAACACATAAAATGTATAAAATGTGTTTCAGAGACGCGGAACATGAAAATGCAAATGTTGGTCACTTAACTGAAAATTTTGGTGATTGGCACAAAAGGTTTGCTCATCAGAACATAGAACAAATAAAACAGATACTGAAGAGAAGCAAAATTGAATATTATATTGGGAAGAAATAACATGTGGATCTTGTATTCAGGGAAGCAGTAAAAAAAAAATTTCCTGTTATTGATACAAGAGCAAAAGCACCAGGTGTCATTATTCACCTGGTTACTTGCGGTCCAATGGAAACTGAATCTTTAGGGGGTGCTTTGTATTTCTTAATGTTGAAAGATGATTATTCCAAATTCAGAACAGTGTATATTATATATATTTATAAGGCATGATCAGGAAGCAGCGAGTAGAATCCAAGAATTTATACAAAAAACAAGGGTTGGTCAAGAATATAACCTAAAGAAATTAAGGCTCAGAATTTCTCAATAAAAGCATGAAAAATTTGACTATTGAGAATGTTGTGTACACTCCAGAGTGAAATGGATGTACAGAACGAGAAATGCGTACTAATAGTTGAAGCAGCAAGAACTATGCTACAAGAAAATAACTTTATGAGTAAGTTAAGTTAAGAATAAGAAGTTAAGATTAAGATAGTCTGTGACTATGGATCTCAATGCTACTGAAGGGTTAAGTTATATGTTTAATTCTTTCTTTACACTACAATAAAAATATATAAGTATGTAATATTTTTCAAGTTTCCACATATAAATAATTCAAAGATGTACGTTATGTATCAACTCTGGTCATCTAATGTGTTTGCTGGGGCCGACAAAGCCATTCATGTGTGCAATTTTTGCAAAGAAATAATATCTTTTCAACTTTTTCATTAAATGAAAGATTTGACATCTTGGATCTGAAAGTCAAAATTTAGACCAGAGTTTTAGATTCACCATTTTTGAAATGAACCAATTTAAGAAAAACTGTTTTATTATCTTGACATGTAACTATATAGATTCAATGAACCTTTTCAGTTATTTGGGCATGCATTTGTGACAAATTTTATGCAAATAGTTCAGTATCTACCAGTAAAAAAGAAAGTCGTAGTCGAAATTTGAAACTTCCTTCTCCTTGACTTCTGAAATTAGATCCATACTTAGATATTTTTCTCCCGTAAAAAATCAGTTCTTACACCGATAATTCGACGTGTCAAATGTACTTCCCCTATTCAGTAAACTATTTTGGATTACTTCACAAAAAAGTACGTTGGTATTGAATTAGTAAAACTTAAAAACCATTTCATCCCTAAATCACTAACTTTAGTTTACAACGCTTATTACTAACCGTCGTGCGCCGCGCGAGCTGTAGGTCGACTGAGATTAGCCGAAATCTGAAATGCGTGTGACGACGCACTCAAAATTGATACTACTTTTTTTGGGACAGTGTCGTCGTTTCGACGAAGGTTAGTGACGGTTTAAGTGTTAGTGCTTTTTGAGTAGATCTCGACAAGAAAAAAATTTTGAATAAGTAGGTAACTTAACTACAAAAACTTATTATGTAATAAAATAACACTCTGTTAGCTGCAAAAGGCGGCTTTATCAATGGAACGCGCGTTACTTGTCAAAGAAAAGCCGCGTTTTCTATTCTTGCCGCTTTTCTTGAAATGACGAGAACATTAGGGACTTTCGTTCACGCCGATATAAATTTGCGAATGCAGGAATTGGGGTCATTCTGGATTGTAACTTGAAGGCAATACTACGTCGATACAAAGTTTATTATTAAATAGTGAAAAATGAGTGCTGCGAAGAAATCTAAAACGTATCATTTTAATAACAATTGGGAGGACAAAGTTTTCTTTTGTATGGTGAAGGATAAGTGCATTTGTCTTATTTGTCGTGCGTCAATTGTTATACCTAAGCGTGGTCAATTATGAGAGGCATCATAAAACGGTTCATAAAAACTATAAAAACAATTTTCCGCCACAGAATGAATAAAGAAAACGAAAAGTACGTGATTTGATATCTTGTTTGTAAAAAGAACAAACCATGTTCACAAGACCAACCAAACAATGAAAACCTTCTACGATCGCGTCATTTGAAATATGTGATATATTGGCGAAACACAAGAAACCATTCGAAGATGGATCGGTTGTGAAGGAAGCATTTATTGAAAAAAGTGAGACTTTATTTGGAGATTTTAAAAATAAAACAGAAATCGTGTCTGCTATTAGAGAACTTCAGTCATCTCGTCCGACTGTCACAAGGCGTATTGAAGTCATGAGTCAGGACATGGTAGATGAATACATGATATCATGAAATGTACATAGTTTTCTTTACAGTCCGACGAATACACCGATATGACAGACACTGCCCAGCTGTGTGATTTTATTCGGATGGTATTCGATGATATGTTGGCTGAAGAAGAATTTTTGACAATCATTCTGCTGAAGGGGAAGACCCGTGGCGAAGATATATATGACGATTTCTCTAATTTTGTAGAAAACAATAAGGTACCAATATATATATTAGTGTGCATTATAACCGATGGAGCAATGACAATGGAAACGAAAACGGTTTTGTGGCATTGTGTTGAGCTAATGGAGATTTCTTTTAATTTTTTCAATTCATTGCATATACATCAACAAGTTTTGTGTTCAAAAATTTTAAACACGAAGGAAGTTATGGGCATTGCAACAAAAATTGTGGAAGATTAGGGGAACTTCACACGGAAGTCAGGAGGTTGAGTCGCGGAAAATTCCTAGAAAGGTTTCAAGAATTGTACGACAACCCTGCATCACACATACTTACAGCCTCTCAGAGTCGATAGTAAGTTGTCTAAAAATATTGAGCTAGGTCGCCAGCAGTTCAAGTTTGAGCACCCCTGGTCTAATCCAACATTCAGGATATGTGTCATTCATAAATTCACTCACCTTCCTCGATAAATGAGATGGTGCCATCATCAAATAAAAAGTTATTCAATGTTCACATAAATTAATAAAATTCTCCAAGATTTCATTATCTATGAAAAGTCAATTTTGTTTTTCAGTATTTCGTTAAGAGTGTGATTCAAGTAAAAACAAGTCGGTCAGTTACATATCAGGCTTGCATCCCTATCCTAACCAAATCTTAGTCCCCAGACACCAAAGCATCTATACTAAATTTAATAGAATCATAAAAGACTTTATGAATCTTAAAATTTATGTATTATTCTTCAGTGAACGGCGAATTTTATTTATTTCTATAATCTTACTAGTAAATAAACCGAGTACATCAATGGTTAACATTTAAGTGCGGAATAAATCAGAATCATAAAAAAAATTATAAATCTTGAATTTGTGTCTTTTTATTTTTATTATTATTATTTCTCTAGTAATAAAAAGCGTTCAAAGACCGATGGAAAATGTCTTTCAGGGTTAATTTCGTTGAAAATGCCGGCCGTTGCACCGCCGTTATTATTTTTGAAAAATTAACTCACATTAGCAATGTCAATGATTTCCTGCAGTGCGTACATCATCAACTAAATCACCGTTAGTTCAGGCAATTCAAACTATGAAAAATAGTACCAACGCAAGTCTCTTGTGTTTCAACGAATAACCAAAAGTAACTGAATTTAGTTGATCTGGAAAAAATTTTCAAACATGAGAAAATTGATAATGATCCAACACAAGCCATCAAAATGAAACATCGTGTTTTTTAATGATTCAAACGGAAGAAATCTAGCTTTTTTTAAGAGAATGATATCACACGTTTCCTGTTTCCCATTACAGATCAGCATACTTATTAGCTCTTTGAAACAAAATCGACTTGATAGATCATAACATGAAATTTGAAGGGTTGATGAATTCAGAAAAAAACAGTGAATTGAACAACCTTACAAATATGTATCACACAACCCCTTTCTCATGAGAAGATTTCGGGCTGATCATTCAGGGGAAGGGGGGAGACGCGGAAACATTCAAATATATCAAAAATTTTTCTGAATCAACAGAATTGATTTCATTAAGTGTTTTGCTCAAACAAAGATCGAACGAAGATGAAAACTTGGAACTTCTTCAAACAATTCACGATTATAATTCGTCACAGGTTATATTAGAAAGAAGCTGCCAAGGATAGATGGTTGAAAGAGTGA
Organism: Cryptolaemus montrouzieri; assembly: GCA_013387265.2. Classification (NCBI taxonomy): domain Eukaryota; kingdom Metazoa; phylum Arthropoda; class Insecta; order Coleoptera; family Coccinellidae; genus Cryptolaemus; species Cryptolaemus montrouzieri. The sequence goes on along the minus strand of JABFTP020000021.1, from coordinate 92,757,426 downwards.
AGAAGAAACATGTTACAAAAAATGTTACCTTTCAATCAAAAATCGAAATGTTTCAGGAAATTCACAGAAAAATCAAACCAGCCGAGTTTTCAGGGTGTTTTTTCTCATTGGAATGCACTTTATATTCAATCACATTGAGGAATATTGAACTTCTGTAGAATGTTAAATACTTCTCACTGAAGGAGTTGGTTCTCCATTCATCCCCAACAGGGACTAAACTGCTACAACTCCGACAATCCACTCGAACGTCATGAATATGAGCAACTGATTACAGTTTCGTTGTCGTTTGAACTCATCAGTGTAGCATGCCTAATAACAACATCGGGCCTGACTCATATCAATTCGTTGGAAGGTACCGAGCATATGTATATGTGTCTATACACTTACAAGTTTAAACGAGAACGAAACTGCAGTCTGCTGCTTCTATTTATGATAACCGACAGGATTTTACAACTACTATTTTACTTCATTTCACCTTTGCCTGATTTTCACAATGTTTATTTCTGATACACACAACCGGTTTGGACAGATACGCCATTTTCAAGTGTCTACCGCTAATAGTTGAGAAAAAGAATGTGCTAACTATACCTATTCTAAATGTTAAGTAGTGGGGATAATGAAATAGATTAATTGTCATCCCTTTATTGCATTTGTGAAGAATTTTTAAATTATCTAATGTAATCATGTGATTTGTGGATTCAATATGTTCAAAAACTGCGGATTTCTTATGTGAGAAGAGATGTTCTTTCAATCTAAACCAAAATTTCGACCTATATGTCTGACGTAAGCTGCTCAACATTTATTGCATTCAATTCTGTATATTTCAGAGTGTTCGAATTCATTAGGTTTTGGTTGTCATTGACAGCTGATGCTTTAAGCTTCCCAAATTTAACTTAGTACCTCTTTCTGCAAAGATCCCAACATACACAAATTACTATTCAATGCCAAACATAAAACTAATACATTCAAACAGTATGGAATATTCAGAATTGAATGCAATGAATACCCAACAGCTGACGTACTACAAACAGCTCTAAATTTGGTATCTAGATTCAGAGAACATGTCTCCACAGATGACAAATCCACAGTTTTTGAACATATGAAATCTACAAATCCCATAATTACATTAGATAATTTAAAAATTCTACATAAATGCAATCAAGGAACGACAATGACTCTGTTGAAAAATTTGGAATTCACTTAGTAAAAACTCAAAATTCACTCTTGATAGTCCACTAAAATTGATCACATCCTACTACTCAACATTTAAAATAGGCAAAGCTATCGCATTCTTTCTAGCAACTAGTAGCTCTAGAAAATGACGTTACTATCGAAACCGGTCGTGTGTATCAAAAATATTGTGGAAATCAGACAAAAGTGTTTCATGTTATTTCTAGATGAATGAATTTCCATAAATTAAATCGACTAACAATATCTTCAATAACAAAGGGATATTTAAAATGCTACGGATAGTTAAATATTGCTCCCTTCAATGTGTTTATACATATAGCAGGTATATCGCGTTATATTTCATATTGAAATATGAAACACATAACTTCTCTTTCCATTGACTTCGACGTTTGTATACAAATAAACGGACAAGGAAGCGATCCTGCAGAGGTTCCATTTTTCTTTTTGGCGTACGAAATCCTAAATAGATCAAAACATAAGCAAGGAAAGAAGAAACAAAAAGACATATCAATTACTTTTTATTCAGGTAATGTACATGTTGTTACAACAATTGTATTAATTTATTCATTTAACATTGTGTCACCCAACAAAAACATCCAAGGCACCATTCTCATTGAACATATAATAATCTACTTGTAAGGGATATGAAAACTTATAAGTAAATGAAAAATATAATTGAGGACATAAAAATAATAGATAAGTAATTCAAGGAAACATTGACTCTATTTTATTATATTAACCTGACAAGAATAATTCATTGTAAATAGATTATGTTGTTTCAACTGAAATTCCTAAAGAAACCCAAATGGAGATTAATGAGTTAATTTTTCAGGAAGCTTAGGTCTTATGCAATGTGTAAAAGTTTTTGTCTTGAAATATATAGCGTGAAATTTTCGATAAGGAAAATTGATTCAAATTTATGAGGTAGTTAGTCATTGTAATATGAAATTAAATTTACAAGTAAATTATCATACGTTTTCATAATCTGCCTTTATAAAACAGTCTATAACTACGTTGTGTCTAAAGAGGTTCTTTTCTGTTTGAACTATGCATTCATACATAAGTAACTATTGATCTAAGTAAATAAATTTTACACAATATACATTTAATATGATTGCATTTCGCATCAAATTTTCGTCGTTGAGGATTCAATCCTTACTTATAGATGATTTTTCGATTTTACAAAAACTGCTGAAGGTTATTATTGGTTTAATTATGGAAATAGAATAATATTATATTAATATATCAATCAATCAGAAATGTGATATTAAAATATTCATTGTATTTTGAACTCCACAAAATCATCTCCAAATATTCTAAATCTTAATCATTTAATTATTCAATAAATTCTACTGAAAATATTTACATAGGCGTTGTTGAAAATTTTAGTTCGCAGAATGTAATTGAATATTGAATTAAATATTCATCAATTACTTAAGTTTCAACCTTTCTGATTGATGATATTGAATAAGCAACAAAATGGGTTATAAAGTTTCTTAGGAATATTATAGTAATAAAATGAAATGTATTATTTCTGAGAAAAGATGTTAATTTCTGGGGCATATATATATATATATATATATATATATATATATATATATATATATATATATATATATATATATATATATATATATATATATATATATATATATATATATATATATATATATATATATATATATATATATATATATATATATATATATATATATATATATATATATATATATATATATATATATTTATTTTATTTTTCACTCCAAAATTGCTGTATCTCTATATTTATTTGTATATACTTTTAACTCTTCCAATCATCAGATAAAAAATATCGATATTTAGTTGAAACTTTCACTTCAATCGTAGAAATATATTTGAAGCAAACTTTATTGTGAAAAATATTCTTTCCTCGGAAATCTTGAAATGTTAGGAAAGAACCAGACTATAAGGTTTTTCTATCGAAAAGATCTCAATTTTGAAGTAACATAACTGGTAGAATATTTCTAAGTAACATTGTGATGTATTTTACAGAATGAAATAGAAATATTACTTCTTTAACTATCTATTATTCCGCCATATCCATGTTGAATAGAAATTTTGCTTTCATTTCTATATCTTCGTTGACTAAGGCGCTTGAATTATTACACTAATAACAATGTATACCGCTTCATCAAAACTTTATTTCAAAACTCAACACGCATCTCGTAAACATCAGATAGATAGTACAATAAATCAAAATCTACATGGTTCCATTATATATAGTCAATCTATCTCTGCTACTTGACGCTTTTGACGATTCACCGTCCTGATAAGTCGAATGCGCCATTAGTGGGTATGTCTAATCTGACAAACTATAGAGTACACTGAGCGGAATCGACCTTGGTTCTTGTGTAATGGATGTTTGAATTTCATTATATGTGTACTTTCAAAAACGTTCACTGTATTCACGTTTTTAACAGTTTTTTGAAATTTTATATTCTCAAAATCTATTTTATGGTATTGATCAACAGCTATATTTTTCTGTACATCTGTATTTCAAATGTGATTCATGTTCTTTTGATCTGGTGATCATTGATCTTTCAGTTTGTCCTACATACACAGATTTGTTAATTTTCTTCAAAATCAGAAAGAAGAAGCTTTCATAAGGAGTGCAGCTACTTTGAATGGTCATAGAGATAGTTACGTTGGTAAGTTCAATAAACAATACGCGAAAAACTCTTGAATACCATTGTTCTTCGAGCTGACGAATAAAAAATAAAATTAGTTTCCTTAGTTTTCGACATGCGATTTACCGAAATAATGGAAATATTTGAATAAATATTATATGACGAGTAAAGATTGAGAAGAGAATTATGTGAATAAACTAAAAGATCAAATGAAATCAGATTAAAAGAACATAAAGCACATTTGAAGTACGGACGTACAGAAAAATCTAACATTGCTCCTTATGCTTTTCGTCAAGACCATAGATGAGAATTTGAAAAAGTAAAATTGATCAAAAATGTTGAAAACGCGAATACAATGAACACTTTTGATTGACACCATACAAGGAAATGCATACATGTACTCAACAAAGACAATGGACCGATTCCTTTCAGTGTACTGTACAGTTTATTAGGTTAGACACTCGTACGAAAAGTACGTTCTACCAATCAGGCAGATGGTTCGTCGAAAGCATCTAGTAGCAGGGATAGATTAAGTATAAATGATAGAGCTGTAGTGACGAAATGCTCATCGAGTATTGAAATGAAGTTTTGGTGAAATAGTGTACAGTGTTTTTAGTGAGTAAACCTTCATTCATTCGGCGTGCCTAAATACGGATGGATAGTAGTATTTATGATGATTACTTTCGTCTAGAATTCAGAATAACGATAAGTATTTTGGATAAAGGGGCTGCCTTTGAATTCTCAAGTGTGACCAAAACTTAAAATTGAGTAAAGAATAATGGACAGCACTGTATTATTGATATTTATTATTTGTCTGATATTTATTGTATGAAAGGGTTTCTAAATGTTGGAAGAACTCGAAAGGTATGGGCCTAGTACAATTAAAATATTAAATGTTTCAATACTACAAGGTCAGGTATATGTAATTGAAATCTAACTTTTATTAAGAATAGATGGACTAAGTATTGTACAGTTACTCTGAACAATATTTCGATAAGAATATAAAGAACCCGAAAATGTTAATCAAATTTATCATGGTTTGTAAAAAGAAACAGGCTGATTTCTGGAAAATGGTCAAATTACAAATCAACATATCTTTCAAATGATCACCATCACTAATTCGACCAATATTGTTTCTTCTTATACGAAGCAATCAAGAACAATTGAATAATACCGGTCCGGACTCGCGAGGTACTACTATTCTTGCCATTCTCAAAAACATAACTCTATCTATGGAAAGAAAAAATTTTCACGTCAGGTTTGTAATTCAGTGGAAAATTCTCGAAAATTCACTGCTTCGAATCGATGGTACAAATTCATTACGCTAGCTATCAATTAACAAATGGAAGTTTTTTCATATTTCATTGTGATGTAAAGGATCATTTGCACTAAATCGCGGAATTTCATACATGAAATACGTCGAATTAACTTGGAACTCTCTTATTTCACTTAAATGCACCCGAACAATCATATCAGTCTTGCTACACTTTCTTCGCCATGAAAGGAATAGTGAAGTTCGTAACTCTGCATCAAGTAGCCATCAGAATATCTCATGTCTAATTGAGAATTATTTAAGTTCATTCTGAATTTTCGGACATAATTCTGGACCATATCAGGCAAGGTCGAACTCGAAAATAATTCATTCAGTAGAGTCAGCCAACATCATCTTTGAAATGATGGTGAACTCCGTAACTGCATAAAATGGCCATGGGAACATTTCATGCTAAACTGACAACACTGAAAATTTTGGTCTCTTCATAAAATCCCTCACAGAAATTCAAACAATTATTTCGTGAACATGATTAGTTTGTATGGAAAGAACCGCTAAGAGAGTACTCATGGAGATTTCCCTAGTAAAGTTAAGCCCGAAAAGGGAATGATATTAAAATTGAAAGATACAGCAAGTGATCGACGATATTGTCGAAGCAGTGGAAATTGACTCAAGGATCAGAATATGTCGTGTTGCAAGAAATGTTGGAGTGCCCCAATCATCAGTAAGGAAAATTTAAAGAATATTCTATCGATGCCATTTCTAAAAAGTACAAACTCTGGATCCTGGGAATCATGTTATAGGTAGTATTTAACAACAAGAGAGACTTGACACGACTTATGTTCACGGACGAAGCTCAGTTTTACAGGGATGATGTAAATAATACAAGGAATTGTTTTGGTTCACGAGAACCCTCATCGTAACAAGATGAAAAAATCACAACACTATTTTCATGTGAACGTGTGGGATGTAACGGTGATCACTCATTTGTTAGAGCACATGAGAAAGGGACCATGATTTACCATCATAATGGGACCCACCATAGTTCAATGCAGTGAGGGAATAACTGAATGAACATGAATTGGTCGTAGTGGCTTGCTGGATCGCCTAACTCAACTCTCCTCTGGATTAGTTCTAGTTCATCTCTGATCATTTGAAGGTGAATATTTATAAAGAAGCTACCACTACAACTGATTGAAAGAATATATAGGTATAAATAAAATGATACACTTTTGCCTGATTTCCACAATGTTTATTTTTTGATACACACGTCCGGTTCCGACAGTTACGTCACTTTCACGAGTCTAGAGCAAACAGTTGTGAGAAAGAATGTGCTAACTGTACCTTTTTTAAATGTTGAGTGATGTGGGTGATTTGGTTCTAGTTGACTACTGAGAGTAGTGAATTGTGGGTTTTCACAAAGCTTTTAAATTTCCAAAATGTTTAAATTATCTAATATAATTATGTCATTTGAGGATTAATTATGTTCGAAAACTACGGATTTGTTATCTGAGGAGAAATGTACGAATACTGATTCAAAATTTTGACCTGTTTATCCTACGTAAGCAATTGGACATTCAGTGCTTTCATTCATGTTCATCCCAGACTACTTGAATTTATCAGGTTTTGTTTGTCGATGAATAGGGCGTAAGTTAGATCAGATTTAGAAATTTAACCTAAATTCAACAAAATCAGCAAAATCCAAATTTAATTTAAAAAGCTCCTCCAGTGGTCCTAACAGAATCAATGTCGAACAAAAACTAATAAATTCAAATAGTCTGGAGTAAACATAATTCAAAGTAATGAAAGCCCAACAGCTTATGTAGGAAAAACAGGTCGAAATTTGAATAAAGATTCAAAAAACATCTCTCCTCAGCAAACAAATCCGCAAAGTGGGATTTTATTAAATCTACAAATCACATAATTACATTAGATAATTTAAACATTCTCCACAAATGCAATAAAGGGATGACAATAAGTATAGTTAGCACATTCTTTCTGACAACTATCATTTCTAGAAAATAGAAAATGAAGTGACTGTAGAAACCGGTCTTGGGTATCAAAAAGAAACATTGTAAGACCAAAGTGTATCATTTTATTCATATCAAAATGAAATTTCATGAAATAAATCCATCAAGAATATTACGAATTGAAAGAATGAATATAGCTAGTTTGGGAATACGGAATAGTCCAGTAATTGTTATCGATGGGGACATTCAGAACAACTGCTGTAAATGCAGTTTTATTTCTTAATTGATTTGGGTATTACTTTAGTAAGCAGGTTCATCTTCTCCCCTTTTCTTTATTTTTATTGAATTTATCATTAGTCTTTCCGCGAAATATTTATTCGTTATTGTTATATCATTCTCCAATAATGTTTCATTTAACTCACAATTATTTTCTTTTGATGGTATGGAACGACTCCGTTGAATGAATGATATGATTGTTCATTTAAGTGAAAGAGCAATATTCATTCACATTCATGTCCGAAAATTTCAAATTAGAAAATTGTTTTTGTTTATTTTAATAAAATATGAACATACTATCATTTGTCGAATCATAGCTAGCGTAATAAATTTGTGCAATCAGATAGAATCACTGAATCTAACCAAAATTTTTCCCTGGAATCTAAAGAAGTTTTTCTTTCGTATACAGAGTGATGTTTTCGAGTATGCCAAAAGGAATTGTACCTCTCAAGTCCAGACCTCTATTATTTAATTTTTTGTTTACTTCCTATTGAAAGAAGTAAACTGAATCTACATACCAAAAAAGGTTGAATAAGTTTGATTGATATGCTCATTTGAAATTGACCATTCTCCAGAAATTAGCATGCATGTTTGTCATAAATGGTGGAACATAAAATACCATTTCCATACCAAGGCGTACGCTTTCTATATCCAATAAAGCGACGTCGCTTTGGACATGGAACATGAAATTGAGAATGGATCACATTTGGTAAGAATTAAATAATAACAATTAGAAGAACATTGTTGAGATGGGATATATATTACAATTAAAGACGTAAATCTAATACTTACAAACTATGAAACTATTGTATGATTTTCTATTTCCACAATTATTTATACAATCATTTCATTCTCAAAGAGTAAAGAGTATCTGTATTAACAATGTATATTTTATACAAATTTCTACCAACTACTACTTATATTATTGCTTTTGAAATAATCAATAGAAAAGAAGATTATCCAGCTATAACATACTAACTCTGTTTTAAAATACAATAAAAATAATTGTAATATTGCTTCCAGTTACGAAAAATATCACTTCATTAAATATTTTTCAAATAAGCATGAAGGTGTTTGTGCAAAAATACTTATCTTATATCTATTGTTAGCATCTCATTAGGTTAAGTGAAAATGTTGAATTTTAGTTCTCAAAAGAATCAATCACAGATGTTAGCTATTTTTCATAATAAAAGATCGAGAAAATCGACATTTTCAAGATCATCGAAATGATATGTAATTTCATTTAAACCCATGACAGGAGAATTTTATGAAGCATATAATAACACGCTCGAAATCTAGTGACACAGTAAAAATGGTCGAATTTATGATATGTTCATATGCAGTGTCCAATTTTGTTCTCGCTGAAATTGATTTATTTACTTGAAAACTAACAAATTTCTGAATAATCGATTTTCGTGGATGTCCAGTTAATGACACTTTCATGACAATGTTATCAGAAACATAAATTTTGCATTCTCTATGATTCCAAATAGATAATTCCAACATTCGAAACACAATTTATTTGGTTTTATGAAAATGGATTTCCATATCCAGAATCGTGAAAGATACCAAACAACAAGTTTTTCTGCCTCAATTGGTCTCTCTTACATATATACATATGAAGAAGCAAGACGGTGCACGGTGTGCATTTGTTGTTTCTACATGATCTCATAGAATGTGATACTAGAGAAAATAATAAAATAATTAATTAAAAACTGAATAATTTTCCTGATTTTAGTTGAGGAATCACCAAATGAAAAGAATCCGTGTACTTAGATATATATATATATATATATATATATATATATATATATATATATATATATATATATATATATATATATATATATATATATATATATAGTAGATAAAGTACTGTTGTTCATAAGGTTAATTATTCATATTCTTGTACTACCTAGCAAAACCTATTAACAGAAGCATCGTGTGGACAATTTTCTCATTTACACATCTCAAGACTGAAATATATATATATATATATATATATATATATATATATATATATATATATATATATATATATATATATATATATATATATATATATATATATATATATATATATATATATATATATATATATATATATATATATATAATTTTTCGAATTATTGATCAAAAACTGGAAAAATGATAGGTATTGATGTTTGACGATGAACATCTCGTAAACGCTAAACTTAACCGAAAAATTATAGGAAAATATTTTTGTAAAGCAGTTAATTTTCTACAAACCTTGAAATTTATGATTCATTATAGTCTTATTTCATTGAGTTATAAAATTTATAAGAAAAGAAAAATTTACCTTCAAATAATCAAATTTCAACCGTTAATATCTTTTAAACAGTTAGGTTCACGAAAAAATCGTAGGAGGCTGTTTTTATAGAACATTCAATTTCCTGCGAAATCTATAAAACTATATATTTCTTCAAGTACTTGGAAGCGAGATATCAAGTTTTCACGTGATAAAAAGAAGAAAATAGAAAACTGTAAGGCTGACGACCTTCCCGCTACAATTAAGAGCTCATAATTGGAGAGACTTTCTGAAGGTATCTAGGAACTTATTCTTCAGAGTACAAAGCGAAAACAAATATTCGTGTTGTTATGACCCATCCTATAGTGTACTGCGCGAAAGCTGCGAAGGTTGCGAACGCTGCTAAAAACAGCGAATGCCGCGAAGGCCATGCAGGCCGCGACCGCCTCGAAGGCCGCGAACCCCGCAAACACTGCAAAGGCCGCGAACCAAGCAAACACTGCAAAGGCCGCGAACACAGCGAAGCCGCGAACGCAACGATCACCACTAACGCAGCTAAACCAGCGAAACCCGCGAAATCCGCAAACCCCGTGAAACCTGCGAACTTAGCGAACCCCGCGATCCCTGCGCACCCCACGAACTCCACGAATTCCACGAACCCCGTGAAAGCCCCGAACCCCGTGAACTAAGCGAACCCCGCGAAAGCCGTGAACACCGAGAACCCCGCGAACCCCGCGAGACCAGCGAACTCCGCGAAATTCCCAAACGTCGCGAAACCAAAGAACGCTGCGAATGCTGAAAACCCCGCGAACTGCGCGAACTCCGTGAACTCCGCGAACCCAGCGAACGCCGCGAATGCCGCAAAGGCTGCAAACCATGCGAAGATAAAAAAACGAATTCGGGAGTAAGGTGAAAGTAATTTGGGAGCTAGATAAAAAATTGATAGGTATTGATGTTTGACGATAATATCTCGTAAACGCTAAACTTAACCGAAAAATTATAAGAAACTATTTTTGTAGAGCAATAAATTTCCTACGTACATTGAAATTAATGATTCATTGTAATCTTATTTCATTGAGTTATAAAATTTATAAGAAAAGAAAAATTTACCTTCAAATAATCAAATTTCAACCGTTAATATCTTTTAAACAGTTAGGTTTACGAAAAAATCGTAGGAGGCTGTTTTTATAGAACATTCAATTTCCTACGAAATCTATAAAACTATATATTTCTTCAAGTAGTTGGAAGCGAGATATCAATTTTTCATGTCATAAAAAGGAAAAAATAGAAAACTGTAAGGCAGACGACCTTTCTGTTACAATTAAAAGCTCATAATTGGAGAGACTTTCTAGAGGTCTCTAGGAACCTATTTTTCAGAGTACAAAGAGAAAAAAAATATTCGTGTTTTAATGACCCATCCTAGAGTGTACTGCGCGAAAGCTGCAAAGGCCGCGAACTCCGCGAAAGCCACGAAGGTTGCGAACGCTGCTAAAACCAGCGAATGCCGCGAAAGCCGCGAAGGCCATGAAGGCCTCGACCGCCTCGAAGACCGCGAACCCCGCAAACACTGCAAAGGCTGCGAACCAAGCAAACACTGCAAAGGCCGCGAACACAGCAAAGGCCGCGAACACAGCAAAGGCCGCGAACGTAACGATCACCAATAACGCAGCGAAACCAGCGAAACCCGCGAAATGCGCGAACCCCGTGAAAGCCGTGAACACCGAGAATCCCGCGAACCCCGCGAGACTAGCGAACTCGCGAAATTCCCAAACGTCGCGAAACCAGAGAACGCCGCGAATGCTGAGAACCCCGCGAGCTCCGCGAACTCCGCGAACTCCGCGAACCTAGCGAACGCCGCTGCAAACCATGCGAAGATAAAAAAATAAATTCTGGAGCAAGATGAAAGTAATTTGGGAGCTAGATGAAAAATTGATAGGTATTGATGTTTGACGATAATATCTCGTAAACGCTGAACTTAATCGAATAATTATAAGAAACTATTTTTGTAGAGCAGTGAATTGCCTACGAAACTATGGAATTTATGATTCATTATAATTTCATTTCATTGAGTTATAAAATCCATAAAAAAAGAAAAAATTTGCCTTCAACCGTTAATATCGTTTAAACGGTTCGATTTACGAAAAAATCGTAGGGTGCTGTTTTTATAGAACATTCAATTTCGTACGAAAACTATAAAACGATATATTTCTTCAAGTAGTTGGAAGGAAGATATCAATCTTTCCATGCGATAATAAGAAAAAAATAGGAAACTGTAAGGCGGAATACAAGAAAGCCGCAAAGGCTGCGATTGCCGAGAAGGCCACGAACCTAGCGCAAAAAAAAATGAAAAATTCGAGAGCAAGATGAAAGTAACTTGGGAGCAAGAGTAAGATAATTCGGGAGCAAGATGAAAATATTTCGGGGGCTAGATGAAAATAATTTGGGAGCAAGATGAGGTTAGGTTAGGTTACAGGACGGTGCACGGTCTGTATCTGTTGTTTCTACATGCTTTCATTGAATGTGATACGAGAGAAAATAATCAAAATAATTAATTAATGAATTCAAAAATATTTTCCTGATTTTAGCTGAAAAATCACCAAATAAAGGGAATCCGTGTACTTGGATAATACCCTGTAGATAAAGTGCTGTTGTTCATAAGGTAAATTATTCATATTATTGTACTTAGTAGCAAAACCTATTAATAGAAGTATCGTTGTGGACAATTTTCTGATTACTTAATTGAGAAATGCGTTTGCCTTAGTGACCTTGGAAATGGAGGTAATATACAAGAGTGTACTTCTATCTGATTTCAAGTGGTTACTGGTGAAAAGAATTACTGACCATAATGAATAGAACAAGTGAAAAAATTGACAAAACGATTGCGGATGTGAGTATTTAAAATGACATGAAAGAACACTATTCTAATGTTATTTCCCTTCGTCTTTTCAGTGTTAAAATCGATTGCCAGACGAAGAATGAACAATCTAGAAAACCAATGTTGGCTGAAAAACTGGATGCAAGAAGCAGTCACATTATATTGATTCTATGACCCTCATTCTTTGTATAATCTCGAAATGGATGTGGAGTGTAACTTCAATATCGATTAAATTGAATTAAATATTCAAAGGATTTCACGAGAATTACATTAAATATTAAATGGAATAAATATAAGAGGATATTGATTAGCCATTCATTTACGAATAGTTACATGATACATAATTAACAACGTGAACTTATATTGAAATTCATTACAAATTGATGTTGAAATATATGTTCATAGTTTCAATTAGTTGGCCTCCACTCCATGAGCAATATTGTAACATGGTATTCAAGAAGAATTTACATGGGAGTGATATTTTTGTATTATATTTTTCAGAATTTTCTGACACTGCATATACGTATTGTCGTTTTTGAGCTAATGATATTTATACAAGGAACATATTTTGAGCATCTTAAATTTAAGATAATGAACAACGGAAATGTCGATTTTCTTCGATGGGCATTCATCAGTAATTAGAAACTGTTAAAATTATATTCAGGAGGATTAAAATTGCGTTTATATGATTTAAGCACTACATTTGGAGTACCTAAAAGTTCAAGAGGAGTTAATCAAGTGATATAAACAATTTTATTTCTGATACCACTAAGTAGTAATCACAGTATATCCTTAAAATTATCAGATTTACAACAGTGTTTTTCGTACATCTAATGGAATATTCATGAAGATTTCATAGTATTTTCATCAAGATAAAAATAAATATAAATTAAATTTTTCAAACAATATAATAAATGAGTAAGAGCCATTAAAGTTTTGGACCCTAATATTGCTTATAAGATATTTATATTAAATGCCATTGCTTCCTGATTTTGGGTATTCTAGTATTTCGGATTTAGTTTTATCATGATAAACATTTTAAAACATTAGATTTGATTCACTGAAGTGTTGTTGCTTCTACAAAGCCCACTTAAGTATAGAGAATATAACCTTCATTTGTTGGTGAGTATATTAAGGCTAACATATCAAACAAGAACGATGAAAAACGCTTCTGGGTCTTTTCGATTTTCTCATTACCAATTTAGTAGATTTTTTCATTTTTCATGCATAATGTAGCGTGTTTTTCGTATGTCAATCTATGGTTATTTCTGAAATGTAATAGTATCTCCTTCCACTATATCATTATTGCTTATTCAGTTCCAAACATCAGATATATTAAATGTAAATCATTAACTTCTTTCGCCAAGAAAATTAGATGAAACCGATCAATGGATTACGAAAATTCAAAAACGAAGTATGAAGGAAAATTATTTTTCTCCTTAGGAACATTCTGTTTTCTGAAGGTACATATCAATCCTATATTCTTAAAATCTTTTCTATGGTCTCGATCAAAAACATGTTGAGAAAGTTAGAATTATTCTCTAGTTCTCTAGTTCTAGTTGTTGAATGTGCTTTATGTTCTTTTAATCTGGTTATAATTCATCTTTTAGTTTGTCCAAGATACATCTTTTCATAATCTTCACAACTAATTTCTTGTATGAGTACATCACAATGTACAGAGTGGACCAAATTCGATGTTTTAGTAGGTGAGCTATGTGATAGAATAGATAAAAAAATTTTATTCCTCTCTGGCTCGATTCTTAAAACGAATTTCAGCTACCTTTTTTAGATTTTGAGTTATTCCGGAATTCTACATTTTTCGGTATTGCGGGATAACGATAATTCCGAATCCTAGTGAAGTTAGTTGAAAAATATTTTCACACTCTACAGACACTTCTTGAATAGCATGCAGGGACGTATTCGAAAATTTTATCTGCCGATCAGTTTCTGAGTTATGAAGCAAACTTATGTTTTTCAAATAAAATCTATAAATGGTTTTAATCATTATTATTACTTTTCTTTCCAAATACATATCCAAATAATATCATATGTCTCATTTATTCCTTCAATATCAGCTTCTTTCATTAAAGAATCGAAAAATTATACATATACACTCAGAATATCGCAGATATTCCCGATTCTATGGTAGAACAGATTTGTTTATGTGCGTCAAAGATCTCATTTATTAATTTCTGTGTTGAAAACAATAAAGTTCATACCTTAGAACATAGATCATCCTCCTTTTATGACATTATATCAACTATTCAATCAATATCTTTGAATCTGTGAAGAAGAATTATTTGTGTCATAAGTTTATGTCTTCTCCATCTGCTTCGAAAATTTCTACTTATAATTCAATTGTTATAGCTCTTCAATTTCAAAATTACGAAAAGATTGAAATTTCTTGATATTAGATACAGAATGGGTATGATTCGGATGCTGCGGGAGAAGGCCAATAGATTCCCGGAGAGGAGAAAGACGCATTAGTCTATTTTAAAAAAACTGAAGGACAATTGAATTGCTGGCGGTTCTTTCAAGGCATAACGTAGCAAAATATATGCAATTAGATATAGAGAAGATGCTATCGTCGACGTTTTATAAGCAGACACAGTCCAGAATGCTCAAGGAGCAGAAGTTCAGAACCTACAGGATCGGAAAATCGTAATTTCTCTTGCATGGTGAGAACCAACGACGATTTTACTTCAGTCACTGGTACCTTTAGAAAACAGAAGAAAACCTAGTATTTTACAAATGTTTTATATGGACCGATGAAGTTACATTACATTAGTAATGTTACAAGTGAAGAAATTTCCAATAGGCACACTGAGCACTGTTTAGTTGGTCGAATGTCAATCCCCATCGACAGTTGATTATTCAACACCAAGGGAGATACGGTTTCAATGTGTGGTGCACTTTGTTAGATATCGTGTATTGGCATACACTATTTTGAAAGACAACTTCAATGGCGAAATTTATCATCGTATTATAGATGAGAATATAGTGGGAGGATAGTTGGATGAATTGCCATTAGGGCAAAGGGGAAATATATAATTATTTTTACCTAACCTAAATAGCATTCGTGATTTTGCCACAATAGGTAGCTAATATCCGTGTTCACCAATTAGTTTTTTTCGAAAATCGAGCTCGAGAAAGTGGAGATCATTTTTCTCTATTTCAAATATATCACATAGCTGCCGTCCTAAAGCAACGAATTAGGTCCACTCTGTACAATATCGTAATCAATTTTATAATCACTACGAAGGCACAGCCATGGAAAATTGTCTTACCCTTTTTATTGCCACTATAGTCATAAGTAAAATTGAAACTACTATTAGTCAAAGTTTCGAATATTTTCCTAGACCAAGGAAGGGAAGACCGAGGTGAGTTGTGACAGAGGAGAGTTGTGACAATTTTTTGGAACCTTTGATCATTATTGAGCAGATAACACAGCAAAATGTTCCTTTGAAGACGTGCTACTTGAAGCAGTACGCGTCAGAGGAGCATGGCAAGCGTTTTCGAGAGTCTGACATCTGCATGAAAAAACGAAAAGTAAGTTTTTTATCAAAAGTTTGATTGCTTTTATAATTTGACATATATATTCACGGTATTAGGCATTTTTGTCTTATATTGAGTAGTTTTTGAAATTTCAAGCATGGCATTGTCTCGCTATGTTTGCATGTTTGTGACATGCTGTCACAACTCTCCTATTTAAGTTACAGCTGGTATTCCTCTTACTACTTCTAATGTGTTCACGTCAGAGTAAAAGTATGAGATAGCATGTTTTAAATGTAGAAGAGAAGAAACCGAAAAAATCGAGTAAGAGGCAGAAAATTCTTATTATTGATTGAGTTGCAGACCAAATGAGCATTGGGTTCACTGCAGTGATCTTATGAAGATTGCACTGTGGACGAGCTGCAATGCAAATACCATAATTGTTTGTCCGGCTAGATTAGGCTTATTGACTGATTTTTTGAATGATCTCGTTATGACACCCTAAATACATATAAAAGACATTTAATACTTCTTTTTATTTTTTCTTATTTTAATTTGGAAAGATCATCAAAGTCCTTTCATTCAGAAAAACGTAGTTTGTTTACAATACAGTAAAAATCATATTTATCTATGAAATATTGTGTAGATACATAGCTGTCACAAATAACCTTGATTGTCACAACTTAGGTATCAGGAGAGTTGTGACAATGGTAGAAGTTTCAGTTATTGAGGATTTTACTATTAGCATATAACATAGAATTTATAATTGTGGTATGTTTCTTTATTGAAATATGTAGCTTTAAGTAAAAATTGTAAATGGTTCCTCAATATGGAGAAAAAATTGAAATTCGTTTATATACCTTTCTATCCATGATATACTGGAGGATAAGAAAAATATATACATTAAATTGGCCTTCAAATCAAATTCAACATTGAAAATCTTACTTAGAAACCCAAAAGACAAAACAAAAGCATTGAATGAGAATGGCATAAAAAAAAGTGGTAATGTTTGTAAAAAAAGTATGTTGGATAAACTAAAAGATTAACTAAAACCAGATTGAAAGAACATGAAGCACAGGTGTATAGAAAAATTTAGCCTTATCCAGCATGCTTTTGATTAAGACCATAGATTAGATTTTGAAAATTGATAAAAAATGTTAGAAACGTGAATGCACTACACGTTTTTCAATATATTCATTTAATGAATAAAAACAATGATCGATTCTGTTCAGTGCACTCTATAGTTTGTTGGATTAGACACGCTCACTAATAGCATGTTCGACCAATAAGGACGATGGTTCGTCGAAAACGTTTAGTACCAGGTGTAGATTGAGTATAAATGATAGAGCCATGTTGAATAAGAGTAGCTAGTGATACTAATTTATTTCGGCGAAATGCGCGTCCAGATTTTTGATGAAATTTTGGTGAAATGGTGTACAGTGTTTTAGTCTGGCCACACCTTCTTTCTTTCGTGGTGATGTGCCAAAATAAGAATGGATAATGGTTTCTCTCATCTGCTGGTGATGAAATTTTTGTTTTAGTGAAGCGGTGTACATTGTTTCAGTGATATCGTTACCTTAGTTTCAAATGTCGTAAGTCCAAAATCGGAACTTTCGCACGAGAGCAAAACAACTACTTATTTTATTGAAATGGCCTTGTTAGTTTAGCTGCAAAAAGCTGAATACAACATTACTCTGAATTATTTTTGCAGTCATATATAATAAAATGAATCATAAGACATTAAAAATTTATACAAGAAAAATTCCCTAAACAATTGTTTCTTCTAAAATGATTCGAAACTTTAGAAATGTTGAATCAGAATTCAAGTTTCAAAACTGATAGCAGTTGAATAACATTACAGAGAGCAACAAGTAAAATTAAAAATTCAATGATTTCATGGTTATTAAACGAGAAATTCAATTGCTACTCCAAAAGTAATAACCACTTACATAACATAAATTAGACAAATATTGTTGGCTTGATGGCGACAATTTTAAATATCAAAATTACAAGAAAAACAATTCTAATCTATTTCTATCATTCTGAAGTGAGTAAATCAGTACTAAAGATGAGGTATGAAACAACTAAACATTCTAATGACCGTATCAAAAGATTATCTCTAATTCTTATACGATTATTTGTTCCAAGTTATTTTCATCGTTCCATCGAAATGGATGAGTGCAAATTATTTATTAATAAATAAATATAATTAACCTTGAGAAACACGTTGCTTTTTTCATTTTTCCAGATTCGTTCTTATTTTTTCGTCTGATAAAATCTTCACGAATTACAGAATTAATAACGGAACACAAATTCTTATGATAACAAATTCAGCCCTCGAGGCATTACAGTCTCATTTCATTATGTTAAACCTAATTTCAAAATTTATCAATCATCTCTGAACGAAGCTCAGGGTGCAGATTAGAATAAAGTAGAAGAATACTAAATTACAAATAGATGTTCTCGGAAATGATGCTCCATTTGCTACAATGCATTTACCTGCGAAAAGAGAAAATGATTAGAAACAGAATATGCGGTGAGGAATATTAAAAATATCTGAAAGGTGATAATTGGATAAGTAAAATGTGTCAACGAGTACTTCTTGAAACACAGTTTATAATATTTGCTTAAGGTTGTTTGGAATAAGCTTCCATTTTGAATTAATGAAGAAATACTCTTGTGGTTGCAACATTTTTCATTTTCGATTTGACTTATTATTTGAAAAATTGATTATTTTTCAAATCATTCAATAAATAGGATTGAGAAAAGATATCAGTTGAGGACAAATAAAAGGATATGAATAAGTGAAACACGGAATTGCATAAAAATACTCCATATTATGATTTTATGAAGCAACTGGTTCAAACGTCTGTCATACTTAAATTACAATTTTTGTTGAACTTTCATTTTTCTTCTCCAGTTCAGGCAGACTGATTAAAATTATTCTCGGATACCATGAAATCTTTGAAAACCTTACGATTTGTTCTTGTCATTAGGAAATTATTATTTTTGAAAAATCATCAAATTAAGTTTAATAGTTTTTAATTCTACACGCCGTGTTTGTGAAAACTCTTTTTTGCAAGGTTTTTTTCAGTAAATCCCTCATGACCAGAGATATTCGAACATTGAAAAGGACGAATAATAAAATTAAAACTAAGACTCATAGAGAAAAGGTTAAATTATAGGGTTATAGATGTTAAAAGATGTATTGATAAAATGTTTAATTTTATATCGATCGATGAATGAGATATATCGGACAAAATCACCAGAATCGAGTTTTTGTTTTCTTGACGTATTTCTCATAAATTAATGTTTCGTAACAAACAAAAAAGGCAAAATTTTTTAAATTGAAGGATTAAAAACAATTTTCAGGATGTATAAATTTTTGAAAAAAAGGATAATTAGTTATTATTATTATTATTAAGAGATATTTGGGGATAAGGACTAATGTCCTGTATGAATCCCTCTATGATAAACAATGTAGTTGAAGAATACAAAGAAGAAAAAAACCAAAACCATGAGTTCTGAGGAAATAAAACATTAATAATAAAAAGAAAGCAAGAGTGAAAAGAAAAATCCATGATTTGCCGGGTGATGCTAGTCTTGATCAAGAAAAATTTTGTCCAGAGAATTGAGCTACAAACGTCACCTCGTCTACGCCATTCCATGCCTCGAACACATGGTTGCTGAGAAAGAATTGCCGTTGCCTCGAGTTGAACTTCTCCTTCTTCAGCTTTAGACCGTGACCATGAAGTCTCACGTCCCGGTTTGGGCTAAACCGATAGGACAAACCGGCAAAATTAAATTTCATAATGAGGTAAGTCATTATTATGTCCCCGCGCGCTCGACTCTGCACGCCCTCCAGGAGGTTCACGCCACGCACTAACACGGGGCACCAAACACAACCGGCGGATTCCAATATGGGGCGGATGTAGGATTTGTAGAGTTTCCCAGAAGTATTAAACGATGAGTGCGATAATGTCTTTTTATATGTCAAATGAGGGAGTTGGCGCGTTTATAGATATTAATGATGTGCTTGGACCATGAAAGGGAGAACGTAACAGTGAGACCTAGATCGACATGCGAGAACACACGCCGCGAGAGGATTCGCGTACACTTCAGTGTCATCAGCGTTAAATGATTTTCGGCACTGAATATGAAGAGATAGATCACTCGCGCACGTGATGGAAAGAAGGGGGCCGAGAATGGACCCCTGAGGAACCCCTGACAATACAGGTCTCTCCGCTGAATATGGAGAGCCTACTCTGACAACAAAAGTTCTGTTGAACATATATTCTTTTATCCACTTGTTCAATTCCCCGCGAATACAGACAACATCGAGCTTATGAATGATCTTACCGGAACTCTGTCGAATGCCTTAGCAAAATGACAATAGATAGTACTGGAGAAAAACTAATCAGCACACTTTTTTTACTTGAATTGTACTATAACAGTTAGAAAAAGGAGGAACATTTTTATTCATTTCAAGTATCCGGGAATGAGTTTGACAAAATCAAGTTTATCTTTGTTACTTTTTTCCCGATTGTTTCTACCAATTTTCGATTCTCGATAATGACTGTTTTGTCTATTAACCGAATTCAAAAGTACATTTTCAACGGCGTTAGACAGTCGTAAAAAATATTTTTTCCTAAATTCGTGTAATAATAATACCAGAATCGATTTTCATACTAGCCATAATAGAGAAATGAAAATTGAAAGTATTCAGGGAAAAATGTGACTGCAAAAGTTATTCTCAGATACATGCGAATAATGAAATTATCAGAACTCTTCTCCACATAACATGATTCTAGAACAAGAAAATTGGTTTAAATTTGGTTCTCCATGATTATCAGTTGAGATGTGACATTTGTTAGTTCTTCTCCACGGCGAAAATTATAAATATCGAAACAAATTTTAAATGAGAACGTACGTATTTCTTCGGTTTGCTCTGAGCTACACCTATAAGAACTAATTTATAACGAAAAGTTAATTTATGAGATGATACGAAGAAAACAAACCAGATAATTTTCAATATTTTTCAATCTATCTCGAAAAATTATGCATTAATCGATATGAAATGAAAAACAACTACCGCATTACCTAATCTTTTCTTCTACGAGATCTAGTCTTAGCTTAACTTTCGTAAACCCGTTTATTTTCAGGGATATTTTAGAATAATAGGACATTAGAGATCTATTTGAAAAAGCTACCTTCATTAAAAAATTTTTTATCGTCTATATTTTTTGTTCATTGGAGAAAATGTTAAATGAGTAGGCGCTGCGTAATAGAAGCTGAGCCAACCACAGTGTGACGCAAAATATATTGGCAATACAAGCCATAAAAATTTATCATATCAACAAGGCGTCAAGAGTCACTTCGATTAGTCTCTTCCGACCCTCATTCACGGTAACTGGCTCCTATTGCTGGCTTCTCAATCTTGTATTGAGAATATCCCAGATAATTCCGATGGAATTGAGGTCTGGACTCCGTGCAGGTCACTCCAGTGAAGTGATTTTATGATATTTGGTGGAACCGCCTAACGATCTTTCTTCAAATCTGCGTTTCCGTCTCTTAGAGAATACGGAAGCATAGCATCATCTCCGAAAGAGAAAGCCGATCTCTTTGCTCTCTTGTTCCCAAGGAATTCTGTGCTAGATTCATCTTACGCAATACCACCGAATATTCCACCTACAAATTCTTCTATGGCAGAAATCAAGTTCAGAGTCCGCACTGTGAGACGGGACAATCATCCTGAGAAATTGTGCTCCCGAACTTGCACCTATTCTTATTCGTCTGTTTCAGATTTCTCATGAAAGCCAGATTTTTCCGAGCAGCTGGAAATAGCGAAAATTCAACCGATCCCAAAGAAAAGAAAGAAGTCCTTACCCCAAAACTATCGTCCTGTTACACTTCTTTCCATTATGTCCTAAGTGATGGAGAGAGTCATTAATGATGAACACATTAAATATCTTCAGTTGCAGGGACTTTTTAACGACCATCAGTATGGTTTTCGAAGACAAAGATCGACAGGAGATCTGCTCGCTTACGTCACTCATGTTTGTACATCAACGATGATAAAGCGTGGGTGATATACAGCAATAGCTCTCGACATCTCTTAAGCCTTCGATAGGGTTTGGCATGCAGCCTTGTCGAATGAACTTGTTTCATACAGGCTTCCCGAACAATTGCGGGGTTGGATAAGTAGCTTTCTTTCAAATAGATCAATACAAGTTCGGGTCGACGGTATAACATCTAATTGTTTCCAGTTGCAAGCAGGAGTACCTCAGGGATCTATTATTTCGCCAACCTTGTTTCTGTTGTAGATGAATGATCTTCTGTCATCTACAGAGAACAAGATCTTCGGTTTTGCAGACGATTGCACCCTGGTTTCGTCTTTCAGTACTTCACGACATCTCAGCTGTTGATTCTATATAAAGGGCAGATTCGACCTGCTGTGGAATATATGGGCGTCTGCGCCAAAACATTCGTTGCGGATGTTGGATAGTGTGCAAAAACGGGCTGTGCGCCTCATCGACCACCCGGAGATCACTCGCGATCTCCAACCGCTGGCTCTTACAAGACAAGTTGCTGACTTTGTTTTACAGATACCTCCTCGGAAAATGCTCCAAGGAGCTGAAAGATCTTGTTCCGGGAAAACTCATGTTTTGCCGCAACACTAGGCTGGCAAGGAGTTCTCATCATATGGCGGTACATTTAACGACCCATCGAGCCTCTCTCTATAAGAACTTCCCTGTTTACAGGGCCGGTGAGCTGTGGAACTCGCTTCCGTGTAACAACTTTTTCCAACATCCTACAATTTGACCCCACTTCAAGAAGCGAGTAAACGGTCACCTCAATTCTTTCCAGGCACCCACTCATGTGGTGTAACAGGTTCGCCTATTCCTGGCAAGCGCACATAAAAAAAATATGAGCTTGGTGACACGTAACTGTATCATGCATGAAAAAAGTCTTAATTCATGTTTGCAACGAATGGTACAAAAAGTTATTATAAAATATTTTTAACGGACCTTCGGGTTCCATTATGTTGATGTGTGTGGATATGTTGATCAGATCAGTACGAACGTTCAAAGAACGTCATCCCCTCACAACTGCTGAATTTCCACCAAAACTATAGGTTGGTCAAAAGTTACACAAGGCATGTCTCTCATTTCTACGTCAGTACACTACATAACGTCTATCGCAATGATAGACAAAATGTCGACTAATCTGTAAACAAAATCATCTGCCTATCAGCTTCAAAGTAATTGACATGGTCTCTGGCAAAATTCAATCAGGCTTTTCGAAGTGCTGCGGTTAGAGGTATGCGTCGAGCTGCGACACGACGCCTTAAACCAAATTCCCTGAGACGTCGTAGTATCATTTCAGTGAACATTTGTACTTCGCTGTAGAACCTGCAATTGATGGTGCCTACAAGCAGCGAACCGTCGTTTCAATGAGTGAATACTTAAATAACGGTCCTGGATTGCTTCTGCTGCCCTAGGTTGTCCTTGCCAAGGTCTCCTTTCAAAAATACTAGTCTCCGTGTACCTGAGGTTCATTCTGGAAACATTTGAATGAGATACCTCAAGTCCTTGAACTATTTTTGTATAAGTCCAACCTAGGTCATGTCACACGACTGATTCAGCACATTCTGATTCGCATTGCATTATTACAGAGAATTAGAATTTTCAAGAACAATCGTTACTCACAAAAATTCAACAACAGCTTTTCCCAATATTTGGTGGTTTCTTGCAGAATCTCAATTTATAACTTTCATTTTATTTCTCGTGAGAGAAACATGTGCGCCAAGAGGAAACATCGAATTTTGTTGGAATATGTCCAGGCGTTCATTTTTTGATGCACTGTAGAGGATAGTCGTTCGAAATATTCAGCTACGAAAATCACCATGAGAATTACACTTTTATAAAACAAAGGTGTTATTGCATTGAATGACAAATACATAAATTACAATTATCCGAGAAAAATAATATTTTGATTCATGACCACAAAATTGTACGAAAACATCCAGATAGCGCAAAATCCTCTAGTAATAGTCAGGACAGATATGAATTGATTTCGACAAAGCCAACTTCGCCAACTATATTCGTCGATAAAGTTATATAAAGCAGATCAATCAATTCAGTCAGTCGTTTCTCATGTTACAGTTGATGTAGTGGAAGTATCTGATTTTCTCATAAATGTTATCAGAGATTCTTGTTCGTCTGAAGCGAAATATTCCATAATATTATTCCACCATATAGTATAGAATAGATTTCGCTCAGTGTTGAGGAAATATTTGAAAATTTCTCTATGAATGAATCAAAAAGGACCTTATGCAAAATATATCATAGATGAAATTTGACAGAGAAATTTTTGTGAACAAAAAATAAAGTCTACCGATGCGTTTTTTCACACTAAGTGAAAACGAGAAATCACGCCAATTTATGGACAACACTGAACAAGATATTTCAGGTCATGTTAGACGAGATATTTTACGTCGTGCGAGTTGAAAAATGTCTCGTTTTCAAGGTGCAGAAGAATAGAACCGGGTTCATTTCTCGTTTTGATTCCATGTAGGATTGATTTGCTTCACTGACGGAATATCATGTCTTTTTTAATGCTCATGTTTTTCAGTGATTTCAATCAACCAATAAATAATGAGTAAAATGTTGCAGTTTGTTGAAAATCTTTTGCTTGTCTATAACAAGTATTGAAAACAAAGTAATTGAAGAGAATTTAATGTCTTCAAAAAACCAATTTTAATGAAATGAATGAAAATTCATTCATGGTGAAATCTTGCACAGAATTCGAGAAAAATTACACTGCCCCAAGAAATTAACGCAATATTTAAATACACACACCACAAATATTGTCGCATCACCTGGTATTCTGAATTTCACATTCCATTAAGCAGCTCGATCGCAGTTTCTTTGTCAAAATATGTTTTTGGACATATGAGGGGAAAAAATCTTATTTGTAGTGACATTTGTTTCCATATGACCTCTAACACGTCTGAAACAAGAATGAGTTTAGTTGACTATCAGTATTCATTCAATTTGTCTTCAGTTTTCATGCTGAATTAATGGATGTTTTTTGTGTTTCTTGTTGATTTTCAAATCTTTGAATTTATTGCAATGGCTGCTGAACGTCTTGGACGCTATTTGAGTGATCATGAAGTGGTAAGAATTGTAACAGTTCTAGAGGAGGGGCGAAGCCAACGTTACGTGGCTAACTTGTTGAATGTAAACTGAAGCACTATTTCAAGAGCAACTAATCGGTTCCACGAAACGAGGGAACATGGAAGAAGGATTGGACAGGGAAGAAATCGGATAACAACACCAGTTGATGATCGTTGGCTTCGTTTAACTACACTAAGAATTCGGCACTCTACGGCGAGAATGCTACAAAATGAACATTATTTTTCCAGAAATGTGCATATTTCATTGCAAACTATTAGGAACAGGCTCAGAGAAGACCAAATCAGACCAAGGGTGGCTTCTACCGGCCCTCGTCTTACCAGAGAGTATCGAGTTGCAAGACTTCAGTTTGCGAGGGAACATGCTAATTGGGGTATTCCAGAATGGTCGAATGTTCTCTTTTCCGACGAGTCCAGGTTCTGTCTAGTATCAAATGATAGACGCATGCCTGTATACAGACAACCTGGGGAACGGTATCAGCAATGCAATATCTGGCAAACCGAAAACTTTAGAGGAGGCTGAGTAATGGTGTGGGAAGGCATTTCTTTCCATGGTCGAATTGAGTTAGTCCTAGTGAATAATGGAAGAATGACAGCGGCCAGATACATCGCAGATATCCTTGAACTCCATGTTGTACCCATTGGTCGATTGATTGGCGAAAACTTCATTTATATGCATGATAATGCTCGGTCTCATGCAGCTAGACTAGTTACAGAATTTCTGCAGAATGCCGAAATTGATATTTTAGGATGGCCAGGCAGAAGTCCCGACTTGAATCCCATATAACATGTTTGGGACAACAAGGGGTGGCAAATTCAGCAACGTAGGATGCCTTGTAGAACACTTCAATAACTAGAAAATCTGATTCATGAAATTTGGAACTCAGTGACTCAAGAGTACATCGAAAATTTGTTTGGGGGGCTTCCGAGACATATACTGGTAGTAATTATGGCCCATGGAGGAAACACTCGATTTTGAAAATGATAAATAACCATTCGATGCTAGTTGATTGGTCTCTTCTCGAACGTTTGAAGATGGTAGAATTTTTTAACTTTTCATAAACTCGAAAATTGTTGATATTTTCCATCATAAACTCATCTCTTTTGAATGACATCTTCTTATTGCACACTTCTGAAAGTTAGCAAACGACTCGTGAATGACCAACCTAAAAGTTTATATAGTATTGTCGTAAAAGTAGGGTGATGCGACAATTTTTGTGGGGAGTGTATTTCAAATTTCTTATTTGGTAGACCACTAATTATTAACACATGTTTTTTCGGATATGTCCGGATATAAGCCAAGAAAATTCGAGGTTTTTTCTTGGCGCACATATTCCTCTCATGAGAAAGAGACTCAAGGAAATAAATTGAGATATTGTAGGAAACCCACCACTATAGATAACAATCACGAAATTCGACCCTGGAAGAAGCTGCTGAAGTGGTGTTAGTTGATCTAGGTTAGATAGGCCGAAGGCTTGGGGTCCCATTCAACTGATTCCAGAATAATCCGCAGGCACAAGAATACTAGCAGTCATGAAAGGAGACTAAGACAAGCACCACTTCGAGCAACAAAGGTGACCCAGTACCATTATTCAAGAATTTTCTCGTTGAAACAACGGTTCGCTGGTGCTAGGCACTTTCGAATCTGCTTCGACAGAGGAGTAGATTACCTCTAGCATCAAAATGAGACGACAATGCCTCAAGGAGTTTGGTATACGGCAGCTCCAGGCCCAGCTCTAATCGTAGCACATCAAAGAGCGCGATTGAATATTTTCGAGGAACATATCAATTAGTTAGAGGATGACTGGTAGAGAATATTGTTTACAGATGAGTTGAGATTTTGTCAGTGTCATTGCGATTGACGTTCTATAGTCTACAGACGTCGAAATGAGAGAAATGCCTGGTGCAACTGTTTACCTACCTATGGTTTTGGTGGAGGTTCAATAATGTTGTGAATAGAAATTTCTTTGAACGCCAGAACTGATCTGGTCATCGTAAATAATGAAACATTGAATGCTCTGAGGTACGTTACAGAAATTTCAGAAGAACTTGTTTCTCCATTTGCGGCAAAAATGGGCGAAAACTTTTTTTTTATGCAGGATAACGCCAGACCTCGAAAATTTCATATCGTTAGGCACTACCTTCAAGATCACGAAATCACTTCAATGCGGTGGCTTGCATGAGGTCCAGACCTGAATCCTATAGAACATATCTGAGACATCCTCGATAGAAGATTATGAGGCCAGCAAAACCAGCCAGTTATGCTGAGTAAGGTTCGGAACAGACTCATCGAAATGAGGAACGAAATGGATTTGAACGCTATAAGGTTATTGATTTTGAGTACGAATTCCCATCTGGAGTGTAAATCTATGATATAAACAGGTTTTTGGAGACAAATTTCTTCAAAAGTTCTACAATTTCTTTTATTAGCTTCATTTCAATTTCTAAGATTAATATTTTCATTTCGATTGTTCTCAAGCATTCCTTAGAGCTTCCGTACGGGAAACGGGAAAAATAATTCTTCAATATACCTAAACATTTTATGAATAAATTTCAGATTTTGATTGTTTATTCAATAGTGCATTTCGTCGAAGATATCGGAACAGTTGCACGTTTTAGTATCCTGAAGACCATGATCTGTTATTGACGATACCGTGACAACGTATTGGCATACTCGTTTCATTCTAGGTTACTCCATATATACTCGATGGGATTAAGGTTAATATTCTTCTCTTCAAATGCATCTGGTTCTACTATAGCTTTTTCTCTCAGATTCATTGTTGGGAGGTGTGGCCCATTTTCTTATGTAAAATCTACCGTCAGGTTCTTCTCAATAAAAATGAGGTCAGATTTCCCACTGAGATATAAGCTTTCCGAAAACATCACCATTCAAATTCAGTTATTACTGAGGAAAACTGTGACCCTTTTATCTAGATCTCAATTTACGTATTCTTGACGACCAGCTAAACGCTCAGTACAATTCTCGAGTGCCAATCGAGGTTCTACTAAATGAATTCTGGAGTGGAATTCATCTTTTGTAAATCTTGTGCACGAGATAGTTGTAGGAACAAGTGGTATGCTGTGTCGGTACGATCCGATAATACTTAGACTGATTTCTAGACCTCTTTTTATGAGCTCCTAGCTTCAAGCAAAACAAAAGTAGTCAACATCTGTTCGCTGCACAAATGTTGTATCCAAAATCGTTTCATGAAATTCAGATATTTTTATTGACTTAAGAATGAAAAGGAAGACAACAAAGTTTGAAAATGAGATAATTGTGAAATAGATATCGTCCTATCTGGTGAATTTTGATCCATTTTCAGAGAAACCTTGGAACTGGATGCTGCATTTATTATTATTTGATAAAGAAAAGATGCAAATATTTGTCCCATACAACATAATATGCATTAGAACTTTTATTTGATAAAAACCGATAATGAAACAAAACAATAAATAAGTTTGAGGATTTTTACCGACAATTGATTGAATCTAGACGTGTTTCATTACACAATAACTTCTTCAGAAAACTGAGCATGCAACAATGGCGATAACTCATTTATATGTGAACAAGAAATATTAAGAGAAATTCAGATGAACAAGTAACTACCATAGGTAAGACCATAGAGATAAATTCTATTTATTGGTTGATGAGTGTTTGTGTTCATAAATCTCTAAAATTTGTCAAAGGTATAACCTCCAAAAAGTATGAATTGTGTGTATGATTTCGAATTTTGAGTCGAAAGAGTGATAATGATCTAAAAGAAGATTTGTTGTATCAGAATCCATGTTGTGATGTAAAATACTTCCTTTATGTTTAGTAATTCTAATATTGAAATTCCTATAGCTATACGTAAAACTTTGTAGAATTTATTGCATTGTGAGAGTAAGTCTAAGTGAGAAATACATAATATTATTGCAACAATGAATTTTACCTGAGAAGAGTCAATTAATATGATTTATTGTTTGAGAGAAGGTGAGAGGAATTGTTTGTTGGCGTCACATATTTATTCCCAACGTTACCCAAACAGTAGTCATCCTAGAAAAGAGGCATTCGAGAGACTGAAGGAAAGATTTGAAAGAACTGGACAAGTTGGATATGAGGAGATTTGGGAATTAGTCAGACATCTGTATCAAGAATTTTGAGGGAGGAAAAGTTCCATCCTTTTCATGTTCAACTCCACCAACAGTTGGAGCCCCTGGACTTCGGGCGGAGATTGGATTTTTGTAGATGTCTTTAAATAAAATAGCAGACCAACCGAATTTTTTCAATGGGGTAGTTTTCTCTGATGAGGCCACCTTTCATAAGAATGGATTGGTGAACCGGCATAATTTTTATTGTTATGATACTCAAAATCCTCATTTCATGAGAACTGTTGACCACCAACATCGTTGGTCTCTAAATGTCTGGGGTGGTAAAATTGATGATTATGTGATGGAACCTTTTTTTCCAAGAACATTTGAACGGCGAACGTTATTTGAATTTTTTGCAGCATGATCCGGAGCCTTTGCTTATTAATACTCCCCATACATAAAAAACAATTGTGGTTTCAACACGATGGGGTACCCGTACACTACAGCGGCAATGTCCGCGATTTTTTTAATGATAGTTTTGAGGGCAATTGGATAGGCCGTGGAGGTCCTGTACAATGGCCTCCTAGGTCTCCGGACTTGAATAAACTGGATTTTTTTGTGGGGGTATGTTGAAGAGAGGGTATATCGAGACCCTTCAACAACCAGGGAAAATATGATGGAAAGAATTACAGAAGCATTTATAGGTATAACGCCGAATGTTCTCTAGAGAGTGACCGAATCATTTAACAATCTTGTTCGAGAATGTATTCGTCAAAATGGGGGACATTTCGAACATCTAATTTGATTTGAGAACTTATTGAAATAGACTTAAATTGGTGTTTCTGATTTTGATTTGCATTTTTTTTCAGTGGATGTTTCATTCACGACAAGCAGTTCAATTTCGTTTCTTAATGGTAATTCCGGAATATTTTGGGCAATTGTAAAAGTAATACAAGTTCAGTGAAAAGAACAGGGTGTTACATTTAGAACAAATTTCTTTCATCTCGAAAAATTCTGGTTTCGTTGGATCACCAAGAACACTGTGTATGAAAGAACAGTTGATCTCTTACTTCCATGATGAGGAACATATTTTCTTCGGAGAATAATTATTGTCACACTCAAATGATACGAAATGAAGATTGTGAGAAGTTCTGAAAAACCTTTCAATTTCTCGATCCTTTCGATATTTTGACTTTTTGAACATTTATTGAGATAATTTCGAACTGAGTAATTTCAATTAAGTGAACACTTAGCTCTGAGCACAAATGATAATATCGCAAATGAATCTTTTCTTGTGAAGACATTTCGATACACCTTGAGAGTTTTGATGTTCAGTTTCATTGAACAGCAAAAAATCTAATTTTGTGTTGAAATTTGCATATTTCAATGTCTGAATTTTATCAACAGCATGTTTATTGCAAGAAATACCTAAACCTCACACTTATTACGAAATTTTCTGGAAAATCGCCATCGGATTCTTGAAAAAAGATATCGTTGTAAAGCTTATTCGAGTGGGAACAGAACAAGTGAAAAAGATACAGGGTGTTACATTTGCAAAAAAAAAGTTTTTCATGTTTGAAAAATTTCATTTTCACCGGGTTACTAGGAACACTCGGTATGAAAAAATTTCTTTTCTTCATTCGATAATAAGGTACAACACTTTTACCACAAGAAAAAAAAATATCATGCGTAAATTATCTGAAAAGAGGCTATTGAGAACTTTTGAAAAAACTTTCAAATTCCCGAAATTATCGATATTTTAATTAATTTAAAATATTCAGAAAGTTGTTTGGGCACGAAATAGATATCGTTGAAGAGAGCATCCAAATTGTAATCAGAATATGATAAAAAATACAGGGCGTGCCATTTAAAAAAATCTATGTTTGTCCCTGGAGCAAAAGTGGAACACCCTGTATGTACGAAAATAATTTTAAGGAATGCAAACATACTTATAAAACAATAATCAGAAAAACTTCGCTTCTATCTCAAATAGTTTCCGAGATATAGAAGTTCCTCGCCTCATTGACTCACCCGGTAGATAAGCATTTATTGTAAATACAATTATTCGATTATTCGATTTTTGTATATCCTCTCTTTTCAAAAGAATATATATATATATATATATATATATATATATATATATATATATATATATATATATATATATATATATATATATATATATATATATATATATATATATATATATATATATATATATATATATATATATATATATATATATATATATATATATATATATATATATATATATATATATATATATATATATATATATATATATATATATATATATATATATATATATATATATATATATATATATATATATATATATATATATATATATATATATATATATATATATATGTTGGGCCTGTAATACGATAGAATATGAAATTCTATTATTTGTTTTCCAAATATAGTCGATACTCGCGTTGATATGCGGAATTGATTGTTTTCTCGAACTGACCTGCGTTAAGAACTGGTATCAAGTTCTAGGTCACTTGGACAAAACCATAAGCGATTGATTTGAAAAATCGAGGTTAAACATTACTGAAGGTTGAATATGAAAGAGATAATAATCTAAACAACTTTTACTTATGAATCTATGAAAATAATTGTTGATTGATAGAATGTGTAGAATTAATTTACACATTTTCAAACCTGTTTCCTTGTCAATCTTTCCGCTTCATATCATAATGATCATTCAAAAAGTAGAATTTGAATGCAGTTCAATACTGAGATCAACCTAGATCGTGTACCAATGTTCGAAATTTTTGTTTCTTAGCGGTGGTAGACGAGAAAAACGTTTTCGGAAAAAAAACAAGAAAATCACCCATGATGAAATTTTTATTGACTATTATTTCTGATAGGGTTCTGTCGATTCTAAGAAAAGCTTCTCTGTCTCTGTCGAATTTTTCAGGAGTGCGAGTATTAGCTTGGAGCCTGGTGGTTTCTTTGTCATGTTGAAGCCACCTGATTGGAGGTTGTACTGTTTTGTCGAAAATTGAAACTGATATAATATGATGTAATACTGAATCGATTTAACGTCTGTAACATATTCACTGTTAGTTACAAAACTATTTAACAGGAGCGTCCATGGTGACATAATTTCACTAGAAGATTTTACTTCACGCAGGTTTATGTCTTTCAAATCACCCGACAGATGATACATTTTTTTCTTGAGAGAATTATATTTCGTTGATTAATGACCCTCTAGTGTATCGCGCTTTTCAAAAACTGAATTATAAGCAAGCAGTGTGTCCTGACGGAATACCACCAACTGTTTTGAACGAATGTACTCCAGAGTTAGCACCTGTACTTCATCGGCTGCTTCAGATTCCGTATGAGAACCAGAAGTGTTGAAAAGTTGCGACATCACAGACGCATTGTTGTCCATTATGTCCAAAGTCATGGGAAGAGTAATAAATCATGAGTTCATAAAATATCTCGAGTTACAGGGTATCATCAGTAATCGAAAACACGGTTTGCGTAGACGGCAATCAACTGGTGACCCCCTTGCATACATTACGCATGTGTGGACATAAACAATAGAAAGAATGATGAATCAAGATACATTGCCCTCGAATCTCATAGGCCTTCGATAGTGTTTGATACGTACCCTTGATTAATCGCATATGGATTTCCCGGATATGGAATTTCATGGATGGATGAGTAGCTTTCTCTTCAGTAGATCAATTCAGTTGGTAGCTCATGCTGGAACGAGTAAAGTATTGCAGGTTAATGCGTTATCTCGCCAACATTTTTTCTGTTTCAGATTAACGATCTGCCCCACTTCGCCGAGAACACTATCCTGGAGACTTCATTTTCTAGTCAGCATCTTATAACTAACACCGACAAAGATACCAACAGACCATTTCACTGATTTCAGACTTGGAGAGGATATTAGAATGTGGCCAGTTGAGCTTGGTCAATTTTGATGCAAACACGACGCAATCAACAATATTCTCCAGAAAAGTTACCCCTTTTAATCTTGAAAGGACATCGAATTGTCTCAGAAACGAACTTGCATCCTTTCGGAATCATAGTCAACACCGGAGGTGTCAGCCATTGCGAAATCTGCTTCTGCTAGAGTCAGTTTTCTTTTCAGGGTTGAGTAGTACTTCATGCCACCGCAGTTGGTGCCTTTTTACAAAAGACAAGTACGTCTTGGTCTGGGATACTGTTCCCAAAAAGGGGTTCCGATTTATTGGATAGTGCCCAGAAGAAAGCAGAACGCCACACGCGTGATTTCCAGCCTCTCGCCCAAAGGTGGCAGGTTGCTGATTTTCCTCTTTTTTACAAGTACTTCCATGGCGAATACTCTGAAGAATTAAAAGCCTTGGTTGTGTGTATGGACATAAACAATAGGAAAAATGATGAATCAAGATACATTGCCCTCGAATCTCATAGTCCTTCGATAGTGTTCGGTACGTAGCCTTGATTAATCGCATATGGATTTCCCGGATATGGAATTCCATGGTTGGATGAGTAGCTTTCTCTTCAGTAGATCAATTCAGTTGGTAGCTCATGCTGTAACGAGTAAAGTATTGCAGATAAATGCATTATCTCGCCAACATTTTTTCTGTTTCAGATTAACGATCTGCCCCACTTCGCCGAGAACAATACCCTGGAGACTTCATTTTCTAGTCAGCATCTTATAACTGCTGAGGAGTCACACCGACAAAGATACCAACAGACCATTTCACTGCTTTCAGACTTGGAGAAGATATTAGAATGTGGCCAGTTGAGCTTGGTCAATTTTGATGCAAACACGACGCAATCAACAATATTCTCCAGAAAAGTTACCCCCTTTAATCTTGAAAGGACATCGAATTGCCTCAGAAACGAACATGCATCCTTTCGGAACCATAGTCAACACCGGAGGTGTCAGCCATTGCGAAATCTGCTTCTGCTAGAGTCAGTTTTCTTTTCAGGGTTGAGTAGTACTTCATGCCACCGCAGTTGTTGCCTTTTTACAAAAGACAACTACGTCTTGGTCTGGGATACTGTTCCCAAAAAAGGGTTCCGATTTATTGGATAGTGCCCAGAAGAGAGCAGAACGCCACACGCGTGATTTCCAGCCTCTCGCCCAAAGGTGGCAGGCTGCTGATCTTTCTCTTTTTTACAAGTACTTCCATAGCGAATACTCTGAAGAATTAAAAGCCTTGGTTGCGGACAGAAGAAAACTCAGCCTCGCTGAAAATTCTTATCAGCGGACGGTCCAACTTGCAACGAAATTTACTTCAATACAGACATAAAATCTTCTTGGGCGGTCACAGCTGTGGCATAACTGGCAACGTCCCTTCTTAGGATTGGAATAATAAAAGGTACACAACAAAACACTTTACTTACAGCATTCGATGCTGTTTCCTCGAAATACTTGTACAAAATTGAATCTGAATATACAGGGTTAAGCATCGAAAACAATACCGGCAAATCGCAAAAATAGGTTTTGAATCAACTCTTACACAAAGGAAACGATCTGTCAGGAATGAGTGAATCCATCCAAGCCAGCACCCACGAATGATGAAGTGTTTTAGCTTATGGAGGAGTCTTTTCCGTGATTAAAGGCCTTTGCTAAGTCTAAATATATAGGGTGCGTCAGAGAAAACCGGACGTTTTTTTTTCCGTTATAATTTTCGCAATTTGAGAGCTAGATCATTCGTTCTTGCTTCATTGGAAAGCCAAAGGAATAGGTTTTTCAGAAATTGTATCGAAAATGTGCAATATTCCGCTAGAACGTTTTTTTTTATAAAAAAAAATTCGAATGGTGCATCAGTTTTTTCTGAGCATTTTGCCATATTGATCTCAAAAATATTCAATAATTGGTGAGAAAGTAGTGTGAAGAATTTTTTTCATTCTGATTTTCAGCTGAAATTTAAATATTTTTTTCACCTCATGGCGTTGGTACTCCTGAAGTTGTTGTGTTCTTTATGGATGTTCTGAGAAGACAAAGAACCATATTTTTCTAAAACCAACCTGAAATTTGGTTTCCGTTCGAATTCAAAATGGCCGACTTCCTCAAATATTAACAATTTGCCAGCGCATAAACGAATTTTTCGCGGTCGTAATGAATCAACTGCGTAATTCAATCACTAGATTGAACCTTTCACATAATTTTGACGGATTGAACTCGAATATTGATTCAGAATTGTGCCAGTTCTTCTCATAGAGGTTTTGGAGATTTGGCATCTCTGAAACATTTGGGAAACAGTCAAGTTGGTTCCTGGAGTTCTGATCGGACTGACTGCTAATGCAGAAATTCGCTGAATGTTATCCTGAAATTGTCAATTGAGTTTGTAATACAAAAAATTTAGAGTTGATGCTTGAAACAGATTATGAAAGAGGCGAGTATCTGTGTTCTAATAGTCTAGCTTCACCAGTACCTAGTCTTCTTCCTAATGATCCTGTTGTCCAAAATGTTTTCTCAAGATCATAGATTGTACTTCTTTTGTAATTAGGGGCTGTAAATTGACGTAATATCTGCATAGTAGTAAAGCCACTCACAAATTAACATTTAATGAAAGGTTTATCCTCCTTTGTTTCACAACGGGAGGTTCATATGATGGTGGAAAAGAGAAACACTATTGACGACAATTATTACAATTCTGAATCAATATTCGAGTTTGACCCATTCAAAATGATGGGAAAGGTTTAGTCTATTGATTGAATTACGTAGATGATTAATAACAAGCCCGAAAGCTTTTTCAATGTGCGGGTAAAATTGTTAATATTTGAGGAAGTCGACCATTTTGAAATCGAGAGGAAATCAAATTTTAGGTTGGTTTCAGTAAAATATGTTTGTTTGACTTCTTAGAACATCCATGAAACACACAACAACGTCAGGATTACCAATATTATGAGATGGGATATATATTTCGATTTTACCAATTCTTGGAATATTTTTAAGATCAATATGTTAAATTATTCAGAAAAGACTGAATTATCGACTGAATACCCCATTC
Source organism: Cryptolaemus montrouzieri (assembly GCA_013387265.2). Lineage (NCBI taxonomy): Eukaryota > Metazoa > Arthropoda > Insecta > Coleoptera > Coccinellidae > Cryptolaemus > Cryptolaemus montrouzieri. The sequence goes on along the minus strand of JABFTP020000021.1, from coordinate 92,721,158 downwards.
GAATTTTTTAGTTAAAAGAAAAAATTCCAGCGATCTTGAAATATTGCTCATTTCAGAATGAGTCAGCCATACTGGATTTCACCGAAAGTAAAACTTCGATACAATTTCTGAAAAACCTAGTCCTTTGGCCTTCCAATCAAGCAAGAACGATTGATCTAGCTCTAAAATTGCGAAAGTTATAACGGAAAAAAAATTATCCGGTTTTATCTAGTGCGCCATATATATACAGAGTCGACCAGTTTCTATAGCGGAAAATTTAGAGACCAATATAGAATCAAAAATTCAGTGGAGTTTGCTATATGCACATATTCGAAAAATGCTTCGTTAAGAAAATGAAGGGTATTCAAGGAAGTATGTGTTGCTATGAAATATTATTTTCAATTTTACCAGTGGTGTCCGTACTAACACGTAATTGGATATTTTTGAAGGAAAAATCAAAATGCCATTGTTGTTCCACATAATAAATATTAGTTCTGGGTTCTCCATTTAATTTGGAAGGGAAAAACACCCCTTTGATTTTTCTGAATGACTAAGCATTTGCGAGTGAAGAATTTAAATCAGAATTGAAAGAATTTTTATGTTTTTATTTATTTTTTTTGCATCCATACATGGATATCATGGTAATTCGTTATTCTACGTATAGAGAAAAAGGATTCATTTGTCCAAAGAATTCTTTTCAACAAAATAGAATATTCTTGTTCAGTTTAGTAGCGAAAATTTTCTCTTCAGCATGCTCAGGATGTAAGTCCTTATTTTTATCAGATGGACAGTGTCTTCGATATTGACGAACTACCGCATTTCCATAACAAAAATAAATATTTGCTAATTCGTTGTTAGTGTGACTGGGATGACTCACCATGTTGAACAAATTGTTCACCATCAAACGTTATGGAAAATTTACTGAGACAGGTTCAGTAATTGATAAAAAAAGGGCGCCCATTAGAATTGTGAATGATCAGTACCAGTTTGGTGGTATTGGAACATGTCCAACTTGTGTCAAACAAGCACTCTGTAGAACAAATTCTTCAGTTTCCGGTGTTTCAGAGCGATACAAATCCTCATGTGTCGTGCCAATTTTGGCAGACTATTAGTTCTGGGTTCTCCATTCAATTTGGAAGGGAAAAACACCCCTTTGATTATTCTGAATGACTAAGCATTTGCGAGTGAAGAATTTAAATCAGAATTGAAAGAATTTTTATGTTTTTATTTTTTTTTTTGCGTCCATACATGGATATCATGGTAATTCGTTACTCTACGTATAGAGAAAAAGGATTCATTTGTCCAAAGAATTCTTTTCAACAAAATAGAATATTCTTGTTCAGTTTAGTAGCGAAAATTTTCTCTTCAGCATGCTCAGGATGTAAGTCCTTATTTTTATCAGTTGGACAGTGTCTTCGATATTGACGAACTACCGCATTTCCATAACAAAAATAAATATCTGCTAATTCGTTGTTAGTGTGACTGGGATAACTCACCATGTTGAACAAATTGTTCACCATCAAACGTTATGGAAAATTTACTAAGACAGGTTCAGTAATTGATAAAAAAGGGCGCCCATTAGAATTGTGAATGATGAGTACCAGTTTGGTGGTATTGGAACATGTCCAACTTGTGTCAAACAAACACTCTGTAGAACAAATTCTTCAGTTTCCGGTGTTTCAGAGCGATACAAATCCTCATGTGTCATGCCAATTTTGGCAGACTATTAGTTCTGGGTTCTCCATTCAATTTGGAAGGGAAAAACACCCCTTTGATTATTCTGAATGACTAAGCATTTGCGAGTGAAGAATTTAAATCAGAATTGAAAGAATTTTTGTGTTTTTATTTATTTTTTTTTTTGCGTCCATACATGGATATCATGGTAATTCGTTATTCTACGTATAGAGAAAAAGGATTCATTTGTCCAAAGAATTCTTTTCAACAAAATAGAATATTCTTGTTCAGTTTAGTAGCGAAAATTTTCTCTTCAGCATGCTCAGGATGTAAGTCCTTATTTTTATCAGTTGGACAGTGTCTTCGATATTGACGAACTACCGCATTTCCATAACAAAAATAAATATCTGCTAATTCGTTGTTAGTGTGACTGGGATAACTCACCATGTTGAACAAATTGTTCACCATCAAACGTTATGGAAAATTTACTGAGACAGGTTCAGTAATTGATAAAAAAAAGGCGCCCATTAGAATTGTGAATGATGAGTACCAGTTTGGTGGTATTGGCACATGTCCAACTTGTGTCAAACAAGTAATCTGTAGAACAAGTTCTATAGTTTCAGGTGTTTCAGAGCGATACAAATCCTCATGTATCCTGCCAATTTAGGCAGACTTCCGAATCGGACCTTTGTTTATTCCTAGTAGTTTAAATGGTGAATTTCATCATAATATGATGGAAAATACGATTGATTCATTGAAAACAAAAAAATAAGAAAACGATACCCTGCTGCTTGAACAACAGTTGCATTTATTACAAGATGGGGCTTCTTCTCACTAGGCCGCACTAATTTGCCAATACCTTAAGTTGCAATATTCTGGTTGTTTTATTGGAAAAAGAACTCCTTTAAAGGGGCCTACCGGATCTCCTGACTTAAACCCTCTAGACTTATTCTTGTAAGTACATCTTGAGTTCAAAAATTTTTGTGACTAAGACTGAGAATTTGGACGCTCTACGCAAGTGAATTTTATGTGGGTGTCGTCAATTAATTACGAATATGCTGCACCATGTTGAAGACGGTTTTCAGTGAAGTATAACTGTGTGGAAAGAAATGGAAGACAATTTGATTCAAAATCATTGGATTCAATTATTTTATTGAACAACATAATGAAACAATGAAATCTTTGTAAGATTGCTTTAGTTTATGAAAAGACCAATAAAAGGAAATCACTACAAAACCTACTTTTCTTATTTGAAAGTTTGAGATGAGTGAATTTCCTTCAAAACAGAAATTGATTTTTTCTCCTGTTTTGATCTTGAGAAACGATAAAATATTCAAGGTTAATCGTTTCTTATAAAAATGATTTTATGAGGAATAGAATTTCTTTTCTCATTCTTCGTGAAAGATGCTTCGGAGAGCTTTTATTTGAGCTAACGCTAGAACCATTCACTTTTGAAGGGTTGAAGAGCTGCGATTTAGGGGGTTGTTCGTTAAAGCCCCAAATATCCCCGAAGCGAAATAATTCCAAATGTTTCGGAAAACTTTTCCATTCACTACGGAAAAAGAAATATACAGAGTGACTCGTTTGAGATAGAACAACCTGTGCAAGTGTTCAAACGACAGACTTAGCGTACTGAAACTTTCCATTCTCCTTGTTCTAGTGATTGCACTGTGTCGGCTTCAAGTTCCATTCTACGATCAGTCGGATAAAAGGAAATGTTTTAATAATAAGAAAGGAAAATTCAAACTTGTACTCTTGTACACCAGACTTTTCGACGGTTAATTTCAATTTTTTGAATGAAAACTTACCAATACTAGTTACATTGAAAACGAGTTCCCCGGTTATTCCAGGTCTCAGAAATCGGTTACAGTTGGCTGCCGATGACGAAAACAGCACAACATCGGGAGCAAACTCCCTGTATATGAAGCAATAACGCCGTGCTCCATGCGACAGTTTGGTGCTCACTGGTGATGTGATTAAGTAGTTCGTACCATTTTCCTCCCATCTGCCGTGACAAGCGTAGGCTGCAAAACAATAGGAAGTGAATAATGCAAAATCTATAGCGGAATATGAGTCTCGAATAGTGAAAATTATATACAGATTGCACCAAATTCAATATCTGAGAACAACAGTTCAGTAAACGTGAAAATAAGAAAAAAGTGAATGATTAAATGATTAATTAAATCACTTGCAAAGATTTCATGAAAATCATTTTATTATTTCTTATATATTATTATTCATATATATATATATATATATATATATATATATATATATATATATATATATATATATATATATATATATATATATATATATATATATATATATATATATATATATATATATAAATCTGAGACAAGACGAATTATTCAAAATCCGTAGATCAATGAATAATCCCTCCTGACAAGAGCTAGTTTCCAAATCTGCCCGCCATGCACGCAGCCCCCAAGCGCCACAATAGTGCAACCAAGCAGGATGCCGAGAAACGAAGCGGCAGACTGCAGTTTCGCCCTTATTAGGAGCTCATCAGTGTCGCATATCGCTTATCAGCATCCTACCAAGCAACATCGGGGTACCCTATCACCTCGTACCAACGTACGAGAGTCGCCCTCCATGGACCGACACGGCGAACCCGCTACCGAACTTCGAGAAGAATGCGAACAGTAACAAACAGATGTGGAAACGTTAAAAATTCCAAACATTTGGGAGACATCTTTTGCCGTTCCGTGAATCACATCAACGGTAGAAAACGTGCGAAATAATCCCGCTGGAATAGTGCTCTGCTTCCGAGATAACCCTCCCGTCGGTGAATATTTGGTCAAATATGTTCAGCGATAAACTTCGCGTGGAGTCTATGTATGTAAATCTGAGACAAGACGAATTATTCAAAAGTCTCGAAGTCCGGTAGCGGGTTCGCCGTGTCGGTCCATGGAGGGCGACTCTCGTACGTTTGTACGAGGTGCGTCCTTTCTGGAATTCATAGGGTACCCCGATGTTGCTTGGTAGGATGCTGAGAAGCGATATGCGACACTGATGAGCTCCTAACAAGGGCGAAACTACAGTCTGCCGCTTCGTTTCTCGGCATCCTGCTTGGTTGCACTATTGTGGCGCTTGGGGGCTGCGTGCATGGCGGGCAGATTTGGAAACTAGCTCTTGTCAGGAGGGATTATTCATTGATCTACGGATTTTTGAATAAGTCGTCTTGTCTCAGATTTACATATATAGACTCCACGCGAAGTTTATCGCGGAACATATTTGACCATATATATATATATATATATATATATATATATATATATATATATATATATATATATATATATATATATATATATATATATATATATATATATATATATATATATATATATATATATATATATATATATATATATATATATATATATATATATATATATATATATATATATATATATATATACTGGCCCAGTGGCGTTGGTCGTACACTCTTAAAGATTTCATTTTGTTCGATCGGTATTGGATTTAGAAGGTAAAATCTACTTCAGCAATTTATTTTGCAGTAAAGAGGGTGTCCCAATTTTCTATAAAAAAAATCTGGGGTGGTTTTTTCAGATTGGAAGACCACTTCTTTGTTCAAGACTCGGGAGCGGCATAAACTCTGCTATAATGTCTTTGAGTAATAAGTTTTTTTGGTGAGTAGTTTCGTCACAATATTTTTTGTTCCGTAAAAATTCATGAAAATAGGCTCTCATATCATCGCATGCTCCTTCGGCCAGAGAGGATGAATACTTTGTTGATGAATTGAAATAGATTTTCCTTATCTCATACAGGAGTGGCTCAAAAAAATTATTGAATATTGTAATTTTGAAAATATCATATTTTAATTTTTCAAATAGAACACCCTATATTTGATTATTCTTGTTAACGCATAAAATATTGCAGAATATTTTTGCAGAAGTAACTGTATGTCTATTTTCGATAGTTTTCGAAATATTCGATTATTTGTAAATATTTTTCATGAAAATTCTACAAACCGTATCAAACTCATCAACGTGCATCATTATTCGCACAGACGTTTTTGTTTCTGTAATGATCCAAGTAGTAAATAATGAAACCTAAACAAGGTAATTCTTTTAAAGAATTATAAAATCAAGATGATTAAAACGTAAATCGAGGTATGTGTCTTCTGTCAGTTGTCCGGACATATCATATTCTGCATTTTACATGGTTGACTTATCAGTGTTTCGTTATTTAACATTGTTAAAGTGAGGTTTGAACACAATTTTCTCAATTGACTATCATGAAGTTCTCCAAAGAAGAAATGGTTGATATGATTTTTATTCTGGGTGAATGTGATAGAAATTCTTCGTTGGCAAGTAGAGTTTAAGCACAAAGGTTTCCTGATAAGAGGCATCCTGATGCAAGGATGCTTTGAAAAACGTCTAATTAAATTTATCGAAACGGGTAATATCGCTTACAAAATACCTAAAAAACCAACAACTGCTACAGCTGAAGACAACCAGTTATCAGTTTTGTTGACAGTGACAGAGAACCCATATAAAAGCCAAAGAGAGATTTCTCAGTTAACAGATATAAGTCAAACTTCCGTCCAGAGAATCTTGAAAGTGAATAAATTTCATGCATATCATGTACAGCTGCACCAGGAACTGAACAATCAAGCCTATGAAAATCAAATCAATTTTTGCAATTGGGCAGGTGACAAAGTAGTGGAAAATCCAAATATATTTAGCAGAGTTCTTTTCTCGGACGAGGCAACTTTCCACAAGAATGGGCTTGTTAAAAGGCACAACTTTCATTATGACGCCACGGAAAATCCACACCTCATGAGACAAATAGATCACCAGCATCGTTGGTCCTTGAATGTATGGGCCGCTATAGTAGATGGATATCTAATGGGGCCGACTTCTTCGACGGGCTTCTCAATAGTGAAATGTATTTAGATTTTTTCCAAAATCATCTACCAATGTTACTTGCCGATGTACCAGAGCATATAAGATTTGTGTATTTCCAAACAAATGGATAGGACGTGGTGGTCCTGTTAAATGGCCAGCTAGGTCTCCGGATCTCACAAGTCTAGATTTTTTCGTGTGGGGTTATATTAAGGACATTGTTTACCAGATTCCTTCCACAAAACATTTGGATATGAGACAGAGAATAGTCGACGCCTTTCAGTCAGTTAATCCGCAAATGTTGTCGAGAGTTTAACGGTCTTTCTTCAGAAGGATTGATTTGTATCTACAAAGAAAAGAGCAACATTTCGAACACTTATTAAAAAAGTTCAACACCTTGTAGATCATCTCACCAAAAACAAATCTATTACGTATTTCATACACGACTACTCTAAAATATCTCCACATCTCTGATCAAGTATAATGATATGTACTAATAAACTCTTCTTTCGCAACTTCTGATTTCATTATTTTAGTTTTTTATTATTTCGAAAATGGTAAGAGATAAAGATAAGGTTACTTCTGCAAAACTATGGCACAATATCTTATGCGTTGACATGAATAATAAAATAGATCTTGAAAAAATCAGGATTTGATATTTTAAAATTACAATTTTCAATAAATTTTTTGAGTCATTCCTGTACAAAATGAGGATAATCTATTTCAATTCATCAATAAAGCTATCCTTGGGCAATAAGAAAACGAAAGGAAAAAAGTATTCATCCTCTCTGACCGAAGGAGGATTCTATGATGTGAGAGCCTATTTTCATGAATTTTTACATTTTTACGGAAAAAAAAATATTGTGACGAAACTACTCACCAAAAAAACTTATTACTTAAAGACATCATACCAGAGTTTAGGACGCCCTTGGTCTCTCAATCTGAAAAAACCACCCAAGATTTTTTTATAGAAAATTGGGACACCCTGTTTACTTCAAAATATATTGCTGAAGTAGATTTTTACTTTCTAAATACAATACCATTCGAAAAAAATGAAATCTTCAAGAGCGTACGAGCTACAGAGCACTGCGCCACTGTTGAATCACCTAGTATATAATATTAACTGTTCGGTTTCTCAGTATGCAAATGATGTTATGTTGTGCAGTAAAAGCTCATATTGCTGATATAGTTTATAATGAAGATAAAATGAAATTATTGGATAAGAACCGAAGTATATATGCAGCGACTGCAATGAATGTGAGACTTTCTATAGACCAAACCAGAAGATGTATAAAGAAGAGAATTGAAAATTCTACTAGATTTTCTGACCAATGTATAGATGAAATCTTTTCATAGATTTAGAGAGAATTAAACTTATACATCCAGGTTATAGAGGGAAGCAGCTGCACATTTCAGAGATGAAGGAAATCACGTCCGTTTGTAGCGTAGACCAGTCAATTCGTAATAAGCAAACAGACTTCAGTGTCTTCCCTGTGGTGAATCCGTTTTATTTAAAAACACCGACCATTTCGTTCAGTCCTGATAACGGGCTGATAACCCGACTGATAACTGATAACTGGACATATGTCCAGTTTTTCAATGTATTTTTGTGAAACCTCCGCCAATTGTTTCAATCTATCATTAATTCATAAACAAAATTTTAACGTTTCCTATACTTCCTTTTATGCCTAATAAAACGCAGATAGTGTAGGAGTCGATCATTGCGATTTCATTAAATAAATCAGTGAAAATATATCCTTACCTCTGGTTGTACTAGTTGAAGCGCATCCAGTTTTGAATTCCATGGTATCTACAGAGTTACATCCTATTATCAGATTCGTATAACCGTTGTTATCACAGTCGAATTCTGGATCCAATCTTTTAGACCGGCGATGTTGATGATTAACGGCGTTCTGTGAAATCTTTCGCAGGAAAAAATTGTCGTAATATCTGGAGTCCAGTTGATGATAGGGCTTGTTATGGTGGATGCTTCGTTCCGCTCTAATCAGGTTGTTGACTTCAAACTTGCCGATATAAGGACACGCTCTTGTATCAGGAGTCGTAGCTGAGGAGAAATTGGCAAATATTATTCACATATTCGTTTTGAAAGATCTAGTCACTTATATAATTTTTAGGAAATTTTAGTCTGAACTCTTTTTTCTTATATAGAATATCTGACAAGTTCTTCAATAATCCTAGTTCTTATGCAGTTTTGAGAGACATAATTCAAATGAAAAATTGAGTCTTATTATATTTAATCTTTCACGAGCCTGCTCGTTGATAGGTAATTTGAATCTAAGTAAGGTTAACTTTGACTGAGAATAGCATGAAAATGGATGTTTCAAACGAAACACCAAACAAGATAGACAAGGATATACAGTAGGTTGGGCCATAAAATTAGAAACCATAAAACTATCGTCCGAAATGACGAAAAAAAATCTGTTAATGTATGAAGTCAAGGTTATGATATTAACCGGTAGCGATTCGTTATTTTTCATTTTCCACTTAAATAACACAGGAAATTTTTTTGTTTGAATTTATAATACATTCCAACGAATAATCTTCTAGTGAAAACAAATACATATTTTTGTAGAGAATTTAACGATCTACAGAAAAGGTTTGAAATGATTTTTCGCTAAGTTGACCTTTTTAAAAGATTTTTCGAGGTTAAAGATCAACCTTGAATTGTGAACTCTTATTTGTGCAATTTTTATTCTCCATCATCAAAATATGACTCAAAAACATAACTTATCATATTTTTTGTCTAACATATCGAATATTTTGGATGTAACAATACAATATTTACAGAATTTCACATGCAAAAAAGTTTGTTGGTAACTTACGGCCAAAGACGTTCGGGTAGGGAGAACCAATTGAAAAAAATAGATTTGAAACTCAATTTAAGTGACAATAAAAAGCTTTGAAAATTAGAATTAGAGATCAAAAACTGAAACCGTAAAGTTCAATGTTTTCACAGCTAAAAATTGAATAGAAATTCAAACTATACAATGTTTCACTCAGTGAAGAGAGTTGAAGAAGATTGATGTAACATTAAGTTTTATTTACATGTAAATAATATCACAAAGACATCGCTGAAATACAGGGATAGCTTCCGGGACCGTCCGTTAAAAACTTTTTAAGTTCCAATTACAATATCAAGCTGAAATTTTATACGCGGCCATAACTAGCGATTTCCAATTGGAGTGAAATAATTTCGAAGTGATACCATTTCCGGAAGTAGGTCAGCACTTTGTTATTTCAAATGGCAATCTACCTTTTTTTATTATACATCTAGAACCGACATTTGAGCAAGGCATAAAACACCCAAGGTGTTGGCACTTATCTTTCGAAACTTTTGACAGATTTAATTATTTTTGTTATAAACTCGATTTTTGAGGAACATTTAAAAAAATTGTAGCTCGTAGATCTTTTGCACTACAGATACAATTTTTGCTGGGGTGGATAGAAGAAGGGTCAAGGAATTTTTTAAGCAATCTACACATGTCAAATGTTTATTTCGTTGTTTTGTATGATTTTTTCAATTTGGCCTTTTTCAAACAGCAATAACTCAATTTTTTCAAATTGCACGAGCCAATTTTTATATCACCATCAGATGAAGCGTAGGTGAACTGGCTACGTTTACCTGACAGGTGCCTAAAATTATTGTACTTGTCACTTCGTTCATTCGAATTTGATATTTCAACAAGAATTGTCGTTATTTTAGATTGAAAATATCCAAAAAATACAAATCATTTGAAATAAAACCACTAGTTATTCAAACGAAAATATATTTAATCTTTTTCAATTCATTTTAGAATGTCAAAGAGTAGTGGGTAGAAATTGAGAGCAATTCAATAACCAATTTCCAAATTTACCATCTATGAGTAAAATAAAATTTCGAAGTATTAGAAGCAATTTTCTACAATTCGGATGAATAAAATTGCTACTAGCTAACTAAGCGAAACCAATCATCGAAGATAATTAAATACGAAAACGAATAAATGATTGCAAACATAATAGGAGAAAAATAACTTACGATCTGAATAAATGTTCAATATGGGACCCATTTTGCTCAATACACTTGACAGCTCGTATACGAACATGATGAGTTGCCCTCCTAGTTTTCTCAGGAATAATATTACGAAAAGCATTATGAATGAGCTCTAGTAACTCTTCCTTACTTCTTACAGAAATAAGATACACTTCACTCTCGATTTTGCCCCAAAAGTAAAAATCAAGGGGCGTCAGATCCGGAGATCGCGGAGGCCATAAATTTGGTCCTTGATTACCCCACCATCTATCCTCGAACATTTCTGTTAGCTGCCGATCTACAGCTCATGTTTTATGTGCTGGTGCACCATCCATTTGGTAATAGAAATCCCTCAGAATGTTAAGGGGTAATCCATCTAAGAAATTTGCTAATGTTCCCCTCAAAATTTCCAGGTATCTTTGGCCATTAAGATTTTCCTCATAAATGTGATAAGCCAACAAATCATTCATTAAAATTGCAACAAAGTTCACGCTGAATTTATTTTGGAAATCAATAACCTCAATAATGTGGATTTTCTGTGGCCCAAAAATGTCGATTTCTCCTGTTTGTTATTCCACTTTCATTGAACTTGGCTTTATCGGACCATATAATTTTTTGCAGAATTGTCTCATCTTCTTGAAGCCAAATTAATAAATTTTCACAGAAATTTAGCCGCTTGGGAAGGTCAGTTGGTTTCAATTTTTGTAGTCTGATAAAAGAATACGGTTGCATGTTGTGTTTCTTAAGGGTCCTTTGAATGGAAGTATAACTCAATCCAATATCCATTGATGCTGACTTAATGGACGCATGTGGATTGGCACAAAAATACACTAGCGTATTAATTTGAATATCGTCGTCCTCGAGAATTGGTTTTCTTTTAATTTCTATGTATTTTGTTCTTCCAAATTGCTGAAAATTGCTTCTAATCCTTCGAAATTTTGTTTTACTCATAGGCGCCAAATTTGGAAATTGGTTATTGAATTGCCTGGAAGCTCTATCCACCTTTTTTTTGACATTCGCCATGAATTAAAAAGAGATTAAACATATCCTCATTTGAATAATCAGCCATTTTATTATCAATTTGGTGTTTTTCAAAAATTTTCACTTCAAATTACTAACAATTCTTGTTGAAATATCAAATTCGAATGAACGAAGTGACAAGTACATTAATTTTAGGCACCTGTCAGGTGAGCGTAGCCAGTTCAGCTACTTGATTCAAATATTTCAAAGCATTCTCTGTTAGTTCTTGCAAAATCATCAAAATTCAATATATTCCCAAACTATTTTGGTACTATAAGAGATGGGTATAGTACATGCTAATACAATTCCATCTGAAATTTGACGCTTAATCTGATGGCGATATAAAAATTGGCACGTGCCATGTGAAAAAATTGAGTTATTGCTGTTTGCAAAAGGCCAAATTGAAAAAATCATACAAAACAACGCAATGAATATTTAACATGTGTGAACTGCTTAAAAAATTCCTTGATCCTTCTTCTATCTACCCATCTACGAGCTACAATTTTCTTAAATGTTCCTCAAAAATCGAGTTTATAACAAAAATAATTAAATCTGTCAAAAGTTTCGCCAGATAAGTGCCAACAACTTGGGTATTTTATGCCTTGCTCAAATGTCGGTTCTAGATGTATAATGAAAAAGGTAGATTGCCATTTGAAATAACAAAGTGATGACCCACTTCCGGTATAACCGGAAATGGTATCACTTCAAAAATATTTCACTTCAATTGAAAAGCGCTAGTTATGGCCGTGAATAAAATTTCAGCTTGATATTTTAATTGGATCTGAAAAAGTGTTTAACGGACAGTCCCGATGGATATCCCAGTTACAACAGCAATCTTAGCAGTGAAATATGAAAAGTAATAATAATCATCGATTGGATAAGATAACAGAATTTCTAATCTTTTAATACTTCCAAGTACTCTATGTTAGTGCAAAATATCTTTTTAATGTTTTTTCAATCATGCTGGATGATAATTAAAATTTCTATGAATTTATCGAATAAAAACAAAAGTCATCCAATGAGATATTTTATGCTTTTTAGTCATTTTCTGTTGGTAGAACAAAAAAATATAGTTCACGATAAGAGGTTGAACTTTAATCTCGAATAAGTTTCAAAGGGCCAACTTAGCGAAAAATCATTTGTATACTGTTTGTAGATTGTTAAATTTCCCACAAAAATATGTATTTTTACTAAAGAATTATTTATCTCAATGCATTAAAAATCTAAACAAAATAAAAAAGTTCCTGTGTTATTTAAATAGGAAATGAAAAATGACCAATCGTCACCTGATAATATTAATATTAAGAGTTCATACGTTACCAGAATTTCTTTTCATCATTTTGGACGATATTTTCATGATATGTAAAAAGAAAAAATTAAAATATTCTTTTGGACCACCATAATATGTAGGGTGTGGCAAATTAAACGAAACAGTCCCAATAATTCCGAAATTATTCCAGGGAGGGGGACATTTTTCATCATAGGATGAATTTCTTCTACATCAACTCCTAAAATTTTTTGTACAAGAAGATAGGTCCATTGTCACCTTATTTAATTTCTCATGAAAACATGGTACAATTTTTGAATTCTATCATAATTTGACAAAGATGCACGGTGCTTCATCAAAAGGCTAGTTATTATCAATGACTATAGTGACCTGTTGAATCTCGAAGACAAACGTTTGAGATTACATTTAAATGAGGACGCACGGTGAACCATCGAAAGATTTGATATAGTCAGTAACGGAATTCGAGTTAGAAATGAGAACTACGAACATGGTGAAATTACACTGCACAGCAGCATTTCTGTGTAAATCAAATTTTTCATGTGGATTTCAAATCTGTGATCGAAAATGACATTAAATATCAAAATATTTTGAGGAACCCTCAGAAGTACAAATTCCATCTATTAAAATTTGATTCGTACATGAGCTTAATGAAGATGATTGTCGTTTACAGTTCATCAATAACGATTGAAATTTGCTTCAAAATGTTGGTTCTTCTGTCGAATCGAGTTCTTTTTGAGTCACGAGATGCATTTACGAAAATGTAGAGTCTGGAGTGATACTAATTCACATTTTAAGAAAGTCATACTCATACATCTCAAAACCTTATTGTTTAGCTGGAAATTGGGAAACCCTCTCATAACAGTTATCATCGAAGGTGATCCAAATTTAGTTGAACATAACCTATTGAGTCAACATAATTGATCACCGCCGTGTATGATGACGCTGTGCGGAGATATCTGGACAACACATTGGCGTTTTTTTTTTTTAGGTAGGAGAAGGCTAGGCCGGTTAGATCACTCAATCTAACATCTATCGATTTCTTCTTGTGTGCAATCTCAAGTCTTAAGTCTATGTTGCGCGACCTAAAGTGTTTGAATAACTCAGGAGGGATTGTTCAAGCATGTCAGTAGATAACACCACAAATATTGCAAAATATTAGACAATCAATATCGATTGTACCAATGCACCACCATGCGTTGTACCACGATTGAAAAACTGAAATTTCATAATATGTCTGATTTCATAATACATTTTCATCAGAATCATAGAAGTCCGAGCAGTGTAACTTTTCAATTGATAGTACAGTACAACTTCACTAGGCCGGACACTCGCTATATCTGTCACTCTAGTACCTCGGGCACGCGACTCATTTGGGTACTTTGAGAATTTTACATCTATAATCCGGGCACTTCGACGCCGGCTGATATACAAACAATAATAATTTTCCTGTCTGTACATGTATGTATATACTTGTACTATCTAAGAGTGGCTACTATCGTTTTACAGTTGCATTTTGCATTTCAATCTCGCAGGTGGTGTGCATAATGGCTCCAACCAGGAGAAATCATAAAACGCTCACACTGGCAGAGAAATCCAAAATAATAGATTTTATTGATGATGGAATGAGTACTCGTCGAATAGCAGCAAAGTTCACTATTCCAAAATCAACAGTGTTTGACATTAAAAAGATCGAGGACAAAATGAGGAGATTTATATCCAAATCGTATGAAGGAACAGGTAGGAATTATGAATGCAACGAGCAAAGATTTCCACAAAAAGCCGATTACCTAGCTCTCGGTCAAACAAAATTATTGCATGCCAAGTATCACGGCCGAGAGCTCGGCTGGCCCAACAGGGCCCTCGGTGCATACCTAGTAGGAATATTATTTCAAACTTTTCTCGAATTTATTCAATCCAAGGTATTTTTGTAGGAAAAAGAAAAATTATTAGAGAAGCTGAGAATCCTGATGCTGAAATCACATTGTACAACTGGTTTCTTCAACAACGCAACGCACACGTACCAATTTCGTCAGACATATTGGGGGCAGAAGCCAAACAGTTGAATTGAACAAATCACAGGAAAAAAAAGTTTTCTGGCAAGTTTGGGATGGTTAGATAAATTCAAGCTTAGCATGAAATTCGTTTCTTGAAGATTTGTGGTGAAAAACTTTCCAGTGATGTTTCCGCTGTCATACCATTTAAGGAAAAATTTCTATCGGTTGTTGAACAGATGGAATTAAGCAAAGAACAGGTGTATAATGCTGATGAATCGGCCATTTTTTGGAGATGTTCACCAGACACAACATGGGTTTTTCAAGGGGAAAAGTCAGCATCAGGTCGAAAAGTGTCAAAAGATTGCTTAACATGCCATGCTGCAGCGCAGCTGGAACTCACCGATTACCTTTACTAGTCTTGGGAAAAGCGACAAATCCACGAGCATTCAAAAATGAAACTTCACTACCAGTTGTCTACAAAGCATGTATCAAAGGGTGGATGACCAGTCCATTATACAGTGTGTTCCAACGAAAATTTGACCCCCCCTCTAACCCCGAAATGAGTAACATTAGCGAAAAACACCAAGACACGTCGATTTTTGTTTCGAGGGGGAGCATTTTTCGAAATAATTCGAAACTTCTCAGATCAACCCCCTACCCCCAGCAACCCTAACTTTGAAATTCATCATAGGGAATAAGGGTCGAGTGGCACCTTACTGAAAAGGTCTGTCAATTCTCCACCTTGATTTGTCATTTTTAGAATTTTAAATTAACATACAGGGTGTCCCAACCAAGGGTGAAGTTGAATTCCTGGAAATCCCAAATACTAAATGAAATAGATTTATTTTGGCATAATGCAAGCGCAGGTTTGTGCTCGGTCTAGAAAAACGACCTACACTTGTGAATTTGGAGTTGGTGCAATCAACCCCTATTTCCAGCATCCCCAACTCAAAAATCATTCGATCGATAATAGGTCAAGTGGCACCTCGTTGGAAAGGTACTGCAATTTTCTCTTCGAATTTGGTATTTTCGAAATTCAGAATCATCATACAGGGTGTCCCGAAGCAGGAACATTGAAAATCCAAATAACTTTTGAAACTGGTTCATTTCGGTATACGAGAACATGTTTGATCCGAGAATAGGACTTTCTTGTGTGGTTATAGAATTTTTGCAATCAACCCCTTCCATTCAGCATCCCCAACTTGAAAATCATACAAATAATTCAAGTGGCATATCTTCAGAAAGGTTTTTGAATTCCAGAATGATTAAAGCATTTCATTCAGTTCGGCTCTCCATACAGGATGTCGCTTTCGAAAAATTCAATATCGTCATTGGAAATTATCAACTAAAATTAATTCGAAACTGTTAAAAGTATTGGGGTACGATGTGTTGAGCATCAATTACGAAGAAATAAAGCTGATTTCTGCATTGAAAATGTTCACATTTTTTCATTTCCATCTGGCGTGCAGTCATCTGTTATTTCTCATTTTGCAATGAAATATTATTATTATTCAGATCAGTTCCTCATTATTGTTGTTGTTCGTCAGTTGAAATTAATCTGAAAATGGTTTATTCCACTGAGGAAAGGGTCGAAATTGTATCGACGTATTTTCGAAATAACAGTTGTGCCAAAGAAACGGCAAGGATATTCGATAGGAACCATCCTGAAAGAGAAAGGAGTCAGTCACCAGTACGTTAAATATTTGGTTGACAAATTCCTAGCTACGGGTTCGGTGGCAAACAAAAACATGAAGTGGCATGTCCTGTCAGAAATGAGGCAACGGAAGTGTCAGTAGTGGGTCATCTACAAATGGAGAATACTACTTCGATCAGAAAACTATCTCGTCTGACTGGTGTATCAGCTACAACTGTCCATAGAATCGTGAACATCACAAATTTCACCCCTACAAGGTGAAATTAGTGCATGAAATAAACGAAGATGATCCAGATCGTCGTTTACAGTTTTGTGAAAATCTAAGTGAAAACCTAAACACTAATCCAAATTTTCTGAATAACATCTGTTTTTCTGATGAAAGCACCTTTATGCTCAGTGGTGAAGTGAATAGACATAATTGTCGATATTGGGACACACAGAATCCTCATTGGTTTAGAGAGGCCCACACGCAAAGGCCTCAGAAGTTGAACGTTTGGGCAGGAATTTTTGGCAATCATCTAGTTGGGCCTTTCTTTATTTATCTGAATGGAAATGGCTACCTACAGTTGTTAGAGGAACACATACATCCTAGATTGACAGAAATTTTACAGAACGATCCAACTCTTTCTGAGGACGAAATGCGTTTTCAACAAGACGGTGCTCCTCCGCATTATGATGCTCGGGTGCGCCAATATTTAGACGAAAATTTCCCAGGAAGGTGGATTGGTAGAAGAGGACCTGTTGAGTGGCCAGCCAGGTCACCAGATTTAAATCCTAGATTTTTTTGTGGGGCCATCTAAAATCTAAAGTTTATGCCACAAGACCAGAAAACCTGGAGGAGCTGCGGATGAGGATTATCACAGAATGCCTACTTTTGACTCCTGAAGTTTTCGCTAATGTGAGAAGAGAGTTCGAAAATCGTCTGTATAACTGTATGGAGGTGGGCGGAGGTCATTTTGAACAATTGTTGTAATAATCAAGTTAGTTTTTTGTTTTCAATTGAATACAAGTTCAATAAATCTCGTTTTCCTGTTTAGATGAGCATCCAATCAGTTTCTCCATCATCCCTCATCCTGCTCCTCACGCCAGAAAACCTCGATTGCCAAACTAAAACCAATGCCTCAGTGATTCAGAAAATAGAAAAATCTTTCTGGAACTTTGCCACTCAACCTGTAATCACTTGTATGATTTTTTGAGTTGGGGATGCTGAATGGAAGAGATTGATTGCAAAATTCCATATTCACGAAAGAGAGTCTTATTCTCGAATCAAACATAAACATGTTCTCGTATTATACCGAAATGAACCAGTTTCAAAAGTTATTTGGGTTTTCAGTGTTCCTGCTCCGGGACACCCTGTATGCTGATTCTGAATTTCGAAAATACCAAATTCGAAGAGAAAATTGAAATACCTTCCCAACGAGGTGCCACTTGACCTATTTTCGATCGAATGATTTTTGAGTTGGGGATGCTGGAAATAGGGGTTGATTGCACCAACTCCAAATTCACAAGTGTAGGTCGTTTTTCTAGACCGAGCATAAACCTGCGCTTGCATTATGCCAAAATAAATCGATTTCATTTAGTATTTGGGATTTGCAGGAATTCAACTTTACCCTCGGTTGGGACACCCTGTATGTTGATTTAAAATTCTAAAATGACAAATCAGAATGGAGAATTGACAGACCTTTACAGTAAGGTGCCACTCGACCCTTATTTCCTATGATGAATTTCGAAATTAGGGTTGCTGGGGGTAGGGGGTTGATCTGACAAGTTTCGAATTATTTCGAAAATTGCTCCCCCTCGAAACAAAAATCGACGTGTCTTGGTGTTTTTCGCTAATGTTACTCATTTCGGAGTTATAGGGTGGGTCAAATTTTCGTTGGAACACAATGTATTATTTAATGAATGATTTAAAACATCTTTTATCCCTGAGGTGAAGAATTTTTTAACTGAGGTTAACAAGCCGTCTAAAGCTCTGTTGTTAGTAGACAATGCACCTTCGCACCCACCTGAGGAAGAGGTTTATACTGATCCAAACTTCAGAGTTATGTTTTTGCCACCCAACTGTACTGCCGTTCTCCATCCTATGGATCAGAATTTAATTCCAAACCTTAAAGTGTCGTATAGAAATTTGCCTTCTTGATCGAAACATTTCGCATGAAGGTGAAGAGATAACTTCCATTTTGAAGTAGTATAATTTGAAAGATGCCGCGAACAATCTTGCCCAATCTTGGAAAGCTATTACTTAAAAAAATATTAGAAAAAGTTGGACCGCATTGTGGCATGACACTACAGAAGTAGAAGAATCAGATGATAAAAATATTCCACTCTCAGAGCTTCAGAAGAAACTTCGTTTAATCAGTGAAAATGATTCGAAAAATATTGCTGAATCATTAAGGGTCATCGATCCAGAAAATGACTTAACCATTGAGAACATTACCAACTAGGCTGTGGGAAACAAAGAATTTGTTATCAATTTGACTGAAGAAGAGCTTATGCAGGATGTTGTAGGAAGGAATATTGAAAACGTAGAGGAATCTTCTGCCTCAGAGGATGGTTTCAATAATATGGTAAAAGTGAAACATGCAGATACTGTAAATGCGTTCTCCCTGATTATAAGTTGGGCCGAACAGAATAATCTTCATATAGAAGACGTATTGCTTCTGAAAAGGCTTAAGGAAAAATCAGTTCAGATGGAAGCATCGAGAAAGGTTCAGAGTAAAATCGATGGATATTTTAAACGTCATAAGGGATAGCATGTTGTATATGTACACTAGCTTATATTTAAATTCTATATTTTCTATGAGGAAAGATTATAATGAATGGAAATTCTGATTTGATTAGTTTTATAATAGAAATTATTTTTTGTTCAACTTTTCGATATTTTTATGATAAACTCGGCCTTAACAGATTTTGGGTTGTTTCTATTTTGAAAATGAAACAAATTCAAGTCACTTCAGAAATTCGGGCATTTCGATAGTCCGGGCATGCGCCGGAACGATATCTGCCCGGACTAGTGAAGTTGTACTGTAATTCAAAAAACAGACTGATGTAGAGGATCAGATAACCTTTCTAACGAGGTATCACACAACCCCTTCATATGAAAGAAATTTTCGGGGTGGAAGTTGATAGGGGTATGAAGTGGTTACGCAAATGCTCATATAAGTAAGAAACATTCTATCAAATCGATTTTAATCGAATGTTTTCCCCAGATGAAGATTATTCGGTTTTTTTGAAAACCTGGAATTTTTCCAAAGAATTGTTGATTTCAATTCACTACAAGTTATTTCAGAGAATAAATCGTTACGTGGTCGAATAGAGAATGGATTAACTTTTTCAAAAAGGTAGCACACGACTCATACTCTCTTTTCAAAAATTTGGGGAGGAAGCTGCCAGGGATAGGGCTTGATTAGCGTAAAACGATATATAAATATAATAAAAATTTTCTCCTCTAATCTAAATCGATTTGATTCAGAAAATTTATAGCAAAATCAAACCAGCCGAGGTTTTTGTTCATTGGAGCATAGTGGATTCGCTGTTATCAACAGATCTTGAGGGAACGACGTAGAAATAAGGTAGTATGCAACTTCAATTTACATACATTGAATCCGCTGTAACAAATTACCATATACATACATTTATATGTAAATATATTCGTTCATATTTACTCCACTAATATCATTCTTAATCAGGCACTTAACACATATTGAAACATATGGCTTTCAGTAAAGAAATTGAATTTTGTAGTTTTTTCATAGTTTAGGAAATCAGGAATATCATCTCGAAACTAAGTCGTGATACTATTCTTATCAGTGATTTATTTGAATCTGAATTTTCCACACGCCAAATGCATTGAAAGTATAGAAAATACTTTTCATTGTTATTGATTCAACAGATATGGCTCTAAAGAATAACTATAAATCCTTCCTTTGGTTTCAGCTGTGGTTGGTAGATGACATATGACAATAAAAAATAATAAAATAGAAAAGTTACTATGATTTAACTTTCACTAATTTATTGATGTAAAGAATAAAAATTACATTGGTTGGACCGGTTTCGGACATACGTCCATTATCAACAAGCTAATGAAAACTGAATACTCATGTACAATACAGGAACTAACATCAATATAATACTAGAAGAGGTCACAGTAACTTGAATAATGGTGATTGGTAGGAGATTAAGTCTACCTGGTCGTTAAAAAGCTTAAGCCTAGATGCTTTGAAAATTTCCATCGATTCAAAGAAATTGAGTTTATAAGATTTATCACAAGAATGAAGAATTTTTAGCTGTTGAAGTTCTGGAAATGGATGATATTCATTCAAAGTGCAGCTAAAGCTGAATCATATTTCTGATGTAGGAGTGACCGGAAATCTTCCTTGTATCTACCCTTGAAAGAGCGTCCTGTTTGACCTATATAAAAGGAATTGCACCTAGAACATGTTAATTGGTATACTCCTGATTTTTCAAATTTATCGGTTTTATCTTTTGTATTGAAAAGCAGGCCTGACAATTCGCTATCTGGTTTGAATGCAATATGAACTTTTTCACTATCCGACAAAACTCTAGCTATCTGTTCTGACGTCTTTCCAAAATAAGTTAGACATAAATTTTTTGGGGTTTTCTCTCTTGGATTAGGGATATATCATGTTGAATTGATTCAACTATCGACTTCTGTTTCTACTTTGAACTTGATTTTAGGATGAATACTATTAATGAAATTCAGGAAGATTTCTAGCTGTCTATTCGTTCCAATGAAACATGCTAAAATGTTATTAACATATCGGTACCAAATTAGAATATGCCTTTTCGTCAAAGGTGATGTCATAATTTTGGTGTTTTTCAGATTAGACCTGAAAATTTCAGATAGAAGGGGACTGAGGGGTGAACTCATAGCCAAATCATTATTTTGTGAATATATATTATTATTGAACTGAAAATAATTTTGGGTCAAGCATAAATCAAACAGAGAAACTAACTCATCTTTGCAGACAACGTTGAGATTTCTTGCCTCTAGAATACTTGATATTAAGGAAACACATTCTGTTACAGATATATTCGAGAACATATAATCTACATCTAATGATATTTATTTTGCGGTTGGTGGCATAAGGAAATTATTTAGTTTATTCGATAATTCTAATGAATATTTCATACTGTATTGTGAATGAAAATTTGAAATTGATTGGGTTGACCCCTCTGTCTTCTTCTTTCTGAAATTTTCATATCTAATTTAGAAAACACTAAAATTATGACGTCACCTTAACGAAAAGGCATATTCTATGTTGATCACATTTTAGCATGTTTCAGTGGAACGAATAGACAGCTAGAAATCTTCCTAAATTTCATTCATAGTATTCATTCTAAAATTGGGTTCAAAGTAGAAACAGAAGTCGATAGTAAAATCAATTTCTTAGATCTAACAATTACCCGAGAGAATAATAACCGTTTATCAATTAATACTTTCAGAAAACACACCTACACCGATAAAGTCATACCCATAGATTTATTTCACCCGTATTCTCAAAAAATAGCAGCCTTCAAATCCATGATTCGCAGAGCGATTTCTTTGCATTTATCGGACATGGACCAAAAATCAGAATTTAACACCATTATGTTAATAGCAGAGAACAACGGCTTCGATATGAAAGCAATAGAGAGTTTAATTAATCAAAAAATACGCAACAACACATTCAACATGATATATCCCCAATCCAAGAGAGAAAAGCCCGAAAAATTGATGTCTCTAAGTTATTTTGGGAAGACGTCAGAACAGATAGCTAAAGTTTTGTCTGATAGTAAAAATGTTCATATTGCGTTCAAACCAGTTAGCAAATGTCAGGCCTGCTCTTCAACAAAAAAGATAAAACCGATAAATTTGAAAAATCAGGAGTATAGCAGCAAATTGTCAGGCCTGCTCTTCAACACAAAAGATAAAACAGATAAATTTGAAAAATCAGGAGTATACCAATTAACATATTCTGAGTGCAATTCCTTTTATTTCTTCATTCTTGTGATAAATCTTATAAACTCAATTTCTTTGAATCGATGGAGATTTTCAAAGCATCTGGGGTACAAAGAGTTAAGCTTCTTAACGACCAGGTAGACTTAATCAGCTACCAATCACCATTATTCAAGTTACTGTGACTTCTACTAGTATTATATTGATGTTAGTTCTTTTATTGTACATGAGTATTCAGTGTTCATTAGCTTGTTGTTGATAATGGACCTATGTCTGAAACCGGTCCAACCAATGTAATTTTCTATTCTTTACATCAATAAATTAGTGATGGTTAAAACATAGTAACTTGTTTTATTTTATTATTCATTATGGGTGTCAACTATCACGTAATTCTGGCTTCATCGATCAATTATTTGACAATAAAATTGTTTTCGATGTGATCTTGAAACTAAGTCGTGTTACTATTCTTATCAGTGATTTGAATCTGAAATTTCCACACTCAAAAAGCATTGAAGAAAGTATAGGAGATTGAACTAAATCCTTCCTTTGAATTCAGCTGGGTTGGTAGATGACATTTGACAATAAATTTGTTTTCAAAAAAGTAGTATAGAGATCTATGACGAAAGGATTAAAATGTGGTCGAGCTCGAAGTTCCGCATTTGGAAATAAACCATTTAATATCATCCCGTCGATGACAACATCTAAGCGATGTTGATGCTGTCCTTTCCTAATAGCCACATATTGTGATACAGAAGGTTTTGTTCTGTTTACAGTGTTACTAGGTTAGACTGAAATAATGTGAAAGACACTGTGCAAAGAAATTAACGCACGTATTTTCGAAAAATGATTGCAACTGATGAAGCTTACATCGGTAGTGATAGAATATTCAATCGTCAAAATTAATATTAGTGGTAGCAAGTAAACTCACTGAACGTCGTTGCTGTAGGGTTCAATGTATGGTGTGCAAGATAATCGTGAATTTGTGTATATGATTTTTTATGAAAACCTTGTAAATAACAACGTTAACGATTGATGGTTTGAAGAACTGTCTCTTGCTGCAAGAAGAATTAACTATTTCTAACATGATGGAACTCCTCCCATCAAACGATGGCCGTGGCTGATTTACTTGACTCAAAATTTGGCAATAATTTGATTGAAACTAGGGGCCAGTAAGATAGGCGGCCGTTTCAAGGATTTGTGACCGGTGGATTTTTTCTTTCCTGGATATATCAAGGCTCTGTTATATAGAAGAGCTAGTTGAAATATTGACGCGTTGAGGGAAAATTTCTGACATTGTATCACTCTGGTTATCAGTATTCAAATTTCCGATGCCAGTCGGAGTTTCCTCAGGCATTGTGGATTAAGCATATAGACTAACGGCAATACATTTGAATACCTACATTGATTTTGTTCCACACAATAGAACATCACGTTAGTTATCGGTTTTAAAATACCGATTATATGTTATTTCTTTTATTTTCGTTCGGCATGGTCGCTTTGCTATTACAAACTATACTATAATCATCCAAATGTTTATATTTGAAGAAAAACATTGAATAATTTATTTGAATTGTCATTGCAATAATCAATTTTCGAACTATCTAAATGAAAACACAGAAGATTATGAAGCTATTTAATTTACAAGATAAAATTTGGGAAAAGTTATACGCTTTTAATTTTTTCATGAATACATATCCTGGATGAAAAAACTGAGTGCACATCGATATATTATCCGAAAAGAAGAAAAATCACTATTCAACTGAAACAAAGTTACTTAAGATTCATAGTCAAAAATCGCAAGTACGCATTATAACTTGAAAACAGCCGGACGAAAACAATTCCGTACGTACTAAGATTTCAAGTAAACAAGTAGCTTTAGAATACTAAAAGTAGCTTGACTCTGGGGCAATGAATTTCTCAAGCAAAAAGAATACGGGTCATTTTCCTCTATACACAATATTTCACGTATCTGCAGTACTAAAATTTCGAAATCTGTCCACTGAGTATACCTCCTCATCAATTACCCAGTGTTATTCGAGCCGTACATGCTCTGACATCGTTCTACACCAAATGTTCCAATCATAGAAGCAACAGGTAATATAGAAGTCAACATTTGATATACACACACCACAAAAATTGTCGCATCACCTGGTATTCTGAATTACACAATCGATTAAGCAGCTCGATCGCAGTTTCTTTGTCAACCTATGTTTTTGGACATTGAGGGAAAAAATCTTATCTATATAGTAACATTTGTTTCCATATGATCTCAAACACGTCTGAAACAAGGATGAGTTTATTTGACTATCAGTATTCATTCAATTTCTCTTCAGTTTTCACTCTAAATTAATGCAAGCTTTCTGTGTTTCTTGTTAATTTTCGAATCTTTGAATTTATTGTAAATGCTGCTGCACGCCCTGGACGCCATTTGAGTGATCATGAAGTGGTAAGAATTGTAACACTTCCTGAGGAGGGGCGAAGCCAACGTTACGTGGCTAACTTGTTGAATGTTAACTAACGCACTATTTCAAGAGCAATTAATCGGTACCACGAAACAAGGGGATATGGAAGAAGGGCCGGACAGGGAAGAAATCGGATAACAACACCAGTTGATGATCGCTGGCTTCGTTTAACTGCACTAAGAGTTCAGCACTGTACGGCTAGAATGCTACAAAATGAACTTGCATTTTTCAGAAATGTGCATATTTCATTGCAAACTATTAGGAACAGGCTCAGAGAAGACGAAGAGGCATTTCTTTCCATGGTCGAACTTCATTTATATGAATGATAATGCTCAGCCTCATGCAGCTAGAGTAGTTGCAGAATTTCTACAAAATGCCGAAATTGATATTTTAAGATGGCCAGCCATAAGTCCCGACTTGAATCCCATAGAACATGTTTGGGACAACACGGGGTGGCAAATCTTCTTATTTCACACTTCTGAAAATTACCAAGCGACTCTTGAATGACCAACCTAAAAGTTTATATAGTGTTGTCTTAAAAAATCGGGTGATGCGACAATTTTTGTGGGGAGTGTTTATATATCAGCTGACTCTTCGTCAATCATATAAGATTGAAGGGTTTACAGAGGAAGAAAAGTTGACGTTTTCTTGTTACCGGCATTTTAGGAAGTCTAAAACATGGGAATGAAAGAATTTTGTGAAATTTCGATCCAGAAATACGTTCCCCATCGGTTTGTAAACAACAAATTTACTCGGGTAACAGATCTCTTCCCGAGAACAAGAAACTATCCAAAAACTGAAACTTTGGATGTATATTGCTCTTAGTTTTGAAAATAATACGAAGACACTCTTCTTGTTAATTTTGATAAACGCATCTCCACTTAAATCACGGCTACCTTGCACGTTTTGCTTAGACATAGCGGAAAAGTTTTATTATTTATACAAGTTCATACAGGGTGTCTCACGATCGACTGTATACAGAAAAACTGTAGTTAGAGTACACGTAGAGGGGTCCAAGTCGAGGCCGTAAAAACAAGGTAAGGCTCTCCGTTCTCGATATACTAGCTGTTTCATGTATTTGTTCCGAATTGCCATAAGTCCAGAATACATAGATCAATACAATAGAATATGTATATACGGAGAAAGACATAATTGAAGCAAACAAATTCAAACATAAGTTTCCTCCTTGAAAGAATCAAAGCAACACCCAGTACATGACTGCGAAAATTCTCATACTTATATACACGGGGTGTTAAATAATAGTATGTCACAACTTGGGGGGATAAATCTAAGTGCAATTTTAAGAAAAAAATTTTATATAAGAATAGATTCGCAAAAGCTTCAATATTGCTAATTCATTCTGCAATGCGTAGCTGAGGTACTCATGAGTATGATAAAAACCGATAAGTATCAAATTCAGAATTGAAAATAAGTAGGTACGTCTTGCTTTGCGGCCTAGAAGAGTTTCTGAACCAAAAAAATGAGTCGTCTTCATAATTATTCTCCAATGAAAAAATTGAACAGACTGTGACAGTTTTCGGAGCTATACAGGGTGTTACATAAGACTATGTCACAACTTGCGAGTTTCTCAACTAGAAAAATGAGTCGTCTTCATAATTTCATCTGAACATAGGTCCTCAAAACCTTCGTTACTGAGCTACATGGTGTTGAAATTTCCTGAAAAAATTGGTTTTTCTTCAAAATTCCTGCAGTTTTTGACATATTCAACCCATATTTCGAATGCAAGCTAATTTATACAGCCTCCATCATCACACGTCCTAGATTTCAACTGAAATTAACAAGGTGTTTTCTTTTCCGAGGCAATGTCGCCTTTTGCCCTTTCAAACTGTTTTGCAGTACGCCACTGATCAGCATGCAAACAATTTTCTTCATCTTCGTTAAATTCAAAAACTTTTTGAAACTAGTAATTTTTCCGTTTCTCCAACCGTTTTCGAGTGAAAAATTATTGAATTTCAATTGTTTGACTTGTATGTTATTCGCTAAATAAAAAAAAAATAATTGAAATACTCGATAGGTATGCCAAAAATTTGCTTTCATTTTGATAGCTCGTCTTCTGAGACTCCACTTATACTTATTCAATATCAAACTAAAAAAAAAGAACAATTAAAAACTAAATAAATTGCTGGAAGTGTCCTCCACCTGCAAGAATACAGGCCCCTGTCCTTCGCATGTTATCACGCACTCTTTGAAATATTCCTGGGGTATTTCTAATCGTGTCACGAGAGGTTATTGTTCGATTTCTCAATTCTTCTACAGTGATCACTGGAGTGGTATAACCTGAACTTTTGAGGTATCCCCATAAGAAAAATTCTAAATATTTAAGTCTGGGGACCTAGGAAGACATGGTTCTGGCCCATCCCGACCTATCCATCGGTT
Organism: Cryptolaemus montrouzieri; assembly: GCA_013387265.2. Taxonomy (NCBI): domain Eukaryota; kingdom Metazoa; phylum Arthropoda; class Insecta; order Coleoptera; family Coccinellidae; genus Cryptolaemus; species Cryptolaemus montrouzieri. The sequence continues at coordinate 92,693,806 of JABFTP020000021.1, read as the reverse complement.
GTTGAATGTATTATTCAAAAATGTCATGCATGAACCACATTATATTTCTCACCAAAAGTGGTCCATCTTCGAACAATAAAGGTAACTCCTCCTTAAGAAATTGCCGATAAGCGGGACCGTTTAGTCTATTAGGCAAAAAAATGGCCCAATCAAATAGTTTCCAATTAATTCGACCCAGACATTTGGTAAGAATTGTTTTTAATGATGAGTTTTTTCAATTAAATGGGGGTTGAGAAAAATTGTGATAGCAATTCTCGAAAAATTAGCTTCGTCTGTGAATATTATTTTACTATCAAAATGAGCATTTTCTCTAATTTTATCTAAGAACCATCGGCAGAAATTCAGTTCCGAAGGAAAATCTCGAGGGAGTAGAATTTGGACACATTGAATATGAAACGGGTACAATAAAAAGTCGTGGAGAATCCTCCAAACTAGAACATGTGAAATATTCAACTGATTTCCAATTCTTCTTGTACTCACATGAGGATTCAAATCAATACAATTCAAAACTGCTTCCTCAATATCTGAAGTTCTGATAGTTTGAGTTGCACCTTTGAAATGAATATTTGCAGTAAAAGTACAAGTTTCCCTCAACCTTCTATGGATATTTCGAAATGTCCGCCTGTCTGGTGCTACTCGATTTGGAAAGCGCACCTGATATAAATGCCTAGCTTCTGTTGTTTCCGTCAGCCAGACCGTACATGTAATGGATATCAGCCAATTTGGCGTTAGTAAAATTAGCCATTTTTTCTTACTGCAATAATTTCAAAAGTCTTGAAACTATTCGTTAATTTAATAAACGATTCGAGCAGACACTGGTTCAACTTTATCAACTGTCAAAATAAATAAATAAATGAAAAAAATTAAAGTAATTTTTTTAATTAGAAGTGCTTTCAATTCAGCGAATGCATACAATCGTTAAATGATTTTTTGCTCTAAAACGGTCAGAGATACGAAAAAATTATAATTGTCAAGAAAGCTGATCAGTGGCGTACTGCAAGAAAGTTTGAGAATGCAAAAGAAGACTTCCGGAAAAGAAAACATCTTGTTGTGTTTAGTTAAAATTTAGGACGTGTAATGTTATAGGCTGTAAAAAATAGCTTGCATTCCAAATTTGGGCTTAATATCTCAGAAACTGCAGGAGTTTTGAAGAAAAAAACAATTTTTTCAGGAAATTTCAACACCATGTAGCTCAGCAACGAAGGTTTTGAGGGCCTATGTTCAGATGAAATTTTTTCATCAAAATTGCACGTGGATTTACGCTCGCAAGTTGTGACATAGTCTTATGTAACACCCTGTATAGCTCCGAAAACTGTCACAGTCTGTTCAATTTTTTCATTGGAGAATAATTATGAAGACGACTCATTTTTTTGGTTCAGAAACACTTCTAGGCCGCAAAGCAGGACGTACCTACTTATTTTCAATTCTGAATTTGAAACTTATCGGTTTTTATCATACTCATGAGTACCTCAGCTAAATGAATTAGGCACTAAAAAGCAGGGGAGTTTTTTGAAAGTATTTCATTTCATCACCGACAATTCTTAACAGCCACTGCCATTACTATTCTTAAAATTAAACATTTCAAAAACCTTTCAGTCTCTTGCAAAAAAAAGGGAAAAAAAAAATTCCATCATTCAGTACAAACGTCTCATTAATTTTGAGTGTTTCTTGATCTTCCTCGCGACTGTTCTTTCTCAACATATCAATAGCATGGAAAATATTTCGTTATTTATTCTTCATACTAGGGAAGCTTAGTGTTACCAACCTTGTCTTCTCAGATAAACCATCACATGCAACAGATAGACACACAGATTCACACATCATCTGGTTTGTTTCGAACAACAATCCTCTGAATTAAAGGAAATCAGAGGAGCCTTGAATTAATTTTGACATATTTTCATCCAATACGTATGCCTAGTTTTACTAAAAACTCCTCCTATGCTGATATGCAGCAGTCAAAGAATATCGTCGGCGATATCCACAACGAATGTCCCAAATCACCAAACAATCGCAGGTATGAATCGCTCTTCAACAGAAATTGGAAAATTCCTATCGACTACAGAAACAGAAAGAACTGCTACGTAAAAGGTACCCTAGAATGTGCCTAGGTCAGAGTGGACAATGACGTGTTCTGAAAAGAGAAAAAATGCATCCCTATTACTTCCAGCCGGTGCAGATGCTACAACCCGGAGATGAAGGTGTAGGAGTCCAATTTTGGCACTAGATACCTATTATTTATAGAACTCACTTTACTACTGAGGCAAAATTCACCAAATGTGACACGCAGACCGGGAAGATAGAAAATCCACATTTAATAAGACAATAATTGGGCCTATTATTATTGGGACAGTTATTTCAATTGTCTAATGAATTGCCTAGTCTAATCGAAAACGCGAATACTAATAGAAGACGAATGAACTTTCAGCATAATGAAGCACCTCCCATTTCATGAATAGAGAGGTGGTGTTTCCAAAAATGTGTTTCCGTTACATTGGATCGGAAGACAAGGTCCTCATAACTGGCCTTCTCGATCTCCAGACCTTACATACTTTGATATTTGTGAGTTTACCTGAAGGACTTGGTTTATGGTGAAGAAATAGATGATCAAGATCATCTAATTGAAATAAATCAACAGAATGTCATAAAGAAAGCAATTGGACATCTAGCAGTTCAGTCGAGCATTTGTGTACGGGAAAGAGGGGGCACTTTTCGACAATTTATTGGGAATTTTTTCAAATAACATTTGAAATTTTCATCAACGTAGGAAGTTTGGCTGCGATTGATAACTCAAATGATGAAATAATTATCAGCATCATCGTAAAAATAATCGAGATCTCTCTTAGGGTTTTTGGTGTGCACAACACTGTTTTGTAATTGCGAAAAAACTATGGCACTATTTGTTGAAAAGAAGCTGGTGATAAAATTCGTATAGCATTGTAAAAGTTTCTAAGAGTGATGACTTGTGCGTACTCAGTATTTCTTTCAATAAAAGAAATTGAAAATCTATTTCAAGATTGCACTTCACCTCTGTTTCATTTGGAGGGGGTAGCTGAAGTTCTCATGAACGGAGTAGGATCCAATTAATTCTGAATTGAAATTAGGTTAGTACGTCGTGGTTTGCCGCCGTGAAGTGTTTCTGAAACTAAAAAAATTAGTCGTCTTCATAATCATTCTTCAAAAAAACGCTGAACAGTTCAGTGAACACAGTGTGACAGTTCTCGAAGTTATCTAATTTTTTATAGCGTTTCTTGCTCATTCACATCGTGAAAAAGGATTTACGGGAAGTCATGTACAGGATGAATCGAGTGAATCGATCGACTCGTTCAAAACTTATGACTTTTAGGAATTTCGGTACAAATACCTAAAACAGCTTGTATATTCACGATGGATAGCCCTACCCTGTTTTGGGCCTCAATTCGGACTCCTCTAGATGAACTCTTGCTATAGTTTTTCTAGGTACAGTCTTTCGTGAATCACCCTGTATGTCACACCATTGGTATCATCAAAAACGGAAATCGTCGGTCATTATTGATTCTCGAAAAAGCTTCCATGTCAAATTTCGAGTTTGTATGTTATTCACTTTCAAAGAAAAACCTTTTTGACTCAAGTCTTGATTAACTTGATTTCGTTAACGTTGAAACAACACGAAAGTGATTATTTCAATTGAGAAGAGCACAAGATTGAGTAGCGCGAAACATCCCTACTTAAAATTGTTGAAGTATCTTCGCATTCTCTCATTATAATGAGCTCTGAAATCTTCAGGCGATTATTACTAAGATGAAATGAATATAGTCATCAAAGCCTAATGATAAGGAATATGTTCTGAGAAGGTTCTTCCTCCCATCTCGTTCATCTATCCGAATGAAACATTAGACTTTCACGTCCGTAGCTAATTTTCTGCAAATCCACTTCAACATTGCGTTTCCTTTTATTATTCACTCCCTGCAGAGATATCTGATTCGTACCTGCATTAAACATAATTAGGAAAATTATACGAATGGGGTGTGCACTTCAAAGGTGAACTAATTTCAATAAACTAAATTGCTTCATACTCAGACTTCAAAATCGATGGATGAATGCAGCAATCTGAAAGGATGGAATTGAAACCATATACTACGAATGAATAAATGAATGTATATTTACACATGATTGGGAATATACAGTGCGTTCCAATAAAAATGATGATCCTTAATGCCTCGAATGGTTTGCCATTTCTGTGAATTTCCTGAAACTAGTCGATTTTTGATTGGAGGAGTCATTTTTAGTTACATATTTCGTTCTCAGCTTATCGACACCTGGCAGCTTCCATCCCAAATTTTTGGATACGGAAAAGAGGATTGGTGATTATTTTCCTCTATTTCGAATTTAACTTTTATTTTCGGATGGATAGTGTTGATGAATTTGAGAAAATGATCAAATTATCTAGGTGTACCGTTTAGATAAATTGTATGAATGTTATCGACGATGATATAAAACATACTTATTAGTTTAAGCGGTACACCTACACGATTTGATCTTTTTTTCCGAATTCAAAAACAGTATCCATCCGAAAATAAAATTTAAATTCAGAGAAAAGGGGGGGGGGATACCATCGTACATAATTCAACATCCCTCAATTTTTTTCATGGAAATTCAGTTTAACATATATAAAATGAAACGCTTTCGCGTGATTTCAACTTATACTTATTCAATATCAACAATTGAACACTAAATAAATTGCTGTAAATGTCCTCCACCTGCAAGAATACAGGCCTCTGTCCTTCTTTGCATATTATCACGCACTCTTTGGAATATTCCTGGGGTATTTCTTATCGTGTCACAAGAGGTTATAATTCGATTTCTCAATTATTTTACAGTGTTCACTGGAGTGGTATAAACTAAACTTTTGAGATATCCCCATAAGAAAAAGTCTAAACTATTTATGTCTGGGGACCTAGGAGGCCATGGTTCTGGCCCACCCCGACCTATCTATCGGTTATTGAATGTATTATTCAAGAATTCCCTAGCTTCTCCACTGATATGTGCTGGTGCCCCGTCATGCATGAACCACATTATATTTCTCACCAAAAGTGACACATCCTCGAGCAATAAAGGTCACTCCTCCTCAAGTAATTGCCGATAAGCGGGACCGTTTAATCTGTTAGGCAAAAAATTGCCCAATCAAGCAATTTTCAATTATCCCGACCCACCTATTTAGCGAGAATTGTTCTTCATGATGAGATTCTTCAATCCAATGGGGGTTTTCCTCAGCCCAATAATGATTATTGTGAAAATTTGTGATAGCAGTTCTCGAAAAGTTAGATTCCTCTGTGAACTTTATTTCACTATCGAAAAGAGCATTTTCTCCAATTCTATCGAAGAATCGTCAGAAACTCAGTCTTGAAGGAAAAGCTCGAGGAAGTAGATTTTGGACGCGTTGAAATGAAACGGGTACAATAAAGAGTCGTGGAGAATTCTCCAAACTAGAACATGTGAAATACTCAACTGATTCTCAATTTTTCTTGTACTCACACAAGGATTCAATTAAATACAATTCAAAACTGCTTCCTCGATATCTGGAGTTCTCATGGTTTGAGTTGCACCTTTTAAATGATTATTTTCAGTAAAAGTACCAGTTTCCCTCAACCTTCTGTGGATATTTGAAAGTTTTCGCCCGTCTGGTGTTACTCGATTTGGAAAGCGCACCTGATATATTCACCTATCTTCTGTTGTGTTTCATTCAGCCAGATCGTACATGTAATGGATATCAGCCAATTCGGCTGAAATTAGCAATTTTTTCTTACAGCAATAACTCGAAAAGTGTTGAAATTAATCGTTAACTTAATAAACAATTCGAGCAGACACTGGTTCAACTTCATCAACTGTCAATATAAATAAATAAATGAAAAAAAATCAAAACCTGCTAGTCAGTTTTTTTAATTAGAAGTGTTTTCAATAATTATACTGTTGGATTAAAAGATAACTCCATGGCCTATAAGGTCAAGGAAGGACGGACGTGGGCCAAATTTGCGGCGTCCCTCCTTCCTTGAGGTCAAGGAAGGACGGACGTGGGCCAATTTGCCCGAGTCCCTCAAAAAAAAATGATTTTTTGCTCGAGAACGGTTGGAAATACGAAAAAAATTACTGTTGTCGAAAAAGTTTCTAAATTGAACGAAGATGACGGAAATTGATTGAACGCTGATCAGTGGCATACTGCAAAAAAACTTGAAAGGGCAAAAGAAGACATGGTTCCGGAAAAGAAAACACCTTGTAGTTTCTAGTTGAAATTTAGGACGTGTAATAATGGAGAATGTAAAAAATAGCTTGCATGCCAGATTTGGCCTGAATATCTCAAAAACTGCAGGAGTTTTGAAGAAAAAACCAATTTTTCCCGGACATTTCAACACCCTGTAGCTCCGTAACGAAGCTTTTGCGGACCTATGTTTTATGAACTCTTTTTCTTAGAATTGCACATAGATTTGCCCCCTCAAGTTGTGACATAGTATTATGTAACACCCTGTATACTAAACTTACAAATTACATAATTACGTTGGATAATTCAAAACTTGTCACAAATGCAATAAAGGGATTGAAATGAATCTGTTGGAGAGTTAAGAAATCAACAAACTTTGTAAAAATTCTAAATTGACCAATCTCAATAGGCAACTAGTATTTAATCACTCCCCACTATTCAATATTCGAAGTAGGTACAGTTAGCGCATTCTTTCTCATTACTATTATCTGCAGAAATTTGAAAATTACGTTGATGTCGAAACTGGTCATCTCTTTCAGGAATGAACATTGTGGAAATCAGACAAAAGTGTTTCATTTTATTTATATGTATATGTATTCCCAAGAATTTGAACAACCCAAATTCACATAAAATTTCGTCATACTATTCAATGATCCACAGAGCATTTTTGTAACCGTTTTCATAAGATAATCTGGAGAAAGAAATTGAAACCAATAAAGCTATAGCTCACAACGACGGTTTTGATCGTGACTTAGTTGACAAAATAATGGAACGAAAACAATTACATATATCTAATTATATCCGAATATATCCAATTAAAAATACCAACAAATTAAATGATCAAATAAATTATCATCACTTTTATTTAATGTTCAAATTCAACGGGAAATTATTAGTTATCTTGTCCAGGCTGCAATCATTTCCTTATTCAATCTGGTCGTCGCTTGGTCCCCTGGTATTGATAAATTGAAAGTTCTACACATTGCACCAAAAGGTAGGAAACTCAATGGAAATTTTCAAATCACTAGATAATGAACGACTACACTGATCTATATTAATCCCAAATTATCGATGTATTCCATAATTAGTCCCTGTCAATACTTTGCAATCTGCATACTTCATATATGGTTTTTCCAAATCCAAATCAAGTCAAGCCTTGGTTTTGAGAGTTTTTTTCACATAAGCTTGAAAATTCCAGCTTCTTGAATTGCAGAACTTGAAAGCTTGAATCAGAACACAATTGCAGTAAAACATTGAACTTCCTCTCGTATTCAATGAGAGCGAGAACAAAGGTTTGAATAATATTCAATACTTAATCGGAAAATATTTAATTGAATTGGGCTGAAGGACTTTGGTCGATGGCCTCTTGATATTATTATCAATAAAGAACAGTTATTATTATTATTATTATTTAATTGAAATTCAATTTAAGAATCTGAAAAGCATTCATAAAGTTGTTGAAGGAAGCAAAAATGCAGAACGAAAAAAGAGTGGAAGTGATATGTATATTTTCATATTTTGTAGGTTGTAGACGACATCAATATTTTGTTGAGTGTTGTAGTTGAATACAGAAATTCTTCACATTTCTGAAATAATTGCTGATTGATTTCTTCCTTTTTCCTTTAAACTAATCAAATTCCACTGAGAAACGAATAGCTTAGATCCAACGTACTAGGTTTTGAAATCCCAGTGTGGCAGCCAATTGAAAAATTCTGTAGGACTAGAGATACTACCTACCTCTATCGCACCTGTCCGGGTACGCAAACAAGCAATTAACAAGTGAACTTGACATTATGCTCTTACAACTATCAAGCTTTCGAGCTTTTGTGATGGAAAATCAAATCAAGTCAAACCTTGTTTTTTATCTCATTTATATCATGGATCTACATCAAGTAACGGCCTCCACAATTCAAATGTTGAAGAAAGCGAATACAAGCTTTTTGGCCCTTTGGTATTTTAAGTTGTTACTTAAAAATGCTATAACATCCCAAAACCTGTGGTTTTTAACCACGTGTTTGAAGAGTGAAGTGTGTCCTAAATACATCAAACTCAAGACCAACAACAACAGTTATGCAGCTCGAAGAGCAGTTATCTCTGGACAGAAGATATGGATCAAATCAGAATGCAAGATTTTGTTCCACAAACGAGACATCTACAACATTTATCTCAAGGTAATTCATACCGAGTTATTGTACAGACTTCATCCACTTGAATTCGATTCATTAGATTACAATAATAGATTCAAAATTAGATCAATAATACATAATAAATATACCATCCAATACCGCAAATTAAAGTTTCTCGTGTCACGAAAACCGAAACCTACTCCACGTAAAACTAAATTTTCTGACCATCAATTTTTGATAGATTCGTTAACCTTTCTGATACTAATTTCACAACTGATGAAACAAATCTCTTGGAGAAAGGTTTCAAACACAATATTAAATCAAACAAGATAAAATCTGATTTAGAAGAACTTGGCATAGATACTGAAATTTCTCTGAAAAATATTCCTAATAACACTCACCTTAAATATTTAGCATCTAACATTATAAAAATGAATCATTAGCTGACTTTAAACCGCGTAAAGAACAAAATATTTTAAAGGCCATCAAACAAAAATCTCAACTAAATGAAGTTATTTTTACAAAAGCAGATAAGGGTAATACTGTTATTGCGTTAAATAAAAATGACTACCTATTTAAAACTCAAAAATTTCATTTCGTCCGGAAACTATACAATTTTGAACAAAGATCCAACTATTAAATTCCAGAAAAATATTAAAATTGCAATAAATGACGCAAAATCTTTAATTAAAGCAATAGATGAATACAAATTAATTTTACCAAACCCTCAACCACCTCAACTGTATTCACTCATTAAATTGCATAAAGTAAATAACCCCGTTAGACCAGTCGTATCTTACGTTACAGCCCCAGTCGTGAAATTGTCGCACTACCTTATAGATATCATTGAAAATTATTGTTCATTCAAATCAAAATTTTCTATAAAAAATTCTTTCGAATTGATAAATAACATAAAAAACGTTAACCTAACGCAAAACTTATTTCGTTTGATGTTGAGAATTTATACCCAAGTGTTCCTCCAGGTGATGTCAAAATATTAATCGAAAACATGTTGAATTCGAATCATGTTAACCACATAATTAAATCAGAAGTATTGAATCTGTTGGACGTTTGCATTTAACAAAATTATTTTTCTTTCAACAACATCCATTACAGTAGTGAAAATGGTTTGATCATGGGAAATCCTTTGAGTCCACTTTTAGCTGAGATTTTTATGAATAATATTGAACAGAAAATTCATACACATCCACTCATTTCCAAATTTCTTTATTGTTATAGATATGTTGACGACATCTTAGTATGTTTCATTGGAACTACTCGTCAATTAGACTTATTTCTTAATTTCATTAATTCCATCCATTCGAACATTAAAATCACGATAGAAATTGAACAGAACGATACCATTAATTTTTGGACTTAAAAATCACTAAACAAAATAATAATCATGTTTTTCGGTCTTTCGTAAACCAACACATACTGATACAATCATACATAACTACTCAATTCAACACAAAGTTGCAGCTTTATACAGCATGGTACATCAGTTACTCAATTTACCTTTATCAGTAGAAGATTATAATAAAGAGTTAAACATCATCAAACAGATAGCCATTAATAATTCATATATTCCGGATATGATAGATATAATCATTCGTAAAAAACTGTATCAGAAAGCAATAAATGAAGTATATCCTATTCATAAAGACTATAAAATATTCAACAGTTTAACATTCTGCGGTTCTGCAAATACAAATATTAAATCCTTTCTCGTCAAACAAAATCTTAATATAACTTCCAAAACTTCTAATAACTTAGGTAAACATATTAAAAATAATAAATCGCGTGTTGAAAAATCAAGTAAATCAGGAATCTATAAACTCAATTGCGGTTCTTGTGATAAAATTTATATCGGTAGGACCTATAGGAGTTTTGGCATAAGAACATCTGAACATAAACGTAGCTTCGATAAAAATAAATCTGATTCAAATTATTCAAACCACCTAATAAAAGAAAACCATTCATTCAATAAAAACTTTGACATATTACATATAAAATCAAAAAGTTCAAAATTAGATCTCCTAGAAGCATTAGAAATAAATAGATACAAACATTCGGACAAGCTTTTGAATGAACAGGTAGATGTGAATTATTCACCCCTACTTAACTTGTTTAATTAGTTTTTATTACCTTTCATACTAACTGTACAATGGCTCGGTGTGGATTTTCCTGTTATTCATCCAACTTGTTCTAGGATTTGTTTATAATACCATACTCTTCATTCTGTTTTTCATTCTTGATAAAGCTGCTGTGTCAGCGAAACGTCGTCGAATTTTTTCAAATAAAGTGTAGATTAAAGTTAAACCTTGTGTTTTTATCTCATTTTTGAAATGCTTGAATTTCAGATCAAGTCAAGCTTTCAGAAAAATTTTCAAGCTGCTTAACTTGATGAAACCCTAGTTGGTAGTAAAAAGAGTAAAAAAATCCATTTGTGTTTTGATCAACATCAATATTGATCAAACATAGAAAGAACTTGAAGATGTCTCAAAGTTCGTTCTCTTAGAAAAAAAGAATTTCGTTCAAACATACTTCTCGTGCTTGGAAATGACTTGAAACATCAAACATATTTTAAACGGTTTATCGCCAAGAAATAAAGAACAGGATCTCTGTAAAGCATAACTTAAACTGCGAAGGATTATAATAATGATGCTTCTGCGGTTTGTTTAAGACAGCAAAAGAATTATTCAGACCACCAACAATCAAACAAACAACGATACAAGTCGGTCGTTACTTGTCAGTTCAAGACGTAAACGAAGCGCTCACGTGTCGACAATTATCCTATAGTCCTTAGAAAACAGTCTATTAACGTCCATTAGGGAATCCGGATAGGCGTAGGTGATTCAGAAATAGATCTCGCTATTTAATTTAGACTGAGACATTGGACAAATGTGGCTCGTTAGTCGTGGTTTTACGCCCTACTCATTCGTTCCAATTTGGGTTAATTTATGGCCGGTTATTCTCGAACTAGTATACAGAATTAAATGAATAAGTTTTACTGTTTGCATCCATAAACGAACACGAACATTTGAATTATTGATAGCATCACGATATTGTCCATACGATGATAATGAGTTGAACGTTCACAAATAAAGAAAAAACATTTAAAGAGATGCAATAACAGAAGATAATAACTTCCTCCCAAAAAAGAAAACTTTTTGTAATCAATCATTTGTTTGAGAGAATTGTGTAAGAGTTCTTAATAGTAGGAAAAGCAATTAGGGACGTTTATGCGCGAGACTTTATAGTATACAGTGCATTCCAATGAAAACATCTGAAAATATCCTGAATAACTCATCTGGTTTGATTTTTGATTGAAGGGACACATTTTTTCATTTTCCTCTATCAACCACTTTAGGATGATTTAAACTAGAGAACTGTTTGGTTTTCATGAATGCGTTCGATCTCTGTTTGAGGAAAACATTGAAAGTCGATTCGTTTGAATCGAAAAAATTTTTCTTTCTTATTTGCGTGTCTACTTACTACTACTAAAATTTTTATAATGAGAAAGTTGTTGTATGATACCCCCTTAGCGAGGTTATCTGATCCACAATATTATTATGCTTTCTGAAGTGTTGTTAAGTAAAAAGTAACACTGATTGGACTTCTATAATTGTCATGAAAATCTTTAATGGAATTAAACATATTATTGAGTTACCAGTTTTTAAATTGGGTACATTCCTATTGTAAATGTTTGAAGTAGCCATGCAATGGTAGAATCGAAATTCGAATGATTGCCTAATATTTTGCAACATTTGTGGTATTATCTGAGATGCTGTGACGAAACATAGAAGACAGACTTGAGATAGCCTCACAAGAAGAAATCGAGAGGTGTTAGATCCACCGACCTGTAGATAAATTGTCCTGATAGTCCAGCAGAGGGGCAGCATATAGGAAGGTGCTCCATCATGTGGACTCATAACGTTATATTTAGATAAATTAGGGTCACTTTCCATGATAACTATTGTGACTGAATTAATCAACGAAAAAATCGTTTTACAGTAGTTGATAAAAGAATATAAAAAAATGGAACATATGAAAATCGTTTCTCAATATTGCAACATATGAAAAGTACAATGTTCTTTTTTCAAATAATCAGAAACTTTTATTCATTTTCAAAAATATTAATATAGCTAGGTTAGTAAATATATGATAATAAAATGTTTCTTAGTTTTAAATCACGGAAATTGTTCTAAACGGTTGCTGTTTTATTAGACACTTCATTGGTACAAGCTTTGGATCCTTGCGTAGCGTATTGAGTAAAATTATGGGCCTGGTTTGTGAATAACGTAGTTCTCTTTCTGTCGATATGCGCGAATTATCTATCGAAAAATGATGGGTTCATACATCTTGTCTCACTCATAAAAAAATCAAGAACTGTTAGGTCTGGCTACCTTGCTGTCCATTATATAAGATCATATGCGCCAATGCAACGTTCTGGAAATAGCTCGTCTAGATTGGCAGAAAACTTTTTCACTGAAAAATGTTCGCGAATTTTGAAAGCTTTGAAAAAATTCAAATTATTAGAATGCTACGATCAGAACGAATGAACAAATTATTATGTAGGAGGAAACATCACAAGTCTATATTAAAAAGATTGAAACAGAATCGCATGAACACTTGTCCCTTCAAAGAATTCAGAAGAGAAAGTTCCAATAAACAATATAATGAAGAAGTAACAATGGAAGTCTATGCAGAGAACGCAATACCAAAACTGAAGGTTTTACTAATTCTCATAAATAATAACTTTCAGATGGAGATATCTGAGTTTCTATAGCCAGGGTATTATGAGTGATGAGTAGAATTTTGCCGATAGTAGCAGGAAAAGTCAAGAGAAAATTCCCGAATTCTAAAAATATAATATGGGGTCCGAAGAAGAGGGAGCGCAGAATAATTCAAACACAATGATGGACTGATACGATGCCAATTCTCATCAGGAAGTTAATGTTCAACACCCAATGCGATTTGGTTTTAATGTCTGCTGTTCTGGCGACCTTCAGTTTTGGCGAGAACCATTTTTTGAAACTTAAAGAAGGTTAGTATATTTCCTGCATAACTGTGCGCCAGAACACTAGGCAGAAACAGAAATTTGGGCCAGTCTTTCAGTGATAACTGGATGGGAAGTAAAGGCTAGTGAGACAGCCACCTCGTTCATCTGGTTATATATTGTTATAAGTTGAAACAAAATTGTAGAAATTGTTAGTTGCAGAAGTGTTTCTGCATTCTTGCATTTCAAATGAAGAAAATACTATTTGAAATAGTTTTTATTGTTCTTTATTCATTTTTATTCTTCCCTACTCGTGAGTGATGAATAACTTCCGTTGGCCCTTAGTATAATTAATATATATATATATATATATATATATATATATATATATATATATATATATATATATAATGGGACAAATATCTTAAGCGACAAACTTCGCGAGGAGCCTACATATGTAAACTTGAGGAAAAACACTTATTCAAAAATCCGTAGATCAATGAATAATCCCAACTAGCTCTTGTCAGGAAATATTATTCATTGATCTACGGATTTTTGAATATTTCTTTTGTCTCAAGTTATCCCATCAAATATTTACCGACGGGACGTTTAATCACGGAAACAGAGGCCCAGGGCACCATTCCAGCGGGATTATTCCGCTCGTTTTGTACCGTTGATGTGATTCACAGACCGGCGAAAGATGTCTCCAAGTGTTGGAATTTCTAACGTTCTCACATCTGTTAGTTATTAATAATAAAAAACAAGTACTGTGTTTTAAGGAATTTTACTTAATAATTGCGATTCGTAACGCGTTTCACTACACCGTAGCTTCTTCAGACGAATGATTATGCAGAAAAATGTAAATGAGAATATAACTATAAATGTTCTTGAGTAATTAAAAGCTTATTGCTTGCTTCTTCTTAAGTGGTTATTTATGACAGGTATATCCAATAAAATTAAGGAATAGATTGCTCCCCGAAAAGATTCAATAGAGGTGAAGGGCTTAAATCGACTTGTTCATTGATGAGTCTACCTGAGTGTTTGTATTTATTTATTTCTAAAGTTTCCCAAAGATCTACCTTCCAATATTTATTATCTGTATGCAAAATTTCAAACTGTGGGTCTAAAGAATGATTATGTTCTAAGAGATGATTCGCGTAATTTGAATCTGATTTTTATTTGAAAACTGATAATTTCGAAAAGTCTTCTTTGATGATTTTTGCTGTTTGATGTTTGGCTAAAATATTATCTTTGGGGTTTTGAGAATAATTTCGGAGTCTATGCGTAACTGTTCAAAATTAGTTTTATTATGTTTTGGATGTAAATTATGTTTGAATCTTTTTCTAATAGATCTTTTGTGGTTGTGTAAAATCGGTATCAGTTAAATTAGTGAATCTTTCAAAAATTTTTTTTATGGTCTGAAAATTTATCAGTTGAAGGTTTGGGTGGAGAAATTTTGAATTTAAGTGAATTCAACTTTTACTGTTGTTGCTGAAACTTTTTTGAATGAAATAAAAACAAAGTAGAATCGCATTGAATGAAGTTTACCCTGTCGATAAATTGAAACAAAAATTCAACACCTTAGCCTACGTTGGCATTACAAGTGAGAAACTGAAATCATTCTTAAGTAGGAATAATTTCAACATAGCTTTCCAAACTAATAATAATTTAGGCAAATATATAAAAATAATAAAACCAAACCAGGTAAAAACAATAAATCAGGTGTTTATAGATTGAATTGCAATGACTGTGATAATTTCTACATTGGTAGAACACAAAGAAATTTTAATATTAGAATATCGGAACATAAACGCAGTTTTCAAATAAAATCATCTCTTAGAAAATAATCATTCTTTCGACCCACAGTTTGAAATTTTGCATACAGATAATAAATATTGGAAGGTAGATCTTTGGGAAACTTTAGAAATAAATAAATACAAACACTCAGGTAGACTCATCAATGAACAAGTCGATTTAAGCCCTTCACCTCTATTGAATCTTTTCGGGGAGCAATCTATTCCTTAATTTTATTGGATATACCTGTCATAAATAACCACTCAAGAAGAAGCAACCAATAAGCTTTTAATTACTCAAGAACATCTATAGTTATATTCTCATTTACATTTTCTGCATAATCATTCTTCTGAAGAAGCTACGGTGTAGTGAAAAGCGTTACGAATCGCAATTATTAAGTAAAATTCCTTAAAACACAGTACTTGTTTTTTATTATTGATAATGGAATTTTACCAAGTAAAAGCCTCCCAAATTCAATCTGTTAGTTATTGTTTGTATCTTTCTCGAACTCCGGTAGCGGGTTCACCGTTTCGGTCCATAGAGGGTGACTCTGGTACGCATGTACGAGGTGCGTCCTTTGTGGAATCTAACCTATCATCGGGGTACCCTACCCCGATGATAGGATGCTGAGAAGCGATATGTGACACTGATGAGAGCTCCTAATTAGGGGGAAACTGCAGTCTGCCGCTTCGTTTCTCAGCATCCTGCTTAGTTGCACTATTGTGGCTCTTGGGGGCTGCGTGCACGGCGGGGAGATTTGGGAACTATCTCTTGTCAGGAGGGATTATTCATTGATCTACGGATTTTTGATTAAATCGTTTTGTCTGAACTTTACATATATATATATATATATATATATATATATATATATATATATATATATATATTTATATATCTGGGAGGAAAACATGGTCCACGGGAAGGTGACGTCCACGCAGATGCCCAAGTCACTCTGTCCACTAAGGTAGGGAGTCTGGTGGACGGTCATATATGTGTTGGTCCAATCACGAAGCGAAATGATCAGGGGGTAGGGAGCTGCAGGCTCGGAACAGTCTGGATTCTCAGCCTGATGAGGGTGGTAGTGGACCAACCGGCGCACTTCCTCGAGAAGGCACCGCAAGGTCCGATCCTGTGTCCGACAGGAGAAATAGTATGTGGTTTGAATACTCCTTTGGAGGGTTCCGCCTCCTCTCACACCCAACAGGCAACTGTTCTCAGAATTGTAGAGGGTTTTAATGCCGGAAAGAACCCATAACACCCAACTATTAGTTAATGGTTAATTTTAGATAGGACAAATATTAACAAAAGATGCCCTTCAATTTAAAAATTCAAAAAGTAAAATATGTTTTTTGAAAAAGCAGTGTCCGGTATAATCGAAAGAGATACCGCTGAAAACAATTGAAGATTGTAGATTGCTATCCATTTACACCAATGCCAAAATTTAAAATTGATCGATAAAGCCGTTCCCCAGATACCTCTAATTGGCCCTGTATACATCCTGTTATACATCAAACTGAGGAAAATAATAGTCATTGATTTCTGAGAAAATATTTCGAAGATTATCAACTTTCAAATATTATAAGACTCATGTAATATTTTTAGCACTTTTAGACCACCTAGAAGAACTATGCCATTAAGAAGATCGTAGATTAGTTAACTGAAATGGATGCCACCTCGTATTTTCTTCCAGGTTCTATGTTACTGAAGTTTCCAGTTAGAAAAGTAAGCCAGCGCTTTAGAAACGAACATAAATTTAGATTTCGTGAAAGCTTCAAAGAAAGTTCGGTTTTGGTATCCTAGATGCACATAATAAATAAGGACAATAAGAACAAGGCTTACGACGGACGGTCGGTATAAAATATTAACAGAATGTATCAAAGGAGAGAATTGAACGCAAAGAATGTGATATTCTACATTCTCGCAGAATGGTGAGAAATTTGATGGTTTACAAATATTAAATAATACTCCTACTCTTAAGATTAATTCGATTAAAAATGAACTTTATGAAAGAATACTTAACAAGTTTGACAGAAAAGTCGAATATCAATCATATAGCATTCAGCAACATGTTGAAGAACGAATTGATATCAATTGATGAGCTGATTTTACATCAAAAGAGATTCTGATAAAGATGAATTTTCATCAATATTAATCATCGATTCAGGAATGGGAACATCTTGATTCTTTCATAAAGATTCATTGCCTTTTGATTATTGCATTATAAGGTCGAATTCGTTGAATAATATAGACGCCGAACTGCTATTGTTTCGAGGGTTGCGATGATGAATGGCAAAACTCAGTGGCCACTCAGCTTTTATTATATCTTCATATATTTGATCTTCATCAAATTCGACCCAAAAAAATTCAACTGCTCAGAAAGTGGTTGGACGCAACAAATTCCCCCAGCGAAGATAAAATGCCTTTTGAATTATTTCTCTATTGATAACGTGTAATCTGTAACTGACATAAATTATCATTTTATTGAATAATTAAGAACAAATTTGGGGAAACTCGAATTTCATTATGTGTCCCTTCCAAAGAATTTCATCAAGTTACAATCTATTCCAACACGAGTTTACCGTTCAAATTAACAAGGGGAAGCTTTCTATTTTTCGAATTTTTATCATGAATTCTTCGTCGTAAAATCGAATAGTTTTCTATTTAAAACGGGCGAAAAATTGTTGGACTGAACTGTGGTAGAATAAAGCCAACATACAAACATGAAAAAAACCGCAAACCACTGAATATATGAATATTACTACACGAAAGGGCATTTCTCTGTTTCCAGACACCCTTGTTCCTAGCTTGCGACTGATACGTAGCCTGATGGTTCCGCATATCTAACACCGTTTGTTTTTTTCTTTTGGGGGTACATTGAAGGAAGTGTTCACAGAGTAACTTAAGGAACGAGAGAATAAGTAATACACAGTCAATTCAATATGCATGCTATGATTTGAGAAATGGAAATTCAATTGCTGCCAAACGACAGCCTATCAGAAGTTGGTACGAGTTGTTATGTATTCAACAGAATGAATTTTGAACCACATTTTGAACATTCACTTATAATATATTTGTATTTGGTTGCAACATTTTATGTGACTTGTAATTTTTCAGTTGAATATTAATTAAAAATATATAATATGAGATATTAGTAGTATTTCATGAAAAATTTTTCATGAACAGATTCAGAAATCGAATATTGTCGTAGGATTAAGCGGCGTATTCTAAAAGATTTTGGGGGGAAGGGTATTAAAAATGGCCAATGAAAAAATAGAATTCAGTAGAATTTCACAACAATTTCGAATATTGAATCGTGTATCCATGAAGAAGTGATCCACATTTGAAATTTGAAGTCGATACCTTGGAAAATGTATTATGTAATATTAATAATGTCTTTTGAAACTTGAACACCCTGTTTCTTGAAAACGACTGCGGACGAATATGACGAAATCGTTTCAAAACAACGCGTTCTATTGACTGATGTAGAAATCTAGCCGTTCATATTCATATTTCATTCTTCATTAGTATTCACAAAAATATTTATGGAAATGGTGTGTTTGCCATAAATTTGCAGAATATAATTATCATAACACTGATGATCACACTTTAAATAAGACATTAACTTGTATATACTATAAGTATAAGTCCTTAACTCAGTTCATGCTTTATGAAAGTGATACATAGGGTGTTTGCGGACAAAACTTATATGGTAAAGGAAGATAGAGTAACCTCAGACTTTTCAGAAATTATGTATGAAAGTCATCAATGCTTCTGGGTTTTCGAGATACAAGTTCATTTGTTGTTTTTGGTCAAATATGTGATAATCCATAGTTCGAAAGCCCGTAAACCAAAATTAAATACATTTCACATATTTATTAGGCTCGTTTTACTAATGTTACGAGTTTGGGATCAAAATCTTCATAGTGTAATCAAGAGAAATAAGATGTTTAATGAGCTACTGGAATCAGGGAATCTACCTTTTGCTTCCAAACATGAACAAGGCATAATTTTCAGGAGGAACAAGGTATCTTAAATATTATAGAGCAAACCCCAGAGACTAGTCAGTCTCCGTTTGAACGTCTCACTTAAGAGAGTATGGAAAACGATTAAACGGAAAAATTTGAAAGCATTTCATAAACTATTCACGCTTACAACAAGGAGATGAGATTTTTCGACACAATTTTTGTAGGTGGGTTTTATCTCATAGACACTTTTCAGCGGATATTATTTAGTGACGAGGCCCAATGTACGAGGGATGGAATATACAGTGGCAGAACTGAGCAAATTTGGAGTATCAAAAACGCTGATGCAGTCAGGTGTGATCGATCGCAATAAAGATTTTCAGCTAATTTGTGTTGTGCATGATGCCAATTGGTGGGCCATCATGCCAGGCATGATGCCAATTGATGGGCCATCATGCCAGGCATGATGCCAATTGATGGGCCATCATGCCAGGCATGATGCCAATTGATGGGCCATCATGCCAGGCATGATGAAGGGGCAATGACAGGTGACACGTATTTGGATTTTTTGAGCAGTGGTCAATATTCTGACGAATATGTTGGAAAACATAAATGTAAGGGGATGGCAGGATGGCGCTATTTGTCAATCCATATGAGAAATTCTTTGAGCCAAAATTTAGAATATAGGTAAATTGTTACTACGTGATAGTTTATTATGATAATATATATATATATATATATAGCAGCTATGAATTTTTGAAAATCCCAATAATGAGTATTTGCACAATGTCGAGAATCCAAGGTTCTCAGAATTTGACGATAATTGGCGTATAGATAGATTACGTGTTGCTGATTAAGAATCTGTTAATAGTTTTTTTCTAAACACAAATCGTTTAGCTGTTATGAATTTTTGAAGTTCACAATAATGAGTATTTGCACAATGTCGAGAATCCCAGGTTCTCAGAATTTGACGATAATTGGCGTATAGATAGATTACGTTTTGCTGATTAAGAATCTGTTAATAGTTTTTTCTAAACACAAATCGTTTAGCTGCTATGACTTTTTGAAATTCACAATAATGAGTATTTGCAGAATGTCAAAAATTCAAGGTTCTCAGAATTTGACGAAAATTGGCGTGTAGATAGATTACGTTTTGCTGATTAAGAATCTGTTAATACTTTTTCTAAACACAAATCGTTTAGCTGCTATGAATATTTGAAGTTCACAATAATGAGTATTTGCACAATGTCGAAATTCAAAGTTCTCAGAATTTGACGAAAATTGGCGTATAGATAGATTACGTTTTGCTGATTAAGAATCTGTTAATACTTTTTCTGAACACAAATCGTTTAGCTGCTATGAATATTTGAAGTTCACAATAATGAGTATTTGCACAATGTCGAAAATTCAAGATTCCAGTTTTCTTTTGAAACTCTCTAAAATCACTATTCCTTTCTTCTCTCTGATTATTTTAAAGCAATGATTATAAGATATTAAACTATGTATTATACTATCACGAGAGTGTATGAAAATACAGGATTGCAATTTCGGTCCCTAGGCCATCTTTAGCTGACAACTAGTATGACCTAAAGTTGAAATACATACACACATAAACAGGTAGATACAAAATTGATGGGGGTGCAAACAAGAGGTAATGAACGAATTATGATAAAAATAGGTATTATTAAAATATATCAAATATGGACAAATAAGCTGGGCAATTCTGGTCATTCAGAATTATTGTAGATCTCAAATTCATTGCCTCCAATCAGAAATAGTACATTTTTGGTATAGATATGTAGAAGATAAACTAGTTATAGGAACCGCTAGACAACTAGATCAGTTTTTGACTCACATCAAAAGCACTCATCCCAAAAATAAATTCAAAATAAAGAGAGAAGCCAATAATCATATTCACTGTTGAGACCTAACAATCACTCATAAAAATAACATACTAAGTTTTGATACTTATCGAAGACCCACCTCTACTGATATCTGTATCCCTTATGATTGAACACACCCAAAATATCATAAAAACGCTGCGTTAAATTCAATGATTCATGGGGCTTTCTCTTAACCATTATCCAAAGAAAATAAGTCCAGGGAAGTCTCAGCTATTAAAGAAATAGCTAAAAACAATGGTTGCCCCCAAATACAGGGATATTCACCGAGACCGTCTGTTAAAAACTTTTTGAGTTCCAATTACAATATCAAGCTGAAATCTTATACGCGGCCATAACAAGCGATTTCCAATTGAAGTGAAATATTTTCGAAGTGATAACTTTTCCGGTTATACCGGAAGTGGGTCATCACTTTGTTATTTCAAATAGCAATCTACCTTTTTTATTATACATCTAGAACCGACATTTGAGCAAGGCATAAAATACCCAAGTTGTTGGTACTTATCTGTCAAAACTTTTGACAGATTTAATTATTTTTGTTATAAACTCGATTTTTGAGGAACATTTAAAAAAACTGTGGCTCGTAAATCTTTTGCACTGCAGACACAATTTTTGCTTGGGTGGATAGAAGAAGGATCAAGGAATTCTTTGAGCAGTATACACATGTCAAATATTGATTGCGTTGTTTTGTATGATTCCTTCAATTTGGCCTTTTTCAAACAGCAATAACTCAATTTTTCCAAACGGCACGTGCCAATTTTTATATCGCCATCAGATAAAGCGTCAAATTTCAGATGGAATTGTATCAGCATGTACTATACCCATCTCTTATAGTTCTGAAATAATTTAAGAATATATTGAATTTTGATGATTTTGCAAGAACTAACAGAGAATGCTTTGAAATATTTGAATCAAGTAGCTGAACTGGCTACGCTCACCTGACAGGTGCCTAAAATTAATGTACTTGTCGATTTGTTCATTCGAATTTGATATTTCAACAAGAATTGTTGGTAATTTGAAGTGAAAATTTTTGAAAAACACCAGATTGATAATAAAATGGCTGATCATTCAAACCAGGATATGATTAATCTCTTTTTAATTCATGGTGAATGTCAAAAAGTGGTGGATAGAACTCGCAGGCAATTCAATAACCAATTCCCAAATTTGGCGCCTATGAGTGAAACAAAATTTCGAAGGATTAGAAGCAATTTTCTGCAATTTGGAGGAACAAAATACATCGAAACTAGAAGAAAACCAATTCTCGAGGACGACGGCAATCAAATTAATACGCTATCGTATTTTCATGCCAATCCACATGCGGCCATTAAGTCAGCATCAATGGATATTGGATTGAGTTATGCTTCCATTCAATGGATCCTTAAGAAACATAACATGCACCTGATTCTTTTATCAGACTACAAAAGTTGAAAGCAACTGACCTTCCCAAGCGGCTAAATTTCTGTGAAAATTTATTAATTCGGCTTCAAGAAGATGAGACAATTCTGCAAAAAATTATATGCTCTGATGAAACCAAGTTCAATGAAAGTGGAATAACCAACAGGAGAAATCTACATTTTTGGGCCAGACAATTCACATTCCATTGGGGTTATTGATTTCCAAAATAAATTCAGCGTGAAAGTTTTTGCAATTTTAATGAATGATTTGTTGGCTTACCACATTTATGAGGAAAATCTCAATGGACAAAGATACCTGGAAATTTTGAGGGGAACATTAGCAAATTATTTAGATGGATTACCCCTTAACATTCTGAGGGATTGCTATTACCAAATGGATGGTGCACCAGCACATAAAACATAAATGTTCGAGGATAGATGGTGGTGTAATCAAGGGCCAAATTTATGGCCTCCGCGTTCTCCGGACCTGACGCCCCTTGATTTTTATTTATGGGGCAAAATCAAGAGTGAAGTGTATCTTATTCCTGTAAGGAGTAAAGAAGAGTTACTAGAGCGCATTCATAATGCTTTTCGTATTATTGATCCTGAGGAAACTAGGAGGGCAACTCATCATGTTCGTATACGTGCTGTCAAGTGTATCGAGCAAAATGAGGCCCATACTGAACATTTATACAGATCGTAAATTAGTGTTCTCCTATGATGTTTGCAATCATTTATTCGTATTAATGTAATTATCTTCGATGATTGGTTTTCGCTTAGTTCCTACAATTTTTATTCATCTGAATTGTAGAAAATTGCTTCTTATGCTTTGGAGACTGCTTATTGAATAGCCTGCAATTTCTACCCACTTCTTTTTGACATTCTAAAATGAATTAAAAAAAGATTAAGTATATTTTTGTTTGAATAACCAGTGGTTTTATTCCAAATGTGCTATATTTTCTAGATATTTTCAATCTGAAATAACGACAATTCTTGTTGAAATATCAAATTCGAATGAACGAAGTGACAGGTACATTAATTTCAGGCACCTGTCAGGTGAGCGTAGCCAGTTCAGCTACTTGATTCAAATATTTCAAAGCATTCTCTGGTAGTTGTTGCAAAATCATCAAAATTCAATATATTCCCAAATTATTTCGGAACTATAAGAGATGGGTATAGTACATGCTTATACAATTCCATTTGAAATTTGACGATTCATCTGATGGCGATATAAAAATTGACACGTGCAATTTGAATAAAATTGAGTTATTGCTGTATGAAAAGGGCCAAATTGAAAAAACATACAAAACAACGCAATAAACATTAGACATGTGTAGATTGCTTCAAAAATTCCT
This sequence comes from Cryptolaemus montrouzieri, assembly GCA_013387265.2. NCBI lineage: Eukaryota > Metazoa > Arthropoda > Insecta > Coleoptera > Coccinellidae > Cryptolaemus > Cryptolaemus montrouzieri. The sequence continues at coordinate 92,670,040 of JABFTP020000021.1, read as the reverse complement.
TGATCCTTCTTCTATCCACCCAAGTAAAAATTGTTTCTGTAGTGCAAAAGATGTACGAGCTACAATTTTTTTCAAATATTCCATAGAAATCGAGTTTATAACAAACATAATTAAATCTGTCAAAAGTTTTGACAGATAAGTGCCAACAACGTGGGTATTTATGCCTTGCTCAAATGTTTGTTCTAGAAGTATAATAAAAAAGGTAGATTGCCATTTGAAATAACAACGTGATGACCCACTTCCGGTAAAATCGGTAATGGTATCATTTCGAAAATATTTCATTCTCATTCAAAATCGCTAGATATGGCCGCGCATAAAATTTCAGCTTGATATTGAAATTAGAACTCAAAAAGTTTTAAACGGACGGACCCGGTAGATATCGCTGTATAATAAACAGAATGATTAGAAAGAAACAAACACTAATAGCATATAATAATATTTACTCACATATATAATCAAGTAATACAGATAAATACATTTCATTAACATATTCTGGACCTATCAGCCAAAAAAAATGCAAGTGTCATTTCAAAAGAGCATAAGAATGTAGCTTTCAAAACCCACATGAAGCTCCCCAAAGAATTTTTCAATATTGAAGATAAAACCGATAAATTTCACAAAAATGAAGTTTTCATGTGAAGGCGTTTATATAGGTGAGACTGGTCGTTCATTCAAAACTGGATACAAAGAGCATCACCAGATTACAATAACCACAGAATACCTCGAGGACAAAAGTTAGATTTCTTAAAATCCATCGAAATTTCTCAACTTCAACAAACTTCCCATTGAGGTAACTTTACGTACGACCAGAATGGCCTGGCTTATATGTCCATATTTATCTTCAAACAATATCTGTTTTGATCATAATTCGTTATTTACCTCTTATTTGCACCCTTTTTAATTTTGCATCAACCTGTTTAGGTAGGTATAAATTTCAACTTCAGTTCAGTACTTGCTGTCAGCTGAAGATGGTTGAGAGATCGAAATCGCAATCCTGAATTAATTTCTTATTATCATCAAGGAAATACGTGGTTTGGTTGCGATGGGTCTGTAGCATTGTACTCACCCCTCTAGATTTTTGCTATGGGGTTGTTTGAGTTCCAGAGTGTACAAAGTAGATATTACAAGAACAACTAGTGAATCTCATAATAGACGCCTGAACGGATATACAAAATTACCAGCAATTGATTCGTAGAAGCATCAATGATATGTTTTTACGATCCAGGAAATGTTTTGAAATCGTAGGTGGTCATTTTGAAAATAGACTTTCATGATTCATGAATTAGTGTGACGTACTTTCCATCCAATTTTTTGTTTATGTTAAAAAAGTTATTTTGCTCTTTTTACGTTTTGTGTATGTTTCTTCGAAAGATTTTTGGACTGATACTGATACATGTTAATTTAAATTCTTTTTAAAGAAGGAAGAAACCTGAAAGTTTTTAAACAGATTTATAAATCGAATACCGTTATTGGATTAGGCTGTGTCCTGCAAGAAAGGAAGAGCGAGGGGGAAGAAAAATGGCTAAAAATAGCATTCAGCAGATTTCCACAACAATTTACAATATTGAATAGGGTAGCACTAAAAATGAAGCGTGCGTGGACCTTAAAAGAGGAAATCGTTTCGAAAGAACGCGTTCTATTGATTGTAAAATACTGATGATCACATTGTTGATTTCATTGATAGTGAAAAATGGCACCATGATTTTTTATGTGTCGTTACCTTATGAATTACATCTTTGGAGTGACAAAATCTCGATTAACCATATACAGGGTGCGTAAATTATCCGTTTTCCGCAATTATGAATTTTTGGCGTACAGACCTGCATTTATTTTCTCCTCTGAGAGTTGTTTCAGTTTACGAGCCCAATAAACGTGAGTAATTTCATCAGTTTTAGTCAACGGTTTCTCGAGATACGAAAAATTAATTATTCGGACGAAAACAAGTAGTCAACCTTAATCTTGAATACCTGGAAGCTTTGATGTTTGTCATACAACATTTCGGAAAAGCCTGGAATCACTCTATTCCCCATTACAGTTTGACCCTTTCGTCCGGAAACACTCTGTATTAACATGAATTCGAGCAAACTCTGACAACCTCTTGACTGAAATAAAATACCCATTTGCAGTAGTCTGTGTGTATGAAGGAGCATGCTTTTAATAGAGGAATCAAAAAGTAGATATGATAATTCAAAACTCATAGACTCAAGCGTACTATATAGAATTTCTTTCTGATAAGATGAAGTTTGCTTTCAAAAGTACAAATCGAGCTTACATTTATACAAAGTCAACATTCATAATGGATGAATTAGTTTTCTTCATCGAGAATTCTGTTTTCGAAACCATTTTCCTCGATGCGAATTCTATGTGAAATTAGTTTCCATTAATGCGAAACTTCTCGGTCTAACAAATGTTCCTTTCTGAAATAAAGAGGAGTAGGATGTTGAATGTGATTGCTTCTTGATCTGTTCAACTGGAGGACCTGAAAGAATCGATTGGCGAAAAGCCCGAAAGAGCAAAAAACAAACACTGCCGCAGCTCGACTCAAGCGGCGATAGGGAAATTACTGGCACAATAGTCAGAATTCAAATTAAATCAATTGAATAAGTTAATAGGAAGGGATTCACGGGTGAATGTTCGCCGTTCAGCCCAGTAATGATGCAGAAGTAATACTCACTGACGAGGGTAACGTATGATTGACTGGATATATTGAAGTTCGTGGCACTGCAAGCATCTTCTAACCGCTTGGTTTGACTTCCAATTTGCACTTCCATTACGTGTACATCTCTCCGGTTAAATGACATGCACATGTACCCGCTTTGGCTGAAACAACGTTATCTTTGTTACTTAAATGCAGTTATCTGTGGTGCACCATGCTGTGCTGAGATTTCGGTGCATTATTATGTATGTATGCTCAATACAGCAAATCTGTTTGAATTCTGTCGATTTGTGAGAATTCGTATAATGATTTTCTATTCATCAATTTGATTTGACATGCAGCCCATAGATAGTTTATGCTATGGGTTTGTTAAATACCTATAATTGATTGTGTGTAGATGATATTGAGAGCGTTATACCGGGTGTAATTGAAAATAGGGCCACCATTGTAACTTTTTTTCTATTAAGAATATTTTGATGAAATTTGGAAATCGGATAGAAGACAACAATTTGAATTTGATAACATTAATATGTTTGACATTTTGTCTAAGGTTATGCCGGAAACGATACCAGTTTTCGATTTTCAAATGGGATACCCTGTATTATCTTGCTTATTTCATTTTCATCATTCTCTCTCGTGGTAGTCTTGATGAAGATCTGAATGCTCTTTACGCTATCCTGTATGAAACAATTGAACAAAATATACCACTGATCACAAAAAATTTCCCTTATACTTCTCCATATCAACAATAAAATGTATTAGGGAAAAAAATAAATATTTTAAAAAATGGAAAACTTATAAAAATCGTTCAACTTTCAATACATATAAACTTCTCAGATCACGTTGCAAAACTCTGATCAGATCAGATTTTAGAAAATATATCGCAAATATCGAAAGAGAACTACCTGAGGATCCAAAACGTTTTTGGCGTTATGTCGCATCAAACAAGAGGCACTCTGGTATTCCTGCTACTATGTTGCTAGGAGACAAATCGGCAAATTCCCACAAAGAAATAGCAAATTTATTTGCACAGCAGTTTAGTGGTGTATTCGAAGCTCCTCTTCCAAATCGTGATTTTGATCAACTGATAACTGATGCATCTGGAGGATTGCAGTTTAGTCTGGACGAGGTCCTTCAGTGTCTCTCTAATATCGATTCAAAAAAAGGCTCAGGTCCTGATGATATTCCTTCTGTATTCGTGAAGAGTGCTGCTCAGGGCTTGTGCAAACCACTGCAAATGATATATAACAGGTCGCTCGCGATCGGAGTGTTTCCCAGTTGCTGGAAAATTGCTTCAGTTGTTCCAATTCATAAAGGTGGTGAAAAAAATCTGGTCAAAAATTACAGGCCGATCAGCAAATTGAACATTATGGCTAAATGCTTCGAATCCCTTGTCCTCAAGTACTTACTTCAATCAGTAAAAAATATTTTAATCTCCGAACAGCATGGATTTATGAAGGGCAGGTCTATAGAAACAAACCTAATGTGCTATGCGAATTTTTTACATAGTTCACTCGACAGTCAGAGACAGGTAGACTCAGTGTATACTGACTTCGGAAAGGCTTTCGATCGGATTGACCACTTTATACTAATAGAGAAGCTTATACTGGCCGGTGTTGGTGGGGTTCTTCTGAGATGGGTTACTTCATATTTGAGTGGTAGGAGGCAGTTTGTCTCTATCATGGGTGAAAGCTCTGATGCTTTTAACGTTACCTCTGGGGTGCCCCAGGGTTCTCACTTGGGGCCCCTCTTATTCAATATATATATCAATGATATAGGGGGCTGTTTTCTGTACTGTAAATATTTACTGTTCGCTGATGACTTGAAAATGTTTATGAAAGTCGAGAGCCTGTGTGACTGTTTGCTTCTTCAGGAAGATCTTGAGAGGCTTATCGCTTATTGCATTAGAAATAGAATTACTTTGAACACTGGCAAATGTCAGGTCATATCCTTCACCCGAGGCCGTGTTCATGTCCAGCACTTTCCCTATCGGATTGAGAACAGTAATCTCAATAGGGTCCAAACCATCAGAGACTTGGGTATTATTTTCGATTCCAAATTGATATTTGATTCGCATGTTGAAGGTATTGTTGGGGCCTGTTTGAGGATGCTAGGGTTCATTTATAGGCAGTCTAAACCATTTAGCGACGCATCATCTCTGGTGTCGTTGTATTATTCCCATGTGTTCAGCAAGCTTAACTTCGGTTCGATTGTTTGGAATCCTCAATACGTAGTTTATATCAAACGATTAGAAAGTGTCCAAAATAGGTTCCTGCGTATGTATGCATACAAGTCTCATATTTATCTTAATCACCACTATCCTGATTTAAGACGACAATGCGGATTGAATTCCCTTCAACATTGTAGAATAGTTTTCAATTTGACCCTCTTGTACAAAATATTCAACAATATTATAGACTGTTCCGAACTATTGGAGCCAATATCAATCAGTGTTCCTCAGCGCCAGTTAAGATCGCATATGCTCTTTCGTCCATCTTTTTATCGTACAAATGCTGCTCAGAACTCCTCGATAAATAGAATGATTACACTCCATAATGATCACTGCCAGGGAATCGATTTTTTCCATTTATCACTCTTCCAAGTAAAGATGCTTTTGAAATTCAAATTCTTAAATTCAGACATATAAGATCTAGTGTTTTATAAGTTTTTTCTTGTTTTTATCTGTTTTTTTTGTAATATTTTTCTCATATTGTTGTTTTTACATGAGAAGATATAGTCTCTCTAGTGTTTTATATATTTTTCTTGTTTTATCTAGTTTTTCTGTAATATTTTTCTATTCTTCTCATACTGTTGTTTTAAATGAGAGGATATAGTCTCTCTCCATTTTCATTTGTTATACTATATGTGTTCACACTGCTGTTGATAACTTTAATTTGGAACTAACCGTTAGATTTTTAATATCATATTATTTAGACTTTTATATACTTATAGGTACTTTTAAATTTTTAGCGTTAAGATAATTTAAGTTCACTTTTTTATATCTATTAAATGGGTACTTTTTGGGCCTTGGCCTGTTGTACCCCAAAGAGCCAAAATAAATAAATAAATAAATTTGTAAAAAGAAGATTGTGTTTTATCTATTTCAGAAGGTAGTAAATGTCAAACAAATTAATGTTATCAAATTCAAAATGTTGTCTTTTATCCGATTTCCAAATTTCATCTAGATATTCCAACTATAAAAAAAGTTACAGATTAGGTTTCAGTCAGTTACAGCTGAAACACCAGTTGTCACCGTAAATAATTATCATGGTTTGAATCTTATGCAATTCAGTTAGATTCATTAGGGAAACTTGATACTTTGAATTACAGTGTAGACGTAGTCATTGGAAAATTCTCTGAGAGGTACGATCAGAAGAAACGATACTATTATATGAATATATAAATATAATATGATAAAAGTAATGCAAAAATTTATTCAGATTTTTTAGCATCGCCGATAAAATGTTTATTGTCGAATGGTAGCCTGCCCTTTTTTTCAATTTTTGGAATTTACACCTTTTGTAATTTATGACAGCTCTACAATTGTGTTGAGAATGAATAGTTTCATTTGTCTTGAAGATGCATGATAAGATTTGAAAAATTATCAAAATTTTAGAGAGGTTTCTATGTTTAGGTTTATTTATATCGCTAGTTTTTGACCTTCACTCGACATGTAAGTAACAATGCATTCGTTTATTATAATCTGTAATACTTGAAATTAGTTTCATTTCACGTTTTCATAATCCATTGAAAACTGATATTTGAATAGAGACCATGTTTAATACAAAACGAAAAGGGCCACCCTTAAGGCAAGTAAAATGCTGATTAATGTCTTACCATCCCATTGTAAAATGAGTCAGCAGCACGACTGCACTGTCATTTCTAGCGGCGTATTTCACGTGAGCACATAAAACCTTCATCTCAGATGCAGACGTGGAGTTGGTTATCTTGAGCGTGGCGTCCCGATGGTGGAAACTGTAAGTTGTTGAGTAATCGAGCGTATGCCAATGGTTGTAACTTGTCAGCCATATAGGAAAGCGGCATTTATTCAACGAGGGTGCTGAAAAATTATTTTGAATTAGTTTAGTTAGAAGAATCAAGAATACAATTTTCAAAAGCTGAAGGTAGATTTCACAGAAATATTCTTCAATAATATCAAGTATGTGATAATTTGATGTACCCAAAATTAAGATTCTCTAAATTAAAGCTAAAATGTTCATCTGAATGCATATTTCCTAATACAGTAAAACCTCCGAATAACGGACACCCACGGGGATCAAAAAGTTGTCCGCTATTGGGGGGTGTCCGTTATTTGGAGGTTCGTGATAGGGACAGATGAATAAAAAATACTGAGACCAACAAATTTATACTATATTTTATTGTTTGAAATAATCTTGGATAGTGGTTTGTTTTGCTGTCTTCAATTTTTCTTGAAAATTTCAGACTCACAGTCTAAAAGAGTTGAGGAAATATTTTTGGTTAGATGTGGATGGTTTATAATAAAAAAGTTTTCTATATCTCTCAATTTTTCACATACCTCAGGCAAACTAGAGATAGTGGTCACTAATGATTCTTCATCTTCACTATCTAAATCAATGTTCTCATTAGTCACTTCGAGACAACAGCTCTCAATAGAAACGTCATTGTTTTCTGTCAACACATTGTCATCAATTGAAGAATACACTTCCAAGTCGGCAAAAGTCTCTCCGATATTTGGGAACAGAAGCGATAGTGGGATGTTATCTTCATGATCTATGTCGGAATCGCGTACCGCACTGTCACTTTTATGGAAGCCGGCTTTGGCAAAACAGTTTTCACTACTTCCGGTGATAGTTTTCTCCACGCAGCAGCAATCCATATGAGTGCATTCGTTAGAGTTATGCTTTTCTCCACTTTTTCTAATGACTCTTCTGTATCCATAATCGATAGAAGTCTTTTCACGAGCAGGCTCCTATAAATTACTTTGAAATTTTGAATTATTCCTTGGTCCATTGGCTGGCAATATGACGTTGTATTCGGCGGTAGAAAAATTATTTTCACATTGTCTAGTGGAATACTTGAGTGCGATGTTGCGTTATCTAAAAAGAGAACGACTTTCCGCTTTTCCTTTTCATTTTATCATCGAATTTCCTCAACCAAAAGGACATGATCTCCATTGTCATCCACGCTTTTTATTAGAGACCCATTCTAGAGGCAATTTATCGACATGGGCCCCTTAAAACATCTTGGATTCTTACTTTTACCAATAACTAATGGCTCTTCTTTTGACCTTCCATATTCGAACATAAAAGAACAGTCAGTCTCTCCTTGGCTGCCTTTCCTCCAGAGCACTTATCATTTTTTAATGCAAAAGTTTTTGCAGGTAGAGCGCGGAAAAAAGACCTGTCTCATCAGCATTGTAAATATCCTTAGGTGAATAGTCCTGAAGTATCAACTTCAACTTCTGCTTCCATTCAGAAACATCCTGCAAGTTAACATGCGCAGATTCCCACATATAGCTTTGAAAGTAATTTTATGTCTCTGACAAAATTTTTCTAACCAGCCGTTAGAAGCTTTGAAGTCATTCAGCTGCAAATTTTGGCGGCTTCCAGTGCTTTCTCCTGGATTAAGGGACCAGAAATAGGAATATTTTGTTGCGAACCTTACAGAACCAGTTAAATACGACTTGATCAATTGCAAGGCCATCAGTTTTTGGGAACGCCCTCTTCTGTTGAAGATTTCCACTTGTCTGGAACAACTTTTTTATTTCACTAGCATTCTTCACTATATCCCCTATCTGCGTTTTTCCGACGCCAAATTTTTCACTCAGCTTCCGAACACTCAATCCACTTTTTTCACTCTCATCAATAATATCTATCTTCTCTTTAATAGACAAACGTTTTCTCTTTTGTGAAGCCATGATATTGCAAGAACCTACAATTTTAAACTGAATGGAAATCAAGGTCCTCCAGGTGGTTAGGATCTTAATTTTGGTGATAAGGGAAAAACCGAGCATTTCTTGTTTCCAAATATTCTCGTTTTATTTCTATAGGTACCTATAAAAATATAAAAGGTACCTACCTACACAGAACTAAAATGACCATTTTATTATCCCTCAGTTCCACTAACCATCGTAAATCCTGTTATCCCTAGTGTTGACAATTATTTCAATATGAATAGCGTTGAGAAGGTCGTATGTCCGATAGAGAGAGGTGAATTTACTGGTTTATGAGCAAATTTTGAATCTATCAGATGTCCGGGTCCGTTTTAGGGAGGTGTCCGCTTTTGAGAGGTATGAATGGCATGAAATATTCGTTTTGACATGTTGGGATTCTAAAACTGTCCGATATTCAGAGGTGTCCGCATTTCGGAGGTGTCCGTAAGCAGAGGTTTTACTGTATGGTATTGGCACAATCTTCACGGACATCTTGTTAAATTTTATGACACAAGCATCGATTGTCAAATAGTTAGATGCTTGTTGACGTTTATCCTCTATTTTGAAATGATGGTGAAAATATTCAAAATACCAATAATTAATTACAATATTAAATTTTGTTTCAAAATAGTCTATTGGTACCCATAGCATTGAAAACGTTTGAAAAGTTAGTTGGTGATAAAGACATGTTGCATGCGGCTGTTTTTGATTGATGAGCCAAAGATTAGCCGGGAGTAAATTAAGTTACATATCAATTATTGCGAGTAACGTTTGTTCTTTCATAAAATTTTCATGTTTAGTAATAATGAAACGCGAATAACAAAATTTGACCCCGACAGAATGTGATGAAGCAGCGGTGTTGGATTACCTTTAATGGACTTCTACAAGAATAGGCCAAAGGCTTGGTATGCGCCATTCAACTGTGTCCAGAATGGTCCAAACGTAGAGGGGTACTGGTAGTCATGAAAGGAGACTTAGGAAATGACGACCTCGAACAACCACGGTTAGGTTATTTAAATTTTTTTTCTTTGAGACAACGGTTCTCAAATGCAGCTTCGATAGAACAGTGGAGTAAGAATTAGCACTGAAAGATATGACAACGGGAATTTACTTTCATCCTTGTGTCGCAGCTCGAGACCCAGCCCAGCGAACATGTCAGTTGGTTAGAAGTTGACTAGGAGAGAATTTTCTTCACAGATGCGATCAATGTTCTCTGTTGTACATACATCGAAATGAGGGATATTCGCAGTGCAACTTTTACATACCTTTGGCTTTGGTGGAGGTGTAATAATGGTGTGGGGTGAAACTATGATGGTCAGAGGAACGTAACAGATATTTCAGGAAGAACATGTAGCATTTTCCGCAAAAATGGGTGACAACTATTTGCTTATGCATAATAACGCCAGATCTCATCAAGCTCATATCGCTACGACTACCCTCAAAATCACGAATGGAGTGGACTGCACAAAATTCAGACCTCAATCTCATCGAACATATTTCGAACATCCTTTATAGAATATTTAAAAAGCACCTAAGCTGGCCAACTCCCGTGAATGAGGCTAGGAACAGACTGATCAAAATTTAAATCAAAATGCTATAAGGTCATTGTTTAGATAATGAATCGCAGATGTCATGCAGAAATTTTCGCCAGGGGGTGGAAATAAATCAATTAACAGGTTTGAGGGGACTTTAGTTCCTCCAGAAGTTTTATATTTGGCCTAATTAGTTTTATTTCAACCTTTTTGAGTACCATTTTCATTTCGATCGATCCCAAGCATTTCTTAGTGCTGAAGGATTGTACATATCATCTCCCATATTCAATTAACAACTACTGAACTAAAAATTCAGAACTGGTAAAGTTATCAATTCAAATGTCAGATATTTTTCATTAATATTTCTTGCATTTTTTACTTACGTATCTGGTAATTGAATATGAGAGATGGTTGTCCTTTTTTCATATAATATTCTTCCTGCTTCTGAGGTTGAATATACTAACTCTTCCAAGACCAGATTTCACCACATAGACCTTCTCAGTCGAAGATATTGTGTTACTTACGTTTGGAAATTTGCAAGAACCCATTTATTTGTATGATTCCATGAAGCGGAAGTATTCATTCTATATGTAAACGCAAATGTCATTAATATTTTTCAGGACTACACCTAATCCAAAAAACGAAAATATTGTATGTATATATACAGGTGAGTATATATGTATGATCAATGAAGTCAAGCAGAGTCGTTTAAGAATAAGAATAATTTATTTCGTACTTTTGAGCCATAAGGATGTAAATGTCATTTGAAATAGATACTTGGTACAGTTTGCACAAAATCATTTTTATCATTACTAATTATTAGCCTATTTCTATTGCACCAGTCGGTCATCTCCTCTATAACTCCATGCAGCGCACCCTGTACCCCTTCAGGAGTTCGTCCCGAAACCACAACAGCTGTATCATCAACATAAATTACTACTTGGCCCTTGGTGATGAAGTTGGGCAAATCATTGATGAACATCATGAATAAAAATGGTCCCAGGACAGACCCCTGAGGAACTCCAAAACTCACGTCCCTGGTTGCCGAAAATGAATTTGATACCTTAACGACCATTTTCCGATTTTCAGGAAAGGATTCAATCCATCTTAAGCACGCACCTCTAATGCCCATATAATAATACTTGTTTAGAGCAATTTTATTCAACATCAAGTCAGATGCACGACAGATATCATCGAAAAATACACTATCTAGTTCTTTATAGATGATATTGAAATGATTGTAAGATGCCGTTTCAGTAGATTTACCCTTTCTAAATCCATGTTGGGCATCCGATATTATTTCAAATTGATTCAGAAAAACCATAATTTGGTGGTACATCAAAGATTCAATAACCTTGGAAATCACACTCCAAAAAGAAATCTGTCTGAAGGTAGAAATGCTAGTCTGATCACCTTTCTTTGGTACAGGCTTAATAATTGTCTTTTTGAGTACCTGGGGACAGACACCCTCCTTGAACGATCTATTAAACAATCTAGCAGGTGCGGAGCTCACCATAGATGATAAACGTTTGATTAATATGGAACCGAGATCATCAAAACCACAATTTTTTGTCGTTTTTAATTTAGCAATGATGTCGAAAACCTTTGCCTCACAAACCGGATGTACGAATATGGTTTCACAGTTAAGTTCCTGACACGTGAAGAGCAAGGATAGATTCATGCCAAAGTGATTAAACAGCAAAGCATCTCCCGTATTAGAGAAATGTTTCACAAATGCATCAGCAACTTTCTCCCATATACCGTTTAACACAAGCTTCAGATCAAGAGACCCTATATCCCTTTTTATATCCAGACTGATGAACACTAGAGATCAAGGTGCGAGAGATATTTTGAGGTTTTTGTTTGTTTTACTGAAGATGTGGATAAACTTTCCATCCGGAAAATTTTAAACAAACGAGTATCATATAATGAGACTGCTGCCCGAGATCTCATTCACATGACGTTTCATATATTGATTCAAAAAACGTAATAAAAACTGCTCCACTCCAAAGAAACGATAAGTCCACAGAGTTCCCCAAATATGTAATGGACATAATGATGTCGATTAGACCTAAATTCGTCACAATTACTTAAACGTATTAGTTCTTCGAATCCTGTTTGGATTCTTCTCCAATTGAGCAAAGAGCCTCTTCTTATCAATATAATATATACAGTGTGTTCCAACGAAAATTTGACCCCCCCTCTAACTCCGAAATGAGTAACATTAGCGAAAAACACCAAGACACGTCGATTTTTGTTTCGAGGGGGAGCATTTTTCGAAATAATTCGAAACTTCTCAGATCAACCCCCTACCCCCAGCAACCCTAACTTTGAAATTCATCATAGGGAATAAGAGTCGAGTGGCACCTTACTGAAAAGGTCTGTCAATTCTCCACCTTGATTTGTCATTTTTAGAATTTTAAATTAACATACAGGGTGTCCCAACCAAGGGTGAAGTTGAATTCCTGGAAATCCCAAATACTAAATGAAATAGATTTATTTTGGCATAATGCAAGCGCAGGTTTATGCTCGGTCTAGAAAAACGACCTACACTTGTGAATTTGGAGTTGGTGCAATCAACCCCTATTTCCAGCATCCCCAACTCAATAATCATTCGATCGATAATAGGTCAAGTGGCACCTCGTTGGAAAGGTACTGCAATTTTCTCTTCGAATTTGGTATTTTCGAAATTCAGAATCATCATACAGGGTGTCCCGAAGCAGGAACATTGAAAATCCAAATAACTTTTTGAAACTGGTTCATTTCGGTATACGAGAACATGTTTGATCCGAGAATAGGACTTTCTTGTGTGGTTATAGAATTTTTGCAATCAACCCTTCCATTCAGCATCCCAAACTTGAAAATCATACAAATAATTCAAGTGGCATATCTTGAGAAAGGTTTTTGAATTCCAGAATGATTAAAGCATTTCATTCAGTTCGGCTCTCCATACAGGATGTCGCTTTCGAAAAATTCAATATCGTCATTTGAAATTATCAACTAAAATTAATTCGAAACTGTTAAAAGTATTGGGGTACGATGTGTTGAGCATCAATTACGAAGAAATAAAGCTGATTTCTGCATTGAAAATGTTCACATTTTTTCATTTCCATCTGGCGTGCAGTCATCTGTTATTTCTCATTTTGCAATGAAATATTATTATTATTCAGATCAGTTCCTCATTATTGTTGTTGTTCGTCAGTTGAAATTAATCTGAAAATGGTTTATTCCACTGAGGAAAGGGTCGAAATTGTATCGACGTATTTTCGAAATAACAGTTGTGCCAAAGAAACGGCAAGGATATTCGATAGGAACCATCCTGAAAGAGAAAGGGAGTCAGTCACCAGTACGTTAAATATTTGGTTGACAAATTCCTAGCTACGGGTTCGGTGGCAAACAAAAACATGAAGTGGCATGTCCTGTCAGAAATGAGGCAACGGAAGTGGCAGTAGTGGGTCATCTACAAATGGAGAATACTACTTCGATCAGAAAACTATCTCGTCTGACTGGTGTATCAGCTACAACTGTCCATAGAATCATGAAACATCACAAATTTCACCCTACAAGGTAAAATTAGTGCATGAAATAAACGAAGATGATCCAGATCGTCGTTTACAGTTTTGTGAAAATCTAAGTGAAAACCTAAACGCTAATCCAAATTTTCTGAATAACATCTGTTTTTCTGATGAAAGCACCTTTATGCTCAGTGGTGAAGTGAATAGACATAATTGTCGATATTGGGACACACAGAATCCTCATTGGTTTAGGGAGGCCCACACGCAAAGGCCTCAGAAGTTGAACGTTTGGGCAGGAATTTTTGGCAATCATCTAGTTGGGCCTTTCTTTATTGAGGGTAATCTGAATGGAAATGGCTACCTACAGTTGTTAGAGGAACACATACATCCTAGATTGACAGAAATTTTACAGAACGATCCAACTCTTTCTGAGGACGAAATGCGTTTTCAACAAGACGGTGCTCCTCCGCATCATGATGCTCGGGTGCGCCAATATTTAGACGAAAATTTCCAAGGAAGGTGGATTGGTAGAAGAGGACCTGTTGAGTGGCCAGCCAGGTCACCAGATTTAAATCCCCTAGATTTTTTTTGTGGGGCCATCTAAAATCTAAAGTTTATGCCACAAGACCAGAAAACCTGGAGGAGCTGCGGATGAGGAATATCACAGAATGCCGACTTTTGACTCCTGAAGTTTTCGCTAATGTGAGGAGAGAGTTCGAAAATCGTCTGTATAACTGTATGGAGGTGGGCGGAGGTCATTTTGGACAATTGTTGTAATAATCAAGTTAGTTTTTTGTTTTCAATTGAATACAAGTTCAATAAATCTCGTTTTCCTGTTTAGATGAGCATCCAATCAGTTTCTCCATCATCCCTCATCCTGATCCTCACGCCAGAAAACCTCGATTGCCAAACTGAAACCAATGCCTCAGTGATTCAGAAAATAGAAAAATCTTTCTGGAACTTTGCCACTCAACCTGTAATCACTTGTATGATTTTTTGAGTTGGGGATGCTGAATGGAAGAGATTGATTGCAAAATTCCATATTCACGCAAGAGAATCTTATTCTCGAATCAAACATAAACATGTTCTCGTATTATACCGAAATGAACCAGTTTCAAAAAGTTATTTGGGTTTTCAGTGTTCCTGCTCCGGGACACCCTGTATGCTGATTCTGAATTTCAAAAATACCAAGGTCGAAGAGAAAATTGAAATACCTTTCCAACGAGGTGCCACTTGACCTATTTTCGATCGAATGATTTTTGAGTTGGGAATGCTGGAAATAGGGGGTTGATTGCACCAACTCCAAATTCACAAGTGTAGGTCGTTTTTCTAGACCGAGCATAAACCTGCGCTTGCATTATGCCAAAATAAATCGATTTCATTTAGTATTTGGGATTTGCAGGAATTCAACTTTACCCTCGGTTGGGACACCCTGTATGTTAATTTAAAATTCTAAAAATGACAAATCAGAATGGAGAATTGACAGACCTTCACAATAAGGTGCCACTCGACCCTTATTCCCTATGATGAATTTCGAAATTAGGGTTGCTGGGGGTAGGGGGTTGATCTGACAAGTTTCGAATTATTTCGAAAAATGCTCCCCCTCGAAACAAAAATCGACGTGTCTTGGTGTTTTTCGCTAATGTTACTCATTTCGGAGTTATAGGGGGGGTCAAATTTTCGTTGGAACACACTGTATGGCACATAATCCTTTCAAATATACTTCTTATCTGATGAAACCAGTGTAGTCTTTAATTTGTGAAAATTGTGAAAATTCAAACACAATTGTTATATTCAGTTGTGGAAAAAGGTTTATCGCATGAATATGAACATTTCTTAACTAGGAATTGCCAAATAGATCAAGCCGTTCTCAACTGATCTTACTGACGAATCTCAGTTCAAATCAAATTTTACAGCTAATATGAATGAATTATAAAAGAAAGTTTTTTCTAGCTTTTATCTAATCCTGTGAGCCTTCACTTCAATTGGATTCTTTGAAATTTTATTCAAAAAATCAAGTATGAAAATCAATGAGCCACCGTTCAACCGCTTCATAGAATCATTGTTCGAACAGTTTTCTAGCTCGATTGTTTTTCAGAAAGCCTGAGCGAATGCACAAATAATTCGTGAGGTGGCATGACGAGGGTTTTGCGAAATTAATTGTTTAGTTATTAGCAGCGTGGAATTTTTAGGTTGAGCTGTATTGTTTCCCATCTGAAAGGTGATTAATAACCTGTTTGCTACTGGGGTGAATTACGCCAATCGATTTACTTAACTAGATTTTCGAATTAATGGATTTAAAGTGGCAGAGGGCTTTTGTATTTGCCGGAAAGGGTTTCAATTCTAATTTTCTTCATAATATATCCGCTGCAAAGAGAATTGAATACACGGTTATCTCTCAAATTGGGCACGATCGAAATTTGCAACTCATAACATAGTAAAATCCAAGGAGATTTAGCGATTATATTCCTATTTTCAGAATTGAAATCTTCGAATTTTATAAAGATGTCTGATATATGGTTCCTAAAGATGCTTTTTTAGAAGGTATGATGTTACTTCGATGAATTGTGCAATGAGTTTTAACGAGGACATTGTTTTCGCATCTATTTATGCCAATCCCTTGTCTGCAGTTAGTACTAACGGAAACCAGACCTTCTCTGAGTTGAATTGATGAATTACCAATCACTGAAGAGCTTATGGAGCAGGTTTCCTTGTTCGTTAGGGTAGTTGATAATGAAAATATGTGGCATCATATTTACCGAACATAGGAGTGCTTCTAAGTTCTGTAGGTACCATCGAAACAACAAGCATACACAGGATGTTTCCTTAAGTATGTGCTCCTATTTCAGGTAATGATTTCTAAGTAAAGATGAGGATACTTTGTAATATAGTTTTCATTTTCTTAGGGTCTTCTGTCCCAATTGACTGCTTAGAGTGAAGACAAAATGTGCCGCGCTTCAAAGAACGTGGGACATGGAGACTTCCCAATCGTTCCGTAAACATTAATGATTGCTGTATCTGTGTGAGGTAAACTGAGAGGAGAATATCAGTAGAGTTGTAGCGAGTCAATCGTTTTTCACAATCTGTCTTAATGAATTCACGCTAGGACGCTAAGAGCACTTTTTTCGGAGCGTATCACAAATGTGGTTTTTAACTCATTCTTTACTACCGGAAATGCTAAATATTTTACAGTTATACCACTCTACAGCAGATCACAGTGGCGATTAACATGAAGAACTTTATAGCAAATTGAAAATCTTATACAGACACTACCGAAATAAGAAATAATTGAGGTTATGGTCGACTGAAATGCCAAAATAAAGCGAACACATTGGCAACTTTGAACTAAGTGAAAGGCACGAGAGAAAAAAAATTGAAAATCCTTGAAGTAGAGCATAAACTAATAGTAACAAATACTTTCCTTTAACAACTTTCAAGAAGACTGTATACATGAAAGCTTCCAGACAAGAAAACAAGAACCCAAATGGGTTTTGTATTTATTAATATAAGATTCTTTAACAGCATCAAAAGGCAGAACTACAATCAAATCACAATCCACTGTTAACATCCATGCGCAATTGAAAAAATAATCAACGAAACAGTGAAGAAAAACTAATGAAACTAGAGAAAGTCACGGAAGAAACAATTGTATTCTGAAAAATGCCAGACGCATCAACTCAAAATAGTTCACAGTATGGAAATAGAACGGGAGCATCAAGTAAAGAGAATATGCAACATCAAAGAAGAAAACAGAGATACAAATATAAAGAAATCTTGGTTGATGAAAGGAACTTAGACCTCATGAAAAATTTGAAGAGGAAGATAAACATAGATAGATATAGGAATTTGAGTGTGGACTAATTGACAGCGCGACTCACGAGTCTATTGTATCTCATTCCACCTTAAATTTTAGTTCCTTATAAAAAAAGTTAGAAGCTTAATAACCTCAGTCAGCTAGAGATGAGATCCAAGTTCCTCAAACCTGATTCAGTCCCCAGCGTGGCATTCGCACATGCTGTGTTATATTGACTCTTACTTCTTCTCTCATAGTGTTCATGAAGAATCCCATTAAATCTTAACTTATGTAGGGTTCTCTGAGACGACAGTACCCCGTTCATATGGCAATAAGAACAGGTCTAGCCTGGAAAGTTTAAATCAGGCCTTGGCTCTCACAGCGGAACGTCCATGGATATCAAGTCGACAGAGCACAAGATTTGTAAAGCACAGCCAGTGATCCTGCTCCTTCAGGTCCAACTACCCATACTTGGTCTCTAAAAAATTTCCAAGCCTAAGCTCCGGTTCAGTGAATCCCAAGGCAGCCCCTCGGGTTTCCAAGAGTTAGCTGTCTTATTGCTCTCAATGCCCGAGTGCCCTAGGACCCACACTAGACGGGGCCTATTTTTGTCCAGTCTGGCAAGTGTTGAACGACATTCCTACAAAATGAGTGAGCAGGAGTTGTCGGATGACAATGCAGTTCGGTTATCCGTAATGATTTTCAAGGACCTATTAGTGAATTCCCCGCAAGCAGAATGTTAGTTGAGTGGTCTGATTGAAAAACAGTTGCAAGCCCGTAACGACAGAAAGACTGTTCGTTGGCAGTTCCTTGATCATGTACACCAGTTATAATACATTGAGTATTGGTGCCGTATGTGAACCATTAAAGACCCTCACGAAGACCGTCCCTTGAGCTGCCGCACTTCTTTCTACAAGGAACGATGAACGTAATATCAATTTTATGTTGGTTTTCGGTGATGCTTCTGGGAGAAGTGAAAGAATCGAGAGGTAGCCTTTCTAGCTGCTTCTCTAATCACAAGGTGAGAAAGAGCAAGATCCAGTTTGAATTTCATAACTGCAGCAGGTGAAGTCCAAAATGCTCCAGTATTCGTTATGCAGGCTGTTGTGTCCGGATTGCTTTTTAAGGCTACACTCCCATCGAACAATATAACTACCACTGAAAATGCTTCGGGGCAAGTCACCTCTTTTTTCCACTGGTCAGACTGTCAAGCCATGTGTATTGTGTCTTCCAGGAGCGAATTCTACGTAGTCATTCCACATATAAATTTCTTCCTCCGCAACCGAATGCACACTTTACTCAGGATCAGAGATGAATATTCTCCTATTCATTGTGAATGGCGGGAATTGATACTAAGTTATTCACCCTCAAACCACATCTGAATAGCTGAAATAGTCTTCTGAAGCGTTAGAGATATCGTCGTCATCTCTTCCAGCAAAAATGACTATATTGTCAGCATACGCTCGTACGTGGTCTAGTGCCAATCATTTCCACTAGCTGGTCATCAATCAGTAGGACCACAGCAAGGGCATAGGATTTATTCCTGAGGACAGACACAATGAGCAACCGAAATGATTACTTTTTTCAGAAAAGTGTTGATCACTCTGGTATTTAGCATGTTGCTAATCCATTCAGCAATAATATTTGGTACTAATCTGACTTTTCGCAACCCCACGAAGTGAACTAGTTGAGGGCGCATTGAATGCATCCCTTTATCCAGAAAGGCTACAGCTGTAGTCTCTGACCGCTAACTTGAATTTTCATGATTTCAAGTTTATTGAAATTTTGGATGAAGGTGCTGTCTCAATTAATTTTTTGTCAGAAAATATCCATTATTCGAGGAAAATATTGATACCCCTATTAGCTAGAGTCTCGGAAATATTTGATTGAAGTCTCAAAACAAAAAGTTACTATATGCGAGATTTCGCAATGTGTAGACACATCGAAGAAAATTATTATTCAAGGAACAATATTCAACCTTCCGTAGAATAATAATTTTCTTCGAAATGAATTGATGGTGAAAACATAATTTTTGAAAAAATTTCAATAAAATTTTGCGGATTTCATCCATTCCTAGATGAAGTAGATGATTGAAAAATACTGACATGAAAGAAATTAAAACATATATTCTGCCTTCACTTTGAGTAGCCATATCTAGTAAAAACCGACCTGACTAATAGATTACGTGATAAAATCTTCCTCATTTTGGCAGAGAAATTACCACCTGAAGTAGGTTCGTGTTCATAGAAAGCACCCTGTATACAAAGATGAATATCTTCATATGATTCATCGTCATAACTAGTAATTAACCTTTAATAATTTATTGTAGTAGTTGAAATAGTACTAAAGCATTGAATTAATGAGATCAACGTATTAAATCTACTTCGTTGAAGTAAACATTCCATAGAAAATATTCTAAAAGATTGTAATCAATTATGCGGATGAAACAGCTTCAAACGGATGCTTAGTTTTCATTGATTTGATTATTGAATGTATATTCTTAATAGAATATATCGCTAAGAAGCTAGATTCATAGTTTTGGGAATGATATGAGGAAACTTATTTTTTTTGAGGGTAGGATGCTTGGTTGGTTTGATGATGCCATCAGTACATGAGACTTCAGATCAACAAGTAATATATTAAAATTAAAATGAAATGTATTGCATTGTCAACAATTATCACCTGCTAATAAGAATCATTCAACAATTGTAAAATGATGTCAAATATGATATCGAAATCGGAAAAGTATGTTTTTTTCGAGGAGCCTAGTTCAGGCAATTAGATTTGAAACAATCATTTCATTCATATAACAGGTTCCACCAGGTTAGGCTATAATTCATATAAAATTAGACATAGTCCTTGGAGGAGCAAGTTCAGCAACTAATTTCCCATGGCAGTTCTGTAAATTGCCTGGCGCATTCGCCATATTGCACAAAAATATGCAGAATAGATAAACATGGACCCTAATAACGAAGTTTCATTGACATATCGATTTCATTATTCGTTTTTCACCTTCGGAAATTATTTATTGTATCATTTATCTTTTCTCATGATGCCATTGGACGTAATTGGAATTTCGTTAAAGGCAATTTATACCATATAATATATAATTGAAATGATTTTGTTCCACTCCGTACGTTCTAGGATTTTTATGTGACCCTACCGAGCAGTTTAAAAATGGTAACCCTTCAATTGTGAAATGTGCCCTAAACGTAATTCTAGTAAAAAATTACATCTTCTCATATCGGAATTAAAACATGATTTTGGTTTTATTATCAAGAAATTGAACGAAAGTACGGATGGAGCAAGTTTCTACCTCAATGGTATAGTAAACAGACAAATTTGCCGATATTGATCCAAAGAAAATCCACAGTGGATCTGAAGACAAAGTGAACCTAATTCAATCTTTAGCTAGCTGTTTATCTTGATCAATGTAATCTAGATATATCTAGTTAAGAAATGTTTCTACAAGATTGAGCCATCATCCACTAAGAAATGAATATCAGAAAATATCTCGCTATGATACTTCCAGGAAAAAAGATTAGTCAACAGAGAGTCATTGTATCTTGATCTTGGTATTTCTACGCCCTACTATCAATTCACGTTTTTCATTCCTCTATCGATCGTTTTTGGTTGTATGGTTCTTTTGTTGTCATATTAACCGTTCTTGAAAAGAACTAAATTCATGTCTTTTTCTGATTAAAAAGAAAAATGAGTGATGTCTCCACTGGAATCACATTCACGAGAGATTTAAAAATTAACAGACACCATTTTACAACGATCTGATCGTCCTGATCAACATAAAATTTAGATTTCCATACAGAACCGAAATTGATTAAAAAGATAGCTTTTAATAATAATTATTATAGTTCTGAGTAAGGACATATGGTTCAATTATAACAAATAGGGCCGAAATAGTGAAGGTTGTCGAGGACTTTTACTCCAATTTGTATCGAAGCCTGAATTGCGAAAACGAGGAAGACAATCGCATACCTCATGTTATGAATCAGGGTTCGGAGCACCTCCCAGAAATAACAGCTGATGAGGTCCGAAAGGCACTATCAGATATGAAAAACAACAAAGCTCCAGGGGAAGATGGAGTAGTTGCGGAGGCTTTGAAGATAGGCGGTGAAAATCTGATTCGTGAAATAACGAAACTTTTCAATAAATGTTTAGCTGAAGCAAAAGTACCAGAGTCTTGGCATAATGCTATAATAATAATTATGTACAAGAAAGGAGACCCCACAAATCTCTCGAACTATAGACCTATAAGCGTTCTATCGCACTCATACAAACTCTTCACCAAAATAATAACAAAGCGCCTAACAAACAAACTGGACACCTACCAACCTCGAGAGCAGGCCGGATTTCGGGCAACATTTGGTGTTAATGATCATCTCCAAACTCTCAAGACTTTGATTGAAAAGAGCATAGAATACAACTTGCCTCTGGTTCTCATATTCGTGGATTACGAGAAAGCCTTCGATACCGTGATACAGGCGATTATGCTTAAAGCGTTGGCTGACTGTAGAATAGATCATAGATACACTGCCATCATTAAATATATATATGAGCATGCCACTTCACAAGTGTGCCTTCACAATTCTACAGAAAAATTCAGGATCGGACGTGGAGTAAGACAGGGTGATACTATTTCCCCGAAGTTGTTCACAAATCTATTGCAATATATGTTCAAGCAATTGGAATGGGATCAGAGGGGAGTAAATGTGGATGGTGAGCGATTAAGTCATCTTCGTTTCGCCGGCGACATCGTCATTATAGCAAACAGATTAGATGACGCAAATGAGAGCTCTTGCAGTTGTCTAAGGAATCCAGTAAAATTGGATTGAAGATAAATATGTCGAAAACTAAGATGATGACCAACTTAGTACCAAGCCAACCAGTTTCCATCGATGGTGAAATTGTTGAACAAGTAGCGTCATACAAATATCTGGGGCATGAGATAACTATAGGCAGGGACAACCAAACAACAGAAATAGGAAGGCGAATAAGGCTGACATGAACTGCATTTGAAAAACTGAGAGATCTGTTCAAATCAGAGATACCGATTTGTTTGAAACGTAAAGTATACAATCAATGCGTTTTACCAGTTTTGACGTACGGTGCAGAAACCCTGACCCTAACAAAGAAATCAGCTAATGAAATATGTGTTGCTCAGCGTAAGATGGAGAGAGCTATGTTAGGCATAGCACTACGGGACAGAATTCCCAACCATATCATACGCCAACGAACTAGAGTCCAGGATGCTCTCGAGAGAGTTGCTAATTTGAAGTGGAACTGGGCTGGTCATCTAGCAAGAACTACGGACGGTAGATGGACAAAGCGTCTTTTGGAGTGGCGTCACAGAGATGAAGCCCACAGAAGTAGAGGACGTCCACCAGCTCGTTGGAAAGACAATATCAAGCGAGTGTGTACGAACTGGATAAATCCGGCCCAGAATCGCGAGGAATGGAGATCGTTGAGGAATACCTATGTTCAGCAGTGGACTAGGATGGTTGACAGATGATGATGAAGGACACATTATTTAGAAAATTACAAGCCTAAATCCCGATGCAAATTTAATCCGAGCCACGCAGAGCATACATACTATAGCCCACTTCCAACCATCTTAACTGAGTGCGATAGCCATGGATTGGCTGAGTAATCGGCAACTCATGCTGAACTGTGGTTCACAGAATCTCCCACGCATTGACTGAACATGTGTTACGCTCAGTATGGGTTTATAAAGAATAAACTTGTGTTTCCTGAAGAAAGGTCGCAAATATGATAAAAATAAAAGTCCAGTGTTCACGAGTTGATCCGAATCTTACATGCTTTAACCAGTACATTCAAACCTTGAGGTTTTGGATGAGGAAAGTTGGTTTCTAGGTGTCGCTCCTGGAAATTTTCATGAATGGAAAAACAAACTAAGTGTGTTAGTTGTGTGCATGATATCCGACCAAATTGTACCACCAGTATTATGGCCCTTGATGACGATTTTAATGAGAAGTGACTAGAGAACTAGCTGCCAAATTCTTCGAGGTACAATCTGTGGTTGGTTGAATATTGCTCCTCGAAGTTTTTTCTCTATAGTATATTCATTCGATAGTTTGAAAGTGATCATTCATATTTTTGTTAATCTATAAAAAATTATCATCAATATTAACTCAATTACCTGAAGAAGCCGATCAGGTCTTAACTACTAAGTCAAGTTACAATTCAACTAACTTTCAGTGAAATATGGATATTCACTCGTTTTTATACATTAAGCAAAATTCATTTAATATAAATAACCACTTGGCAGAAATGTTGTTCAGTATAAGTTGGTTTGTTATTCAACTGCTGTTTTTGAGTGATGAAAGTAATACTGAAAACGATGAATCAAAGTATGATATTGATAAATAAGCAGCAATATTGAAAATCGTATGGCCTTTCTTCCAAAAAAAAATTAGTTGTTATCTAAATTCCATAATTTCTTTCTAAAACGATATCGGAACAAAAAATCCAATGCAATAAATTCTGAGGTGATCTTAGTTAGGACTGTGACGCACTTGTTATTTGATTTAAGTCCTACATTTCCTTGGCATGTTCAATAAGAAACTTTATTGGTGCATTTACAATATTACAGAAGTTTGCTTGTACCGGTCAGATAATGTTCGTGTATATTGCGTATAGACTTAATAATAACAAAATATGGGATACCTAAATTATGCATATCATAATATACCAATAACTTAATGAACATTCACGACACAGACATATTAAAATTCAAAAACTCTTCAATAGAATAGAAAACATTTGTAGTAAGGAGCTTTTTGATTTTCCTGCGGAAAGGCTACCACCTGTAGATCTCTCAACTGAAGGGGCAACTTATTAAAAAAGGTTCTGGAATAGAAGTTCAACCCATTTCGAGATTTACTAAGTCTGAGACCTTTTATGTTTCTAGAATAATAATTATGTATATCTAAGTTAGATAAAAGAAGAACCTTGTTTTTGTGAGCTAAGACTAGACATTGTAAAATGAAGAGAGAAGGAAAAGTGAGAATATGCAAGTTTCTAAAAGCTAATTTTGTAGCATTCCCAATAGCCCAAAACAGCTACCACCCTTAATACTTGGGGCTGAGGTCTAAAGAGCTGCTCACGCAAGGCACAGTCACCCCAGGCAACAATACAATATCTCAAGTGAGATTCGACCGTCGAAAAATAGATGGTTCTCAAAACGGTCGCAGAAACGGTAGAAGCTAACTGTCGAAGTAAAAATGTGCTTTTACTAATTTTCGTGGAGATATGTTTTGCGTGTACATCCCTTTTAAAGGTAGGGTCAAGATGAATGCCAAGGAATTTTACTGCCTCAGCTCCATGGAAATCAGCCTATTTCCCAATATTAAGTGATTGGAAGATTCTTGGGGGATAGTATGCCAAATCAAATATGGAGCATCAAATAATTTTTGCCGATTTCAAAAATCATGTTGGCGTTGTATAACGTCTCTTTATAATGCATCCGGAACAGATTCAGATCAGGCAGTTCAGCAGGCCAAGGTGAAACATTGGCTCCATGTAGATTTAATGAACCCATAGTAGTAGCTGCTGTGTGAGGAGGGCATTATCATGCGTAAATTTCGAGTTTTCCCCAAATAAGACTTGTTAAAGAAACGAGAACAATTCTGAGATTGAGAGATATTTCGCCTCAAAGCATTACTGATAATAACAAAACATTGGACCAGTCTTCAGGTCTACGTTTCACGTGACTTTGAACCAATTATGATCTAGCTACGCGATCTCGTTTTGTAAAAGCAGACACCGTCAAGGCCTTCTGGAGTGAATATTGACTTCACTCGACTATTTCCAATAGTTCTGGACATTTTCATCTTATACATATAATTCAGTTGACATTGTACGTTATAGTGGGATTTCAGTAGGCGGTTTACTGAAGGAAGAGGTCCTCATAAACTGTTGTAACACGAAGTCTACCTCCATGTCGTTTCCTGACAATCTCTGTCTCTCTAGATCCAGACATCAATCGATAGTGAACTCTTTGTCTAGGGCTCATCGTTTGTGCAACTTTTGTCTGCATTGCTCCACCCTCAAGCATATTAATTACTCAGCTCATTTCATCGACACTTAGATGATGCCTCTTCATATTTTTATTCGTAAAAGCTACTGAAAAAATTGTTAAACAACGAATTTCAGTCTTGAGTGTACGACAAATTCGAGGAAAATGAATGTCAACAAATAAATGACTTTGGTCTAAGCTATGGATAGATACACATGTGTTTGAAAACAATTATGTTTGATAATTGGATACAATTTACATATACCTATCAAAGCTTCATTGTTGCCATGTGTATGTGTTGATTAAGAGCTACAGCATGGAATAATTTTGAAACCTCCTTTGTATTCTCCTTGACTTCAGTTTGAATGATATGTTTCTTTCATCTGGCGGCAATACGTTCGCACTCTTTTTAGGATCCACATTCGGAGAAATTGGACGTGGAAGTACCGTACGGAATTGTACAGCAAATTTGAGAATCGCCAGCAGTTCACGGACACTTCTGATCGAATGGTATAAAACGGAAAGCGTACCCATAAGTATAAAAGTCGGGAACAATTCCACCGAATTACCCACGTGTTCAAACTCCAAAATTTACAAGTAAAACTGGGGGAAAGGGTTAAAACATTTCATGTTCTCATGTTTACAACACTGATATCGGACCATTTGTATTCAAGGAGTTCGCGAAATATATAAATAATGTCGAGGAGTATCGCTGTGTAAGCCAGAAGCGAACAGAAATTTATGCCAAAAGAGATGGAATTCCATTTTGTATAAAATGAGGCAGGTCCGTTTCAGTTTTTATATGCATTGTTTTGAACGCGCGTTGTATACTAATACTAAGTGGTAAGAAATCAGAACCAATCCTAATTACTGTTCAAAATGAGCCAAACTGATGCAAACATGTTCTCATTCAGAATCCCGATGAATACTTTATTTTAGCTCTGCGATCAAAGAGCAGTATGATTCTTCATATAAAAAACAAGCGGTATATTTCATCGAGTACAAAGTACTTCACTGTCCTAATACATATAGGGTGCTCCAGAATAAGATAGTAAACTCAAGCAATTTGAAATCGTAATGCCAGAACATTTTTGTCTATGACTTACCTTTGCTGAGATATTCAACTCCAACAAAAAAGAAGAAAAAAGGTATTTTCGAACTGTTTTACTCCACGGATTTTGATGAAAAATTGTAGCGTTCTAAATGTCTTGTTCATGCTACTACGTTTTAGAGAGACTTAAGTGTATCTGTCTCTTCAATTATCTTTTTTCAAGATTTCATTTTCTGAAAATCAACTCCATTCCGCACGATAATATTTTCCTTTTCATCATCTTATATTCGTATATTGTAAAATTTATCCTTTTCATCAGTTTTCAATTCTTCGGTCCTTTCACTTGAACTCTTAAGTATATGAAAGTGGAGTTTCGAGAGAATAAACCTGTGTGTTTCTTCGGAGCAAAGACGATAAGTATTTTATGTGATTTTCAGTTTGACTTCATTGATGGCTCCCATTTTTCTAGATTATGATGATTGCTAGCCTCGTGGTTTTTGAAGTTTTTCGTTTCGCCTATTTCATTACATGTTTCGAACAGTGACAATCTAATCATGATTTTTATTTTTTCCGCATTTTAATAATTCTTAATTTGTTCATTTTTTCCATTTTTTGCACCATTTTCTTGTTCAGTTCATCGATTGATTTCGAAGTCTTCATTACGTACATTTGCCTTCATATAAAATTCAGGAAATCGATTTTTCAATGTTCTGGTTTTTTTTTTAGTTTTGTACGTTAATGTGAAAAACCGGGAATTGATTATTTATAAAATCTGCTTAAAACGATGGTCAAAGTTTTTGTTCTTGTTAAGTTAATAAAACGGTTTTCTATACTGATGCGGACTTTGAACGGAATGTTCACCCAATAAATTGTATCGCCTTCAGAGTATGCCTTTTTCGAAATAATATATCTACGCCAACAATAATTTTTCAAACGCTTTTTGGGGAATCAACAGTTCTCACCGCGAATTTTCTTTTATGTCTTCTATCGATTTATAACGGGTAACTTGAACAGGTGATTTGAGTATTGGGAAAAGAAAAATGTCGGCTGGTTCCATATCAAGTGTATAATGTTTGTTTGTTATTCCTTTAACGTGCTATTATTTCTGCCTTTCGGCCAATGACACGCCGGGGAATGCTGTCACCTCTCTAACCCAGGAATTTTGCCGAATTTCTCTGGTGTCGAGGAAAAGGGTCTTTAATGTCCAACACGTGTCAGTTAGGCACGACCGACGGCTCTATATCTCGTCCAAACGATGAATACTAAAGCGATTTCAAGAGTTCCAAAAATCGTACCAACTTTGTGGGAATTGAACCCAGGTAACTCTGCGCAGAAGACGAGCATCATATCCTCTACGCCACCCAGCCGGCATATGAATAAGGTGGTTATTCGATGGAATTTGTTGAGTTCCTGGTCAGAAATTCATTCACAATGATAGGCTTGTGAAATGGTGCATTATCGTGGTGCAACATCCATCAGTTTTCTTTTCACAAATCTGGTCTTTTCGACGAATTTTCTCTTTCAACCGCCACATAACGCTCAGGTCATGTTTTTAATTTACCGCCTGACCTTCTGCCAAGAAAGAATTCCGAGTGCAACAACACCGTGATAATCAAAGAAATCAGTAAATATTAACTTGACTTTTGATTGACTTTGACGTGGATTTTTCGGTTTCTGTTCAGTTGTAGGGCCCACTTTGAAACATGTTGACTGGTCTGCATGTCAAACTCATAAACCCATGTCTCATCACCAGTTACAATGCGTTTATGAATGTGCTATCGGAATTGGCTCTTTCTAGCTTCAGCGACCATTAAGCGATTTGATTTTTGAAGAAAATTCAATCAAGGTTTTAGGAACTAGTCGAGCGGCAATGCGTTTCATGCCCAAAAAATCGTTTGAAATGGTACGAATTCATTCGTGGGAGACTATTTCCCTCAAACGTAAATTACCATTTCCATCTCTTTATTGATGTTAACTGAAAAATTCTGGAGCAAGGAAAATCTTCCATCACATCTCGTCCGCTGTTGAATGCACTGTACCACTCATAAGCACGTATTTTTTTAAAGTCGATTTATCGTAAGCTTTCTGTACCATTTTCAGCGATTCGGCACACGAAATTGCATTTAAAATACAAAATTTGAGACAAATTCATTGTTTGATATTTTTTCATTGTAAAAATCGCGAAACACTTGTGAGAACAGGTTTTAAAAAAAGCAAAATAACATAAACATCGTGAAAAGTAAACGAACAAAACGCAAACGCAAGGCAGTACCATCCTTTTCAGGAACCGATTCAGAGCATTTTCGACCTTCTATAACTTTGTTGTGGATAGAGCAGACTAGTTGTGCCTACATTATTCAAGGGACACTACCAAAATTACCGGTTTTACAAATTTTCTTGCTTATATCACCTATATTATAGAAACTACAGACTGTCGAACTTCTCCATTTTTAAACGGTTTTATTTAGCTCACCCCGTTTGTTTTATTTATTCTTGGGTCAAATTTAGTAATTCAAATTTCACCCTCTTCCTGTCAACCGATTAATCTGAAATTTTGTATACACTTTGGATTTTGGTGACAATACAATTATATTTATTCATTATCATTATAAATACAAGATGGCCGCCGCTACAAAATGGCGGATAATTTATGTTTTATTAATCCCATCAATATGGGTATCAAATGAAAGGGCTCAACAAGCAGAATACAATATACTATAAAAAATTGAAATCCAAGATGGCGGCCGCTACAAAATGGCGGATAACATAGCTTTTATCAATCCCATCAATATGGGTATCAAATGAAAGGGCTCAACAATCAGAATACAATATACTATAAAAAATTTAAATCCAAGATGGCGGCCGCTACAAAATGGCGAATAACGTAGGTTTTATCAATCCTATCAATATGGGTATCAAATGAAAGTGCTCAACCAGTAAAATACAATGTATCCAGCCTGAATTCACCACCCAAGTCAAGATTTTGTATCGTGTTGAGGACTGTGTGGCGTAAGGGTGGCTAAAAATGATACGTCGTTAGCGGTACACCACCCAAGTTAAGGTGAAAGGTTAAAACGCGCCGAGAACTGTATGGAATTAGGGTGGATAAAATGATATGTCGTTAGCGTTTTCCTCAAGACTCAGGCGCATCTTGTTGTACATAGCCTTGCCCTTTATTGGACCTCTGGGGTCGACCGTTTAAATGTCCATTACTCGTGGGAACAAAATGGTAAAAAATATAAAAATACAAACATAAATAAAACAGAAACTGCAACACAACGTAAACGAAGGCTTCAAAAAGCGAAAGAAAGGAATCAAGCAAAACGAGCTAAAGAAAGTGAAGGTGATAGAAAAAGTCGATTACAGAAATGACGGGAATAATTAGCGTCAAAAACACCTGAGCAATATGAGGCCAGGTTAAAAAAGCAACGTCAGCGATATACACAAATGACGGCGACAGAAACGCCTGAAGAATATGAAGCCAGGTTAACAAAACAACGCGAGCGATATACACAGATGGTAGCGTCAGAAACGCCTGAAGAATATGAAGCCAGGTTAACAAAACAACGGGAGCAATATAAACAGATGGTAGCGTCAGAAACGCCTGAAGAATATGAAGTTAGATTAATACAAAGCCGTGAAAGACAAAGACAGCAGTTGGGTTCAGAAACGCCTAAACATCGCGATACGAGGTTAAGTAAACAACGAGCGTACCCAGCAATGCAGAGCTAATAATCTGCAGGCATTCGAGAATGCTATTAACACAATTTGTATACATGTTTGTGATATTTGTACCAAACGTTGTTATCCTAATCTAAGAATGCGAAATAAAAACTAAAAACTAGAAAATAAAAATAGGTAAAAAACTTTTTAAGTTAAACGGTTTTATGTTAAACATACATTGCACTGTTTAAGATAAATGTACTAAAACCAAAAATAATAAAATAGATACAGTCGTGGAACTATAAACATATGCATAGACTAGACTAAAATAAAACCGTGGGGCACGTCAATTGTCTACAAATTATCGACTTAATGTGCGATAGAAGAATCGTTTAATTCGTCGTTAGGCAGTCGGCCCGCAGACGGTGAGGAAATTATTTACTATTTTCTTGCTCATGGAAATTCTAATAGTTATACACTCCATGTAAATAAAAGAGATGTTTTAACTAATTTATCGTTGGACATTCACACTGCTGGCTGGCGAGGAATCGTTTCACTGCTTGTTGTTTGTCTTTAATCGACAAAACATATGACAAAAGTACTACTCGCTCACCACTATGAAACCCTAAAACTCGCTTATAATCGAGCTTGCTAGCTTGTTTCCACATTCTAGCCCTACTTATCACACGTCCATCGTTGTCGGTTGCACAACCGCCTAATAATTATAGTGTAACATTACAAAACAAACATTTTAATCAACGATTGTAGACAATTGACGTGCCCCACGGTTTCATTTTAGTCTAGTCTATGCATATGTTTATAATTCCCACGACAGTATCTATTTTATTATTTTTGGTTTTAGTACATTTATCTTAAACAGTGCAATGTATGTTTAACATAAAACCGTTTAACTTAAAAAGTTTTTACCTATTTTATTACCTCTTTCTGTAATAACTGACTCACTGATCATCACATTGTTTGAGAACTAGCATACACACATACTTCAAATTTTGGATTCAGTCATTATTTATCCCAAAAAGATTCAAAGATTCTAGAATCCAGGCTCTGATTTCTGAATTCGAGCTTCACACATACCTTCCTCACCTTGGAAAACTACTTCGAGAAAGGTACGGACTATCCTTCTTGTCCTGAAACGAACGATACGTCATTTGTATGACTCTGGGAAAAATTCGTTGAAGTTTCGAACACTAATATTCATTAGAAGAGTCATAACTTCCGAATGAATTACATAAAACTTAGAACTTTTAATTCTAATCGCAATTCTGGTTCAACCTAATAAGTTCACTAAAAGTGTATTCCTCCGCCACTCAGATCATAAATAGAACTCCGCTCATTCCTACGCCATAAAAAGAACTCTAAAAGGGAGTCTCACAGGGTCAATAATATTGTCAATATTAAGTCAAAAATATTGACATGAATCCATCAA
The DNA here is from genome assembly GCA_013387265.2 of Cryptolaemus montrouzieri. Taxonomy (NCBI): domain Eukaryota; kingdom Metazoa; phylum Arthropoda; class Insecta; order Coleoptera; family Coccinellidae; genus Cryptolaemus; species Cryptolaemus montrouzieri. The sequence continues at coordinate 92,638,416 of JABFTP020000021.1, read as the reverse complement.
TATGGAAGTAAACCATCAATATTTCATTCTAACAGGAAAAAAGAGTTGAACCGCCGCGCACCTTAAGAAACGATTCTCTAGGCAACCAACAATACGCAACAAGACACCATTGCCTTTGTGGCTTACTTTGGCCTCCTAATTTGGGGGAAATATCTGTATTGTAGATAATGTATCCACGACATAGACTTTCTTTAATTCAAAATAGCCATAATTGAAGGTGAATATATTCAAATTGAATTTAAATATATTACATGGAATAGTGGTAGCGGCACTGTGTGCGGGGCATAGATTAAATCGTACAATTCTATGATTGAAAAAATCACAGATCAAATTCTGTCAAAAATTTTTCAACCAGTTCTTTTGAGATAGAAAATTATCTGCTTAATCTCTGTTCTATTGTGTTTCTTGTTTAACAATTTTCTCGTTAGATTGGTACCTTGCATCAATTTTGAAAACCATAAGAAAAGTTATTGATCATGTTCATCCTTCGTAAAGGTAGCCCATGATTATTTACAAAAGAGATGAGATCCCACCAAAACATAAAATTTACAAAATGCAAGTCTCACAATGAAAACACTATGCCGTGAAAAAGTGTGAGATATCATGTAAAACGAAGTCGATAATTTCAGTTGATATCCACACATTTGTATTTATATAGAAGAAAAAACATTATGACTTGGCAATCGCTCTACAACACAATAACATAGGATTTACAATATTCAAAGAATAATATCCTCGATTGGATGGTGCAACAGTAATACCAAATACTGAAAATGAGGTTGCTGCAAAATTTTATCATATCGTGCCATGCGACTGCCAAGTCATTAGTTTTTTTCAATATAAATACAAATGTGTGGATATTAACTGAAATGATCGACTTGGTTTGACATCATATCTCACAACTTCTTACGGCAGAGTGTTTTCATTGCGAGACTTGCATTTTTGAACATTTTTTGTTCTTGGTGGGATTATTATTTTTCACCAAATATCAGAGTTATTTCATTTGAAATTTCGTTCAACTTTGAGTATGGTTATTTTGAGACTAAGATTGAAAATCATCACTTCGAAAATTATGAGGAATTTGATATGATAAAATATTATATTCAAGGTAGGTATGATTCAGTTGCAACGGCAGAAACATATTTGAAATGGTTTTCTGGAGGGTATTAGCGTAATAAGTCTATTCCAAAAGTTGATTGAAAATCTATCAAAAATGCGTCGTTCAAAGCATCAAGAAAAGAGAAATTTGAAGTAGGAGATAAAGAAGAAGCAACAGTTGAATTATTACGAGCTGTTACAAGCCAACCTTATTCGAGCACGTAAATAGAGTCAAAAACTAGAATTCTTAAAGGTCGTTCTCTCGGTACTCTGAAGAAAGGCAAGTAACGACTGATGAAGTCCAGATCACCAGTGATGAGATATTCAAACCCCATGATATGCATTTTTGGTGTGTTGTCAATATCTACCGCCATATCGATTCGCTACATCAAAGAAGATAAGGCTTTAAAGTGTGGTGGACCTAAAAAGATAGCCGAGTTTTAAATTTCTGGGTATTTGATGAAACCAGAATGCTGGTGGCTATGAAGAATTATATTATTGGAGAATTTAGCGAAGGATTACACTCTAACTTGAACCGCTTTACTTTTTCCTTCCATAATTTATTAAAAATTCACTCTACAAAAGAACCAGTTTAACCCTTCTAGTGTCGAAACAGCTTTTTGGGGAATGCCATTCTTCTTCTAGGAATGCTCACTTCAGGCATCGAAAACAGTGGCCTCGCTTTCGAAAAATAAAAAATAAAAACATATTTTCCCGAAAATATTGTTTTCCCTCATTATAAGAATAACTTTTCCTTTTTTCCATTGAAGATTTCCGTATAGAGGTTATGGTTTCGTTTGAGAAAACTTCAATATTCTTGATCTATTTTTATTATAATAGCTTTCCTTTACAATCATTATTTCTCGTCACTCTGAATAAAATAATGCCTATGCATCATCTATGGACTCATATTAATGATACTCAGGTACCTAAGGAAGAAGAAGAAATTTCAAATTTCAGAAAACTGATTTTCCTCTATAATGACATTTTGTAGAACGAATCACAGATTCATGAAGAAAATAAATCATTGTCGACCTCTAAGAATACAGATAACTGCCATGGTATGAATTGAATCAAATATGAGCTTTTCGGTCATGGAACAATATAAATCGTTGTGTTATATTGTTTCGAAAAGGAAAAATATTGTATCCAACAAAAATAAAATCGTCTATGATTCGTATTTAGGAAAGTTATATACAGGGATATCCAACGGGACCGTCCGTTAAAAACTTTTTGAATTCCAATTACAATATCAAGCTGAAATTTTATACTTGGCCATAACTAGCAATTTCCAATTGAAGTTGAATATTTTCGAAGTGATACCATTTCCGATTATAACGGAAGTGGGTCATCACTTTGTTATTTCAAATGGCAATCTACCTTTTTTATTATACACCTAGAACCGACATTTGAGCGAGGCATAAAATACCCAAGTTGTTGGCACTTATCTGTCAAAACTTTTGACAGATTTAATTATTTTTGCTATAAACTCAAATTTTGAGGAACATTTAGAAAAATTGTAGCTCGTAGATCTTTTGCACTACATACACAATTTTTGCTCGGTGGATAGAAGAAGGACCAAGGAATTTTTTGAGCAATCAACACGTGTCAAATGTTCATTGCGTTGTTTTGTATGATATTTTCAATTTGGCCTGAACTGGCTGAGCTCACCTGACAGGTGCCTAAAATTAATGTACTTGTCACTTCGTTTATTCGAATTTGATATTTCAACAAGAATTGTTGGTAATTTGAAGTGAAAATTTTTGAAAAATACCAGATTGATAATAAAATGGCTGATTATTCAAACGAGGATATGTTTAATCTCTTTTTAATTCATGGCGAATGTCAAAAAGTGGTGGATAGAACTTGCAGGCAATTCAATAACCAATTTCCAAATTTGGCGTCTATGAGTAAAACAAAATTTCGAAGGATTAGAAGCAGGTTTCTGCAATTTGGAGGAACAAAATACATAGGAACTAGAAAAAAACCAATTCTCGAGGACGAAGACAATCAAATTAATACGTTAGCGTATTTTCGTGCCAATCCACATGCGTCCATTAAGTCAGCATCAATGAATGTTGGATTGAGTTATACTTCCATTCAAAGGATCATTAAGAAACATACCATTCACCCGTATTCTTTTATCAGGCTACTAAAATTGAAACCAACTAACCTTCCCAAGCGGCTAAATTTCTGTGAAAATTTATTAATTCGGCTTCAAGAAGATGAGACAGTTCTGCAAAAAGTTATATGGTCTGATGAAGCCAAGTTCAATGGAAGTGGAATAACCAACAGGAGAAATTGACTTTTTGGGGCCACAGAAAATCCACATTTCATTGGAGTTATTGATTTCCAAAATAAATTCAGCGTGAACGTTTGTGCAATTTTAATGAATGATTTGTTCGCTCATCACATTTATGAGGAAAATCTTAATGGACAAGATACCTGGAAATTTTGAGAGGAACAATAGCAAAGTTTTTAGATGGATTACCCCTTAACTTTCTGAGGAATTGCTATTACCAAATGGATGGTGCACCAGCACATAAGACACGAGCTGTAGATCGGCAGCTAACAGAAATGTTCGAGAAAAGATGGTGGGGTAATCAAGGACCAAATTTATGGCCTCCGAGTTCTCCGGACCTGACACTCCTTGATTTTTATTTATGGAGCAAAATCAAGACTGAAGCGTATCTTATTTCTGTAAGAAGTGAAGAAGAGTTACTAGAGCGCATTCATAATGCTTTTCGTAATATTGATCCTGAGGAAACTAGGAGGGCAACTGATCATGTTCGTATACGAGCTTTGAAGTGTATAGAGCAAAATGGAGCCCGTATTGAACATTTATTCAGATCGTAAAATTAGTTTTCTCCTATGATTTTTGCTATCATTTATTCGTATCAATGTAATTATCTTCGATGATTGGTTTTCGCTTAGTTCCTACAACTTTTATTCATCCGAATTGAAGAAAATTGCTTCTAATGCTTCGAAATTTTATTTTATTGACGAGTACATTAATTTTAGGCAACTGTCAGGTGAGCGTAGCCAGTTCAGCTACTTGATTCAAATATTTCAAAGCATTCTCTGTAAGTTCTTGCAAAACCATCAAAATTCAATATATTCCCAAATCATTTCGGAACTATAAGAGATGGGTATAGTACATGCTGATACAATTCCATTTGAAATTTGAAAAAATCATACAAAACAAAAGATCTACGAGCTACAATTTTTTTAAATGTTCCTCAAAAATCGAGTTTATAGCAAAAATAATTAAATCTGTCAAAAGTTTTGACAGATAAGTGCCAACAACTTGGGTATTTTATGCCTTGCTCAAATGTCGGTTCTAGATGTATAATAAAAAAGGTATATTGCTATTTGAAATAACGAAGTGATGACCCACTTTCGGTATAACCGAAAATGGTATCACTTCGAAAATATTTCACTACAATTGGAAATCGCTAGGTATGGCCGCGTATAAAATTTCAGCTTGATATTGTAATTGGAACTTGAAAAGTTTTTAACTGGCGGTCCCGGTGGATATCCCTGTATAATAACTGTAACTATTAAAAAAACCGCATTTTTATGTAATTATGATAACAAGCGAGATATCGAATGACGATTTCCTATAATCAGATTTATTTTGAAACGGAGAGCGATGACGAAAGAGTTTCCGTACCACCTAACGGTTCCCTGAAAAAGAGATCGAGAGAAAGGGTGTCATTTGTCCCTAACTATAATATTTCACCAAGCTGCCGTTCTAGGGCATCAAAATTTACTCACTCTGTATGGTTTGCAGCTACACAGTTGTGAAGCAGAACTCATTCAACTCCTGGAGATATCTAACATCGGCAAAACAGTTACCGATATCATTTCGAACATTTACTACCCTCTCATTTTGGATTTGGTGAAATTTTGGTAAATCTGATTAAATTTTCTCCTTTGAATTTTTTCACACAAAAAAGGTATTTCTCTTGGATGCCAAAAGAATTAGAACAGAGGAAGCGCTCTGGTTTGGCCTTAATTTTTGACAGTGCATATATTTCGTACTTTAATTTATCTTTCAATTATCATTCATGATATTTTATTGAATTCACAATGGAATAAACTTTCGAAGAGCTCGCAGATGTGCATTCAACATATAAACTAACATCTGGTAAGGCTTTTTCTGTTAGAATACTTTATTCGCATAGAGAAGAATAGGAGAATAACTAATTTGCAGACTTTCAAGCATGTAGATTGATTAGGGAACTAGTAAGTAATTTTTAACAGAAAACATATACGTGACAATATTCTCAATATCGTCTTTTAACATCCTAGGAACATTCAAGAAAAATGAATATGTCTCAGATCGTTCTGAAATGCATATACTGTTGTTCTAAAAGAAGCGGTTACTGATGAGTTTTCAACCACCACCCAAAGGTTATCAACTCATTTCAAATCATGTAGCCATAATTGAAGGTGAATATATTCAAATTGAATTTAAATATATTACATGGAATAGTGGTAGCGGCACTGTGTGCGGGGCATAGATTAAATCGTACAATTCTATGATTGAAAAAATCACAGATCAAATTCTGTCAAAAATTTTTCAACCAGTTCTTTTGAGATAGAAAATTATCTGCTTAATCTCTGTTCTATTGTGTTTCTTGTTTAACAATTTTCTCGTTAGATTGGTACCTTGCATCAATTTTGAAAACCATAAGAAAAGTTATTGATCATGTTCATCCTTCGTAAAGGTAGCCCATGATTATTTACAAAAAGAGATGAGATCCCACCAAAAACATAAAATGTACAAAAATGCAAGTCTCACAATGAAAACACTATGCCGTGAAAAAGTGTGAGATATCATGTAAAACGAAGTCGATAATTTCAGTTGATATCCACACATTTGTATTTATATAGAAGAAAAAACATTATGACTTGGCAATCGCTCTACAACACAATAACATAGGATTTACAATATTCAAAGAATAATATCCTCGATTGGATGGTGCAACAGTAATACCAAATACTGAAAATGAGGTTGCTGCAAAATTTTATCATATCGTGCCATGCGACTGCCAAGTCATTAGTTTTTTTCAATATAAATACAAATGTGTGGATATTAACTGAAATGATCGACTTGGTTTGACATCATATCTCACAACTTCTTACGGCAGAGTGTTTTCATTGCGAGACTTGCATTTTTGAACATTTTTTGTTCTTGGTGGGATTATTATTTTTCACCAAATATCAGAGTTATTTCATTTGAAATTTCGTTCAACTTTGAGTATGGTTATTTTGAGACTAAGATTGAAAATCATCACTTCGAAAATTATGAGGAATTTGATATGATAAAATATTATATCCAAGGTAGGTATGATTCAGTTGCAACGGCAGAAACATATTTGAAATGGTTTTCTGGAGGGTATTAGCGTAATAAGTAAATAAGTTTTGACAGATAAGTGCCAACAACTTGGGTATTTTATGCCTTGCTCAAATGTCGGTTCTAGATGTATAATAAAAAAGGTATATTGCTATTTGAAATAACGAAGTGATGACCCACTTTCGGTATAACCGAAAATGGTATCACTTCGAAAATATTTCACTACAATTGGAAATCGCTAGGTATGGCCGCGTATAAAATTTCAGCTTGATATTGTAATTGGAACTTGAAAAGTTTTTAACTGGCGGTCCCGGTGGATATCCTGTATAATAACTGTAACTATTAAAAACCGCATTTTTATGTAATTATGATAACAAGCGAGATATCGAATGACGATTTCCTATAATCAGATTTATTTTGAAACGGAGAGCGATGACGAAAGAGTTTCCGTACCACCTAACGGTTCCCTGAAAAAGAGATCGAGAGAAAGGGTGTCATTTGTCCCTAACTATAATATTTCACCAAGCTGCCGTTCTAGGGCATCAAAATTTACTCACTCTGTATGGTTTGCAGCTACACAGTTGTGAAGCAGAACTCATTCAACTCCTGGAGATATCTAACATCGGCAAAACAGTTACCGATATCATTTCGAACATTTACTACCCTCTCATTTTGGATTTGGTGAAATTTTGGTAAATCTGATTAAATTTTCTCCTTTGAATTTTTTCACACAAAAAAGGTATTTCTCTTGGATGCCAAAAGAATTAGAACAGAGGAAGCGCTCTGGTTTGGCCTTAATTTTTGACAGTGCATATATTTCGTACTTTAATTTATCTTTCAATTATCATTCATGATATTTTATTGAATTCACAATGGAATAAACTTTCGAAGAGCTCGCAGATGTGCATTCAACATATAAACTAACATCTGGTAAGGCTTTTTCTGTTAGAATACTTTATTCGCATAGAGAAGAATAGGAGAATAACTAATTTGCAGACTTTCAAGCATGTAGATTGATTAGGGAACTAGTAAGTAATTTTTAACAGAAAACATATACGTGACAATATTCTCAATATCGTCTTTTAACATCCTAGGAACATTCAAGAAAAATGAATATGTCTCAGATCGTTCTGAAATGCATATACTGTTGTTCTAAAAGAAGCGGTTACTGATGAGTTTTCAACCACCACCCAAAGGTTATCAACTCATTTCAAATCATGTAAAAATACGGCCCACATAATTATAAGGATAGTTACCAAAAAATTAAAACGCTTTCTTCAGAAGACTACCCCACAATTGTGCATTCTTTGAATTGATTTTTGAGCAAAGTGCTCGAAATGCCACTTTTGTTGGGTTAATCCTTTACTGCTACTAAGCATACTTTCGAAGAAGTGGAGCTACCAATTAATATAATTGAGACTTTCAGCTCGATGAATATTTCATACCATCATTCGAACAAGATAAAAGTAACAGTTCTAATTCAATATCAGGACTATATATTTTGGTCAATTTTTCGTTACCCATTTGGCTAACGTCGAAATGACAAAAATTATTGCAAGTTCTTCAAAAAAGCATTGAAGGAATTTTCGAGGAGATTTAAGAATAACATTGTTACCCAATTATGGATAAGTCGAGAAGCAACTATCGCATGGGCACCTAGTTCACCTGACCTGAATACCCTTTATTTTCCTTTCTAAGAACATCCAGAAAGCCAAGTTTATGCAATCTCTATCAAAAATACAACATACAGAAAGATGTTGTTCGAACGAATTACGCATTTCTCCAATGAAATAAATAACAAACATCTATGTCATTCTACAACGAAAATATCTCTGGTTTTTACAGCCTGAAGGTACATCGAAGTTGGAGCCATCCACTTGATCTAAATGAACAGTTTTTTTGTTATATCCTTGAATGTTTTCAATTGGTATTCAAATTTGATTATTTACTATTTCATCTCAGAATTTCGAGGAACCTTACATTCGTTGAATATTTTTACTTATTGTTAGTTCATTTTGCAACATCTAACAAAAAACCTACTTTTGAATGATAAAACTGAAAGATTTTGAGATTCAGTCAAATTATCGAAAATCATTCTATATGTAATTCGTTTTTCTATATCTAATGGATTTTAATAGAAAAAAAACGCGTTCATCAAAAATATATTGTCGAGCAAATCATTGTTTCAAAAACGAATGCAGATAAATATTACAGATCTAAAATTTGACTTGAATGAATGAATGAACTGAATATCACCCTGTTAAAATGAATATGAAATATAGGTGCGAATATAAAAACGCAGGTTTTTGTTGAGAGAAATGATCGTTTTATTTCGAATCATTTCTCAACGGGAAACGAGAAAACTTTCCCATTTATTCTGGAAGTTTGTGTTAATGTTTCGATGGAATATTGAAAAAATTTATCTTTCGAACTTGAAATCATATCCTGAAGTGTAATATATCTCAACGTCTGATATATTTCAGAAGCGTTTGACGACAGTAAATCAATTTGTGAAATGTTTCTCAACTTCAGGTCTTAAGATATTGATGTCGGAAACTTTCTCTTACCGTACATCTACTTTGAAAAAGTAATTTCGTCGTTTGAAATATGGACTTGTCTAAAAATATAAATATATATTCCCTACTGGTTATTTTTCTGCATTCTGGCTAAAATTCCTTTACAAAAATTGATGATGACCAACCAGGCTTATCACTTTTCGTGATGATTTTCACCTTTCCTATAAAATGTTTGAGTTTACATTCTTATATATATTTCATTTTTGGTTGACCCCACAGAGGCTAATGTGCTCAAAGTTCAATAAGCTTCTTTCATTAAAAGAACTTCTGGATATCGTCAGCTATGATCGGGAGTGCATAGAAAAATTATTATGAATTTTTATTCATGAAACAGAAAAAATCACTTATATATATGTTAGAAAATGATTAGAAGAACAATAGTTTTTGCAGTTTGATCGAAATTTTGGTTTATTTTCAGAAATAGCTACGAATTTTCATTTCTGAAATATTTTTGGAGGCCAAAACTATCGAAACAGAAAAATTCCCCCAAATAAGAATAGAACTTGCGAGCCAAAGATACGGCAATATTTAAGGAGGTGATTGCTGGAGTCACGAGTCGGGTTCAAAACGGTGAAAATAGCGCTTTGCAGATGTGGAAGGTAGTGTCTGAGCTAAATTGAAGAAAAAATCAGAAAATCAAATCGAAAGTCTGGAAGGAGAAACTGGTAAGTCGGATGACTCCGCAGGGATAGCGTGAATTTTCAATGAACATTTAACCACAGTTGGTAAGAAATTGGCTGAGGAAATTAATAAAAAAAAAGAATAACTGTATCACCTGAAAAAACTTGGGAATCCAAATTTTTTTTATGCCTACTAATGAAGAGGAGATAAGCAATATAATTTCCAGCTTGAAGAACAAAAAAAGCACTGGTATTGATAATATTTCTTCTGACATTTTGAAGGCTGGTTTGGCTTCATTGACCTCTTCAATAAACATGGTTAATATTATTTTAAGGAAGGGTGTTTTTCTGGGTACATTGAAGACTGCTGTGGTGATACCACTTTATAAGGGTGGCAGTAGAGGGCGATGTGTCAACCACAGACCGATTTCGCTTGTTTCCAATTTGACGAAAATCTTGGAGAAAGTTTTAAAAAATAGACTCACTTCTTATTTGCAGAAAAATAATATACTATCTGATTCCCAGTTTGGGTTCAGGGAGGGTAAATCTACACAGGATGCCATTGTGAAAACATTTATAAGACTTTTAATGATAATAGAGTAGCTTTGAGTGTGCTTGTAGATTTGGCGAAAGCTTTCGATACTGTGGAGCATGGTATCTGGTTGAATATACTTAAAGAATTGGGGATCGGTGGAGTTTGTCTTGTGTTGATGCGGAGTTATTTATCGGGAAGAAAGCAATTGGTTAAAGTCAATGGGGAGGTGCTCAGTGAGATGAGAGCTATAGAGTACGGAGTCCCACAAGGAAGTGTTTTGGGACCGTTGTTATTTACTATTTATACAAACGGTTTATTGTGTTTACAAACTGAAGGGTTAATAATCAGCTTCGCTGATGACACCACCATTCTTTATACGGGTGAAAATTGGTCAGAATTAATAACGATAGCTGAAACAGATTTTGTTAACATCAAGCAGTGGATGGAAGAGAATTTGTTGTCGATAAATTTCTCAAAAACAAAATACATTCCTTTTTCGATTGACATGCGGACATTGCCTGGTGAAACGCCTTTGAGAATTTCTGACGAGGGCTCAATTATTGAGATACCCTGTTTCTATGAATGTGAGTACCAAGGCATAACCTTGGACTCCCATTTGAACTGGGATGCTCATATAACTACTTTGGTAAGGAAACTGAGGGGGCTTGTGTCTGTGTTTAGGCTTCTTTCTAGGATAGTTGACAATAAACACATGAAAATCGTTTATAAGGCACTTGTCGAGTCTCAGCTGAGATACGAAATTGCTGCGTTGGGAGGGGCTTATAATAATGTTCTCAATAAACTCATGATACAGCAGAAGTGGATTTTCAGAATTATACACAAAAAGCACATTCGTTCCTCGTCTGACTCGTTGTATAAGTTGTCGGATGTTTGGGATATAAGGTAGCTGTTCTGCTATGCTGAATTAAATAATTTGAAAATGGATATGAATAAACAGGTACTCATTGAGCACCTTTCGAATACGAGATACAGTAAGTTCTCGGTTGCAATACCCAAAGTCGATAAAATAATAACTCAAAGGAGTGACTATTTTCTTGGACCTAAAATATTCAATAAACTCCCATTAAGTCTGAAAATTGTAAAAATACTAAGAAGTTCAAAACAGAACTCAAATATTGGATGTCTAAAGTGGGTAGAATTTTGATAAATAATCTGATAGACATGGAGAACAGTTAATCATGTTGTTTTCATTGTTCTTTGTCTTTTTGTCCGTACTGCATTTGTGTTTCGGGTTGGATTCTCCTCAATATAAGAATAAATAGAAAGAACGTTTTCATAGAGAATCACTAATTTCCATACTTTCTTTTCAAATTGTATTTTGAGTTGTTTTGGTGTGGAGTTGTTTCATTCAGATTTTGTTTTGATTTTCATATTGCTATTTATGTTTTTATTAGAGAGCTTGATTGATTGTATTTCAGTGAGCAAACATTTTAATCGTTAAGTTTTTTCTTTTGGTAAAATACTCACCACCGGCTATTGCTTGTGAGTTGAATTGTCTTTATTGAAAATGTATTGTACTTCAATCAATCAAGAAAGATACTTATTATTTATTATCGTGGACTTATGCACTATCTCAGCTGTTAGCTGGATATAATTCACCTTTCCCAGATTCAGCGAACAAAGGGAATAGGCTCGATTACAATATACTTGACATAAATTTCCTAACTATCCTACATGTATTAAGAATTACAGCTTTTTGCATTTCTATATAGGTATTCTTATGCAATTCTAATTTCTCAAGGCTTTCATGCAAAGTTTTGGGTATTAACCCAGTGGAGGATACGATGACAGGAACAATATCTATTTTATCGAGGTGCCACATCTGCTTGATCTCAATAGCAAGGTCTGTGTATTTGGACTTTTTCTCCTGGAACTTGTTCAGCACGTTATTATTCGGTATTGCGACGTCCACCTGCATTGTTGTTCTGGCTCTCTTATCATACACCACTATGTCCGGCCTATTATTCTTCGCCATTCTGTTAGTGATAACAGGCCTATCGTAGTATAATCTGATAGAGTCATTTTCCAATACGGGCGCCAGTGGATACTTATAATATGGCTGGAAGGTATTCAGAAGTCCGTACTTGTGTGCAAGATTCTGGTGGATAATGCTGCACACTTGATTATGCCTGTGAAGATAGTCCATATTGGCCAGTTGTACGCATCCGGACGTAATATGCTGCATAGTCTCCGATCTTATATGGCATTTTCTGCATTTATCTGTTTGTAATGTTCCGTCCTTCATAATAAATTTTTTGTAGTTGTTTGTAGCAACCACTTGGTCTTGGATGGCCATAAGGAATCCTTCTGTTTCTGCGAATAATTCTCCTTTCATCAACCATTTGTTGGAGACTTCTTTGTCGATGTTTGGTTGATTAATCTCATGGTGATGTCGTCTATGCAATTCCTTTCTCGACAATTGCTCCAGTTTCTGAGTATATGATAGAAGCGGTAGATTTTGTATATTCCTTATCAGCCAACGATACCAATTTATGGAGGTCAGAAGTAAGAGCTTTTGCAGAGAAGAATTCTCTGAGATTCTTTATCTGCTCGGTGTGTAAATTGACAACATCTATTAATCCGCGTCCTCCTTCTTTCCACTTCAAAGTTGTTCGTATCACAGACGATTTTGGATGATGATTATTGTACTTTGTCAGCATCGTCTGGGTCTGCCTTTGAATATCATCCAGTTCTGTCTTAGTCCATCTGATTATTCCAAATGAGTAAAGCAACACTGGAATGGCGTAGGTGTTAATTGCCTTGACTAGATTCCCTGAGATCAAAATTGATTTCAGCATAGTCTTCAAACGCTGACTGTATTCTAAACGAATCTTCTCCTTTGATTGGTTTTTGGTCCAGCAATCTGGCTTGTTGGTATATATTTTTATTATCATTATTATTTCAGGTAAAAGTTCGTACAAACACAAATACAGTTAAATGCGAACTTTTCGTAGACCGCTTGAGATATTGGGGGTGTCAAAAACTTTCAAGACGGCTCGTGTATGGGCACAACGAAGGTTTTTCTCGAAGAGAAAACTAGGACGCTACTGATTTTTCCCAAAAACACAAAATATTTTTGAATTTTCAAATTATTTTTCAGGGAAAAATCTCCCTTCATATTTTTCTGTACGATGCCACGATTTTTGAGTAAAAAAATGTTGATAAGAAAATCCCTACATTTCATTGTAGGACACGTAGTCTTCGATTAAAAGAACCATCGTAGTGTATTTCTTTTATCATTGAAAAACCTATATTTGAACATCAAGATTTCAATTCGAGGGTAAAACAAAAGCTTTTGAGTATTACCAATAACTCTTAAAAAATTACAAAAGCTGTTCAAAGTGACCTCCCCCAGCTCGGATGCAAGATTCCAGTCTTCTCCTCGTTGATTTGGTGAATTCTTTCAGAAACACCAGGATGCATTCTTGTCGAGTTGAATCACATGATTATATTTCTTGAGTCCTCAACATTTGCCACGGAGGTAGTGTGAACCAAAGACTTCAAATGACTCCACATGAAGAAATCGAGGGGGTTTAAGTCTGGGAACCGTGCAGGCTAAAATTGAGGTCCATCTCGACCAATCCTGCGATTTCCATACTCTTGAGTTAGGAACTCACGAGCACCCTGACTGAAATGGACAGGTGCCCCATCGTACATAAACCCCATCGTTTGTCTTATTGCTGAAGGTACATTCTCCAAAAATTCTGGATTCGTGTGTTCCAAAAAGTGGCGGTACACCTCCCCCGTAAGTCTGCCTGGTAGAAATACTGGTACATTTAGGCAGTCACCAACAATGCCGATTCGAACGTTCAATAAGAACTGATGTTAAAATCGATATTTATATATTTGATATGGATTTTCTTCACACAATTGAGAAATTTGAATCAACTTACGCAAAAGCCATTGACTATACGCAGTACAGGCAGGAAAATCGGTAAGAAAAAGTACTTGTACGCGTTGTAGGCGGAATGAGTTCAAAAAATCTTCATGAAAAACTTGCCAAACGGAGATCACGTATGGTATCCAGTCTCTCGCTAAAAGGCGGCAGATTGATGATCTTTCTCTTTTCCGCAAGTACTTCAATCGTAAAAGCTTGATTCCAGAAAAAATCCAGCATAGCCACGTACCTCTCCCTATAAAAAATTCTTCTGTCTAAGGGGCTAGTATGTTGAGGAACTCGCTTCCATCAAACATTTTCCCGATAATTTACAATTTGGCCCTCTTCAAGAAGCGAGTGAATATACACATTAAATCTTCTTAGGCAGCCACGGCTGTGGCGTAACAGGCATCGCCTCCTCCCAGGAGTAGAGAATCAAAAGAATAGTCGTATAAATGAATTAATGAACATATTGTTTGCTTGAAAAGCAATTTGCGAGATAAAGAAAGAAGGTATCTCACTGCCTTTTCATTCTTGGCTACTATACGAACAGCTAAAGTGGCAAACTTTTCTAATATGAAGAGTTAATTTGGGCGAGAGGAAACAATAAGCTTTTATTGACACACCGTTCGAGGCGTTATAGTTCGTCCATGTCTATTGAGCGCTCGAGAGCCCATTACAGGTACGAAAAGCGCTCCCGGCCACGCAAAAATCGGAAAATTTACGTCATCTGGCGCGATTCGTGTTGCAGCCAGAGTTAGAGGAGTTTTTAATGTTTTCTACGTGCATACGGATTCGAGTATCCTCGATCAGATTCGAGCTTGCAGTTAGACAGTATTACCTTTTTGTAGAGTGGAAATTACAAGCAATTTGTAAGGAAGTGATTTCCGACTCGGAGTATAAAATATTCAGCAGAAATCGATGAAAGTTCAGTAATTTGGATAGAAACGGTTCTTTCGGAAAATTATATCATGCATTCATTCACGGAACAATACAAAGAAACGGTGCTATAATGTAGGTCTCAAAAGTTCGGGAACAACAGTCCCGAGGCGGAAATACTTGTGTTTAAGTTCGTTTTCACTTTAGTAATTTATATTGGGGGATAAAAATTCTTCGATAAATTATCATCGGTTTGAATGTTTTATGTCAGAAATAAAATGTTGCGAACTGTATGAGTTAGAGATTTAAAAAAATATTTGAAATTTTGTTGTTCCTGTCTGGAAATGAACTTACCGCGGATAGCAGGACACACAGACGTAGTATCCTTATCTAATGATACATGATAGAAAGTTTGATTGGCACCTATTAACATATATTTGATATGTGTTTCGTGTGAAGTGTAAAACAAATTTTCTCTCATTCATCATTTGAAATGAATTTGCATCAAGTAACGGCCAATAGTATTCAATATCCTAGCCTGATTTTATACCAGCTTCGACTCCTCTGTAATTTTATTGGGAGGGAAATTAGAAGCCTGAGTTTTTATTGAGAATACCATAAAAAGTAACTTAAAATAGCTATGTTCACACAATACATATTATTCCACTATTTCACGAACTATTGCCAGTTGAAATCTTCGAATTTGTCAGTAACGCACTTATACTGGGTGATTCACCAGTGGCGCGGTGCTCTGTAGCTCGTACACTCTTGAAGATTTCATTTTTGTTCGAACTGTATTGTATTTAGAAAGTAAGAATCTACTTCAGCCATTTATTTTGCAGTAAACAGGGTGACCCAATTTTTTATAAAAAAAAATCTTGGGTGGTTTTTTCAGATTGAAAGACCAGTTTTTTGTTAAAGATTCAGGAGCGGCCTAAACTCTGCTATGATGTCTTTAAGTAATAAGTTTTTTTGGTGAGTAGTTTCGTCACAATATTTTTTTATCCATAAAAATTCATGAAAATAGGCTCTCACATCCTCGCATGCTCCTTCCGCCAGAGAGGATGAATACTTTTTTCCTTTCGTTTTCTTATTGCCTAAGAATAGCTTCACTGATGAATTGAAATAGATTATTCTCATTTTATACAGAAGTGACTCAAAAAATTATTGAATATTGTAATTTTAAAAATATCATATCTTGATTTTTTCAAATGGAACACCCTCTATTTTATTATTCATGTCAACGCATAAAATATTTGCTTCATTTTCGCAAAAGTAACATTATCTTTATCTTCGATCATTTTCGAAATATTGGATTATTTGTGAAAATTTTTGATGAAAATTCTACAAACCGTATCAACCTCATCAACATGCATCATTATTCGGGCAGAAGTTTTTTTCTGAAATGATTCAAGTATTAAAAATGAAACCCAAACAAGATAATTCTTTTATCGAATGATAAAATCAAGCTGAATAAAACGTAAATGGAGGTATGTGTTGACATTTTTTCTTATATGTGCCTTCTGTTAGGTGTCTGAACATAACCCAATTTTTACAATTGATTGCCATGAAGTTCTCCAAAGAAGAAATGGTTGACATGATTTTTATTCTATGTGAGTGTAATAGAATTACACAGATTCATTCTACAAAACATTTGGCTATAAGACAGAGAATAGTCGACGCCTTTCAGTCAGTTAATCCGCAAATGTTGTCGAGAGTTGAACGGTCTTTTCTCAGAAGGATTGAGTTGTGTCTACGAAGAAACGGGCAACATTTCGAAACACTCATTGAAATAGTTCAACACCTTGTAGATCATCTCACCAAACACCAATCTATTACGTATTTCATACACTTCTACCTTGAAATATCTCCATTTCTCTGATCAAGTATAATGATTTGTACTAATAAACTCTTCTTTCGCAACCTCTGATTTTATTATTTTAGTTAAACGGTCGAAGATAAAGATGAGGTTACTTTTGCAGAAATATGGCACAATATTTTATGCGTTGACGTGAATAATAAAATACGGGATGTTCCATTTGAAAAAATCAAGATATGTTATTTTCGAAATTACAATATTCAATTTTGTTGAGTCACTCCTGTATAAAATGAGGAAAATCTATTGCAATCCATCAATGAAGCTATCCTTGGGCAATGAGAAAACGAAAGGAAAAAAGTATTCGTTCTCTCTGGCCGAAGGAGCATGCGATGATGTGAGAGCCTATTTTCATGAATTTTTACGGAAGAAAAATATTGTGACCAAACTACTCACCAAAAAAACTTATTACTTAAAGACATTATAGCAGAGTTTACGACGCTCTTGAATCTTCAACGAAAAAATGGTCTTCCAATCTGAAAAAACCTTCCAAGATTTTTTCATAGAAAATTAGGACACCCTGTTTACTTCATAATAAATTGCTGAAGTAGATTTTAACTTTCTAAATATAATACCGTCCGAACAAAAATGAAATCTTCAAGAGTGTACGAGCTACAGAGCACCGCGGCACTGGTGAATCAGCCAGTATATCGTCAAAATTTTAAGGTTGTTTTAGCGAACCAACAAACTTTATATTTTGTACTCAGCCTAAAACAGAAAGAAACATTGAAACATATAGTCATAATTTTAATTAGGTGTTATGTAATAATATTATATGCGCCCTTCCATTTTCGTCCAGGGTAGTTCATACATGAAACATTGTTTCATTGAAAGAGCATTATTCAATTTTATGTGAATTCTTTAATTTCTTATCCTCAGTCGGATGACATGAATATGAGCAACATACTGCAGTTTCGATCTCGTTTGAACAAGTCACTGTAATATCCAGTTAGATTGCAACTGAGTATGTATGGATTCGGTATCAATTCATGAAGTCTGAATGAACTGTACCTTTGCTATTGTGGTTTGTATTGACGATGATCATGATGAGTAAGTCGAAAAAATAGGTAGCATACTCAAGTAGAGATGTTTAGCAATCTACGGAAGCTTGAGTGAATATTCTGGTCAAAAAACTTACATAATGTGAAACAGTATTAGTGTTGTATGAAATATCATTCATTAATGGAACAATATGATTAATGCTTCAGTTAGCACACTGCAATCACTCTTTAGTGGTTACAGAAATAAAGATACATTGGTCAACTTTTTATTGTTGCATGACACGCGAAGAGAACAGAAGCCTCATTATCTAAGCAGCTGCTTAGACGTACTTCGAAAAGTCGAAAGCTTGTTTGCGATATCCGTTGTATGAATCCAATCGTTATTATTGATTATTGGTACTATTAGCTAGCAATTTGTAAGTTGATGGGATGAGTTCAGTGCACAAAAAACTATTCGTTCTATGAGTAATCCTACCTGTTCGAAGTTGTTTTGCCATCCCGAAATCCGCAAACTTTGGAAGGCAATGAGATCAATAATATCAGCAATAGGAACACCTACTTGTACTGCCAACTGGCTTTCAAGGAAGTTCAGAAATGTTATTTCATAATTTCCAAGCACATCTGTACCTCATGGAATAAATGATTTGAAAGAAGGGCTTAGTAAGAACAATTTCTATTTCACTACTTTTAACAAATTTTCAATTCTGACCAGAATTTGCACACACCAAAATTATTACCAACATTCATGGATCAATTTGAAACAAAATTTTGTTGAAAAGTAACACCAAGCATCTTGTGCATATGGTAAGGTGGGTTCTTCAACAACTGAACAGCAAGAAGCAGTGGTTTTTAATGGAATACCACCAACACTCCAGAAGAGAGCAATAAGCCTCATCAACCCTCCGGAGATCATGCGTGATTTCCAGTCTCTCGCTCAAAGGTGGCAGGTTGCTGAATTACAATCTGGCCCTCTTCGAGAATCGAGTGATCACACACTGAATCATCTTGGGCGGTCACACCTGTTGTATGATATGCATCACCTGCTCCCAAGGGTTAAGAATACGAAAAAAATTATAACTGAACTACTCAACAAAAATCGGAAACCCAAAGCAATATAATTTGTGAACCCGAAATCTAACTATCAACACAGATAAAGTAGCATCTAATATATTGTGAAGATAAGCCATAATTTAAAACTGGAAACATTTCATTTAATAACTTATCTAAACACAACAAAAATTTTAGAAGTGAGATACATAAAAAAGGAGTCTGGTGTATACAAACGTATCTACGATGGTTGTAGTAAGATGTGTATTGGTAGAATCTACAGAACTTTCGATATTAGAATCGAGGAGAAATTGATTTGTGGGAATCCTTTGAAATCAATAGATATAAAATTTCCAACATAATATTGGATGAACAGGTAAATTTAGATAATGATTCTGTATACTTAATTTGTTTCCGGTTGAGCCATTCAGATAATAGTTCTGTGTATTGCCTTAAGAGGTTTTACTCAGTTTTGTTCCAATATTGTAGATCATACATAATTTATTGCACCTTACTTTAGCTTTCATTTTATATGTCTGATGAAGGCGCTTCATCATGGAAACGATTTAAAAATAAAATGAATAAGTGCGAATCAAATGATTTTCTGCAATTTGTCATTTAATATTTTACGTAGTTTTCATACTGGGTGAACAGTTTTGTGTTTACAAATTTTATTTTGCAACCAATAGCTGTTTTCTGTTTATGAGAAATTCAACAGTTTTTCGCACTATCATAGTAACAATTATTACAGTAATTATTACAATATAAAACAAAATAGACCCTCTGAATTAAATTGAGAAAAAGTTATACAATTTCTAATTTCTATCCTTGAAAATACGCCGTAAATCGGAAAATAAAGTTTAAATGATGTATATCTTTGAGAAATGAAAAGTATACTCTATTTAACGAAATCTACGTCATCTATGACTTAAATAATCGCAACTTTATATTATAATCCGATGATCATTGAATGAAAACTCTCTACGCAGAGTGTTTCATTTTATTCAAAATAGTGCTTGCATAGTGCCAACACTATTTTTACGTAATCTATGGCTTAAATATGGAGCGTCAACGAAATCCTAAAATTTACCATACGAAATTTGCACACCCTGTACATAAGACTACATGGAAAAAATTGAAAGTATTATAGTTGTGTGTATGCATTATTCAATAAATTTCAAAAACACATTGAAGAATTTTTATTCAAGTAACAATATTCAAGCTTCTGTAGAATGTTAAATATCCTTCTTTGAAGAAGCTGGTTTCCCGATCCACCTTTCATAATCACCGTTAACCGGAGCCACAAAGCAGTGGTACAGTATGGTCAGATGTCTAGAAAAGGAGCAATAGACTGCAGTTTCGTTCTTAATTAACCTCGTCAGTATTACATACCCATTCACATCATCAGGCTACACTGCCACCTACTTATCTCAAGTAGTTGGAGCGAGAGAAAACATTTAAACGATATTGCGCCCTCTAACGAACCGAGATAGAGGCCACTTCACCATTGCCATGATAGCAAAGAGTGGATTAACAGGAAAATTTCAAGCAGTCACACTAGTTCGACTATTCACCGCAACGCTACTCAGTGTGTGAGCTAGGAAGTGGTCTGTCGAAAGACTAACGCTTCTCGTTCCTATCTGGTTGTCAAACAGGCATACACACAATCGCTAAAAGTTACTATTTGCGAGAATTGAGATGAGTAGGTGGCAGTGTAGCCTGTGAATGGGTATTGAATACTGACGAGGTCAAATAAGACTGGAACTGCAATCTATTTCTCCTCTTCATGACATCTGACCGAGCTGTACCACTCCTGTGTCGCTCCGGTTGACGGTGATTATTAAGGGTGGATCGGAAAACCCGCCTCTTGAGGGAAGGATACTTAACATTCTACAGAAGGTTGAATATTGTTCCTTGACTGAAAATTCTTCAATGTGTCTATACATTGCGATAACCTCGCAAATAGTAACTCTTAGAGATTGTGTGTATGCCTGGTTGACAACCAGATAGGAATGAGGAGCGTTAGTCTCCGCTTCCTAGCTGTCACGGTGTGCAGCGTTGTGGTGAATAGTCGAACTAGTGTGACTGCTTGAAATTTTCCTACATTTTGTTATCACGGTTTCTCGGTGGTAATGGTGAAGTGGCCTTTGTCTCGGTTCGTAGGAGAGCGCAATAACATTTACATATTTTCTCTCGCTTCAACGAATTGCGATGAGTGGGTGGCAATGTAACCTGATGTTGTGAATGGGTATACAATACTGGCGAGGTCAAATGAGACCGAAACTGCAGTCTATTGTTCCTATTCATGACATCTGACGGTGCTGTACTACTGCTGTATATGGCTCCGGTTGACGGTGATTATGAAGGGAGGATGTGTCTACATATTGCGATATTCTCGCAAATAGTAATTTTCAGAGATAAATGAGATGAAAAAACACAAGGTTTAACATTAATCTACACTTTATTTGAAAAAATTCGACGACGTTTAGCTGACACAGCAGCTTTATCAAGAATGACAAACAGAATGAAGAGTATGGTATTATAAACAAATCGTAGAACAAGTTGGATGAATAACAGGAAAAACCCACACCGAGCCATTGTACAGTTAGTATGAAAGGTAATTGAAAACCAATTAAACAGGCTAAGTAGGGGTGAATAATTCACATCTACCTGCTCATTCAAAAGCTTGTCCGAATGTTTGCATCTATTTATTTCTAATGCTTCTAGGACATCTAATTTTAAACCTTTTGATTTTATATGTAATATGTCAAAGTTTTTATTGAATGAATGGTTTTCTTTTATTAAGTGGTTTGAGTAATTTGAATCAGATTTATTTCTATCGAAGCTACGTTTTTGTTCAGATGTCGTAGCTTTCAATAATAAACATAAATTTAAAATTAGATTCAAAGCATTGAAATAAATAGATACAAACATTCGGACAAGCTTTTGAATGAAAATTATTCAATTTAAAAGTTTAATTGGCTCGGTGTGGATTTCCAAATAAAATTAGATTAAAGATTAAACCTTGTGTTTATTATCTCATTTATATCATGGATCTACATCAAGTAACGGCCTCCATAATTCAAATATTTTCAGAGATTGTGAAATTTCAAAAAGAGATTATTTTCGATTGAACTTTGTGGAATTTTTATGTTTCGAGCATTACATGATGACTCGGCAGAGTTCTCAAGTCGGATTTTGAATTCATTTCCATGAACTTTTCAACCCTATTCTAACAGCTGAGAATTTGTTTGTAAGAGTCAGAAACTCCAGATTGGTGAAATTCATGTAGCAAATAAAGTTGCAGCCGCTGCATTTTGTTATTTGATGACGCGGCGTCGGTATCGTATAGCACCTACATGCCGATTTTAAATTCGGGATTGAATTTGGTTAGATAGAATAGTGGGGAACCGTACGCTTGTCGTGGAGATTCGTTTTCAATTTTTCAGTGATCCCATCCTTATTTCTTCTAAAATTTATTCATGAATTCGAAGCTTTTCGATTCAACTATCACATTTGGGTGGCAGAATCATATGTATAATCAATGTAATTGATGACATATTTACTTTGCGGGCATTAATATCGAATTATGAAAGATAAAAAGCACTTTTGTCAGTTTCCACGTTTACTTCTTAATACACTACTGGTTTCGACTCTTTGGTAATTTTCTTGTAATGAAAACACGATAAATTTTTTCCTTGAATATTAAGTAGGGGGGGTTATTGATTTCAAGTTGGCTACTGATAGTAATTTAATGTAGGTTTTTCTTTGTGGAGGACTTTGCGATTATCTGAACTATTGTGTGATTTGCTGATTGAAATTGCTCAAATATTGGGGATTATGATATATATTTTCTTTGATTGTGAATTCAGAATTTCTACTTGTTATTTTGACCTACATTAGCTGAATGGCATTCGTTTTATTCAATATATAAGGCTGTTTATCTGTTTTCTGTTTTGCATTAAAAAGTAATTTTGTCAAGCGGTCCAAATCTAAGCAAATTACTTCGAAATGCAAAACAGAAGATAGATAAAAATCAAACAATAAACTTATGTAAGTCAAACAGGTGGAAATTTTGAATGCAGATTCAAAGAACAAGAAGAATGAATTCAATGGAAAGTTTGTAAATTAATTAATTCAGGGAAACACCACTATATACTACTCCCTATAACCAACTTGTAATTAGTCCCCTACTTATTATTAGGAAAGAAATATATTTTGCTGGCATTTTTGTACCTTAGTTAATATTCAGAACATGAAAATGACCGAAGGGTAGAAAGCGGTAGTGTATTAACAAATAAACGTGGAAAACTCATATGTAGAATCTGTAAGGTACTCAAAATTCTCCAATTTCATCAGTAATGAAGGGCCCAATAACATTGGTACAATTAAATTACCAGACGGACCATCAGACAGTTTTAGATTTCATTTAGAATTTGGAAGAGTTGCATGTTTCTCGCTGACATTCAAACAAAAAGGTAACTTAACCGTGTATCGTGTAAAGTAACTAGCATGTGCATAGAAGAAGCGTTCTCTATATATATATATATATATATATATATATATATATATATATATATATATATATATATATATATATATATATATATATAATAGAATACATGCGATTTGAAAAATATTCGACGAGAATATAACATCAGTTATTAAAATCACAATTGGAAATCTCCAGGTGTTGATGGTATTCTCAATTTTGGTACATTCATAAAAATTGGCTGAACATTTTCATTTATAATCAAGAACCCTCAGCTACTCTTTTATTTTTCACACAAGGAATTACTAGATTGAAATCGAAAAGTGCTGATACCATTGTGATCAATCTCAATATAAACCAATTACTTGCTTTCCAATAATGTATAAAATTTTAACTGCATTTATCACCCAAAAAATCGTTCACATTTGGAGAATTATAATATTCTTTCCGAACAACAAAAAATGTAGAAAAAACACCTTGGTACTAAAGAGCAACTTGTAATTGATTCTGTTGCTTTAAATCGAGCTTAAACTAAGAGAAGAAATATTCGTACAGCTATTATTGATTACCAAAATGCTTTCGATAGTTTTCCTCATTCATGGCTTCGAAAAATTTTGAAATTCATAAAAATGATAAAACACTTCGTCTTTTTTGAATTTGTCATGAAAAATTGGAGAACCAATCTTCATTCAAATATTTCAAATCAATCGTTAATATTCGAAGTCATACCAATCAAAGAAGAGTTTTTTCGTTTTGTCTTTGCCTTAATCCATTATCTCATGAATTAAATGCTAGTAGTTTCGGCTTTAAATTCAAATGTCTAGTAATGTATCAAGGAGATACAAATAAATATCTAGGATTTGCTCAAGAAGACAATTGACCATAGCAGCATTAAAGAAAATATCAGAAGTTTATATTATAACAGACTTAGAATTATCATCAAGGGTCAATCAACTAGTAAAAACCTTTTCAGAGCAAACAACTTCTATGCAGTTCCTATTCTTACATCTTCTTTTGGAATTATTGAATGGTCTGAAACTGATCTGAATGAATTACAATGTGAAACGAGGAAAATGCTTTGTAAATATAAGAGCCAGTCAAAGTCAGCAATTCAAAGAATTACACTACTTAGACATCTTGGATATCGTGGACTAACTGCTTTAAACAATCTTCATTGTGAATATATTTTCCTTCTACGTTCCCATTTTCATGATAAACAGAGAACGTCTGAATTATATGAAATTGTTGTTGCTTAGGATTATAATCTTGCATCTCTGAACTTGACAATGAAAAAGGTAGATTTTGATATAATGGATAACACATCTAAAAAAGAAAGTTGGATGCAGAAGGAATTACACGGAAAACCTCCTAAAGAATTAAAAAATTATTACATTGATGAGATCGCATCGAATGCTCAGTATCTGTTTCTGTACTTCAGAAACAGTTCTTCATATATAAACTCGTTCAATACTTGCCTCAACATATTATTTAGAAAGACATAATGCCGTCGCTAATATTATTCGTTTCAATTTAGGACCTCATTCCCAAGGAAAGAAATACTACAAATATTAACTTTATTAGATCATTTGTGAAAACAACAAATATAACCTTTATTTTGATAAAAGAATTCCTTGCAACACGACTGTTAATCATAATATGCCAGATATCATTCTTACGGATAAACAAAATCGAATAACATATAATTGATATTGCTATACCCGACACACATTACATACAAAATAAATACAATGAAAAAATTTCTAAATATATGATGCTTGCCGAAGAGATAAAACATGTGGAAAATGAAAAAATATTTAATTTATCGATTATTCTTCCTACAACAGATGTTACTCCTAGGAATCTTCACAAAAATATTGATATTTTAGGTTTGGAGAAAAATTCATTTGAACAGTTACAGAAAAAACAGTCATCAAATCTTGTGAAATTTTTCGTAGGTTTCTTTCCGAAAGAAATAATGCGGTAGAGTCATAGGTTTTCCCTTTAGTTTATACCGCTCATAATCATATTTCATATTTTATTTATTTGTATATATGAATGTGATACAATTAGCTGACAATTGTATCCTTTATATTCAAAGCAGTATTCTGTTCGATCGTCCATCACTTCACATAAAGAAAACTGAATGAATAACATTCACTGTTACTTGACTAAGGTCCGTACACTAGATTTTTCCGAAGAGAAATCCTCTGACACTACTCGTTGGTACATTGTAGTTATTGGCTGATAATGTCATAGTTATTGATTATTATTCAACGGTATCCTAATATATCATCGTTCCAGGATATGTTTTGATTATAATCATTGCCTTGCAGTGGTATTAATTATCGGGTGGTGGATTTATTTTTTTTCATGAAATCGCTGTGATTACATGAACAGTTATATGGGCAACACGTTAGAATCCCTTTATATATTTCTCGATATAAGTTAAGTCATTTCATTTCGCTGTTGGCGGTTTCTTGAAACAGAAGTATCCATGTTCTTAAATATTTGTCGTGTATGGTAGTTTGCGAATGACATCCAAGATAGTATGGTTCCCCTGTTACATTTCCTACGCTCACAGTTGTGTTTTTCTGACACATACCAAAATTATAGATATAAGCATTTATTGTAAATACAATTATTCAAATTTTTGTAAATCCTCTCTTTTCAAAAGAATATATATATATATATATATATATATATATATATATATATATATATATATATATATATATATATATATATATATATATATTCGACTCATTTCAATCACAACAAAGTTACATTTTGAATTTTGAAAAATACGAGAAAATGAGAGTAATCTGAACCAAAATAATGGCCAAAACACTTTCTAGGACAGACAAATTATCTTCCTATTCTTTTCGATAATTTCTTCAAAGATAATTTAGCGTTTCAAGTGTTATTATTCGAACCGCAGGTATTCAAAATTGATTGAGTATTCAAAATAATATAGAAATGAAGGGTAACCATTTTAAAGATTTAAGTATAGGTCAACTTCCGGTGTTTTCGAATGGGACAGACCAAGTTACATGCTGTTAGAGTATCATTCAAGATGCAATTCGGTTTTTGTTTCATTG
The DNA here is from genome assembly GCA_013387265.2 of Cryptolaemus montrouzieri. NCBI lineage: Eukaryota > Metazoa > Arthropoda > Insecta > Coleoptera > Coccinellidae > Cryptolaemus > Cryptolaemus montrouzieri. The sequence goes on along the minus strand of JABFTP020000021.1, from coordinate 92,611,934 downwards.
CAATAGATAGATATACAATTGTTGGGCTTGGAGCGTTTTAAACTGAACACCCGACATATGTCTAATGTATAAATTTTTGAACTGGTGGTGCTTAGGAATCTGAGGGTCATAATCGGTGGAAAAAACACGAAATCCGCTAGAAATTCCTCAGTGATGATAATTGCAATAGGTAATATTTCTTAAGAGAACTACCAAAATAAATCACAGATGCGCCATTAATGAAATTTGGTAGGTTAATAAGAGTAAAGAGACTAGATGAAAAGTATGAAACAAATAATTTTCCGCAATTGTTATCAATAAATTATAATTCAGAAAAAATGTAGATTTATAATGAGTTTTTGTAAAGTGTGTAGTTGATTGATGTTGATTTTGTAGGTTATGAAAAAGTACTCAATTAACTAGAGATTATATTAAATAATAAATGAACTTACCTCTTTTAAGCGTCATAGTTCGACTACCCTCGGTGGCACTAGAGAGTCCATTACATGTAGCATCACCACTCTGGGCTACTCTAAAGTCTACATCGTCCATAGATTCAGACGTAGCTTTCTCATAAACAAAACATCTGTATCTATCTTCATTGGATAGAGCATGTATGTGATCGATTTTTCCAACTAGATATCTTGAACTGCCCTCTTTCCAGGCTGCTAAGCATTGCAGCTCCTCCACTGAAAATGAAATTGAGAACACTCTTAATGTATGTGGATACAATTTCATAATTTGGATATTTCAAGTAGTAATAAAAGCAAATTAATTTCCTTCGAAGGGTGTACGAAATACCACATAAACAATAAGATTCGTGAAATTTCAAAAATAGGATATTTTCAATAATGTTCCTCGTTGTGAAAGCAATTAGAACCATCAGGTAACATGTGTATTTAAATGAACTATCCTTTTTATCTGTATATGGTGACTATCTTCCTATATTCAGGTATGATAATTGGAATTTCCTACTACAAGAACGAAATAGTAGGGATTATATCAAGGGGCCCAATGTGGATATCGATCTATGGGCGTATAGTTCTATGTGTCCTCCGCATCCCTTGCTCAATCCTTGCGAAGTCTGTAAAAGAGCAAACTTCCAGAAATTCTACGTCCAGTTGGTTAGTGTAAGATGGATCTAAGATGGATATGTAGTGATAAAATGAATTGATGTTTCGACACAATTCCACACCCCTCGCACTCAGGATTATTCTTCAGTCCTATCTTGTCATGCCCCGTCTCTAAATGTGCCAAGAGCCGTTCATTTATTACTTCCACTGCCTTTAAGTGCAAAGCTTGTCCAGGTTCTACTAGGTGATATACCCAGCATCGCCTTGGACCAACCTTGCGCATTCAATCAGGTCTCTTTGTTTTTCTTCTAGCCTATTATCCAGTCTTATCAACCAAGGTTGAGATCCCGACCGAAGGTCTTGGTCCTATTAGAGCATTCTTAACTTTTATACAGGCCATCCTATCCGCAATCTCATTTTTTCAGCTTTCAGTGGAATATGGTTGAGTACCATAAGTTGTTTCCATGACTGAATGCACTCCTACACCACCTTAGAAGTACCCATGTGTGAGTTTAGGGCTCTTAGAGCAGCAAGACTGCAGAAGCAGATTATGATCAACTCATAAGTTGTACCCAGTGCCTAGTTCTGCCAGCCTTTGGGCACAACCAAGTATTGCTATAATATCCAACTGGAAAACGTACCTTTATCTGGCAAGAAATTCTTTCTTTCCTCCTACTCTTCTCTTGATGGGATTTTCACCTCGATCTTATCATCGAAGTGGTATAACAGAGTGGTTCTATACAAGTTCATCCAGAGCTTCAAGCCCCACGTGCCTCTGAAATTCTTCTTATATATCATGAGGACAGCGTAAAACCTGCCAGTCTGTAGCTTGAGATACTGAGCCCTGCTAAGCTTCATATCCAGTACCAGCCTCAAGTATTCAACCGATTTTATCATGTCGAGTCTTAATTCAAAGCAAATGGACCTTGAGCATGATTGTATTATATGATTCCTCGTGAAAACAAGCAGTTTTCTGGGTTAACCTCTAGACCTGAGGACGATCACCTGCGCTTCATTCTTTTCAAAGTAATCTGCAGTGTATTCATAGTTGCCTGCAGATCTCCTCTATTGCTAAGAATGACGAGGTAATCTGCGTAAGCTTAAACATTTACTTTCCTTCGACATCCCAAAAGTGACCATTCTTCACCATGCGCCAGACAGTAGGCGGCACCACGTCCACCCCGCGGACAGCCTCGTCTCACCCTTCCTGCGATGGTGTGATTTCCGATCGTTGGTGAGATTCTCCTACACCTACCCATCAAAGCTCCTTAATCTTCTCCGAGACTTTAAGTCTCTACGCCTACTTACGGTTCAGCGCGATGGAAATAAAAGTTCCCCCGACATCCAGAAAAGTTGCCACACGAATCCAACTGCTGCTCAATAATTCGAACAACCGAATGCAATGATGTATCTATAGCTAGTCCTACAATGTACACGTGTTTATCAGGGTGCCAAACACCTCCTCCTGAAGAAACTCATCAACCAGTCTCTCGAGACCTCGGAGAACAAATGACGTTTAGAGGATAGGCTTGAAGTCCCTTCTGAGGTTGGTTCTATCCCCTCGTTTTGAGTATACATACTACCATTGCCGTTCATCAGCACACGGGAAGGTGTCTCAGAGCAATAGTTGCTCTGTCTATCTTCACTAGGACCGGAAGCAACACACCCAGCTGCGCCGGAGAAGGGCCGGGTAAATCCCGTCCGGTCTTGGTATTTTATATGGTAGAACGGCATTCACAGCTAACTATCCCAGTTGGCTCTACTCGATCTGAATCTCGTCAATACATTAATTTTGAGAGTGGTACATTTGAAAGCAAAAAGATAGTAGTTCGAATTGGTAGGGTAATAATCTATGCTTATCATGAAGAATTATACTAAAATTTTGAGTCCTACCTTCGGGATACGGTCCACATCTGTGGCATTAAGGAATAATGATGGAGACAAACTGAGTACACGCTAAGCAGTGCATGCAATGCATTTTGGTATATAAACTGTGGAATTTCTGTTGAATCATATGAAATAAATTATTTGGAAATACGTTTGTTAAGCGTACAGTTGTCATGCACAAATTTATTTTCAAATTGTGCCGTACGTATACCTCGATTTACCTTCAACTTAAATTGCTATTATGATTATATTTATATATTGTTTATGAATGTATTGTGTTTCAAATGCAATTAATATTAAATGTCCTTTCTAGCAATTATACCTTTTGACCATATTGAGCCATTATGTTTTATGGTAACCGACAAAAATATAATATTATAGAAATCATCTCTAGATATAATTCTATTTCAACTTTCAATTTAATAGCACCTTTTCAAGTAAAAATAAATTTAAAAATGATTTCATTTGTGAAATTTTATTTTACTTTTTTCGATTAAAGGCGATAAGTGTTCAATATAACTTCAATTTTTGTTTACATTTATTCCATATTCCAGCTATGTGAAAACTGCAAACAGACAAATTTGATTCCCCCATCTATGTCCTTGATTTTCGGAGACTAATTGATGAAAACAGTTTCTTTTGTTTGATTTGATTGAGCAGGTCGATACTTGATGATTTTCAATTCATAAATTAAGCAACTCGGATGGGTTCCAATATACCCTTGTACTTGTACCTATTGTAGTATTAAGTAGGAAATAAGACTATATATATATATATATATATATATATATATATATATATATATATATATATATATATATATATATATATATATATATGAGATTACTTTCAACTATTCCAATGATATTCATATGAAATTTGGGCTTCCAAAATGTGAAAATCTTTCTATTGAAAAAGAAAAGATCACCTCTGATTAAATAAAGATTTCCAATATCGAAATCGAGCCAATGCATCAAGGAGATACATATAAATATCTTGGATTTTGTTAAGAAGACAATTAACCATAACAGCACTAAAGAAAATATTAGAAGTTTATATTACAAAAGACTTAGAATTATCATCAAGAGTCATTTAACTAGTAAAAACCTTTTCAGAGCTATCAACTCCTATGCAGTTCCTATTCTTACAGCTTCTTTTGGAATTAATAAATGGTCTAAAACTGATCTAAATGAATTGAATTACAATGTCAAACGAAAATGAAATCATAAGCTCTGTTAATATCATAAGCACCACCCAATATATATATATATATATATATATATATATATATATATATATATATATATATATATATATATTATATCTATCTGATGAAGCCACAGTGTGGTGAAACCGGTCATAGTTTTTGTTAATAAATATAGTGAAAATCTAAATACTTTAGTTTTATTTCATTGAAAATATCTTTTGTTTCTCATTCCGGATTTCTGAGTTTTCTGGGATTTCGGCATATGCCGTAAAAACTATTTTGACATTCTTTTCAAAAAGGGTTTATTCAATTTTATTTTGTTGAATGGTTTTCGTTGTATAATATAGGGTTGTGTTTTTTGTATGTAAATCATAAGTGAATGTGGATCCAATATGAAGATAAATTTCCTTAAAAATATAAATTCTACCAGAAATGAAAATTCTTTGATCATCCTGTGGTTTCATCTGAAAAGCTGGTGCGATTTGAACAGAACGTCCCAAATGTTTTTAATTCATGCACAAAACAGTAAATAATTGACGAAGTTGATTCTCAAATGAATCGCTGAAAATTTTTTGATTGATTCGTGAATTTTGAAAACTTTGAAAAATTCAACATGTTAAAATGCAACGGTCAGAGGGGAATGATTATGATGCTGCTTCAGACAATTAATCTGTTCACATTTTCCTGACACCAAAAAACTTCATTATTTTATATTTCAGAGAATAAAACAGAATCTTATGAACACTAGTTCATTCTAAGCACTAAGAAAAAAAGTCACAAAAATCAAGATAATGAAGAAGCTACAAAGGAAGTTTCAGGAGATGTTAAGACGAATCCCTCAATTTTATGTAGGCAAGTTGAAACTGGAATACGATACCAAAATCTAAGGTTTCGCGAATCCTTAGAAAACCCAGGTTTCAACCTTATAAGGAGAAGAAATCTGAGCTTCTACAGCCAAGGGGTTATTAGTGTCTACATTTTTGCCGATGGTATAAGGAAAAGTCAAGGAAAAATACCGAATTCCACCAGTATACCATATGCACTGATAAAAAGAAGATGACCAAAGACGAATTATTTAATCGCAATAATGGACATTACTGGTCCGATGCCATCCCCATCGGTAATATCAACACCACCTTCAGTGACGAATATTCAAATTCAAAATGTATGCAGAAGTGTTTCTGTACGTTGCAATTCTTGTATTGTTGTTGTTATTATTTTATTATTGATGTTTCCTTAATCATGAGTAATAAATAATTTTCAGTTGTTCTTATTCGTTCTTATTATAGGTGGGCTTCATTGTTGTGAGCAGCAAATTAAAAACATTTCGGATGTTTTGTGTAAATAAATTCGCACCATAATACTACATAAATAAACTTACAGAATGTTCAACGTACTTCCATTTCAGAAAAAATTAATGGTTTTGAGGAAATTTGTCAGGTATGTTATATATATTTGGAAAGAACAATTCACCTATGGTTTATTCGAAAAAAACACAAGCGCATATAGTAGAAACTCGTTTATCCGGCCCTCAGTTATACGGATTCGCGATTATCCGGACTACCAACCGCGACCAATTTACATCTAACCTACAAGTCGAATTTATGCAAGCATGAACGTGTCAGAACTTGCATATCCCGGCCGCGCCGTGTAGGATCGCTTCCCCGCGCGTTTCGTTATTGTTTTAGTTCGTTTGCAATTGTGACTCCGCTCTGAAGTGCGTGTCACGTCTACATATTCAAACATGTCAAAGAGTGTTGTTATCGCTTAAAGAAAAAATAAATATTACTGATTCATCGAAAAAGGAGAAACCGGCTGATAAGTATGTTGTAGGTACATCCACGATAAGTGATATTAAGAAGAATACAGATTCAATTTTGTTGTACACCTGCAAATTAGATTGTGAAGATGGGAGTAAAAATCGGAAAATGAACTTTCAGAAGAAGCTCTGTACTGTTGGTTTTCACAAAAACGATCAACTGGGCAACCGATATCAGGACCTTTGCTATGTGGAAAAGCATTAAGTCAAATAAAAAATTAGGCGGCGATGAATAGTTTGTTTCAAGTAACGAATGGTTGTACAGATTTAAAGCACGTCATGGTATTCGTGAATTAGAAATACAAGGTGAAAAAATGTCAACTAATGTAGAAGCAGCAAACTCTCTTATAGATAATTTTAAGGAGAAATTGAATGAAAATTACTATGAAATGGATTTTGTCTATAATGCTGATAAATGTCGTAAATCGATTAAGAGGTTTTAATAATCTGGACAGACAACAAGAATACAGGTCAATTTTAATTATAATTCCATAATTTTAAAATTTTAATAAAATAATTCGACCCTTATTTCTGTAATAGAATAAATTCTTAAGCTGAATGCACTGAGCACGCCGATATTTTTCAGGAAGTACAAATTGTGTTGTGAATGCAAGACTCACATACACATAATTTGGATCTTTCCCAGAGATAGCATGCGATATAAGAATATTCTACGTTGCTGAAGAATATCCTCATTTATCTCACACACTTGTGTACATGACTTATACGAATTGGTAAAAGATATGCGTTTTGCAGCAGGAAGAATAATTAACTTACGTATGAGAGTTACTCATTAAAAAGCTTAAATTTTGATATTGTCTTATATATATATATATATATATATATATATATATATATATATATATATATATATATATATATATATATATATATATATATATATATATATATATATATCAGCAGATGTACCTGTGCACATTGTGGTAAATTTCAAAATTTCTTTGAAATGAAAGCAGCTTTTCAAAGAAGTATCACTTCCTTCGCAAAAATTCAGAGGAAAGCACTCCAGCTGTAAATGTTTATGATATAGATAACCGACTTATGAGATAAATGTCCTCCAAGAAAAATCGATCAAATTTTGAGCTTTGCTGAGAAACTAATTATTTTTCAGTAATGCTATTTTGTTTGCCATCTCCTGTATACAGAATGTTCAACGGATGTATGTATTTTCATGTACACTCTAATTTACAGACTTATAAACCTAGTGAGAAAAAACGTGCCCTGATAATAGTCAACGAAACGTTTGTTAGGATATAAGGTACGAACATTTTTTTATTACACATTCGCTCATTTGCTTTCGTCTTAGTCTAGCACAAAATTTTGATAATATTAAGGTTCACATTTCCACAAAAAATTAAATAAAGAAAACCCTTACCTGCACTTTCTGTTCCAGGTACATCAGGACAGGCCTGATAACTGAGCAAAAGCTTCGTGTCCTCAGTACAAGAATCGATGTTGGACACTGGTGACCTGCACTCGCCATGTCCTCGATTGTACGTAAATGTGAAGGGCCCCTTGAAAGGACAAGGTACGGGGGTAGCATTCTCTCGAAACATAGAAAAAAGGAGAGCGTCTCCAGTAATATAACTACACAGCGATGGAAGAGAATCCCTTCCGTAACAATAAGCTGTAAAGAAAAACAGATTATCAGTTCGTGAGAAATTTTAATTATCCAATAATCTTGGGTTGATAAATCTGAATCTATTCTGCGAATCAAAAACTAAGAAATGAGTAAACGGTAAAAATCAATCAGATTCTCCCAATTAGAGCACCCTATCAATACGAAGGCTACGCATTATATTTTGTGATACAAAAAAACCAGGCGTAGATGCAAATTGGATTATTTATGTTCCAAGAAATCCCCTCCTAAATCAATACACCTTTGTTTTGTAATTGAAGTTCCCACAACTCGAAGACTTGAATCTTTTGGAATGCTCTCAAAAGAGTGATCAATTGCCTCATCGTGAAACTTCAACCTCGTTAATCTTTTTATTTTCTATAAAGCCACACATGGCCAAGTTAGGCTAGTAGGGCGGATGTGGAATGACTTTCTCTTTATATTCAAGTAAAAAGTCAACTGTTTGCTGTTTTGTGAAGATGTCTTGTCGTGATGCAAGATTATTCTGTGAATCCTGACTGACTCAAGCACGACAGGTAAACATTTTATAGTGTATGAGTTGGCTGTCACTGTACTGGGTTTCCCAAATTCGATGATTTTGTAGGACAGCTATGTGAAATATTTCTTGGTCTCGATTTCAGAGACAATTTTATTGGTGGAAACCAATTTATCATTTTTTATTTTCGAGTTATTCTGGAATTTCAATTTTCGGGGATTTGTGCGGACCATACCTCGGGTACTAGGTAAGTTACGTTAAAAATTTCTTCACATTCTTTAGGCAATTTTCAGATACAATGCATGAATGCGTTCGAAAATGTTTTCTACCAAACGGTTTTCGAGCTATTGTTACCATGTCCACTACAGTATCTAACCATAGATCGCTCTAGGCCCCTCCGAATAAGCGTGTTACCGTGTTAACCACGCTTCCCTAATCACAGATCGCCTAGTAGGCCCTTCAACAGGGCTAGGCACAAAACGTACTCTAGGCCTACCTGGACCGAGGGTTTAAATATCCGTGCATCGGAGACTCCCGGCTCCTCAACAAGATCATCAAGACAGCGACAAACGCCCCATGGTACATAAGCAACGACCAACTCAGGAAGGAAATGGAAATCAACACACTGGAAGAAATCATCACACAACTAAAGACGAAGACAACCGACCAGATGGAAAACCACAAAAACAAGGAGATCAACCAAATAATGGAACTACAACCGAGGGCAACAGGAAAGAGGACATCCCTAGTACAATGGAAAAGAGAACAACAGGCCAGCATAGATGCTCCACAACATAAAAGAAGGAAGATAACCAACCCGTAGAACCCCAGGACAAACTAAGGAGATGTAAAACAAGCGAGATGAAGAGGAAAAAGGATGGAAATTCGACCCTCACCAAAATTCAAGGATCTACGTGACTCCCGGCTCTTTCTTTTGAAAGACCTTTTCGAATTCACACTGTCTTAGAAAACCGGCTGCAGCACTCGTTGCCACGAGCCGGCTTTCCGTATCCATGCCATATTGCCAAACCGCCGTTGTTTACCAACGAATTACGTGTTTTTATTCCATTTTGAATTTACGTTTACAAAGAGTGTTTGTGTTAACCATTAGTGTTTCCATCGTGTGTGTGACCCCATACTGGTAGCACTATAATTGAACTAGTCTTTTGTTCAATATAAACCATACGCAAAATTAGTCGCGTTGACTGAAGTATTTTTTCTTTTCGATAATGAATATATAACATGATAATAATATTATTAAATTTTTTTTTAGAAAATGAAAAGCGATTTACAACCGAATCTCGTGTGAGATAGAAATCTTACCATTCGGAAAATAATTTTCTATAACAATATTTGTCTATCTATGAACATGGGGAGATTACAAAATAATGAATTTTCAATGCTGAAAAGGCGAAGAAGAAAACCATAGGGAATTTTTTCTTAATATGGCTCAACAGATACGGTGAAAAAATTCAAATACGTGTTAGCGTTTACGGATTCCTCAAAAATGTCTTATTATTATTATTATTTGTTGTCTATTGCCAACCCCGCTTTGAAGCCAAAGCAAACTTGGCGATTTTTCTCTTGGATAAAAATGTGATTTTCACCGGACCAATGATATCGATCATTTTTATGGAGTCCATCACTGTTCTTTCTAATCTCATCGCTCCACAAACGTTTCTTGGAAAATTTGCATTTTCGAGGCATTTCTCTTCGAACCATATACAGAAATTAATTCGCCGCTTGGAATAACCAGGAAAAATGTGATGATCAAAACTCATTATGTATGGATTAAATTTATGTTTTCTCAATAATATTTGATAGCGGCTTTTCGAAGCACCAATTACATCAACTATATCTCCCGTCGATGTTCAGAATTTTCAATTACTGCTGCAATTATGTTCGTTTCAGTTGCTTCATTATTTTCTTCAGCATATTCTCTGACCCTCGGTTTTTTGGATCTGTAGGTTCGTAAATTATTTTCCAACCTTTTGAAAATACGTTTGTCAGCTCCGGGAACCGCTCTTGATGAAGATAACCAGCAGATTCATTTATATTTCTGCTTTCAATGAAACACGAAATCATATGATACTTCTCGTCGTTTCTTTATTCCTCCCAAAATATCATACACTCTAACAATGAAAATATTCTAAAAATGGGGAGATGATATTCAAGTATTTTAACAATGATGACGCATCCTCTGAAGTTTCACCAAACACAAATACACTCTGTTCAGCATCGAAAGTTCTTCTCTATGATCTCTTCATTATTACAGATTAATTCTACTGATATTGCCATAGAGAATTATCTTGCGAGTGGTAAGATTCCTATCTTATACTAAGATTTGGAAATGACTTAGCATTTTTTGAGAAATATGGCATAATAAAATCATTATGTAAAATAATAATTTTATTATGCCGTATTTCTCAAATATGTTATGTTGAATAATTTCGAACTCTGCTATACCAGCCTGGGGTCCCATCGCAGATGGGAAAGGAAGAGGGGGAGGAGTACCAACCTCGTGAAAAAACCAGGGTTCATCTGACCCGGATGATAGCACAACATAGGATACGGCAAACCTGCTACCTTGTTGGTTAGATGTTGGCTCATCAAATCAAAGGCAAAGGAAAACTACCTTGATTAAAGAAGTTCTGGTATTCCAGAATGGGGGTTTTGTCAATGGACCAGCTCTCCATTACTCGTAAAAAATAACAAACCGCTGCAAAACCCAACAAAAAGCCTCGGAACTAAAAAATATCCAAAGGACAACGACCCAAGCGACGAAATGGGGAAATGATATTTGGAGCATGGATTCAAAGGAAAAATTGAACAAGTCAGGGTTAAAACACTTGAAAGTAGACATAGCTGTACTCACAGAAACAAAAAGGAAGGGAAATGGCGTTGAAAAAATGTCAGACTACATACACATTAGGATGGAGCGATTTCATTTTTTATGTTTTATCGCTTCGGTATACCTGTAAAAATTTGCTATTTTAGGTCAACATTAAGCACAAAAAAATTAGTTGGCTTATGCTATGTTTCAAAGTGCCCCCATCGTCATAAAGTTCTGAAAAATTTAGGCAAATTATGAGTTTTGCCAAAATGTTTCAAAACATCGCAAACATTTTATAAAACTCCTGAGCGACAGTTATTACCGGTAGAAACATGCGTGTTGATACGGGACGCGGGGGAAGGGTATTTCGGCGAAATACCCCTTCACCGCATCTTCATACCCAAACACCGATGGAGTGAGATTTAGTAATTTCGCGCGCTTACAGCAGTTCATCTGTTTGCCGTTCATTTATTTGAGGCATCAAATTGTATTAGTTTATCTTTAACTGGGATTGTAACGTATATTGTAAGTAGTGATTTTCATATTTTATGCTTGTAGTTTGATTCCTGACTGTAATATTAGAATATTTTTCATTTGTATTGTTTGCAGAAATATGTCTCAAGTTAAAACACGAAAAACAACGAGCTGTATTTGTTTTGTCGCAAAAGTTACGAGCATTACAATTACCAACATATAACGATGTTATGAAGAATTATCTGTTCATAAAACATGGGTTGAAGCCGATAAAAAAACAAAAGAGCCAACAGTTCATAAAATATCTGAAAGATTGCCTCACGAAGTTAGAAAAATATGGCAAAAATCGTCGCTTCCTACTGTGAGTGTAAAAAGAGTTTCACAACTGATTCGTGCCTATCACGACAAATATAGAAACTTAATGAAACCATATGTTGGGCGTCAAACTGATGTTAAATACCAAGAAAAGATTAATACATATATATCAGAGTCCCATAGACTGTTTGATATTAGCAGTTGCAAATGCAAAGTTATATGTGATTGTAACTGTGTAAAAGGTAGTCGTGTTTCCAAGGAGGAAGCAAGTTTCTTAATTGACCAAAGAACAGACAAAAAAATGATGATAGGCGATATCGATGTGATTGCAACTGTGAAATACAAGAAAAAACAAGAAAGAAAAGAAACAGAGAGGTAAATTATTTTGACAAACCTTGTTGTTCTTTGACCGATGATTCTTCAATCGATAGCAGCAGTTCATGCGCTAGATCGCTCGTATTATTTTCTAGTCCTTACCATGAAAACTCAGAACAGGTCAAACTAACAGGTTCACCTCCTCAGAAAAAAAAGAGGTTAAACTTACCATCATTAGCCTGTGCCTGTGATCGTAATGGAATATCCGATAGAGCCGCTGCTATTATAGCTTCTTTTGTCTTAAAAGATATTTGCGCTATTTCCCCAAACGATCCAAGTCGTGTCATTGATAGTTCAAAGTTGCGCCGTGAAAGAACTAAAATCAGATTAACTTTACAAGAAACGGACTGCAATAAAATGCTTCTCGGTTTATGTTTTGATGGCAGGAAGGATAAGACTTTGGTTCGTATTGAGAAAGAAGGGAAATTTCACATAAAGCGACAGATAGAATATTATCATGTCATTTTGTCAGAACCAGGAAGCACTTATTTCGGGCATGCCACTTGTGAGGCGGGGACTGCTAAAGGTATTAACGACACTTTAATATCTCATCTAAAATCTAAGTCAGTAAAGCTGAGTGAAATAGCTGTTGGTGGCTGCGATGAAACAGTAGTCAATACAGTTTTTAAAGGTGGCGTTATTCGTCTGATGGAAGAAGAGCTAAACAGACCATTACAGTGGTTTATCTGACAGTTGCATTCAAATGAATTACCACTGCGACATTTGTTATTATAGTTAGATGGAAAAACTACAGGGCCGAAATGCTTTTCAGGTGCCATTGGATATAAATTACAAAATTGTCAAACGATGCCGATAGTCGCATTCTCCGTTATACATTACCTGAAAATATTAGGACAGAGCTGAGTACCAACCAAAAGTATCTATACGATATTATGACCGCTATCAGTACTGGTATATTTACTTCTGATTTAGCTAATATAGAACCTGGACTCCTTAACCATTCTAGATGGCTAACAACAGCTAATCGAATTCTAAGGTTGTATGCCACAAAAACTGACCCTGAAGAAAAATTTGTGGTATTAGCCACGTACGAAATGAAAGTTTATGGAACAATGTGGTTTACAATAAAATGTAATTGCCATTGCCATGCTTTGCGATGATAGAGAGGTTATCCGAGATGTGGCATATCGAAGAATTATAAAGGCAAGATCACAGAATACTTGAGGACTTCGAAAATTTAAAGTGCCGGTGTTCAATTTCGATGCTCAAGACTATACTGACATTATTTTGTGGCGTGACTGTGACACCTCTCACTTCAATTTTGTCTGATGAAACCTTGAAGGAAATTGTAAAAAATGGTCTCGGCACATGTCAGGATATTAAAGATTTTCCATGCCACACCCAAGCCGTGGAGCGCTGCATTAAGTTGGTGACAGAAGCATTGCGTGCAGTTTGTGGGGAAAACAAACGAGATGGTTTTATTAGAGCAAGATTTCTATCTCGTCAACGTATGCCTAGTTTTAACACGAAGAATCAATTTAATATTTAAACTGTATTTTTAATGTTACTGGATATTTATTGTAATGAATAATTAAAACATAAAAACATGTTTTTCGTTTGTTTTTCATCCCTGCTGGGGCACCTCAGAACGTTAAGATAATTGTGTGATATTTTCTATGTTTGTTTTGTATATAACAAGGCAACTTTTCATCGCTATGCCGTTTGAAAATAACATGTTTTTTTTATATTTCATATATTTTCGCTCCACCCTAATACACAATACAGTGGGGTATCGAAGGATAAAACAGCTTGCAGAAGGGTCTCTATCATTATAAATAGAAAACTCGAGAAGAACATAACAAATTTGGAAACGATAAATGAAAAGACTCTCGTAAAACGGACAACACAGAGAAATTATACTCCTGGGTGACTTCAATGACAGAGTTGGACGTAGAGGAAAAAATCAACTTGTAGGAAAGCACGGAGAGGAAATGATTAATAACAATGGCCATAGGTTGATAGACATTTGCCAACAATATAAACTTAAGATTTTTTGAATGGTTTCTTCCAGCATAAAGACACACGGCATCTAGATACTAGAGGACTAATAAACCACAAAAATGATTGTAGAAGACACAAGGGTACAATGGGGAATAGAATGTGGCTTGAACCATTATTTCCTCTTAGCAAAAACCGTGATGCCATTTAACTTCTGTAAAAGAACAATGCAGAACACTAAGGAAGACAAATTGAACCAGAAAATAAATAGTCTCGACAGTTTACTGGACTCAAGTACGAAACAGCTTTATCAAAATAGACTTGATCGGAAATTGAACGCCGAGTTCCTAACAGAAAACACAGAAAAACTGTACAGACACATATCTGAAGCTCTCGACTCTGCGGCACTAGAAGCTTTAGGAGAAAAGAAAACACCAAAAAAGAAGAGAAACGACACAATAACCTGGGATAAAAATTTGGAAGACCAGCAGAAAGAGAAAGATAAAGCTTATAAAAAATGGCTGAGCATAAACAACGCACAGGACAAATTAGCTTATAAGGATGAATTCACTAAGTTAAAGAATATGATCAACAAAAACGAAAATGAAACATGGGACAGGAAATGCTCTGAGATAGACTGTTATATTGGTGGCTACAAATCAACCGAGGCGTGGAAATTTATCAAATCTCTGAAAACTAACACAATTAATAAAATCAATATACAGCCCATACATTCAGATAAAGGAACACTATTCAAAAGAACTAAAAGAAAACAGAAAAGATTACCCCACAAACTCACCCAGGCCTTCTCAAATGGAAGGACCATACATTAAACTAGACAGCGCCATGACAACAGTAGAAAATAGAAGAGCGCGTGGACCAGAGGAGAAACCTGCGGAATTGTTAGAAAACGGAACGGAAAAACTAATAAACTACCTGAAAGAACTTTTTTCTCGAGTAATAAATGGCGACAAAATGCCATATATTTGGAAGGAAGCGTGGGTAACACCAATTCATAAGAAGGGAAAACGACAAAGTTGCTCTAATTATAGATGTATCTCGAAAAATATTATGTAACATCTTAGAGGCAGAATTTGGACTATGTGGAATTGAACAGCAAGCCGGATTTCGGGCTGGTCGCTCTTGCATCGACCACATTTTTAGTATCGTACAGATAAATGAGAAAAAGGTAGCAACGAATGGTAAATTATAGACCAAAAGTTATGGCAAGTATTAGAAAGATCTCCAATAAATAACACTCTCATCAAAGCGATTAAACAAATGGGTACTACAATCTCACAACCTTTCGAAGTTACAAAAGGCTTAAGACAAGGGTGTAGCCTTCCCCCAACATTGTCTAAAATATTCCTTAATGAAGCCCTCAAACAATGGAGAAGATTTTGCAGTGGAATGGGACTGCCTTTAAACAAAGACTCTACGCTGTACACCCTACATTTTGCAGATGATCAAGTGGTCATTGCACAGAATATTGACAACTTGGAATAAATGACCCGAAAATTATTCCAGGAATACAAGGACTGGGGACTAACTGTGAATCTAAAGAAAACTTAGTATCTTCGTATAAGAGGAAATGAAGGAGACTTACAACTGGAAGGGGGTGAAAAGAATATATTTATTTGGGGACAAAGATTAAAAACAGCGGGCGAACAGAATAGGAAATAAGTGAAAGAATAATTAGAGGAAAGAAGGTTATAGGGAGCCTAAATTCAATACTATGGTCGAAGAACATATCGAAGGAAAGAAAACATCTTCTGTATAGCTCCATATTTCAGAGTATTGTAATGTATGGGTGTGAGACATGGCAACTGGATAAGACATTAGAACAAAGATTACTTGCTCTAGAAATGGATTTTTGGCGAAGAGCTGCAGGAAAATCAAGACTCAAAAGAATAAATAACAATACGACGATAATAGGTTAAGTTGAAAGTAGGCAATTAATATGATACGGTCATGTAGAACATATGACCGACGAACGCATTCCCAAACAAACTTTATAGAAATTAAATGTGAAATAGACACCAACACAGAGACGGAAAAGAAGAAGACCTAAAACAACATGGATAGCAGGAATAAGAAAAAAAAATTTACAACCTGGAGACTGGGAAAATAGAAGAGGCTGGAAGTTGGGGACCAAAAGGCGGACTACGCTACTACGCTATTACACCGGATATATATATATATATATATATATATATATATATATATATATATATATATATATATATATATATATATATATATATATATATATATATATATATATATATATATATATATATATATATATATATATATATATATATATATATATATATATATATATATATATATATATATATATAATTTCGAAGAGAAAGAGAATACTCAACTACGAATAGCTCTAAAATCGTTGGGTCCGAAAATTTTCTCGAATGCATCTCTGGCTTCTTTTCGAAAAAGCGCCTCGAATGTGAAAATATTTTCTACGTAACTCAATTGGTACACAGATCCCGGAAAATCAAGAATTCAAGAATACCTCGAAATCGAAAATTATGACAATTGGTTTCCACCTTAAAGGTGTTCTTGAAAATCGGGACCTTTTTTATCTATCTGCAACGTTTTACAAAGATCCCCACAAAACCATCGAATTTGGGTACGTTATTCTTTAAACATAATTGCTTTCATGAATTCTGTACTCTGCACCGAAACTACGTACATAACTTTTTTGATACATTTTTGCTTCATAGGTTGGTGTTGGGTCCTCTTCGTGAATCTTCACACGGTTCTTTTGATCGGTAGGAACATCGAAGAATGGAATGTTAACCTCTATTCCAAAAGAAACCGAATATTTTGAGACTAGACATATCCAGTAATAATGTTGATCAATGTATTCGCCTTTTCCATTGAAACCCAAATTTGCATGCGCTTACAAGTTGTCAAACGACTTCTTCATCTCCTTCTTAGGAATGGTCTTTAGTGCGTCGGTCACCGCAGTTTCAATGGCTTCAATCGAATCGTGCCGCTTCATTGTCAAATGAAGAACAGAAAGTAGTCGTACAGGGCCAAATTAGGTTATTAGGGTGATTGTTGTTGCGTTGTGGCATTATCGTGCCAAAGAGTCCAACAGCCGTTTACTCGATATTCTGGCTGAATACGATGAATTCTTACCACCAATCGCTCCATGTATTCAGTATTCATTTATCAATGCCTTACACATAATATAAAAGTGTTCGCACAGGCCAGTGTGTTGATTACAATACATATCAAAGGACAAAAAAAAAACAACTGAATTTGTATGAATAAAACATCAGATAGAAGAAAGTCATAGGATGAATTAAAAAAGAATGAAAGTACATTGAAATACACATACACGATAAAAATACTTGAATACAAGTAAATCAGAAACCTTCAAATGGTAGGCAATAAAAAATTCATAAAAAGTTGAGTATAAAACCTCCCGAACAAGAATCTGCCAGAGCTTTTTCTTGAAACCGTCCGATTTGAGACATATTATGGAATCGGCAGCCTATTGAAGAAATGATAATCTGAATTACCGAGTCGAAAGAAATCTCTTCTTATATGAAATTCATTTCTTTTGTTGTGAGAATGAACATCAGAATTTATTTTAAAAGTTGCTAAGTTGTTGTGGACATACACTAGACACTCAAGTACATAAAGAGAAGGAAACTTAGGTATGCCAAGCCGCCTGAAGGTGGTCCTACAGCAATCCCTGTAGCCCAGACCTCCTCTGAAGACGAAACAGTAATTCACGCCCAGAACAAGCACCCCACATTACCACATAATATCCAAACTCGATCAACGCAAAATAAACTATCCTCAGAATGATTGGAGAAACATATGAAGCTAGACATCTAAGAACATATACATTCTTACTTATCTTAGAAGCCAAACACTCAACATAAGCATTCCACGACAAAACCGGATCAACACTAACCCCCTAAAAACAGACCTTACTGTCTCCAGCAAAATCCGTGGCA
This sequence comes from Cryptolaemus montrouzieri, assembly GCA_013387265.2. Taxonomy (NCBI): domain Eukaryota; kingdom Metazoa; phylum Arthropoda; class Insecta; order Coleoptera; family Coccinellidae; genus Cryptolaemus; species Cryptolaemus montrouzieri. The sequence continues at coordinate 92,593,880 of JABFTP020000021.1, read as the reverse complement.
AGACCAGAAGTATCCTTCAAACTCAGCAACAGTTTCTGAGTTTTAGCACCATTCATTGACAACCCGTTCACAGAAAACCAGACCGACGCCCTTTCATGCAAGCTATCCGACAAATGCTTCAGACTCCATATATCTTTAGATCCCATAGAAAGAGTTATATCATCAGCAAAGAGAGTGCTGTCCGCATCATCAATAAAATCAAGGAAGTCATCAATAAAAATCAAAAATAAAATGGGACCCATGATAGAACCTTGTGGTACTCCAGTCATGCTTCAGACTCCATATATCTTTAGATCCCATAGAAAGAGTTGTATCATCAGCAAAGAGAGTGCTGTCCGCATCATCAATAAGATCAGGGAGTTCATTAATAAAAATTAAAAATAAAATATGTCATTAACTTCACTCTATCAGAGTACACACCTTTTGAAAACACAACCTGATATCTCTCAGTTAAAAATAATTCAATGAGATCACAACTCCTTCTACTCAATCCGTACCTTTACAACTTCCACATCAGCTTATCATGATGGACACAATCAAAAGCTCTGGTTAAATCCGGAAACAGCGCTATAAAATGAAAACTCTGCTCAAAATAGTCAAGAATACCACTCACCAAATCAACCAGGGCCTCCTTGTGAAGAGATTATTTTCTTCAAAATATGCTCTTAATTGATCACATATAAGCCTATCAATCAACTTAGAAAAAACTGGAACCAGGGATATGACGATAATTTTCAATATTCTCTACATCTCCCTTCTTGTGACTCGGAAGAACTGTCGAAACCCTCAAATATTCCGGAAATACTCCACTTTATATACAATTGTTAATCAGTGTTGTTAACGGATAAATGATTGGGTTGACACAGGGCTTCAATAAGTTAGCTGATAACCCATAGTAATCGGCTGCAGAGTCATTCTTTAACGATTTGATGGCATCTCTCACCTGGATTTGTGAGACCTCAGATAATTCAAAATTGAGCAATGGAGAAATACTTTTTTTAAATATTCCGAGAAATAACATCTGTAATAGAGGCAAAATGCTCACTACATTTCTCCGGCCCAAGTAACAGAAGCTTTCTTTGAATTATTATTTCTTGATTGACTATTTTCCAAGCCTTGGATTTGTTTGATGAGCATGTAATACGATAATTGTAATCAATTTTTGCTTTGTTAATCTCGTTGTGGTAAACGAACCTCAACCTATTATTCAAGGACTTAAGATCTTCCGACTTATATGTCTCATACATGTCAGAAACCAGATGTAACCAATTTCTCATCTTCCGGAGACCATCAGTGAACCAATCACCCCCAGCACAGCTCTCCCTCAGCGAACCTTATCAGGGAACGAAGTTAAAAAAGAATCAATAAATTCATCTTGAGAAATATTAAAAGACTCCCAAATGAAGTCTCATGTGACTTCTTTTGGATAGTTTACAATGGTCGAAACAAATCAGCATAACCTTCACTTTTAACTTCTAAGCAAATTTTTTTGGGTTTTTCTTCATCCAACGCTCTCCATTCAGCACTTAGCCGTTCTTGCTCGCTATGCTCAATTATATTACAATTTTGGTCGTCGGTAAGTTTGTGTGGTACAAACCTTGAATTAAACTTCGTAGGGCCAAACACTTCGGTCAAAATGCGGTATACAGTTGTTTGAGGAATGCCTTATTGGATTTCAATAAATTTCAACGATGATATTTTTTTATTTTAGATGTTATCTTCGGATAATCGAGTTTTAGGACTGCTTGATCTTTCGTCATCATTCAGGGTCTTTCTACCCGATTCGAATCGTTTGAACCACTCGTACACTTGCGTGCGGAACATACAATCATCACCATATGCAGTTTCTAGCATTTGATGCATGCGTTTCAGTAAAAGATTTACCAAGTTACTAACAAACATAACTCAATAACTCAAGTTGTTTACATACAAATGTCATGAAATTTTTAACAGCCGTCAATGAAGTATCAAATTAACGACGGATACAATATTACAATAGATGGCTCTAGCAGTACTGTTTCCTTAAAACAGTTGGGTTACTTCTGGAATGGAGGGTTTATATACGTTACAATATAGGTAGAATTTGATCACCACCATTTTTCTAACGTTCCTAACGTTTTTCAGGAGACTCTTACTCGTTCTGCTATTTGGAAATGGTTCTGGGACACCCAACGACTAATAATTTTTGTTATATAGAGATGCTCATGTAAAGTAATTATGACTGTTGTAGATCCAACATCAAGGGTTGCGTCAATCACTTGATATGTGCTTCATGAATCTTTGATAGCTCTCGCGCAATGGTTTGACTAGTGACTGACAATTAGTACCAATCAGCAAGTGGTTCATAATCATATCAGTCTTATTTTAAATTCACTATATCACTGAAAGATAGTTGCCCATGATGGAATTTTATCACTATAGGCATGCGGGAACCATTCAAGCCTTTATCCTTCACTCGAACTAACTTTATGAGCCTATTATCCTAGAACGCGTTCGAACTTATCACTTGTTTTTGATGTCGAGAGTCACCCAGAGTATGGATCACTATTAACCAATCTGCTCTATCCATCAACCGTTTATATCAATCTTTTATTTGTGTTTTACCCATACACTTGTACTAAATCCTGTGTTCATCATTTCAATAGTTATTGCGCCATTCTGTCTAAGTTCAAAACTAAATTTAACACGAATTCGCATTCATAATCCTTCCTCGCAAAAGAAAATATGACGAACGCGAAAATACATTAAAATAATCGCTCGCCAAGGCTTTCTGCCGATAATAAATGCCTTTAGTGAGTTCGTCAAGGTCACTCTGTCTTTCTGCAGTGGATACATAATGGAAGGTTTGACACTTTTGGGACAGTCCTCGTAATCTCATTTGCGATCAATTCATGTTCGTAAGCTTATTAAGTTTACCTCATTTCAAAAATAATAGAAGCTTTTATGATACATTTTTAGTTCACTCGATTGAATTGGTGCTGAATTAGAGTATTTGTAGCTATTGGGATCATACTATCATTTCATTGCTTTCGTCCTGAGAAAATGTCCTATAATTTCAGCAAAACATTGGGTCGGTTTACTTTAATAACGAGTCGAAAATCTACGTTGAATATATTTCAAAATTTCAAATGGGTCTGGTTATTTTATTAACGCAACATATTTGCAAAGGGTTCATGAGATTCCACATCAAAAGAATTCGGTAGTTTCGTGTTTCAAATAAATTAATGAGTGATCAAGCTGGATTAAAATCTAAATGAACTTTTTTTTCTGTATGTGATACAAACAATCCCCACAAATTATACTGGAAACATACCGAACCATCCCCATAGCCCCAAGACAATAACAGGAAAAGGATCTCTTCGACAATATTAGAGTTATGTCTCCAAAATCTCAGAAAATAAATACAGTTCATATTACAGAGCCCATTTATTTTCTTATTAGATGTCGGAGTTGCTAAAGTCGCAACATTTATATTGCAGAAAATAAATGTCAGGCAAAACAGTTCAATCGTCTTCATACATCAGTGTCTGGGCCGAAATTTCACTAGTTCTAATATAACTTATAAAGCTGGCCAATTGGAAATTTTGAGTTGATGGGTTAGATATGCTAAAAATACTAATGAGCTTCAGATAATCAAGTAGTTCGTGTTCAACTTAAGCTCGAGTTAAAAATAGGCCCAATAAAGAAACGAGATATTTACAGCTGCTGTACTAACAACGTGAATTTAAGTGCCATATAACTTTTTTATTATCCGTACGAGAATTTATAGACCTTCAAGTATGTAGTTAATAAAATTTTATTTACCACAGAGCAAAACTTCAAATATTGTTCTTTATATCTAACCATAAAAGGATTTTGAGTTGAAATAATCGAAAAACAATGTTGTGTTCTGTTTGGATGAAATAGGAAAGCAAGAGGAAAAATTCAGATGTAGAAAAAGTGAATATATTATTTTCAGATGTCGATGGTAAATCATTGCAGATATACAAAATGCAGACTTTGAATGGAATGAAATGAACTCAGTAAAACGTTTAGCACTATTTTAATGAAATTTCAGAAGAATAAATTTTGTTAGATATTCTTCGGTTACAAAGCAAGTGAAAACAACTCCCATTCTTTTTCGAATAGCATAAGTCATGCTACACCTTATCAGAAAGGTTTTGAAGGTTGGGTTAAACAACGATGTATTTATTTTCAACCCTAAACTAGTGATGCTAATGTGGGTACTGGAACCTCTGATGTTTTATGATTCTGAAAGCAATATAGACCACTCCCTAAAACTTGATTTCGAATTTCGACGCGAGGTACGCCTATTATCTGACATCCTCAGCAGATGATAGTACACTAAATCTAATTTAACATGGCAGTATTATTTATAGTTAATCTACCCCTGCTAATAGATGAGCCATTGTCCTGATCGAACGCGCTATTAGTAGGCATGTTAAATCTAACAAACCGTAAAATACACTGAACGGAGTCGGACCTTTGTCCTTGTTATGTGGATGTTTGCATTTCTTTTAAGAATCATTCAGTGTATTCGCGTTGTTAACATTCTTCATCTACTTTTACGAAAATATCTATTATTTGGTCTCAATCAAAAGCATGTTGGGTAACGCTAGATTTTTCTCTACTCAAATTGTGCTTCGCGTTCTTTCTATCTGGTTTTAATTGATCTTTCAATTTGTTCATATCTATGTTCATAATCTTTCATATAAGATATATGCCATTCATATCCAACGCATTAGTTCTATCTTTTGCGTTTCCGAGTAAGCTTTTCAGGGTTGAATTTGATTTGTTGGCTAATTTTAAGTTGGTATATTTGAATGTTTTCTCTGATCTTTGGTGTATTTCGGATCGAAAGGTAAACGAATTTTATTTATATTTAGTTCCTTGAGGAATTCTACAATTCTTTTATGGGTCTATTGATTAACTTATCCACTACACTATCTTTATACAATATTCAAAGTATCAACTTTCCTTATGAAAGCTTTTTCTTCTATAAAACTTTTTGTTCGTTTTTGTCAGAAAAAGACTCATATAAAGTGTATAGCTACTTTGAATGATTATAAAGATAGTTTAGTCGATAAATTATTCCATTGGCACAGATATACGAAAATATTGTCGTTTACCGTTCGTTGCTCTACATGCTTTTGATCAAAAATAAATTTTGAAAATATAAAATTCATGAAAAATATTAAAAACGCGAAAACAATGAAACAATAAAATGCAAACAACCACGAAGAAAGGACGAAGGTCCAATTCCGTTCAGTGTACTGTATAAATATCAGAACCATGAATAATTAGATTTAATGTACATCTGCTGAGGATGTCAACTCAGTTGGCGAAACGCGCGTCGTGTTTTGAAATATGGTTTCGGTAAAATGGTGTACAGTGAGGTTAGTGTAGTTGGACTCCTATTGACGGAAATGGTGACTATGCACCAAATAACCTGTTTAAAATCGTCTTTTTCCTTGAACCGAACGTTTCCATCGCGTTTCTATTTTGCCAAACATAGGTTCCGATTAGAACTAAAAACGAAGAACGAAAATAACTTTTGTCATACATAGGTTCACAAATCAATAATTTATGTAAATACGAACAAAACCAAATAGAATTTCAAAATATGTTCGATGAAAAATGAGGAAAAAAACAAACATCGGAATAGAAAACGTGTAGACCATAAAAATCACCAAAAATTTCAATGATTATCATCAGTTCTTCGCTTCACTTTTACTCCATTTCAACATATTTTTAATTTTTTTAGTAGGTAATAGTAAACAAAGGAATGACCGCTTTCTTTTTCTTTCTTCTCGCTAAACTCCATTAGGTTATTCTCCCCTGCATCATTCTGACTTACTTCTTGTTGACTACCGTTTCATGGTCGCATTGTATAATCGTTTTTCCTTCAAAGTCATCATCAGATCATATTGGTGAGAACCAATTTCAGCTATCATTTTCTGCTGTCGAGTTATTCCGGAATTTTTGATTTTTCGGGATATCAATTAATGATCATATCTCGGGTAGCAATTAAGTTAAACGAAAATTAATTTCACATTCGTTATAGCTCATTTTTCATAAAATGAAGAGTTCTTCCCTACCTAGTCTCTTCACGAAATGGGAATCTTGCCATTCACAAAATAGTTCTCTATTTAACTCTCTGACTTTTGGACTCAATTGTCTAAATTTTGTAGAATGTCTAATTAAGACTTCATCATTTTTAGTACAGCATATGCCCTTTGTTTTTCAATAAATTTCTGATTTTCTCAAAATCAGGATAATATTTATCCAGAAGCGATTATCCGAGAAAAGCAGTGTAGGCGGCCTTGCCATCTTCTCACCAAGGAAAATTCCTCAGTCTATGTCTCGGGAGTTCACTTGAAATCTGATGCAAATGCTATTCAATAAAAAAATATGAGGATTTATCATTGTAATAAGACGGATATGGGTTAAGTTTGGTAGAATTGGAGGAGGTAGAATGCTGATAATATTTTAGTTGGCGAGCAATTCCCTGAAGTCAAAGTTTAATAAACCTCATTTGATGCATTCCACAAAAATTTCTACTGGTTTCTCCCATCGGGAAACACTGTATGCAGATTAGTCAAGTACATACTACATTTATTTTTCAGAAGATATGCGTTAACAACAATAAACTAATCCCGTTTGTCCAGATCTGAAATATAGGGTGGGGCGTAATGGAAGGGCGTTTTTGGAACGAGTAGTACACGTAACGGCGAGTGAGTAGAGGGGTTTCTAAACAAGACACCATCATTCGATGGGTACAGAATTTCAGAACGACTTCATAGGCAATGAATCCGAAACCTCAAGGTCGTCCCTGAAGTGTTAGAACATCATCTTCCGTGGAAAGAGTGAGACAAGCTGTGATTCAAAGCCCAGGGCGTTCTGTCCGAAAACGAGCTTCAGCACTCCAAATGAGTGGTCGAACTGTTCGCAGAATGTTACACCAAGATCTCTGCTTTCAACCCTATAAGCTCAAAGTTGTTCAGCACTTGAACGACGGAGATTTTGCACAACGCCAGCAGTTTACCGAGAGAATGCAAATGATTATCGCTGATGAAAATAAACCAGTGATATTGATGAGTGATGAGGCTCATTTTCATTTGAGCGGTTTGGTTAATGAAGGGAGTTGCCGATATTGGGCAGCAGAAAACCCCCGCGAATTGCATCAATCCCCACTACACAGTGAGAAAGTCACCATTTGGTCGTCTTGGGGTGATTGGACCGTATTTTTTTGAGGATGTGAGAAGGGTAGCAGTAACTCTCGGAGCGTTTTCATGCTGGAGAACTTTTTTATTCCAGAATTGCGACAACGAAGAATGAACAGAAATGTTTGGTTCCAACAGGATGGTGCCATGGCACATTCAGCCAGAGCATCAATGGAAGTTGTGCGTCGTATTTTTCCTGGTCATGTAATGTTTTGTTTTGGTGATGTGCCGTGGCCCCCTCGTTCCCTGGAGGTTACTGCTCGTGATAATTTTTTTTTGGGAAACCTAGAGGCTGATGCTGAGGTCTATGTCGATGAACCTCGAAATCTGCAAGAGTTGAAAGAAGTCATCACAAGAGGAGTTAGAGCAATCGATCAACTAGATCATCTAGGGTTAGTACCTGTCCTGAGTGGTTCTCGAAGGATACAATTAATTTGATAAAGGAAAAAGCTAGATTTCATTTCAGGTTCAAAAGATTCGGAAATATAGCCGATTATAATCGTTTTTCGGAGTTGAGATCGCTAGGAAAAGACAATATTCAGTCTTTTGATAATTCTTAAAAAAAATGTGAACAGATTCCGTCAACACTGGAACATAACAACAGTATCCTCATTGACGCTATTTCTCTTGAAAATGCTTTCAGCGAACATTTGTCTTCCGTTTTTGAAGATGATAAAAAACTAGTCCTCTATAGAAATTTCAATACTTGTAACAATAATTCATCAATATTTTTTGGCGATATTTCTGAGGCTGATATCCGGAGGAAGATTGACTGTTTGAATGTCAACAGGGAACCTGGTTCTGATTTAATTCCATCGTTTTTCATAAAGTCTTGCAGTGCCTCTTTGGTGAAACCTTTACATATAATTTTCAACAAATCTCTGAAAAAAGGAGTTTTTCCAGATAAATGGAAATTCGCCAAGGTTGTACCAATTCATAAGTCGGGTAGCAAGAATGCCATCAACAATTATAGACCAGTTTCCATTCTTGATCAGTTCGGCAAAATGTTCGAGTCACTTGTAACGGAAAAACTTTTTCGGTTATCTAATTCTAAATTATCTGAAAATCAACATGGTTTCTTCAAAGGTCGATCGGTGTTAACGAACTAATCCACCTGCGTTGATTATATTTCAAAATCAATGGATGATGCCATACAAGTCGATGCAATCTATACAGATATGGTAAAGGCATTCGATAAATTGCACCATGATAGTTTGATTTCAATTCTAGGAGATTTTGGATTGACCGGATCTCTTCTTGAGTAGATTGCTTCATACTTGGATCAGAGAAATCTTTGCGTCGGGGTTGCGGGGTGTCCATAGGACACCCCATTGATAAGGTGAAGGTTACCTCCGGTGTACCTCAGGAGTCTCATTTGGGACCCCTCCTTTTCTTGATATAAATGAATGATATATTCTTATTGCTTTCTCAATACACATCATAGTCTTTATGCGGATGATTTGAAGGTTTAAAAGAACATTTGAAACACTGATGAGGTTCTGGCTTTCCAGATGGATTAGAATCTATTGGTTCATTTTTGTTCGGAAAGGTATTTTATATTGAATATTCAGAAATGTCAACATATTACCTTTACTAAGAATATTAATACGATTGGTGCATGTTTTACTCTTGGAGGGCTTGGGGTGGGGAGGGTTAATGAGGTGCGGGATTTGGGTATCATTTTGAATTCTACGTTATCATTTGAACTACGAATTGATTCAGTAGTGAAAAAGAGTTTCAAAATGCTGGGATCCATTTTAAGAATTTCCAAAAAGTTCATAAAATTGGTGGCTTTGAAAACATTATATGTTTCGTTAGTAGGAAGTAATTTGGAGTATGCGACACAGATATGGAATCCTCACTACCTCAAGTATGTCGAGGGAATTGAAAGAGTGCAGAGAAAGTTTCTCAAAAATCTCAACTTCAGATTCAACCCTGATACTCTCTTTAACTATGGTTCATCTTTAAATAGACATAAATTATTGAGTTTGGAGGGAGGAAGAGTCTTCTTGGATGGAGTGTTTCTGTTTAAAATCATTGATAACTCTTTCGATTCTCCGTAAGCAGAGTTTTTAAAACAGAGTGTACCCCAATATACATGTCGTAATGTGCGATGGTTCTGGATTGCTAAGTCGAGAACGAATTTATATTATCATTCATGGCTGAGTTCTTCTTTTGTTACCTATTGTTTTTTTTTATTCCGAGCTCTGTATGCTCAATCATTCTTACTGTAGTTCACTTTTTTATAGTGTCTCATATCTTTTGTTAATCGTTCAAAATATTTTTGTAACTTCTGCGAACCTCAGTATTTGAACATATGTCTGTTGAGGTTCCTATTGATGAATAAATGAATAAACAAATAAATAAATCAATACCGGTTGGTTAGAGCGGGTGATGCAGATTTTTGAGAATCGACTACAGCAGTGCATTGTGGAACACGGACGTCATCTGCCTGATGTCATTTTCAGCTCATGATTCTTTACACTTTTTTACAATAAATGGTAACATTTAAGGTTTCATTTTACGCAACTAAAAATGTTCTACGTTGAAAAACAGTTGAGTAATTCTCATTTCAGAAACTCCTTTCCATTACGACCCACTCTGTATTTTTCGCGATGAAAAGTGTTATCCTAAGAGCATTGTACCTGTGAATTTTCACGCGCATGAGTCCCTGATTCAAAGTGTGTTATTCCACTTCTGACGATTCTTTTTCAGGACCTCGATCTCCGACATGACCAGTTTAGTATAAGAACAAATGAAGCCTGTGAAAAAGATAGTATTGAACTGTTTACCTCTGGGTAATACCATTCAGTTCCTCTGTTTTCTAAGCTGAGGGTGAAGAAAATTTATTGAAGAGATTAATAGCCATTACATACTTTGAACTGTAACATTAGACAGAATTTACGGCCCTCAGAGAAACATCTGAACAACAATAACAATAATTTTCAATTTAGTTCAAAAAGCATTTCTACTTCAAGCAATATTTATAATTCAAAATCACCCTTCGTCCAAAAGTGAAATATATAGAAGATGAATAGTGACTAAGAGTTGTGAACAATTTATCATAGTTAATGATAACTTTTAGGTGTCTTTCATTTCTGAAATATTAATATGTTGTTATGATAAGAGATAATAAATAACTTCCAAGTTGAAGCTTGCCTGGAGCAATAAATCAACACCCGCCTCTTTCAACTCTGGACAATAATAAAAACAGTTTTGGAGCCGAGATGTATGCAGAATTGTACTTATTTCCATTTAAAATCTGGCTGGGTTTTCAGGAATTCTATTCGTGATGCTGGATTCTCGTCAATCCTGCCAGAGCACCCTCGGCGAAAAGCTTTTTGTTGTATCTTGCAGATTCATAAACATATGTTAAGTTCTTTTATCGCTGCAGGACTTCTGCTGAAATGTTTCCGTCTTTTGTTGCGAGTGCGAAAATTCTCCTCCTAGAAGGGCACTTAGGAGAAACCGAGTTGTTCGCATGTGTAATCCTTTTTCTCAAGTATGAGAGGAATTGTTGTTAACTTGAATGTAACTATCAAATTCAATTTACTTGAAACTATATAAAAATATAAAAATTTTCGGAGTACGAAATACAGCTCAACTTTTATGGAGAGTTTAATTCATCTGTTAAAAACGATAGAGCTAGAGTCCGTGAATGCCATATATTCTTATTTTCATACAAGCTGATAGTTTCTCAAGTCATGCCCACCAACACAGCTACTCCTTTATTCTCACACAATGAATTACTTATTTGAAGTCGAAAAATGATAATATAATTGATACGTCTCAACATAGACTAATTAACCTAACCTACTTTCCAACAATATATGAAATTTCAACTGAATGTATCACCCAAAAATCTGTACATATTTAGAGAATTATAATATTCTTTCCGAACAATAGAAAAGATATAGGAAAAGCAACTTGGTACTAAAAAGCAACTTGTAATTGATTCTATGAAACAAGCTGATACAAATGCTTTCTTCATTCATGGCTTCAAAAAATTTTAGAAATTTATAAAATTGATGAGACAGTTCGCCTTTTTTATGAATTTAACGTTATTTGAGTGCTATTGGTTTTGTCTTTGCCTAATCTCATGAATTGAATGCTACTAATGTCGGTTTTGAATTGAAGAGTCTATCAGCTGGATTAGAATCAACTCATTTAATTTATTTATACGATATTGAATGATATGCTGAAAATAGATCTCATTCAAAAAGTTTACTTGAGACAACTTTGAACTTTTCCAAGTATATTCATATGGAGTTTGGGCTTTCTAAATGCAAAAATCTTTCTATTGAAAAAATTTTATTTAATTATATAAAGATTTCCAATATTGAAATTGGAGAAACATTTAAATGTTTAGGGTTCATACAAGAAAAATAATTAACCAAAGTACTACTTCCTATGCGGTTCCTATTCTAGCTCTTTCGAAATTATTAAATGGTCTGAAACAGATATAAATGAATTACATGATACTGTTGTTGATTCAGATTGAAATTCAGCTTTTAATTTAAAACTGAAACAGCTTGACTTTGATATATTGGATAATAAATCTAAAACAGAAAGTTGTACGAAGAAGGAATTACACGGAAAGCACCCAAAAGAATTAAAGAATGATTATATTGATGAAATTGCTTCTGAAAGGTGGTAAGTATCTGTAGAATTCATTAAGAAAACAGAATGACTGGTAATTGCAATCCAAGATGTTTTCAGACGAAATTATAAAAAACACATCATTAAGCAAAATATAGAATATCTGGCCGCAGGTAATTTTTAATTCAGTAGTAAAATGTGACCCAATACCTATGGGAAACAAATGATACAAATATGAATCTGAAACTGAACTGAAAATGGCAAATATCAAGTTTATTTTGATAAAATATTACCTTGCATATTAAGTATGGTTTGTATGTCGTACTAAGTTTGAATTTCCTTAATGTTCTTCCCATTTTATCTGTTACTCTTTGTTATATGGCAAAACAGTTGTGTACTTTCATTTACCATATATCAAAGGAGTAACAGATAAAATAGAAAGAATATTAAGGAAATACAAAATAAGAACGGCATACAAACCATACTCAACTATCGGAGAAAGTCTCAGAAATCCAAAAGACGTTGCTTCAAAAAATCAGGGAGTTTACTCTTCACCACGCGGAGATTGTGACGAGGTTCACATCGGCTAAACCAATCGAAGAATAAAAGGAAGAATAGAGGACCATAAAAGAGAACTCAAAAATAAGTCCATATTATCTGCCATTTATCTATATAAACTACATACAGGTCATACAATAGATTTCGATAACTCAAAAGAAACTCAACAAATTCAGAATCGTACCATTAGAGAAGCAGTGGAAATTGAAAAAGGCGGTACAGTGAGCAAAACAGATGAAACCTTCAAACTAACAAATGCTTGGAAAGTTATTTTATCACCTAGGAAACCGGCATCATCAACAGAGAAAAATGGAAGTATTCCCACCGCCAGGTCTACCGACGCTCCAAAACCCAAAACGAGAGAACACAAAAAGAGAACCACCACCAAACCGCTATAAGTAACGCTCGAGACATCGTCTACCAAACTATATGATCATATATATATATATATATATATATATATATATATATATATATATATATATATATATATATATATATATATATATATATATATATATGAGACAAACTTCGCAAGAAGTCAACATATGTAAACCATAATATATTTGAATCTTACCTCAGGGATTTTGGAAATTTTGAAGGATCGTTAGAATCGATCCTTTTTGAGATATTTCAATCGAAAAAAGAAATAAATTAAGGTTTATTTCAAGAAAGGAACAAATACAAGAAAATAAGAGACTCTTTTCGCATGTAGTAAAAAAATTGAAAATTGTTTTCTCACAGAGTAGGTGTTTTTTCTCGACTTCAGTAGCTTGTATTACCTCCTATTACCCTGATACAAGCCTGAATCTATGTGGGCATGCTTTGGATTAGGTTTTTTACCTCCTCTAGGGTGATATTCTGCCACTGTTGTGTGGCGGTTTGAATGAGCTGTTGTGGTGTTTTTGGATTATCCTGGCGCGATCTTATTTTCCTTTAGAGATTATCCCATAAATGTTCAATAGGATTGAGGTCTGGAGAGCAAGCTGCCAAAATAGCGATTCCCCCTGTTTCAAGATTATATGCCCGAGGTTGATGGTATGCAGAGGAGCATTATCTTGCATAAAAGTAAAATTCTCACTGTGGGCACCTCGCTAGAATCTCACTATGGGCTCCAGCCACGTAATTTCTAGCCGTTACACTAGAAGGAAACGAAATCAAATCTGTTATGCCTCCCAGCATAATGCCACCCAAAAACATCACACTGCACCCTTGGTATTTCGGAATTTGTCTTGCTGATCGGAGTCTGGCTTGTCTTCCACGACACCTTCAAACCCGAATCCACCGGTCATCTGATCAAACATCAATTCTGTTCTCCTCGGAAAAAAGAACATTTCACCAATTCTCAATATTCCAATTTCGGTGCTCGATACACCAAATAAGTCTGTTAATTTTTTGTTGTCTGGTCAGCTTTGGAACTCTTAAGAGCCTTCTGTTGTATAAACCACTCGAACGAAGTAGTTGACGTTCGCTTCGACTGAGACACTGATGCCTGTTGCTCTGTTAAATATAGGGTGTTAAATTATCAAAATTCATGCATAATATTGATGAGTATGTTATTGCGGAAAAGGTCTCGAGCACATGTTTGACCTTTCGTAATTGTGTTTCAAAATCATCACGAGCTGAGTTTCCAAACCAACCCGAAACCAATATTGTGGGGAAATGATGAGACGGTGTGACGACAGTAATGGGTATTTTAACAGGCTGTATTTAGGAGAGTAAACGTTTTTTTCTGGAAATTTTTACACAGTTATCTAGAAGCTTCAAAGATTTTGAAGAAAAGCAATCACAATATGGGGTTGCTATTTGAAAATAAGAAGTGAGGGTAGCTGAGGATTGGGAGTAAACTCTTCAATTTATCATAAAAAGTTGGGTATAAAGAATCAAAAATCGACCTGGGCGAGCGGTTTTGCTGGAAACCGACAGTCAATGATCAATAAAATATAAGTTTCATTAAGGACTTTCGCGCAACCCGGTATATCTCTAAAATGGATTTATATAATACTATATTCTGGGTGATTCACCAGTGACGCGGTGCTCTGTAGTTCGTACACTCTTGAAGATTTCATTTTTGTTCGAACGGTATTGTATTCAGAAAGTAAGAATCTACTTCAGCAATTTATTTTGCAGTAAACAGGGTGTCCCAATTTTCTATAAAAAAATCGTGAGTGGTTATTTCAGATTGGAAGACCACTTTTTTGTTCAAGATTCAGGAGCGGCCTAAACTCTGCTATGATGTCTTTAAGTAATAAGTTTTTTGGTGAGTAGTTTCGTCACAATATATTCTTTCCGTAAAAATTCATGAAAATAGGCTCTCACATCATCGCATGCTCCTTCGGCCAGAGAGGATGAATACTATTTTCCTTTTGTTTTCTTATTGCCCAAGGATAGATTTATTGATGAATTGAAATAGATTATCATCATTTTATACAGGAGTTACTAAAAAAAATTATTGAATATTGTAATTATAAAAATATTATATCTTGATTTTTCAAATGGAACATCCTGTATTTTACATTCATGTCTACGCATAAAATATTGTGCCATATCTTTGAAGAAATAACCTTGTCTTTATCTTCGACCATTTTCGAAAAATAGAAAAAATAAACTAAAATAATAAAATCAGAGGTTGCGAAAGAAGAGTTTATTAGTACATATCATTATACTTAATCAGGAAAATGGAGATATTTTAAGGTAGTCGTGTATGAAATACGTAATAGATTGGTTTTTGGTGAGATGATCTACAATATGTTGAACTATTTCTATAAGTGTTCGAAATGTTGCCCGTTTCTTTGTTGACACAACTCAATCCTTCTGAGGAAAGACCGTTGAACTCTCGACAACATTTGTGGATTAACGGACTGAAAGGCGTCGACTATTCTCTGTCTGATATTCAACTGTGTTGTGAAAGGAATTTGGTGAGCGGTTCCCTTAATATAACCGCACAAGAAAAAATCTAGACTTGTAAGCTGGCCATCTAACAGAACCACCACGTCCTATCCATCTATCTGGAAATACTTGATTCAAATGCTCCCTAACCTGATGAGAGTAATGTGCCGGTGCTCCATCCTGTTGAAACCACGAATCTTGTCTTATATGCTCGGGTACATCGGCAAGTAACATTTGTAGATGATTTTGCAGAAAATCTAAATACATTTTACTATTGAGGTGCCCGTCGAAAAAGTGCGACCCAATTAGATATCCATCTACTATAGCGGCCCATACATTCAAGGAACAACGATGCCGGTGATCTATTCCTCTCATGAGGTGTGGATGTTCCTTGGCGTAATACTGAAAGTTGTGCCTGTTAGCAAGCCCATTCTTGTGGAAAGTTGCTTCGTCCGGTAAAAGAACTCTGCTAAACATATTTGGATTTTCCGCTTCTTTGTCACTTGCCCAATTGCAAAAATTGATTCAATTTTCATAGTCTTGATTATTCAGTTCCTGGTGCATCTGTACATGATATGTACATGAAATTTATTCACTTTCAAGATTCTCTTTGGCTTTTATATGAGTCCTCTGTCACTGTCAACAAAACTGATAACTGCTTGTCTTCAGTTGTAGCAGTTTTTGGTTTTTCATGTTTTTTGTAGGTGATATTACCCGTTTCGATAAATCTTATTAGAAGTTTTTCAAATCATCTTGCATCAGAATGCCTCTTATCAGGAAACCTTTGTGCATAAACTCTACTTGCCAACAAAGAATTTCTATCACACTCACCCAGAATAACAATCATATCATCCATTTCTTCTTTAGAGAAATTGGGTTCAAACCTCATTTAAACAATGTTTAATCTCGGAAAACCGATAAGTTCACCATGTAAAATGCACAATATGATATGTCCGGACACTTGACAAAAGGCACAAATAAAAAAAATGTCAACACATACCTCTATTTACGTTCAAATCATCTTGATTTTATCATTCGTTAAAAGAATTATCTCGTTTAGGTTTCAGTTTTTACTACTTGAATCATTACAGAAAAAAAACTTCTGTGCGAATAATGATGCATGTTGATGAGTTTGATACGGTTTGCAGAATTTTCATCAAAAATTTTTACAAATAATCGAATATTTCAAGAATGATCGCAGATAAATGTAAGGTTCTTCTGCAAAAATATAGCACAATATTTTATGCGGTGACATAAATAATAAAATACAGAGTGTTCCATTTGAAAAAGTCAAGGGATAAAATTTTTAAAATTACAAGATTCATTAATTTTTTTGAAACACTCCTGTATGAAATGAGGATAATCTATTTCAATTCATCAATAAAGCTATCCATGGGCAATTAGAAAACGAGAGGATAAAAGTATTCATCCTCGCTGGCCGAAGGAGCATGGGATGATGTGAGAGCCTATTTTCAAGAATTTCTACGGAAAAAAAAATATTGTGACGAAACTACTCTACAAAAAAACTTATTATAGCAGAGTTTAGGCCGTTCCTGAATATTGAACAAAAATGTGGTCTTCCAATCTGAAAAAACCACCCAAGATTTTTTTAGAAAATTTGGAAACCCTGCTTACTGCAAAATAAATTGCTGAAGTAGATTCTTACTTTCTAAATACAATACTGTTCTAACAAAAATGAAATCTTCAAGAGCTACAGAGCACCGCGCCACTGGTGAATCACCCAGTATAATACGACGGTCTATCCTATTCAGTATTGAAAAATTTACTCTGCTATTCTAGATTTGTTGTAATACGCAAGAACGGAAAAATTTTCAAGCTTAATCACTTCTTTTCCAACTCAAGAATAAAAGAAAATATACCGTAAATCAAATAGTTAAAAGACACTGTATTTATTCAATGTTATCGCAAAATGAATTACATAGGTAACCATAACACAACTGTAATCACTAACTAATTTTCATATACTCGTAAAATAATCCAGTCGGACGAAAGTAAACAACTCTATAATTTATCCTTTAAGGGTCAACTATGAAAATAAGGACGACAAAAATGATACTTACTTTCTTTATATTGTAGAACGTTTGCGTGCTTTTCGTGAATCACCACGCAGCGGTAACACGCCCTCTTGCTGCAACAAAACATAATTTTATTAATGTCATAATATTACCGTGAACCGGTACCTTTTCTAGCATAATTGAGCCAATTTTTCACGAGATATAATACTTTAGACATGCATGGGAACCCCTAAAATTTATCGATCAGTCAATATGTTTTTATGAGCTTGACCTTTAATAATAGTAAATTTCATTTGGGATTTGCAATTTTTGAAGGAGGTCGACAGTCAATTTGAATATCATACGAGGGCGACTCAAAGCAAGTTTTCAAATCTCGTGAGTGTTATTGAATATCGTATTTCTTATCAACAGGTACGAAAAATTTTACTTTTCGCAACTTGTGACAAAAAATGAATTTCTCAAAATACAGGATTAACACTGGTTAACATTTTAAGGCTGATCAATCAAATTATTTGCTTGATTGTCTGTTTCATTTGTTTGCAAGTAAATTTTCATCGACATCTTAATGTACATAATGATATAATATACTAATTTAATATAATGATTTAAAATGATTTAATGATTTAAAAAATGTAATGGAAAAATGCTTTACATTCAATAGCATCCCCATTTTCTGACATACATATACCCAGAGTAGAAGTGTTGCAGAAGGAAAACCTTGTTAGCAACACACATGTGAAAACAAAAATCAGAGTAAAACACTCAGCTAAATATACTTATTAAACTAAATCTCAGACACAAAACAAAAATTTATAAATAACAATTTTTCCCGAGCCAAGAATAGCTGTCCTAAAAGGCTTCATTTAAATGAAAAATTACAAAGATAATGCATAAAAAAATAAAATATACATACATATAAATAAAAACATGAATATATATTCCCCACAGGCTCCCCAGTCAAACAGAATATCAAATGAACATAATATTGATAAAAGACCTTTCCTTTGGACCCATCTGAAAACCCTCTTCTTAAAACTTGTATTGAAACAGACGAATTTCTTAACTGACTGTCGAGAAAACTATATACTCTATTCAGATAGTATGTGAAAAACCTCTGTGTTATTCTAAAACATGCTTTGTGGGCGTAATTCAGGTGGCGTGCTACCCTCTGGTATCGTAATTATGTGATAATAGATTAACACTGATCTTACCATAATACCAATCAATCAACAGAGCTCTTACATAAAGTTGTCTAATATCTAGCAGGCCACTCATTTGCAAAATAAGTTCAGTAGAAAAATCATATGGTTTTCTGTAGATTGTTTTAATAATTTTTTTCTGAACTACACTCAAACCATCAAGATGTCTGTCATATACTCCTCCCCAACCTATGCAACCGTACTGCAAAATAGGACTCACTAAGCCGTGATAGGCGGATAATAAAGTTTTTGTATCAGCCACTTTACTCAGAATACGAAAAACATAAATGAATGGACGCAATTTTTTGCACATGTTATTTATTTGATCCACCCATCTGAGAGTAGAGTCAATGTATACACCCAAATACTTCGTAGTGTATTGCAGAAAGAGAACCTGAGTTCCACATCCACAATTTTTCACAATTTTCCGATTTTGGCATTCCATGCAAAAGCTTATACTATTAAAATGCGGCAATCCAACTGTACTTCTAGCAAAAGGGAGAATAGTAGTTTTTTTCTGATTTAGTATTAAACCATTGCTGTTCATCCAATTTCCTGCCAAAATCAGCCCTTTACGGACTAAATCCCTTGTAGCGTCCAACTTTTCCCACTAAACAATAGCACCGTGTCGTCCGCATAGGATGTTATCTCACCTACACCACTCAAACTAAGAAAGTCGTTTATATAACATAGAAACAATAAAGGACCCTACACAGTACCTTGTGGTACACCCATTTTCACATTTTGACTATCACTTACAGATTGACCTATACGGACGCACTGACATCTATCTGAAAGATACGACGCCAAGAGACGCAGAGGAACACCTCTCACCCCCATTCTATCAAGCTTACACAGTAGTTGTTTATGAGGTACAAGATCGAAAGCCTTGGTAATATCGAGAAAAACAGCCATCGGAAACAGTCCCTGGTCCAGAAGCTCATAGACGAGGCCCACAACCCTCCTAATCGCGTCATTGGTGGATCTACCATTTAGAAATCCAAATTGATTACTATTAATGACCTCATATTTATCAAAAAAATTTATAAGCCTCTTTTCGATGACCTTCTCAATTAGTTTGGCTATACACGATGTAAGGGATATAGGTCTGTAATTATTCATATCTGCTCTATCGCCCGATTTAAGTAAAGGAATTATTGTTGCCATCTTCAAACTATCCGGGAAGACACCTTCGCCAAGAATACGATTACAGATGTGAACAAACGGTCCTCCAATAATATCAACAAATTTCTTAAGTATTTCATTACTAATACCATCACCTCCGCCAGCAGAACGACTAATTTTAAGATCCTTTATCATTCCCATAATTCAAAAAATTTGGATGCCCTCCAGGAATTACTGTGCACATTAGGTGAATGTATAACGGAAAATGTGTCTCTAATCCGTCAACATGTCTTTATATTATTCTTGATCAGAGAAGAAAATTAGACGGATTTAAACTACTACGTACTCCAACTGAAACTATCTACTTCTCTACAGCAGCATTTCAGTTATAAGAAGATTGCTGAAGAGCCTGGCTGCCTTGCAGAATCGGTAAACGCATTTGGGAATAACATAGTGCGACAACCCAAAGTAGATGCAGTAACTCTACATTGTAATCATCAGATCACGTATGCATTGTTGTGAAGAAAAGAGCCGGCAGGCAAAGGGCTAACAGAAATACAATGTATACAAAGAAAAGCTTGCTCGGCTATTAAGAAAGCATTTCATACTTCCATAAAATTTCTTCCTCCTACATCTAGTTCTGGAAAGCGGGACTAAATAGACTAGATGTCGTTTGCAATAAGTGATCTATTGTGATGGAAGACTCAGGACTTCTGGTTGATATACAATCACACAGTCATCACACAATCCTTATACATCACGTCTAAAATAATAGGCCGAGATCGGCATACATCCCAAAAACGGGATTGTTTACTAATGGATCTAAAACTCCTACTGATAAAATTTTTGTAGTTATCCTTAGGTCAGCACATCACTGACTTTAAGGCTATATACGACAGAATTTCTGTCATAACTTCATGCTTAAAAAACAAGTACTGTGTTTTAAGGAATTTTACTTAATAATTGCGATTCGTAACGCGTTTCACTACACCGTAGCTTCTTCAGACGAATGATTATGCAGAAAAATGTGAATGAGAATATAACTATAAATGTTCTTGAGTAATTAAAAGCTTATTATTATTATTATCAATTGAAACAAAAATTCAACACCTTAACCTACGTTGGCATTACAAGTGAGAAACTGAAATCATTCTTAAGTAGCAATAATTTCAACATAGCTTTCCAAACTAATAATAATTTAGGCAAATATATAAAGAATAATAAAACCAAACCAGGTAAAAACAATAAATCAGGTGTTTATAGATTGAATTGCAATGACTGTGATAATTTCTACATTGGTAGAACACATAGAAATTTTAATATTAGAATATCGGAACATAAACGCAGTTTTCAAATAAAAATCAGATTCAAATTACGCGAATCATCTCTTAGAAAATAATCATTCTTTCGATCCACAGTTTGAAATTTTGCATACAGATAATAAATATTGGAAGGTAGATCTTTGGGAAACTTTAGAAATAAATAAATACAAACACTCAGGTAGACTCATCAATGAACAAGTCGATTTAAGCC
Source organism: Cryptolaemus montrouzieri (assembly GCA_013387265.2). Lineage (NCBI taxonomy): Eukaryota > Metazoa > Arthropoda > Insecta > Coleoptera > Coccinellidae > Cryptolaemus > Cryptolaemus montrouzieri. Next base: position 92,572,718 of record JABFTP020000021.1, on the reverse strand, counting down.
CTTCACCTCTATTGAATCTTTTCGGGGAGCAATCTATTCCTTAATTTTATTGGATATACCTGTCATAAATAACCACTTAGGAGGAGGCGACCAATAAGCTTTTAATTACTCAAGAACATTTATAGTTATATTCTCATTCACATTTTTCTGCATAATCATTCGTCTGAAGAAGCTACGGTGTAGTGAAACGCGTTACGAATCGCAATTATTAAGTAAAATTCCTTAAAACACAGTACTTGTTTTTTATTATTGATAATGGAATTTTACCAAGTAAAAGCCTCACAAATTCAAAAAAAAAAAAAAATAACTTCATGCTATTGAAACTGTTCGTCATAGTAATTTTGAATATTTTTGATGTTGGTATTGAACTGCCGAATCACTCAGACTGACCTCTGTCTCGATACCGAGTCATTCGTGCCACTCAGTTAACGAAAGAGCGAGTGGACTGACACAAACAGGACACTCACTTCATTTTGTGGCACCAGATCATTGTTACCGTGTTAACTTAAAAATATTAATGGGTTATAACGGACAGAAAGGTATATGCTAATACTAGCTAGATGACTATGGCTCAAAAGAGTCGAAAAAGGTTACTTAATATATATTGTAGCATGATACTATTCTCTTACTGTAAATGTAAAAAGCCAAACTGAAAACTCACAGCAGGCATACATGTACATGAGTTGAGACGAACGCAGACTCTCATTGGAAGCGGTCGACACGGCTATGTCCGCTATTTAGGAATAATACTCTTAACCAGAAAAGAAAATTAGATGGATAAAAACTACAAGCTACCCCAAATGAAACGATCTATATTTCTAGAGCAGAGTCTTACTTAAATGAAGATTGTTGAAGAGCTAGGATATCCTTCTGAACCGGTAAACGCATTTGGGGATAACATGTTGTGATAACCAAAAGTAGATGCACTTACTCTACATTGATCATCAGATCACGTGTCCATGTTGTGAAGAGAAGACCCAACAGGCCAAAGGCCGACAGAAACACATATGCATACAGAGAAGAGTTTGCTCTTGCTCGGCTATTACCGAAGTATTCCCTACTGCCATATACCAACCATATACCTAAAATTTTTTTCTCTTACATCTATTACTGGAGAGTGAGACGAAATGGAATAGATGCCGCTTACAATGAGTAAAAGCAAAAAGATATTGTCATCTAATGGATCTAAATCTCCTGATGGTGCAAGTCCAACAATTTCCGTAGCAATTCTTTAGTCAGCCCATCACTGAGTTTAAGGCAATGTATGAACAAATTTCCGTTATAAATTTATGCTATTGAAACCACGCTCTTCAGTAATACGGACTATTTTGGATGTTCATATTGAACTGCCGAGTTAATCTGAACCGCTTGGAGTGAGCTACAGACTGATCCTAGTCTCGATACCGATTCATTCGGGCCACTCAGTTAACGAAAGAGTGAGTGGACTGGCACAAACAAAACACTCACTTTATTTGGTGGGACCAAAATTCTGTTACGGTATTTCACCTCAAACAGATAAATAGGTGATAACGGACAGAAGGTTATAAGATTATGATCGGTAGTTTGTATCATAATACCATTCTGCTATTATGATTGGGGATAACAAAAATGAAGAATCTTGTCGGTATCCTTAGATTAGGTTAGGTGGCATACGGTAGGGTGGTGGCTTTCATGTACATGAGACGAACGCAGTCTTTTCTTGGTAGCGGGAGAAATGGCAATGCCCACTGTTTATGCACGACCAGAAGTGAGTAAAATTAGGTTTTGAAGTATTCGGAAAGATTACTCTAAAGCACAAGGAACTGAGGAATTTTTTCTTCAACGAGATAATCACTTACATTAAAAACTTCGACTTATTCAAGGAAATTATATTATATAGTCCACAAAACACAGTGGATAGTCATCAACTGATGACTATCAAATAAAATCATATCTTCATATCGATCTAATATACTTCGCTTCAATTTTGCAACACAAACCACGTATTTATGTAACTAGTACTGCATATCGTATACCGTTATTATATTAACACGATGTAAGGATTGCATTTCAGACAAATTAGTAACATTCTATGTTTTAATGGGACTTCATTTCTTTTCATAGGTTTCATCATCAAATAAATACTTAATGTTGTTTGTGTAGGGTTATTATTAATTTTGTATTTAGTCAGATACGAATGAAATATGGTAATTGCCTAAAATGAGTAAGAAACAATAATCCAAATAGTGAAAATCCTTTAATTACTACTGAATTGATTTTTGTATAAAGATCTGAAAATCAAGAAAAATCATCAATAATAAGTTGAATTAAACTATTTCAAGTTACTTCAATTATTATTATTATATATTAACTCACTTAATATTATTGATTAATTTTTTCACAGAGAGCATGAGATATCGATATTTATAAATTTTATTGATAAATATGTCAGACTAACTTGGGGACTGGAACCTTTCGCGTTAGATCAAACTGAAACCACTGTACAGGCTAGATAGATGACGACGTTTTAGTGCTGCAACATCATTTTTGAGTTATAATGCGAACTTGTGTTTATTCAATATAAATCAAAGTTAACTTTGATTTCGGTATATAAATTTTTCTATGTATAAGTTGAGTCTCAGAAGACAAGCTATCTGAAATAAAAACAAATTTTGGGCATACCTATCGAATATTTCTATTATTTTTTTTTTATTTAGCGAATAACATACAATTCAAATAATTCAAATTCAATGATTTTTCACTCGAAAACGATTGGAGCTACGAAAAAATTAAAATTGTCAAAAAAATTTCTAAATTGAACGAAGATGACGAAAATTGATTGTACGCTGAGCAGTGGCGAACTGCAAAAAAGTTTGAAAGGGCAAAAGGAGACATGGCCTCGGAAAAGAAAGCACCTTGTGAATTTCAACACCCTGTAGCTCCGTAGCTTTTGCGGACCTATGTTTATATGAACTTTTTCTTAAAATTGCACGTAGATTTACTTTCTCAAGTTGTTACATATTATTATGTAACAAAAATACGTAGGACTTAGATGGTATCATGATCTCGAGTATATGTATATATATCTATAAATGCTTCTCCACCGATGAAAAGGTATATGTTATATGACATTTTTTTTTGTTATCATCTAAGCTTCGTAGTCCAATAAGTCTTTTTGACAGTCAAGTAAATCCCTTCTTTAAGTCGAACTTGAAGAAAATCTAACGAAAATTATCCGAATTCATGAATAAAATCCACTCTATCTGTTTCTATTTTCCATGGCCTGATGGTTTCAATTTTTGAAAGAGGTGCAGGTTTTTTCAAATAAAATGAAAACGTTCCATTTAGGTATAGGCAAACATAATACCAATCAATACAAGTTTTAAAAACGTTTCTAATAAAGTACTTGTAACTGAAAAGTTTGTTTTTTTCGACAATTTAGTTTCAATGAGTGATTTTTGCTTACACTACACATGAAATAGCATCGTAGGGTAGGTTGCCCTACAAAATAACACTTCTCACGTTAAAACTCATGGACAAGTTATAATTTCACTCAAGTCAGGGTCAATTTCAAATTTTGATGAAAAGTCAAAGGTGGTTAATTTCAGATAGGACAAATGTCGATAGAAGGGGCTTGGAAGAGGATGCCATACACCATGCCATTTAGAATAGCAAAAATTATAGTTGATTTCCTATATAACTGAAAGTAGTACAACTCTGAGAACAATTGCAAATTGTGTATCAGTGTCCATTTATTTCCAAAATTTGAAATTAAACGACAAACCTGTTCTCCATATACTTCTAATGGTCCCTTTAGCGAGGACACTCTGTATATCTACTTAAGCCATGTTCGTTTGATAAAGACTCACCTTGTATAATTCATGGTGAAATCTTATTTAGTTTATATGTGAGAAGAGATCCAAACATTAAAACAGAATAAATATGAAGCAAATATAGTCAGCTAAAATTTATTGAGTAATACACAGTGTTCTTTCATACATAGACGAATTCGTGAAATCCAGTGTTACTCATGAAGAGTAATAATACAATAAGGAAAATCGACATATCTTAACTTCTGTAAATCTAAGAATGTTGAGTATAAAAGTCCGATATTCAAATTAACTTGTATAGTGAAATTCCTTCGAAGAAACACAAACATATCGTCCGACGAATCTAATTCAATAGGGTGCAAATTGTTTTTCCATTTTCGCTCCGCTTGGTCCGAATGACTGGTATAGAATATGAAGAAAATAAGCCATCCAAGTGAATTTCTGCTCCGTGATATGAATGTTCATGGCACGGCCGAGGGGAATAAAAAAAGGGGATCGACAAGCATCTAAAAACCTTCTCGGAAATATAAATAAATATAATGGGGGAATCGATGCCAATAAAGGGACCCTTATGCATGTATAGTGTTATTGAATTCGGATAAAGAATTTCCAAATTACGCGGGGATATAGGGACTCAACTATACTTCTACATTTGCTTTCTTTTCATTTGTCAGACTGAATAAACTAGAATAACCTTCGAAAAGGTACTCTGAAAACTAATTACCATGAAATGTCAATAATTTGGCTATTTGAATTTTTTTAGGTGTCTAATTCATTTGATTTTTGAAGAGAGAAAGTTTCTTGAAGTGAGTATGTGTAGATTTTTACACATTACAGCAGAAAAGCTGAGCCACGTCAATTTCTGATGGGGGATCTATTCTGAGTTAGTTGGCACCGTGTGAAATCAACTCTCTACACTGAGCAACAACAGTCCCAATTCGTTATAGGAAAATTGAGTGGAGTACCATATCATGGGAAAGGTTTCAATATTCTCTATTCAAAAATAGTATTTTTATGAACATTTAATATCACACAGCGAAGGTTTGTATTCCAACGAAAATTTGCCATTTTTTTTTGTCAAAAAAAGGTGATTGTAGGAGAGAATGCTGAGACCCGTCAATTTGTGATTGGATAGGGACCAATTGCACAGTTCAATAAAAAAAGAAAGTAATATTTTTTGAGGAATTTCACTGAATAATTGTAATTTGTAACGCATTTCACTACACCGCAGCTGCTTCAGACAAATGAATGTACATAAATTATAACAACTATATATAGATACAACTGAGGATACAAATACAAATGTTCTTGAATAATCAAAAGCTTATGGAGTTGCGTCTTTTTAAGTGGTAATTGATGACAGGTATATCTAATAAAATTAATGAATAGATTGCTCCCTGAAGAAATTCAATAGAGGTGAAGAGCTTAAATCGACTTGCTCATTAATGAGTCTTTCTGATTGTTTGTGTTTGTTGATTTCCAAAGTTTCCCAAAGATCTACTTTCCAAAATTTATTATCTGTATGCAAGATTTCAGACTGTGGGTCGAAAGAGTGGTTATTTTTAAAATATGATTCGCGTGTTTTGAAATTGATTTTTCATTTAACTGCGTTTATATTATAATATTGAAATTTCTATGTATTCTTCAAATATAGAAATTGTTACAGTGATTGCAATTCAATCTATAAAGACCTGATTTATTATTTTTATCTAATTTGGATTTATTGTTTTTAAATATTTGCCTAAGCTATTATTAGTTTGGAAAGCTATGTTGAAATTATTTCTACTCTAGAAAGATTTTCGTTTTGCATTTGTAATGCCAACGTAGGTTGAAGTGTAGAATTTTTGTGTCAATTTATTGACAGGGTAAACTTCATTCAATTCGATTCTTGTTCTTTATTCAAAATATTATTTATTATTTCTAAAAATAAGTAATGTGTTTTTGAATTCTACTTAATAATTATGATTCGTAACGCGTTTTACTACACGTAGCTTCTTCAGACGAATGAATGTACAGAAAGTATAATGATATATATATATATATATATATATATATATATATATATATATATATATATATATATATATATATATATATATATATATATATATTTTCTGTACATTCATTCGTCTGAAGAAGCTACGGTGTAGTTAAACGCCTTACGAATCATAATTATTGAGTAAAATTCAAAAAACACATAACTTGTTTTTATTATTGACAATGGAATTTTATCAAGTAAAAGCCTCCCAAATTCAAATTTATTATTTCGAAATTATAACCATTAGTTGTAGCAATTTGTTCAATTAAAAATTTAATTCTTTGTTGAAATTTTCTGGTGATAACGGAATGTTAATCAATCCATGCATAAAACTGTTGAATGCTGAAATTTTATGTTGATACGGATGACATGACGAGCTATGTATTATAATATCTATATATGACGGCTTAAGGTAGATTGAGAAATCATGTTTTCCATTTTCATTCGAAATTGTTACGTCAAAGAAATTTATTGAGTTATTGCTTTCTATTTCGGTTGTTAATTCAATTTTTGGATGTAATGAATTTATATAATTTTCGAAAATTTTCAACTGTCTATCTGTTCCTGTAAAGCAAACAATGATATCGTCCATATAGCGATACCAGTATAAACAATATTTAATAAGTGGATGATTATGAATTAGTTTCTCTAAGTTATTCATGAATAGTTCTGCTAACTGTTAACGTTGGTGTTACAAGTGAAAATCTGAAATCATTCTTGAGTAGAAATAATTTCAATATAGTTTTCCAAACTGATAATAGCTTAGGCAAATATATGAAAAACAATAAAACCAAATCAGACAAATATAATAAATCAGGTGTTCATAGATTGAATTGCAATGACTATAATAATTTCTACATTGGTAGAACACATAGAAATTTCGATATCGGAACATAAAAGCAGTTTTTCAAATCGAAAATCAGATTCAAGTTACACAAATCAGCTTCTAGAAAATAATTACTCTTTGGACCTACAGTTTGAAATTTTGCATACAGATAATAAATATTGAATAGTAGATCTTTCAGAAATTGTCGAAATCAATGAACACAAACACTCAAGTAGACTCATTAATGAACAAGTCGATTTAAGCCCTTCACCTCTATTGAATCTCTTCGGTTTACTCTCCACCCTACAATAGCAAACATATTACTACCATCTTTTCCTCAATTTTATTGGATGTACCTGTCATCGATAACCACTTAAGAAGAAGCAACTACATAAGCTTCATATTATTCAAGAGAATTTGTATTTATATTCTCAGTTATATCTATATATAGTTGTCATAACTTCTGTACATTCATTCGTCTGAAGGAGCTACGGTGTAGTGAAACGCGTTACGAATCGCAATTATTCAGTAAAATTGCTCAAAAAACATAACTTTTTTTGATTATTGATAATGGAATTCTACCAAGTAAAAACATTTCAAATACAAAAATTTCAGAGTTGGCTCGGAGCAGAATTTGGTCCAAATCTAACCTACCATCAACAGCACCTTATTCAAAATTTTTTAAAGGAAAAGTGGAGTGGTCGACTGAGAAATCTTTGGAAAGATCTGCTGATTCCTTATTCAAAAATAATGTTTTTGAGAACCTTTAATATCACACAAAAAATACAAAAAATGAAAATTTGTATTCCAACGGAAATGTGCAGCCCCCTCTATGCCGAGAAAGGCTGATTGTAGCGAAAAAATCTAGGACACGTCGATTTTCGATTGAAGGGGGAACAATTCTTGAGCATTAAATGTTCATAAAGATACAATTTCCGAATAGAGCATTAAAAGACAATTCCATTGATATGTCACTCGACTCACTTTCCTTATAATGAATTTTGACATAGGTGCTGCTGAGGGTAGCGGGTTAATCTTACACGCTTCGAACCAATTCAGAAATCGGTTCCTCTCCAATCAAAAATTGACGTGTTTCAGCATTCTCCCCGAAAGAAGTTCATCTTGTGATGAGGGAGTGACAAATATTCGTTGAAACACACTGTATATATTAGGAGCAACATGAAATAGATTTATATTTTACAAGGTGTGTCATGTAAGAGCGAAAAAAGCTACCTTCCCAATTTAAAGTCAATATCCTGTATAGAAAATAATTTTTTCTTACATATTTCATGTACAATATAAAGTAGACCTGTTTCGGAAATATTCAGTATTCAGGTTTATTGCAAAATCAACAATAAAGAAATAGAACTATCCAAATATATCAATTTGTTACAACGCACTCAAAAACTAACAAGTAATATTTGAAACACTAAATAAGTACAGGGTGCTCCATATTCGATATTTTGATAAGACAACCATGTAAAATACTGCAAATAGAGAAAAACGACCACGCCATCTGTATCCTCGATTTTCAAAAATCCATTAAATAAAACAGATCGCAGCTATCTTCTTTTTAATTTTTCGTAAATTTTGTTTGTAAAGTCGAGATTATTCTTTAAACAGACTCATCAGAATTAATTGTGTTCACTTGGTTGGAAGGGGATCCTCTTTCACTGGGAACTTGAAGAAAATGAATCGACGAATCATCTAATTCGACTGCACATGGTAAATCACAACAAGTGATAACCTTTTAAGTAAGAGGTCTTTCATTCAGACTTAAATTGACGACGAAGATGAAGTAAATCATATTTTATACTTGCCACTCGTAAAAATGAAATTGAGGAAAGTATAAAATATATTTTACTTCATCTTCGTTGAAATTGAATTTTCATAAGATGAATAAATCATCAATATTACTCATTAAATTGACGACTTGTGAAAAATTTAGCCTTGCATCCTCTATTCATCAGATTTTGACCGATGATTTGGAGATGAAAACAATTCATTCCAAAATGGTTTCTAAAAACCTTTCCCAAAACTACAAGGATATTGGAAAGGAAAGAAGTCTTGACTCTTTTCGTTCGATTTCTGAAATGTGACATTACTGCAACGAGTCTTGGGTGTTTAAGTACGAACCAAACTCCAGAGCAAGAAGTGGCATAGTGCAACCTCTGCAAGGCTCAAAATAGCACTTATGAGCAAGTTAAAAATCAGATGCATGCTGACTTGTTTTCTTGATAGCCACGGAACCATCCGCAGAGAGTTTTTGCATAAAAATAACATCAAAAGCAAGTCGGTGTTGCATCAATGAGTCATGTCACATTGTATTCTCAATAATGAAGCTGTCAGTCAGTAAAAACATTCATATGGTTCCTAAGTCTGCTTTTTCACCACACTTGAATCCTTATAACGTTTTACTCTTTCCGAAAATTAAAAAACACCTCAGAAAACTCATTTTGGGACACTGGAAAGGACAGTCTCTATCGCTGTGTGGTTTTCCAAGAAAACTATTTTGAAGGAGACAATATTGCACCGCAATAATATTTGTACATAAAATTGAAAAAAATCAGTTTCAATACTTCATTTACACACCTCGTATTTCAAGAAATTATTAAAGTTTTAGTTTATCTGTTATACGTCATCACAACTGAGCAAGTGTAAAAGTTTCTGCATTGGAGGGAACAAGTGTTTTGTTTTGCATTTAATATCGAATAGACATTTCTTCAAAGTTTCAAGAAATAGTTATCTAGTTGAAAATAAGGTAAATTATTGATATATAATATGTTTGTCTTTGAATTTCTTTGTAATTTAATGTGTTGTTTGTTTTTTGCAATGTTGCCAAATGGCTACATTATGCGTTTGCCGTATAAGTGCATGTATGAAAATGGTAGGCATAGTTATGTGGTGCTGGTTTGGCTTTATCTTTGTGTTTTTGCTTTTTAGCATAAAGCGAAGGCTTAAGGGTGCACTAAAATAATCGAATATTTCGAAAATGATCGAAGATGAAGATAAGGTTACCTATGCAAAAATGTAGCACAATATTTTATGCGTTGACAAGAATAATAAAATACAGGGTGTTTCATTTGAAAAAATCAAGATGAGATATTTTAAATATTACAATATTAAATAGTTTTTTGAGTCACTCCAGTATAAAATGAGGATAATCTATTTCAAGTCATCGATAAAGCTATCCTTGGGCAATAAGAAAACGAAAGGAAAAAGTATTCACCCTCTCTGGCCGAAGGAGCATGCGATGATGTGAGAGCCTATTTCATGAATTTTACGGAAAAATAAAAATAGGTAAAAAAACTTTTTAAGTTAAACGGTTTTATGTTAAACATACATTGCACTGTTTAAGATAAATGTACTAAAACCAAAAATAATAAAATAGATACAGTCGTGTGAATTATAAACATATGCATAGACTAGACTAAAATAAAACCGTGGGGCACGTCAATTGTCTACAAATTATCGACTTAATGTGCGATAGAAGAATCGTTTAATTCGTCGTTAGGCAGTTGGCCCGCAGACGGTGAGGAAATTATTTACTATTTTCTTGCTCATGGAAATTCTAATAGTTATACACTCCATGTAAATAAAAGAGATGTTTTAACTAGTTTATCGTTGGACATTCACACTGCTGGCTGGCGAGGAATCGTTTCACTGCTTGTTGTTTGTCTTTAATCGACAAAATATATGACAAAAGTACTACTCGCTCACCACTATAAAACCCTAAAACTCGCTTATAATCGAGCTTGCTAGCTTGTTTCCACATTCTAGCCCTACTTATCACACGTCCATCGTTGTCGGTTGCACAACTGCCTAATAATTATAGTGTAACATTACAAAACAAACATTTTAATCAACGATTGTAGACAATTGACGTGCCCCACGGTTTTATTTTAGTCTAGTCTATGCATATGTTTATAATTCCCACGACTGTATCTATTTTATTATTTTTGGTTTTAGTACATTTATCTTAAACAGTGCAATGTATGTTTAACATAAAACCGTTTAACTTAAAAAGTTTTTTACCTATTTTTATTTTCTAGTTTTAGTTTTATTTCGCATTCTTTTTAATTCATTTAGTGCTTCATTATTGCAAGGTCGCTAACGACATATCATTTTTATCCACCCTAATGCCATACAGTTCTCGGCGCGTTTTAACCTTTCACCTTAACTTGGGGGTGTACCGCTAACGACGTATCATTTTTAGCCACCCTAACGCCACACAGTCCTCAACACGATACAAAATCTTGACTTGGGTGGTGAATTCAGGCTGGATACATTGTATTCTACTGGTTGAGCACTTTCATTTGATACCCATATTGATAGGATTGATAAAACCTACGTTATCCGCCATTTTGTAGCGGCCGCCATCTTGGATTTCAATTTTTATAGTATATTGTATTCTGATTGTTGAGCCCTTTCATTTGATACCCATATTGATGGGATTGATAAAAGCTATGTTATCCGCCATTTTGTAGCGGCCGCCATCTTGGATTTCAATTTTTTATAGTATATTGTATTCTGCTTCTTGAGCCCTTTCATTTGATACCCATATTGATGGGATTAATAAAACATAAATTATCCGCCATTTTGTAGCGGCGGCCATCTTGTATTTATAATGATAATGAATAAACATAATTGTATTGTCACCAAAATCCAAAGTGTATACAAAATTTCAGATTAATCGGTTGACAGGAAGAGGGTGAAATTTGAATTACTAAATTTGACCAAAGAATAAATAAAACAAACGGGGTGAGCTAAATAAAACCGTTTAATAAATATTATTACGAAACTACTCACCAAAAAAACTTATGGCTTAAAGACACTATAGCAGAGTTTAGGCCGCCCCTGAATCTGTGGTCTTCCAATCTGGAAAAACCCCTCAAGATTTTTTTATAGAAAATTGGGACACCCTGTTTACTATAAAATGAATGCTGAAGTAGATTTTTACATTCTGAATACAATACCGTTCGAACAAAAATGAAATCTTCAAGAGTGTACGAGCTACAGAGCACCGAGCCATTGGTGAATCCCCCAGTATATAATACTCTTGGTCCAGCGAACTTTTCTTTGTATAGTTGATTGAAATCTGTTTTCTTATTTTCCATTCTGTATTTGCTAGATAATCTTTGTTTCAGATCTTGTTTTATGTCAGCTAGGAAATATTTGGTCGGATCTTATGTATTTCCAATATATCTTGCATTGTTTCTTTATATTGGTCCTTACTGAGGCATACGATGCTGTATAAATTTGCTTCTTGCTTGGGTCGAATGTTGGATTTTTAATTATTAATTGAATATCACCTCTAAGTCTCCTTTTAATCGGTATATTCATGAATAACTTAGAAGGAACAGTAATATTAAATAGCCACTCAGGAAAAAACATAAAGATATGATAAGTTCATGCAATTTCTGAATGAAGTTCATACTAACATTAAGTTTGAAGCAGAAAAGAAATAAAAAATAAAAGAAGAGTGACCTTCACAGATTCAACTATTCCCAGTAACTCATTCAATCACTTAAATAATAAACTAGCAGCTTATAATTCAATGACCTATAGGGCGTTTTTATTCTAGTTTCACCGACCGACTTCAAAATTGAAATAAATACTATCAGAAAAATTGACTTAAATAACAAAATTACCATGGTTTTTATAGACAAAATGATTCAGCGTAAAGAAAAACAATAAATAACAAAAATTATAAAATTCCATCAAACATTTTTCTTGAAAAAATACACTTGTTTCAACTACGTTGGTCATCTCTCCACTAATTTTCCAAATTTCAAATAACCACCTCTTTTTCGAAATTCCCCTAGTTTTCATAGACAAAATTATCCAACGTAAAACCGAAACCAGATTTAAAGAACATTCATAATCTGACAGTATTTCTCCAATATATGAATATATAAAAACCACAAAATATGCAATAACCTTATATAATATCAAAATTCTTCATGATTGCGACAAAGGAAAGATAATGAATCTGTTTAAATGTTTGGAAATCAATGAACTTTTGTAAGTACAAATAAAATTGTGGAAAGTATATTCAATTTTATATATTTACTCATAATTTGGGAACTACGTTAGAATGAAAATGATCGAAAAAAATATATATATCGCGTCAAATATAGTTTTACTTACTCGTCTACAACGAGAAATTTGTCTCCTTCTGAGCCTAAACAACGCCCTTTACTGCTTATTCTGGAACCTTCAATTATAACTGGCTGTCTTATTCCAGATTGAAACCATGTTCCTTCCCATTTTTCTGGAAAGTAACAGCCACCTGAAAGAAAAAAGATGATGAGTTGAAATGATATTGAAGAACAGCTATTATTTGGAATTAAATTAGTTAAATTATTCGTGTAACCGTTCGTAGAGATCATTTAAGGTTATTTCAGAATTATTTCGGTTATCTTGAAGTTTTACGAGGTAAAATTTTGAGAACTAACGGAAAAATCTGAAAAATTCACTCCTACAGTTTTGACACCGCTGAATCCGCTCTTTTGATTTCCATGACGTCCAGTTCTAGGACATTTAAAGGTCAATATCAAATGAATATGAGAGCAGTTGCTGAGAATGTACTTGATTACATATTTTAAGTATTCGTGAAATTTTGATGAAAAATAACACCGTAAGGACGTCATATCCACCTTATTCACTGGATTCAGCTCCATGTTCCAAAATTGCAAAAGAGCCTTGGAAGGACAGTTTGCCATGACTGTAGAAAAGTGAACCGCATATCTGCTAAACCCCTTAACCATAACGAAAAGTGAATTTTAGTAATGTTTCGAAGATAGGAAAAGACATAAATATGCATTAATGAATTATTGGAAAACAATACTGAAATAGCACCTGTTTTGAACTAACTTTTTTTTTTTTTCGAAAACTCTTGAAGGAAACATCGTTTTTGTAGTCTTCCAATAACTCACATAGACTGCATTCGTCGAATCATTTTCACAGAGTTCTTTAGGTAACAGATGGATTAGAATCAACCAATAAATAAAATATTTAACTGTCGTCCTTCTTCAAAACAAAGAAAGGTACATTCTTTCGACTAAACTGAAAGAGAATTTCTCAGACAGATTTAAAGTTCGCGAGTTGGGAGGAAGTAGAAAGTTTATGAATATTGGATCTGAATACGAGTTCTTTCGTTGTGTATTGTCGTTTTTCATTCTCGGTAGATGGTTCGGTGAAGTTTTGATGCAGTTTTCATTAGTTTGAAATGAAGGACGAATGTAACGGCGTTAACATTTAAGGAAGTCGTCTTTCTGTTAAGAATAGAAGAACAGCTGGCATAATTACGAAAAAGATCAGTGTATTTACTTTTCTTCATTACAAATACAAAGCGAATGCTTGAGAGTTCCTTAGCACGGCGAACATTGAAAACCTAATATTCGAATTATCTATTGAAAAGATAGACACATAATTTAGTGAATACAATCATAGTTCCGCTTCATCGATGCTCTCTACCTTTTGAGGATAAGAAAACTTTTTTCACCGCGTTGGGTGATTTTTGGATGAGTCAACTTTTATGAGTTTACGTTATTGTCACAATATGACGTTGACTACCGGCGTGCAAATGCAAATCGTCCTGTGTACAGGGAGGACAAATATGTATTTGTACGGCAGCTATGTGGAATATTGCAGATAGAGAAAAATTAACCCCCCTCTATAGATCTTATTTTCAAGGACTAGTTAGTGGTGTCAAAATTTTGCTGATATCTCTTTCCGTTCTCATTCAAAATTTCTCGAATTTTGGGAAAATCGTCCTTCGCGGATATATCGATCATCATCAAAGGAACATAAAAATAAGTTTGACACTACAGGCACTTTTCAAGTAGAATACAGTGTAAAAAAATTGTTTAGCTCACCGGTTTCCGAGTTATAATGCAAATATGTTTTTTTTTCAAATACGAACCATAGGAAATTTTACTTCTATTGGATGCAGTAATCCTTTTCCTTCTCAAAACATATAACACTCAAACCCCTATTTCCAGCATCCCCAACTCAAAATCATTCGATCGAAAATAGGTCAAGTGGCACCTCGTTGGAAAGGTATTTCAATTTTCTCTTCGAATTTGGTATTTTCGAAATTCAGAATCAGCATACAGGGTGTCCCGGAGCAGGAACACTAAAACCCAAATAACTTTTTGAAACTGGTTCATTTCGGTATAATACGAGAACATGTTTATGTTTGATTCGAGAATAAGACTCTCTTGCATGAATATGGAATTTTTGCAATCAATCTCTTCCATTCAGCATCCCCAACTCAAAAATCATACAAGTGATTACAGGTTGAGTGGCAAAGTTCCAGAAAGATTTTTCTATTTTCTGAATCACTGAGGCATTGGTTCCAGTTTGGCAATCGAGGTTTTCTGGCGTGAGGATCAGGATGAGGGATGATGGAGAAACTGATTGGATGCTCATCTAAACAGGAAAACGAGATTTATTGAACTTGTATTCAATTGAAAACAAAAAACTAACTTGATTATTACAACAATTGTTCAAAATGACCTCCGCCCACCTCCATACAGTTATACAGACGATTTTCGAACTCTCTTCTCACATTAGCGAAAACTTCAGGAGTCAAAAGTCGGCATTCTGTGATAATCCTCATCCGCAGCTCCTCCAGGTTTTCTGGTCTTGTGGCATAAACTTTAGATTTTAGATGGCCCCAAAAAAAAAATCTAGAGATTTAAATCTGGTGACCTGGCTGGCCACTCAACAGGTCCTCTTCTACCAACCACCTTCCTGGGAAATTTTCGTCTAAATATTGGCGCACCCGAGCATCATAATGCGGAGGAGCACCGTCTTGTTGAAAACGCATTTCGTCCTCAGACGAGATAGTTTTCTGATCGAAATAGTATTCTCCATTTGTAGATGACCCACTACTGCCACTTCCGTTGCCTCATTTCTGACAGGACATGCCACTTCATGTTTTTTTGTTTGCCACCGAACCCGTAGCTAGAATTTGTCAACCAAATATTTAACGTACTGGTGACTGACTCCTTTCTCTTTCAGGATGGTTCCTATCGAATATCCTTGCCGTTTCTTTGGCACAACTGTTATTTCGAAAATACGTCGATACAATTTCGACCCTTTCCTCAGTGGAATAAACCATTTTCAGATTAATTTCAACTGACGAACAACAACAATAATGAGGAACTGATCTGAATAATAATAATATTTCATTGCAAAAATGAGAAATAACAGATGACTGCACCCCAGATGGAAATGAAAAAAATGTGAACATTTTCAATGCAGAAATCAGCTTTATTTCTTCGTAATTGATGCTCAACAGATCGTACCCCAATACTTTTAACAGTTTCGAATTAATTTTAGTTGATAATTTCAAATGACGATATTGAATTTTTCGAAAGCGACATCCTGTATGGAGAGCCGAACTGAATGAAATGCTTTAATCATTCTGGAATTCAAAAACCTTTCTGAAGATATGCCACTTGAATTATTTGTATGATTTTTAGTCAATCATTGCCACATATTTTAAAGATCCTATCTAAGACCATGGTATCCTATCTAAGACCATGGTTGCTTTCAAAGGTTAGGGTTGCTGGGGTTAGGGGTTGATCTGACAAGTTTCGAATTATTTCGAAAAATCCTTCTATGATTTGATTCGATTTAGACCATAGTAATTAACTGTGGTCTTAGAGTTTAACACCTACGATTCCAGTTTCAGTGTAGGTATTAATGTTTATTAAATATCGAAAAAGCTGCTTGTTAGTTATATGTTCTAACTATTACATTCAAGAATCTGTTCACCTGAGACTGGTTGTTTCAAGATTATACAAATCATAACTATGAAAAGTTCGATATGATGGAATGTTATATTCTTAGTATTCAGCTGCAACGGACGAAACATATTTCAATCGGTATCCTGAAAGGCACCATATAAGCAAATCTATTTTTCGGAAAATGAGAGAGAAACTTATCAAAAATGGCTCATTCAGAAAATCAAATAATGAAAAATATCATGTAAGTGAAAGAGAGGAAGAAACGATCGAAGTGATAGGTGTTGTAACGGCCAAACGTTCAATTTAGACTAGACAAATAGAAGCAGAAACAGGAATTTCGGGACGTTGGCGCTCGGCATTCTGAAGGACAACCAGTTTAAACCCTACAAAATGCGAGTTTCAAAATTTTTGCAGCCAGGGGATCCCTCTTGCCGACTTAATTTCTGCAATTGGTATCTAGAAAATATCCAAGAACGCCCAGAGTTTTTTAGAGAACTCATATGGACAAATGAAGTCCGTATCATTAGCGATGGGATATTTAATCGCTTTAATGAACATTTGTGGTCCGATGTAAATCCTCAACGCATATCGATGTGCAGCATCAAGGAAGATATGGTTCAATGTGTGGTGTGCTCTGAAAGATAGTCGAATTTTGGCGTTTGAAATTTTTGATGAAGATTTGGATGGAGCACGTTATAAAAAAATCATCAACAATAATATCATTGAAGGATTTCTCGATCAATTTCTGTTAGCATTAGGATCAAATGTTTTTTTTTCAACAGAATGATGCCCCTTCCCACCAAACAAGGGCCATCACTGATCTGTTGATTTTGAATTTTGGACATCATTGGATAGGGACTAAAGGTCCTGTGAGAGGCCGCCTTGTTCCCCTGACTTGACGCAACTAGATATTTTTCTTCGGGGTCATGTTGAGGATTTACTCAACAAGAGGAACAGTAACAATTCAGAAGAGTTAAAACATAATTTCAGGGAATTCCTTGCTTCTGTTACCAATATTCATATTTACAATGCCTGCCGTCGTGTTTCTCGGCGATGTAATTCATGCATTGAAAACACTGGCTACACACAACAATATTTTTCCCCCATTCGTATCGTTAGGACTTTTTGTTTCTGTTAATTATTTTCGTAGATGTTTTAGGTTTTCGTTTGGGAAAAGTTTAATGTCATAGATCTTGTTTTTCATAATAATATATTTTTTTACTCTCATAACTTTCTAATCATTATAATAGAATATTACCAAAGCAACATGCATTGACTCATATGTTAGGTAGATTCCTCGGGTTGGTAAGTTTGGAATTTCAAAATAAATTAATGTTCATCTGTAATCCGATTTATGAAGAGTAGAAGTGATTGTCGAACTCTAAGACCACAGTTGATTACTATGGTTTAAATCGAATCAAACCATAGAAATATCCATGATTTTAAAAAGATCTTTAAAATCTGTGGTTTTCAGTGATAAAATAATATGAATCGTTGATGGGCATGCACCTAATGAATGGAATTGTGGACATTTCAGGTTTTTATCTGAAAGAAGATATTGAATAAAACTCGAAAACCACTGGGTTAATTTTTTTTTTGCACAGCACTGCATTTTATTCAAAAAAGTGCCTGTAGATTGTCAAACTTAATTTTATGTAACTTTGATGATAATCCGCGATGGACGATTTTCACAAAATTCGAGAAATTTTGTCCAGAATGGAAAGAGATACCAGAAAAATTTTTGGCACCACTAAACTAGTCCCTGATAATAAAATGGAGCAATATTTCACATAGCTGCCGTACAAATACATTGAAATTTGCCCAGCCTGTATATATAAGAGGAAGAATTGAAACATTTAAAGCTTATTACAGGAACCAATAAAATTTGAAAGTAAAACTAATTTATTATTCAACATATTCTCTTTCAAAGTGGATATATTTATTAGAATATTACAATGCATCTACATCCTTCGAAAAGAATATAATCATCCCAGTATCTGCACAGTATGTTGTTCCACAGCTTCCTTCACCTTCCTTGAAACTAATTAAATAATTTTTATATCACAAATTTTTTACATGATAATATGTGATTTGTGTTAAGGGCATAGTATTCAACTAACAAAGCACCTTAAGATAATTGTTCGCTTCTCCCTCCCTTATTTTTCACCAAAGGGAGTTCAGTAACATCGCTTAGTAATTAGCAATTGTTCCATATTCATACAGTACGTTGCAATGGAAACGGACCTTCCTCAATATCCCCGCTAGTTTGATTTTCTTGTGAAATTCCTAGAAATAAATCGATTTTTGATTGGGAGGAAACATTTTTTGTTACATGTCTCGTTCATTCCCTGGTAGCTTCCAGCCCTAATTTTCGAATAGGGAAAAGTGGTCATGTGATACGTATTCGTGACTCAATTCTTCATAGAACCACATAGTTATTCACTTTCTAAATCAATATGTAACAAATTGTAATCGAAAATTGTTTGGAAAAAAAAGTCTTTATTAATCCGTTCAATCTCTGTTCAGGGGAAACATAAAAAAAACGACTGTCAAAATTCTTTCGCAAATTTTTCTTTAAATTGAACAAATTCCAGGAAAAAATAATAAATGGGCGATGTCAACCCAAATTATTGGGTTTATAATGATTCTAGAACATCTATAGATCATAATCGGCATCGCTTAAAAGACCGAACCTGGCCATCGGAGCTCTCTCGGTCAAACAGAGAGGGAATTGTTTTGTTGAGTTTGAATATTGAAAGGTTTTTCCGATTATACTTCAAAATTGGCAAGCAAGAACAAGGAAGTGATTATTTTACAGGAGACTCGCACTGTGACGAAAGAACATCTCCGCGAAAGAGGAAATATCGCAGATTATGTACTTTTTGATTATCTCCTTAGTCCTTTTTATGGGCTTGCTTGCTATGTGAAATCTTTTCTTAGATTCAAGTGTGTTTAGATATATAAGAGTCAGGTATGATTGTTGAAATATTACTCTGCTGGTTTTCTTCTTCCATTGTTACAGATTCCTGTACCGAACCCCCTTCGTTTCACCCTTGTCTTCGTCTGTAAATCATGGAGTGCAAGATCAGTATGAGAGAATGAAGCTGCTGAGCAGAAAAATCTTTGGTACTCTTTATGTACACGACACTAACACAACATTAACAGACATGCTACTGCTAGTGCCATAGAGACAGGGAAACGAGTTTTTTTCCTCATGCTTTTTCACTCGTTTATTATATCATACGCAAGATAGTATGGTTTCCCTGTTACATTTCCTGAGTACGCACTTGTGTTTTTTCTGACACACACCAAAATTATACATATAAGCATTTAATGTGAATACAATTATTCGAATTTTTGTAAACCCTATCTTTTCAAAAGATCATATATATATATATATATATATATATATATATATATATATATATATATATATATATATATATATATATATATATATATATATATATATATATATATATATGTTTATATGTTTTTCTCACAGATTTTTTCGTTTTTACATATAAAGTCAGGAGAGACACTAACCCCAATTCAAAGAGGAAAAATCATACTCAAAAAAACCAAAAACTTAATGTTTGGGCCGCAATTTTGGGAGACAAAATTGTAGGACACTTATTTATACAGAAAAACTTGGACGGCGAATCGAATTTGAAGATTCTCGAGAATTTGATTGATCCACTCATAACCTATTTTGCTGATGCTGTGTGCGATTATCTGTGTAATAGATTTCCGTGACCCTAAATAGAATGGCCGGCTAGATCGTCCGATCTAACACCAATCGGTTCCATCTGAAGAGATTATTTCAAGGCTAAAGTCACCCGAATCATTGAAAGAACTACGAGAAAAATTGTTCAAGCATGTCAGCAGATCACATCATAAATGTTGCAAAGTGTTAGCCAGATGACTTCAGAAATAGAAAAGCTTATTTATCTATTAACGTGCAAACTTGAATATTTGAAATATTATTGCCCGTTGCCCAGGAGCTGTCCACGATAGTACTATTTTCAATGACTTACTAATATGTGCTGCATGAAACTACGGCACTGATTTTTTATTAGAAGATAACGGCAATCTTGCAAGAGGTACTTCCTTAAGCTGCTTACAGGAATTCAATGGAATGTTGCTTTGGTGTTTTGAAGAGAAGATTTACTTGTTGATCTGAAGGGTTAGACATAAACCTTCGGACCATGTTATAGCTGCTTGCTCAGTGCTACATAACATTTGCATACTAGAGAACAATGAAAATCATGATAACAAAGAAAATGAGTTACTCGAAGAAGAATCAGAATTGCATGATAAAGACGATGACGATGCAGACATTCGGTAATAAATTCAGTTTTTCATTTGTTGTGAACCCTCTTTGTCCAGAAACTGTTATGAAATTCTAGTTCTTGTTGAAAACAAAAATGAATAATAGAAAAACATGTTTTATTGAACGTTTATTCCAAAAGTTCTATTTGTTTCTTCAATTTGACCTCTAAATTATGGAGATTGTTCTGTATTTCAATTCAAAACATGCAGTTTCATATTTTTCTTAACTATAATTCTTTGAGATTTTTCTTTTGAATTGTTCTCTTTAATTATCAAGTTTTAGGACTGGGCCAGCTTATCATGTCTAAGTAAGGGATAGGCATTTGAGGTGTAAACTCATGCAAAGTTTCTTTAGAACGCTCAGGCTATAGAAAACTTTCCAAACAGGAAAGATTATTTGTTAAAGGATCAATCTGATCTCCTAAAATGGCCCCGGTGTCATCTTATTTGGGACGAATACTATAACAAACAACTCTTTCATGCTTTTAGTCTTCAAACCGGATAATAGTACCAACCTCACGCAGGTAACCTAAAAATCATAAAAGTTAATTCTTTGTTAAGTCCATATTTGCTAGGAAGAAGTAAACAAAGCTTTCACAACCCAACAGAAATTGATTAAATGTTAGATAACATTCTGTCGAAAAGTACCCGGAATTGATTATTTAGAAAATCTACTTAAAACGATTGTCAACATTTTTGTTCTCAGAATTTAGACATCAAGCTTCAATACAGCCAACGAGACAACTACAACATCTTTTTGAAGGTAATCCATTCGGAGTTGCTTCATAGGTTGCATTCAGTAGAATTTGACATTTTAAATTCCGGAACAAGATCCAAAGTTCATTCATTAATTCATAAAAAGTATAAAATTCAGTTGCGAAAATTGAATAAATTATTGAGTAATAGACCTGAAACTTCAAAAATCAAGTCCAAATTTTCCGATCACCAATTTTATGATAGGTTCAGTAATCTTTCAGATGCTAAATTTTTCAAAAATGAAGTTTCACTTCTAGTAAAGAGTTTTAAACACAATTTAGAGTCAAATAACGCTCGTCTCCAATTCTATCTGCTAGGAGTTGAAACCGAAATAGCCCTAAATTATTCACCACAAGCCAAACACCTAAAACACTCTTCAGCTTTACTACTTCAAAAAGAGTTCAATAGTTTTCAACCTAAGAAATTCGAAAATACAACTTTAAAGTCCATTAAATCTAAGTCCGCATCTGAAGATATCATATTCACCAAAGCAGACAAAGGTCATACAGTCATAGCCTTAAATAAAGCAAATTATTCATTGAAAACCCAAAATTTCATTGAAACAGGTTATTATGAAGAAATTGATAAAGATCCAACTAATAAATTTCAATCATAGTAAAAACGCTAAAGAGTATGCCAAGTCTATAATACCTACCAACCAAAAATATAAACTTTACATTGACAACCCGCAATCACCAAAACTTTACTCCCTCGTCAAACTCCATAAAACAGGGTATCCCATTAGACCAGTAGTTTCATAATTTCAAGCTCCAGCTGCAAAACTTTCACGCTTTCTCATAGAAATCATTCGACAGTACCCTAATTTTGAACCTAAATTCTCAATAAAAAACTCTTCAGTCCTAATAAATAAAATTCAGCACACGATACTACCACCGAACGCTAAACTTATGTCATGGGATGTAGTAAATCTCTTCCCTAGTGTTCCACCCAGTGATACAGTGAAACTCATCAAGAACGCCCTTCAAATTAATAAAGTCAATCCGATAATTCAATCAGAAATCTTACACCTTTTAGAAATTAGTTTAGATCAAAATTATTTTAACTTCAATGGAGTATTATATAATAGTAAAAAAGGTTTAATCATGGGTAATCCTCTGAGTCCTCTGCTCGCTGAAATTTTCATGGATAATATTGAAAAAACTATCGAAGAACATCCGTTATTCAAACACTTTATTTATTGGTTTAGATATGTCGACGATATCATCTGTTGTTTCACTGGCACAAACAGATAATTAGAGTCATTCAAAACATTCATCAACAAAATTCACAATAATATTAAATTCACGTTAAAGATAGAAACAGAAAACTCCATTAACTTTCTGGATTTAACTATTACTAAAATTAACGGCAAACATGATTTTTCTATTTTTCATAAGCCATCGCATACAGATATTACTATTCACAGCTCATCTACACATCCTCATCCACATAAATTAGCAGCTTACAATAGTATGGTACATAGACTCATTAATATCCCAATGTCACAATATCATTTCATAAAAGAGCTAAATATTATTGAATAAATAGCAGTCAATAACGGTTACAGTCCAACTATGATTGAGAACATGATTTCACGCAAAAAATTTCAAAAAGCAATCCAGGAAGTATTTCCAAATATAAAAAGTTCAAACACAAAATACCACAGCTTAACTTATATTGGTAATCCTAGTCTAAAATTAAAATCATTTCTCTCGCATTATAATTTCAATATAGCATTCCGAACTGATGATTCTTTAGGCCGACATATCAAAAACTGCAAATCTAAAACTGATAAAAGTAATAAATCCGGTGTTTATAAACTGTCTTGCGGGGATTGTGATAAAATTTATATTGGTAGAACTTTCAGAAATTTCAAAGTTAGATTATCCGAGCACAAACGTAGTTTTAATTAGCATAAATCAGATTCCCATTATTCTAATCACTTACTCGAAGAAAACCATAACTTTAATGATAATTTCAAAATTTTACACAATGAAAATAACAGACAAAAACTCAATCTATTGGAAATTTTAGAGATCAACAAAGAAAAGAATTCAGGTAGGTTACTTTATAGTCAATTAGATCTAAATCCTTCTCCTTTACTCAATCTTTTCAATTCATAAAGTAAGCAACTCCGATGGGTTTTGCAACATACCTCTTGTACCTATTGTAATATTAAGTAGGAAATAAGACTAATATATAAGGAATAACTCTGTTCATTAGTTTGTATCTATCTGATGAAGCCACAGTGTGGTGAAACCGGTCATAGTTTTGTTAATATAGTGAAAATCTAAACACTTTAGTTTTATTTCATTGAAAATATAAATAGATGTTGTTAATCTCGTGAACTTCCTTAACGATGGATTTAAGGACGGAATAATTTAAAATGGCCATTTTCTTCTCCTCATTTATGACGACATTCGAAGTCTTTTGTAATAAAAACACATATATCATGTGTTCGTAACTTTTTGGTGAAAGACAATACCGTTATCATGTCCCATATATTTGATAACCTCACCTCGTACACCCCTATGAAATGGAAGAGATCGATATTTCAGTTTAGAAGACAAGTAATATTTTTCGTGTTAGAAAATGAAAAATTCATAAAGAGAAATAGAAAGAAGTCGTTATCTTGAATAGTTATATATCAAAAATCATTCAAATTGAAGTTTGATTCCAGACTTTCCGTGTTGCAAGAGGGCAAACCAACACGCAATAAATTATATGACCGAAAGTGTTGATATATTTTATGCTTGAATTATTAACTAATGAGCGAGTAGATCTCCTGAGTAGAGCCTATTCTACTCATTCAGAGTTCACTGGCGGAAGCCTATATTTCTGTAAACAATAGCGCTTTTCCATGTTACGCCAACTCACCCTGAAATTCGGGAAGAACAGGTGTCGTATCATCTGCATAAATTGCACGCTAATGCGTGTATTCACGTCGGAGGTGTGTTCTTGGGCGATGCCTGCGAGGAATGGGGGAAACGCCAGATTAGTTATTTTGATGAATTCACAACTGTTTCCCCTCTCTGCCTCATAGCGTCTGTCTGGATATTTCGCCATATATTTCTGTTCAAAAAATTGCGAACTTTACGTGGTAAAAGACGATTTTCCGTTCGAGTTGAGAAAACCTCGATTGCATTGTCCAGATTTCAGTCGACGACGCGACGTTATAGCAGACCGATTTGAAGAGATGGTTCTATTGTTTGCTGTTGTGGGTTGAAATGAATATAATTTCTTTAGGAGGAATTTTCTAAAATGATGTCCAGTAAATTTTCTTCAATGAAGAATACCACGTGGCTCGAAAAGTTCGTAGGCTGATGTACAGACGGCGATACTGCGGTTAATTCTACATGATTTTAAAATTAGATAAAAGAAAATTACGTTCGGAATTTGCTCCAGGAAAATCAACGGAAAAGTAGTTTGAACGTTTAAATGAGACGATATGAGCATTCAAGATGAACGCAGTGGACGTTCCAAAAAGACTGTCATGGATGAAAACATTGAAAAATTACACAAAATTGTTTTGTATAATCGAGAAATGAAATCTATCTAGATAGCTGAGATCCTGAAAATATCCAAGGAAGGTGTTTTATTTTGAAATAATTTTTGGACATGCGAAAGCTGTGTCCTAATTGGGTGCCACCCTTAATCACTCTTGATCAAAAACAACGAGTCGATGATTCTGAACCGAATTTTTTCATCGATGCAGTACAATGGATGAAACATGGATTCATTACTACACTCCAGGAAAAAATCTACAGTCAACTGAGTGGACTGAACGAGGTGAGCTGCATCTAAAGCGGGCAAAACGGCAGCAGTCAGCTAGCAAGGTTCTGTTATCTGTTTTCTGGGATGCGCAGGGTAATATATTCATCGATAACCTTGAGAAGGTAATATAACAAATGTCATATTTTTCGAACGACTGTAAACATTTTTTCGCAAATTTTTCTTAAAATTAAATTCCACGAAGAAATAATATATGGGCGATGTCAACCCAGATTATTGGGTCCATAATGATTCTAAAACATCTATAGATCATAATTGGCATCACTTGGAAGACTGAACCTGGCCATCGGGGCCCTCTCGGTCAAACAGAGATGGAATTTGAGGAAATATCGCAGGTTATGTATTTTTTTATTTTCTCCCTAGTCCTTTTCATGACCTTGCTTGCTATGTAAAATCTCTTCTCAGATTTGTTTAGACATAAGAAGTATGATTGTTGAAATATTTTTCTGTTGGTTTTCTTTTTCCATTGTTACAGATTCCTGTCCTAAACCCGCTTTCTTTCACCCTTGTCTTCGTTTGGAAATCATGGAATGCAAGAGAGAATGAAGCGGCTAAGCAGAAAAATCTTTGATACTCTTTCTGTACACACGACACTAACACAACATAAACAGACAAGCTATTGCTAGTGCAATAGCGACAGGGAAACGAGTTTTTCCACTCGTTTTTTGAATCATATACAAGATAGTATGGTTCCCCTGTTACATTTCCTGAGCTCACACTTGTGCTTTTCTTGACACACACCAAAATTACAGATATAAGCATTTATTGTAAATACAATAATTCAAATTTTTGTAAATCCTCTCTTTTCAAAAAAATATAAATATATATATACCTTGAAAAGGTACATACTATAAACCGCGACTACTACATGGATATATTGGATCGATTTGAGACCAAATCAAGAAGAAAGACCCCATTTGATATAAATAAAGTACTGTTTCATCGAGAAAATCCACCTTGCCACAAATCAATCAAAACAATGGCAAAATTGTACGAAGTAGGCTTCAAATTACCTCTCCATCCACTTTATTCACCAGATCTCGTTCCTAATGACTTTCTTCTGTTTTTAGACTTGAAAAGAATGCTCGCTGGAAGAAAATTCAAGGGTAATGAACAGATAATCGCCGAAACTGAAATCTTTTTTGAAGTTGAAGAGAAATCTTGTAGGTGACTATATTGAATAAGAAAATTGAATTTAACCAAGAAAATGTGTTTCACTATGTTAGCCTACGAAATTTTCAACAATTTATCAATGAAAAACTGAAACTGTATCTTCGAATAGGTATCAAGTACAGTAGGGTGTCCCTAATTTTTCAAAGTTTAAATTTTTTAACGAATACGTCTTAGTTTTGTTCATTTGCACCCAAAACACTAGAAAATGAATTTTTACCTTCTTAGGAATATGATAACCCAACTTGCATCGAAACAAGTTCATACAAGTTGCGCGAGAGTAGCGGCGCGCACTCGCGGTAATTAGTCATTTGTTCCCAGTTATTATCGTAGCTATCACCGATGGTTTTACCTTCGAGGATGGCAGTGAAATCAAGAAGTGATGACAAAAGTATTTTCTTAGTTGGCGATATACATTATCAAATAACAGGCGCTAAGTTACCGTCGAACCGTCAAGTTCTCGCAGTACTGTTTTATAATATTCGCGATGTGAACTTAACTGTAAGTGAAAGCGCAAATCTCGTCATTCGCAAGTGTATTATATTCTGGAAAAAGGCTAGAATCCCAACTAGAGCTTCACCTAACTGTGTGAAAAAACTTGTAGATCTTCACCACACTTGGAGAGAGTTGCAAAAAAATTCGAAAAAGTCGAAAGGAGGACTTCCAATACAGTTTAGATAACTTGGTCGATATAGCACACGCTGATGATTTGCAACTGATGATGAAGATAGAGGAAGATAAAATAGTTTTACAAAAGCAAAGAGAACCAGAGCGTCCAGGATGTTTAGCAGGTATAGATAAAAAGTTGGCAGAAAAAGAAGAAAGATCAAGACAGAGAATGTTAAAAGGAGAGAGAAGAAGACAATAACGAATGAGTTCAGATAGTTTATTGTCATCTCATACTACACAATGTTTTGTTCATTCTCAAGATCATTGCGATCAGCCTTCCAGCTCTGATGAAACTCTTGCCTTCAACATCAACGTTAAGCTCTGATACTACTTAAAAAGAGGAAAAAAGGACTTTATCAAGCCCAAGTTAGTTGCAGATTTAGACAGATGTCTGATAAGGGACTCTGTCTATATACTTCAGGAAGTGATAGAAGCGCTAGGTTTAAGTTGTGATGATTTTCCCACAAACAAATCATCTATTCAACGTATTTGTACACAGAGTATAAAAGAGCGGAATCTATAAAATCAGATTTTCAGAATAATATTCCTGAAATGGTGACAGTTCTTTGGGATGGAAAGCTATTATATGGGCCAGACGTGAGAAGTTCGAAAGAAGAACGGCTGCTAATTCTTATTTCATTTGGAGAAAAAGAACAACTTCTGGCGGTGTCAAAGTTGGAGAGCTCTTCCGATCGAGAGAAAGCTCAAGCAGTGTCAAACGCGCTTTACGACTGCAACCTCGATGACAAAGTCCAAATAATGTGCTTTGACACAACTGCTTCAAATACCGGACAACTTAATGGAGCGTGTGTTCTTCTGGAACAAAAACTAGACAGGGAATCACTACTCTTTGCTTGCCGCCAATACGTTTACGAAATGGTTTTGAAATCTGAATTTGAAACAAAAATCTATCAAGTCACGAGCAGCTCCGATATCCCGATGTTCAAAAAGTTTAGAGACAACTGGAAAAACATTGATCCTTCTGCTATTGGAATTAACACCGACTTCATCAAACAACATTTCAGTAAAACAATAGCACAAAAATTGCTGGCATTTTATAATCAAGAATTACAAAAATCATTGTGCGTGACGATTATCGGGAGCTGAATGAACTATCTTTTGTATATTTAGGACGAGATATTGCGAAGAAAATTAAAATCAGACCTCCTAGAGCGATGCACCAAGCAAGGTGGATAGCAAGAGCTATTTATACACTGAAAATATCATTATTGCAATCGCAATTCAAATTAAGCCCTAAGGATAAACGAGCACTTCAAGATATTTGTTTATTCATTGCGATTTTATACGTGAAACCATGGCTTCAATGTAGTTTGGCGGTCTAGGCACCAAATCAAGATTTGTGCTTTTTAAAAAGGCTTAAGGAATATGAAACTGTCGACAAATTGATTTCTAAAGCAGC
Source organism: Cryptolaemus montrouzieri (assembly GCA_013387265.2). Lineage (NCBI taxonomy): Eukaryota > Metazoa > Arthropoda > Insecta > Coleoptera > Coccinellidae > Cryptolaemus > Cryptolaemus montrouzieri. The sequence goes on along the minus strand of JABFTP020000021.1, from coordinate 92,544,145 downwards.
TCTCAGCAAGTTTAGTCAACATCTTTGGTACTTATCGGAAGAAATTGTCGTTCTATCACTCTTTGATGATGAAGTTGATGAACCTACCAAGGTAAACATGATAACAAACTTGCAAAGAGAGAGTTTGATTCTGGGAAGAGGTACATTTCGTCAAAAGAAGATGTGTCTCATCATTTGTATGGTAAGTGAAAATGCTTAAGTAAATTAAATTGTTTTGTTCAATGTTTTTTACTAAACGAATTAATTAATTCTACTTATTTGTTGTTTCAGAAAAATCATTAAGCGATTTTGTATCAATCAAGAGCACTAATTCAGTTTCACGATTGAGAATCGATAAGAACTTCCTTCAGAAACCAATTTCTTCCTGGGAAGATGTTGCCAATTTAGAGGCAAAAAGAAAGGTTCTAGCTTTGAGTGCAGTTAATGATACAGCTGAAAGAGCTGTCAAACTAATGCAAGATTTTCATGGTTTAATTACGGCAAAGGAAGAGCAAAAGCAATTTTTGCTACGCTGCGTGCAAGAACACAGAAATATATATCTAGACTGTGAAAGAGACAGTCTCAAGAGAAAATATCTGGACTAATTATTTACAATTTTGTGACCTTATGTTTGTAACTTTATCTTCTTAAAATAAATAAACATCTAACATAACTTTGTTTTTAATTATAAATTCAAAAAAAGTATTATTAATTGGTTTAGTTCCATAATACCATATTAAGTTAAAGACTGCAAATTCTTGAAACTTTGAAACTCTGTCGGCACGGGTTAATGGTGGCGTAGGAAGATAAAATTTTGTATTTAGATAGGTGTATGTAGATGTCAAAAAGTTAGAGGGTATGAATTCCGATTTTCAAAAAACCAAAATTTTCTCCCATATAAGAGACACCCTAATGTACAGGGTGTTCCAAATTCGATGGTTTTTCGGGCAGCTATGTGAAACATTGCAGATGGAAAAATTTACCCCCCTTTCTCGCTTTTGATTTTCGAGAAAAACTTATTCGTGAAAACCAGTTTTACTAATCATTTTTTTTTAGTTATTCCGGAATTTCCGTGACTTGAGGAAATGACCCTTTCTCGAGTACTGCTCAAGTTACGTAAAGAATATTTCCACATTTTTTATGCACTTTTTTGAGAAGAGTGCTGGGATGTATTCGAAGAAAATTTTTAGCTAACAGTCGCGATGAATAGAGTATTTCTTTTACTGTTCGAAAATATGAAATATTATTATGATGTATTCCTAAAATAATGAAAAATTGTTTCCAACCGAATCTCGTTATGAGATATTGTATATTGCCATTTGCAAAGTAATTCTCTGGGATAGAATCACTAGAATCGATCTGTGAATGTGTAAATAGAACTTGCGATACTGAACAAGGTGAATTTGTGTTTTGTGAAAATACAGAGAGCGCCTCATCATTGTCGAAATAATTAATTATCATACCCCCATTTTTAAAATTTTTGTATTGTTAGAAAGAGTGGTATTTCGGGAGGTTTATTGAAATTTAATATAGAAACGACGAAATTTACGGTATAATTTCTTGTTTCGTTGAAAGTGGAAATATTAGTGAGGCTGCTGGTTATCTTTTGCAAAGAGTGGTTTCCGGAGCTGCACTATCCTGACAAACCCATTTTCAAAAGGTTGAAAAATAATTTGGGAACTAATCTTTCAAACAACTGAAGATCGAAGAATATGCTGAAGAAGATAATGAAGGAACTGGAAGGAACGTAATCGCAACGGTAATTGAAAATCCTGAAACATCGACGCGAGAATCAGTCGATGTGTGTTTCGAAAGCCGAAATCAGAGAATATTCAGAAAACTTAAGTTTGAATCATATTGGATGAGATTGAAGCACCAACCTGGCGATTGCAAGCGGTGAATTAATTTCTGTAGATGGTTAGTAGGGAAAATGCCTCGAAAATACGGATTTTTCAAAAAACGTTATTTATAGCAATTAGGTTAGGATAAGCAGTGATCGAATTTTCGATTTTTTAATAGAATTAATAGACATCATTGGTCAAATAAATTTCTTTTCAAGAGAAAAATCACCACGGTCGCTTTAGCTTCAATTGCTCAATTGGCTGGCAATGGTTCGGCAACAAATGATACGAACATATATTTTTGTGGAATCCGTAAACGCTAAGAGGTATTTGATTATTTTGACCGAATGTGTTGATCCATATTTGGAAAATGTTCCGCTTGCAGACCTTAAAATGAAGTGCTTTCAACAGGACGGCACACCTACGCATAACAAAGGCACTTCTGCCTGAAAATTGAACGTCATTTTCGGGGATCACTGGATAAGCACAAGGGCCCCTATTTTATGACCCGCGAGCTCCACTGATCTTAGCCCATTAGACTTATTTATATGGGGTTTTGTCAAGAGCAAAATTACTTTTCGAAAACGAAATTTCTCAACAGCGTCAGATTTCGGTATTTCCTAATAAATAGTGAATATTCACAAGAATCGTGAACACATTTCTTTCGATATAAAGATCACCAGCTGCTCAACTGTTGCCTCCACTTTCAATTGAATAAGAAATTATATCATATTAGATTATGTTTTTCGTCGTTCCAATACTACGTAATTCTTATCCTGATATAACAAAATGAAAACGTTCTCTGTGGTTTTCATCTTCACCTATTCAGCACCAATAGTTCATCTGAAGTTATAGTTACCATATAGAATTATCGAAGGGCAAGATTTCCATCTCGTGAAGAGATGTGGTTCCAAATGACTTTTCATTTTTGTTTAAATACGGCATAATAGTATTTTTGCCATTTTATATAATTTCGAAAAGGAAGAAAACACTTTACTCAACGCGACCGATTATGCGTATGATTTGTATTGAAAAAAACACAAGTTTACCTTATTGCTTGCAAACCGCAAGGAAAACAAATGTGCCTAAATAATGTGAAGATAATTTTTACCTACCTTAATTACTACTCGGAATATGGTAAATCCCGGAAAATTCAAAATTCCGGAATCACTCGAGACCAAGAAATGATAACTGAAATAATAATGCGATTATGTTCACAGATATAGATAGTTTAGATCAACTCTGCTATATCGATTGGCGGTGTATATCACACCTTTGAGTTATTTGATTTTATCAGAGAATTTTTAGGCTGACACAAAAATAAATCATTAATATCTTCAGTAGGTATGGTTTCAATCCTTATATGGCAGTTTCGATATATAAGTCGTGGAAACGTAGAATACCCTTTCAAGTAATAAAATAAACTTAAATTTCCAATGTTGGTTTAAACAGTTTCAAACATAAGAATAAGTTAAATATACGTTTTGAAGACTGATTTTCAGAGAACAGCCTTGAAAAAAGTGAGAAGGAACTATTCATACACCTTGAAGCTTCTAAGGAAGGCTCTGCTTGCGAGTCCTACAATAATCTGATTTTTACTGTTTGTACAAATATTCTTCCATGACATTTTATTGTAATTGTTCGAAAAAGCAAAATCGAAATATTTTTCAAATGTCTCCTCACCAAGAGGTAACACTTAAATATTGAGCATATTATGTGTGCTATGGGCTAACATGGCATAACGCTAAGCAATTGGATACTACATTTGGACAGATATAAAAAGAAAACGCGTTTGTGTAGTTGCTCGAAATATTGTTCTCAGACACGCATTCGGAAAAAAAGTACAAGGACCTCCTTGTACTACAATTCATAAGCTTCAAAAATTTATTCGAGAAGAAAATAATTTTTTTTTGGATCAACTAGAAATCCTTTAACTGCGAATCCAAGAGAAAGGATCCAATGTCTAGCTAAAAAACGAAAAATGAAAATATCTCCACTAAATGCAATGTCACTTCTGGCATATTCATTCATTCATTTGTGTGCAAGACAGTATTGTAAAAGATGAAATTTATCCTAGTTTATGGTAATTTGATACTCCGTTTATCTTGTACCGCTACTGGGAATATGATATCCAATACCCAACTCAAGCTCATCAAGAATCATTTTCGTACACAAATGAGCGATGACCGACGACCGACATGCTCATTTGAATTTGGTGTTTCCCGAGGAAGACATCGTTGATGAATTGTGTCAAGATACAGGTTCATTGGTGAATAATTGATCGCATCATGAAGTCAGCTTAATGAATTTATGTATGTTGACACAATTAACTAACAATGAATTTTCTGGAATTTGTAAAACAGGGTTTTTTAATTTTTCATCTACATGAGTTAACTTTGTTATTTCAACGTTTTGGGATTTTTGGAAAAAAAAGAGCAATAAAATGATTTGATTGAAGAGGTTGAACTTGATATAAATTTTTTTATTGAATAAGATAATGACGTTCAAATTTTTACTATATTGACAAACTCGTTTCTCGTTTCACCACATTGTGGCTTCTTCAGATAAGCAATACATTCAAAAGAATGATGATATTACATGGTAAAACCAGGTACTCAACTAAGAAAGAAGAAAATCAAAATAGGGTTGCATCTTTTTAAGACTAAAATAATTGACGAATTTAGGTCTAATTTCTGAAATTTTCCGTGTGACAATTTTCAAATGCTTCCCATAAGTTCAGCTTCAATCTATCATTTCCATTATGTAAAATATCAAAATTCTTATTGAACGAATGGTTTTCTGTTTTCTGAAAGTGTAACCTATATAAATTTTTATAAGTTTTTATAAACAGCTGTGAACAAATCAGGTGCCTATAAACATTTTTCAGGAAGTTGTCATAAAATTTATATGAGTAGAACTTTCAGGAATTTCAACGTAAGGATATCTGAGCATAAACGCTGTTTTGACGAACAAAATTTGATTCTCACTATGAAAATTATCTACTAGAAAAAAATCATACGTTCAGTAGTAATTTTGATATTCTACAAAATGAAAAAATTATAGTTTGATTGAGGAGGTCGTTACTTGATGAAAATCGATATACATATTTTCAATGAAATAAAACTATGGTATTAAACTTTTCACTATATTGACAAAACCATGACCAGTGCCACCACACTGTGGCTTCATCAGATAGATACAAACTAATGAACAGAGTTATTCCTTTTATAATATCCTTATTTCCTACTTAATATTACATTAGGTACAAGTACACAGGGTATGTTGGAAAACCCATCGGAGTTGCTTACTTTATGAATTGAAAAGATTGAGCTACAAGAGTCAAAGTTCATTCATAAATTCATAAAAAGTTTAAAATTCAGTTGCGAAAATTGAATAAGCTATTGAGTAATAAACCTGAAACTTCAAAAATCAAGTCCAAATTTTCCGATCCCCAATTATATGATAGGTTCAGTAATCTTTCAGATGCTAATTTTTCCGAAGATGAATTTTCACTTCTAGAAAAGGGTTTTAAATACAATTTAGAGTCAGATAACGGTCGTCTCCATTTCGATCTGCTAGGAATTGAAACCGAAATAGCCCTAAATTATTAATCGCAAGCCAAACACCTGAAACACACTTCAGCGTTGCTACTTCAGAAAGAGTTCAATAGTTTTCAACCTAAGTAATTCGAGAATACAATTTTAAAGTACATACAATCTAAGCCCGCATCTGAAGATATCATATTCACCAAAGCAGACAAAGGTCATACAGTCATAGCCTTAAATAAAGCAGATTATGTATTAAAAACCCAAAATTTCATTGAATCAGGTAGTTATGAAAAAATTGATAAAGATCCAACTAATAAATTTCAATCCATAGTTGGAACCGCTTTAGAGTATGCCAAGTCTAAAATACCTACCAACCAAAAATATAAACTTTTCATTGACAATCCGCAATCACATAAATTTTACTCCCTCGTCAAACTCCATAAAACAGGGCATTCCATTAGACCAGTAGTTTCATATTTTATAGCTACAGCTGCAAAACTTTCACGCTTTCTCATAGACATCATTCAACAGTACGCTAATTCTGAACCTAAATTCTCGAAAAAAACTTTTCAGTCCTAATAAATAAAACTCAGCACACGATACTACCACTGTGAGCTTAACTTATGTCATGGGATGTAGTAAATCTCTTTCTTAGTGTTGCACCTAGTGAGTCAGTAAAACTCATCAAAAACGCTCTTCAAATTAATAAAGTAATAATATATAATAGTAAAAAAGGTTTAATCATGGGTAATTCTCTGAGCCCTCTACTCGCTGAAATTTTGGATATGGATGGATAATATTGAAAAAACTATCCAAGAACATCCGTCATTCAAATACTTCATTTATTGGTTAAGACATGTCGACGATATCAGTTGTTGTTCTACTGGCACAAACAGACAATTAGAGTCATTCAAATTATTCATCAACAAAATTCACGATAATATTAAATTCACTTTAGAGATATAAACAGAAAACCCCATTATCTTTCTTGATTTTTACTATTATTAAAATCAACGGCATACATGATTTTTCTATTTTTCATAAGCCATCTTATTCAGATATTACTATTCACAGCTCATCAACACATCCTTATCCACATAAATCAGCTGCGTACAATACTATGGTACATAGACTCATTAATATCCCAATGTCCCAAAATAATTTTATCAAAGAGCAAAATATAATTAAACAATTAGCAGTCAATAACGGTTACAGTCCTAGTATAATTGAGAACATGATTTCACGTAAAAAATTTCAAAAGCAATCCAGGAAGTATTTCCATGTATAAAAAGTTTTAACACAAAATACAACAGCTTAACTTATATTGGTAATCCTAGTCTGAAATTAAAATCATTCCTCTCGCATTATAATTTCAATATAGTATTCCGAACTGATAATTCTTCACACCGACATATCACATATCTTTCGAAGAATGTAATAAAATTTATATCGGTAGAACTTTCAAAAATTTCAAAGTTAAATTATTCGAGCACAAACGTAGTTTTAAGTATCATGAATCAGATTCCCATTATTTTAAAAACCCATAACTTTAATGATAATTTCAAAATTTTACACAATGAAAATATTGGACAAAAACTGAATCTATGGGAAATTTTAGAGATTAACTGAGAAAAGAATTCAGGCAGGTTACTTAATAGTCAATTAGATTTAAATCCTTCTCCTTTACTCAATATTTTCAATTCATAAAGTGAGCAACTCCCATGGGTTTTCCAACATTATATTTCTGAAAATCAGTCCTCAGAACTCATAATTGAATCATTTGTTTACTTGGTAGCAGTTGGACCAAAAGTTTGAAACTTAAATATTATTTCATTACTTGAGTATTCACTACCTATGCATTGAAACAATCAAGTAGACGTTAAAACATGTACCGAAGAAATGAATAAAATTGAAGAAATTCTTCGATTTGATCCTATATTACAAAGATTTCTGATATATACTGCCAATCGATATGGATGACTTGCTCATCTACCAAATCATCCTCCTGTGCTGAGAATGGATTCGCGAAAATCGTGCATGTTTAAACTCGAAATTGACAACAATGCTTTTGATTATTACTTTTATAATTTCTTGCCTTGAAAATTTATTAAATCGCGGCATAATTTGGTTTGTTATTATCCCCCGTGAATGAGTTTCTGATCACACTGAAAGCATTCAGTCGCACAGCAGAAAATTTCGGGTAGGAAATGGAAAGTGAAAATACCACCCTGTTTATTTCCACAGCAATAAGGGGTACCATATCGCGTGCGACTGATCCAGGTTAGATTGATTGAAAATTGAAGCCAATATCCAATTGATGGACTACTACCAACTCTTTTTAAGAGACGTTCTCCAGAGGTAGCACCTGTATTTAAAACTGTCTGTGTCAGATTTTATTTACTCTTGGGAACACTAAGAATCAAACTGAAAAATTGAATACGAATTGATACACACAAACTAAAGAATGAGGACACTAAGAATGAAATATTTGAACACCTAAATATTGAAATTCAGGATATGAAAAATAACATAACTGATGTAGAAGTGAAATGGAGTGCCATCAAAAACATAATAAAAGAAACAGCCAACGATAAGCTTAGAACTAATTCGAGAAAGAAGAAGAACGATTGGATGACAAATGAAATTCTGGATCTTATGGAAGAACTCAGGCCATACAGACTCGATGAAATACAAGGACATACACAATAACATAAAAAAAAAATCAAGTTGGCAAAAAAAGACTGGCTGAATGGGTAGTGTGAAGAAATTGAGCAGCTTAGTCATCAGCATGAGCTATTAAATCCCTATAAAAAAGAGAAGGAAACAGCAGGAATTGAAAAAAGGGAACAATGGGACTGTAGTAGATGATAACGGTTCAGCTATCTTAGAAGCCAAAAATAAGGTCAAAAAATGAAAGAAATATATCCAATCACTTTTTAACGACGAAGACATAGAGCCTCTTGCGGAAAAGGAGGCAATAACAGGACCTTCTATAACAAAATGCGAAGTAGCATACGCAATAGATAATTTAAAAGGAGCAAGGCTACAGGTCCAGATGGAATTTGTGAAGATTTGCTCAAACTAATTCAGGAAGAACATTTTGACATTTTCACTAACTTTTTCAACTACGTCTACGATACAGGAAATATTTCTGACGATTGGCTGATTTCATTATTTATTCCAATACAGAAGAAATCATCTTCTGAAAAATGCGAGGAATATATCATATATCAGTCTCATGAGCCATATTCTGAAAGTATTCCTGAAAATAATATATGGACGAATTTACTCAAAACTAGAACAAGACATTAGTAATAAGCAGTTTGGCTTCAGGAATGATCTAGGTACTAGAAAAGCATTGTTTAGTTGGAATGTTTTAATTCAAAGAAATCGTGATGTATGTGCCTGCTTTATTGACTTCGAAAAAGCATTCGACAGGGAGTAATAGAAATAATGCAGGAGTATCGAATAGACGATAAGGATCTTCGTATCATTTCTAACCTTTATTGGAGGTAGTGGAATCGCAGAGACTCCAGATTCGTCGGCGCGTCAGACAGGGATGTGTGTTGTCCCTGCTGCTTTTTAATGTTTATTCTGAAAAAATGTTTTGAGAAGCTCATGGCGAGATTGAGGACAGCATTTCCTTGAATGATTTTTGATCAACAATCTGAGATACCCGGACGATACGGTTCTTTTGGCAAGCACAAATGACGGACTGAAAAGGCTCATTGAAAGCGAGGTTTGAGTTAAGAAACAAGTACTGTGTTTCAAGGAATTTTACTTAATAATTGCGATTCGTAACGCGTTTCACTACACCGTAGCTTCTTCAGACGAATGAATATACAGAAAAATATAAATGAGAATATAACTATAAATGTTCTTGGGTAATTATAAGCTTATTGGGTTGCTTCTTCTTAAGTGGTTATTTATGACAGGTATATCCAATAAAATTAAAGAACTGATTCCTCCCCGAAGAGATTCAATAGAGGTGAAGGGCTTAAATCGACTTGTTCATTGATGAGTCTACCTGAGTGTTTGTATTCATTGATTTCTAAAGTTTCCCAAAGATCTACCTTCCAATATTTATTATCTGTGTGCAAAATTTCAAACTGTGGGTCGAAAGAATGATTATTTTCTTAGAGATGATTCGCGTAATTTGAATCTGATTTTTCATTTGAAAAATTGCGTTTATGTTCCGATATTCTAATATTAAAATTTTTATGTGTTCTACCAATGTAGAAATTATCACAGTCATTGCAATTCAATCTATAAACACCTGATTTATTGTTTTTACCTGGTTTGGTTTTATTATTTTTATATATTTGCCTAAATTATTATTAGTTTGGAAAGCTATGTTGAAATTATTGCTACTCAAGAATGATTTCAGTTTCTCACTTGTAATGGCAACGTAGGTTAAGGTGTTGAATTTTTGTTTCAATTTATCGACAGGCTAAACTTCATTCAATGCGATTCTACTTTGTTTTTATTTAAAATATTATTTATTAGTTTGGGATTGTAACCGTTATTTTTGGCTATTTGTTTAATCAAATTTAGTTCTTAGTTGAAATTTTCTGGTGATAACGGGATGTTAATCAATCTATGAATAAAACTATTGAATGCTGACATTTTATGTTGATATGGATGACACGACGAGTTATGTATTATAATATCTGTATGTGACGGCTTATGGTAAATTGCGAAAACATGTTTTCCATTTTCATTCGAAATTGTTACGTCTAAGAAATTTATCGAATTATTGCTTTCTATTTCGGTTGTGAATGCAATTGCATTCACAAATAATTTCAACATAGCTTTCCAAACTAATAAAAATTCAGGCAAATATATAAGAAATAATAAAACCAAACCAGGTAAAAACAATAAATCAGGTGTTTATCTATTGAATTGCAATGACTGTGATAATTTCTACATTGGTAGAACACATAGGAATTTTAATATTAGAATATCGGAACATAAATGCAGTTTTTCAAATAAAAATCAGATTTAAATTACGCGAATCATCTCTTAGAAAATAATCATTCTTTCGACCCACACTTTGAAATTTTGCATACAGATAATAAATATTGGAAGGTAGATCTTTGGGAAACTTTAGAAATCAATAAATACAAACGCTCAGGTAGACTCATCAATGAACAAGTCGATTTAAGCCCTTCACCTCTATTGAATCTCTTTGAGGAGCAATCTATTCCTTAATTTTATTGGATATACCTGTCATAAATAACCACTTAAGAAGAAGCAACCCAATAAGCTTTTAATTACTCAAGAACATTTATAGTTATATTCTCATTTATATTTTTCTGTATATTCATTCGTCTGAAGAAGCTACGGTGTAGTGAAACGCGTTTCGAATCGCAATTAAGTAAAATTCCTTAAAACACAGTACTTGATTTTTATTATTGATAATGGAATTTTACCAAGTAAAAGCCTCCCAAATTCAGAGGTTCAACTTTGCGAAAAATACAACATGCGGCTTAATGCGAACAAAACGAAAGTTATGATAATAAGCATACATAACCAACCTTACGTACAATTTTATGCCGGAGGTTCTCGCATTAAAACAGTAAATTAAAACGTATTGAGAAAGCCAGAGCCTACTTCAACCACAGGAGAGCTGTTTTATGTAATCTTAAGTTGAATTTACAAATAAGAACTCGTCTATTGAGGTGCTATGTGTTCTCTGTATAGCTGTATGGTGTGGAGTCTTGGACGTTGCTGATGCTGCTTGTAAGATGATAGAGGACTTCGAAATGTGGTACTACCGTCGCATGTTGAGAATATCTTGGGTGCACCATGTGACGAATGAAATAGTTCTCGAACGCATGAATAAAAATAGAGAGGTTATGGGAACTATTCAAGAGAAAAACTCGCATACTTTGGGCATATAATGCGGAATGATAAGTATGAATTCCTCCATCTGGTCATGCAAGGAAAGATGGACGGTAAGAGGGGAACTGGAAGATAATGAATCTCATGGTTAGCCAATTTTAGGCAATGGACCGGGAAAACATCTCAGGATGAGCCATAGTAACCAGAAGAAATTTCAGATTTAGTGTAGGAGCCAGAGGTTTCCAAAGAAAGGATAGAAATGCCTACCCCAAAATTACTGTGCAATCATATTATTGTCCGTTATGTTGAAATAATGGAAAAACGGATAAATGAAGAGTTCATAAAATATCTCGAGGTAAATGGTATCAGCAGTGATCTACAATCGGTTTCCGTAGACAACTATCAACAGGTGACCTTCATGCATACGTTTGTGGACATCAATAATCGAAAAGCATGGCGAATCAAGAGCTCTTGATTTCTCACAGTCCTTCGAAAAGTTTGGCACGCAGCCTCGATGAATAAACTAATATCATATAAATTTTCCGAAAAAAATGCGTAATTGGATTAGTAGCTTTCTTTTCGGTAGATCAATTTGGGTGGTAGTTGATGTTATAATGAGTCATTCTATTGAGGTTAACGCAATAGTACCCCGGGTCTCCATATTCTCGCCTACTTTTTTTCAGTTGCACATTTATGATCTGCTCCATTCCACTGAAAACAGAATATTTAGGTCTTGCGGACGACTGTACTCTGGTGTTTCTAGTCAGCGTCCTATACCTGCTGGGGAGTCACACCGGCAAAGATACCGACAGAGCATATCACTGAATTTAGACTTGAAGAAGATATCAGAGTAGGGCTGGTCGAACTTGGTTAATTTCAACTCGAAGAAGACGCAATTAACAACGTTCTCCAGAAAAGTCATTGCTGGAGAACTTCCTCTAATCATACATCAAATTTCCTCAGATAAGAATTGACATCTACTCGGCGTCACAGTCAACATCGTAGTTTGCTAGCATGACCATGAGATAGCCATTACAGCTGACGCTTTCATGCAAAGTACAGGTGCGACCTGGTCTGGAATACTGTTCCCATGTGTGGGGCTCCGCACCCCAAACATTCAATGCATCTATTGAATAGGGTCCAGTAGAGAGCAGTACGCCTCATCGACCATCCAGAGAACACGCGTGATCTCCAACCTCTCGCACAAAGGAAACACGTTGCTGATCTCTGTCGTTTTCACAGATACTTTCATGGTAAATAATCTGGAAACTGAGAAGCATGGTTCCGGGAAGAATTCAGTTTCAAAGAAAAATTAGATTCACGGAAGACTCTCGTCCGCCGACAGTCCAACTAGCAAAACCACGTAGCTCTCTCTAAGATTATTTTGTTTACAGTGCTAATGTGCAGTATAACTCGCTTCCATTGAACGTCTTTCTGATAACTTTCAATTTCTCCCTCTTCATAAAGCGGGTGAAAACATACATTTTGGACTATCTTGGGCGGTCACTGCTGGGCCAAGACAGGCATCGCCTACTCCCAAGAGATAAGAATAAAAAACAAACAAAAGAGGAATTATTTCTAAATCTTAAATATCTTTTATCCCGAAAACGCGGATATATGTTTAAGAAGTAAAATCGTTCTGAACCACTATTTCATCGACTGCTAAAGTCCAGCTTCAAAAGAATCATCAACTTTGTAATATTATTTATATGGAGTCTCCATCCCCGAATGTATCGTTGAAGGTCGACTTTAAATAGAGATTAAACAGACAAGTTACATCCTTGTCTGACTCCCTTGAGTATTGCTATATCCTCAGTTGTAAGATCATTTGCCCTATTGTGTGTAGTTTTGTGCAGTTTTATTGAATTCATAGGAATTCTTGAGGCTTCTTTATTCTTGGGAGGGTGAGTTAGTTTTCATGAAAGGTAAGTGAATTGCATCAATAAAAGTATGATGAAATCTTATGACATTTGATGGAATATTGTGACACTACTAAAACTGCGACTATTTTATTTATATGGTTTCAGTAAGGCTTTACTCAATGCTAAATCATTACACTTGTCGGACATCTTTAATTACATTGTATTAACTAATTGAAGGTAACCTGAATAACGACGATTATTACCTTCGACTGCTTGTATATACAAAGCTTCTCTTTTCATATCTACATTCACAGGTTATTCGTCTAATAACCAAGATAAAGTTCAACTACCAATTGATATCAAACCTCATATTGTGGAAATTCAATCAAATTTGATCCCTTCATTATTCTTTCTGGTTGAGATGAGTTAACAAATGTTCTGAAAAAAGATGAATTAACCACTTCCCCGTGTTCTTTTTGAGTCTTTTTTTTGACAGGTGCTCTCTTAAGTAAAATTGAAATACGTGCGGAATTTCATTTTGTCAAAAGGTTTCAGAGTCTTAATGTAAACTTGCGTTCTTTAGAATGAGTACACATAGGCAACTTTGATTTTGTTGAATAGATTTTTTTCCTTTCCAGAAACATATCACATGTGTACTCAGGTTTTTCATCCATGACATAATTGACAAAAAACTGAAAATTGTATAACACTTTCAAATTTTATATAGTAACTCTATGTCAATTCATAGGTTACACTTGGAATGATTGAAATAGGTTGAGTATATTCTATACGCTTATGACAGTTCGAAAATTGGTTCTTACAATGACAATTCAAATAAATCAATTGATGATTTTTCAGCAAGTTAAAACCATTGTGTGAATATAGATTCCGTCGTAATAACGAAGAGACCGTGCCGTATGAAAATTTCAACATAATTGAATATTATATTTAAAATAATTATGATACTAATGCTACCAAAGCTATTTATTTAGATCGTTGTTCTGAAAAGCGCAAAGTTCATAAAAGTATATAATTCGATTAATTGACGGTAAACCTCATGAACCATGGTAGATCCAACGTCCCAAGGAAATAATCAGATTTTACCACAGAATTTTGCAGATGGGTTTTACCTCATAGACGCACTCTTCTGCCAATATTATTTAGCGACGAGGCTCAATTTATGAGGAATGGAATCTACAATAGCACAACTGCACATTTAAAGTTTCGAAAACCCCGTTGTAGTCAGGTATAAAGGATCCCAACAAAGATTTTCTGTTAATGTGCGGTGTGGTAAATATGACGGCCATCTGGTTTATGAAAGAGCATTAACAGGTGAAATGTATTTGAATTTTTCAGTCAATATTCTGGCAAATCACAGTGTGTATAATGGCCATCTGGTAAGCTCTCAGTTTTTTATTAGTCGTGGTAGGCCTGTTGCATGGCCCCTGAGGTCACAAGATCTAATGCCTCTAGATTTTTCCTGTGGGGTTATTCGAAGTCCAAATTGTATGAAGTAGATTTTGTTAGCAGACAACAAGTAGTTTATCGCATTAAAAATGCTTGTGCGGGTACACAAAATGACGAGCAAATGGTTCGTCGAAGCATCTTTAGTGTGTTTCTACGAATAAGAAATTGTTTGGATCTCAACAGTGGCCGCTTCGTAAATACACTATAATAATTCATCAATTTAAGTCCGGTATTTTTCTCTCTATTTGTTCCTTCACGTTGAAAGAATATTTTTTTGTTTTTTACGTTTTTTGTATTTTTGCTTCGGGATTATTCAGATACCGGTACATGCTAGCTTAAATTCTTCTTAAAAACGAAGTGATGAACTGTATTGAAAAGAAAATGAAAAATTTTTTTACATTAAATCTTATGTATGATTAATGCTATTGATGACCTATTTATTTTTTGGAAGTCCATTTGACAGTATGAAAAAAATACTCCTTTCAGTTCTCCACCATTATTTGTTAATACACGACCGGTTTCGACCCTTCGGGGTCACTTTCAAGTGTAGAATACTAACTGAGGTACACAGATGATAATAAGATATACTTTTTCTCAAATGTTTAGTAGGGGGGAGTTATCAATTCAAATTGGCTTTTGAGAGTAGTATACTGTGAGGTTTCCCAGAGTTTATTATTAACCAAACTTTCCAACAGATTCATTCTTCTTCCTTCAATGCATTTTTGGAGGATTTTGTCTGATATTAATGTGTGAGATTGAATGTGTTCTAATAATAGGGATGTCTTATTTGATGTTATATGTTCTCTGAATCTGCATTCAAAATTTCTACCTGTATGATCTACAGAAGCTGAAAGGCATTCGTTACATTCAATTTTGTAAATACCAGTGATTTGCTAAGATTTGGACCGCTTGAGAATGAGGTGTTTATTTTGAATTCTGGAAAATAATATTTTATTTTATGAGAAAAGAATCGACATAATTGACACTATCATTTCTTTTTTCGATTTTTCTTGAATGTAATATAATAATTGTAACGTTCGATTCTGTTCTTTGCGTTTAATGATTTTATTTATGAAAGAGGATGGTGTATTGTAGGAGGAGACTATTTTTTTTTATGGTATTTATTTTCGTGCGTCTGCGGATGGTTCGCTGTTGCGTTTTTCCCATTGTGATGTATGGAGTAGAAGGCTATAACTATGTCTTGAGAATCAATGTCTTGAGATATATATATATATATGCATATTGATATATATATATATATATATATATATATATATATATATATATATATATATATATATATATATATATATATATATATATATATATATCACTTTTTTATTGACAATAAAAACATGTTTGGATCAAAATTATATCCAGCTTCAAAATAAATTCCTCAAACAAAAATCAGGACTTCCTATGGAATCACCACTTGGTACCCTATTGTCACATATTTTCATGGACAACTTAGATCAATACTGATTAGCGACCTTGATGATATTTTGGATGTTTTTCATGTCTCAACTAGACGATTAGATACATTTTTGAAATACCTTAACAAAACTCACGAACATTCAAAATTTACTGTTGTAGTTGCAACTAATAGCTCCATAAAATTTCTAAACGAAGATGAATACTTTGAAAAGAATAGTCTTGAATAACAATAAACCAGTCCCTTTTATAAATGAAATCATTAGTCGTGAAGAACAAAATCGTACTTCACAGTTATTCTATTGTATTAAAAAAACCCGAATAAAAAACAAATTTTGATTATGTCGGCCCTCTTTCTCATGAAATAAAACATTATTCTTCAAAACTCAAAATAACCATCTCATTCTCAAGAAGTCCCAGTCGTAGCAAATGCAAAACAGAAAATAGATAAACTCAAACAATCTGGTATTCACAAAATCGAATGTAATGAATGCCCTTCAGCTTACGTAGGTCAAACAGTTTGAAATTTTGAATTCATATTCAAAGAACATATATTATCAGACAAGAACTCTCCAATATTTAGGTACATTCCAGCAAAAAATCACATAATAGTTTTAGACAATCTCAAAGTCTTCTAAAATGCAATAAAGAAACAAGATTGAATCTGTTGAAAAGTTTGGAAGTTAATAAGCTCAGGATAACTGTACATTATACTACTCTCAAGAGCCAAATTAAAATCAATAACTTCCCCCTTTTTTAAATTTAAGGAAAAATATATCTTATCAACTTTGTACCTTAGTATTCAGCACTTGAAAATGAGCGAAGGGTCGAAACAGGTCGTCTTTTGAGAAATAAACGTGAAAAACTGTCAAAAGTAATTTTCTCATTCATGTTCTTCTGTTTAACCTAAAAACTGCCGACCATCATATTTTCATCGTTGATTTCATTGGTGTCGAACTATTACGAACCATTCCTCCTGAGTACAAAAAATTCAGATTATCTATTTACAGGGTGTCTAGTATCTATATTTCCCTTTTCTCGAAAGTGAGTTTAGACTGAGTACGGACCTGCTTTTTGTTTTTTCTCCATGAGATGATTCAGTTGGATGAACCTTATGAATGTGTGAAATTGAAATCAATTGTGGACAACGGGTCTTCGAGTTATGAATGATGAAATATTGAACCAGAAACCAGTAATCAACCTGTATCTTGAAAACTCGGAAGCTTTGATGAATTTCATAGACTGTATCAGATAATCCCAAAAGAAATTCTTTTTTCTCTCTGTGAAAATATGTACAAAAATCATCACTCGTTTTCCTTGATACAAAGAAAATATCGTGCGCGAAACCATACTCTAACTTGATTAGATTTCTACTTGTAACAGCCTACTAAGACTTCACGCGACAAAAAATTGTTCTCTAATCAATTTAAACGTCATAGATTTTTTTATTCTTAAATAATATTCATTCATATGAAGAGTCAACCCTTCTTCTTTTATTCACAATAATCTACTGCTTCACATTCTTCTCTTTTTAATTGTGAAGTGAAAAGCTTCCGCATATTGCATTTCCATTCGGCTGCTGTAAAGCAAAATTGAAACTTCATTGTTTCCATACAGAGAATAAACACGGCGCCGAACAATCGTTTATCCTTTTTGTCAAATGTCCTCATCAAGTACGAATCAGCAACAATGGGGTCGAAATGATTTCAATATTAAATTTTCCAGTCTTTTATTAACGGTTGATTGGAAACACCATCGCTATTACGGACATTTTTCTAGCCATACGAATCGATGAACTCTGTTACCATGACCGCAACTGAATTTTAACAGACTATGAAGCAATGATATCAAAATGAGTAACCAATCACAAAGCAATTTTTGAACATTTCATAATGAATAATATTTTCGCATTCATTCCATTAATAGAGACAGATTTTTGAATTCTCATTAATAATTGATTAGATGTATTCATTGAATTGTTAATTTTGATTCTACATAAATGAAATTGAAATGCTATTGTTGGTTGGTAAACAATTCGTATGAGAACGGTTGCATGAATTTGGCCATTTTTTATTTTGAAATATCGAAAATATTAGCAGTTTAATTGTGGATTTCCTTGTTGTGAGGAAGAAGTTTTCAGAAGAAAACTGATTGATGAATTGGCACAAAGAATGAAACATTGAACCAACTGAACAATAAGATTGTTGTAGGCACTCTCAATCCCAACTGCCGGTAATGGAAATTCCTTAAATGAGCATTCAAAAACTTGCTACTAAGACTACTATATTCAAAAAAGGGGAGAGTAATAAAAGCCCATTAAATCTGCAAATCCCTGTATAGGGGCATATTGAAAAATCCAAGAAGTTCTGTTATTTTACATTAGGCTAGGTATAATTGTAATGACGGTCCACTAAAAAGAATCCCCTGTATATAACTCAACGTTATATCAATCTGCCCTTGTTTTTCTTCTCGATATCTGATATGCTTCTCCTGGCCGATATAAAATAACTTATTCTCGTTACCCCTTCATAACCTCCATTTGATAGCGTAGATGAATGTGAGTTTAAAGGGTTCATTAGTCCAAACAATGTTGTCAAAATGTATCTATCACAAAAATGAACACAAAATTATAAATACCTTATTAATGAATATCACATGTTTCCTTAATTCCTTCAACATTACCTCTGTCATTACAACAATCGAAAATTCACATCTATCTCGAAATATCGCAGATATTTACATTTCTATGGTAGAACAGTTTTGTCTATGTGCGTCAAAGATCCCATTCATTAATTTCTGTGTTGAAAACAATAGAGCTCACCCCTTAGAACATAAAGTTTCCGTCTTTTCTGACACTATTTCAACTATTCCATCTTATTGATGTTGACTCAATCAATTCTGTATTCGAAACAATTGCAATTTTCAATCGATAGCACTGATTCTGTGAAAATAATTATTTATGTCATGAAGTTATGTCACTCATCTCTATCTGCTTCGAAAATTTTTACTTATAATTCAATCGTTATGATTTATCACTTCCAAAATTATAAAAAGTAGTGGAGCGAAACATATGATATCGAATATAGAGGCATTTCGAAGTCAAGGGCCCTCAGAATTCTCAAGAAGAATAAACTCCTTGCTACCTTCAGGAAACTGAAGAAAACCCAGAGTTTCCTCGACGTGTTATATGGACCGATGAGGTTCGCAATACAAGAGACGAAATTTTCAATAGACGCACGAGCATCGGATGACAATCCCCGTTAACACTTGAATATTCAAAACCAAGAGCGATACAATTTTAAGGTGTATTGGTATACACTATTTTTGACGACAACCTTAATGGCGAAATTTACCATCATATTATAGATGAGAATATAATAAAAGGATATTTAGATGGATTGCCATTAGGGCAAATAAGACATATATATTTCAGCAGGACGGTAAACCGACACACTAGAAACGAACCGGGTCCAAACAGCTGGACTGGAATTTCGTTGATTACTGAATAGGAACTAAAGGACATGTTCCCCAGTTCTGACTCCCATATATGTCGTCCTCTGGGGGCACGTTGAGAATTCAATATGAAATAAAATACAAATAACTTAGATGAGATAAAACAAAATTTCAGGTTTTGTTTGGAGAATGTGTGTAACATTCAAATCGAAAACTCATGCAGAAATATTGGCAGGCGTGTAACGGATTAATATGATAGTGTACAGACCTGATATTATTTAGAACGATTCGGTTGAGAAAACAACGTTTGCACTAATTAATAAATGAAAATTATCTCGAAAATCTAGTTAATGTCTTTCGTAGGAACGAACTTCGATTGTTAACACAATATTGAGCAGACCCTTCCGATGATTTGTTTCGGGTTAGTTTCAATTGTAAAATGAAAATATATCTCGTATTGCTGTGACTTCTGATGGTTTCTGATTTCAACCTTATACCATCTAATGTAGATTCTTCAAGTAACTGTCGTTCAATTATCCAATAATTTCTTTGTATATTGTTAATTGGTTGATTTTATAGGACCTGGAGCTATAGTTGTTTGATCATAGTTTATCTTAAGGTTGTCGTTGGCTCTAGTTAATTTTATGAATTTACATGGCCACGATTGCTAAGAGTAAGATTTGAAGTTTAATGATCGACTTGGCAACGCCGATTTTGTTTCATCAATTTCGAAGGCTAACGAACTGAATTCTTTCTGAATTCAGAACTCGAACAATCATGTGTTGGACGTTTTTTTTTGGTTTTATAAGTTTTCTGACCTAAGGGATATATATATCTATAAGGGATATCTCTATTCTGGAAATCAGGATTTGTTCTGTATTGAATTACTTGGCCATATATTCTTCGTTTGTGAATTTGGAGATTGAAGAATACGTTTTGCATGAATTTGGCCACCATTTTGAACGTGAAGGAAGCACGTGGTTCTCCTTTACATCTTGGGGTAAGATATTATCCTTTTTAATTGATCGTTCTTTGGCATTTGTTGGGTCAACTTAGATTTCGTTATACTATTGGGATATTTTCAAATTTATAGTTCGGATTGGCGAAAGGACCTAGGATCGGATACAGAACTTGGAATTTAGTCAGAACTTCGAATTGGCTCGAATTGGTTAAGGATAGGTTGGAGTCATAACATAAGAGTTCGGAGTTCCTGCAATACAGGATTGGAGCTTGGAGCTGCGGTTTGATTTGGAAAGTTGAGCTGTACTCCTGTTAGGAGGATTCAACTACCCATTTCACCTTATGCATATAATACAGATAATATATATTCTCAAAGAAATTTTTCTATTTGAAACTGACTAACCGAATATAACCTTTTTTTTGTTTCTTCATCTTTAACTTTCTTTCACAACTGTTGGTACAAATATTTCACTTAACTGTAAATTTAAACTGTGTGATCACAATTTGACAAGTTGATCGAGTCGTAGGGCCCAAATATTGATATTTTTATTATTATCAGATGTAAGTAGTTGACCTACCAGTAATTTACCCATATCTTTCTATTCGCTTCAACTGAGTTCTGACCAATTTGGTTCACTTGTATTGGTGAACAATAAATACCTTCTCGAGTCAACAGACTTTGGTGTTTTAATTTTAACTTCACAGACATCGCGACGACTTTTCCATTTTCGAGTCTTTAATCAAACGTAGGGCGCCGAAGAACTTTGAGCTTAGTTGCTTAGCCCACGCCTTCTCCACATGAGCATAGCTGGAGTCAACAAGTCATATACTCGAAAGCGTATTGAAGCACAAGAGGAGTTTAATTTATTTTTGTTGTTGTTGTGGAATCTGTCTTCGTAACCCTGCATTTAAAATGATGGAAATGCTTTCGTATTCATGAATAATTCGTTTATTGATACAAGTTATTGAGTATATAGTTATAACTTCTTGCCAAAAGATATTTTCTTTCTTCAAGTCCATAACTGAATATTTCAACTAAAATCTCCATGTTCTAAGAAGTGAACACAGAATTGAATAATTTTATCTTTAACGCACACAGACGAACCTCTTCCACCATAGCATTGTGAGTATCTGTTATGTTCCCAGTGGATACCTATGGATTGTTGATTTTTATTTGAACAATGCATTAGTTGAAGGAAGTGATATAGCATGTGATAAATATATGAAAAGAAAAAAATTCCTTTATTCATACCAACATAATCTATAATTTGTATTTGAAACACAAGTTTGCTTCATAACTCAGAAATCGATCGAAAATAAATTTTTCGAAAATCGGACTCGAGAGAGGAGGGAGCACTTTTCCGTACCAACAATATTTCACATAGCTGCCGTAATAAAACATCGAATTTGGTCCAGCCTGTACATATATACAATGGGCGCTTCCCAACGAACTGACAGAGGGGCTACTATTAGGGGCACCGGAAAAGGAAGTAACCAAAACTAGATCAAACAGAACACTTTAAGAAACCAGACTAGTTCAACAATTTATTGCAATGCTGCACAATGTGCTTGCTGGATGCAGTTTTCGAAAAATAAAGCTTCAGTGCTTATCTGTCGGTTGAACCACGTCATATCTCAATGATGATAATATTGTTCTCTGGTTAAAAATCTATGTGTTTATACTTATAGCGATAAATTTCGCATGCTCTTATCATTGAGATATAAAGTACATCTGGTTTAACAGCCAGACAAGCACTGGAGCGTTGATACCGACAAACTGTATGCAGCAGGTACAGTGTGCATCGTTGAGGTAGATTGTCGAACTAGTCTGGCTTTTTAAAGTTTTCTGTTAGATTTACTTTTCGTTTTCATCGTTTGCCAGTGGTGCTAGAAGTAGAATCTGTGTTAGTTCGTTGGAGAACGCCAATTGTGTAAGTGTACATATGCATATACTCGACCCGCCCAAACATTTTCAGATGAGTTGGTGGCAGTCTGGCTTTATGTTATGAATAAGTGTGTAACACTAACGAGGTCAAACGAAACCAAAATTGCAATCTATTACTCCTATTAATGTAACTAGGCCAATTGTGTAAGTGTACATATGCATATACTCGACCCGCCCAAACATTTTCAGATGAGTTGGTGGCAGTCTGGCTTTATGTTATGAATAAGTGTGTAACACTAACGAGGTCAAACGAAACCAAAATTGCAATCTATTACTCCTATTAATGTAACTAGGCGGATTGTACCACTGCCATGTGGCCTTGGTTGAAGATGATTACGAAGAGTGGATCATAAAACCAGCTTCTTCAGGAAAAGATGTTTAAAATTCTACGGAATGTTGAGTAATATTTCCTGAATAAAAGTGTTTATTTAAATTAGAATTTTTTTTAAGAAACAGATTATTGAATATAGTACTTACTTGAACAATAACGATAGAATAAGTGGAAAGAAATATGCCTCTAAACGAATGGACATTTCTGAGCAGTACTTTGTTTAATTCCGTATTGTTTCACTGTATTCTGTATTCAAACGAAGGAATGGATGACAAGTTTCCGATTAAGAGTTCAGTGTAATTGTATCATGACTTATATGAAACGAATTTTAATATTTGATGATCATCAACAGCAACGACAGGTGAGCTTTCAATTGATAGAATACGATATCATATTTTACCGAAATGAACTGCAATCTGCAGTATTGCTCTCTAAGATCACGGGGCTGCACTGGTTTTGAGTACTGGTTTTCAGAAAAAAACTTACAACATACTCGGAAAAAGCGAGAACGCACTCTCAATTTCATAGGTATACTTACAAGTCTGAACGGAACCCTCAGTGCTACTCGGACTTGACCAAATTTTCTGTATTTACATTTTTCAAGAACCGTAATTCATGTATGAACAGGATAACGCCATCATTCATCTGATTGCCAATCCTTCCACTGTAATAAAATTTCCCATGAAAAGTAAATTAATCTTTCCGACAAAGAGTTACGAAGCAGGCATCACACATACGAGTGTATAACGGACCTAATCGAATCATCGGTATGAAGAAATTCCCAACTATAAAACATTCTGGGTACCGGCATTAGAAGTTTTATTATCCAAGATCCATCGAACTGTATAATTTCGTTAAGTTGCGGATTCGAAATGCGGCTGATTGAAGTGCCAATAGATCTCGCTTTGATGTGCGCATTATATCGATTGGAGGCCCGAAGGGCGATAAAGCTGATTAAACTCTTGTAAACCCCAATAAATCGAAATTCTTTGCGCGCGAGGTTTTGATAAAACTTCCCTTCCGGTCTCGACACTCTACCTTCATACACTTTCGCGATAAATAGTTAAAGTTTCGACTGCTCTTTGTTTTTGTTCGGGGGAAGCGAGACAAAGACAAATTGCCTTTGAGATTATATGCGTGAGATTATCGGATATGTAAATATTTTCCTTCTACACTCGTGTATTGGAAAATTGGCATACGACTGTTTATATTACCAAACTCAATTCTGTTTACTGGAAAACATATTGCTGATATGAATTAAAAAGCCATCAAAAACATAAGGGAGTCCTTCCACTGCTAAAAACACATGTATCAATAAGTCCCGAGACTAATCCAGAGATGGCGCTAGTATTAAACCAGTAACCACGTATTTCTAGAGTACTAACCTTTGCTTGAAACGCGTCAGAATATTAAGTCAATCGGACCAGAAACAGCTGAGTTATCGACGTTAGAGTAAAGTCGTTTTGTAGTTTGACTAAAAAATGGAAAAAACTGAGTTTCGTGTGCTGATAAAACATTGTTTTTTAATGGGTAAAAACACCGTACAAGCAGAACAATGGATTGAAAAATGTTACCCGGACTCTTGTCCATCCAAAGCAACGATTTGTCGGTGGTTTGCCGAGTTTAAACGTGGTCGTACCGACACAAATGACGCGGAACGCTCGGGTAGACCTGTGGAGGCCGTTACACCGGAAAATGTGAGTGAAGTGATAAAATTTATAATGAAAGGTCGTAAAGTGAAGCTCCGTGAGATTGCTGAGATGACACAGATATTATAAGGAAGTGTATTTACTATCCTTCATGAAAAATTGAGCATCAAAAAGGTTTTTTCCAAGTGGATACCGCGATTGCTTTCGATGGAACAAAAACAGCAACGAGTCGATGTTTCAGAAAGCTGTTTATCGCTATTTACTCGCAACAAAGATTTCTTGCGTCGTTACGTGACCATGGACGAAACATGGATACATCACTACACTCCAGAGTCGAAGCGGCAGTCATCTGAGTGGCTCACAGCTGGCGAAAGCCGTCCGAAACGTCCGAAAATGCAGCAGTCAGCTGGCAAAGTCATGGCGTCAGTTTTTTGGGATACGCATGGCGTGATTTTCATTGGCTACCTCGAAAAAGGTAAATCGATCAACAGTGATTATTATATTGACCTACTGGTGCGTTTGAAGGAGGAAATCGCAAAAAAACGACCGCACGTACAGAGAAAAAAATTCCTTTTTCACCAAGACAATACCCCTGCCACAAGTCGATGAAAACAATGGCAAAATTGAACGAATTGGGCTTAGATCTGCTTCCCCACCCCCATATTCGCCAGATTTAGCCCCCAGTGACTACTGGCTCTTTGATGATCTTAAAAGAATTCTCCATGGAAAAAGATTTGGCTCAAAGGAGGAGGTCATCGCTGAAACTGGAGCTTATTTTGAAGCGAAAGATAAATTTTTTTACAAACATGGTATTGAAAAATTGGAAAAGCGTTGGAACCATTGTGTAACCCTAAAAGGTGATTGTGGTGATGAATAAAAAAACATGTTGTTTTCATTGTTAGTCTCGGGACTTATTGATCCATGTATTTGTTATGAAATCTCATATGAACCTAGTTCGCATCTATTCTAATACTACTGTCATAAATTGTTGTCCATTCATTTATCTACGAACATTTACAGTAACCACGCCAAGTCGAGCGGAAAACATTGACATTTTTCCAAAGAAACATTTTCGAGTCTTCTGTAACTTAGTTGTGGATGCGGCTAGCTAGAAGACTGTTTTCATCAGTGAATATAACTTACTAAAATTAACCATATTCTGAAATCACAAACTATCAAATCTTATAGGACAAGATCTGATCTCTGGTCGAAGTTCTCTCGTTTTTACTTTCTGACACATTCACCGATGATCACAATCCTAAAACAACTTATAACGAACACATATTCTTCAAGATCTGAATTTGGGAGGCTTTTACTTGATAAAATTCCATTATCAATAATAATAACAATGAGTAATGTGTTTTTTGGAATTTCACTTAATAATTATGATTCGTAACGCGTTTCACTACACCGTAGCTGCTTCAGACGAATGAATGTACAGAAAATAGGAATGAGAATTTAAATATAAATGTTCTTAAGGAATTAAAAGCTTATTGGGTTGATTCTTCTCAAGTGGTTATTTATGACAGGTATATCCAATAAAATTAATGAATAGATTGCTCCCCGAAGAGATTCAATAGAGGTGAAGGGCTTAAATCGACTTGTTCATTGATGAGTCTTCCTGAGTGTTTGTATTTGTTAATTTCTAAGGTTTCCCAAAGATCTACCTTCCAATATT
This sequence comes from Cryptolaemus montrouzieri, assembly GCA_013387265.2. Classification (NCBI taxonomy): domain Eukaryota; kingdom Metazoa; phylum Arthropoda; class Insecta; order Coleoptera; family Coccinellidae; genus Cryptolaemus; species Cryptolaemus montrouzieri. The sequence continues at coordinate 92,518,157 of JABFTP020000021.1, read as the reverse complement.
TATTATCTTTATGCAAAATTTCAAATTGTGGGTCGAAAGAGTGATAATTTTCTAAGAGATGATTCGCGTAATTTGAATCTGATCTGATTTAATTTTTATTTGAAAAACTGCGTTTATGTTCCGATATTCTAATATTAAAATTTCTATGTGTTCCACCATTGTAGAAATTATCACAGTCATTGCAATTCAATCTATAAACACCTGATTCATTGTTTTTACTTGAATTTGTTTCATTATTTTTATATATTTGCCTAAATTATTATTAGTTTGGAAAGCTATGTTGAAATTATTGCTACTCAAGAATGGTTTCAGTTTCTCACTTGTAATGCCAACGTAGGTTTAGGTGTTGAATTTTTGTTTCAATTTATCGACAGGATAAACGTCATTCAATGCGATTCTACTTCGTTTTTTATTTAAAATATTATCTATTAGTTTGGGATTGTATCCATTATTTTTGGCTATTTGTTTAATGTGACATTTTATGTTGATACGGATGACACGACGAGGTATGTATTATAATATCTGTATGCGACGGCTTATGGTAAATTGCGAAAATATGTTTTCCATTTTCATTCGAAATGGTTACGTCTAAGAAATGTATCGAATTATTGCTTTCTATTTCGGTTGTGAATCCAATTTTGAATGTAATGAATTTAATATGATTTTCGAAAATTTTTAACTGTCTATCTGTTCCTGTGAAGCAAATAATGATATCGTCTACATAGCGATACCAGTATAAACAATATTTACTGAGTGGATGATTATGAATTAATTTCTCTAATTTATTCATGAATATTTCTGCTAACAAAGGACTTAACGGATTGCCCATAATCAAGCCGTCTTCAATAGTATAATATTTGTTATTGAAATGGAAATAATTTTGATCTAAACAAATTTGTTACAATGAAAGAATATCTGATTTAATGATAGTATTGACATGATTCTTTTCTAATAATTCTTCAACTAAGTAGTACGTATTTTTCGGAGGAATGTTGGAAAATAGATGTTAACATCGAAAGAAATGAGTTTGGAATTAGGTGGTATAATGGTATCTTTGATATTGGCAATCAGTTCGTATGAATTTCTGACCGAGAATTTAGATTTAAAATTGCAATTTTATTATCAAGTCGTTAAGGAATTTTGAAAGTTTGAAAGGAGGTGCCGTTACATAAGAAACAAGAGGTCGAATAGAGTAATTAGGTTTATGAAGTTTCATCAACGAATATAATTCGAGGATTGTGGATTGGAGTTAATGAATTTATATTTTTCGTGGTCTGTAATTAATGATTTTGCTGTAGAAATTATGTTTTTAACCACTTTTTGAAATTTTGTGGTAGGATCCTTAGTTGATGTTATATAGTTTCCTGCTGTTAAGAATTCTTCAGTTTTTAGATATAATCGGTTTTACTAATCGCGATGACGGTGTTACCTTTATCTGCTTTAGTGAATACTAAATCGTTCTGGGTACTATTTTCACGAATTGTTTTTATTATCTTATAATTGGAATTGCAATGAGGTGATAATTTCGAAAAGTCTTCTTTGTTGATTTTCGCTGTTTGATGTTTGGCTAAAATATTATCTTTGGAGTTTTTGAGAATGATTTCGGAGTCTATGTCTAACTGTTCAAAATTAGTTTTATTATGTTTTGGATGTAAATTATGTTTGAATCCTTTTTCTAATGAATCTTTTTGTGGTTGTGTAAAATAGGTATCAGTTAAATTAGTGAATCTGTCAAAAAATTTATGGTCTGAAAATTTGTCAGTTGAAGGTTTGGGTGGAGAAGTTTTGAATTTAAGTGAATTTACCTTTTTCTGTTGTTGCTGAATCTTTTTATGAATTTAAATTTTGACATCGTATCTGGATTCAGAGTCTAAAATATCAAACTCAATAGGGTGCAATCTAAACAATAATTCCGTATGAATTACCTTCAAATATATGTCCCTCCTGTTGTACTGGATATTCATATCCTCTTTAATCCGTATTCGTTGTCCTTTCTCGATTGCTATTCTTGCTGGTCCACTGTTGTTATGTGTCCTCAACCGTAAATAATTGGGAGTCAATCTATTCTTCAAGCACATTGAGTTGTTTCAAACTTTCAAAATTCTCTAACGACTTGCTAATAAAACATTGCAATTTTAAATCTAAATTTTCGGTCAAAAATTCATACGAACTAATTGCCAATATCAAAGATACCATTATACCACTTAATTTCAAACTCATTTCTTTCGATGTTAAGAATCTATTTCCCAACATTCCTCCGAAAGATACGTACTACTTAGTTGAAGAAACATTAGAAAAGAATCATGTCAATACTATCATTAAATCAGATATTCTTTCATTATTACAAATTTGTTTAGATCAAAATTATTCCCATTTCAATAACAAATATTATACTATTGACGACGGCTTGATTATGGGCAATCCGTTTAGACCTTTGTTAGCAGAAATATTCATGTATAATTTAGAGAAATTAATTCATAATCATCCACTCAGTAAATGTTATTTATACTGGTATCGCTATGTAGACGATATCATTATTTGCTTCACTGGAACAGATAGAGAGTTAAAAATTTTCGAAAATCATATAAATTCATTACATCCAAAAATTGGATTCTCAACCGAAATAGAAAGCAATAATTCGATAAATTTCTTAGACGTAACAATTTCGAATGAAAATGGAAAACATGTTTTCGCAATTTACCAAAAGCCGTCACATACAGTTATTATAATACATAGCTCGTGTCATCCGTATCACCATAAAATGTCAGCATTCAATAGTTTTATTCATAGATTGATTAACATCTCGTTATCCTTAGAAAATTTCATTAAAGAATTAAATTTGATTAAACAAATAGCCAAAAATAATGGTTACAATCCCAAACTAATAAATAATATTTTAAATAAAAAACAAAGTAGAATCGCATTGAATGAAGTTTACCCTGTCGATAAATTGAAACAAAACTTCAACACCTTAACCTACGTTGGCATTACAAGTGAGAAACTGAAATCATTCTTGAGTAGCAATAATTTCGACATAGCTTTCCAAACTAATAATAATTTAGGCAAATATATAAAAAATAATAGAACCAAATCAGGTAAAAACAATAAATCAGGTGTTTATAGATTGAATTGCAATGACTGTGATAATTTCTACATTGGTAGAACATATAGAAATTTCAATATTAGAATATCGGAACATAAACGCAGTTTTTCAAATGAAAAATCAGATTCAAATTACGCGAATCATCTCTTAGAAAATTATCACTCTTTCGACCCACAATTTGAAATTTTGCATAAAGATAATAAATATTGGAAGGTAGATCTTTGGGAAACTTTAGAAATTAACAAATACAAACACTCAGGTAGACTCATCAATGAACAAGTCGATTTAAGCCCTTCACCTCTATTGAATCTCTTCGGGGAGCAATATATTCCTTAATTTTTTTGGATATACCTGTCATAAATAACCACTTGAGAAGAATCAACCCAATAAGCTTTTAATTACTTAAGAACATTTATATTTATATTCTCATTCTTATTTTATGTACATTCATTAGTCTGAAGAAGGTACGGTGTAGTGAAACGCGTTACGAATCATAATTATTAAGTAAAATTCCAAAAAACACATTACTTGTTTGTATAATTCTTCATGAAATTAACGCACATAATTGAACAGTCAAATCAATTCAGGAAAAGTTAAGATTCGTTAAGGAATTCTTTTACTCTCATTCAAATTGAAATTAAACTAATAATTAAAAATTTAGAACTTGGAGAAATTTAAAGTTGCCAAAAAGCTGCGAATGCAGGATATTTCCAACCCTGGCGAGAGTAACTACATGACATCTACGACTCATACTCAAAATCAATGACCTGATAGTATTCTTATCCATTCTGTTTCGAATTTTGATAATTCTGCTCCAAATCCCATTATCGGTAGCTGGCTACTTTTGCTGACTACTTTCTATTGATATGTTCAATGGGATTGAAGCTGGACGTCGTGTAGGTCACTTGAGGTGATTTCGTGATCTTGAAGGTAGTTTCAAACGATATGAGCTTGGTGATGTCTGGCGTTATTATGACTAAATGAAAAGTTCTTATCCATGTTTGCCGCAAATGATACAAAATGTTCTTCTAAAATGTCTATAACGTACCTCTGAACATTCAGGACGAAATTTCTCCCCACACCATTATTCCTTCTCCACCGAAACCATAGGTAGGTAAAAAGATGCACAAGGCTCCCATTTTGACGTCTCTTCACTAAAGAACCTCGGACGCAAAAAAAATAAAATCTGGACTCATCCCTAAATAAAACTTTCTCCTTGTCAGCTTCTAACCAGTTCATTTTTTCCTGGCAAGCTTTCCGATGTGCTGCAAAATATAAGGGCTTAGAGAGAATTCTCGGAGATGTTGCCTCCTTTAAGTGCTAATTAGCACTTAATTTTTCTATCGAAGTTGCTCTTGAAGGTACCTAGTAACAGCGAACTGTTGGCTCAACGACGAAATTCTTGAATCGTCGTTATTGCTCGAGGTCGTCCTTGCCTAGGCCTCCTTTAACTAGTCTTTTCACTTTCGGATCATTCTGTTAACAGATGAATGTCCTATCCCAAACCTTTGGCCTATTCTTCTCTAGGTCTAACCTAGGTCATCTAACACCATGTCTTCAACCCATTCTATCGGTGTCAAATTTCGCGATTCGCGTTGCATTATCACCGAAAAGTAAAAAGGACGAACGTAATTCGCAAATATTGATCAACAACTGTTGTTATCAATATGTGATGTATTGAGCAAAATATAAATTCATTTCTTCCATTTTATTTCTAATGAGAGAAACATCCCAAAGAACCATGTGCTAATAATTAGTTGCCTACCAAAAATGAAATTTGAAATATTGGAATTGTGCGTTGATTTCATGGCGCAGTGCAATTGGAATTTAGTCTGAAACCGAAGAGATAATTGAAATATCGTGAAATTTCAGTTTAGTTTTCGAAAGCTTAGTCATTATTTTTTTTATTCACGTTCACTTAACAATATATTTGGAACTATTTCATTTATATATTACGTATAATATAATATTTGCCGGTTTTGGCTTGCAAACTAGTATTCGAATGATATTTTATTCATAACATCATTAATAGTGACGAATGCTTACATTTACACAAAGCTGCTAGCTAAAGTCCTTATTATCATCGAAATTGCATTGTTTACGTACACAAGTATAAATAGAATGATGAGGTGAACTAACTCTTTACTTGCCTACCAGGTGAGCTCAAAAGTTTGTAGACTGATATACAGATGGCGTTACAAATCGACAAGAATATCGGTGCGGTTGAGATTCTTGTAAGATGCGCCAGAACAAAAGGGATAACAAGCGGAGGAAGTAAGATGAATAATACGTTCTGCAATGAATTGCCAAATAGCTATCAGGGTCGGCTTAAGGGCTTTTTGGGAAAATTATCCCTCTTAGGCATATGGCATTTCAGGATACTCGATCATTTTAATTTCTGTTACATATGATTCACAGACTCATCGCTAGTTAGACTACAGGAAATTTGCGAGGCAGGGGTTTTTCTAACTGAATCTTCATATTAAGTACTATTGTTCATTCAAAATTTCAAGAATACCTGTACAATAGGATGAAATATAGTAATTGAAGGTAGATATTTAATAGGGATTTGAAACAAAAAATTAGTAACTATTTTTTCCTAAGTTCCTAGTATCTTTGTAATACCTCGCTGGGTTTATACAGTGTGTTCCAACGAAAATTTGACCCCCCCTCTAACTCCGAAATGAGTAACATTAGCGAAAAACACCAAGACACGTCGATTTTTGTTTCGAGGGGGAGCATTTTTCGAAATAATTCGAAACTTCTCAGATCAACCCCCTACCCCCAGCAACCCTAACTTTGAAATTCATCATAGGGAATAAGGGTCGAGTGGCACCTTACTGAAAAGGTCTGTCAATTCTCCAACTTGATTTGTCATTTTTAGAATTTTAAATTAACATACAGGGTGTCCCAACCAAGGGTGAAGTTGAATTCCTGGAAATCCCAAATACTAAATGAAATAGATTTATTTTGGCATAAAGCAAGCGCAGGTTTATGCTCGGTCTAGAAAAACGACCTACACTTGTGAATTTGGAGTTGGTGCAATCAACCCCCTATTTTCAGCATCCCCAACTCAAAAATCATTCGATCGATAATAGGTCAAGTGGCACCTCGTTGGAAAGGTACTGCAATTTTCTCTTCGAATTTGGTATTTTCGAAATTCAGAATCATCATATAGGGTGTCCCGAAGCAGGAACATTGAAAATCCAAATAACTTTTTGAAACTGGTTCATTTCGGTATACGAGAACATGTTTGATCCGAGAATAGGACTTTCTTGTGTGGTTATAGAATTTTTGCAATCAACCCCTTCCATTCAGCATCCCCAACTTGAAAATCATACAAATAATTCAAGTGGCATATCTTCAGAAAGGTTTTTTGAATTCCAGAATGATTAAAGCATTTCATTCAGTTCGGCTCTCCATACAGGATGTCGCTTTCGAAAAATTCAATATCGTCATTTGAAATTATCAACTAAAATTAATTCGAAACTGTTAAAAGTATTGGGGTACGATCTGTTGAGCATCAATTACGAAGAAATAAAGCTGATTTCTGCATTGAAAATGTTCACATTTTTTCATTTCCATCTGGCGTGCAGTCATCTGTTATTTCTCATTTTGCAATGAAATATTATTATTATTCAGATCAGTTCCTCATTATTGTTGTTGTTCGTCAGTTGAAATTAATCTGAAAATGGTTTATTCCACTGAGGAAAGGGTCGAAATTGTATCGACGTATTTTCGAAATAACAGTTGTGCCAAAGAAACGGCAAGGATATTCGATAGGAACCATCCTGAAAGAGAAAGGAGTCAGTCACCAGTACGTTAAATATTTGGTTGACAAATTCCTAGCTACGGGTTCGGTGGCAAACAAAAACATGAAGTGGCATGTCCTGTCAGAAATGAGGCAACGGAAGTGGCAGTAGTGGGTCATCTACAAATGGAGAATACTACTTCGATCAGAAAACTATCTCGTCTGACTGGTGTATCAGCTACAACTGTCCATAGAATCGTGAAACATCACAAATTTCACCCTACAAGGTAAAATTAGTGCATGAAATAAACGAAGATGATCCAGATCGTCGTTTACAGTTTTGTGAAAATCTAAGTGAGAACCTAAACGCTAATCCAAATTTTCTGAATAACATCTGTTTTTCTGATTAAAGCACCTTTATGCTCAGTGGTGAAGTGAATAGACATAATTGTCGATATTGGGACACACAGAATCCTCATTGGTTTAGAGAGCCCACACGCAAAGGCCTCAGAAGTTGAACGTTTGGGCAGGAATTTTTGGCAATCATCTAGTTGGGCCTTTCTTTATTGAGGGTAATCTGAATGGAAATGGCTACCTACAGTTGTTAGAGGAACACATACATCCTAGATTGACAGAAATTTTACAGAACGATCCAACTCTTTCTGAGGACGAAATGCGTTTTCAACAAGACGGTGCTCCTCCGCATTATGATGCTCGGGTGCGCCAATATTTAGACGAAAATTTCCCAGGAAGGTGGATTGGTAGAAGAGGACCTGTTGAGTGGCCAGCCAGGTCACCAGATTTAAATCCCCTAGATTTTTTTTTGTGGAGCCATCTAAAATCTAAAGTTTTTGCCACAAGACCAGAAAACCTGGAGGAGCTGCGGATGAGGATTATCACAGAATGCCGACTTTTGACTCCTGAAATTTTCGCTAATGTGAGAAGAGAGTTCGAAAATCGTCTGTATAACTGTATGGAGGTGGGCGGAGGTCATTTTGAACAATTGTTGTAATAATCAAGTTAGTTTTTGTTTTCAATTGAATACAAGTTCAATAAATCTCGTTTTCCTGTTTAGATGAGCATCCAATCAGTTTCTCCATCATCCCTCATCCTGATCCTCACGCCAGAAAACCTCGATTGCCAAACTGAAACCAATGCCTCAGTGATTCAGAAAATAGAAAAATCTTTCTGGAACTTTGCCACTCAACCTGTAATCACTTGTATGATTTTTTGAGTTGGGGATGCTGAATGGAAGAGATTGATTGCAAAATTCCATATTCACGCAAGAGAGTCTTATTCTCGAATCAAACATAAACATGTTCTCGTATTATACCGAAATGAACCAGTTTCAAAAGTTATTTGGGTTTTCAGTGTTCCTGCTCCGGGACACCCTGTATGCTGATTCTGAATTTCGAAAATACCAAATTCGAAGAGAAAATTGAAATACCTTTCCAACGAGGTGCCACTTGACCTATTTTCGATCGAATGATTTTTGAGTTGGGGATGCTGGAAATAGGGGTTGATTGCACCAACTCCAAATTCACAAGTGTAGGTCGTTTTTCTAGACCGAGCATAAACCTGCGCTTGCATTATGCCAAAATAAATCGATTTCATTTAGTATTTGGGATTTGCAGAATTCAACTTTACTCTCGGTTGGGACACCCTGCATGTTAATTTAAAATTCTAAAAATGACAAATCAGAATGGAGAATTGACAGACCTTTACAGTAAGGTGCCACTCGACCCTTATTCCCTATGATGAATTTCGAAATTAGGGTTGCTGGGGGTAGGGGGTTGATCTGACAAGTTTCGAATTATTTCGAAAAATGCTCCCCCTCGAAACAAAAATCGACGTGTCTTGGTGTTTTTCGCTAATGTTACTCATTTCGGAGTTATAGGGGGGGTCAAATTTTCGTTGGAACACACTGTATAGGATTAACGGCATAACAAAGAAAACGAAAATTTTAAGAGGTACAATCGTAATGCGCTATCGTGAGGACGAATAATTCGGGTTTACCTGTATGTCAGTTTAATAATACCAATTCATTAAAAATGGTAAAAACTTTATTTATCTAGATAATTTTTGCAAACCATTCAAATATGAAACACAAAATTAGTTAAATAACAAAAAATTAGAAATTTTCTGTCAGATACTTCTTCATCAGAACTAGAAGACTCGCTGTTACTGTCATTTTCGTCTGCTTGCAAAGTAATTATGCAATTGTCGATAACGTCATCGAGCATAGGTTTTTGCTCCATGAAAGATTGTTCAATTCAATATGCGTATTGTCGCATATTAATTCCCACTTATCTTGAGAAAACGAAAAAATAAAAACTCACCACACAGTTTTTCCACATTTTTCATTGAGAAATCAACATTCCTGTCAGCTACATAAAGTTTCATGGCTGCCCAAACAACAACAAATTGGGTGTAAGTCAGTATGATAGGGGAAAGTCTAAGTACATTGTGGTCCTGATCATTCAGGAGTTTGTCAATATCATACGTTTTATATCTGTGTTTGTGCAATTTGATTAGTTTATAAGGTTCTGCTCTCAGCATCCCATCTACGAAGGCAATATTTCGACGTTGCAGCCACTCTTTCATTTCTTCATTTCGGGAAGCCATGTTCGGGTGTTTTTCTATTTATACATTGTGATATTGGGTGTTATCGATCACTAACACATATTTTGGAGGTAAATTTGGAATTAGTTTTCTCTCAACCATTTTTCGAAGTTTGCAAAAACTCATATATATATATATATATATATATATATATATATATATATATATATATATATATATATATATATATATATATATAACAGCTCTACAGGCCAAGTAGGCCCATGGCTTCATTACACGTTCTTCTCCATTTCATTTTATTCATAACTGCTCCTTCCAGTCCTTCACTGCTAGCTCTTCAATATCTTTATCCACCATCTTGATTCATTCTGTGCGTGGTCTTCCCTGCCTCTTCTTCCCGTTATTCCCTTGTCAAAACTTATCTTGTTGTTCTTTCGTCTCCCAGTCGGAAAACATGGCCAAGCCATCTCATTGTTTGTGCTCTAGCCACATTTGTTATTGAGGGTTGTCCATACAATTCTTGAAGCTCGGCGTTCGTTCTTCTTTCCCAACGATTTTCTACCTTTTTTCCACCATATATTCTTCTGAGTATTCTTCTCTCGAAAAATTCTAATGTATATTTTTCCCTCTGATTCCACTTCCACAGTTCGCAACCGTATGTTACCACAGGCCCGAAGATCTTCTGATAAATCTTCTTCTTCGCGTTTTTCGACATATTTTTGGACCTGAGCACTCTGTATAATCCTCCTAAGCATTTTGTTCCTATAGCTATCCTCTCCTGTATTTCTACTTTCTCCTCCCCTGTTATCGTCAATGTTACACCTAAACAGTTGAACTGTTCTACCTTTTCAAAGCAGTATGTCCTATCTTCACTAATTATCTGCAGATTTGAGTGCCTTTCATTTTCTTGTTGCTTACTATCATATACCTGGTTTTATTTTCATTTATCATTAAACCCTTTCTTCTCGCAGCTGTTTGTAACTTCCTGAATTCATTCACCGAATGTTCTCTTATTCTGGTCACAATAACTATGTCGTCTGCATACGTTAAAACTTGTGTCTTTTGACTGTATATTGTACCTTTGCTAGCTATACTGCTCTCTTTTATAATTTTATCCATCACGATATTGAAAAGTGTAGTAGAAAGGGGATCTCCCTCCATCTCTTCAAACTTTCTTCTATTCTTCCTACCAACTGCCCGTTTTTGTCTTTGCAGAATAATATTTTATTTTGCTGATAGAGCCTCCTCTGATATTTTATATTTTTATAGAATTGTCTCGTCTGTTTTAGCATATAGTTGTTTTCCAGATTTTCCATTTCAGTCTCTATATATTCTCTTTTCTTTCTCCTGCGTGTACTTTTTGCTTTTCTTCTCTTTTCCCTATACTGGTTCATTCATATCATCGTGATAATCAGATAATCACCGGTTTTACAATTGGACTTAAAGGCCAGATATGCGTTTCGTACGAATCCACATTCACTACCGGCGTTGAAAATTATTAGTCTTGGTCCTTTTGCAACATGTTGACGTAGGTCGTCGTTTGTCTCGTCACTCCAAGCCTTCTTCTGTGTATGGAGGGAATGAATAATGTGTCGGCCATGTCAATTATAGGTCTCTTTTCTTGACGGTATCGTTTGATGCTTGTTAAATAATTCAAACGTAGTTGCTGTATTTAAGGTTTTCCATAAGTAGCTTTCTATTCGTTTTCGTTTCAATCCAACGAAACTCAATTCCTCTCAAAACTTTTCGAATGATCTTTCGTGATCATACATATTCATTCCCATCGACGAACGTTTGAAGGATTCGCTTCAATGTGGGTACGATTTTATCGACGACGTAACAATTGACGACGAACCTACAAAGCAGAGTTGGTCATCGAGATCTGTTTTTTAAGATGATTTTTCTCTCTTTTTATCAGGAGTTGAAAAACTATTATTTTCTTCATCTTCAATTTTCTTCATTTTGCTGGAAACTTATTGCACAGTTCACGAAATTACTCCTGTTGCGACAGCTACACGTCCTTGAACATTTTCAAAAAGAAATTTCAGGGTCATTCTTCCCTTCTCGTTTCATGAAATGAATGACATTCGCAATTATTTCCCTGGATAAGTTATTTCAAATTGGTGGAATTCACCCAGTTTTTTCCAAAGTTCTTTATTTATACATTCAGTCGACGTTTCGGCACAATATTTTGGCTTCTTCAGGACTAAGGTATATACAGATTTCTTACGTAATAATAAAACGAAAGATACATATCTAGATAATTCAAGGGCTGCTTAGTCTTACTGAACGGTAACAAAGAACACGGAGAAGATGCGTTCTCGAAATCGAACTCAAACGTCGTGAAACGTCGACTGAACGTATAAATAAAGATCTTTGGAAGAAGAACTGGCTGAATTCCACCAATTTGAAATAACTTATAAGAAAAATAGCCAACTAATCATTACCTTTATTTCTCTGAATTGCCCCGTCAATTTTTTCCCTTTCAAATTGAAAACGAACCTCATCCTCACCAAAACTTAGAAATATTGAAATGAAATTTGCCAGATTCGCTTGGTTCTTCTTAAAGCTTCAAAGTTTCATTGAGAACTGAGCAAAGTTAACGTATATGGACACTCTTGCCTGAAAATACAAAAGTAAAAAATATTTCAATTGATTTTTCTATCAATTTGTTACATAACTACGTGCGTTATATGTCAATTATTTTGATTACATTTTTCAAATGTATTTTTCACAGGTATGTTTACCGTTAAGAGCGGATTTTGTAGAATAAACCAAACCGATTTTATTTGAAGCCCTGAAATGAGCCATGTCAATCATCCTTAAGGCTCAATACCGATTATCAGTATTCAACCACTAGAAATGTAGAAAACGAAATTCCAAGATTGTCCCCAGCAATCCTCGAATTTTGGGCGTGTTATCTTTAGTAAGCAAAACAAAACAGTTCAATAACAAAAATGATATATAGGATAACTATTCGAGAACTGAACAGGTCTATGGTATCTCAAACTGCCAGGTAGAAAGGGAGATACCATAGACGGCGGTAAAATTAGTTGAAAAAATGGGTTTTATACATTTGTTTATCCCCCAATTATTTGGTCTATCTTGAAAGCTAGGTATGTTCGCTTTATCATTGACTCCACAACTCCAGAAATAACTTCTTGTCCAGTTAAGATGGTAATATATTTTCGAATATGGATTCAACAAAAACGTTCATCATTGCTTAATCCTTGTAGAGACATTCACATTAAGAATGTGTCTGCTGTGATCGGTGCTCCCGAAATGAAATTTCCAGGAAGATTAAGTCTTGCTCAGTTCCTTTTCATCGTCCAGCAGTAATCAACCAACGTTCTTGGATTCTTTCATCCCTGATAGCACTTTTCATTTGCGAATTATCGTGAAGGAAGCTTTCTCCGTGCTCATTTTTGGCAGTTTCCAAATTTTCAGCAAAAACTCGAGGTGTTACTCAAACATATTAAAACCTCATGATGATAAGCCAATAATAACTCACTGCCACATTTATAGTTGCATGAGACATCCATGTTTGTTTTTTAAGTTATTCAATTTTGCTTCAAATACTAGATCTTTTATTAATTTCCTGATCTGAGCTCCAACGAAAATACCTTCTTTTCTCCTTGCATCACTTATTTATAGCAACTTTTTTAACAAATACAAAAATACTGGGAGAAGTACTTAAGATAATTATACAAGAACCATGGTTCACGTATTCCGATCTGGAGTCGTGGGGGCTAATGAGTATGGGTTCTGGCAAGTAAGGAAATAAATGTCCTTCTGGGCCGCTACACGATGGTAATATAGGCGAAAATGATCATGGTCGCTAGAAGCTCGGAGCAGACATACTCTATCAACAGATAAAGGATTCCATTCCAGTTTGAAGAGAAGAACAAATGTGAGTATGGGTGAAGGTGTTAGGCTAGATATAGGCGTAAACCTTCATTGGTAATGAACAATCTAGGAGTTGGTCAGTAAGTCTGGGGGCTTTTTCACTCGCACAGATGTTCTTGTCGAGCCGTACTAGGGTCAAATCCATATAATTTTCAGGTATCACTAACATTAAAAAATAATCAACTCTTGTTATTATTGAAAAAATGGAAGAAATAGAAGAAATATACAGTTGAAGACAACGCATGGATTGATAAACATTATTCGGCCGCTGCGCCAGGAAAATCAACGGCGTAGTGGTGGTTTGCAAACTTTAAACGATGTGATAAGAGCATCCAAGATGATGAACGTAGTAACTGTCATCGATGAAAACTTTGAAAATGTACACAAAATTGTTGTAAATAATCGAAAAATGAAATTGATCGAGATGGCTGAGACCCTGAGATATCTTAGGAGCGCGTTGAATTTTTTTAGGATGTTTGGCGAAAGCTATTTGCGAAATGGGTGACGCTTTTATTGACTCTTGATCAAAAACAACGAGTCGCTGATTCTGACCACTGTTTGGAGATAATTAACCATAATAAAGCCGAGTTTTTTGTCAATACATCACAATGGATGTAACACGGATTCATTACTACATTAAAAAGTAATCGACAGTCAGCCAAGTGGACTGAACGAGGTGGACTGCATCCAAAGCGTCTAGTCAGCTGGCAAGGTTATGACATCTATTGTGTGAGATGCTCAGGGTATTATGTTTACCGATTACCTTAAAAAGGATCAGACGATAAAAAGCGACTACTATATTGAGTTATAGGATGAATTTAAGATCCATATCAGTTAGCAACAGCCCCATTTGAAAAAACGAAAGTGCTGTTTCATCAAGACAATGCACCTTGCCACAAATCAATCGACAAATTGCCAAAATTGTACGAGTTAGGCTTCGAAATACTTTCCCATCTTATTTATCAGATCTTGCCCCCAGCGACTTTATTCTGTCTTCAGACTTGGAAGGAATGGTCACCAGCCTATTGAAGTTCATTGATCTTGTCACCGATTATAGAAATTTTAAGGTACTTCTAAAAGACACACAAACTTCAAATTTCAAATTTATTTATTTTATAATCTAAAACTGAAAGAAAAATTGAAACATCGCAAAATTTCAGTTTAGATATCGAAAGTTTAGTCGTTAGTTTTTTTCAGTTGGCACGTTTACTCTACAATATACATATTTAAAATTATTTTATTTATACATTATGTATTATCATAACACTCAACTAATACTAGAATCATATTTTTAATGTTTACGTTTACATGAAGCTGCTTATTCAATTCCTTATTATCATTGAAATTGTGGTTTTTAAAAACAGAAAAAGTATAAACAGATTATATAGAATAGATAAGTATAAGTCTGATCTGATACAACTGTTTCAGCACATTCTGCCGGGGTCAAATTTCGTGATTCGCGTTGCATTATCAACGAAACTCGAAAATTTTCAATGAGAACAAACGTTACTCGCAGAATTTAATCAACAATTGCTGTCATCAATATGTGGTGGTTTCTCGCAAATTCTCGGTTTGTTTGTTTCATTTTATTTCTTATGAGAAGAAGAGAGGAAACTATACGCCAAACAAATATCGAATTTTGTTGGCATGTTTCCTGTCATTTCCGAACAAACTATGTGTTAATAATAAGTTACGTATCAAAAAAAAAAGAAAATTGAATTATTGAAATTGTGTGTTAATTTCTTGGTGCAGTGTACTTTATAGTTAACAGTTGAACTTATTTGATTTTATTACTAACACACTCACCGATCATCTAAACTCTTAGATACTTCTAACGAACTAACAGACTACAAATTTTGAATTCAATTAGTGTTTAGCATGAAACCAGAGGAAAAATTGAAGCATTCCTAAATTTCACTGTCGTTTTCGAAAGATTATTGCAATTTTTTTCCGGTTGGTGAATTCAATTTATTTAACAATACATTCATTAGTATGATGATATATTTCTTGATGATGAAGTAAACGCCGTTTTCTCAAGAGAAGGCAAGTATTTCTATGATATATTATTCATTGAATCAATAATAATGATCAATGTTATTGTTAGCGTTTGTTAACACTACACTATACAGTTCAGCTCTGCATCATGACTAATTAAAGGATTTCTTTCGTACCGAAGTTCAGATGAAATGATTATCTCATAGTGGAAGGACATATGAGAAAAGTCGGTTACGTGTTAGTCTTAAATACCATCTAACAGCAGTTCTGATGTACCTTGAACGAATGTTACCGAGTGATTGTCAAGTCCTTGTACTTATTATAGAAAAAAGATGATGTTAAACTCGGAAAACGTTATGAATTCTGATGGTTAACTTATTATATAAAAATATATGATAGATCTGTTGAAGAGATGCTTCTATAGATACTAAATAATCAATTTGGTTTCCAATGAAATCACACTTTTTGCGGTGGAAGTAATGTGTTGCGAGACTTGGCATACTCTAATATTTTATGTTTTTTATGAGAAATCCTTATAGATTTAGAATGAAGGTTCATTCAGTTGTTATACTCGGTGAATTTCTTCGCGAACATGTTGTCTGATTAATTTTGGGGTTTAAATTAATAATCGGTGTACCTATAAAATCTTATATTATCATCATGTTTTTAATTCAAAGACATCCTGATAATCGCATATCAAGAATAAATGGCTTTGACTTTAAGTTATTAGCCAACTGAAAAAAAAAGAGAAGTTATAAATCCAATTAAACAGCGCAGATGAAAATTTTCGAACTTACAAGGTTAACGTCTTTTTTATCCCACTAGGTAAAATTTACCAATGATACAGGAAAGAGAAAATAAACCGTTTCTTGTAATGAAACCAAACAAAAATGAGATCCCAACAAAATCATAAAATGAAGAAAAAAGCCAAGTTTGGCAACGCAGTTCTCTCAGCAAAAAATGTTGTGAGGTCTCATATAAAATCAAGTAAGTTATTTCAGTTATTTCATATAATCCATGGGAGCACAACGAGGTTGTCAGAAATTGTTATTCATTGAGTTATCTACCATCATTTGTGGTGACCACACTGCAATTGCATAATATCTGTACCATTTTCTCGAAGCAATTCCCATCCCGTTCGACCTCCCTTCAACTTCGTTGTGTCATCAAAATGCTAAAATTCTTCTAGTGGAGACATAAACCTTAAATTCTGGATACAGTAGGTGTTAACCATTTCATTTTTGGAAGCTCAGGTAAATTCTAGTCTCTTTACAGTATGTTTATCATTCTAATAATATACACGGAGTTTCTGGACGAAAAAGTCATTCTGTAATTAGAGATTTCGAGAACACATAGACTGCAATTTTTGAAATTTCACACATTCGTTAGGCTCGTTCTACTTTATCAAATAAAAAACCAAATACATCTTCGTATTTATCCCAAACTTCATATTTTTGGAAAACGGATAATATAGACACTCCGTTTATGGATAATCAGATTTTTTGTGTTTCGGAGCAATTATTCATAGCGGTTCAACACGTGTGAAAAAAGCAAGACACCATGTTCACTATGAATGAAATCAGTATTGAAAATATGAAGGCCGACAGTTTTTCGGTCATACAAAAAGAATAATTCGAAATACATTTTTTGACTATCTTTTCAATACGGTTCATCAGTTCTTTTTGGGGAAGAATTTTAGGATATTATTTTTAATATAAATGAAACAGGAAAGAAAAATATGGGAATCGAAATGATGAATCATTAAAGTCTATTTTCGGATTGACTACCTAAGTTCCAAGTTCCAAACATTTCCTGGATAGTAGAAACACATTATTAATTCTTCTACGAATCATTTGCTAGTCATTTTTGATTCTTTTTTTAGATCTGGTTATCTTGAGGGGCATACAACTAGCCCACCCCGATCAATCTACCTATTTTCATAGGTTTGGCTCACATCATTTGAGAAATAAGAGGTAGTGCCATCGTGCTTAAACTAAATTCCCCTCACATTTATGTTTTTTAACAGATTTGGCAGAATATTGACTTCAGATACATTTCATCTGTTAATGTTTCGAAAACCAGATGAACACCACACCATACATTAGCAGAAAATCTTTGTTGAGAGCATTTATACCTGACTGCGTGAGGGTTTTCGATATTTCTAATGTGCTCTGTTCAGCTATTGTACATTCCTCCCTCGTAACTTGAGCCTCGTCGCTGAACAATATTCGTTGAAGAGTGCGTCGATGAGATGAATTCCATCTGCAAAAGTTCTGTCGTGAATCCAATCTCCTAGCTGTAAGCGTTAAACAGTTTTCAAGTGAAACTCTTTCAAATTTTTCTGTTTTCCAAAATCTCTTAAGTGAGACATTCAAACAGTGACCTATCCTCCTCGTACTGATTTCTGGGATTTGGTCAGGACATTTAGTTCCTCCTGAATATTCTGGCAAGTGGCAAGGTAGTGGTAAATATAAACTATTAAACCTTCAATTGGTGAGGCTTTTACATGATAGAAATCCGTTTGCACAACTACAAGTAAACGATGATTTCTACTAAAATATATTAATGAATGCTCGACGCGTTTCGATACACAGTATCTTTGTCAAGCGCGAATGAATACTACAAATGTAATTACATTTCCAGAACATTAGATTTCATTAATGATTCCAATTATTCAATTATATCCCGAGATCCATTATAATGGGTAACCCCTTAAGACCTCTTTTAGCAGAAATCTTCGTGGGTAATATAGAAGAAAATATTCATAAAAACTCGCTTAGTAAACATTTCCCATATTATTATGGGAAACCCCTTAAGCCCTATTTTAGAAGAAATCTTCATGGATAATATAGAAAAAACTATTCATAAACACCCGCTTAGTAAACATTTCATATATTGGTATCGATATGTCGATGACATCATTGTGTGTTTAATAGGAACGAACAGACAGTACTCTGTATTCGAAAATTTCAACAACCTGCACCCAAGAATGAAATCCACTTCTGAAATGGAACAGAACAGTTCGATCAATTTCCTAGATCTAAAAATAACAAGATCACATAATAAACACCAGTTTTCAATTAATCATGAACCTTCTTATACAGATATCACAATTCATTATACATCGGCACATCCTTACCAGCATAAAGTTGCAGCATTTAATAGCTATATACATAGACTCTTAAGCACACCGATGTCTAATGATAATTATTTGAAAGAATTGAATAAATAATGGTTATGATGTTAATTTAGTTAGCAGCATATTATATGAGAAAAAACAAAATTAGCTTTATAGCATATATATCCAATCCATGACAAGAAATTCAATAGTTTAACATATATAGACAGTATTAGCAATAATGTGTAATCCTTCTTAAAAATTCAAATTTAAATATAGCGTTCAAAACATCAACAAATTTAGGTTCATTTATCAGAATTATAAGTCTCCAATTAATAAAGAAAATAAATCAGGTGTTTATAGATTGGAATGTACAGATTGCAATTGTTTTTATATAGGAGAACAGACAGAAATTTTAATGTTAGAATCTCAGAACATAAACGCAGTTTCATCAATGGAAAAACCCATTCAAATTATTAAATCATTCTTTCAATTCAGAATTTAAAATCCTAAATTCAGAGAATGGGGGTATAAAACTCAACCTTCTGGCAGTACTTGAAATTAACAGATTTAAGTATTCACCGGAAATTCTTTATGATCAGTTAGACATAAATAACTCACCCTTATTAAACTTGTTTCCTGAACACTAGTTCAATTACAGATAGCTCTGAGTAGATTGCCTCTTTAGTTTATACAAGTAAATGTTAGTAAGATATATTTGTAGTATTCATTCGCTCTTGATAAATATACTGTGTATCGAAACGCGTCAAGCATTTATTAGTATATTTTAGTAGAAATCACTAATAAACCCCTTATAAAATAATGCGTTATTAGGAATCTGCTGATTTCTGGAGCGTCGTTCATATCCTCGCCCAGCAGCTCATGCATTATCATTGCAAAATCCGTAACAAATTACGATATTGGCATATTCTGTTTGTGTATAAGATATTGCTTTTTCTCTTAATTGCACTAAGAAAGGGTTAATCCCAACCTCGAATGACTTTCATCAGGTAATTTTCCGATGGAGAAATGATCGGAATTACTAAGAAGCTGTTTAAGAATCATATAGTAGAATTCTTCCTCTGCGTAAAATTAAGGTATTCTATGACTATGTTGTATTTGAACTGAAAAACTTTCGTTTCAGGTACCTACCCTTATCCATTGTCTATCTCACCTTACTTAATCAAAAATAACACACCACCTAAACATTATAAACTATTTATTGTAAAAATGGAACCACAAAATAAATAGGATCCCATCAACATAAAATGTAAAATACGCAAGTTTCATACAAAACCAAGTGTATTGTTTTAAGTACTATCTATGGAGATATCAATTCAACTACTTCGTCATGAATTGTTATATAATTGGTTACTCATAAACATTTATGACTGTATCGAAATTAGATATTTTCATTTCAATAAGGATAACGCAATTTACTATTCGTAATGCTGTATTCTTAAGAACTGTTTAGCGATACTTTAAATGGAAGTTCATGTTTTCTCATTGTGATTTTTTCTCTTGGAATCTATTTCAACAACAGTTTGCCAAAACAACGCCGCATTTTTGTGCTGTTATCGCTAAATCAGTATAATCAAGAAAAACTAATAGATTGTTACTCAGCTCTAAACATTTACTTATATGTTTAAATACTTGAGGAATTTTGAAGAATTTTCATTCACAAGGGTTTTCATTACGTAATCAAAATAAAAATAACGGGAAAGAAATTAATCTCAATGAAGTGCTTGAACATTGAATAAGTATCAATCAATTATCTACCTCAACTTAAACTTCAAACGTGGTATAACTGATCAAGGAATATTTTATTGTGAAAATGACCTCTGTGTGGGTTTTTCAAATCGTTGTCAACTTATAGGTATTCGAAGGATAATTGTTAATCAATTCATACATAAAAATGTCCATTACATGAATATTGTCGACGCCATAACTCCTCGAATGATAATTATGCTCCAAATGACCTATAACTTTCATTAAACCATCAAAATGGCACCTTCCAATCTAAAATCAGCCATTCTAACAGTTATCGACTATCCATAAATTTTATTCGAAAAGAATTCTAGTTCTCATTTAGAATCTATTTTCATGAAAATTTATAGAAATATGGATTGAAATTAGCTAGAGATTTTTTTCTACTTGATTAAATTGATACTGGGGCAATTATTTTCGAAACACTAACAGACACTGAGAGTCTTACCTTGCTGTTTGAAAGTGGCAGTCGTTTGAAAGAACCAGGTTAGCAGAATGGCAACCGTTGGACCGAAATGAAACCATTGATTCATAATGTAGAAATATAGCCCTTGTCAGAGGTTATTTTGTTGTTCATTCCTGCAAAGACATACATTTGTTAGCACAACTTGATATCTGCAAATTCAATTTCATGAGTAGAATAAATTCAAATTTAGCTTATGCTAGTGATTATGACAATATCATTGAAACGTATGAAGCAATCATAAACACTTTTGCCAGTAATGTACTGAAAAACTACAGAAAGATGTTTATTTAAATTATAATAGTTATTATCACTATTATATATATTCTGTTGGCAAACGCAAATGCATATGAATTCAACGAACAATTTCTTCTCTACTCAAAAACGTTATTTTATAATGTTCGGCCTAATTGATCCGGAACAACTTGGTGGAAGGTCTTCTGTTGATAGTATGGAAAAAAAGTAGATAGTGTCGAATAATTTTCTTTCGTGGTAAATTTGATCACTGAAATGAAAATCAAGTTTTTCGATAAACTCTTCAAAAATATAAAAATATGTCCGTTCATCATGAGACCTTCTATATGTTTAGTAGGTGAAGTATCTTGGAGTTCATATTTTCTCCTAACAATCTCGAAATATACACATCAATAAGCAGTTCTTATAACGCAAATTAATATTTGTTATGTTTCAATATAATGCTCAAATTACAAGCGATAGAACTTATGCCTGGTTTCATATTACTATGAAAAGCAACATAATGTTCGCATTTCTGATATTGTGAAGCTTCATCAGCGATACCAAATGAATTTGTGAAAGCAATATACTTTTTCAAGCATTTATTTTGGTTCACCATTTCACCATCACATCTGTAATAAAGTATTTCTGCGACCTTCTACAGGTCCATTGAAATGCCTAGATGGCGATAATTGTGGCTTTGGTTGTCAGGACCGAGCCAAAAGCTCAACCTAATAAACTAATCCAGACGTTTGAGATGCGTTTTTCCGCCGTGACAAAAAAAGAAACTTTCACTGAGAAGATCGATATTTTGTATCGGATCATGACCCACCATTCAACTCTAGTTATAAACTATCTAAGCAGATTTTCAATATTATTGATTATTTTCAAGTTAATAAAAGCGATTTCAATGCCACAGTTCTTCGCCTCATTCATCAAAAATTCTGGAATGAATTTAGCACACACTAAAACCATCTGAAAAATATCATTTAAGAATATTCACTATTTGTCGATATTCAAGGTCACATTCTAGTTCACGCTTACAAGTCCGGCACGATGTTATATCTGGTTTTGCCGTCAGCGGCCGCCCACAGCATGGGTGGCTATTAACAGATATGAGGTCATCTTTGAACCGTTTTAACTTTCTATTCTATTGTGTTCTGCCCTTGAAATAGTTCCTAAATGCTGTTTTCATAATTTTGATAATTTCCGTGCAAGTTAGTTTTCCGTAATTTTTTATGAAAAGAAAATTCGATAAACGCAAAAGAATATTATGAATATTCGCATACTTTATGTCAATCAAGGTCTTCAGGAAGTAACAGCACTTACTGGTTATGTCCATTCCCCACTCAGGTAGCTCAGGCGTTCTGGCATGGAGATATGAACGTATATCCTCATATATGGTCCATACCATGTGTTGTGTATATTTATCTATTACCATTTCCACCTTAAAATCAATGCATCAATTTTCTGTACACTGCGCGGAAGAGCGTTTGCGTGGTGACCACCGATAAAAATAGTGCTTTACTTCATCCCAGAATATATGCTCAATACTAGAGATGATGTGATTTGTTACGATAATAGTGACTTACTCACATAACTATGAAAAATGATGTCAAAGTTAACTCAATATTAGAAGGTGATTTTCAGTTAGTAATTTTGAAGTAAGTAGGAATTATCAATTAATTTCTATTTCTCACTTATTTCGTCAACCTTTTCAGAAACTGAAGATTCCGAATTACTTGAAAATACTCCGCCTGATGTAGGTAAAAACACAACTGACCATCGATTTGCTACCTGCTAAGTTCCGCAAGCGATATGGTCTCCTATATAGTTATTTCATGGAATGGTGTATACAAAAAACACTTTCGGACAGAGTCTACATACAGGTTAAGGTAGATTTCTCTTTTCAGTCTGGGGAATCAGCTTTACAGACTTTTGTAAATTATCAAACTTCTGTTGTTTAAAAGAGGATAACGAAACTTTGCGAACATAAGTCTTTTATAATCATATTCCTATGGATAATCTGCATAGGAATATTTGGGTTATTACCAGAAATATGGAGATTCGAAAATTTAATCCCACGTTCTAGTTTCTGAAAATAAGGGTTGCATCGAATAATTTTTCAGACAAAATTTCTTGAGAAAAACATGCCAAAGAATAATATGTAATCCATACAGGCTTATTTTGGTTATTGCCGGAAATATGGCGATTTCATAATTTTCAACCCCTCGTCCCGATTCGGACGGTTTTACCGAAAAAATTTTCAAACAAAAGTTCTTGAAGGTAACATGCTAAAGGATAATATGGAAATCATATAGGCCTATCTAAGAATTATTTAATAGAAAATGCACCAGCCAGAAGATCTTTAGCAATAATATCGCCAAGATACCCAAACCACTAGAAAATTATATAGGTTTATTTGATGCAAAATGATACCCAGTATATTAAATAGGAAAATCTTCCCTTCCAACAAGGGTGAGAAGTTAATGTATAAATATCGAAAATTACTGGACCATCCTCATGAGTGTTTAAAAATTTTCATATTTATTTTATAAAATTCATTGAAAATTACGTCAGTTTTAAATACACAGGGCGTGCCAAGGAAAATTTAATCCCCCCTCTCCCTCAAAAGTAGGCACTGCTAGCTGAAAAGGTTGAAATAGGTCGAATTTGGTTCGAGGGGGAGCATTGTTTATGAAAACTTTGAGCAAGTCAAATCAACTCCCTATTCCCCTACCCATCCTATCTAAAAAATAAACATAAGGAATATGAGTCGAGTAGCACATCGAAAGGAAGGCCTTTCGATTATCTTTGAATAGATAATTTTTCGAGTTAAATATTTGATAGAGCAGTTTCCAACTAAACAAAGATATCATATAATAAATCAACAACCCTTTGAATCCGATGTGTTTTGAATAAATGGTATATATTCTTTTGAAACGAGAGGATTTACAAAAATTTGAATAATTGTATTTACAATAAATGCTTGTATCTATAATTTTGGTGTGTGTCAGAAAAAACACAAGTGTGAGCTCAGGAAATATAACAGGGGAACCATACTATCTTGAATAAATGGTAGTACATATTGATACCAGTATTTAAGAACGTATTGCAGCACGCAAATTTGAAAGTCTAGGGTTACTTTCAGCATTCTCCACCTTTAAAATTTCAGTTGCACAAAGTATCATGTGTAACCTAATTGGGGTAGTCTCTTGATGCTCTCAACGAATTTGGTCAACACTTTGTGAGAGTTAGCTAGATAAGGACATCGGGTGTATTTGTTCAAATTCAAATATTGTATTACATGCTGAAAGGGTTCGATAAAAGTGCGGAAAACAAAAAAGAATCTATTACGATTCATTTTCAAAATAACAGTTGTGACAAAAGGACGAAAATATTGAACACAAATCATTCAGAGTCTACAAAATGTTGAATTTTTGCGTGTAGTTGAAGTTGAGTAATTGAGGTGAAAAATAGTGAAGAATCTGTTCAAAATGACTACCTTGCACACCATGCCATGGTGTGAACAGTTCTCAAACTCCCTTCTTGCGGTCTCAGGGTCATCATGTGTTGATCGTCTGCATTTTGTTGCAGTTCTCTGTTGCAGCTCGTCTCTTCTCTGGCTGCGTAGCGTATAATTTTGATTTTAAATGAACCAGCAGAAAAATCTAGAGTATTCAAATTCACTGAACTGCATAACCATTCAATTGGTTCCCTTCTGCCGATACTGTTCCCTGGAAAATTAGTTTCTAAATATTCTCGCACTCAAATATCTAAATATTTTCGGTAATGCAATTAGTCCTCTGTGCGAGTGGGATAATTTTCCAAAATCTCGATAATCTTGGGATAAATTAATTTTTTAGCAGTTTTAGATAACTAACTCCATTGAGATCAGCTTCGATAAAGATTGGTCTAACAAGATGTAACGAGATAACGTAAGACTCTGCTGAGGGGTTTGTGAAAGTATTTCCTTGTAAAACTGGGGATTTTCGTATCGGCAATTGTATCTGTTCACTTCTCCTCAGGGCATGAAAGTACTCTCATCGAAGAAACAGATATTTTGAAGAAAGTTAGGATTATCATTCATATCCCCACTCAAATTTACGCAGAATAGCAGGCGATTATCAGAGTCATCTTCATTTAGTTCATGGTGCAATCTCATTTGAGGATGAAATCTGTGATACTCTTCTATTTTGCCGACAGTTGTACTTGGTAGGCCAATTTTATGGGATAATTTCCTGATGGACTGACTTTTGTCTATTTGTCATATTCAATAACGCAACTTCAACACCATCATTTCTTTTAGACCGTGCTACTTCATGCTTTCGTTTCGATACTGAACCTGTAGAAGAAAATTTTGCTATCAGAGATTTGGGCTATTGGTGACTCAGAACACCTGATTGACCATTGTATGATGACAATGATGAAAATATAACTTTGAAAATGATGTACTGATTGCAATGATTTCTAAATTTTTTTCAAATAACAAGTGTTAGTCTCCCTATTTCAACTATCAGCGGTTTCTGGTTCCAGTAACAGAGCAAATTAAGATTATTGACCAATGAATCTGAATAAATCACCCCGACGTACTCAGCTAACCAAATTCGTTCAGAGCATCAAGAGACCTTTTCAATGAGGTACACATCTTACTCTTTGCGATGGGAATTCTCTAGTTTGGGATTGAGAAAGATAGGAAGTTGATCTCTACAATTACAATGCCACAACAGCTAAAACACATTTTCTTCAATATTGATAACAATCTATACATTTATTCAAAGCACATCAAGTTCAAAGGGATGTTCTAATGTTATTGATAAAATTTTTCTGTAGTTGCAACACCCTATATCTCAAATTTAACTCATTTGGGTTAGGTTAGGTTACAACTCTGCTGAGGGGTTTGTGAATGTATTTCCTTGTAAAACTGGGGATTTTAGTATCAGCAATTGTATCTGTTCAACTCTCCTTAGGATATGAAGGTACTTCATCGAAGAAACATAAATTTTGAAGAAAGTTAGGATTATCATTCATATTTGCACTCAAATTTTCCCAAAACAGCAGGCGACGATCAGAGTCATCTTCATTTAGTTCATGGTGCAATCTTATTTGAGAATGAAATCTGTGATAGTCTTCTATTCTGCAGACAGTTGTACTTGGTACGCCAATTTTATGGGATAATTTCCTAATGGACTGACTTTTGTCCATTTGTCATAACCAATAACGCAACTTCAACAGCATCATTTCTTTTAGACCGTGTCACTTCATGCTTTCGTTTCGATACTGAACCAGTAGACGGAAATTTTTCTATCAGAGATTTGGGCTATTGGTGACTCAGAACATCTGATTGATCATTGTATGACGACAAAGATGAAAATATAACTTTAAAAATGATGTGCTGATTGCAATGATTTGTGAAATTTCTTCAAATAACAAGTGTTAGTACCCCTATTGTAACTATCGGCGGTTTCTGATTCCAGTAACAAAGCAAATTAAAGATTATTGACGAATGAATCTCCGACGTACTCAGCTACCTACCGCAATAAATGCCTCGATTGGAATACTCGGTATAGACCCTTAACACGAAGTGCTGACCAAATTGGTTCAGAGAATCAAGAGACCTTTTCAATGAGGTAACATCTTGCTCTTTACGATGGGAATTTTCAAGTTTGGGAATGATATAGATAGGGAGTTGATTTCTACACTTACAACAGCTAAAACACCTTTTCTACAATATTGGTAACAATCTGTACATTAATTCAAAGCACAACGAGTTTAAAGGGTGGCTCTAATGTTATTAATAAACTGTAACTGTAGTTGGAACACCCTATATCTCAAATTCAACTCCTTTGGGTTAGGTAAGGTTAGATTTCTCGATGAAAAATTCGCATCAGAAAAATAGTATAAATCTTATTCTCAACAATGTGACGCATTTACTGAAACTGATATGAAGGTTCAGATTTGAGTTTTATTAGAGTGTTTCAGCTTGAAGCTTGATATCCTGAATATATCAAAATTTATAATTCTACCCACAAAGGGATTTGAGGGTTCTAGTTAATATAGAAAAACAAAGCATTATTTTTATATATCCTTTTCTATGACGAAGAGACGCAAATCCAGAAACCCCGGAACGTACGACTTTTTAATAACGGATATATTTTATTAGAGTAATTTAGCAGAGCCAGGCGAGATTATACGAACTCATCTGCATTTATGTCACGATAAAAAGGGATTTCGTCTAAAATAAACACTGGAGCTGCACCTTTCCGCATAGTTATGGTTCTATTAAAACATTTCCAGATTTTAATTACGGATATGTAAATAGAAGAAGCCAATCCACGTCATAATACAACGACGAGATTAGTCTAGCCACGAAATCTTGTTTTCATATATTGCTTAACTCCGTTGTCTCTTACTAATGAGTGAAATTTTGTATACGGCTGATTTTCTTCAAGAATAATCAGTAAGTAGGATAACGAAAACTTCTTTAGTCGAAGAGCCTCAATATATGCGATTTTTGCATTTTTAAGGTTAGGTATGTCAAATGCAGAAAAGGAATATCCGAATGTCTTTGTGTCGATCTGTCTGACAACACACTCTTTTAAGGAACACGTGTTGGTATAAAATTGAAAGCAATACCGACGTAACGAAAGATACGATGGGTTACGTAGCATTTTGCGGCATATTTTGACGCTTGAAAGTAAATCAGAACTTAGGGTACTTACCGTTGATCTAGAAACATAAAATTTGACTAAAGATAATGTCATAAAACACGGTTACTGGAAAAATCCGAATACAGTTTAAGTGTACTTACATCCATATAAAGAGTTGATGTGATGATTCTATTTTATGTCTATATATTTATATTATGTCGGATTCTGCTGCATATTTTGACGCTCGCAAGGAAATCCAAAGCTATAGAGTATTTCTCGTTCACTATGAATCATGAAATTTGGCAAAAAGTAATGTCTTACATCTGAAGTGAAAATAAAAACACGGAAACTGTGGATTTGTAGTTAGATATAAACTAGTAGAAAATCCTCATTATCGGGGATATAATAGTTGCAAATTGAGCTGGAATAAATAAGATTTCCAAGGTTAGAAATTGAAAGTGCATATAGTGGCCTACAATTCGTTCACTATGAATCATGAAATTTGGCAAAAGTAATGTCTTACATCTGAAGTGAAAATAAAAACACGGAAACTGTGGATTTGTAGTTAGATATAAACTAGTAGAAAATCCTCATTATCGGGGGATATAATAGTTGCAAATTGAGCTGGAATAAATAAGATTTCCAAGGTTAGAAATTGAAAGTGCATATAGTGATCGATACCCGTGTGATGAATTTAGTTGAGAAAAACAAGTAAGTTTTTGCGACGCTGATGTCAGCTCATATGGAAGACTAAAACAAAATGTGCAGCGATGTTGCATACATCTTTGAGATACCGGATTTTGAAACGAAGAAATCCAGAATAATGTTTATGAATCTCTTCAGTATATATTTTGACGTTTACTTGATTGTTTCGATATGTAAATTGGAAAATCTTTGAACACTGAAGTATTTAAACAACTAATTCTAATTTTGGTTTGAATCACTACAAAATACTGAAATGAATTCAATAGATATTCATGAAGTATGGCTGATCTCGAATATTAATGGAAAAATAAAAAAACTGTACAGGATGGACAGCTTTTGATATTGCAGCAATGAGAAATATTGTGAATAGAAGAAAATGTCGCAGTGACTATGTCAAATTAAGTTGGCATCATCTGGAGATGATAGTATTTAATCAATCCCAGCTACTGGATGGTTTCGTTCTGATTAGTCGAATGCACTATTAGTGGGCATATAAAACCTGATAACCTGAAGAGTACATTGATCGGAATCGGACTTTTGTTCTCCTTTAATGGAGGTTGCATGTCATATATGGAGACTTTCAAAAGGGTTAGTGTGTTCGCATTTTTAACGTTTTTTATCAAGTTTATATTCTCAAAATCGATTCTTTTGTCTTGATCAAAAGCATGTCGGCCAACGCTTGATTTTTCTTTGAGTCTGTATTTCAAATGTGCTTCATATATTTTATTCAGGATTTAATTGAGCTTGGTGCTTCTCCAACATACTTCATTTCAGAATCTTATGCAAGTTCAAAGGAAACTGAAAGATCAAAGAACATGAATCATATTTAAAATACGGACAAACAGTCAAATCTAGCGTTGGCAACACTGATTTTCATCAAGACTTGTGTATAGATTCTGAGAATTTAAAATTGATGAAAAAAATTTTGAAAATACGAATATACTGAACGCTTGAAAGTATCCATTTAGTAAAATACTAACATTCACTAAATGAGAACAAAGGTCTGATTCCGTTCAGTGACCTCTACAGTTTGTTGACTAAGACATGCCACTGATACCGCGTTCGACCAATCAGGACGATCTTCGCTAAAAGCGTGAACTAGTAGAGATAGATTAAATATTGATGATTCATTTACTATCATCTCTTAATGATGCCATATAGTTGGCGAAACGGGCGTCGTGTTTTCAAATGAAGTTTTGGTGAAGTGGTGTACAATGTTTGACGTACGATACGACGCCAAAGGGATTTTTCATTTGAAAATAATTTAAATATCGAATTTGAAACAGGCATCGACAACAATTGTTGAGAGTTAAGTTAGGTTGGAAAAACTGAAAC
This sequence comes from Cryptolaemus montrouzieri, assembly GCA_013387265.2. Taxonomy (NCBI): domain Eukaryota; kingdom Metazoa; phylum Arthropoda; class Insecta; order Coleoptera; family Coccinellidae; genus Cryptolaemus; species Cryptolaemus montrouzieri. The sequence continues at coordinate 92,488,547 of JABFTP020000021.1, read as the reverse complement.
AGAAGTGAAGCTAATTTTCAGAAATTCACAAAACCTGTTTCAATATACCCTCATTTTAATTACTCATTGCTCATAAACTATAGGTACTCTCGTTTTTTGAAGATGGATTTTAATTAAAACAAATCACGAAATCTTAGAAAAAAAATCGAAATTGAGAACAGAAAGTTCACAGAAAATTTGTCATGAAATGAGCGTTTCCCCAGATTTTATTTAATTAGTGTTAGTATCGTCCAATACATGACTTCAGTGATCAAGGTCGATTTGCCAAATTAAGAAATTAAGTGAAGCAGTTCTCATATTGAAATACAAACAACTTTCATAACGTTGCTTATGAAGTATCTTCAGCTATATCTTTATTGAAATATTTTTGCTTAAATCAAATTCCTCATACATGATTTACGCACGAAGGTTTAATCTTTACTCTACTTTTATATTTATGATGGTTGAGCTACTGATTGCTATAAAGCAGATGATAGGATCAACAAAATATCTCTTTTATTTAGTTTTTTTATATATTATTCAAAATTCACTGTTTTCAGTAGAAAAATTTCTTCTATTTTAATGTTCAATGACAATTTTCAACCGGTTCAATGCATTTTTAGTGGAGAAAGTAGCGTAACGATCTTCGTTCTTGACGGGGGTCCCCCAACCACACACGATATTTATTACCGTGAGTAAAATATTGACCACCTTAGCCAATTAATCTTGAGAATAGACATTAACATTAGAGTATGAAGTAATACCAGAAGGTGATTATATCTTAATGTGAAATAGGAATAATGAAAAATACGAAATATTTAACTAGCTGGTCAATGCATATTTCTTTTTATATTTTCGTGATAAATTTTCTTTATTTCGAACGATTGTATTAGCTGAATCGAAAGTCTACTATTAAAGGTACAAAAGATATCCTGATTTGGCTTCAGATCTAGATACAGTTATTTTCATCACATAAACTGAACAAAAACAACAGAAATAAACAACACATATCATCAGTTATTCCCGATAATGCGTATAAATATTATAATTTTCAGTATTTCTGAATTTTTCGATATTATTTTTAATTGTTCGTAATTTTCTATTCCAGAGCGGTAATGAACATAAAAGCGAATAGTCAACCATCAATGTTCGTTTATCTGCTCTTCTCTCAACTGTTTCGAAGGATTAAATGACATTGTATTATTTCAATTTCCTTTCAGTTTTTGAAAATGCGATATAACCCAAAACATATCTCAAACATATTTCCATTCAATATTTGTTAAAACTTAAGCCTTGTCTTCTTCGATTTAGTAAAAATGTTTTACCAAGTGATTAGCGGGAATCTCGAGGAAGTAGAGTTTGAACGCGTTGAATATGAAACGGTACAATAAAAAGTGGTGGAGAATCCTCCCAATTCAAAAACATGTGAAATATTCAACTGATTTTCAATTCTTCTTGTACTCACATGAGGATTCAAATCAATACAATTTAAAACTGTTTCCTCAATATCTGAAGTTCTCATAGTTTGAGTTGCACCTTTTAAATGATTATTTGCAGTGAAAGTACCAGTTTCCCTCAACCTTCTGTGGATATTTGAAAATGTTCGCCTGTCTGGTGTTACTCGATTTGGAAAGCGCACCTGATATAATCGCCTAGCTTCTGTTGTGTTTCCGTCAGCCAGATCGTACATGTAATGGATATCAGCCAATTCGACGTTAGTAAAATTAGCCATTTTTTCTTACAGCAATAACTTCACGAGTCTCAAAACTAATCGTTAATTGAATAAACAAGTCGAGCAGACACTTGTTCAACTTTAGCAACTATCAAAATGCATAAATAAATGAAAAAAGTCGAAGCCTACTAGTAATTTTTTTGTTTAGGAGTGCTGTCAATTCAGCGAATGCCTACAATAATAATTTGTTGCTCGAGGAGAAACTAAAAAATTAGAAGTGTCAAAACAGTTTCTAAATTGAACACGAAGGTGACGAAAATTGATTGTACGTTGATCAGTGGCTTACTGCAAACAAGTTTTAAAGGGCAAAAGAAGACATGGCTCCGGAAAAAAAACACCTTGTAGATTATAGTTAAAATTTAGGACGCTTAATGATGGAGGCTGTAAGAAATAGCTTGCATTCTAAATTTGTGCTGAATATTTCTAAAACTGCAGGAGTTATGAAGAAAAAACAATTTTCTTCCGGAAATTTCAACACCCTTTAGCTTCGTAACGAAGCTTTTTCGGACCTATGTTTATATGAACTTTTTTTGTTAAAATTGCACTTTAATTTACCCCCCCTCAAGTTGTGACATACTATTATGTGACACCCCGTAAATAAAACAAAATAATTATTCTCTACTCTTGAATGTTCTTAATAATCTGAATTGAGTATTCACTGAAAGAAATTTGGAAAACTGGATCGATAAATTTGGAAAAACTGAAAATAGGAATATAATATGAGCTTCAGAACATAAGTTTGGATTCGATATATAAAATACTTATTTCCTCCTTACTATTATACATATGGCATTAGAAAAGTTCTTAGGACAAAACAAATCGAGAAAATTATAAAGTCGGATAAATCAGATAAACTGCATAAATCGAAACAGCAAGAGAGCCATTGTATTGACATATTTGGATTTCTCACTCTCTTCTTGGTTTGTTCATTATTATCTCGGATTCTTTTCCGTATTAAAAAATTACAGATATCCGCTAATCACTTGGTGGATCATTTTTACTAAATAATTGAATAATCGAAAAATTGATTCTGCAAAAAACTTTGAAAGGGCAAAAGGGGACATGGCCTCGGAAAAGAAAACACCTTGTGAATTTCAGGACGTGTAATGATAAAGCCTGTAAAAATAGTTTGCTATCCAAATTGGAGCTGAACATCTTAAAAACTGCAGATTTTCCGGAAATTTCAACACCCTGTAGCTCCGTAACTAAGCTTTTGCGGACCTATATTTATCTGAACTCTTTTTCTTAAAACTGTACGTAGATTTACCTCCTCAAGTTGTGACATACTATTATGTAACTCCTTGTATATGAAATACCCTTCGTACAGATAGTGAAGATGGAGACCAGCTTCTGAGTTTATAGAAAAGAATTATCACATTTCCCCAAGTGTACGTTTTTTCTCTTATAACATTTTATGAATGCGGAACACTTGGAACAATGGGTAGAATCAACTCGAGAATCAAGACTGTTTCAACGGGGTGCCACTCAAGCCCTCTTCCTATTCATAATTTAGGTTAAGGATCTTCCAGGGGTAAGCGGTTCGTGTGACAGGGTCAGATTTTGCATCACCTAAAAAATCATAAAACATTGAAAAGAAACTTCCGGAGCAGATTTGAATGTATGATGTTCGCACAAGAAGAATTCCAGTATTTTGAGTGAATAAATTGAATATTTGAAAAGTTATACTGAAATACTTCATTGATTCATTCATAAAAAAATTGGAGAAAGATCTATTTGATTTGTGCGTGCAATTACCGATGTATTTATATGGTTATCTAGGTACTTCAAATCTTTTTGAAAACCAGATCAGCAAAACTGCTACAAGAAAGTTCGAGATATAGTTTGTCGCTAAACTCTCATCTTAATGTTTGATATTAGGAAGGAAATTCCGAAAACCAAATGAATGTTCAACACAAAGTTAGTTTTATTCCAGAGTTCTTAAAACAATAAAGGAAAAGATACAATAAGAAGAGCACAGGGAGAAGAATGAGATTCAATTTTTTTCATATGTTAAGTTTGAATGAAATGCGCTGCGCAAAGAAATAAACGCACCATTTCAATATTTAATATTTTTTCTGGTAGGCAACTAATTATTAACACATGTTACTTTTCGGATATATCCGGACATATGCTTACAAAATTCTATAGTTTTACTTGGCGCAACCGTTCCTTCATGAGAAATAAAATTAAGGAAATAAATTGAGATTTGCACTACATATTAATATTAGTAGTTGTTGATCAATTTCTGTGAGTAACATTAGTTCTTCTTGAAAATTATAATTTTCTGTTAGAACGCAACGCGAATTACAAAATTTTGGCTCTTGCAGAATTTGCTGGAGCAGTGGTGTTATATGACTTGGACTTATGCAAGGATAGGCCAAATGCAACTGTTTCCCGAAAGATCCGCATGTACAGGCAGACTGGTAGTCATGAAAGAAGACCTGGACAAGGACGACCTCCAGAAACAGCGGTGATACATGACAGTTATTCAAGAGTTTCCTTGTTTAGAGAACGGTTCGCTACTGTTCTGCACCTTCAAATGAAGCTTAGACAGAATAACACTAAAACGTTGCGAAAATGTCTCTGTGAATTTGGTTTTGGGACTCGTGTTGCAGCTCGAAGATTTTGTTTGCACTGATCTTGTCATCATAAATAATGGAAACTTTAATTCTGAGACGTATGATACAGATATTTTAGAAGAATACATTGTTTTATTTGCGGCATACATAGTGAAAAAGTTCTATTTATGCATGATAACGCCTGATATCACCAAGCTCATATCGTTAGGAACTATCTTCAAGATCACGAAATCACGTCAATGGAATAGCCTGTACGAAGTCCAGACCTCGATCCCATCGAACATATATGGGATATTCTCAATAGAATATTAAGGAGCTAGCAAAACCAGCCTACAACTGTTAATGAGGTTCGGAACAGACTGAAACGGAAATTTGGAACCAGAAAGCCAAAATGCTATGAGGTCATCAATTTGGAGTACGAATCGTAGATTTCATGCAATATTCTCATCAGGGGTTAAAATATCAGGTATTAACAGGTTATCTTCCCAAAGTTTTACATTTGTCAGTATTAGTTCCATTTCGATTTCTATCAGTACCATTTATATTTACATTGTTCCCAAGCATTCCTTAGTTTTGGTGTATTACTGAAAAAAAATTTTTCAACCTGTTCAAACTTCTTCTGAATAAATTTGAAGCTTCGACTTTGTGGAATAATTATTTTTTCATTTAGCTTGTGTCATAATTTTATAACGAATGTCAAAATTTTCCCGCAAATTTTTCTATAAATTACTCAAGATCCACAAAGAAATATTATATGGGCGATGTCAACCCAAATTATTGGGTTCATAATGAATCTAGAACATCTATAGATCATAATCGGCATCACTTAGAAGACCGCACCTGGCCATCGGGGCTCTCTCGGTCGAACAGAGAGGGAATTGTTGTGTTGAGTTTAAATATTGAAGAGATTTCCAAGGATAAATGCGGTTATACTTGAAAATTGGCAAGCAAGAGTAAGGTGGAAGTGATTATGCTTCAGGAGACTCACACCCCAACGGAAGAACATCTACGCGGAAGAGGATGTATCGCAGGTTATGTACTTTTTGATTATCTCCTTAGTCCTATTTATGGCCTTGCTTGCTATGCAAAATCTGCATCATTTTCTTAGATTCAAGAGAGTTTAGACATATATATATATATTTGATAAAATATTCTTCTGCTGATTTTCGTTTTCCATTGTTACAGATTTTTCCTGTCTCAAAACCCCTTCTTTTTAAGTCCTTCCTGGAATGCAGTGCAAGATGAGAATGAGAGAATGAAGCTGCTGAGCAGAAAACATTTTGGTACACTTTTTGTACAAATGACACTAACACAACATAAACAGACAAGCTATTGCTTGTGCAATAGCGACAGGAAACGAGTTTCTTCACTCGTTTAATGAACCATACGCAAGATATATATATAAATATCTTCCGCGATAAACTTCGCGTGGAGTCTATATATGTAAATTTGAGACAAGACGAACTATTCAAAAATCCGTAGATCAATGAATAATCACTATTCCAGCGGGATTATTTCGCTCGTTTCCTACCGTTGATGTGATTCACGGAACGGCGAAAGATGTCTCCCAAATGTTTGGAATTTTTAACATTTCCACATCTGTTTGTTACTGTTCGTATCTTTCTCGAAGTCCGGTAGCGGGTTCGCCGTGTCGGTCCATAGAGGGCGACTCTCGTAGGTATGTACGAGGTGCGTCCTTTCTGGAATTGATAGGGTACCCCGATGTAGCTTGGTAGGATGGTGAGAAGCGATATGCGACACTGATGAGCTCCTAATAAGGGCGAAACTGTAGTCTGCCGCTTCGTTTCTCGGCATCCTGCGTGGGGGCTGCGTGCATGGCGGGCAGATTTGGAAACTAGCTCTTGTCAGGAGGGATTATTCATTGATCTACGGATTTTTGAATAATTCGTCTTGTCTCAAATTTACAAAAATAACTAAAAGAATAACCTCAAAATTAACATTGACTGAAGAAGCTAGCTAGTACACTGAAATCCTCCATGATTCAACCAAATATATATATATATATATATATATATATATATATATATATATATATATATATATATATATATATATATATATATATATATATATATATATATATATATATATATATATATATATATATATATATATATATATATATATATATATATATATATATATATATATATATATATATATATATATATATATATATATATATATATATATATATATATATATATATATATATATATATATATATATATATATATATATATATATATATATATATATGGTTGAATCATGGATGCTTCTTCAGTCAATGTTAATTTTGAGGTTATTTTTCAAGTGATAATAGAAAGTCTGGTTGTATATTCGTTATAAGAATAACACATGAAAAGTTATTCTACTTTGAAGTAGAGGTTCTTCGGATGAGAAAAGTTGGAGGAATCATCGCATGCTGGAAAAGAACATGAAGATCCAAGGTTGGCTGCAATGACTGCACTTCCGGATTCTTTCGGTGTAGTGATTTGTTGTGTCTGGTGCTACCTCAGTTTCATTTAGATTCTTTGGGAGAATTTGATTGTCCAATTCATAAAAATGAAGTCAGATGGATATTCATCTGACTTCCTTGTGGTCTCTCTTCGAAGAGAGTTAATAACATATTTTTTTAAATTCAAAGCGATGTCACTCCTAATTTTTCGATCTTGTTATTAGGTACGTAAGTTTCTTGAATATCCCGTAAGCAAAGTTGATGATGAACGGAATTTTAGTAAGTCATAATATTGCTGGGATTATAATATTCATAAGGTAGTAGGTAGACCAATATATCTGTCGGTATATCCTACATCCCTCAAACGGCCAATTATTTTGTAGGAGAGCAAACAGATGAAGATAATTTATTCCAAAAATTGAAATTGAATGGAATAAAAATATTCAGTTAATAGTAGTTCAAACGTTCTGGTATGAATGATTGCATAGAAACCTGCCATTCCTTTCGAGATAGAAAATAATCAGGTCGATAAGGTATGTATGTGAAAATTTCATACAAATCAGTTCATACATTTTTTCGTGATTAAGTAACAAACATCCAAAGATAAAAACTTTCAAATACTACTAACTTGATAAATGAAAAAGTGTGTGCGTATGGATGTTCCATTCTCAATCACACCAAAACGGCTATACATATTTAAATTGAATTTAGCACACAGATAGCTTATTGCCATAAGGTACTTTCGATCGAGTTTTTAGGCCCCTGTGCTTTGGACTTATCAAGAATGAATTACGTAAAAATGAACGAATATATAGGGTGCGCCAGAGAAGAACGGACGTTATTTTCCGTTATAACCTTCGCAATTTTAGAGCTAGATCATTCGTTCTTGCTTCATTGGAAAGCCAAAGGACTAGGTTCACTGCTGATCAGTGGCGTACTGAAAAAAGCTTGAAAGGGCAAACGAAGACATGGCTCCGGAAAAGAAAGCACCTTGTGGATTCTAGTTAAAATTTTGGGTATGTAATGATGGAGGCTGTAAAAAATAGCTTTCATTCCAAATTTGGGCTGAATGTCTCAGAAACTGCAGGAGTTTTGAAGAAAAAAACGATTTTGTCCGGAAATTTCAACACCCTGTAGCTCCGCAACGAAGCTTTTGCGGACCTATGTTTATATGAAGTTTTTTTCTTAAAATTGCACGTAGATTACAGTATAAAAACAGGAATCAACTCAGACTAATGCTATCTGCAAAATACTCCTGGAGAGTGTAATATGGTTTGTGCCTAAGGTAAGTATTCATTTTTTACTCAGTTTACTTCGTGACCACTTTCGCACCTCCCGTGGAATATGATTGTATATTTTCACAAGGGTGTAAGTAGCATTGTTTTGCAGGTAAGTATATTTGAAGTTCGATATCTTCAGATCATCTTTTGCTCTTGTGTTTTAACAATGTTCGAGCTCGGCATCCTCAAATAAATCTCTATTGTTTATTACAAACTGCCTCTTAAACATATAGGCTCACAACCGTTAGTATGGATCTTTCTGCAAAGTAAGTCCTGCAAGATTTTGTTGACTCCGCGAATGCATCTTTTCTGTGAAAGAAGTAGCCTCAAGATATCAGTGGAATTCCTTCATATAGCGATCTTTTCTTTTGAAGGTTTTGTAGTATTGGAAAGGTCTTCAATTGGCATTGGTATATCTATAACTTGCACATTGTGGGGAGACAAATCATTGGCGATTATCCTACCCTGTTCAGGCGAGTCATAGCTTGCGAGAATGTTGTCTATGTAGGAACTATCATATGAGTGCAACAGGTCAAGAAATATATTCCTTGTAGATGAACCTCTGTCAAAATGGATATTAAAGTCACCACACAGTTCTTTTCCGTAATTCACAAAAATGGACTTTCTTTTAAGGGCATTGTCAATGGCATCAAGACAAATAGTAATGTCTCCCTGAGGTGGCTGATAAACTTCGATAACAATAAGTCTAACCAGCATTATTATACCCGCTGCAATTTCAATATGATTCTGTTGACTAAATTTTTTGATTTCAGGATCTTCCTCCATCATATCCGCAGCTGCAAACACAGACGCTCCACCATATGGAGACACACGTGAGAAATAAGAAACCAATTCATACCCAGGAACATATACTCCCTGTATGTCGCTGTTCGCCAACCAGTGTTCAGTAATACATATTACACCAGGACAGAACTGCGTACCTTTAAGGAAAAGCTCCAAGTCTAAGACTTTATTTTTCAGTGATTGTATATTCTGATGTAAATATAGTTATTCACTTCTGGTGAACCATAATTAGAACCAATAAATGTCTCCTAGCCTTGTACACACAAATTCCATGTGCTTAATTAGTGCACATATAAAAGTCGTCTTTGTTTTTGGAGACAAGTCATTCTGATTCATTTCATAATATGCGAATCTCCTATGTGATTTGTCTTGGCAGAATCTTTCCATGTGCTTATTAAAGTTGCAGATTCGAGTATTTGGAAAATGTTTATTTTTTCGTTTCGGTAGCGGAACTGAACATAATATGATATTTGTTCCTGAACATCTGGTCAACCTGTGTCGCAATACAATTTCGTTTGGGCAGATTGAATTTTTCCTCCAATTATTGGAACCGGCAATTATCACAATCCAATCGTTTATAGATGATTCTCTTGAAATACTCTCTAAGCTATCTATTACGATGAGAAAATCAGCTCCCGGCTTTATCATGGAGCTTATATCATAATGAGTAAGATCCTGAAAACAGAGGCTCAAAAATTTATTTACGCCCTTTGCCTTATCATCATCCAGTATAACAATCTTTTTTTGGGCCCACTAGAGTTATTAGTATTGTTTGGATTCATTATATTCCCATTCACTTCCGCATATTGATTCATAGTTGGCTTTACCATCTTAGAATAGAATGTGCTAGCTTCCACTTGAACTAGCACTTGGATCTACACAACATAAATCAACAACCCATTCTGTGATCACAGAAGGCATGACCTTCCTCTCCGCTTCAAGTTCTTATATTCATATTCGTGAGTTGTCATTACTTCTTATTTTCGTAGTGATTGCTTTGTTACGGATAAATTTTTTCATTTACTCATTACATGACTCTGCTTTGATGTATTCTGTTTGGACGGCTTATTGATATTTTATTACTACATTCTGGTGGTTGGCACATAGTTGATGCATCCACTCCTATATCTTCAGTCTGTGTATGATTCTCCGACTTATCTGCCATCCTTCTCTTCAATTCAATTATTCCATGTTTTTGGGCTCTAATTTCTCTTTCCAGCTGCTTTTCTGCTTTCGCTGATTTCCTAAACCACAACTCCTTTTCATGGAGTAGTATGCTTATTTGTTTTTCCATACAGCTTTTAACACGATTTGACTCTTCTAGTTGTTTAGTTATTGTCACCACCTTATCTCCGTCAGCCTTGTCTGCACAACATAAGACTTTGTGACCCACGATGTGTATCAGTCTCTTCTGCCAATCTCTTTCAGAGCAACTTTTATGGAAAACACCGTAGTACTTTGTGCAAACGTAACAAGTAACTTCTAAATTTCTATAACACTCAAATTTTTCCATTATATTGCACTTATGTGGTATTCGGATTTTTAAAGATTCATCCTTGTTTTGTCTGATGACCAAGAGTAAATATGGAAACTCTTAGTTTGAATTAGTGCAATTATCTTTTAATGATTTTTATCCGTTTTTTTTATATACACATTCACTGTAAAGGTTCCGTTTTTGCAGTATTGATAATAACTAGTCCAACTTATGCTAATAGTCTAATCAAACATGTTTTTGCGGATAAGTTTTTCAATTTTTTAATAAACTCGCGATTTAGATACAGTTATTTTCTTTTCTCGAGAACAAAGGCAAGAAAACTTTCGAAAACACAAAAAATGACTTCTAGCACACATTTTGAAACTGTTCTTAAATTTTTACATCGAATATTTCCGACTTATTTTTGGTATTAAAGCAGGACTTAATATTTTCTTCAAAATGAGATCATAACCTAATTAATAATTCAATTGCGGTTTTTCCTCAAAAATCAATAACATGAGGAGAGACTAAATTTTTTGATTTCAGGATATTCTTCCATCATATCCGCAGCTGCAAACACAGACGATCCACCATATGGAGATACACGTGAGAAATAAGAAACCAATTCATGCCCAGGAACATATGTATACTCCCTGTATGTCGCTGTTCGCCAACCAGTGTTCAGTAATACATATTACCACAGGACACAGCTGCATATCTTTAAGGAAAAGCTCCAAGTCTAATACTTTATTTTTCAGTGATTGTATATTCTGATGTAAATATAGTTATTCACTTCTTTATACCTTTCTTCAATGTCCATCCCGTGTCCGTCACAATATCCTTTTCTAAAAAAGAAGGTGAACCATAATTAGAACCAATAAATGTCTTCTAGCCTTGTACAAACAGATTCCATGTGCTCAATTAGTGCACATATAAAAGTCGTCTATTTTTCGGAGACAAGTCATTCTGATTCATTTCATAATATGTGAATCTCCTATGTGATTTGTCCTGGCAGAATCTTTCCATGTGCTCATTAAAGTTGCAGATTCGAGTATTCAGAAAATGTTCATTTTTTCGTTTCGGTAGCGGAACTGAACATAATATAATATTTGTTCCTGAACATCTTATCAGCCTGTGTCGCAATACAATTTCGTTTGGGCAACTTGAATTTTTCCTCCAATTATTGGAACCAGCAATTATCACAATCCAATCGTTTATATTTAATTCTTTTGAAATACTTTCTAAACTATCTATTACGTTCAGAAAATCAGCTCCCGGCTTTATCATGGAGCTTATCTCATAATGAGTAAGATTCTAAAAACAGAGATCCAAAAATTTATTTACGCCCTTTGTCTTATCATCATGCAGTATAATAATCTTTCTTTTGGGCCCACTAGAGCAATTAGTATTATTGGGATTCATTATATTCCCATTCTCTCCCACATATTGTTTCCTCTTCATAGTTGGCTTCACCATTTTAGAATTTTCCGTTTGATTCATCTTATCTTACGCGAATTTGCTAGCTTCGACTTGAATCCCTTCATATACCAATACTTTAACGTTCTCGACTGAATGCTCAATTTTACTAGTCTGCAACACACAACCGTTATCGACGTTATCCATTACATCAAGAAGCTCCTGATGAAGATACATTGTGTTTCTAGAACTAGGATCTACACAACATAAATCAACAACCCATTCTGTGATCACAGAAGGCCTGACCTTCCTATCCGCTTCAAGGTCTCATATTCATATTCGTGAGTTGTCATTATTTCTTATTTTCGTAGTGATTGCTTTATTACGAATAAATTTTTTCCATTTATTCATTACATGACTCTGCTTTGATGTATTATGTGTTTGGACGGCTATTGATATTTCATTCCCACATTCTGGTGGTTGGCACATAGTTGATCCATCCACTCCTAGATGTTCAGTCTGTGTATGATTCTCCGACTTATCTGCCATCCTTCTCTTCAACTCAATTATTTCATGTTTTTGAGCTCTAATTTCTCTTTCCAGCTGCGTTTCTGCTTTCGCTGATTTCCTAAACCATCACTCATTTTCCAGGAGTAGTTATGCTTATTTGTTTTTCCATACAGCTTTTAACACGATTTGACTCTTCTAGTTGTCTAGTTAGTGCACCACCTTATCTTCCTCAGCCTTGTCTGTACAACATAAGACTTTGTGATCCACGATGTGTATCAGTCTCCCCTGCCAATCTCTATCTGAGCAACTTCTCCTTCATCCTCGATGTGTCTGATGACCAGACGTAAAGATGGAAACTCTTAGTTTGAATTAGTGCAATTATATTTTAATGAATTTGATCCGTTTTCTTTCTATATACACATTCAAAGTAAAAGTTCCGTTTTTGCAGTATTGATAATAACTAGTCCAACATCTGCTAAGAGTCTAATCAAACATGTTTTTGCTGATAAGCTTTTTAATTTTTGAATAAACTCGCGATTTAGATACGGTTATTTTCTTTACGCGAAAACAAAGGCACGAAAACTTTCGAAAACACAAAAAATTACTTCTAGCACATATTTTGAAATTGTTCTCAAATTTTTACATCGAATATTTCCTACTTATTTTTGGTATCAAAACAGGAGTTAATATTTTCTTCAAAAAGATCAAATAACCTTATTCATAATTCAATTGCGGGTTTTCCTCAAAAATCAATAACATGAGGAGAGGGTAATTTATTATTATATTTTTATACTTGATAGGGTTAGTGAACTGAATTTGAATATTTTGTAAAATTGAAAGAATTTATATTTTTTCAACTCATCTATAAATTTCTCTTGAAACGTAATGAACCAACTATTCTGTATTTTCAAGCTGTGAAGTTGTTTGATATTGAACCGATCCAATTGAGCGAGCCTATCCGAATCAATTCCGTTAATACACAGCATTCACTGGAAACGTTTGTGTCTGCACAAAATAAGCAGAATTCGGGGTAACGGGGGTCGATTCGAGGGTCCGGTATTGCTATTAGTGGCGAATTTCATAGTCGATCGCTTTTGTCCACAGAATTGGCCTTATTGGAGAATTATCACGTTTTGAATATATACAGACGCTACATACAGGAAAGGGTGCCATTCTATCCTCATAACAAACTTCCTCTGCGCCCAGAGCTAACATGAGTTTTCACTTTGGTGTCTTCCGGCTAAATGTTAGATGAGAACCGTCTACATAATCTAATACCCATTATGCTCGAGTGCCACGTGAGGGTTGGAAGTTTTTAAACTCATTTGTTGTGAATACAGATAAATGTATATGATGATGCATATTTTCGATTTGGGTTGCTTGAAAAGAATACGAAAGACATAAATGTTTTAATAGAGACAAACATGCATACAGGGTGTTACATAATAGTATATCACACCTTGAGAGGTTAAATCTAGGTGCAATTTTAAGAAGAAAAGTTTATATAAACATAGGTCCACAAAAGCTTCGTTACGGAGATACAGGGTGTTGAAATTTCTGGAAAATTTTGTTTTTTCCTCAAAACTCCTACAGTTTTTGATATATTCAGCCCGAATGTAGAATGCAAGCTATTTTTCGCAGCCTCCATCGTTACAAGTCCTAGATTTTAACTGAAATTCACAAGGTGTTTTCTTTTCCGTGGCCATGTCTCATTTTGCCCTTTTAAACTTTTTTGCAGTACGCCACTGATCAGTGTACAAAAAATTCCGTCCTTCGTTCGATTTAGAAACTTTTTTGACACTTGTAATTTTTTTGTATCTCTATCCGTTTTCGAGTGAAAAATTATTGAATTCGAATTATTTCAATTGGATGTTATTCGCTAAATAAAAAAATAAATAGAAATCCTCTACTGGAAGTGTGTTCCACCTGCAAGAATACAGGCCTCTATCCTTCTTCGCATATTATCACGCACACTTTGAAATATTCCTGGGGTATTTCTTATAGTGTGGTTATTATTCAATTTCTCAATTCTTCTACAGCGTCCACTGGAGTGGTATAAACTAAACTTTTGAGATATCCCCAAACGTAAAAGTCTAAACTATTTAAGTCTGGCGAGCTACCAGGCTATGGTTCTGGCCCACCCTGACCTATCCATCGGTTGTTGAATGTATTATTCAAGAATATCCTAGCTTCTCCACATTATGTTTCTCACCAAAGGTGGCACATCCTCCTCAAGAAATTGCCGATAAGCGGGACCGTTCAGTCTGTTAGGCAAAAAAAAATAGCCAATCAAAAAATTTCAATTATTCCGACCCAGACATTTAGTAAGAATTTCTCTTGATGATGACATTCTTCAATTAAAGGAGGGTTTCCTCAACCTAATAATGATTATTGTGAAAATTTGTGATAGCAGTTCTCGAAAAGTTGATTCGTCTGTGAACATTATTTCACTATCAAAGGCCAATCGGCAGAAATTCAATCATGAAGGAAAATCTAGAGGAAGTTGAGTTTGGACGCGTTGAATATGAAACGGGTACAATAAAAAGTCGTGGAGAATCCTCCAAACTAGAACATGTGAAATATTCAATTGATTTCAAATTTTTCCTAGAAATTTCAACACCTTGTAGCGTAACGAAGCTTTTGCGGATCTATGTTATCCGATATTTTTTCTTGGCGCACATGTTCCTTTCATGAGAAATGAAATAGAAGAAATAAATTGAGATTCTGCGAAAAACCACTAAATATTGATAACAGCAGTTGTTGATCAATTTTTGAGAGTAACATTAGTTCTTCTCGATAGTATTGAATTTCAGTAATGATGCAACGTGAATCACGAAATTTGAGCCCGGAAGAATGTGGTGTAAGTAATGCTGTTAGATGACCTAGGATGGACTTATACAAGAATAAGCCAAATGCTTAGGTTAGATTTCATATTAACTGTCTCTTGAAAGATTTGCCGATACAGGGAGGCTGGTAGTCATGAGAGAAGACGTGGGCAAGCAAACACTTATGATACGTTGGGGAATTCGGTCACCTCACTAACCCCAAAATCTTGCAGAACTAATCTCGTGTCGAGGAAAAGGATCTTTAATGTCCAACACATCTCTGTTAGACCGGACCGACGCCTTTACAACTCCTCCGAAAGCTGGGCGCTCGAGTGATGGTTCTTGGCACCATCAAATGGCTTTGACACAACAGTGGAGTTGTTTGTTATTCATTTAATTTGAAAATTTTTTTGTTCCATTTATTTTTTTCTTGTCTATCTACGTTTTCGAGATAAAAACATCAGACATAAGGCTCCCATTTTAGAAAGTGTCTGTGATTTCAAAAAGCTTTCTAAATATGACACACAATATCACACATCGAATTATTTCCTCCCCTTCAACGTGCATAGCCGCCTGCATGTTTAGTGTTTCTGATGAATCAAAAGCACTTTGTAGATAGAATATCTCTGTTGAGACAGGAGATAACATTTTCTAATAACTACGGGAACTTGAAGGACCGGGATATGATTTAAAAAGTGCATATCGGACTAGAAAAACTCCTGGAATAAAAAAAAGTTTCAGACTTAATTGAAGGGTACCCTCAACGGAATACTAGAAAAATTGGGAGAGAATGGGATATTTCCTTTGTGTTAGTCTTCACCACTTTTTAATGTAGTCGTATCATATCCAATACGTCCAAGACTAACTTCTTCGACATTTTCCTTGACAAACCACATTCTGCCGGTTTGTGCTTACATAAATTCGCACGAAATCGCTTGCTTGCTAGCGGAATTATGGTAACAGGTCAATTCTCCTTTTCAACGGATTACTAAATTGGACCATATTCACTTCTAGATCGCCTAAATGGTGCCCTTTATCGAAATTTTCTAGAAAAAGAATTTCCTGTTTTGTCATTTCTAATAAGAACCAGAATGTGGTTCATGCATGATAGAGCAAGATATATTACAGTATGGAATCAAGACAACATTGGAAGCTTGCAGTTTCGATCCTTTTCTATAAGGACATGCAACTTCGTTGTCAGTTATCCTGTAAATACTTTAAGAGAATTGAGGAATGGCTTCAAGTGACAAAATACTCCAGAGATGATTTAGATAATACGCACAAAAGATCGAAGAAGAGCAGAGCTTGCGTTCTCTCAGGTAGATAGCATTTTCAGTATTTTATTAAACGGTTTTATTTAGCTCACCCCGTTTGTTTTATTTATTCTTGGGTCAAATTTAGTAATGCAAATTTCACCCTCTTCCTGTCAACCGATTAATCTGAAGATTTGTATACACTTTGGATTTTGGTGACAATACAATTATATTTATTCACTATCATTATAAATACAAGATGGCCGCCGCTACAAAATGGCGGATAATTTATGTTTTATTAATCCCATCAATATGGGTATCAAATGAAAGGGCTCAACAAGCAGAATACAATATACTATAAAAATTGAAATCCAAGATGGCGGCCGCTACAAAATGGCGGATAACATAGCTTTATCAATCCCATCAATATGGGTATCAAATGAAAGGGCTCAACAATCAGAATACAATATACTATAAAAATTGAAATCCAAGATGGCGGCCGCTACAAAATGGCGGATAACGTAGGTTTTATCAATCCTATCAATATGGGTATCAAATGAAAGTGCTCAACCAGTAGAATACAATGTATCCAGCCTGAATTCACCACCCAAGTCAAGATTTTGTATCGTGTTGAGGACTGTGTGGCGTTAGGGTGGCTAAAATGATACGTCGTTAGCGGTACACCACCCAAGTTAAGGTGAAAGGTTAAAACGCGCCGAGAACTGTATGGCATTAGGGTGGATAAACATGATATGTCGTTAGCGTTTTCCCTCAAGACTCAGGCGCATCTTGTTGTACATAGCCTTGCCCTTTATTGGACCTCTGGGGGTCGACCGTTTAAATGTCCATTACTCCTGGGAACAAAATGGTAAAAAAATATAAAAATACAAACATAAATAAAACAGAAACTGCAACACAACGTAAACGAAGGCTTCAAAAAGCGAAAGAAAAGTATCAAGCAAAACGAGCTAAAGAAAGTGAAGGTGATAGAAAAAGTCGATTACAGAAACGACGGGAATAATAAGCGTCAAAAACACCTGAGCAATATGAGGCCAGGTTAAAAAAGCAACGTCAGCGATATACACAAATTACGGCGTCAGAAACGCCTGAAGAATATGAAGCCAGGTTAACAAAACAACGCGAGCGATATACACAGATGGTAGCGTCAGAAACGCCTGAAGAATATGAAGCCAGGTTAACAAAACAACGGGAGCAATATACACAGATGGTAGCGTCAGAAACGCCTGAAGAATATGAAGTTAGATTAATACAAAGCCGTGAAAGACAAAGACAGCAGTTGGGTTCAGAAACGCCTAAACATCGCGATACGAGGTTAAGTAAACAACGAGAGTACCCAGCAATGCAGAGCTAATAATCTGCAGGCATTCGAGAATGCTATTAACACAATTTGTATACATGTCAAGCCTACGTGGCTCTTAGTAGAGTAAGATCTTTGCAGGGACTACGTATAGAGGAGTTGGATTGCAATAAACTAACGGGCAAGAAACCTTGCAATAATGAAGCACTAAATGATATTAAAACGTCAATTGAATTATCGACGAAATCGTTTAATTCGTCGTTAAGTTGGCCCGCACTAAAATTCTAATAGTTATACTATGCGATGATGTGAATATTTCAACGGAAAAATAAAATAGGTGAAAAACTTTTTAAGTTAAACGGTTTTATGTTAAACATACATTGCACTGTTTAAGATAAATGTACTAAAACCAAAAAATAATAAAATAGATACAGTCGTGTGAATTATAAACATATGCATAGACTAGACTAAAATAAAACCGTGGGGCACGTCAATTGTCTACAATCGTTGATTAAAATGTTTGTTTTGTAATGTTACACTATAATTATTAGGCAGTTGTGCAACCGACAACGATGGACGTGTGATAAGTAGGGCTAGAATGTGGAAACAAGCTAGCAAGCTCGATTATAAGCGAGTTTTAGGGTTTCATAGTGGTAAGCGAGTAGTACTTTTGTCATATGTTTTGTTGATTAAAGACAAACAACAAGCAGTGAAACGATTCCTCGCCAGCCAGCAGTGTGAATGTCCAACGATAAACTAGTTAAAACATCTCTTTTATTTACATGGAGTGTATAACTATTAGAATTTCCATGAGCAAGAAAATAGTAAATAATTTCCTCACCGTCTGCGGGCCAACTGCCTAACGACGAATTAAACGATTCTTCTATCGCACATTAAGTCGATAATTTGTAGACAATTGACGTGCCCCACGGTTTTATTTTAGTGTAGTCTATGCATATGTTTATAATTTCCACGACTGTATCTATTTTATTATTTTTGGTTTTAGTACATTTATCTTAAACAGTGCAATGTATGTTTAACATAAAACCGTTTAACTTAAAAAGTTTTTTACCTATTTTTATATGATATTCACTTGTGCCTGTAGTTTTTATTTTTAAATGTTTCATTGGCTATTGTTATCGTTACTATTCGTGAATATTTTGGTGGTAGAATAATTCCTTTTTTCTTCTATCTTAATTTTTCATAAAATATTGTTACAATGTCGATTAAAAATACGACAGATCAATTGTTGTCATTTTATAAATGTAAGAGTTTTTAAATGAAGGAACGAGAAAAAGGAACAAGAAAGGACTATCAAAAAAGTTATTTGCGTTGAAAAATTTGAAAACATCCTGACACAATTGTTGCGAAAATATCTAAGAACCTCGAAAGAGGCTTTCAACTGATGAAATAACATACGAAAAAATACAAAAAGAAAACATTTTCCAAATTTAATGCATAATTAAATTTGATGAACAGAATACGTCAGTGACGTAATTTAGACGGAAAAAGGCGAGCGTGACCCGTGAAGAAAATAACACCCTGTGAACTGTCACAAAAGTTCGGCTAGTTCGGCTTTAGTCTTGATTTCCGGTGGAAACTTTAGAATACTACTGTTACTATTGAGAAAAAAAAATATTTCTAAACTTCAACATTCTGTAGCTCAGAAGCGAGTATTGTTAGATCCACGTTCATAATAATTATGTTTCTTAAAATCATGGAAAGAAGCATCTTTTTTTTATGCGGTATCTCTTATAACATCCTATATGTCCTAAAAATTTTAATTCAATTTGGTGAAAATTTAAGACTCAGTGATCTTGTGTGATCTTTGTGTACTCATGTCCAAATTAATTTTAAATTGAATTTTTTCTGAACAGGAAATACTCCCAGCTGGGGACATACTAACACAATTTCAGAAAATAGAAAATCCAGAAAAACAAGTATTACGCTACTACGGACTAACTTGGAAATCTCTAGGGTATTTTTATACGTTTAGAAGTAAGAATATTTTCCATTGTTCGAACGCATCTAGGCCGAGAAGCTCTCCTACAGTATTACACTAATATGAACGCTATCTTGCCGGTATATTCAGTTTTCCGTTTTCCGGTTTTACAGGATATTTTATGACGGCCGTTCCAAACCGTAGTGGCCTCTGGCGCATTGGCTCTGGGCGAGTATGATCTGTAATTGAAATATTAGCATATTGCCCGAAACCTTTCGAGAAATATGTACATACTTCGAGCAAAATCAATTGTCCCACTCCTATACTTTATTAATATTGATCGCCTCTTCCGAACCGAAGGAAGCTCGGACTCGATAAGACACGCGATAATCTCCAAGCGGTATGTGGAATTGAAAAGCATAAGGCACGAAATCTGAAAGGAGATTCAAAATTCCGGAAATTCTATTCGTGAAAGATTTCAGTATATAAAAACATTAACCAATCACACTGGACAACAAAATTGCACCTTTCGTCTTATGAATGAGTTATGTCCCTTGATGTTTACTAATTTGACGACGCTGATTCTTAACGTACCCTCATTTGTTTGTTCACGAGTTACAGTTTTTATTAAAAACACTTAATTACCGTAATAATTTGCTGTTAATTGAAAAAATATTGATTTAACTGGCTATAATTTGATATGGCATTACCATGAAGAGTTTGTGTGAATTATTTGAATCACTTTTGTTTCATTTGCGGAGAATATTTAAAGAATACCGTTTGAATATAATAGACTTCAAAAGTGCAGATTACTAAACTTAATTCGGGCATCCGCTGGAAATGCGTAATACGCCTTTGGTTGCTCAATAGATTTGTAAAATGTCCTTTGTACGTTTATGGGCGAATAAGGAATGGAAAACTCGCAGGTTCGAAACTGCTATGACCTGGAAAGAACCCGTTTACAACCATGTTGGCTGCTATCTTTGTTTGGTGAACATAAGTAGCATCAACCAAAAAAATCGATCCAAATGGAAATATAATAATAATAATAATAATAGTAAGTATTGCAGATATACAAAATTCACCCAGCCCTGGTAGAGTTCTTGAAGACAACAATGACACACTGGCGCACGTCTCTGCAGGTCAACATGAACAATAAATCAATTAAAACCGACGAGATACCCATACGTCGTGGAATTTTTCAAGGAGACTCTTTGAGTCCACTATGGTTCTGTTTGGCAATGAACCCATTGTCCTCAATGCTCAATAGAACAGGATACGGATTTAGGATAAAAGCAGAAAGGAATTATCATAAAATCTCCCACCTGCTGTATATGGATGACATCGAATTATATGCTTCAAACAAGAAGCAATTGGATGATTTGCTGAAAACTGTCAGTGAGTTCTCGGCAGATGTTCATATGAAATTCGGGATTGAAAAATGACTCTGAACATTCAAAGAGGGAAAGTCAAAGATGGTGAAACACAACTTTCAAACGGTGATATTATACAGTGCATGAGAGATGGTGAAACATACAAATATCTAGGATACCAACAAGCCAGATTACTAGACCAAAAACAATCAAAGGAGAAGATTCGTTCAGAATACAGTCAGCGTCTGAAGTCTGTGCTGAAATCGATGTTGAACTCGGGGAATTTAGTCAAGGCAATTAACACCTACGCCATTCCAGTGTTACTTTACTCATTTGGAATAATCAGATGGACTAAGACAGAACTGGATGATATTCAAAGGCAGACCCGAACGATGCTAACAAAGTACAACAACCATCATCCAAAATCGTCTGTGATACGAACAACTTTGAAGCGGAAAGAAGGAGGACGCGGATTGATAGATGTAGTCAATTTACACACCGAACAGATAAAAAATCTCAGAGAATTCTTCTCAGCAAAAGCTCTCACTTCTGACCTACATAGAGTGGTATCGTTGACTGATAAGGGACATACACCTCTAAATCTTGCTACCAGAGATGACCTGCTGAATCTACCAATCCTATCAGATACTGAAAAACAAGAGCCATGGTCAAGAAAGGAATTGCATGGACGACATCACCATGAGATTAATCAACCGCACATCGACAAAGAAGCCTCCAACAAATGGTTGATTAAAGGAGAATTATTCGCGGAAACAGAGGGATTCCTTATGGCCATCCAAGACCAAGTGATCGCTACAAACAACTACAAAAAATTTATAATGAAGGACGGAACATTACAAACAGATAGGTGCAGAAAATGCCATATAAGATCGGAGACGATACAGCATATTACGTCCGGATGCGAACAACTGGCCAATACAGACTATCTTCACAGGCATAATCAAGTGTGCAACATTATCCATCAGAAACTTGCACACAAGTACGGACTTCTGAATACATTCCAGCCATATTACAAGTATCAACCGGCGCCCGTATTGGAAAATGACTCTATCAGATTATACTACGATAGGCCTATTATCACTGACAGAATGGTGACGAATAATAGGCCGAACATAGTGGTGTATAATAAGAGAGCCAAAACAGCAATGCTGGTGGATGTCGCCATACCGAATAATAACAACGTGCTGAATAAGTTCCAGGAGAAAAAGTCCAAATACACAGACCTTGCCATTGAGATCAAGCAGATGTGGCACCTCGAGAAAATAGATATTGTTCCTGTCATCGTATCCTCCACTGGGTTAATACCCAAAACTTTGCATGAGAGCCTTAAGAAATTAGAATTGCATAAGAATACCTATGTAGAAATGCAATAATTCTGTAATTCTTAATACATGTAGGAGAGTTAGGAAATTTATGTCAAGTATATTGTAATCGAGCCTATTCCCTTTGATTGCTGAATCTGGGAAAGGTAAATTATATCCAGCTAACAGCTGAGATATTGCATAAGTCCACGATAATAAGTAAGTATCTTTATTGATTGATTGAAGTACAATACATTTTCAATAAAGACAATTTAACTAACAAAGGCAAAATCCTGTGTGAGTATTTTACCAAAAGAAAAAATTTAACGATTAAAATGTTTGCTCACTGAAATGTGATCAATCAAGTCGTCGAACAGAAACATAAATAGCAACGTGTAAATCAAAACAAAATCTGAATGAAAGAACCCCACACCAAAACAACTCAAAATACAATTTGAAAAGAAAGTATGGAAATTAGAGTTTCCCTATGAAAACGTTCTTTCTATTTATTCTTATATTGGGGACAATCCAACCGGAAACACAAATGGAGTGCGGACAAAAAGACAAAGAAAAATGAAAACAACAGGATTAACTGTATTTTATGTCTATCAGATTATTTATCCAAATTCTATCCACTTTAGACATCCAATATTTGAGTTCTTTTTTGAAGTTTTTTTTTTCTTTACAATTTTCAGACTTAATGGAAGTTCATTGAATATTTTAGGTCCAAGAAAATAGTGCCTTTTTTGAGTTATTGTTTTATCGACTCTAGGGATGGCAATCGAGAAGTGACTTTATCTCGTATTCAAAGGGTGCTCAATGAGTACCTGTTTATTCATATCCATTTTAAAATGATTTAATATAGAATAGCAGAACAGCTGCCTTATATCCCAAACATCCGACAGCTTATACAACGAATGTGCTTTATGTGTTTAATTCTGAGAATCTATTTCTGCTATATCATGAGTTTATTGAGAACGTTATTATAAGCACCTCCCCGCGCAGCAATTCCGTGTCTCAGTTTAGACTCGATAAGTGTCTTATAAACGATTTTCATGCGTTTGTTGTCAACTACGCTAGAAATAAGCCTAAACACAGACACAAGTCCCCTCAGTTTCCTTACTAAATTAATTACATGAGCATCCCAGTTCAAATGGGAGTCCAAGGTTATGCCCAGGTACTTACATTCATAAGAACAAGGTATCTCAATAATTGAGCCCTCGTTAGAAATTCTCAAGGGTGTCTCACCAGGCAATGTCCGCCTCTTTATCGAAAAAGGAATGTATTTTGTTCTTGAGGAATTTATCGACAACAAATGCTCTTCCATCCAGTGCTTGATGTTTACAAAATCTGTTTCAGCTATCGTTATTAATTCCGTCATTGTGTCATCACCAAAGCCGATTATTTGCCTTCAGTTTGCAAACACAATAAACCGTTCATATAAATAGTAAATAACAACGGTCCCAAGACAGTTCCCTGTGGGACTCCGTACTCTATAGCTTCCATCTCACTGAGCACCTCTCCATCTACAAGCACACACAAAGCAACTCTATTATCATTATAAGTCTTATAAATGTTTTCAGTTAGATTCACAGTGGCATCCTGTGTAGGTATACCCTCCCTGAACCCAAACTGGGAATCATATAGTATATTATTTCTCTGCAAATAAGAAGTGAGTCTATTTTTTAAAACTTTCTCCACGATTTTCGCCAAATTGGAAACAAGTGAAATCGGTCTGTAGTTGACACATTGCCCTCTACTGCCACCCTAATAAAGTGGTATCACCACAGCAGTCT
Source organism: Cryptolaemus montrouzieri (assembly GCA_013387265.2). Lineage (NCBI taxonomy): Eukaryota > Metazoa > Arthropoda > Insecta > Coleoptera > Coccinellidae > Cryptolaemus > Cryptolaemus montrouzieri. The sequence goes on along the minus strand of JABFTP020000021.1, from coordinate 92,464,465 downwards.
TCCATACAATCGGCATTTAGACAAATTCTGAGCCCTAGAACTTCCCCTGCACCTCGAGCAGAGGTATTTAATTGGCATTGAAACGAAAACTATTAGTAGCTTCAGAAATCTTGGCTTCTAGGCTGAGAGAAGGGAACTTAGTACCAGAAGGAACTAAAATTTCCTATTAGCGCACCAGAGATCAGAATTTCCTATAAAATTTTCATGACGAAGATGATTTTGTATTTCATAAATATATACCTGGTTCAATGGTTGCAATGAGATAACGAAATTACGTTTGTAATAAATGGCGTTCGTTTATAAATTCGTCAAAACGGAGTCTAAACTGTGTTCTCTTGCACGACGATGATAAATAAGGGTCGTTGCCGATTGCACCTTCTATTAAGGTAAAAGAAGAATATATATCTATTGATTTGGTTTTGGACAAAATTAAGTATACAAAAAACAACTGGATCATATGTGTTGATTTGAGAATGGTCATCTTTCTTTTAGGCCAAGAAAGTGGTCAGAAAGTATCTATATTTCCTCTGCTTGAGGTATAATAGAGCTAAATACCAACACTTGATTAGAACGTATTGGCCTACTTGGGAAGCTCTAACACCTGGACAACGAAACGTGATAAATTTACCCTTAGTATAATGGAATCGCATAATATTACTCCCGTTATATTAAGGACTTAGAGTTGAGCAAAATATCACTACCTGTGAATTATTCGCTATGAAAGAAAATCACAATCACAACCTGTGATTCGAAGTGAATTTAACCTGTGATTGTGATTATGATTGAGATTCGCAGTCGCAACTATAATCACATTCACTTTTATGGTTGCGTTCACAATTGGTGAGTAGTAAGTGTGAGTGGAAAATGTAAAACTGCGACTGTGAAACTGTGAGTGTGATTGTGATTATGAAATTTAAATCTGCGAATGTGAAACCTTGAATTGAATTCACATTATAGTTCCCTTTATTTCCGTTCGATGTCTCTCGTACTAGTGTTGTATACTAAGAATTCGCAGTTTGCGAATATTCCCAATTTTGACGAACGTTTATTCATATTGAAACAAGTTTTTCATCACTGACTTATATTTCAGTACATTTAACAACTTTTTATGCTTTTTTCAATTATTTAAAAATTCTCTTTATTTGTTTTGCGTAGATAAACATATTCTGGATTTTTGAGAAAATATTTTTAAATGGTCATATAATTTTTATTCTGAATTTCATAATGTTGTTTCTGATTACACATTCCATTATTCAATATTTGAAATATCTTGTCTTTTTGGCTTTATTGTCGATAATTGAATTAGGTATAGTAACTCATTTCATGGTTTTTATTCGCTAATCCAAATGAGATATATTTAAGATATCTGTATAATAGATAAGTACTGACATTTAAGGCAACAGAATTTCTCCTTTGATCGAAACTATCTTGAGAATTAATCTCAGCTTCTCTAAAACAGAAAGTAAATGTTTCTATCGGGCTTGCAATCATTTCGAATTATTAAATATAACTTTGTAACGTTGAAAATACGAAATGCCAAAAATAATGCTTTATTCCTCGTCTATTCGAAGAAAGTGAATTATGGTTATAAAAAAAGAAGAGCTTTTAAATAATGAAGAGAATTAATATATTTCAAATTGAATTGTTCTTGGCTGATAGCAAAAAAGTTAATAAAAATGGCATGAATCCCACTCAATTTGTCTTTTTTGAAACAATCTAACCTAACCTAATTGTGTGAGAATAGAAAAGTGATCTACGTTTCAAATTGCAGACAATTATCCCGAAAACTAAGAGATATATCAACGAAAATCACCTATATCAGAAACGAAGCATCTGTGGACACGTATACAGATGAATATTTTTTTCTGTAATTATCTAACAAATGAACTCTTCAAATTTTTGAGGTCAATGATGAAACATCCTGTATATTATCATTCATGTTTTCATTGGTTCTATTTACTAAATTTCTATACAAAAAATGATTATGCTAAACTCCTTCCAGTGTAAACAAACCAATAAAACCGATTAGGATTAGGTTCTATTGATTCACACTCACACTCACAGACGCAGCCAATTCTAGCCTGTCGCAGATTAAAATCACAGTGAGAGGAATTTCACAATCACAGTTATACCTGTGATTCGAATTTAACAGTTTAGCCCAGCGCCCAACTCTAATCAGGGTCATGAAACAACTTGTTAAAGCTTTTAACAAAAATGGAATTGTTTCCTGTTTCCTTCTCTTGTCCCAAAATTTCCCAAAACTAAGTGCAGAAAACACACAGTCTTACGGGAACTATCATAGATTTAGAAAAATGCATGGATTCGCCAGTACTGCACAAAGATTCGCAACATCGTACACGATTGTCACCTTCTCATCTCAATCATACATATATATGTATTGGCGCCCTCTAACGAACTGACACAGAGGCTACTACCAGCATCACCAGGACGTGATCGAAACAAAGGGTAGATTGAACAGAAAACTTCGAAAATCCATTCTAGTTCGACTATCTACCGCAAACCTACACAATGTGTCTGCAAGATTGCATCTGTTGAAAAGCTAATGTTCCAAGTAATTATCCGGATGTTAACCAGGTCTACATAATATGTTAATAATGGTGATATGCGAAATGTATCGCTATATTTGTAAACACATTGAAGACTTTAATTCAGGGAACAATATACAACCTTCGGTAGAATGTTGGATAACCCTCTGTGTAGAGCTGGTTTACCGATCCACTATTCATAATCATTGATTAGTAATTGATTGAATATAAATAACTGCGTTACTGAGTTTTTGCGTAATAGTATATTTTTGTATCTAGTCTTACTTTCGGAGTTTATATATAAATTGCGCTTGTCAATTTAAATAATTGAATTTTAATGATTCATATTAATAAGCAAACAATTAGTCAATATTCATTGATCTATCTGCAATAAAAGGTTTTATCTTTCAATTTTCAGCTATGTGTTTAGTAGTTATTGAAGTAAACTCAAGCACGTCTTATACAACAGCCGGAGGAAATCATAATAAATCTGTTGAATTGAAATTTATTGTTTGAATACGATTGTAATATCCAGCTTTTTTGCACAATGACAATTGATAAAGCTCAGGATATAATATCATTTACATGGAAATTTGAAAATGGACAAATTAATTAATAAACAGCGGCATTTTATACACAAATAATGAACCTACCGCACACGAAATCGCTGGTTACAGCTACTTCATATATATTCATTCCCAAATATCTTTCGATTCTTTGCTGAATCAACAATAGAATTGGAGCGATATTTTTCAAAGCCAATGAACAAATATGAACATAGTCTCCGACCATTTATTATCGAATGATATAATCGCTAAGAATTACGCTCTGCAGAGCAATAAGAAACTTAATAACTGTCGAAGACCCTCTATTTTCCTCTTCAAACCATAAAACATTTAATGGAAGAACCATAAAAGGAGTAGATCCTATAAGAGCTCTAAAATGATTTACCAACATTCTTACTTGAGCTACTGTACCTCCGGTTGAAAGTTTTGATTCTCTTGACAATTTCGGAAATTACGTTTTTCTCCTTTTCGCCTCTCGTGTGTACCTTTATTTCTCCTGAAGTTGCCATTTTTGTCTTTTTACTGCGTACTTTTCAGAAAGTTCAGGCAAGTTCAACAGAATTAACTCTCCAGTATACACTCGTTCTAACAATTAAGAAATCCGTCGTGAAAATGCATTTTCCGGTGAAATATCTACCTCAACATCTTTTCTTATAATCTTGTTTCATTTATCACAATGCGAGAAGTATTAAACTTTATGTGATATTCTCAGTGATGTAAATGGAGTTCTTGGATTTGGATAAAAAGCATTTTCTGTTATCATAATCATTATTTTAATTGAGTTTGAACAAAATGAAAGGTTTTTTCGTATTCTTTTCCAATTACATTTTGAGGAACAATTTTGTACTAGCATATTTGAGGCTATTGTCTATCTGTTGATGTTTCATGTTTTTATAATTAGTCGAAAAATATTTCGAGTTTCGGAGTAATCGCGAAATACATGGTTCTAAAGTCTAAGTTTACACTGTAAATTCTTTGTTGAAATATCTTGTTGCAGATGCTTATACATCCAGGACCATCCGTTAAAAACTTTTTAAGTTCCAATTACAATATCAAGCTGAAATTTTATACGCGGCCATAACTAGCGATTTCCAATTGGATTGAAATATTGTCGAAGTGATACCATTTTCGGTTATACCGGAAGTGGGTCATCACTTTGTTATTTCAAATGGCAATCTACCTTTCAATTATATATCTAGAACCGACATTTGAGCAAGGCCTAAAATACCCAACTTGTTGCCACTTATCTGTCAAAACTTTGGACAGATTTAATTATTTTTGTTATAAACTCGATTTTTGAGGAACAATTAAAAAAATTGTAGGTCGTAGATCTTTTGCCATACAGACACAATTTTTGCTTGGGTGGATAGGAAAAGGATCGAGGAATTTTTTAAGCGATCTACACATGTCAAATGTTCATTGCGTTGTTTTGTATGATTTTTTCAATTTGGCCTTTTTCAAACAGCAATAACTCATTTTTTTCAAATTGCACGTGTCCATTTTTATATCGCCATCAGATGAAGCGTCAAATTTGAGATGGAATTGTATAAGCATGTAATATACCCATCTCTTATAGTTCCGAAATAATTTGGGAATGAATTGAATTTTGATGATTTTGCAAGAACTAACAGAGAATGCTTTGAAATATTTGAATCAAGTAGCTGAACTGAATAAGCTCACCTGACAAGTGCCTAAAATTAATGTACTTGTCACTTCGTTTATTTGAATTTGATATTTCAACTAGAATTTGGAATAAAACGACTGGTTATTCAAACGAAAATATATTTAATCTTTTTTTAATTCATTTCAGAATGTCAAGAAGTAGTGGGTAGAAATTGCAGGCAATTCAATAGCCAATTTCCAAATTTACCGTCTATGAGTAAAATGAAATTTCGAAGCATTAGATGCAATTTTCTACAATTCGGTTGAATAAATATTGTAGGTACTAAACCAATCATAGATAATTACATCAATACGAATGAATGATAGCAAACATCATAGGAGAAAACTAATTTACGATCTGAATAAATGTTCAATATGAGCCCCATTTTGCTCGATACACTTGACAGCTCGTATACGAACATGATGAGTTGCCCTCCTAGTTTCCTCAGGATCAATCTTACGAAAAGCATTATGGATGCGCTCTAGTAACTCTTCTTTACTTCTTGCAGAAATAAGAAACACTTCACTCTTGATTTTTCCTCATAAATAAAAATCAAGGGGCGTCAGGTCCGGAGAACGCGGAGGCCATAAATTTGGACCTTGATTACCCTACCATCTATCCTCGAACATTTCTGTTAGCTGCCGATCTACAGCTCGTGTTTTATGTGCTGGTGCACCATCCATTTGGTAATAGCAATCCCTCAGAATGTTAAGGGGTAATCTATCTAAAAAATTTGCTAATGTTCCTCTCTAAATTTCCAGGTATCTTTCTCCATCAAGATTTTCCTCATAAATGTGATAAGCGAACAAATCATTCATTAAAATTGCAAATACGTTCACCCTGAATCTATTTTGGAAATCAATTACCTCAATGAAATGTGGATTTTCTGTGGCCCAAAAATGTCGATTTCTCCTTTTGGTTATTCCACTTTCATTGAACTTGGCTTCATCAGACCATATAATTTTTTGCAGAATTGTCTCATCTTCTTGAAGCCGAATTAAAAAATTTCCACAGAAATTTAGCCGCTTGGGAAGGTCAGTTGATTTCTATTTTTGTAGTCTGATAAAAGAATACGGGTACATGTTATGATTCTTAAGGATCCTTTGAATGGTAGTATAACTCAATCCAATATCCATTGATGCTGACTTAATGGACGCATGTGGATTAGCACGAAAATAAGCTAACGTATTAATTTGATTGTCGTCGTCCTCGAGAATTGGTTTTCTTCTAGTTTCGATGTATTTTGTTTCTCCAAATTGCAGAAAATTGCTTCTAATCCTTCGAAATTTTGTTTCACTCATAGGCGCCAAATTTGGGAAATTGGTTATTGAATTGCCTGCGAGTTCTATCCACCACTTTTTGACATTCGTCATGAATTGAAAAGAGATCAAACATATCCTCGTTTGAATAATCAGCCATTTTGTTATCAATCTGGTGTTTTTCAAAAATTTTCACTTCAAATTACCAACAATTCTTGTTGAAATATCAAATTCGAATGAACGAAGTGACAAGTACATTAATTTTAGGCACCTATAAGGTGAGCGTAGCCAGTTCAGCCACTTGATTCAAATATTTCAAAGCATTCTCTGTTGGTTCTTGCAAAATCATCACAATTCAATATATTCCCAAATTATTTTGGAACTATAAGAGATGGATATAGTACATGCTGATAGAATTCCATCTGAAATTTGACGCTTCATCTGATGGCGATATAAAATTTGGCACATGCCTTTTAAAAAAATTGAGTAATTGCTGTTTGAAAAAGGCCAAATTGAAAAAACCATACAAAACAATGCAATAAACATTTGACATGTGTAGATTGCTTAGAAAATTCCTTGATCCTTCTACTATTCATCCAAGCAAAAACTGTGTCTGTAGTGCAGAAGATCTACGAGCTATAATTTTTTTAAATGTTCCTCAAAAATCGAGTTTATAGCAAAAATAATTAAAAGTTTTGACAGATAAGTGCCAACAACTTGGGTATTTCATGCCTTGCTCAAATGTCAGTTCTAGATGTATAATAAAAAAGGTAGATTGCCATTTGAATTAACACTTCCGGTACAACCGGAAATGGTATCACTTCAAAAATATTTCGCTCCAATTGGAAATCGCTAGTTATGGCCGCGTATAAAATTTCAGCTTGATATTATAATTGAAACTCAAAACGTTTTTAACGGACGGTCCTGGTGGATATCCCTGTATAATTAGTTTTTTAGGGAGGTATTTTTTTTTTAACATAAATATCAGCTTAGCAATGTAATATTTATAGCTGAAGATGAACAAATGTAGTTCAGAACTGGTCTTATCGATTGAATAATATAAAAACAATAAAAAGTGATAGTTAATACATAAGTAATTGTTTTTGTTAAATGATTATCAACTTGTTTATAGTAAAGGTTTCGTCAATCAATTACTCCATATATTTCTTCCATAGGGTATACACCCTCAACAGAGAAGAAATCAGGCGTTGCTATGTGCGAATATAAATGTACAATTTGTTTGGCCTTATTTCGCCAGGTTCCATTCATTTTCACTCTCCTGCTAATACATCTATCATATCAATTATATATAATAAGCAGAAACAAATATTCGACGTTCAAGACTATTGCGGAAAACGAGGACGCCAATGAATTCGTGCTACTTCGGATCCGTGTCGCTACACTCAAACATTCAATAGAAGTCATACAGGAATAAGTGAATACTGGAGAAGCTTACAAATGTTGAGCGTTATGAAAGGACCTTTTCTAAGTATAAATAGCGGAATGGAGAAAACACATTTCTGTGGATATAAAATATGTGAAATCGTTTCCATTAACCACCATAAAGCTCACAATGAGATCTTTGGAGCGTGAACCATAAATTCAAAGTCAAACGAGAGGCATCTGTACCATCAGGGCCAATTTCAAAGAATATCGCTAATGTCTTGTGAAATATTTCAAATTTTACGGCTCAGTTAATAAAAATTTCGATCGAGGTTAAAAAGTTTCTCCAAAACAATTATACATAGGGTAATATATTCTCTTTAATTTTGACTTCAGTGTAAGTTATTGTACCATATTTTATGATCAATAAAATATTTAGATTCTTGATCATGGAAAGTAGAAAATACTGACGTTATATCTATATTCATATGTTAATTAGGCAGATTCAAATTTCAAGTAGTTAAACACACATTTGTGTCATTCTCTCGACGAACATGATTTCGTTAACTCATATGGAATGAAGGATTAATAACAGTTGTTCGTAAACAAAACGATTAAATGAATATGTAAGACAGGGTGAATGAAATAAGTCACAAAATAAAAGTTATGCAAAAGAGCCACTTGCTAAATTTCTATTACACTAAACCACAATCATTCATGATTCTCGATGAATTATCGTAATTAATTTATTGGAAATGTATATTTCTTGCAACTTTCTTGTTTTTTATCATCAAAAAGAGCCAGGGAACACAAAAACATCGTATGTACAAAAAGTTCGATTTTTTGGCAAGATAAATCCGGAATACAACTGATGAACGTTTCTTCGAATAAGATAATCATATCTGAACTGAACTTGTTCAAGCAATTTCGATCTGGATATCACGGTGACTCACAATAGCCCCAAGGATACGGTGACACTTCAAAATGTAAAATGGATTCAATAAACTAAATAATTCCAATGTATCTTTTTCTAAGATATTTTTCCTGATTTCTTCCAAAGCTTGTTTCTTGAATAATGGTTGTGAAATAAGCTGTTACTAGAGTCGAAGAGCACAGGAATGAACACAGGGTGAAACAGCCTTTTCCAGCAGCATTTCAAAGAGCTAGAGTTTCTTGAAGAATAATAAAGAGAATTTATACCTTGGTCAAAGATCTCACGAATTACTGCATGAAAGAGAGCATTAGCAGAACGTTATACATTCTGTCCACAAAGTACCAGTAATTGGTCAATGAAACACAACAGATTTATTTTTCATCCGAATTTATTGTATCGCCATCAAAGTAGGCCTCTTCCGTTTACTTCGACTTCAGTTGTATCCACAAATTTTCTTTCATGTCTTCTATCGATTCAAAATGGGTACCTCGAATTGGCAGTTTGAGTTTTGGAAAAATGAAAGAGTCGACGGGAACCATATAAGGTGAATACGGTGGTTGTTCGATGGTATTTGTTGAGTTTTTGTTCAGAAATTCAATCACAATGATAGCCTTGTGAGATGGTGTTTTATCGTTATTCAAAATACATGAATTTTTTCCAATAATCTGGCCCTATTCAACGAATTTTCTGAAACAATGCATGTCGCTCAAGTAATATTCATCTTCTGATAAGAATTCCGAGTGCACAACACCGCGATAATCAAAGCAAACAACGACTTTTGATCGACTTCGACGTGTTTTTTCGGTTTCGATTCAGTTGGAAGGCGCCATTCCAAAGCTTGTTGACTGGTTTGTATGTCAAACTCATAAGGCCATGTCTCGTTACCAGGTACAATGCGTTTTTTGAATATGGAGTAGGAATTGACGCGTGTAAGCATGTCTAAAGCCACTTTTACGCAATTTGATTTCCGAAAAAAATTTAGGTCTTTTGGAACTAACCGAGCGGCAACGCGTATCATGCCCGAACAATCGTTTGAAATAGTACGAATTGATTCGTGAGACGCAGAAAGTTCATTGCCCAACTCTCTCGAACTTGAATGACAATTTTCAATTACCATTACCTTCACTTTATCGATGTTAAGTTCAAGTTGAAGATGATGATGGGATACATTCTTTCGCCAATCTTGTTTCTGTTACACATAAACGATCTTCTGGCATCTATCGAGATGCCACTCGGAAAAATAGCATGAGACCACACTTCCTGGGTGATTCCTTCTTAACAGGCTGATAGCAGAACCATTATCACCTGTCGCGATAGAATTCAACTCCTCCACCACTTTGACTCCAAGATTCCTGAAGTATTCATTGAAATCTGATACATTAGGAGTAGTGGAAAACTTCATAGTATCTTTATCTGATTTAGTTTCCCTTCGAATCACATCGCAAACAGCTTTCATCTTGTTTTGGCATCTGTAATGTATTCGGCGTCTTTTATTTCGTCAAGTAAACTGATATATTTTTCTTTCCAAGCTTTATAAACTTTTTCTGATTCTTCAGTTTTCTGTACTCTCTTAACTCATCCAAAGTCTTTTTGATTTTCTCAAGTTCCTCATTATCCATGTGTTTTATTTTTGTGTTCTTAATTTTCTCATTTTTTTTTCAGGATAGAAATGATCGAGCAGTCGCATCCATAGATCACGAAATGAGGTGAAGGAGACCACAGCACTTTTTCCCCTGAAAAACTGATTCCAGTCGACGATATTCAATTCAGTTTGAAAAAGGTAAGTACGGTCCTGTGTTATCTCACGGCACCTAAAAGTTTTTTCTTTCTCAACAGGTGGATTGATGCAGTTTTGTGGCTCTAGTTCCATGTATTGAGCTGAGTGGTCGGACATGTGTGATAAAGATGCAAAAATAAATATGTTATCGATACATGTTTTCTTTCTCGAAGGGTCAGTGAAAACGTGAGTCATTCCGAACTCAACAAAAACACATTTTAGCTGGTCCAGTTCTCTTGATGGAGACAAGAAATCGATGTTTAAATCATGTCAATCAGTAAAATGTTTTGATTTTCATATTTATTTGCGATAAATATTGGAATTTCATCCATGGTATTCAAGTAGTTATCAAAACTACCACTTGGAGATCTGTAGGTGGTTAGTATTACTAGTTTACTTTACGGTAAAAACATACCAGATACTTCTATGACCTTTTCGACATTGAAAATATGAAGTTCTGTTATGGGAAGTGCTTTGTGACCATTTTTCACAGAAATAAGGACACCTTATCCTCTGTAACTTGTCCTGTTGTACGAATCACTAATTGAAAATTTTCTCAAAAAGATAGTTTTTATTTGAGATTCATTAAGCCACTGCTCCGTTAAGAAGATGATGTCTGCATTTTGCTTGCCTACATAATATTCTAACAATACAGTCTTGACTGGCTAATGATTGTATCTTGAAATTGAGAATTTGGATTGTGCTTTCTTTTTTAGTTTCAATTAGTTGATGCATTCTTCCGAAAAAACGAAAGCGCTTATCTAAGACACCATTAGGCCAAGATTCTGTCTTGTTCAGTTCTTCTAAAAGTGACATATCTGCTCCAACTTCAAAAGCAACACTATTTGAATTCTCCCTTTTGGGAAGCATTTTCACTTCAAAATCTTCACTCGGAAATTTGATTTTTAGATATGTAACATTTTCTTCCTTACATCAGTACCGACACGTCCCACATATAACCATGCCTTACGAGTACCAGCGGCAAAAGTTGCAAATGAATTCCCGTTTCCCAAGAGAATTGTGTTGTTTTGTGGGTCAATTTTACCAATTTTAGGTTAGGTTAGTTTTGACCGATCTGCTGTCGGTAACTCCATTCTAATTCATTTCTTCCCAAATTTCGATCAGTCTGTTCCGAACCTCCTGTTGTAAATGCCCCAGATAGGTTTGGACTTCATGCAGGCTACTCCATTGAAGTGATTTCTTGATCTTCAAGGCAGTTATCATGCATGAACAAAAAGACTTCACCCGTGTTTGCCACAAATGGTACAACATGTTCATCTGAAATATCTTTCCCATGAGCATTCAGAGTTCCATTATTCACGGTGACCAGATCAGTGCACTTCGGCCCCACACTATTCTTCAACTTTCACTGAAACCACAGGTAACTAAAAAGGTCCACTGAACAGATATCTCATTTTGACGTCTATCTACTAGAGAACGTTGATCGCAATGAAAACGATAAAATATCGACTGATCTTCAAAGAAAACTCTCTCCCAGTCCACTTCTAACCAGCCTTGTTCCAGAAAAGAATTTAGTCAAGATCTTCGATATACTGCGGTTAAAACTGTGACAGTCGAACTAAATTGTCGTATCGTTTCAGTGCTAATATGCATTCCACTGATCTGTGGAAGCTGTGTTTCAGGGTCACTAGCAGTAGCGAACCGTTATTTCAACGAGAAAATTCTTAAATAACGGTCACGGATCGCTGTTGTTGCTTGAGGTATTCCTTGCCAAGGTCTCCTTCCATGACTTCAAGGTCCTACCTATGTCATCTAACCCCTCTATTGCAGTGCATTCTTCCGGGTGAAATCTTAATTTTATTTCTCATGAGCCAAGAAAACATCGAAACTTGTTGACATATCGGAAAAAAGACTAATGTCAATAATTAGTTTACTACCAAAAATGAAATTTGAAATAATGAAATTGTCCGTTTATTTCTTTGCGCAGTGTATTTATGGGAAACTTAAAGTTTTGATGTCGTCATGTCTAACTCGAGAATACGAATAGATAGATGAACAAAAATTGAGTAAATACAACATACCCTCTCGAAAAAATTTTCAATTTTCCATTATCCATCCCACAGAAAACCCCACGTTAAAAGCGGGAACGCATTCAAGAATTTCATCTTCTCGTAAGCCCGGAAAGTAACAAACTTGGATCGACTCCATATTTCACAATCGAATGTCAGAATGTACTTTTTCCAGTTTGATTTGTTTCCAATCTGATGGATTACTCCGCACTAAAAACTTTTTTCGGCGTTTCACGATTTCAATGAAATATTGTCGTTCGTTTATCAACCCCCTACCGAATATTGGAATTTCAGACTGTATATGGACAGGCGATTATTTCCAACATAGGAGGTTGCAATATTGTGAAATGGCTCGAATAACGTCGGTGTGGTATTTTTCTGAATTTGAAAAATTTCCTTTTTCCATTTCTGAATGGCCGTTCATATTGTTCGAGCTCATCAGTCAACATCGATGTTCGAATCGTTTATTTTGACTTTATTCAACAGTCAGAGAAAATCAACTATAAGTTTGGAATAAAAAGAATTCATGTAATCAATTTCAGAAACATGCTTTCCATTAATTAGTAATCGTTGTAGTCAATGTTGAAAAATATCTGGAGTTGTTGTATCAGGTACTTTACACATTCTTCATATTCATGATTGCAAATGTATTCTAAAAATTACAATTGAACGTGAACCATGATTTTCCTCATAACTTCCAGAATTAATAGAGACGGATTTTCGATGTTGGCGTGACTGGTGAAAGAACAATATAAGAAGAAGATTTTTGAAACAGTGATCGTTCATGAAATAATCTAGAGAAGATAGGGTTACTACTTGAGTAACCTTTATACTTGAATTATCCAAAAGGTTTGCTCCAAGAGGAGGTGAACTTCAAGATTCCCCTATGAGAGCGAGCAGCATTTGCAGATAATGTATCGTTTCCCCAATGGTTTAGGAGAAGCGATAGTTTAGGCTTTTGGCCCTCGTTATCTTATGTTTCTGATAATTGACTTCAGTGTGTCTTGTAATACACTTATACTCAACCGTAGATGCCTTCGGACCATATTGGTTGGTCACTATTAATGAAGGCTTTGGTTTATCTACAGACTTCTTATTTTGTTTATTTTAGTTATGTTTTCTTCTTTCCTCATTCGAAAGAAAACCTTAATGTGTTTTTATAATGTTAATAAGTCGTTGTCTCGCTCCAAGTCGCAATATATAACTTCCTATAGCTTGAGATCAAAATTAGTTTGGCAACTCTGATTCTAGTGAGACCTTTTGGACCAGACCGTCAGAGCTAATGTGGTTCCTGCCACAGCAGAGGCCCAGCAAAGTCAACCATTTCTACCTACATTACTGAGGTGTAGAGATACAGGTGTTAATCGTCATTTCACTGTCCTTTAGCTTGCATAGTAGCTTCTTCTAGACCCATGACTGTAAATCATTTTCAACATCAAATTTCCTTTTTCACTTGCTCAGTTTGGGCATTGGTTTTGTATTTCTTATTGAAAAGAGGGGCGGTAGTTTTTCAGGATATTACATAAATGCCTTCTTCTGTTAGTTTTTCAGAGCAACCCTTTCGTGTTATAACTGTATTTTATACCGCAAAATTAGTTAGTAGCATGTACCTTGTTGTTGTGATTTAAGGGTCTAATACCAAAAAAGGTCAGCGTCGATCTACCTCGATACAAGTTCTCTTGCCTTTTGATTATTGTCCTTGCCGTTTTTGTTCTCCTTTACTTCCAAGCCACAGCTATATACAGGATGGACAGATTTCGACCTTTCAGTACTGTAGCTTTGTGGAATATTGTGAATAGAGAAAAATAACTCCTCTCTTCCTTGTGTTATTCATGCGCGAGGAATTCATTACTGTAAAAAGATTCGAAGTAGCTTTTTTCGTTTCGAATGATTTGGAAATTTAGAAAATTTTCGGAAACAATCAAGTGACAATATATCTTTTGTTCCTAAGCTTATGTAAAAATGGATTTGACATTCTACAGGAACTTTCTTATAGAAAATAGAACTACGTGTTCGTTCTTTTTTCAATGTGAGCCATAGGCATCTTTGATTTTGTGGAATAAATTTTGTTTTTAAAAGGTTTTATTTAGCTCACCCCGTTTGTTTTATTTATTCTTGGGTTAAATTTAGTAATTCAAATTTCACCCTCTTCCTGTCAACCGATTAATCTGAAATTTTGTATACACTTTGGATTTTGGTGACAATACAATTATATTCATTCACTATCATTATAAATACAAGATGGCCGCCGCTACAAAATGGCGGATAATTTATGTTTTATTAATCCCATCAATATGGGTATCAAATGAAAGGGCTCAACAAGCAGAATACAATATACTATAAAAATTGAAATCCAAGATGGCGGCCGCTACAAAATGGCGGATAACATAGCTTTTATCAATCCCATCAATATGGGTATCAAATGAAAGGGCTCAACAATCAGAATACAATATACTATAAAAATTGAAATCCAAGATGGCGGCCGCTACAAAATGGCGGATAACGTAGGTTTTATCAATCCTATCAATATGGGTATCAAATGAAAGTGCTCAACCAGTAGAATACAATGTATCCAGCCTGAATTCACCACCCAAGTCAAGATTTTGTATCGTGTTGAGGACTGTGTGGCGTTAGGGTGGCTAAAAATGATACGTCGTTAGCGGTACACCACCCAAGTTAAGGTGAAAGGTTAAAACGCGCCGAGAACTGTATGGCATTAGGGTGGATAAAAATGATTCTACAATACATAAAATGCAGGGCAGCACTGTGGATCACGCAGTCGTATACTTAGGTGCGAAACTGTTTGAAGAAGGTCAAGCCTACGTGGCTCTTAGTAGAGTAAGATCTTTGCAGGGACTACGTATAGAGGAGTTGGATTGCAATAAACTAACGGACAAGAAACCTTGCAATAATGAAGCACTAAATGAATTAAAAAGAATGCGAAATAAAAACTAAAAACTAGAAAATAAAAATAGGTAAAAAAACTTTTTAAGTTAAACGGTTTTATGTTAAACGATGGACGTGTGATAAGTAGGGCTAGAATGTGGAAACAAGCTAGCAAGCTCGATTATAAGCGAGTTTTAGGGTTTTATAGTGGTGAGCGAGTAGTACTTTTGTCATATGTTTTGTCGATTAAAGACAAACAACAAGCAGTGAAACGATTCCTCGCCAGCCAGCAGTGTGAATGTCCAACGATAAACTAGTTAAAACATCTCTTTTATTTACATGGAGTGTATAACTATTAGAATTTCCATGAGCAAGAAAATAGTAAATAATTTCCTCACCGTCTGCGGGCCAACTGCCTAACGACGAATTAAACGATTCTTCTATCGCACATTTAGTCGATAATTTGTAGACAATTGACGTGCCCCACGGTTTTATTTTAGTCTAGTCTATGCATATGTTTATAATTCCCACGACTGTATCTATTTTATTATTTTTTGGTTTTTAGTACATTTATCTTAAACAGTGCAATGTATGTTTAACATAAAACCGTTTAACTTAAAAAGTTTTCTTACCTATTTTTATTCCATCACAAAAATATATTACAAGTGCACTCAATTGTGATTTCAAAACGCTTTACAATGATTACACGAATTATAATAAAATTGTATAACACTTCTTTCATTTCATTTAATAACTCTATGTCTATTCACAGAATTTACATTGAATGATTCAAAGCTGAAGTAGGTTTATTGCACTCATTACGATAGTTCCAAAACTGATTCTTGCAATGACAATTCAGACAAATTATTCAATATATTTTCGTCATGTTACAATTATTGAGAAAATGAAGCATCGTTTGTAATAACGAAGCGACCGTGCGTACGAAAATTTTGAGAAATAATATATATTTGGAATAATTATGATGCTGATATTTAGAATAATTATGATGCTGATACTGATGCTGCAGCAGCTGCTTACTTGGATCATTTTCTTCATTAAAGTATATTCGATTAAATCATAGGAAATCATTCAACATTCTTAAGGGAATAGGAATATGAAGTAGGTGATGGAGATATTGCAGCAATTGAGGTAATAGATAGAGCCAACCTTTCGATTTCGAGTGGGCAAGTTGGAATGGAGATAGGGAGAAATAAATGTAAACCTTGTAAAAAATTGGAAAGTCCTAGTTTATGCTGCCAGGAGATTTCCAACGTCGACTCGATTTTTACAATTGGTTTCTGCAAAAATCTGAAGAAAATTCGCTGTTATCAAACATAACAAACAATATTATATTCACACAATAGTCTTAACTCCATGGAAAACATCAAATAATTTATCTTTATCAGAATTGCCATTACAAGAATTAATGTTCGGACTCGTAAAAAAAGCACAGAACATACTTAAAAACACGTCCTGGATAAAATAAATTAGTGCACATGTGATACATTTTTCGAAATAAAAAAAATATTTCACGAAATCAAAATTGCCTATGGTACGTATAAAGAAACAAACCCATGTTTGCATTATAACTCAAAATACGTTAGACGTTAGAAATTTCCGCGCCTCTTTCGATTCTTCGTAGGAAAGTGCTTGTAGAATGTACAAACCGTTTTTTATAACTTCGAAGATAACCGAGATATTGGTACTGATTCCGTAAATTTTTAAAATTTGAAAAGAACTCGAACACGAAAAAAAATAGATTGAATTTTTTGCGATGAAAATTCTTCACTCAAAAAGAACACGACAAGGAGGGGTCATTTTCCTCTTTCCTTAATATTTCATATGGCAGTACTCAAACGACGAAATCTTTCCACAAAGTAGTCTTGGCTCAAGAATTGTGTCATTCATAAAACTAGAATTGAAGAACTCAGACTTCCATTTGTCTCTCTATGGCTTACTAAGCTGGAAGTTGTATCCTTCGATACCTCTTTTGATTGTCATTTGCATCGAACAAAAACACAAATTACAAAAATGCGTGACATTAGAAGTGCCGAAAAATAATCAACTAGAACTTCGACTGCTATATTCTCATTATCTTATAAAATTATACTGAGACTTCTGAAGTTTAATAGACAAACTGCATAGTTCACAAATATTTATAATTGTAATCTTATACCAAAATAGAAAATTTGTCGGTAAATTTTAAGGTAGTAAAAGAGGATACTATCTATCAATTTGTATTTCACTTAGTAGACAAGCAATTACAAAATTAAATATTTCAATAACCTTCAGAATAATATTTTTATAATGATGAATGTCAATGTCTCGAAATACGTATTTACAGAATTATTAGGAATGAGAAATAGATTAAAGTATGTAATTACTAAATTAGAACACTTGATGCCTTGAACTTGATTAGTTTAGAAATTCAAAATGAAGAAGATGATTACCTAAATTTATCTTATTCTATGCTTCTGTGGAGAATTTTCTGTTTTACGAAATTTCTAAGGTGTAAGGGAAAAACAGATTTCACAATGACATATTTTTATGTTGTTATTCTACTCATTCGAAGAAGAGAATAAGTTTTCCCAGTATTGTGTTACATTATTTAAACTTGTTACCGGCGATTATATCATTGTATTCTGGGTTTTCCTGACTACCTGTTCCCCAAACCGGTAATTAATATTTGGGCATTGCAATATTAGCAAGAAGAAACCGTAAGATGATGACGTTACTGAGGCATCAAACTTGTTCACCTGGATTTTATGTTCAGTTTCGTCGAAGTGCAGACTTTCCGTCGATGTGGTCAATTGCAAATTGAAGAAACCTTTGTATATTGAAATTACATATGAATGACAACATCTCAATTCATCAAAATATGTTTTATTTCGAAGACAATGGTTTATTTAGAGATGCGATTTATCTATACCAATATTATAAAGAAGAAAGATTTGAATGTTTGTTCGTTGGCATTGAATAGGCTCCGAAACTACTTGACCGATTTGAAAAATTATTTCACTGTTAGGAAGCTACACTATCTCCGGTGAACATAGGTTATATTAAATTTTCAAAAAAGTTAGGTTAGATTAGGTTAGGTAAACTCCAATAATGTAACCCAATGTGTGAAAAAATTACAAAAAAACTTTCCTACATCGCGTTCGCTGCGAAAACTATTGACTATAGAAGAAAATAAGGTACTACCACTTTGCAGAACATATAATTATCTACAAAAAATATTCCGGCAGCATATGTCTAACTATTATAATTATGCCACAATAAGCTTTTTAAATTTGAAATATATATTTTTGATAACCCCATGCAAAAACGAGAAAGTATGTGAGTGTGTGTGTGCCTGCGTAGATTAATCAATAAATTCACTTACCCCAAGGTTTTAGATAAGATAATTAGGTATTCTTGAAATGTCTTTCAAATGCCCTTTCTACAAACACCACGAAAAAGTTTTTAAGATTTTATTATTTCATCATATTCGCATTGAAATAATTCGAACCCAAATTTTCAGTTTGTCTCCCATTTACTTCTATACAATAATATATTATTGCCTAAAAACCATTTCTACCATGGTACAGCATATTTGGAGTTATATGACGACACTCATTTACCAAATTCTCAGGCTGGAGGGAGAGAGAGAGATCCTTTATTTGTTTCGAAGTTACATTGGCCAAAAGTAGCATAGAATATGTCAATAGCAACTTAAAAAATAATTCATACCTAAATACCTAATTTACAAGTGAAAATAGAGAAATAGAACAAAAAATGCACAAAACACAGAATCGAAATCGAAGGACAAACAATAACTAGCTAAAATTTTCATCTGCTAAAAAATTCATCGAATTTATAATAGCACATCTTTATTAAAATTTCAGTAAGCTTTTTCTTTAGAGCCCGGAATGGTGAGTTCTTCAAGGTACTCACTAGTTTATTATAAATTATTAGGAGTGAATAGTGAGGTTCTTTAAATAAAGTTGTGAGGTTTTCCTTATTACGGGTATTATGGTCATGCTTGAGAGTGTTATCTGCTATTTAATAGTATAAGCTTTTGCATGGAATGCCAAAATCGGAAAATTGTGAAAAATTGTGGATGTGGAACTCAGGTTCTCTTTCTGCAATACACTACGAAGTATTTGGGTGTATACATTGACTCTACTCTCATGTGCAAAAAATTGCGTCCATTCATTTACGTTTTTCGTATTCTGAGTAAAGTGGCTGATACAAAAACTTTATTATCCGCCTATCACGGCTTAGTGAGTCCTATTTTGCAGTACGGTTGCATAGGTTGGGGAGGAGTATATGACAGACATCTTGATGGTTTGAGTGTAGTTCAGAAAAAAATTATTAAAACAATCTACAGAAAACCATATGATTTTTCTACTGAACTTATTTTTCAAATGAGTGGCCTGCTAAATATTAGACAACTTTATGTAAGAGCTCTGTTGATTGATTGGTATTATGGTAAAATCAGTGTTAATCTATTATCACATAATTACGATACCAGAGGGGTAGCACGCCACCTGAATTACGCCCACAAAGCATGTTTTAGAATAACACAGAGGTTTTTCACATACTATCTGAATAGAGTATATAGTTTTCTCGACAGTCAGTTAAGAAATTCGTCTGTTTCAATACAAGTTTTTAAGAAGAGGGTTTTCAGATGGGTCCAAAGAGAAAGGTCTTTTATCAATATTATGTTCATTTGATATTCTGTTTGACTGGGGGAGCCTGTGGGGGAATTTATATTCATATTTTTATTTATATGTATGTATATTTTTATTTTTTTTTATGCATTATCTTTGTAATTTTTCATTTAAATGAAGCCTTTTAGGACAGCTATTCTTGGCTCGGGAAAAATTGTTATTTATAAATTTTTGTTTTGTGTCTGAGATTTGGTTTAATAAGTATATTTAGCTGAGTGTTTTACTCTGATTTTTGTTTTCACATGTGTGTTGCTAACAAGGTTTTCCTTCTGCAACACTTCTACTCTGGGTATATGTATGTCAGAAAATGGGGATGCTATTGAATGTAAAGCATTTTTCCATTACATTTTTTAAATCATTAAATCATTAAAAGTGATTCATTTCTAACTACAAATAAAATAGACTCCAACATATACAACGAATACAAGGTGAGTACTCCACTTTCAACGAAGGGTGGTCTACAGCTGTCCTCTTGTTTTATGTTTAGGATACCACGGAGACACCTTTTCTGAACCAGGAAAACTCCCTCAGAAGCGCCCCCATAATATGATACCATACCTCAACCTTGACATAACATGAGCGTGGTAAGCAGCTATAGCAGTTTTCAGGTCTATATTAAGCGATATAGTTCTCAAGGCAAAAGTGTTTTTTGAAAGTGTCTCAGCCAGTTCATCCGTGTGCACACACCAATCCAACCTGTGGTCAATATTTACACCCCATAAGCATACCGAATCCTCACATTGCAAGCCCACGTCCCCATCAAGCAGCACTTGAGTCACTCCCTCCGTCCCATAGTCAAACACAACAATTTTGGTTTTATCAACGTTCAATAAAAGATTATTATACGCAAACCACTCCCGCAGCACACCCAGCACCTCCAGTAGATGCTCCAAAGAGTAATCACTGAATATAAAAGGCGCATCGTCGGCATATTGCTTTGCTACTGAGATTATTTATATAAAATAAAAAGAGTATAGATCCTAAAATTGAACCTTGCGGAACACCTTTCAAAACCTTTTCCTCATTATATTTTATAGTATTTCCCTCAGAGTCATATGCAAAAATATACTACTACGATTTTCAAGGTACGATCAGAAAAGACTAAGTGCAGCACCCCTCATACCGTAACTCCCCATTTTTTCGAAGAGGATGTAATGCCGGACACTGTCGAAGGCCTTCGACATGTCGAGGCACATGAGTAGTGTATGATTCTTGTTGTTTAGAGCCAATATAATATGGCATAGTAACTGGTACGCCGAAAGAGTGGTGGACCGATTTTTTCGAAAACCGTTTTGACTATCAGACAGAACCACCGACCTTTCAATGAACGCTAACAATCGTACACAATTTAGTTCTTCAAATACTTTGCTCAGATTCGACAGGAGAGCCATTGGGCGATAATTGCTGACCTAATCTTTAGGACCTTTCTTGTAAATGGCTCTTACCACGGCGCACTTGAATGCTGAGGGAAATTTACCACATGAGGTTGATAATGTGAGTGAGGGGTCCAGTGATTTCATTGTCAACAGCTTTGAGTATCCTGACAGGTATTCCATCTTTACCTGTTGACGATGTGTTCTTGAGCTGCGTTATCGTATTGAAGACTTCATTGAAGTCTGTGGGTTGGAAATGAGTACTCTTAGGGTTTCTGTCGATATTCAGAATGAAATGATCCGCAGCAATCTCCGCACGCTGATTTATGAAGGTATTATTTACCTCATTCAGACTTCTCTAGGAGAGCAGTTGTCTGTTGTCATTTCTTCAAGTATATTGACTTGACTTTTATTGTTTTTCCTACCCAGCAGTGTGTTTGACCACATGGCTTTGCCTTTATTTTGCGATCTTGTGATGTTCGACATTTTCTTTGCCTCCTGTACTACTCTCCTTAAAGTAACATAATACACTTTATAGTAATCCTGCGTAACAAGACAAAGACTTCGCTTCCTGGCAAGCCTTCACTTGTGTCTGCTAGATAATATTATGCCCTTAGTAATTGTTGTCATTGAAAAATCTTTTTTTTCCTTTTCATGAGTTGCCTATTCAGTTAGCCTTATCTTAAGTGCTTGAGCGTATTGGTCGGAAAGGCCGGTATCCAATATCGAACCTGTAGATTCATTTTCAAAATCAATAAATATGTTATCTATGAGAGTATCAGAATGAGCTGTAACCCTTGTAGGGTTGATTACTGTTTGTGTAAAATCAAATACTAAAAGGATGTCCAAAGAATTTTTCCGTTTAAAGCAATTTCGCTGAAGCAGGTCAATAATAATGTCTCCACCCAAGACAACCTTATATTCAGAGTAGTTAATCGAACAGTTGTTCAAAGTACATTTAAACCTCGACAAAAATGATTGAAGATCTCCTAGTGGCGACCTATATATAGCTAATACCACAACTCGGAGTTTTTTACTAACCACTGCCGAGCGTTCAAAATCAATATCAGTATTTTCTTGTTTCAGATCAGATGCCTCCGCAAAGTCGTGTCCATCATGGGCATAAATGCAAGAGCTTCCTCGATCTACAGATGTTCTACAAAAGGAGGATACAAAGTTATAACCGGATATATTCAAACAAGGAAGATCATTCTCACACCAATGTTTGGTTACGCAAAGAATATGAGGCATTTCGACTAGATTGTATACTAGAACCTCGATTTCCCTATATTTATTTTCAAGACATTGAACGTTTTAATGGAACACAACAAAATTTCTACTAGTTTATATAGATCTCTCTATTATTTTATCTTTTCCGCAGTCTTCCAGTCAAAAAAACTACACACATATACACCATACGGCCAGATGTCAGAGTTCATTGCTTTTTCGAGATTGATCAAGTGAATCATCACTTTAAATGACGTAAATAATTCGAGTACTGTGATTCAAGGATTTGACATTTTGCCCCCGGAAAAGTACTTGTGAGCATATTTTCCAAATCCTCTGCTTTTGTTTCCGGTACAAACCTAGAAGCATAGATGAAGGCCTTCCGTGGAATAGTTTTGATAGTTTCCGATGCTTTCATTGCTCCAATTATTGCATTTTTATCTTTCCTTCAGCGTAGAATACAAGACGATTTGTATCGCTCCAAAATCTACTTTACAACATCTTGATGAAATGAAAAATGCACTGGTCAGAAGGGAAAACGTTGTTAAAGAAATGCAGATTTTTGTTGATACGGTAGGCCATAGCTAAGATAAGTTGGAATAAGTCCAAATACCTCTTTAGCTGCTACCTCATCATTCACATTGCCAATGGGTACCTATTCTTCATCCATTACTGAAACCCTCTCAAAAAGTTTTGATATCAATTCCATTATGTACTCATGAAGTACCTAACGTTCAAAATGGTTTTGGTTGAATATCCTGGCAGCCACTCGCGAACAATTTGGATTTTGGTAATAAAGGCTTATCATCTCGACAGGTTCTTGCAATGTCTATTTACTAACAATTTTTAAAAGTTTAACCAGTAAAGTAGAAATGTAGTAGTTTAATAATTGAGTTTACGATGCATCAAATTATCGAACAGAGGAATTGTCAGATGAACTTTTAAATGAAGAAGAAAAATTTAGTAAAGGCATATGTTATCATATATTTGAGTCTTAATTTTTGTATTTCTTTTTGAATGAGAAAGAAGTTGCAATTCGAATATAATAAAATCTTTCCAAGATCTTTATAGTTTGTAACAACAGCCTTCAAAAGACATTATAACAAAACCTACTTTCCTTATCGTCAAAAACCTCAATAGCAAGATAATTGCTATTGAGGTTTTTACTAGTTGATGCACTCAAGGGCTAACTACTCTCGGAAGATTTCCACCCAAAACGAAAACTGAATTGTTTTGATAATCTTGAAAATAGCCAAAATATTAAAAACGATATCTTGCGAAAAAGAGGCTCCAAAATAACTTTTCTCATATACCGTTGTAAAGAGGTTCTGAAAAGCTTCCAAACGAGAGTTCGCTCGACCACTTTCTCTATTCAATTTGGAGGAGTTGAGGCGCCTATTTTTAGGAGGTTGATCATGAGAGCCTCAAATACACGTCAGAAGATGTCCCATAAACAAAATCATTCTACGTGTTTTGGCAAATTTTTCCAATTACTACGGCAGAATAAATATAAATGCTGGCTCGTTTGAGATGGAACACACTGTATGGGAGTATCCATTGTAAAAATTTACCGCTAACAACTTATCGCGAGACATGTGGTAGATTAGAATAAATATAATATAAAAACCATTGTTAGGGTAATTTTTCAATAGGATTTGTGCAGAAATATTGCGACACCTTTGCCTAACTTTTCAAATGTCTCTACATTACAATACTTATTCCAGAGAAGTATTCTCCTAAAGTGAAAAATTGATAACTTTAACTGAGTACAAAAATCAGGTAGGTGTTATCCTAGACATCTAACGGCAAGGCACATTGATTTACTCGCTTTCCTATATGGCAAAAACTCGTATACACATAACTCAAACTATGAGTTTCTGAATAATCCTCAAACTAAAATGACAGTTTGCAGACTGTTTGGTAGCAGTTGGAAATACATCGGATCAAACCGTTGGAATTTGAATTATGGACTGTGCGAACAGCATGCATTAAAAGATGAGCGAGTGGGCCTGACAGTCAACTATTTTCAAACTGAAGCAGACACAAATCGTATGATTATGACGATCTGAAAAAGGCATTGGAGTATATTTGTCTAAAGAGACAATTCATGAATTTGTTTTCGTTTCTACATAAAACCAAGATTTTTTTCATACATTTGTTTAAGGATTGAGAAAGTCAAATTGTTGTCGAAGGAAGATCGAACCGAGCTTGAATTCAACACATGATGAAGCGATGACTGAAAAATAATTGATTTGCGTAATTCAGGGGTTCGCAAACGGTCGATTGCGAGTGCTTCTTGAGTATATCTTCAGAAGGCGGCTTTATCAAAGAAATGCGCGGTACTTGTCGAAGAGAAGCCGCGTTTTTTATTCTTGCCGCTTTCTTAGAAACATTCGAGACTTTCGTTACGCCGACATAATGTTGCGCCTGCAGGAATTGGAGTCATTCTGGATTGTTACTTGAAAGCAATACTATGTCAATACAAATTTTATTATTAAATAGTACAAAATGAGTATATTTTAATAACGATTGGGAGGAAGAATTTTTCGATTATATGGTGATGGATAAGTGCATTTGTCTTATTAGTCGTGCGTCAGTTGCAATACTGACTGCGTGGTAACTTAAAACGGTTCATAAGGACTAAGAAAAGGATATTCCGCCACAGACTGAATTAAGAAAACGAAACGTACGTGATCTGATATGTTGTTTGAAAAAAGAACAAACTATGTTCACAAGACCAGCCAAACAATCAAAAACTGCTACGATCGAGTCATTTAAAATATCTCATATATTAGCGAAACACAAAAAACCATTCGAAGATAGATCGGTTGTGAAGTAGTGAGCGGGTGAGACTTTATTTGGAGATTTGAAAAATAGAACAGAAATCATGCCTGCTATTAGAGAACTTCAGTTTTCTCGTCCGACTGTCATAAGACATATTGAAGTCATGAGTCAGAATATGGCAGATAAGCTAAAACATATCATGAAATGTACATACTCTTCTTTACAGTTCGACGAATTCACCGATATGACAGACACTGCCCAGCTGTGTATTTTTATTCGGATGGTATTCAATGATATGTTGGTTAAGGTAGAATTTTTGACAATCATTCTCC
This sequence comes from Cryptolaemus montrouzieri, assembly GCA_013387265.2. Taxonomy (NCBI): domain Eukaryota; kingdom Metazoa; phylum Arthropoda; class Insecta; order Coleoptera; family Coccinellidae; genus Cryptolaemus; species Cryptolaemus montrouzieri. The sequence continues at coordinate 92,438,993 of JABFTP020000021.1, read as the reverse complement.
CGTGGCAAAGATGAATATGCATTTTCTTCAATTTTGTAAAGAACTACAAGCTACCAGTATATAAATTAGTACGTATTACAACCGATGGAGCACCAGCAATGACTGGAATCAAAAACGGCTTTGTAGCACTGTGTCGAACTAATGAAGATTTCCCTTCATTTTTTGATTCCATTGCCATTATACATCAACAAGTTTTGTGTTCAAAAGTTTTAAACACGGAGGAAATTATGGGCGTTGCAACAAAAATTGTGAATTCCATTTTTGACTGACATCACAATGCATTTGAACACCATTAACTTGTAGCTTCAAGGTAAAGGAAAAATATTATTGAGATGATCAGCGCAGTAAACGCATTCAAAAGTAAATTTCAACTTATTGTAACGATATCCAATCGTCCTTGAAGCCGACCCTGTCACGGCCCGGCGGAGCGACGAGTGCGAGGCACTTTCGGGAGAATTTGAGAAAGATTCAAAGGTTTCAGCGAGCCATATTACGAAGAAATCATTGCTGCCGTTTCCGGAAGGTTCTAGAACAAAGATCTGGAACAGAGTCGAAGTTACGCAAATGTTCTAGAACAATTCGTACTGGTTTATAAAAAGAGAGCGCAGGGAATTCAGTTTGAATAGTTTAGTATTATAATTGTTCAGTCTACGTGTGAATAGACTAGTTTTATAACGTTGAAGTTTTTATTTGAACCCACAAATAATTTCAAGAACTAAGAAAGTTACATTATGATAGATCAACTGAAAAAAAAGAATCTGAAATAGTTTCCGTCTTGAAGGCAAGGATTCCTCAGTTGAATTATGATACGTATGAGACTGAATTTTGTTTCCAAATGCGTTTTTATGATTGCAGTAAATTGGGAAATATAGCATCATTTGTGAGTTATCCTTTTTCATGTGGAAACATTGAAGAATTAGCTACTGAAATAGCAAGTCAGTTAAATATGAACTCATGTTCTGTTGAAAATAAGTTGATGCAGATTATATAAAATATACATCTCAAAGTATCTGATTGACAAATTGCTAATGTCTTATATCTGAAGATGAATATCCGAATCTGAGGCAAATCGCCCTTCAACTGGCGGCAATGTTTGGGTCAACTTACTTGTGCAAGTCTGCATTTTCCGAAATGAAAATAATTAAATCAAAATATTGCAATCGACTAACTGACGATCATATCTCTTCATGCTTGCAATTAACACTCAGTGGTTACGTACCATCTTATGAAAAGTATGCTGAGGACATGCAGTGCCACGCTTCAACATCCAAAGTCATTCCTTAACTAAGTTTAACACCATATGTAACTCTTTTGTTTTGTAACAACCAATAAACTCGCAATTTTTAATAACTATTAGTTTTTTCATTGATATTATAGAGAAGAACCTAACTAAACCTAACCCAAACCTAAAATAATTTATATTGTGCGGAAAGCTAATATCTATATAAGCTACGGTACCTACCTACCTAGATAGGTAGGGAGGTAGGGTGTGTATGTACGACAACGCAGCATCTCAGAGTCAATCGTAAGTAGTTTAAAATATTGAGTTAGATCGCCAGCAGTTCAAGATTTGCACCCATGGCGTAATTCAACAAGAAAAAGATATTTGATTCATCAGTTCTTGCTATGAGAATATACGAGGTGTTAGTGAGTATTGGCAACCAAAAAAATATTTCATTAGCAAATTTGGGGCACTTTACGAAAGAAGAACCAATTTCAGTGTTAAACATATTTAATAATAAAAAACAAGTACTGTGTTTTAAGGAATTTTACTTAATAATTGCGATTCGTAACGCGTTTCAACACATACAAACTAATAAATAATATTTTAAATAAAAACAAAGTAGAATCGCATTGAATGAAGTTTACCCTGTCGATAAATTGAAACAAAATTCAACACCTTAACCTACGTTGGCATTACAAGTGAGAAACTGAAATCATTCTTAAGTAGCAATAATTTCAACATAGCTTTCCAAACTAATAATAATTTAGGCAAATATATAAAAATAATAAAACCAAACCAGGTAAAAACAATAAATCAGGTGTTTATAGATTGAATTGCAATGACTGTGATAATTTCTACATTGGTAGAACACATAGAAATTTTAATATTAGAATATCGGAACATAAACGCAGTTTTTCAAATAAAAATCAGATTCAAATTACGCGAATCATCTCTTAGAAAATAATCATTCTTTCGACCCACAGTTTGAAATTTTGCATACAGATAATAAATATTGGATGGTAGATCTTTGGGAAACTTTAGAAATAAATAAATACAAACACTCAGGTAGACTCATCAATGAACAAGTCGATTTAAGCCCTTCACCACTATTGAATCTTTTCGGGGAGCAATCTATTCCTTAATTTTATTGGATATACCTGCCATAAATAACCACTTAGGAGGAGCCGACCAATAAGCTTTTAATTACTCAAGAACATTTATAGTTATATTCTCATTTACATTTTTCTGCATAATCATTCGTCTGAAGAAGCTACGGTGTAGTGAAACGCGTTACGAATCGCAATTATTAAGTAAAATTCCTTAAAACACAGTACTTGTTTTTTATTATTGATAATGGAATTTTACCAAGTAAAAGCCTCCCAAATTCAAATGTTAAACATATTTCAAAGTAATGACAATTTGGCCGGCACAGTTCGCAATATCGTACAAAATATGGAAGATTAATTTAACTCAGCTGTGCAGAGCATAAATAAAAAATTCAGGGGGACTGGATCAATTATTGGTTATTCAAAACATACTGGAAGTACGTGGCTGATATATCTAACCTGTCCAAATGCTAATATCGAAGCAGTGAACGCACTGAAGCGATGTAGAATATCCACGAAAACAATGTCCGTCCTTTGACAAATTACACCAAAACTGAAATCTAATGTTTATGCACAGCGAAAAAGTTTGTTAAAATAATTATGGAACAAAGCTCATTTTCACTTGACTTGACTTTGTTAATCAACAAAATAGTCACGTTAATGTGCTAAGTTCACAAGAGGTTAGTAATGAGACTAGCCACGTCGCTTCCGATCTGGCAACGCGTGAGACAAGAGGCTTTGAAGAGCATCCAGTGCACATGTTATACTCCTCGAGTATGAGTTTGAACTCGCTACAATCATTTGTTTGTCCGTATAGTTAGTTTTCGTAAAACAATGTTTTCTTGTGCGTTCTGAAAACTAGTGGCATCAATTTCAATCAACGGTGTGCTATCAAGATTTTCTTCAAACTTGGACAATGCAACAGAAACATTTGAAATTCCTCGACATGCCTATGAAGAAAATGTATTTTCGGTGTTTGAAGGCATTTTTAGAAAGAAATAAGTAGACTGAAAATGAATCACGAAGCGGAAGGCGCTCAAGTGCAAACACCGATGAAAATGTCAGCAAGTCCGTGATTTTCTGCATTCAGATCGACGGTTTACAGTTAGGTTAGACAGTTGACTTCGAAAAAGAGTGTGTTGCATCATAGCAATGCGCCATGTCACACTGCAATTTCACTAGTACACTTTTTTTCGAAAACTAGAATTGTGAGTTTACGTTTTGCCGAGAATTGAAAACCACCACAAGGAAACTTATTTTGGGACACCGCCCAGCTGAAAGCTATTCCAGTATCTTAGTTGCAGCAATGGTATGATGATTGGAAGTACCTTCTTCAGAGCTGTGTGGCTTCCCAAGGAAACTATTTTAACGAAATAATATTGGATTGTAATGATATTTGAATGAAAATTGATGAAAAATCAGTCTCAATACTTTATTTACACTTCATACGTGTTATTTTAGATAAAAACATCCACAATGTATCAGTGATTGGTGCGTATTTTCGTTTCAACGGGACGGTGCTAACTGCATTCTCACGATACAATTTACTCAGTTCACGAGAAATTTGCTGGTCGTGTACTGTCTCATTTAGATACTCAGAATTGCTCCTTATGACCGTCGCATCTTATTATGCCCATGAGGCATAATGGGATGGACTTCAATTTTGTAGGAATATGAGGCTGTTTCAACTTGTAGCAAATTTCTAGCCATAAGATGACATATATGGTAACCGTATACATATATAGATTTTTCATGGTCACTTTTAATTTGCAGAATTGACTGAGGACATTCATCTTTGTAGAATTCTTTTCATATCGTAAAAGGACGAGTATTTTAAATATCACTGATGTACTGATGTACCTTCACATCATCAGACCTTCAAAATTGCTTGCTGCATTCAATATTCTTTGGATATCGAATACCCCGAAAATAAATCGATAACGGTGAGATCAGGTGACCTGGCTGGGCCATTAATAATTTCCGATTGATATTGATTTTGGCAATTCTTTATTCGAATATAATTTCAATGCAATATTATGTCCAGAATAGTTGTCTTAGGATCCCACACAGTGCTGGAGGCGGACCTTCAAATTACCATAGAACTGCTGGAATAGCCTTCAGCGGTTACAGCAGTTCCCTTGAGTTGATTTTTGGTGATATTACTGGCTAAAAACTCCATTATTGAGATTACAGTGTGACATGGCGCCTTATCGTCATGCAACACCCAGTGGTTTTTGATGTTTGTACGCAGACGAATGATTCTTTTTCGAAGTCTTCAATGATCTCTCGGTGAAAGAGTTGATTAACCATTTGGCCTTTATGCAGCAACTCTTTGTGGACGATTCTGAAGTTATCAAAAAAATAAATCAGCATGCATTTGATCACTAACTTGCTCATTCGTGCTTTTTTGGCCCTTCGACAGGTGTGCAGTGTGCAACTCCATGCTCTGGCGTTTGATCTCTGTGGAAACCGAACAACCAAGACTCGTCGCCAATACTGGTACTGAGATCCTTATTCTGTACGGACAGGTTTGTCGGAACCATTTTTGCTCCAATTCATTTGTCAAAATCTGATGAAAACTCAACTATTCCACGATCATTCTGACTGTCAACCATCGATCTGAACTCACAATATGCTGGAGTCTGCTGACATTTTCATCTGTGTTTGCACTTGAGGGCCTTCGTCTTCGTGGTTAAATCGACTGCCTTATTTCTGCCTCAAATGCCTCAAACCACCGAAAAAACTGGGCCTTTGACAAAATACTTTAACCAAAGAACTGCCAAAGTTTTTCGAATGTTTTTGTTGCATTGTGTTAAAGTTTGAAGCAAAACTTGATTGCACACCATTGGTCGAAATTGATGCCATTTATTTTGAGAACGCACAAGATAAAACTATTGTACGCTACGGACAAGCAAAAGACTTTAGCGAGTACAAACTTAAATGATGAGTATCACATGTGCACCTGGCGCTGCTCAAAGACTTTCATCTCACGCGTTACCGGTCTCATTAGTTTATTTACAAACGTACCTTAACATTTTTTTGTAATGGGGCGTAGCTTCATTCTATTGAAACTAAACTTCTGGACTAAGCATATCGGGATTATTACGATGAGGAGTCACTAATGCTATCAAAAGTTCAAACCGCAGCAAATTCAAATAGGTTTTACCATGAGATTTTGTTAGGTAGGAAATTGTCCTATCATTCTCGTTTCGATTTATCAGCACAAGTATCAAGTTTCTTAATACTTGTGTCTAATATTGTTGATTCTAATTGATCATTTTGAGGTGAAAAGCTGTTTCATCCAATAATGAAATTGAGTTCTTGTACAAAACTGATATTGTAAGTATCTAATTTTTTTTGTACCAATTTTTCAAGGACATTGTTTTATTTCACTCTTATATATTCATATAGTATCAGAATTTGGCAAAGTTGCTGTTTGATCTTTATGGAATTAATTAAAAGTTCACGTACCTCTTAACTAGATATACGATAATATCCGTAAATGATCATGAGAAATTCAATAGTGTTTCGTCAAAACTGTTTTAAATTTTAATTTGTTATTGATTTTTAGCCCTCTATTCAACTACTATATATTGATATTTTGCATGTCGACAGAGTTGCACAAAATCTAGAAACGTACAAATTTAAACATGAAAAGATCAAAATAATTTTATTAGGAGGTGAAAATATTAATAACAAAATCGACTTGTACAAGCGTTTTCCATTAAACTCAAACTCTACTTAATTATTAGAGAATTCTTTTCCCACTGTAACTTTATCTTATTGTCCAAAAATGGACTGAAATACTTCGGAAATTGTATCCGTATTACAAACGTCATCAACTGATTACTTAACGATCTCTCAAATTCAGAGAGTAGATTGAAAATTTTGCATTTTACGACAGATTATAAATCAAAAGCCAGAAGCACCAACTCATCATTACTCATAATTCGACAAGCGTGCTAAAGCATGAATTTAGGAAACTGTTCATTAATTTTCTATTATATTTTCTATTTTAGTATTCGATATCAGCCTGTGTAACCGAATTATTACCCTTTGTTTGATTTTGTTTACTTTCGAATTGTTTACTTATTTAATGTTTGCATGGAACATTATTCGATTTGGAATTTGATACAGAAAATTAGTGAAATCAATACTTATTTGCGATATGAATTTCAGAATTTGTTTTGCTATGAAGAAATGAAGAAACCAGGAACTAAGAGCATTTTAAACTAATAGAAAATAATAGATGTAGCAGAAAGCATGCAGTTCCAATTTCAAAATTGTTGTTTATATTTGGATTAATATCAGAATATTCAATATCTTAACTATTACATTGTCTACAATACGAAGTTTTCGTCAGTATCACTCCTACTGTATTGCTGCTGTACTTTAAGCATACAATTTGATGTAAAAGGTTGACAGCTTTCGACGATATGATAAAGCAGTTATATGGAATGTTGTGAATAGAGTAAAACAGATTCAAATTTGCTTTTTTCGTTTTGGAGTTTTGAAGATTTGCGAAAGCAGTGAAATCCTAATATCTCGTTCATTTTTGAAGTTGTGTATATATGGATTGGACATTTTACAGGCACATATTCACATAGAATCGATTTACGAGCGGAATTTTTTCCATTCGACGGTTTTTGAGTTATAATGTAAACCTAATTTTTTTTTAATTTGAAGCATAAGCAACTTTGATTTCGATAAAAAGTTTTTCACTTCTTCTCAAAGGTATATCACGTGTTTAGACAATGCAGAATTGTGTATAATTTTCTCCTACTTTTATCCTAATTATTCTAATATATTTATTCACTGAATATCTCTCATTACGACAGTACGAACATTAATTCTTGTAATTACAATTTAAATAAAATATCTAATGTTTTTTCAGCAAGTTCCAGCTATTGTGTGATTGATTGATGATTGATGTTATATTCAAAATAGTTGCAGAATCTGTTCATTTGGATAATTTTCCTGGGGGGCGATAACCTCAGAAAAGTATGTTCGATAAATTGAGGGAAAATCACATGAACCATGGTACATTCAACTTCCCAAGGAAAGATAATTGATGTAATAGGTAGCGACTTTGAGGTGGCAAATTGAAATGGAATGTACACACAACCAAATTTATATGGAATCAACCGATATTTTGAATATTATCTCAGGGATTTTGAAAATTTCTGATTGTTAAAATTTGATCCATTTTCGGATATTACAATCGAAAAAAGAGATAAATTAATTAAGGTTTATTTCAAGAAAGAAACAAATAACAGAAAATGAGGGACTCTTTTCGCATGTTGTAACAAGTTTTGAAAATTATTTTCTCAAGGAGTAGGTGTTTTTTTCCCGACTTCAATAGTATGTAGTACCTCCTCTTGCCCTTATACAAGCCTGAGCTTGTCTAGGCATGCTTTGGATTAGGTTTTCGACCTTTTCTGGGGTAATATTCTGCCAGTCTTCTGTGGCGGATTGGAATAGCTGTTGTGTGGTTCTTGGATTATCCTGGCGCGATTTTATTTTCCTGTTGAGATTATCCAACAAATGTTCAACAGGATTTTGGTCTGGAGAGCAAACTGGCCAGTCAAAAATAGCGATTCCCTGTGTTCAAGATAATGTTGCGCTAGGTTGCTGGTATGTGGAGGAGAATTATCTTGCATAAAAGTGAAATTCTCATCGTGGGCTTCTCGCCTAAAGTCTCACTATGGGCTACAGCACTGGGTCTACGTAATTTCTAGCCGCTACACTCGCTTGAAGCAAAACCAAATCTGTTTTGCCTTCCAGCATAATGCCACCCCAAAACATCACTCTGCCCCCTTGGTATTTCGGAATTTGTCTTGCTGCTCGGAGTATAGCATGTCTTCCACAACTCCTTGAAACCCAAATCCGGCGGTCGTCTGACCGAACATGAATTCAGATCTCATCCGAAAAAAGAACATTTCGCCAATTGTCAATATTCCAATTTTGGTGATTGATACACCAATTAAGTCTGTTAATTTTTTGTTGTATGGTTAGCTCTGGAAATTTTAAGGGCCTTCTGCTGTATAAACCCCTTGAACGAAGTCTTTGACGGGTCGTTTCTACTGATACAATGATGCTTGCTGCTTCCAGAAATTGCCTTTGGAGTATGAGGTGCGATGCACTTGAGTCTCTTCCTGCAATTTGGCACAAAAAGATCTTGTTCTACAGGAGTGATATTCCTACGACTTCTTCTAGGCCTATTTTGTAGAGATTGTAGCTCCACGTATCGGGCGTAGGTTATTGAAATCACCCCCTGTGATACCTCCATTGTGGCCGCTATATCCCTCTGTGTCATCTCTTCTTCCACGAGAGCAATTATTCGACCCCTCTACACATCGGACAATCCAACGTAAGGCATTTTCAATTATGATTATAGGCTTTTTCAAATTTTGAAATTCACAGTTTCAAATCTCAGTGACGACTGAGTACAATATCCCGAACATGTGGTGATAATTCAACATTTCTCATCATACTTTCCAGTTTTTATTACAACAAAAAACTTCATTCTTCACAAAAAGTCAAAGATCCATGGTTAAAAACTATCAATAATAAGAAACACCGAGTGATTTCATATAAATTTGGTTGTATATGCTTGTCGAGCCCTCAGTATTCCCTAGAAAAAAAAAACCATATGAAAACAGAATATCTAAGTTTTCGTAGCCAGGAGATTTCAGACGTCGACTAATTTCTGTAGAAATCTGAAGAAAATCCGCATCGTTTTTGCAAGGAACAAGTTAGAGTGATGAAGTTCGAATCAATAATGACGGAATATTCAATGGTTGAAATGAACATTGGCGTTCGGATGTAAACTCAAATCGTCATATCTATATTCAATGTCAAGGATATCGGTTCAATGTATGGTGTACCTTGAAAGATAATCGAGTATTAGCGTATGTGATTTATGAAGAAGACCTTTGTGATGAATTATATCATTAAATTATAAATGAGACCATTATCCATGGATATTTTGATGATTTGTCTCTTGCTACAAGAAGAAATATCAGTTTGATGGACCTTCTTCTCAACAAACTATGATGATTCAAATTTTGGTAATAATTGGATTGGAATAAGGGGGCCAGTAAGATGATCGGCCTGTTCCCCAGAATTGTTGCCGCTAGAGTTTTTCCATTATAGATATATCAAGACCTTTCAAAATATTGGAGAGTTGAAGCAAAGTTTAAGTTGTCTTGCTTTGGCTACCAATTTTCAAATTTCCAATACGTGTCAGAGTATCTTCAGGCATAGTGAATTATGCTTACAGAATAATTGTAATACATTTAAATACTTACATTGAATACTTCCATCAAGTTTCATTTCGTATAATAAAATATCTCGTTTCGAAATAACGATTGCATGTTACTTTTCAAAATTTTCGTATGGCATGGTCATACGAATTTTTTTATATTTTGGGAGCATCCACTACTACGGTCGTTAGCTCCCCTGTCATATTTCAATATTCTCTCATATCTCCAATAGTTTATCACATCTTCATCGATGCATTTGAGATTTTCACCTTGCGAGTTCTGATGGATTCTCTTTCAGAGAATCGCTTACCGAAATTATCTAGGAGCATTACTATGAAGCGAACAATCCCAGATGATGTGCTTTATTGATATCTGTTCATTGCATTTAGGAAAAATTGGTGGTAATTCTTGATTTATAAGATATTAATGTCAGTATGAAATATGACCAATGCGAAGGTGATATGTTTTAATTATGTCCTCTCTAGGCACCTTAAAAGCTAAGTATGAGGATCTTGTGCATTCTCCAATGACTTCAATTATGTGTCATCCTTCATTCAACTTAAATGTTATTCCTTATAGATCTTGTGTGGTGATGAAGCCATGAAAGTCGCGTCTTTCCATACTCTGTGATAAGAAAATATCGGGAAACCACCGTTTTTGAAGCGACGGAAACAATCCCGCCATGTTGTATCACTTAGAGCCGCAGTTTTCTTCGAATAAAAGAAGAAAATCAACACTTTCCGCAAATGACGATTATTTGGCACGAAATCAGACATTTTCTCACAACTGAAAGTTAATGACGCAAAAACATAATCACTTATAATGTGTTACAGTGGTTTGTTTACCATATGTCTAAGCTTTGTTTAAGAATTCGTGATATGTGAAAATTGACCAGCACTTACTTACTGCTGGAGCCATCTATTGACAAACAGCGAGAACTCAGTGGCGCACCTAATAATTTCAAAAGCAACCGAGATCATGGCACTTGGGTGATTTCGAAAATTTCCAAATAACTTGAAAACGAAAAAAGTTAGCTTGAATCTGTTTTCGATAATGAATTCCTTATGCAAAGAGAACAAGCGGAAGGTGGGTCATTTCATAATATTTTAAATAGCTGCAGTAATAAAACTTCGTATTATGTCCACTCTGTATATTTGAAATGTCGACGTTCTCATGAGGAAGAGAATGAAATAAATAAATTGATATTTGTGCGAGAAACCACGACATATTGATAACACCAGTTGTTGATCAGTTTTTGCTAGTAAGTTTTGTTCTTCTTTTCGGTAATAATTCAATTCGAATCACGAAATTTGTGGTGTTAGATGACCTAGGTTGGAGTTGACAGAAACTGGCCGAAGGCTTATTCCATTCAACTGCTTCCAGAAAGAATCGCAGGTACCAGGAGACTGGTAGTCATACAAGCGGACTTGGCAAGGATAACCTCGATCAACAATGGCGATCTGTAACCGTTATTCAATAATTTCCTCGTTGAGTCAACGGTTCGCTACTGTCAGATGCAGCTTATTGAGAACAGTTGAGTGAACATTACAACTGAAACGATACGACCCCGTCTCTGGGGAGATATCCGGTTTCAAAAAGTTTCTGGGGACTTTTATTTTTTACAAATGTTTTATATCTTTCTTAATTAGTTTCATATAAATTTCTATGAGTAGCATTTTCACTTCGATTGTTCTCAAACATTCCTTACTGCTGGTGGATTACTGGAAAAATAATTCTTTAACATATCTAAACTTCTTCTGAATAAATTTGAATGTATAGTTTTGTTGGCAATAAGTTGAAAAAATTGTCAACTACTGGCAGAAAACAAAAGCCAGAAACATGAAGTCCATGTGAGAGGTTCATTTCAGACATACTATAAATAAGTAGACAACAAATTGAAGAATTGTTGGACTTCTTCTAGGACGATTTCAACAACATACAATTAGATTCAGGATAAGTGACTATACCGATGGAGGGACATATTCGCGTGTCAAACTCATTCAGAAGATTTCCAGCTCAATGGCGTCCAGCTATAGACATCACACATGGATCAATAAGTCCCGAAACTAACCCAGAGATGGCGCTCGTAGTAGACCAGTTACCACGTATTTCTAGAGTAATAAAGTTTGCTTGAAACGTGTCAAAATTTTAAGTCGATCGGACCAGAAACAGCTGAGTTATCGAGGTTAGAGTAAAGTTGTTTTATGGTTTGTTTAAAAAATGGAAAAAACCGAGTTTTGTGTTCTGATAAAACACTGTTCTTTAATGGGTAAAAATATCGTGCAAGCGAAACAATGCATTGAAAAATGTTACCCGGACTCTTGTCCATCAAAAGCAACGATTTGTCGGTGGTTTGCCGAGTTTAAACGGGGTTATACCGACACAAATGACGCGGAACGCTCGGGTAGACCTGTGGAAGCCGTTACACCGGAAGATGTGAGTGAAGTGACCAAAATTATAATGAAAGATCGTAAAGTGAAACTCCGTGAGATTACTGAGATGACACAGATATCATATGGAAGTGTATTTACTCTCCTATGCATTAAAAAGGTTTTTTCCAAGTGGGTGCCGCGATTGCTTTCGATGGAACAAAAACAGCAACGAGTCGATGATTCAGAAAGCTGTTTATCGCTATTTACTCGCAACAAAAAAGATTCTTGCGTCGTTACGTGACCATGGACGAAACGTGGATACATCACTACACTCCAGAGTCGAAGCGGCAGTCATCTGAGTGGCCCACAGCTGGCGAAAGCCGTCCGAAAACGCAGCAGTCAGCTGGCAAAGTCATGGAGTCAGTTTTTTCGTATTCGCATGGCGTGATTTTCATTGACTACCTTGAAAAAGGTAAATTGATCAATAGTGATTATTATTTTGACTTACTGGTGCGTTTGAAGGAGGAAATCGCAAAGAAACGACCGAAAATGCAGAGAAAAAAATCCTTTTTCACCAAGACAATGCACCCTGCCACAAGTCGATGAAAACAATGGCAAAATTGAACGAATTGGGCTTTGATCTGCTTCCCCACCCCCCATACTCGCCAGATTTAGCCCCCAGTGACTACCGGCTCTCTGCTAATCTTGAAAAAATGCTCCAGGGAAGAAGATTTGCCTCAAATGAGGAGGTCATCGCTGAAACTGAAGCTTATTTTGAAGCGAAAGATAAATTTTTTCATGAACATGATAATCAAAAGTTGGTAAAGCGTTGGAACCATTGTATCACCCTAAAAGGTGATTATGTTGATGAATAAAAAAATTTTCCAAGAAAAATGTTGTTTTCATTGTTAGTCGCGGGACTCATTGATCCATGCATCTGAGAAGGTTCCATAAGCACTATAAGAGGCTTCATCTGACTGGTCATCTAAATAATTCAAATGATTACAAAGTACAGGATGGGGCGCGGCTGACACCCACTTTTCAAAGGGTTGGAAGAAACACTGTACGAGATATTTACGAAAAAATTTATTTCGTCAGAAAGGTTATATAATGTAGCTTTTTCCAGTGAAGTTTTGAAAATAATATCATCCAAATCATGGCCCTGGCGGGCAACACACATGTCTAGCCTTTTATGGAAATACCGCATGATTTTCACAAGAGTGACAGGGATTATCTGCTTAATTTCTTCCTCAATTGCGGTTTAAGTTCATGAATGGTCCTTGGACGATGTTTAAAAACCTCACCCTTGAGAAAGCCCCACAGAAAAAAGTCACAGGGGCTCAAATCAGGAGAGCTTGGGGGCCACTGAACTGTTTTCCGCATGGAGACAACTTGCTCAGGAACATCTCTTGAAGAATTGATCGTGGTCGACGGGCTGTATGCGCAGTGGCACCTTCTTGCTGGAACCAGAAGCTCTGTTGGTCTTAGGTTCCACCCAATTCCTCGATTTTCAGGCGCAAAAAATTCTTAAGCGTGCCACAGTATTGGTCAGAGTTCAAGGTAACTGTGACGCTACCCTTTTCAAAAAAGTAGGGCCCAATGATGCCTACTTTCGATACTGCACACCAAACCGTGACTTTTGGGCTGAGCAGGGGTCTATGGTGAGGCTCTCGGGGTTTTATGTGCCCAGTATCGAAAAATTTTGCTTATTCACGCACCCTGAAAGAGCTTCGTCGCTCGTCCATAAGATCCCAGTTGGGGGCACATGTTGAATGATTGCCTGACAACAGTCCACACGTCTTCCCCAATCCGTCGGGGACAATTGTGCAACCATGATCTTGTATGAGTGTAACCCGAGATCAGTATGCAAAATTCGTCTCACTGTTCGCGCCGAAATCTGAAGAGCTGAAGTATGTTTGCGTGCCGAACGCGATGGAGACTGCTAAATCGACGCCCACACTGGAGCGATGTTTTCAGGGATTCTGACGGTGACAGGCGGGATGATTCTCTCTACATTTAGTGTAGATCCTGTTGTTCGGAATTTTCGAATCCACGCCAAGATTATTTTACAGTCGGGAACACTCTGAGAAGAGTTGAAACGGTACTTCGTGCGGAAGGCACGCTGCGTCGCGATAACAGATTCACTTGTTTTGCTAAAGGTCTCAACAACAAACGCGCGCTGCTCATCCGACCAAGACGTGTTTAAGACTTCAAAGTACACAATCCGCCCTTCTAAACGAAACCAGCGCCGCCACTCTAGCACCTCCCGTTCTTGTGCAGCGATTTTTTGAGAAGTGGTTAGCCACGTCCCACGCTGTATCAATTCACGGTTTGAGCCAAGTTATGTACAACAAAATGCTTGGACTAATTTTTTAAGAAGAATCAGTGCTTGAATTTTTTGCTACCTGAATTTGATAAATATCATTGAAAATGTGAACTAAAAAGAATTAAAAGTGAATTCAAATTATTAAAGTGACTCAAAATGTTTTTTGTCTTGAAAGGCTTGCCAAAAATACAAAGTACCTTATCGTATGTTTCCAGAAACATTTAAACATTCTCAGTATAGTATCATGTAAGACCAAAGTTATCTACTCATATTATGCCACGTAATGATAATTATATTTTCATCTTACGCTAACAAAGTTCAGAGTCTGCTTTATGAATTGAATAAAAGCTCACAATCCCTTTCTGATTCCACACGGATATTAACTTCAAGTGGTGCAATAATCACATAATCATTGAAATTGTATGCGAAAACCCAATTCCGAGTTATTCACATAGCTAGGTAATTAGGTAATTAATATATACAAGTTCTAAGTTTTCAGCGTAACAATTGGTTTAAACGCGATACCGCATTGTGTATGACATACACCTTGAGAATTTTCACTCATTAGAAATCTCTATCATTTCGGCTCAACTTTATTTCAAACGTTAACATCGAATAATCGAGAACGTAAAGTAACATCATAATTGAGATTTTACGATGGGTGCGCCTTGTGATTCGAAATGTTGTCCAGATTCAGTTGTGCATATCAATAACGAGGAGAAGAATGAGAATAATTCGTGTTGTCGAAATTTGAAATACGTAATGGCTTTTTTGTGTGGGATGTTGGTTTTCGCAATACTGTGTCATTCGGTGAGTATATTTAAATTAATTGTTGAAAAATATTTTAGGTATATGATGTAAATTAATTGGTTTAACATATTTTTATTATTGGACTTAGGTATTTGGAGAACATCAGCTGAATTTCTAATGTAGATTGTTTTATTTCTGATAGATTGTCATTTCTTTGATTTGTTCAAGAAGTGGTATTTTCAAAAGGGGTATCGGGATATTTTTCGACAAAAATGAATTACATAATTCACGGAAAGTAGGAAATATAACACTTTTTCTGAGTACAATTAGAATTTTGTTCATTTCAATCGAAAAATAAAATTACTATACTATTGACACTATTATTCCAGTTATTTTTCAAAATGAATTTTCATTTTGTCATTTCGGAGAAATCTTTGGTGTAGTAAATCAATATACAGGGTGTCACATAATAATATGTCACAACTTGAAGGAGTAAATCTACGTGCAATTTTACGAAAAAAAAGTTTATATAAACAGAGGTCCGCAAAAGCTTCGTTACTGAGCTACAGGGTGTAGAAATTTTCGGAAAAAATTGTATTTTATTTTTTACAGCCTTCATCATTACACGTCCTAAATTTTAACTAGAATCTACAAGGTGTTTTCTGTTCCGGGGCCATGTCTTCTTTTGCCCTATCGAACTTTTTTGTAGTACGCCACTGATTAGCGTACAATCAATTTTCGTCATCTTCGTTCAATTCAGAAACATTTTTGACACTTGTAATTTTTTCGTATCTCCAACCGTTCTCGAGCAAAAAAATATTAAACGATTGTATGCATTCGCTGAATTGAAAGCATTTCTAATAAAAAAAAGACTATTAGGCTTTGATTTTGTTTATTTTTTATTTATTTTGACAGTTGCTAAAGTTGAACCAGTGTCTGCTCGAAATATTCATTGAATTAACGATTAGTTTTGAGACTTTCGAAGTTATCGCTGTAAGAAAAATGGCTAATTTTACTAACGCCGAATTGGCTGATATCCATTACATGTACGGTCTGGTTGACGGAAACAGAAGCTAGGCGATTATATCAGGTGCGCTTTCATAATCGAGTACACCAGACAGGCGAACATTTTCAAATATTCACAGAAGGTTGAGGGAAATTGGTACTTTTACTGCAAATGATCATTAAAAGGTGCAACTGTTTGAAGAATCTCATCAAGAACAATTCTCATTAAAGGCCTAACAGACTAACCGGGCCTGCTTATCGGCATTGTCTTGAGAAGGAGTTACCTTTATTGCTCGAGGATGTGCCACTTTTGGTGAGAAACATGATGTGGTTCATGCATGATGGGGCACCAGCACATTTAAGTGGAGAAGCTAGGGAATTCTTGAATAATACATTCAACAATCGATGGATAGGTCAGCGTGGGCCAGAACTATCGCCTCTTAGGTCCCCAGACTTAAAAGTTTAGAAATTTTCTTATGGGGATATCTCAAAAGTTTAGTTTATACCACTCCATTCACCAGTGTAGAAGAATTGAGAAATCGAATAATAATCTCTTGTGACACGATAAGAAATACCCCAGGAATATTTCAAAGATCGCGTGATAATATGCGAAGAAGGACAGAGGCCTGTGTTCTCGTAGGCGGAGGACACTTCCAGCAATTTATTAAGTTTTTAATTGTTCTTTTTTTTAGTTTGATATTGAATAAATATAAATTGAGTCTCAGAAGACGAGCTATCAAAATAAAAGCACATTTTGGGCATACCTATTTAGTATTTCGATTATTTTTTTTTATTTAGCAAATAATATACAATTCAAATTATTCAAATTCAATAATTTTTCCCCCGAAAACGGTTGGAGATACGAAAAAATTATAAGTTTCTTAATTGAACGAAGATGATGAAAATTGATTTTATGCTGACTAGAGGCGTAATGCAAAAAAATTTGAAAGGGCTAAAGGAGACATGGCCTCGAAAAAGAAAACACCTTGTGAATTTCAGTTAAAATCTAGGACGTGTAATGATGGAGGCTGTAAAAAATAGCTTGCATGCCAAATTTGGCTAAATATCTCAAAAACTACAGGAGATTTGAAGAGAAAAGCAATTGTTATCGGGAATTTCAAGACCCTGTAGCTCCGTAACGAAGCTTTTGCGAACCTATGTTTATATGAACTTTTTTTCTTAAAATTGCACGTAGATTTACCACTTAAGTTGTTACATACATGTAACACCCTGTATAGCAATATTTAAGAGAGTAATTGCCGAGGTGGTTTTTTGAGAAAATGTTCCTATAAACATAGTTCTGCCAATGCTTTTTTACAGATCTATATGGTGTTGAAATTGAATTAAAAGACAGAAATTAAATTAAATTTTACCAAAAGAGCTTAAGATATTATGCTAAGCGTGACGATTATTAGTTTCACCAGTGTCGCAGACCGTTTTCAAAAGAAAAAATGGGATACTTCTGGTTTATCTAAAAACTCTATTGAATTGTTTGAAATCCCTATTGTTATTAAATTGTTAAGAAAAAACTCTCTTGACATTTTGTCTTAAAACGTATCGTTTTTCGGTAGAAAATACTATTTTAGTGCATGCTCATCTATCATGGAAAAACAAGTTTTAGAAAATCGAGGTTAAAAAGAGTTTTAAGATTTCAAATTATTTTTTGTATTTTGAAAATTACAGGAGCTGTTCTGAGTGACCCAACTTGAACAAGATGAAACAACGAATTATTCATCACGATGTCCTTATGGAACGGTTTATGAAAGATGGATAGATCATGTGTATTATTTCATTTAGTAATAGTTAAATCTGAAAAGTGAATTGAGTTTATAAACTTTTCGAAGATATTTAGCTAACGGCCAGTACCAGTAGAAAATTCAATGATATCATCCACAGACTGAAACCAATGTACAAACTGTTTAGCTGAAGGGTTATAGTCTCTAAGTTATCCACAAAAATCTCTGCCCATAGAAGTTTGAGTGGATTTCCCATAATAAGATCCTCGCTTAAACGGTAAAATGAAGACTCAAAAACATTGCAATTTTGTTTCACACGCATATCTAAAAATAACTATATTTCGTCCTGAACTAAAGTATTCACGATATTAGTATGGAGTATGGGGTGCGATGCATTAGAGTCTCTTCCTGAAATTTGGCGCAAAAAGGTCTTGTTCTACAAAAGTGATCTTCCTACGACTTCTTCAAGGCCTATTTTGCAGAGATTGTAGCTCCACGTATCGGGCGTAGGTCATTGAAATCACCCCCTTTGATACCTCCATTGTGGCCTCTATATCCCTCTGTGTCACCTCTTCTTCAACGAGAGCAATTATTCGACCCCTCTGCACATCGGACAATCCAACGTAAGGCATTTTCAATTATGATTATAGGCTTTTTCAAATTTTGAAATTCACAGTTGCAAATGCCAGTGACGACTCAGTACAATATCCCGAACATTTGGTGATAATTCAACATTTCTTATCTTACTATCCAGTTTTTTTACAACAAAAAACTTCATTCTTCACAAGTAGTCAATGATCCATGGTTAAAAACAATCAATAATGTAAAATACCGAGTGATTCCATATGAATTTGGTTGTGTGTATTATTGAATATTCAAGATAAAGAAGAGTAGATATTTAACCAATCATTAATTTCACCACAGTTGTTATTCAACTTCCCCATCGTAAAACTGATCGCATAAATAGGTTTATGGCCAACACAACAGGGAAACCCAGATATTTGGAGAGAAATAATTCTTACATAGTTTATAGAATTCATAAACTTCAGAACACTATCTGTACCACAAGTTCGAGAAGTGTTCTCCAACATTCTGTAATTCATTTTTGACTTCAATAATGCAGGAGAATTAGGATCGATTAGGGTATATACTTTTTGTAGAGTGTTTAAACCATGTTGTTTCAAACGAATAGAGAAATTTTCTACGATGAATAATGGATTCTACAATATATTTCGTCATCGTATAGTTTGGATAACATTAATTGTTATGAAAGTTTGAATATATATTCTGTCGAAAAATAATAGGAATTGATTATTTGAAAAATTTGTTTAAAACGATTGTCAAATTTTTTGTTGTTGCTAAGTTGGTACAACTTTTTTCTATACTGAGTTCGTTTACGTGCTTGATTTTCTCACAAGTGTGTTTTGCCATTTATACAATGGATAAACTATTGAACAAAGAATTTGCCTCAAATTTTATATTGCAAATTGAATTTCCTACGCCGAATCGCTGAAACTTTTACAGAACGCTTACGGTGAATCGACTTCATCAAAAACACGTGCATATAAGTAGTACAGTGCTTTCAATAGCGGCAGGGATGTGGTGGAAAGTTTCCCTCGCTCTGGTCCACCTCCAACGTCTTCAACTAAAGTTAACATCGATACAGTGAAGGAAATGGTAATTGGAAATCTCCATTCAAGTTTGATAGAGATATACAATGAATTTTCTTCGAAAATTGAGTCGCGTAAAGGTCGATGAACCAGTCAATAAGCTTCTGAATGCCGCCTTCCAGCTGAACCAAAACCGAAAAAACCACGCCTAAGTCGATCAAAAGTTAATGTAATGTTGACTGTTTTCTTTGATTATCGCGGTGTTGAGCACTCAGAATTATTATCAGAAGGTCATACTGTAAATAAGAAATATTATATGTGAGTGATACGGTGTTTCAAGAGAGCAAATTCGTCGAAAAAGCTAGATGGAATGAAAATAAAACTTATGGATTGTGAACCATCTCACAAGGCTATCAATGTAAATGAATTTCTGACCAAAAACTCAACAAATACCTTCAAACAACCACCGTATTCACATGATATGGCTTCGGCCAACTTTTTCTTTTTCGAAAACTCAAATTACCACATCGAGGTATCCGTTTTGAATAGATATAAGACTAATAATCGATTCCGGAAAATGCGTTTGGAAAATGTTTTGATATATGGATTATTCGTTGGTGTAGATATATTTTGAGTTTCATTGACCAATTTCCGGTACATTTTCGACAGAATGTATATGAGGATATGAATTAACGGAGAACTAGTGTCATAAACATCTTAAACGAATTTTGATATCGATATGGATATTGGAGGGAAAAATTAATACCATCGCAAATTCATATGATCAAAATTGTCAAATAACTTTCGATGTATGGAAATTAGTCATTCACAGAAAATGCTGTTCAGTATTTTGAATGAAATATTATTTGACACTTGTTTTAAGCAATGTACTGATGTTGGGATTTATAGGTTAAGTCCTGAGAATAAACCATACACCCATAGGGCGAGAAAGAGGCCAGTTTTGAAAAACTATCAAGATCTACACAGATGGTTCGAAGAACAAAGTAGTAGCAGTATATAGGTTATACTCGAGATCCCTACACCTATAATGGCCATGGAGTTTGGATCTATATAGCACTCTTGGGAATACAGCTGATAGGCTAACCATTGTCGAAATGCAGATAATCCAAAGGATAATAGGGGGCAAAATTATATCACACAGATAGTAGACAATCAGTATTAATTTGGCCGAAATATCAATTATCTAGGCTTACCTAAAATGTTATGAAGTACTGACAGAGATTGCTATCATAAATGACATTTGTGTATATAATCTGAAGGTAGACGAACAGTGCAAGGACAACATCATAATGGACCACATTGCTAAAAGGATGACTAGACAAGTGAAAAAAAAGCTCAAAAACCACACCCAACAGAACGCAATTCAAGGAAACGATAAGCTGCAGGCTAACAAAAGAATTCAATATACAGATCAAGAAACAACAAAACAATATGTGTCATTGTGAATGGCATATTCATTCAATATTGTCCATTAAGGCAACAGGTTAATGTAATTCTATTAAGTACCCTTTAGACTAGAGCATGTTCTATTTGAATTTGAATATCCGATCGTCACCATTACGAAGATATATTCGATCGAGGAGAGAAGACCAACTCTAAGCCACCTGCTGAAATGCTCGCTGTGCAACATTGCCAGCTCTTTCGAAAAGTTGGAGGAAGGAGAAAAGACACAAAGACTCCATTGTGGACTAGATCAACAGCTTGCGTGAACTTTTGATATTTATACATTCATACTTACCATTTCTGAGACGTGTAGACTATTCCAAGTACAAACTGCACATTCTATCAGATGACTAGTAACTCACTCAGGTCAGGAAATAATGAATTTAAAATGTTATGGCAAGGCTATTTTCACACTCAAACTGCAGTTGAAGTAGGTTGAGGTTTGCATAAGGTATTAAATTGTTTATTTGTTTGTATTGGTTTAAATCGTAGGGATTTTCTCGGTAGATTCGTGCCAACCAACCACCGAACATAAGTTCTCTCATTTACAGTATTGAGGTTAGGTTAGTATATTGCTCTCAATCGTTGATTAACTCTTAAGATTTCGTTGTAGCACGAAACTTTTTGATTTAGGAATTTATTACAAAATAATATAAATATCTTAAATGAAGACGGATTTATTTATTGCTGAAACTGTGCACGTCTTGTTCAAAGACCAGATTCATGAATAATTTATGGTTCAGATCTGACCTATGAGGACATTCAAGGGATTACAGAAATACTGAACAATCCGTTCACTTGGTGATATTTCCACTAATTACAGCCTTAAAATAGAAAATATATCTGCTGATTTGTGAGGTAGGTAAACGAGATTTTGAATGAACCTGAAATGATGAAAGTATGTGAAATGAACGTAAAATGTAGAAATTGAATATTTGATTGAAATAATTAGTACTAATATCCAAATACATGTACATGGTTCGAAACAAACTACTCGAATCATACCGGGTTACTTCTAGTTCAGTATTGTAGGCACAAATTACAAAAATTAGCTCGAGATTTCCAAAAGAGTTAAAGGCTTCATCTAAGTCAACCTTTTTCCGCATTGCTTGAAAATGGCCGTACTACGCCAGTAGGTAGGATAAGAGAATTCAAGCACACAAGTGATTATTTTCACACATGCAAATTTTTATGGGAAAATTTAAGATTCCAAGTAGCTGCTTGGCTCCGGTGATATAACATATAATGTATGAAATCATTGACAGCGAGATATATTTGATACCAATGAATTGATTATATCACGACTGCGAAATCTATTTAGGTGTTGCAGGAATTTTCGATAGTGTAGTGGTGTAGTACATTAATTCTATATACTCGCTTGACCAGGGTTCAATTGTTCACTGGGTGCGGCATGATGCCGTCACATAGGGTAGAATAGGGAATGGAAACGTGCAGGTATTAGGTGTCTGCACACATTATTTAGATATGAATGTACATTGGTGACAAGAACACGTTAATTTTGTAAGATATCATTATATAAAAATGATAAATCTCATAACCAAAATAAGAACCATATCTTTTCTTATTCAGGGGGACTTAAAGCCTAGCCTTATAGCTTTTATTACAGCACTGGTAGAGAAATAACCAACAAGTTAGGATTTTGGTAAATTTAATGTCAAAATTGTTCTCATCTGGGTAATAAGAGCTAATCAGGAACACATTACCTGCCATGGCTTCTATTACACCGCTGTGGCTCTATTTACCCTTCATCCGATTAGTTTTTATTCAAGATACATGGTACTAAAAAGCAAACTACTACAAAGGTCAATTGGTGGTCGGATATTTTAGAATCTGCAATAGAAATAATACGTAGGGAAGGAATATCAGTTAATAAGGCAGCACAGCAGTACGAAATGCCATATTGCAGCTTGAAAAAAACAGTACAGGTTAGTGAATAATAATGACATTAATTACAGTCGTTCTGCGTAGCTTGGCAGAAAACCAGTGTTCAATAGTGCACAAGAACAAATACTTGTTAACCATGTACTAGAGGTGTTCAATATATTTTATGGTTTAACGAGCATACAACAGCGTTAGATGTGGTATAATATGGCAGTTAAATATAATGTCGCAAATAGATGAAATACTAACAAAAAATTGCTGGAAAGAACTGTTTTTTCGGCTTCATGAATAGACACCTGGAATTCAGTATCAGGAAGCCATAGGCAACAAGTACTAATAGAATTGAGGACACTAATAAAACCGAAATGGCCAGCTTTTTCAATAACCTTGAATTGGTCATTATAAAATTCAATTGCAAAATATATTTAATATGGACTAGACCGGCTTGTCCACAGTTCACGAACCAGACACTATTATTGCTTTAAGAGAGAGGGGCAACCTTATGTGAGAGGGGCAAATGTGTGACTGCAATTTGTGCTATGAGTGCGACAGGTATTCACGTGCCTACGTTATTCATATTTCCCTGGCGGAAGCACTCTTCAGTTGGAACGGGATGGACCACTAGGAGGTGTGTATCAAAAATGGTTGGAGAAATGAACAAATATTGCTAACATGGCTTCAACATTTGAAAAAATCTACTAAGCCTTCTGCTGGGAAACATATGTTGCTTGTTATGGATAACGCTTCACTAGAAACATATAAGCTAGCCAAAAGGAGCTATATTGTTATGTTAAGCATCGGTTACAACCATTAGATTTGATCTTTTTCGGTCCACTCGAGACTGTTTATACAAGGAGAATGCGGCATGTACATAAAATCAAGAAATATAGTTGAAATTACTCCATATGAAAAAGCTGGACTATTCAATAAATCGTACTCAACGATAGCATCTTTAGACGAGGGAATATCCGATTTTGAAACTACCGGAATTTTTCCTATGGACCCGTCAGTTTCTGTAGATGAAAGTTTCATTGCTGCTAGTTAGCATGTCAATTCTTTCCCTGATTTTCACGCGGTCCTTTTTTGTTATTCCTCCTAATAAATTCTTATTGCGCTTCTTATCTTCCTAGATCATTTTCCGCCTTTGAGTTCTGTTCCTTCTTCATACTTTTCTGAAGAACTGTACTTCCTTACTCATTCTCTGTATTTCTTTCCTCTTCAAAGTTTCTCATTACCTAAAATATCTCTTTTACATTCCTTGTGATAGCACAACTAACATTGTCAATACTTCTGAACCGTCAAAAACCATAGCTACAATTAGTTCACAAATACTGACTACCTTTTAAGAGCTACTGCAAATGTCTATTAGCCATCCGCAGCCTACCACCAACCAACCGCTACAGCAACGGATACAACGAAGTGATTCTCCATATCCTTCTACAAGTTTTGCTTATTTCTTGAATCGTTTTAATCCTCATCCACAAATATTAACAATATCAACAAAAAGTAACAAATACAAACATCATTCAAAAGTTCTGGCTAGCACTCCATGAAGAAAGAAATAAAAAGGATAATAATCCGATTAATATTGAACACAATAAATCTAAGAACGCTAAATTCAAAATTAAATTTTCTCAAAAGAATATAAAAGCGTTACCCAAAATCTATGCCAAGTAGAATCGTCAATCGATGAGAGCGAAATGAAATATATTTTATTAATGACTTCATAGTTTTAAGTTTTGTTATAATTATGAAAAGAAGTTAAAATTTGTTAATATCACGTGATTGCTATCATTACACATGAAGTTTTCTCTCATTACCCAATATATAGGGTGATTAGAGCTAAGGTAAGCCTCATAAAAAATGACTTGAAATATAAAAGGGTATTTTTATAGTTTTTAAGTAGTAAGGTATGAAAATAATTGGGAAATCGATTAAGACCTAGAAATTAATTATTTTAATCTAAACTTATGTTTTTCACTTTTTCTTACATGACTCCCATTCCATTTTTCCCCAATACTGCTTTCTTAGGACATCAAAGCTTTTCATGTCAATGTAGAACTACATGTGATACTTCATTGTTTAAAACTGGTTGGATATTATTGCACTTTCGACAATAAGCAATTTAGAATAAATATTAACTTTCTCGTCTTCCTGTATTGTGATTCAGCAGAAAGAATTCTGAAGTCATTCTAGAATTTTACAAGAAGCAGTGGCAAGATTAAACTTGACGTCATCAAAAGATTGCAGATGTACGTTCTATGTTATGAACACATCTGTGTCACATATCATGTGTGTGTGTGACAATTAGGTGGCACGGAAGTGTCCCCGAAAAGTCGAGAAGGAAACAAACTCTGCCGTACCATTCTTTACTGGAACCATTTCGTCGCATATTCAGGCCCCTATTTGAGAACCTCTAAATAAGACCAAAACGCAGAAATTTTCGTCATCCAGTAAACCATAATCACATATTTAAAATCCAAAATTTCAAGTCTGTAGGACATTCAATCCCGAAGTTAGACGAAAGCAAACTTTTGCATTTATGACACTCAATCACTCACTCATGATCATCAGAATAGAAATAGTACTTCCCATAAACTCAGAGAGCTGAAATTTGGTCCAAAGTTAGGGTTTAATGGCGTTATGAAGGAAAAACTATAAAAACTAAGATAATCCAAGATCTGGAGTACCTGGTGACCCTGATTAGAAAACACAAGAGCCCAACCAAACTATTAGAGATCGAAATACCGCCTCTACAAAAAATATTAAACTTGGTGGGCCGTTTCATTTGATGATCGAAGGACTGAAGTATCTGATGAAGAACCCTCAGCTGGTCTCAGCTGAAGAAAAATCGTCTGCCATTGCAAAAATCCAGCGTAGTGGGACACATCTTCTCATTTAATCTAGCCTATAGCGTCCCACACTCATTGCTGGGCTAATACCTCCCCTTCTGCTTTTAATTGGCATAAAAATAAATTAGAAGATCTTCTTAACTAACTTCATAAATGTTGACTTCAAGAGTATAAAAGCTCAAGTTCCAGTGCTCATCGAATACAACCGGCTTAGGCGTAACTACCGCGCCGATCTTTCAGAAATCTAACCGCCTAAACCGTCTAAAAGAATAAAATATGAATGCGAATGAGCAAAACGAAAAACTACAAAAATCAGAACCGAAAAAAAAAGAAAGGAAAGATTTGTAATAATAAAAAAAATAAAAGAAAAGAAAATCTAATAAAATGAATCAACATGCCCACGTTTCTACAAGAAGAAGTGAAATCCCACCGAAAACATTCTGTAAACAACTAGCCAAGTCTCGATGAAGCTGCTTGTTTATCTCTAAAAAGTAACGACAAAGTCGTGTCAAGTCTAAGGTTCCTCACTGCGATTTCTTTATTATTATACTTAATGTTGTGTGACTTGATCGTTGAACGGTACAAAAGGGTTCAAAACCAGGTGCTCCATGACACCATTGCACCAATCTGTCTCCAGAACCGCTACCTATTGACGATAGAAAATTGCCACTTGGAAAACGTTGATTGAATAACCAGCCAATTGTAGGCTTGATAAAACTGTGTATTTCAAAAATACTTATGTATAAGCGAGCCTAAAACAACAGTATATAAAATATTCACAGTACAGAGGGACTTCTAATCATTGATAGAAGTCCGTCTGTACGTCTATTCCATGTTAGATCGGTGGCCGATTTGAGGCTCCAAAAAGAAGAGAGCAGAAGTCAGCATTGTCAATGCTGAATGGATGTGTTGCATAATCAACAACAGCCTAAAATTAGACACTTGCGTCTCATCAACAATTAACATTAACATATGGGCTATTATCTCGCCTAACAAACATAGGTAATTACAACAGATATAATATTACGTGTGAACAAATATGACTTGTACCTACCCACTAACGTATAAAAAATGTTGAACGGCCAAGTCTCACAACATTAACTATAATAATAAAGAAATAACAGTAAGGAACCATAGAATTGGAACGACGAGATTTCATTACTTTTTAGAGATAAACAAGCAGCTCCATCGAGACTTGGCTAGTTTTTTACAGAATGTTTTTGGTGGGATATTGTTCACTAGTTGTATGTGTTGTTTTATTTCAGTGGCATCTTAATATAAATTTACGTTTATGAGCTTGGAAAATTGCTTGAACACACTGTAGAAAGTATTATACAAACCGAGTAGAAGAAATGCTATTTCAGGGTGGAATGAACAAGTTAAAAATGTTACTCTCATTTCAATCATTTCGAGTAGATCGTTTTGAATTTATATTCCCAGAATACAGCAATTGAAATGCTATCAAATAATTGAAAATGAACAATGGAATGATTAGATAAATTATACGTAGGCAGTACAGCTTCAATAACAATAATTTTGTATTTTATCATTATTCAACTGGAAAATATGTTTTTATATAACAGTGACTAATTATGTCCAAATCACACTCCTTTTTTTTCAGTTCGGCTGGTATGCAGCCCCCCAGTCAACTCAGTCAACTCTGTCAACCCTGTCAACTCAGTCAACTCAGACAACTCAGACAACTGATTGCGGTGGAAAATCCTTCCTATGTCTAGACTACAAAAAATATCTGGAATGTTCTTTCGACAGTAATACTAGGAAATGGATTGGGGATGAAATGAAAGTACAGCAATGTGAACCAGGCTTGGAATGTCTCAATGTTGATGATAAACCCTGTGCAACGTCTTGGACATATTGAGACAATTATTGAGTAGAAATTGTTCCACAAATATCCCATTAAATTTTAAATACTATGAAATTTGTTGATTTTGTGAAGCCTTTTGATATAACTTTTTAAAGGATTGTGTTTATATTCAATGCATACATAATCTTACCAATTCGGTAACCATGTAATGTTTCAAATATTCTTGATATTCTCAAATAAATCTTCCATCTCGAAAGAAGGGGAGATTCATCCTATACAGGGTGTTTTGCAACATAATAAACATGCAACCGGAGCTTTAACAGATCAAGGGTTATCTCATGCCATATTCTAATTTCTTTCATCACTAACTTCTGTTCCCAGTTTATCCATGCGAATTGACGGATGGAAGAAAAAACCAAAAAAGAATTCAGGATCGGGCTCGTAACCTTAACCCTTAGAACAATCATTCAGTATATCGTTTAGAGAAATTTCAATAATGATTCCAGAGTAGGCACACATCCAATGTTTTTCTAACATATCTCACATTTCGCAGTCCCAATTGTTACATGTTCGAATAGTGACAAAATCAAAGTAAAATTACAGAAAAAATATTTAAATCCCAGGTTTATGGTGACGTAGTATCAGAATCATGTTCCGTGGATCTAGAAGTCATATTTCATATGCATCATATGCAGTTTCGATACTTCATTCATTGTTTCACCTCTTAGAAATTCTAAAAAATCCAAGGTCGGATGTGCCTTTTCATCGATCTTCTATTTTGAGCCAATCTTGTATCAGTCACTTCGATTATCCGAATCGAATATTCATTTTCAACGTAAAAATAAAGAATTTCTGCTGAATTCATTCTTTCGGAGGACAGTTAAGTGCAGAAAAAATTCCTCGTTTCCGAAATAATTTTTCCTAACAAAGAATAACCATAAGACCTTCGTAACTGTTTTACAATATTTAAGAGAACATTGAGAATAGAGGAGAGAATATTTTCGAAGCAAGTCTCGCAAATCAATGATAGAGAATTAGATTGATTTTACATCATTGTAATTATTTACGAAATGAATGAAATTTAATAAGAAGCGCAATAATAAACTCAACTCACCATGCAAGAAAATGCATTGCTGCGAATGGAAATCATTTTGAGAATTTGTTTTTAAACCTTTTTCACCTGCCTATTCATTTACTAGTTTCACGTTACTCAGGTAGAAATCCAAGAATTATTTAAATTTTTTAATTTTCCTGTTTGTTTATCCCATGTTGCGTCTATCAGGAACGAATTCATTCCATAAGGCAGGGGTGCTCAAACTTGAACTGCTGGAGATCCACCTCAGTATTTTTAGACTACTTACGATCGACTCTGAGAGGCTTCATGTATGTGTGATGCAGGGTTGTCGTTCATACACGATACACCCTACCTACCTACCTAGGTAGGGTGTACAGTACCATATATAGATATTAGATTTCCCCACAAACAACATTATTTCAGTTAAGGTTTGGGTTAGGTCTAGTTAGGTTCTTCTGTATGAACTCAAAGAAAAAACTCATAGTTTTTCAAAATTGCGAGTTTATTGGTTGTTACAAAACAAAAGAGTTACATATGGTGTTAAACTTAACTAAGGAGTCACTTTGAATGTTGAAGCGTGGCACTGCATGTCATCAGCATACTTTTCATAAGATAGTACGTAACCACTGAGTGCTAATCGCAAGCATGACGACATATGATCGTCAGTTAGTGGATTGCCGTCAGTTGAAGGGCGATTTGCCTAAGATTCGGATATTTATCTTCAGATATAAAATACCTGAAATTTGTATCAGATGCTGTAGCTTTGAGTTGTATATCTGATATAATCTGCACCAACTCATTTTCAACAGAACATGAGTTCATATCATACTGATTTGCTACTTCATTAGCTAATTCCTCAATGTTTTTACATGAAAAGGATAACTCATAAATGATGCTATATTTGCCAATTTACTGCAATCACAAAAACGCATTTCGAATTGTCCCAAAATATTTAATAATTCAGCCTCATACATAACTTAATTCAACTGAGGGATCCTTGGTTTCAAAGACGGAAAATGTTTCAGATTCTTTCTTTCCATTTGATCTATCATAAGTTGCAATTTACTTTTCAATGCGTTTACTGCGCTAATCATCTCAATAATAGTTTTTCCTTTACCTTGAAGCTCCAAGTTAATGGTGTTTAAGTGCATTGTGTGTTTAAAACTTTTGAACGCAAAACTTGTAGGTGTATAATGCAATGGAATGAAAAAAAAATGAAGGAAAATCTTCATTAGCTCGACACAATGCCACAAAACCGTTTTTTTGTTTCCAGTCATTGCTGGTGCTCCATCGGTTGTAATGCACACTCATTTATATATTGGTAGCTTGTAGTTTTTTACAAAATTGAAAAAAAAGACATATATATTTTCATCATGAGTCTTCCCCTTCAGAGGAATGACTGTCCAAAATTCTTCCTTAGCCAACATGTCATTGAATACCATCCAAATAAAAATACACAGCTGGACAGTGTCTGTCATATCGGTGAATTCGTCGAACTGTAAATAAAAGTATGTACATTTCATGATATCATGTTTTAGTTTATCTGCCATGTCCTGACTCATGACTTCAATACGCCTTGTGGCAGTCGGGCGAGATAACTGAAGTTCTCTAATAGCAGAGATGATTTCTGTTTTATTTTTAAAATCTCCAAATAAAGTCTCACGAGACGCGATCGTAGAAGCTTTTGATTGTTTGACTGGTCTTGTGAACAAGGTTTGTTCTCTTTTCAAACAAGATATCAAATGACGTACTTTTCGTTGTCTTAATTCACTATGTGGCGGAAAATCATTTCATAGTTTTTATGAACCGATTTATGATGCCTCTCTAAGTCACCACGCTTAGGTATTGCAACTGACGTACGACGAATAAGACAAATGTACTTATCCTTCACTATACAAAAGAGAAATTCTTCCTCCCAATCGTTTTTGAATCATATGTTCAAGATTTCTTCGCTGCACTCATTTTGTAATATTTAATAATTAACGTTGTATCGACTCCAATTCCTGCAGGCTCAACATTTATATCGGCGTGAACTAAAGTCTAGAATATTCCCGTTGAAATTTCTAGAAAAGCGGCAAGAATAAAAAACGCGGCTTTTCTTTGACAAGTACCGCGCGTTCCTTTGATACAGCAGCCTTTTGCCATTAGCAGAGTGTTATATTATTACGTAATAAGTTTTTGTAGTTTAGTTACCAACATATTTAAAAATTTTCTTCTCGAGATCTACTCAAAAAGCACACGCGATTGACTAGTTGACGGTCGACCGTATGTGCACCCCTCCATTCAGGGTTAATTTCTTTCCATTCTTGAATGTTCTCAGGGACACTGAATTCAGCGGAATATCGTTATTTTAAAGTTGAAGATTAATATTCGGTTCGGAAAATTGAAGATACAAGATCGGCTGAAAATACTCTCGGAGGCAAAATTAGCGGAACCCTCGAAAATTTAACCAAATTCGAAGTCCGATTTTTTTCCTAATTCTCAACCGATTTAGATGATTTTTTCGGCAAGTTATAGATCAACTCTTCTGCTTTGTAGAAATGATAAGAGAAAACAAAAAGAATTTGAAAAAAATTTTATACGGGGGCAAAACTAAAAGTGTTTTTTTTGTCAAAAATTCGTAACACCCTGTGGAATTTCGTGGTCCGAGCTCAAACGTACAATATCATGGTCTGTCAAGACACATCTTCCTACAGTAACACTCTTCTTGTTTTATGTATTTGTCTCTATTTTCACAAGAGATATCCAATTTGAAGTCACAAATTTCAAGAATTTATATTTAATCTTGCGTAGGTGCATAACATCGGAGGTTAGCCAGTAAAATGAAATCAAAATTAGAGAAGCGGAAATCTAACGAAATGAAAATTTTTGAAATTCACTGGCCAATTTCACGCTTCGGGAGAACTCGAAGTACACTGGAAAAATCGTTGATTTTGCACATTTATTTTTGAATTTTTTGTGTGATACTCTATAATAATTATCATTTCTGTCCAAAATTGAGAGCAGGTGTGTATCCTGGCGATACACTCGTGAAATGAAATGAACGTGATGAGAAAAATGTTCATGATGACCCACAAAAAAAAACATTTGCTTTTAGTAGCGAGTATGACCCCCCCGACCTCTTATTACAGCACGCATACGATTTCGCATACTCCCAATGATGTTGTCTATCATCTCTTGAGGTATGTTGTCCCACTCTTCCACCAAAGCCAATGTCAGCTCTTCAACGTTGCCTGGATTCCGTTGTCGAACCCTTCTTTCAAGAATGTCCCAAACGTGTTCGATCGGGATTGAATCCGGTGACCGCAACGGCCAGTCCATTCGTGTGATCCCAACTTCATTGAGATATTCTATCACTATGCGCGCAGTATGAGGGCGCGCGTTATCGTGCATAAAAAGGAAATTTTCCCCTATGTAAGGAGCAAAAGGCACAACATGGGCTCCAAGATTTCTGTTATATACCGATGAGCATTAAGTGATCCATTGCCAATAATCTCCAGTTCTGTTCGTACTCCCAAGCATATGCCACCCCATATCATAACTGATCCTCCACCGTATTGCTCAGTTCCTGCGAAGTTCGCTTGATTGTACCGTTCCCCTCGATGCCTTCATATTCTATCTCTACCATCCACGAAATTCACACAATATTGGCTCTCATCACTAAATCAAACTCGTCTCCACTGATTGATTGTCCATGCTACATGCTCCCTAGCAAACGCCAATCTTGCTACCAGATGGGCTCTATCGAGTCTTGGTGCTCTTGCTTGCGCGTATGATATCAGACCAACTTCATTTAATCGTCTTCTGACTGTCCTCACACTGACGTTAATGTTATCCACTTGCTTGTGAAAGGTTACGTGCCTGAACAGCAGTAAGACGAGGATTTCTTATGGTTTGATTGACGATGAAACGGTCATGTATAGCGCGGGTTGCCCGATTTCTTCCTTGTCCTCGCCTCCTCACGTACAATCCAGTTTCCCTGTAACGTCGGTAGATTCGATGGATAACCGACGTCGAGACACCCAACATGGTACCGACTGAGCGGTAGGTGCGCCCTTCCTCGATCAATGTAACTGCCCTTGCTACTGAGGTAGGTGTTAAATCTCTCATTCTGAATGAAAAATACCGTTTCGAATCGTAAACAGTAACAGAATCACAAAACACCGCAACCGATCGAATTTGTATCAAATCAAAGAATGGAAAACTCTCATTCTTTAAACAAGTGCAAATGTGGTCATATACAAAAAAACGTGTGTTGTATTTCATATTTGATAAAAAAAGGTGTGCACATGTGTAAATGAAAAGTTTTATCAATGGTCCCAGAATTCGGTTGTGTATTTTAATACCTACCGACTGTTATCTCCTATGAATTCCTAATTTTCACCAAATTAACCAAATTGTCATCAATAACTGTTGCAATTCGAACATAAAAATCGCAAACGACCAATTCGACACGCCTGAGTGATAATAAGAAAATTCCAAATTGATAGACGAATTTTAATGACAATTTCTTGATTCAATGGAATTTCTGCAAAATGGTGATTTTCCACTTGAAATTAAAAACATTTTGCAAAAAAAGAGATGAACGCATGAAACAAGAAGGGCGTTACTGTAGGAAGATGTGTCTTGACAGACCATGATATTGTACGTTTCAGCTCGGACCACGAAATTCCACAGGGTGTTACGAATTTTTGACAAAAAAAACACTTTTAGTTTTGCCCCCGTATAAAATTTTTTTCAAATTTTTTTCTTTTTCTCTTATAATTTCTACAAAGCAGAAGAGTTGATCTATAACTTGCCGAACAAATCATCTAAATCGGTAGAGAATTAGGAAAAATATCGAACTTCAAATTTGGTTAAATTTTCGAGTGTTCCGCTAATTCTGCCTCCGGGTGTAGATGTGGATGATATGGCTACTTCGGCCCTGAAACTTTCTAAACTTCAGAGATTCACAAAAACGAACTATCGAAACTGCACATTGAAAGAACCACCGAACATAATTCTCATAATTCGTCACCATAAAACTGTCATTTAAATATTTTTTCTGTAGTTTTACCCCGCTCACTATTCGAACATATCACAATTGAGAATGCGAAATGTGACAAAAATGCCAGATATATGATGTGAGCACTCTGAAATCATTATTGTATTTCTCTAGACGATATACAGGGGGGTTTTTCTAGGGTGTGTTGAAAAAACGAAAATTACAGACAAACACGCTTGGCTCACTTCCTGAGAACAGAAATTGTCGATGAAAGAAAAACCACACTACATCATAAAGGAAGGACGAGAAGAAAAATTGGAATATGACATGATATCACCCTTGGCCCATTATACCTCTGTGCGCAAAACAGCCTATATATCAAGTGCGATTAAAGTTTAACTAAACGAACCTTCACTAGATTTCATCGAAAAAATACATTGATAATATTAAATTTCTTCACAGTCCGAATGTTTTCATCTCATCTATAATATATATTAGCAAACAAGGACACTACTTTTTTTTGAATTACTTCCACACAAATTGTTTAAAACTTCTATAAAAATCGGGAAATCCACAACATCCATTGACAATAATATTTTCCAGGAATACTTGTATTGTGGTATTTGAATGATTATATCAATAAAGAATATTTCCATTTGACTCACTGGGCAGATTAAATGGGAATTCCTAGAAAAATGAGTACAGGATTTCAGGTTGCACAACATTCGTTTTGGCTCGTTGACATGCCAATATCTCACCAAGCCGTACTGTTGTATAAACTAACTGGAGCCATAGCCTTGGCCGCAACATCTGATAGAAATATGTTTTCGTTATAAATCATTCGGTATCCCTTAGCTTTTCGAAAATCTATCCTCGATGAATAGTTGATTTCTTTGGAAAATTATTTCACTTTCAAAGAGGAAAATAAGAGTTTTATTCAATTTGTGAAATGTAACTAATTCAATGATCTAGATTATTCAATAAGAGTACCATACTCTCAATTAATTAGACTAGTTTCCAATGTGATTTGTTTCTGTTTCAGATCATTTGGAGAATTTTCGTTTTCTTTTTTAGTATCATTAGATGTTTTCATTCACCATCCTGGCTGGAAATATACAGGGTGTTACATAATAGTATGTCACAACTTGAGGGGGTAAAACTATGTGCAATTTTAATGAAAAAAGTTCATATAAAATAGGTCCGCAAATTGGGTTTTTCTTCAAAACTCCTGCAGTTTTTGATATATTCAGCCCAAATTTACAATGCAAGCTATTTTGTACAGCCTCCCTCATTACACGTCCTAAACTCTACAAGGTGTTTTCTTTTCCGAAGCCATGTCTTATTTTGTCCTTTCAAATTTTTTTGCAGTACGCCACAGCATACAATCAATTTTTGTCATCTTCGTTCAATTTAAAAACTTTTTTGACACTTTTAACTTTTTCGTATCTCTTCTAATTATTAAACGATTGTATGCATCCGCTGAATTCAAAGCACTTCTAATAAAAAAAAATGACTAGTTGGATTTGATTTTTTCATTTATTTATTTATTTTGACAGTTGCTAAAGTTAAACCAGTGTCTGCTCGAATTGTTTATTAAATTAACGATTAGTTTCAAGACTTTGAAGATATTGCTGTAAGATTAAATTGCTAACTTTACTAATGCCAAATTGGCTGATATCCACTACATGTACGGTCTGGCTGACGGAAAAACAACAGAAGCTAGGCGATTATATAAGGTGCGCTTTCCAAATCGAGTAACACTAGACAGGCGAACATTTCTAAATATCCACAGAAGGTTGAGGGAAACTGGTACTTTTACTGCAAACAATCATTTAAAAGGTGCAACTTAAACTATGAGAACTCCAGATCTTGAAGAAGCAGTTTTGAATTATATTGATATCAATCCTCATGTGAGTACAAGAAAAATTGAAAATCAGTTGAATATTTCACATGTTTTAGTTTAGAAGATTCTCTACGAATTTTTATTGTACCCGTTTCATATTCAAAGCGTCCAAACTCTACTTCCTCGAGATTTTCCTTCTAGACTGAATTTCTGCCGATGGTTCTTAGATAAAATTGGAGAAAATGCTCATTTTGATAGTGAAATAATGTTCATGACGATGCTAACTTTTCGAGAACTGCCATCTCAAATTTTCACAATATTCATTATTGGGCTGAAGAAAACTCCCATTTAATTGAAGAATCTCATCATCAAGAACAGTTATCACTAAATGTCTGGGTCGGAATAATGGGAAATTATTTGATTGGGCCATTTTTTTGCTTAACAGACTAAACGGTCCCGCATATCGGCAATTTCTCGAGGAGGAGTTACCTTTATTGCTCGAGGATGTGCCACTTTTGGTGGGAAACATAATGTGGTTCATGCATGACGGGGAACCAGTACAGTGTATTGGAGAAGCTAGGGAATTCTTGAATAATACATTCAAAAACCAATGGATAGGTCGATGTGGGCCAGAACCATGGCTTCCTAGGTTCCCAGACTTGAATAGTTTAGACTTTTTCTTATGAAGATATCTCAAAAGTTTAGTTTATGCCACTCCAGTGAACACTGTAGCAGAATTGAGAAATCGAATAATAACCTCTTGTGACACGATAAGGAATACCTCAGAAAATATTTCGAAGGGTGCGTGATAATATGCTAGAACGACAGAAGCCTGTACTCTTGCAGGTGGATGACGCTTCTAGCAATTTATTTAGTATATAATTGTTCTTCTTCTTAGTTTGATATTGAATAAGTATATGTTGAGTCTCAGATGACGAGCTATCAAAATAAAAGCGAAGTTTGGGCATATCTATCGAGTATTTCTATTATTTTGTTTTTATTTAAGGAATAACATACAGTTCAAATAATTCAAATTCTATAATTTTTCACTCGAAAACGGTTGGATATACGAGAAAATTGGAGGATTAATTTTATTTCAATTTGAGTAAGTAAATCCAGTAGGCTAATGGAGATCTTCAAACAACCTATATTTTAGCATATGCGGATTACAAATAATTCTCCAAATTCAACCATACCTCACAATGGATAATTCAGGAATCGGAATTGTTCTTGAGGGGATTTTTATTTTTCGAACAGAGAAGGCTATGAAAACAAACGACTTTGATGTTTCCAATATAAAAGTTATCCGGATAGTAGAGTTTGCATAGGTCGATTTCACTCGAATTAAGTTTACTGAAGCGTTATTATTTTTTAAAATGCTTCAAACATACACAAGAAATGAGAAAGTGGACATACTACTTATTTCGGGGGAATGCCAAAAGAATGCAGTAGCTGCTGTCAATTTGTATGGCGAAAGATACCCCCATCGACAATGCCCAGCAAGAAATTATTTTAGTCGCCTGGAGTATCAATTTAGAAGAGAACCCAATAGCGATGCTGAAGAAAAGTTTATCATTGGAGAAGACACTGAAATCAATGAGTTAGCGCGAGTGGAAATTGATAAAACCATTTCCACAAGGCAAGTAGCGTTTGAGTTGCATATAAGTCGTGAAAGCGTTCGTCGAATTTTGAGAAAGTATAATTATAAATTATACAAATATCAATTCAATCAGCATTTGTATGAAGGTGATTATGCAAGGAGGATGGAATACTGCAATTGTATGATGCAAAATAATGTGCAACCACACAATAATTTCCTAAAAATAATCTTGTTTATAGATGAATCAAGGTTAACTAATTTATGGATAAGCAACAGACAAAACACAAGATATTGGTCTCAGGAGAATCAACATTTATTCAACCAGGGTAATTTTCAGGAACAATTCAGTTTTAATCATTTGTTAGGTGTGATTGGTACCAGAATAATTGGTCCCGTGATTTTTGATTGGCCGTTGACTTGAGCTAGATACTTAAAATTTATTCAGAATGAGACTGTGGGATATTTGGAAAATCTACCGTTGGCGATTGGAAGGGTAATATTTTATCAACAGGATGGTCCATCCCCACACAACGCACGGATTGTGTCAGCGTAACTGTGCGAGAGATTCGGGGAGAATTGGATTGCAACGAATGGTCCAATAAGATGGCCCGCAAGATCACCAGATTTAACTCCGTTAGATTTTTTCGTTTGGGGTTATTTGAAGAATTGTGTTTACGTAAAAGTGCCTACTACGCATGCAGATCCAGAGGATAGAGTCAGACGAGCCATCGGCAGTATAACACCTGAACAATTGAACAGTAAATCTAGAAATTTGCAAGTGCAGATTCATATGTGGATAGACAATAATGGTCAACATTTTGAACAATTCTTATGATTTTTTTATGCTTTATATATTTGCTTTTTCGTCTGCTCAGATTATATTTCTTGTTTTAGGATTCATTATTGTTGTTTTGGATTCTTAAAGAAAAAAATTGAGTTTTCTTATCATATGAAGGTGAATGTATCCTAGATTTGAATCAATACAAATGAATGAGTTTATTTCTCAATGGTCCTTCGAATGTCAGGATTGCTTGCCTTCAATGTTCCTTCCCATAGCCTTCTGGATTTACTTACACGAATTGAAATAAAATAGATGAAAATTTTTACATTATCATTATTTGTTTGCATTTTTACAAAAAGTGTTTACAGAATTTGTTTATCCGTAGTATCAAGATTCTAATGGTACCTCGGTACCAATATGGTGCCAATTGAAAAAAAGGAGTTTCAATCAAAAAATAATTTTGGAGAATATTAATCTGGCCTGGACAGAGCAAATCTGAAACAATTCATATAGCACTGTACTGATTGAGACGTTGAATAAAAAGATCTGGTTCGAAAATATGCAGGGTCGAACTTCTTCTTCCTACTGTTTTCGACAAATCTTACGGATTCGCAAAAAAAAATGTTGACGTTCATTTCATTCAGAATTTACATTTATTCCAATTTACACTTGAAAAACGAGCCAACACGTCGCGCGCTATGCGGCAAATTCATCGAAGGAGAAATCAAGATCACATCCGGGTATCAGGCATAATTTACTCGTGATGGAATTATATTATATATTATATTAACCCATGTATGGGCTCGATCGACAGAACCCGCACGCGAAAATGGTCGAAATTTCCGAAAAACAGCTTTCATTGAATACGTGGTGCGTCCTATATAGAGACCAATTGAGAGGTCCTCATTTCTTTGAAGGAACTCTGACTCCGGAGGGTTTTTTGAATTTCCTTCGAAATTATCCAACTATGCTGATGGAGAGTATTGCGAATAGGGTAGTTTGTCTTCTGCTGCATGGTGTTACACCTCACTATTGTTTACCAGTGGGAAAATTTCCTGAATGAAAGACTCCCAAATGACTGGTTTGACCAAGGAGTCCTGATATCTTGGTCCTCTAGCTCTCCAGAACTGAACCCCCTTGATTATTTTTTATGTGGATACTTAATAGATTTAGTAGTATATAATGTAGAAAACAATTTCCGTCAGCAATTGGAAGCCTGAATTTAGATTCGGGCCACATAATGTGTTGATTCTGATGGGGAACATATTGAACATTTATTGTAAAATTTGCAGATTATTGTTATTTTCCACACTGGTTTTTTTTTTAATTTTCTACCTTAGTATATTGTTTTCGAGTTAGTTTGGTAGGATTTTTGTCATATTTTCAATCTTTTCACAATTATTTCTATTGTTCCTAGTCTTTATTGTTTCATAATATTCAAAGTTCAATCAGGATATCATTTGTCTCGTGAGTATAAGGTGATACAAGGATGTGATCTTGATTTCTCTTTTCATGAATTTGCCGCGTAGCTCGCGACGTATTGGCTCGTTTTTGAGGTGGAACTTGGAGTAAATGTAAATTCTAAATGAAATGAACGTCATAATGTTTTTTCTGCGAATTCGTAAGATAGTCGAAAAAAGGTGAGAGATAAAGTTCCTTATGCTTCGACAATATTTTTTCAGAAGTCCGGTTCAATGTATCAGTCAGTACAGTGTTGAACGACGTTGATTGAAAAGGTTTTTTTCTGTTCTTACTTGATTCCAGAAATAAGAGTTTGTAGAAAAACGACTCCCGATTAAAAACATCTTTAGGTGTGTCATGAGATTTTTATAACTGTTTATTCAACTTCATAATGTACCTTTACTAGAAAAAATAGTATGTGCTAAAATTTTATATATAGGGTAATTTATATTTATACCCGATTACTGAAAATGAGAATGTTTCAGTCCGGTCCTGGAATTACCAGATATTTTTTGGCAATATTTTTGATGCGATTAATGCCAACAATGTCTTTAAAATCATTCGTTTCCATTGATTATTGACAATTTAAAAGGTACTCAAAGTTTCAGGCAATTTCCAAGAAACATCCATCAACAAATATCTATAGAAGTTTTTAATATGGGTTCTTAAT
This sequence comes from Cryptolaemus montrouzieri, assembly GCA_013387265.2. Lineage (NCBI taxonomy): Eukaryota > Metazoa > Arthropoda > Insecta > Coleoptera > Coccinellidae > Cryptolaemus > Cryptolaemus montrouzieri. The sequence continues at coordinate 92,399,141 of JABFTP020000021.1, read as the reverse complement.
CCGCCTCATCGAATCACATCCACCGTAGGAGTATCTCCAGTTCATTCGGACTCGTCCAGTGACAAAACGTTCATTTATATTCTTCTCTATCATAATAAAAATGCAAAAAAGCCGACAATGTTGATTTTCCTGTCGGTTCATTCAAACAAAGAGAAACGCCTATTTCTTTTCCAGGAGCCAAATTTATCGATTCAATGACTGACGTCATCTATCTACGAGAAAGCGACTATAATAATTCTATTACATGCCATTAACGGAAAAAAATGAACAAAAAAGCACGACAGAGGGAATAATCAATATATCTAAAGCACGAATGATAAGATAAACGTGGTTATTTACGTCATTCGAAAGTGCGTCCACAATTACAGTCATATAAGGGTTGTCTACTATTCAATTCACAGAGGTTAATAGTTTTTTATATTGAATAGAGTATAATTGCTCATAAATAGAGATCTTTATCATTTGCTCCTATCATTATTATAAGTCTACTAAATCTCCCCTCTTTTCGACCTTGTATGATTATCTCAACAAAAATGATGGTATGATCTCATATGCTCCAAATCAACCTCAAAAACGGCCCTCCTCGTATCGAAAATTATCATGTCTCAGAATTTTTCACCAGTATTACTTTTTCCAAGGTTAGATTAAGGGACCAATTCATGTTGAAACACAGTATATATATAAAACACATCCTCCATTTCAAAAGTAACCGAACTGTTTGAAAAAAACAGTACTACGAATGTCATCTGTTGTATTATTGTACCCGTCGATAACTTGGTACTTCATTGATAGTTGTAAAAAATTCCATGACATTTGTATGTTAACAACTTGAGTAATTGCGTCATGTTTGTTAGTGCGTTTAGTACATCGGTGCGGTGACCGACCATATCAAAAAATGAAGATAGAAAAGTCGTTTGACAAACTATTGGCTCGTACAAATTTACTTATCAATGTAGAAGGCGAATACATTGATTAATAAGAAAGATTTGTATCAAAATTAATACTGGTTCTTTCTATTTTCAAACAGTTTGGTTACGTTTGGAATGGAATGTATACACTGTGAACGGAATTTTGGTATAAAACGCAAAAATCTCAAGTTACTTCAATATTTATTGAATCTTTTTCAAAATATGCTTCATTTGAAGAGATACACATATGTCAACGTTTTTTCCAATCATCGAAACATTATTTATAGGCGTTCTCAGGGATGGCTTTCAGCTCCTTTCTTTTATGAAGTCTATGGAATCAAATCTAGTTCACACGGAGCTAGATCAGGCAAATAAAGCCGGTGCTCGATGTTATTTATCGAGTCTTTAGTCTTGAAGACGTTAATAACCGTGGCTCGATGCGAAAAATCCATGAATTGTTTTGCCACAAATCCGGTCGTTTACGGCGAATATTTTTACGCAAACGTCTCAAAACAGTTGAGTAAAAGTCCTTTTTGACCGTTTGATCTTACAGAGCGACTTCATGATGAACCACACCACGAATATCGAAGGAAATAATCAGCATCGTATTGATTTTCGAACGACTTTTGCGAGGTTTTTTCGGTTTTGGCTTATTTTTCCCACCCATTCCGATGATTTTGGCTCGTTAGTGTGTCGTATTCATAGACCCAAGTCTCGTCACCGGTTATGATCCGTTCCATGAAAGTGGGATCAAAATTCGCACGATCCAGCATGTCCACAGCTACCTTCATTCGGTACTGTTTTTGAAGAGAATTAAGCTTTATCGGAACGAGCCAAGAGGCGACGCGTTGCATGCCCAATTGGATCACCAAAATCAAAAGAGCAGTTTCACGAGAGATGTTGAGATCACGAGCTATCTCTCTAACATTGGCATGACGATTTTCGAGTACCATTTCCTTGGTTGTTTGGACGTTATCGTCGGTTGAAGACGTTGGCTATCACCCGACCGTCTTTGAAGGCTTTGTACCACTCGAAAACTTGGGTTTTCGATAAAACATTCTTCACAAGCCTTTCCAGCATATCCAACCATTCAGCATGCAGAATTTCGTTCAAAACACAAAATTTGAGACAAACTCTTTGTTCATTATTTTTTTTATTGTAAAATTCATAGAGTACCACTGAGGTCGACTGGTATCAACAGCTGTCGTAAACAAACTAGTTCACAGATCGCGCTTATGTTTGGCATAGTAACTAACGACTGTCCAACCAATATACAGAAACTTAAAATACTTGAAAATATTTATCTCAGGTAATTTAAAAGAAAATTTCCGGATATTTTTTGTCAAAGAGTACAATATTTAATCGTGAACAGTTGTTTTTGATCCTTGATAAGCACCATTCATATGAATGAGATAAAAAACACAAGGTTTAACTTTAATCTACAATTTATTTGAAAAATTTGACGACGTTTCACTGACACAGCAGCTTTATCAAGAATGACAAACAGAATGAGGAGTATGGTATTATAAACAAATCGTAGAACAAGTTGGATGAATAACAGGAAAAACCCACACCGAGCCATTGTACAGTTAGTATAAAAGGTAATTAAAAACTAATCAAACAAGTTAAGTAGGGGTGAATAATTCACATCTACCTGCTCATTCATAAGATTGTCCGAAAGTTTGTATCTATTCATTTCTAATGCTTCTAGGAGATCTAATTTTAAACTTTTGATTTTATATGTAATATGTCAAAGTTTTATTGAATGAATGGTTTTCTTTTATTAAGTGGTTTGAATAATTTGAATCAGATTTATTTTTATCGAAGCTACGTTTATGTTCAGATGTTCTTATGCCAAAACTCCTATAGGTTCTACCGATATAAATTTTATCACAAGAACCGCAATTGAGTTTATAGATTCCTGATTTACTTGATTTTTCAACACGAGATTTATTATTTTTAATATGTTTACCTAAGTTATTAAAAGTTTTGAAAGTTATAATAAGATTTTGTTTGACGAGAAAGGATTTAATATTTGTACTTGCAGAACCGCAGAATGTTAAACTGTTGAATATTTTATAGTCGTTATGAATAGGATATACTTCATTTATTGCTTTCTGATACGAATGATTAGATCTATCATATCCGGATTATATGAATTATTAATGGCTATCTGTTTGATGATGTTTAACTCTTTATTATAATGTTCTACTGTAAAGGTAAATTGAGTAACTGATGTACCATGCTAATTAAAGCTGCAACTTTGTGTTGAATTGTCATTTTGATAAAGCTGCTGTGTCAGCGAAACGTAGATTAAAGTTAAACCTTGTGTTTTTTATCTCATTTATATCATGGATCTACATCAAGTAACGGCCTCCACAAATCCAATTCAACACAAAGTTGCAGCTTTAAACAGCATGGTACATCCGTTACTCAATTTACCTTTATCAGTAGAAGATTATAATAAAGAGTTAAACATCATCAAACAGATATCCATTAATAATTCATATAATCCGGATATGATAGATCTTATCATTCGTAAAACACTGTATCAGAAAGCAATAAATGAAGTATATCCTATTCATAAAGACTATAAAATATTCAACAGTTTAACATTCTGCGGTTCTGCAAGTACAAATATTAAATCCTTTCTCGTCAAACAAAATCTTAATATAACTTTCAAAACTTCTAATAACTTAGGTATACATATTAAAAATAATAAATCTCGTGTTGAAAAATCAAGTAAATCAGGAATCTATAAACTCAATTGCGGTTCTTGTGATAAAATTTATATCGGTAGGACCTATAGGAGTTTTGGCATAAGAACATGTGAACATAAACGTAGCTTCGATAAAAATAAATCTGATTCAAATTATTCAAACCACTTAATAAAAGAAAACCATTCATTCAATAAAAACTTTGACATATTTCATATAAAATCAAAAAGTTTAAAATTAGATCTCCTAGAAGCATTAGAAATAAATAGATACAAACATTCGGACAAGCTTTTGAATGAGCAGGTAGATGTGAATCATTCACCCCTACTTAGCTTGATTAATTAGTTTTTAATTACCTTCCATACTAACTGTACAATGGCTCGGTGTGGGTTTTTCCTGTTATTCATCCAACTTGTTCTACGATTTGTTTATAATACCATACTCTTCATTCTGTTTGTCATTCTTGATAAAGCTGCTGTGTCAGCGAAACGTCGTCGAATGTTTTCAAATAAAGTGTAGATTAAAGTTAAACCTTGTGTTTTTTATCTCATTTATATCATGGATCTACATCAAGTAACGGTCCCACAATTCAAACCATTCATATGTGTTAGTTGATTCTCTTTTTAACAGACAAAAATCCAAAGAAATGTAATTGCCGTAGAGTAATCCATAGATAGTGGACACTTTTTTAAAAAACTTGGTGAAGTGTGAGAATCTGCCGTCAATATACATAATTTTGGAATCGCATATAAAATTTCATGTTTTGATCAGTCGAAAATTGATCGATGAAAATTCATCATTTCAGTTGTTTTTCAGGTTGAGTTTATTCAATGCTTCCAGAACTTCTTGGATATATTTCGGTGAAGCAAGAAACAGTTTACGGCTTGCATAATAAATATTTTTCTTACACAGTGTAGATCATCAGTCGATAAACATGTAAAGTCGGCTTTAGTTTGGCATATTTCTTGTGTCATTATTTCCGAAGGTTTTTACATACATCTTATTCTTCCCTTCGATTAATAGATCGTGAGCAGAAATGCTTGACATTTATCTTTAAAGCACCTCTATTTAGATAATAAAAACAAGTACTGTGTTTTAAGGAATTTTACTTGATAAGTAAAATTCCTTAAAACACAGTACTTGTTTTTATTATTGATAATGGAACTTTACCAAGTGAAAGCCTCCCAAATTCAAACCTCTATTTAGTTTCACCTGATAATAATTTACAATTATGTTCTTTATGTTTGAACACTTATGAATTTAGAGAATTTTTCCTCTTCACTGAGCTTTTAACTCAAACCTGCAGCACTATTATTTTCAAACATTGCGTTTTTTCACGTGTCACCTGTAATAACTTTAGAATTCTGATCGATTTTGTAATTATTTTCTATTATATTTATTAACTAGAAATGAACAGTAAAATAATTGACATGTGGCAGATTATTTCTTAATTTTAAGATGTGAAACTCTAAGCGGAGGGGGGTATTCACCAAGAGTCATAAAAAGGATTAGCTGCGGAGATGGTCATTTTGTGGTAGAGATAACTAACACCCAATAAAATTTAAACATTTTTCTAAAAGTGATTAATAAACACTTCTCCAATGATGTGTTATTAAAGTCAAAAAGGTGTTGTGTTTTTCGTTACAACAAACACTTTTTCAAATTTTTAGGATGTAAATTGAAATTAAAGTTGAATAAATTCACAGTAATATTTACAATGCGTATAGAATATAAACATATTGCAACTGCTCTCTTAAGAACCCTATTTAGCTAGGCATAAGAAATCTTTAAAATCAAATACAGCCGGCTCTCGCACCCTTGTCTAACGAGTGGTGTTGCGTGCTAACTCTTTCTTACTTTATCTAGGATACCTGTCATTGTTAAGGACGAACACTCCCTATTTGTGGACAATTTTTCACAGGCAACTATATAGCATCTGTCACACGGAAAATTTTGCTTCAGTTTGATGTTAAAAATATGTATATCCGTCATAAACGTAAACGTATAGTAAAATATTATCTGCTTATACCTGACTACGAATGAGTTACGACCAAGTAGGCAAAGACACCCATAGCTATTAGTTTATTTATTCATTGTTCATTTTGCTATGAATAGATAAAGACGAGAACGAAATATATTTTCGAAAATCATTTAATATTATCTAAATTAATAGTATTTGATATCAATTTTTAATCAAATGTTATTTTTGTAGTAATTTAATTTTATTACTCTGATTAAAATACTTACATACGAGAAGGTATGAAAAGTTTTCTATCTGACGAAGATGCAAGTCATTCTTTTCTGAATATTTTTTTTATGTTTCAATCTAGTCTCTTTGTAACTTTACACACTTTTTCCAGCGATGTTCCTATCTCTGTAACCCATCCAAATAGTTTCCGGCGTTTTTTTTTGGCTCACGAAGGTGACTGCCTCTTCATTCGATAGAAATCTCTGTCCTCTGAGCGCAATTCATAGATGAAGGAACAAAATAAGTAGTTTATGGCTAGATCTGGTGGGTGAGGCGGATGGTCAAGCAGTTGAAACTGATGTCTTAGTAAAACAGTTCTGCTTTTAGCTTGTCAATTAATGATGCGTTGTATGCTTCAGTGATGATTTTTACTTTTTGAAGAAAATCGATTGAAATAACTCCACGACTATCGTTAAAAACAGTCGTCGTTACTTTCCCAGCCGAAAAAACAATTTATGCTTTTTTTGGGATCGGTTCCACCTTTGCATTTCATTGTTTCGATCGTTTCAGGGATATCCAAGTTTCATCTACAGTAAGTATTCAGCGCCAAAACTCGCCAATAGAGCCTTGTAAATATTCATTCGAACACGTTTTTGGCTCAACGAGACCTAACGCCCAATGCGCGGACAGCTTTTCATGTATAAATGTTGATTCAATATGTGACAAACACGTTCTTTTGATATGTTCATAGCCTCTGCTACGTCTCTCACTTCAATTTGGCGGTCGTCTATTTACCATTTGATGAATTTTGAAGATGTTATCGTCGGTAGTTGCGGTTTTTGAACGTCCCGAATGTTCATCGTCTACCAAGCTCTTACGGCCACGTTTAAACTCATCTGCCCAAAATTTAATTGTGGTAAATGATGGTGCAGAGTCTCCATACGTAGAATCCAAGTCATAACTAATTGGCATAGGCTTATTGCTTTCAATAACAAATACTTAATTAATGACAGCTCGATACTCAAGTTTGTGAATTTTCACAAAAACACTCACATCAACTCACTCCAACGACAGTTCCATAATAACTGCACGTCCAATATGACTGAAAAATTGGTGAGTAATTGTCAACAGATCCATCCTCGTATACATATCGCAATACTATTTTAACTGCAAATACTCCTGCGCAAATTGCATTCAAAATATATTTCCCATTATCCAAAAATTAAATAATCATATAATGTATAAAGATCCATTCAATACGCAGCAATAATAATTATAATTTTATTCCTATATCAAAGTTTACTTGAAATGTCAGTCAGAAATTCATAAAAGCTGAAAAAGATCGATAAGAATATCGAGTAAGGATAAATGAACATGAAAATAATACATTCACAATATCTGAAACATAATAAGTGAAAAATTTTTCTATGTACAATGACTAGATTTTAATAGATGAACAAATTTTCAAGTACCCTTGATAGAATAACAGACATTACTCAAAAGAAAAGGTCTTCTGGTCGACTAGACGTACTGTTAGTGCATTATACAGTTTAATGCCTTTAAAGTTGAAACTTCTCTGGGTACCGGTTAGTCGGTGGTGTGGAAGTAAAATATCAAATTTTGTGCGGGTGTCATGATTGTGAATTCCATTATGCGACGTGTATGCATCACGACGCTCGTGTATGTAGATGAAAATAGACTTCTGCAACGTTGATGATAAACATGCCAGTATATAACAGGATAATGTGTTAATTGTTTGAAATTCACTTCAAACCAGGTTTCTGCTTCTTTTAATAAGGTTCCAGCCAAAGTTTCAAATTGATCTATCTGTTTTGCATTATTTTCTGTTGTAGTGTCGTCAGCAAACATGTACATTTGATCCGAGTTCAAATTTAAAGGGAGGTCATTCATATTTAATATAAACAGGATCGGTCCAAGAATGGATCCCTGAGGAAGTCCTTCCTGGGAGTTCAAGAAATTGTTCCACTCTACTGATTGAAATCTGTTGTCTAAGAAAGATTCGAGGAATCTTGTTGGTTTTTCCCCTAAACCCAGTTTTTCGATTTTCAATAAAAGATCTGGGCTGTCCATGGAGTCGAATGCCTTGCCCAAATCGCAGCATCTAAGGTCCGCTTCTTGTCAGCTGTCGAGTGCTTCTGAAAGGAAATCAACCAGTTCTGTGATCGCTGTGGCGGTGGACCTATTTTTCCTAAAACCTTGCAGCAATAATCTGAAGTAAATTGAGCATTGGAATTCTGCCAAGTATTTATTCAGCACCGTTTACCATACAGGTACAATAGAAGTAGGTAGTACAACATTTTTTGCTTGGCTACGGCACACTGGAATTCCGAAATTCAGTAAGTTCGATCTAGTCAATTCGTTTACCAGTAGATACAAAAAGCTCCACGAGGTAATTTGGTTATTTTAAAGGAAAAAGGGAAAAATCAACCAACAGTCATTTCGGAAATGTAAAAAATTTCTGTATTTAGCAATAATACTCAACAAAATATTGATGTGCTATACATCCTACAATAGATTTCTATATAATGTAAGCTAGATTCAGTTGCATTCAGAGGTTTTTCGTATCGTTCGTTAAAAACTCAATATTTATTATGAAAATGTATGCAAAACTAGAAGATGTAGTATCGTCACCTAGCGGACAGAAGTGTATGGTTAATAATATATTGATTAAGGTTTACTACATTAGACGATATGCAGCAGAATCATTTCGGAGAATGAGTGAATTCCTGAGAATCGAGATTGACCGGTAATTCCTGGAGAACCGAGAGTATGGGGAGTCCAGGGACTTTCCTGAAACTCGTTTATGAAAATAAATACTTTTCCCTTCTTACTCAATTTCTTGTGAATATACTGTTACTGTTATACCATTATTATTAAACCAGTAAGACAGACCGCACTTAAAGATAAATCTAGGAAGATAAAATACACGTTTAGTGTTGACAATCGTGTGTGATGGATTTTTTTTATTGTAACATATGATGCGGAAAGTAAAAGTAAACATGATAAAGTGCATCTATGCAAGTGCCCTCACCGTATGATGATATGCGGCGATGCGAGGTAGATAAATATCTGAGTGCTCGTAATACATTCTAGTGGAAAAGGTACGAAATTATATTTCCAAATTTGGCAATATGGCAAGAGATTTTTGACCAGTGCTGCAAGCTCGACCACTAAAGAAAGGCAGTTCTCAAGAGATAGGTTAAGTATCACCACGACTCGCAACAGATTGAGTCACAAATTAGACGTTGATGTGTCTCAACTCTTGGTTCGAAACAGCGAACTATCAACCGGTTATTGAAGTGGGAATGTATGTTCGCTTATTCTTATTCTTCATTTCCACAGAAGTTAATTCAATTGTTTCCATTTTCACAGAAGTTTACTTCAGTGTTCATATAGAAAATTTAATTATGTTGTTTTTGTTATGCTATGGGTTTTATCTGAAAATATACATTCCACTTTCATTCTTGTTCTTGTTCTGTATTTGTGATTCCTTCAACAACATTATTCATTCTTTTCAGATTCTTTTGTTGAATTTCATTTAAATATATACTGATCAAAAATTCACTATTATTTGAACCTTTATTCTCGTTTTTATTGAATATAAGAGTGAGTTCAATGTTTCATTGTAATTATTTTCTGATTAAAGGTTTCAACTTATCTTGAAAGCTGAATTTATTCACCTATCACTTGTGTATTAATTTAGGGTCTGATCAACTTCATGATGAATGTACAAGTTCTGCAGCCGGATCATAGACTATAAGCAGTTTATTTATATATATATATATATATATATATATATATATATATATATATATATATATATATATATATATATATATATATATATATATATATATATATATATATATATATATATATATATATATATATATATATATATATATATATATATATATATATATATATAATATATATATATATATATATATATATATATATATATATATATTCATGAAGTATCGAGCCAATGCATCAAGAAGATACATATAAATGTCTTGGATTTATTCAAGAGGAGACAATTAACCATAGCAGCACTAAATATTAAAAGTTTATATTCCAACAGACTCAGAATTATCATCAAGAGTCATTTAACTAGTAGGAACCTGTCAAATTTATCAACTCATATGCAGTTCCTATTCTTACATCTTCTTTTGGAATTATTAAATGGTCTGAAACTGATCTAAATGAATTATTGAATTACAATGTCAGACGATGAAAATGCTTTGTAAATATCATAAGCACCACCCAAAGTCAGCTATTCAAAAAGTTGCACTATCTACACATCTTGGAGGTCGTAGATTAACTAACTTGAACAATCTTCATAGTAAACAGATTTTTCATCTACGTTTCCATTTTCATGATAAACAGAGAACGTCTAAATTACATGATATTGTTGTTGCTTAAGATTATAATCTTACACCTCTGAACTTGACAATGCAAAAGGTAGATTTTGATATATTTGATAATAGTTCTAAGAGAAAGTTGGATGCAGAAGGAATTACACGGAAAGCATCCTAAAGAATTGAAAAATGATTATATTGATGAAATCGCATCAAATAGATGGTTAGTATCTGGAGAATTGTTCGCTGAAACAGAAGGTTGGCATTTTCGATCAAGGATCAGGTTGTTTTCACGAGGAATTATGGAAAACACATCATCAAGCAAAATATAGATGATTCTTGCCGTAGATGTTTTTGTTTTTCAGAAACAGTTTTTCATATATTATCATCTCGCTCAATCCTTGCTTCAACAGATTATTTAGAAAGACATAATGCCGTCGCTCATATTATTCATTTTAATCCAGGAATTAAACATGACCTCATTACCAAAGGAAAAAATGTTACAAATATGAACCTGAGATTATTTGTGAAAACGAGAAATATAAACTTTATTTTGATAAAACAATTCTATGCAAAAGAGCTGTAAAACACAATTGGCCAGATATCATTCTTACTGATAAACAGAATCGAATAGCATATATAATTGATATTGCTATACCTGACACACATAATATACAAAATAAATACAATGAAAAATTTAAAAATGTGGAAAATGAAAAATATTTATTCTACCGATTATTATTTCTACAACAGGTGTTAGTCCTAGGAATCTTCACAAAAATATTGAGAATATAGATCTGGAGAAAAATTTATTTGAACAGTTACAGAAGATAAGAGTCATCAAATCTTGTAATATTCTTCGTAGGTTTCTTTCCGAAAAAATAATGAGGTAGAGTCATAGGTTTTCTCTTCAGTTTATACTACTCAGAATCTCATTTCATATTTTATTTACTGGTATATATAAATGTAATATAATTTGCTGACAATTTTATCATATTTATATTCGAAGCAGTTTTCGATCGTTTATCGCTTCACACAAAGAACTACGAAGAAAACTGACTGAGTAACATTCAGTGTTACTTGACTAAGGTCCGTAGATTCTGGTAGATTGATATATTCTCATAACATTTAACGTAATCCTAATATATAATAATTCCAGGATATGTTTTGATTATAATCATTGCCTGGCAATAGTATTAATTACCGGGTGGTGGATTTATATTTTTCATAAATCTCGTTGGTACATATATATTGTCTGATATATATTTGTATATATATAGATATATATATAACATATATCCTAATATATATATATATATATATATATATATATATATATATATATATATATATATATATATATATATATATATATATATATATATATATATATATATATATATATGAATATTACATATTTTATATGAAACACCATTTTTTTTTTTCATAATCAGATCTTCGAATATATTTATCGATACATCTGTTTTTTTTGCCGAACCTCAAAGACGTTCTGAGCTTCAATTTAAGTGATCACAATGCCGCTTCGATTCATCATCTTTTTGTGAAGCTGACATTCGATGTAATCAAGGACTATATATTAATGCATTTGAGTGGCTATGGGAATCTAGATTTATTTATCTTGATAATATGGTAATTCTAATCCAGTTATAATATGTGCACCTTCCAGTGACAGTTTTAATGATATTCTATGCCTCGCGTAAGAGCAGTTGTATTCCATGGGCGTCCATTACAATAAATTTCAGATTTTAGATTAGATTGTTTTGGGCATACGAGGGAACTGTCTCGTCGTGAAGTATCGTTGTTTTAAAAATAGGTGCGAGGCATATGAATAAAATAAAAAGACCGATTTTTCAATTTTTAATTCAGATATAATTCCAATGCAATATTGCCTCCGTCAAAATAGTTTCCTTTGTAAGCCACACAACGCTGAAAACGCTCCTTACAATCACCAAGCATTGCAGGAACTCGGTAACTGAAATAGCTTTTAGGTGGTCTGTTACAGTTTTGTGTTTTCAAGTGTCCTAAGGTGGAAAACCTAAAGGAATAAGTCACAAGAAGTTAAAACTGGTGAATAAGAAGGCTGAGGAGTCACAGAGATGGTTTTACTGGCTAAAAACTTCATCATCAAGATTGCAGTGTGACATGGAGCATTGTCGTGAGGTTAGGTTAGGTTAGGTTTCAATTCAATTCACGACTAAGCCAGGAATGAGAAGGAGGAAGTTTCTTTTTCCAGAGTTCAATTTCAAGAAACTTTGATTTTGAGTATCAATAACAAGGCCACATTCAATCACGTGGATTAATCATCTAACGGTTTTACGAATGTAATTAAGATAAAACACTCTCTCTCTCTCCCTGCCTGCTTACTTCGTACTCATAAATGTAGTTCAAATGAACCGATATATAACTTTGCTTCCACAATAACCCACTATCGAAGGAATTCTCTAAGGAGAATAATTACAATGATTACCAAAAAAAATTTTCTATATCATTTGTAATAGCCCCATGATCAGATATATTTATCAGTGTTCTCGTGAACACCACCAAAACATTTATTGGATTGATGTTGACAGCAATTTTAATCCATTCGGCGAAAACCGACTTGGTGCTTCGAATTAATTACTTTTGATGAAGAAAAACTTCAAGCAAAAGACATTTCTTATAAAAAATGTGTATTCGATTTCTTTCGTTTAATAAATGGTTTCATTGGATTGAATTCTTGAATATTATATTAAGTATAAATATAAATGCAGTTCATCTAAGAAATTAACATAAATCCATCTTTTTAGAATGGATTATTTATTTAAGTCCTTGTTGATAAGTTGACAAACTGAATTCATCTTTTCTATTAGGGATCTGTATGACATTTGTCATATTTTTCGAACGACATTTTTTGGCAAATTTTTCTTTAAATTGAACGAGTTCCACGAAGAAATAATATATGGGCGATGTCAACCCAAATTATTGGGTCCATAATGATTCTAAAACATCTATAGATTATAATTGGCATCACTTGGAAGACTGAACCTGGCCATCGGGGCTCTCTCGGTCAAACAGAGAGGGAATCTAAAGAAATTTCGCAGGTTATGAATTTCTTATTATCTCCTTAGTCCTTTTCATGACTTTGCTTGCTATGTAAAATTTTTTTCTTAGATTTGTTTATAGTCAGGTATGATTGTTGAAATATTTTTCTGCTGGTTTTCTTTTTCCATTGTTACAGATTCCTGTTCCTGAAAATCATGGAATGCAAGAGAGAATGATGCGGCTAAGCAGAAAAATCTCTGGTACTCTTTATGTACACACGACATTAACACAACATAAACAGTCAAGCTATTGCTAGTGCAATAGTGACAGGGAAACGAGTTTTTTCCTCAGGTTTTTTCACTCGTTTATTGAATCATATTCAAGATAGTATGGTTCCCTGTTACATTTCCAGAGCTTACACTTGTGTTTTTCTGATACACACAAAATTATAGATATGAGCATTTATTGTAAATACAATTATTCAAATTTTTGTAAATCCTCTCTTTTCAAAAATATATATATATATATATATATATATATATATATATATATATATATATATATATATATATATATATATATATATATATATATATATATATATATATATATATATATATATATATATATATATATATATATATATATATATATATATATATATATATATATATATATATATATTTAATTATTTAATTTATTTATTATTTTTAATTTAATTAATTAATATGGGATTAATGGACCCAACCAGATGCTGAAAGATTAACAGAGCTTATTAAAATTATCTTATAAGAAACAATAAATAGTCCATCCATAACTTGTAGGTATGTTCTAGCCTTCTCGAAGAACATCCGTTCACGCCAATGGGGGCACCGTTTCGTATGCACTGGGGTGACGTTCTTAACGGCCGATAAATTAGGAGAGCTTCTCTGAAATTCAGATGAGTTCTCGAGAGTCAGAATAAATTTAGGATGCACTTCTTCGAATCGGGCAGGTGTTCAAATCGGAAATATCCCAAGGGTGCCTTTTGATAATTATGACGTTGTTACAGACGCTCTTTATTAAGAACAGTTTTCACGATGACATCCTTTGCTGTTAAAATAACGTATTGCGAGTTTCTGTGATGGAAATAATCTACCCTGAAATTTCTCGCCAAATTATAAAATAGTATGGTTTCTAGAATGAGGTATGGCAAGAGTTCTACATGCAGTGTGGAAAATAACGAATTACCCCCAACAATTTGATAGTCTTCAGTACTTTTTTTTATTTCCGTCTCTCAAAACCAATTTTTCTGAATAACAATATATGTTCACTGAACAATAAACTAAGAATCCATGTTCAAGTACTTATTTGTATATCTACCACATAGTAAGTTTTATAGGTTGATGACAAAGTGAAATCATGTATACTTTCATTTTAAACAAAAACAAACAATAAAATATTCTGAGATTGTCCTATGTTGTTGTAGACAGGAAAAATAATAAATTTCATCGTTAAGGAATAACTTGTGATGAAATAATTCATGAACAAAATATCAGTACGTTATATTATTGTAGTTTGGTTGATAGAAATAATCATGTTGCTGGTCACGCAAATCAGCTCCGTTTTCCGAAAATATAATAACCTTTTCGTCGAATTATTCGAAAGGCTTCGACAATGTGTTATCTGTTCCAGCTTCAATTTAAGTCTCACTGCACCAGAAAAAATTAAGGTTGGTAACGTTATTGATGAACTTAGCATCAGAATCAGGGGAATTTCAACGTTGTTATATTTCAGAGAGAATTTGCTTGAAATTCGGCAGTAACCAGAGAAGTGAGACTTCATGCGAAACACAAGCCATATAAATAAAATGATACCCTTTTGTCTAATTTTCAAAATGTTTGTTTGCGATACACACGACCGGTTTCGACAGTTATGTCCTTTTCAAGTATAAAGAGCTAATAGTTGTGAGAAAAAATGTGCTAACTATACTAATTTCAAATATTAGGTACTGGGAGATATTCAATTCTAGTTGACTATTGAGAGTGGTAAATTTTGGGTTTCTACAAAGCTTGTTGATTTCTACACTTAACAACAGATTCATTGTCATAAAAGGAACATTTGTGGAGAATATTGGCAGTATAGTGTGCCTTGACAAAAATAAATACATAAAAAAAATGCAAGACGTTATCTATCTAACTATTCATTAAAGTCAAACAAACAAGGATTGGAATAATCGAATTTTATAGCATATTCTGTATCGGATGAGAAAAAACTCATTGCAATGAACCCTTAAGCTTCAAAAATATACAGTTTAATCAAACTACAGATAGGGGAGCACCTCGGCAGGCCAGTTTTAACCTATATAAACACACTTGCAGGTAAATTAGCAAGCTACTTAGCGCAACCACAAAATTATGGAGCTCGCCAACTTCTATACGCAATACGCTATTTTGAAATCTGTAGACCTGATAGATGATCTTTCGATACTCAACAATTTTAATTTTAAATTTGTCTCTTGTGATATAAAAAATATGTACCCAAACATTCTAAAACATGAATGTCCACCTTTAACAAAAGAACTCTTAAACCAAAATAATATTTCACCACAAATAATGGAAGAATTTTTCAATCTTTTCCAGAATTATTTGTCACAAAATTGTTTCCAATTTAAATAAAAATTTTTAAACAAAACTCAGAAATTCCCGATGGGATAATATTGCAGCTCTTTATTAGCAGATCTTCTCATGAATAATCTTTAAAATCTATAATGAATAATAAGTTAGTACAAGAACATATTATTTCTTAGTAAACATGCGTTGATGATATTGTTGTGAGTTTTAAGATTCCAACATACAGATAAATTTGTTTTACATTTTCTAAATAAAATGCATAATAAAACAATCCTCACTGCTGACATTGAATACAACAAATCAATAAATTTCTTTGACATAGCCATCACTAAACTCCATAATAATCTCACCTTCAGCATATATCGAAAAGAAATATTTGTAGACGCAAGAATCCCAATGGATTCTTTTAACCTAATTACACATATATTAGCCGCTTATGATTGAATGATTCAAAGAGCCTTTTCAATTCCCCTATTCATAACTGACCTCAACACGGAAATCAATACCATTAAGATTATGGCATCAAATAATAATATTTCAGACTCCCACATAAACAGTATTATTGAATGCAAATAACAAAAACGGATTCCTCAATTACTAAATTGTATAATAGAAAAAACAGGAAATGAAGATGCATGTTTTACTTTACTTAAATTGTCCCCCTCTCTAATAATTACTTAGATTTCCAAGTTTGATTGAACAACCTTCTTCTCAAATGATTCCAACATAAGAAAATTATTATACAATGCTGAACAAAAAACTAATTAAGTCCGACAGTCTGGAATAAACGAAATTGAATGTAACGTAGGACAAACAGGTCGAAATTTTGAGTCAAGATTCAAAGAACATTTCTCCTCAGATAACAAATCCGCACTTTTTGAACATATTGAATCTATATATCACATAATTACATTCGATAATTCAAAATTCTCCACAAATGCAATAAAGAAATAACAATAAATCTGTTGGAATGTTTGGAAAATAACAAACTTTGTAAAAACCCAAAATTCACCACTCTCAAATGGATACAACTGGCCTGACGAGGTTTTCCCCCTTGTGAGTTTGAGGGTTCATTGAAATAGGTTTTTTGTTGTCTCATTCTAAATGTGCTGATAATTCCATTGTTCCAATTTTTGTTTGATTTATTCAATGAATTTTTCTGTGAGTACTCTTGGGATTTCTGTTACGTCTTAAGTATCGATGATCTCTTACATTTTCTCTTGGTATTGGTTCTGACAAGGCAAGGGAATTGGCATACTTTGTCAATATACAAAATGCACCACTCTCAATAGTCAACTAGAACTGAATCACCATCACTACGTCATATTTGAAATTGGTATAGATAGCACATAGCAAACACTTGAAAATGACCTAACAGTTGAAGCTGGTTACGTGATTCAAAAATAAACATTGTGGAAATCGGATAAAAGTATTTCATTTCATTTATACAGGGTGTTACATAATAGAATATAACAACTTAAGGGGGTAAATTTACGTGCAATTTTAAGATAAAAAGTTTATATGAATATAGGTCCGCAAAAACTTCGTTACGGAGTTGCAGGGTGTTGAAATTTCCGGAAAAAATTGTTTTTCCTTAAAAAAACCTGCAGTTTTTGAGATTTCAAGCTCAAATTTTCAATGCAAGCTATTTTTCACAGCCTTCATCATTACACGTCCTAGATTTTAACTGAAATTCACAAGTTGTTTTCTTTTCCGAAGCCATGTCCCTTTTTTTTGCCCTTTCAAACTTTTTTGCAGTACGCCACTGATCAGCGCACAATTAATTTTCGCCATCTCCGTTCAATTTAGAAACTTTTCTGACACATGTAATTTTTTCGTATTTCCAACCGTTCTCGAGCAAAAAACTATTAAACGATTGTATCCATTCGCTGAATGGAAAGCACTTCTAATTGAAAAAATGACTAGTTGGCTTTGATTTTTTTCATTTATTTATTTATTTTAACACTTGCTAAAGTTGAAACAGTGTCTGCTTGAATTGTTTATTAAATCAACGATTTGTTTCAAGACTTTTGAAGTTATTGCTGTAAGAAAAAACGGCTAATTTTACTAACGCCGAATTGGCTGATATCCATTACATGTACGGTCTGGCTGACGGAAACACTACAGAAACTAGGCGATTATAACAGGTGCGCTTTCTCGAGTAACACCAGACAGGCAAACATTTTCAAATATCTACACAAGATTGAGGGAAACTGGTACTTTTACTGCAAATAATCATTTAAAAGGTGCAACTCAAACTATCAGAACTCCAGATATTGAGGAAGCAGTTTTGAATTGTATTGATTTGAATCCTCAATACTAGTTCTTGAGATATTCAGCTCAAATTTGGAATGCAAGCTGTTTTTTCCAGTGAAAAGTCATTGAATTTGTGGTATTCGCTAAAAAAAAGGAAATAATAGAAATAGTCGATTTTATTTCGAGAGCTCGTCTTCTGAGACTCAAGTTATACTTATTCAATATCAATCTAAAAAAGAGAACAATTAAAAATTAAATAAATTGCTGGAAGTGTCCTCCACCTGCAAGAATATAGGCTTCTGTCCTTCGCATATTATCACGCACTTTTTGAAATATTCCTGGGATATATTTTATCGTGTCACGAGAGGTTATTATTCGATTTCTCAATTCTTCCACATAAGCTAAACGTTCGAGATATTTCCATGAAAAAGTCTCAACTATTTAAGTCTGGGGACCTAGGAGGCCAAGGTTCTGGCCCACCCCAACCTATCCATCGGTTGTTGAATGTATTATTCAAGAATTCCCTAGCTTGTCCACTGAAATGAACTGGTGCCCTGTCATGCATGAACCACATTATGTTTGTCACCTAAAGTGGCACATCCTTGAGCAATACAGGTAACTCCTCCTTAAGAAATTGATGATAAGCGGGACCGTTTAGTCTATTAGGCAAAAAATGGCCCAATCAAATAGTTTCCAATTATTCCGACCCAGACATTTAGTAAGAATTGTGTTTAAGGATGAGATTTTTCAATCGAATGCGGTTGTGAAAAATTGTGATAGCAGTTCTCGAAAATTTTGCTTCATCTGTGAATATTGTTTTACTATTAAAATGAGCATTTTCTCTAATTTTATCTAAGAACCATCGGCAGAAATTCAGTCCCGAAGGAAAATCTCGAGGAAGTACAGTTTGAAAGCATTGAATATGAAAATAAAAAGTCGTGGAGAATCCTCCAAACTAGAACATATGAAACAGTCAACTGACTTCCAATTTTTCTTGTACTCACTGAGGATTCAAATCAATACAATTCAAAACTGCTTCCTCAATATCTGGAGTTCTCATAGTTTGAGTTGCACCTTCTAAATGATTATTTGCAGTAAAAGTACCAGTTTCCCTCAATCTTGTGTGGATATTTGAAAATGTTTGCCTGTCTGGTGTTGCTCGATTAGGAAAGTACACCAGTTATAATTGCCAAGCTTCTGTTGTATTTCCGTCAGCCAGACCGTACTGGTACCGTGTCCACTACGGTATCTCACCATGGATCGCTCTAGGCCCCTCCGAATAAGCGTGTTACTGTGTTAATAAGTAGGCCCTTCGACCAGGCTAGTCTTAGAGCGTATTCTGGGCCTAACTGGATCGAGGGTTTAAAAATCCGTCCATTTCGGAGAATCCCGGCTCTTTCTCTTCAACGACCTCTTCGAATTCACACTGTCTCAGAAAACCGGCTGCAGCACGCGTTGCCACGAGCCAGCTTTCCGTACCCACGCCATATTGCCGAACCGCCATTGTTTACCAACGAACCACGTGTTTTTATTTCATTTTAATTCTACGTTTACAAAGAGTGTTTGTGTTAACCATCAGTGTTTCCATCGTGTGTGTGACCCCATCCCGGTAGCAGTACATCTAGTGGATATCAGCCAATTCGGCTTTAGTAAAATTCTACTTCAAAAGTCTTAATACTCAACGTTAATTTAATAAACAATTCGAGCAGACACTGGTTCAACTTTAGCAACTGTCAAAATAAATAAATAAATGAAAAAAATCAAAGCCTACTAGTCATTGTCAAAAGTGTCAAAAAAGTTTGTAAATTGAACGAGGATGACGAAAATTGATTGTACGCTGCATTCTTCATAATTGCGACAGAGGAAAAAAAATCAATGTGTTGAAATGTTTTCAAATCCAAAGAATTTGTACAAACCCAAGTGAGATCGCCTTAATAGCCAGCTAGTTATTAATGCCTTTCCACTACTCATTATCAAATTAGGCTAGTATCGATAGAAGTAGATTCATTACCTTTAGTTGACCACTTGAAAATGACTTGACGTTCGAAACCGGTCGTGTTTGTAGAAAGAAATTGTGGAAAGTATAAAATATATTTTACTTTATTTCGTTGAGATTGAGATATACACTACCTCTACACATTTCTGAGAAAAATTCCCTCATTATAATGAAGAAACTTATTTCATCAACATAAAATTTACAATTTTCGAATTCTTCTCTGATTTCGTGCAAAGAGACATTTCTTCTCGATATATTTTATGACTCTAGGACAACGTGAATTACCTATCGGTTTTGATTCCATTCCGAATGTAGAAGCAGCACAATAGCACAAAACGGCCATATTTGTCAATGGTGTTGACTGAAAAATTAGATTTTTCGCAGATCGGAGGAACTGCAAACCTGAATAGCTGTTATTACTATCAACAAGATGTCATACACGATTCTCTTGAGGATCTCAAAATATGCTGTAAAATATAACATATACGCGATAGCTGCGTTGGTTCAGAAGTTAAATTTTCTTCAACGTTGCAGAAAACTCTCAACATGAAAACTCTATACCTACACGTGTTGCAGAGAAAAAAGCCTCGATAAACAGACAATGAAGTATTCCAATAAGGGTTCAATTTTTTCTATTTGGGATACAAAAGAAAAACATAATAACATAATAACATATCTGTCAAAAAAATTGAGAAAAAAATCGACTGCACCTAGTTAAAAATATTTCCCGTTAATTGAATTAAAACTGAAGTATTCAGTACAGATTTAAATTTCAAAATTTGGCAATGACTCAAAAAGCATAGATGTTAGAAAAAATTCTGAGTGGCTGTAGGACCTTGTTTTAAGAAAAGAACCCACTGCCATAAGAATGCCATGTCTGAGATACGCTACAGGACATCTTTAAAATGAGGACAAGTATTTCTCATAAAAAGTTCATCAATATGAGATAACTCTCGAAGATCTGTAAGTAAACAGATAGTGGTACGTATAGGGTGTCTCATTTTCGATGTGTCAGTTCGGCAGCAATGTGAAATACTGTAAGTTGGGAAAAATTACAT
This sequence comes from Cryptolaemus montrouzieri, assembly GCA_013387265.2. NCBI lineage: Eukaryota > Metazoa > Arthropoda > Insecta > Coleoptera > Coccinellidae > Cryptolaemus > Cryptolaemus montrouzieri. The sequence continues at coordinate 92,377,982 of JABFTP020000021.1, read as the reverse complement.
CCTATCTTCATCCTCAGTTTTCGATAGAAATTCATTGATGAAAACGCACCTATCTTCTTTCGTTTTTGAGGTATTCCAACTTTATCTATTTTCCGGCATTTCAGCATATGCCAATATTTTGGTAGCTACGAAAGTTAAGTGAAAGCTATGATAAACTATGATATTCTACGAGAGAATAGAATGTTTGGACGTATTCAATTTTTTATTGAATGGTTTTCAAATTCTAATATAAACTAATGTTTTTCTTGAACATAAATTTGGATAAAATAGGAAGAATATTTTTTCTCTTTCCAAATATATATAACCTGCCAGACAAATTTCCTCAAAATGTAAATTTTTACAGGAATTGAAATTCTTCCAATATTCTGTGGTTTAATTTAGTATACTGGTGCAAACTGACACAAAATCTAGGTAATCATTAGTTGGTTATTTCGAATTGGTGGAATTCAGCCAGTTTTTTATACATTCAGTCGACGTTTTGACACAATATTTTGCCTTCTTCAGGACTAAGGTATATACAGATCCCCTACGTAATAATGAAACAAAAGATACATATCTAGATAATTCAACGGCCGCTTAGTCTTACTGAACGGTAACAAAGAACACGGAGAAGATGCGTTTTCTCTCGAAATCGAACTGTAGTTCAGTTCGATTTCGAGAAAGTGGTGTTCTTTGTTACCGTTCAGTAAGACTACGCGGCCCTTGAATTATCTAGATATGTATCTTTCGTTTTATTATTACGTAGGATATCTGTATATACCTGAGTCCTGAAGAAGACAAAATACTATGCCGAAACGTCGACTGAATGTATAAATAAAGATCTTTGGAAAAAACTGGCTGAATTCCACCAATTTGAAATAACTGACACAAAATATCCGAAATGTTTTCAATTGTTAGCTCACAACTTAGATTGAGAATAACCGAAAATTATTTACCACTCATGAGTAAAACAATATCAAAAATAATTATTAACAAAAACCCAATGAAACTATTTTGAATACACAAAAGTATTTCTATTATTCAAGGAATCATTTCTGTATGCATTTTGCATTGTATGGGTCATTGAGGCAACATAATTTCTATAGTTTTGTTCCAACTCTTCTTCATCATTGAGTTTGTTCATAAAATAAATTCTTGATATAGCTCCAAGAAAGAAAATCTAACAGAGTTGAATCTGGTGAACAAAATTATCTCCTCGTTCCTATCTTGTTATCACCAAAAGACTGGTTCAAAAGTTCTGAGATATTTCTTGTCTGGAGTGGGGGCGCAACATGATGCTAAAAATATAGTAACGATATTTGAGACTGAGTAATTTCATTCCTGAAACCCTTCACTATGTTTTTATTCATTATATTATAAAACAAAGTTCCCCACATAAATTTTCTTAAAAAATTAACTACGGCAAAACATGGTGTTTCATTAACATGTACTAATATCAAAACTGAATCGCCTATGGCGTTCACTTTTCGATAGGGATCGGAATCAGATAAGTAATATTCATTGTTGCGATTAAATAATCCGTCACTGAACACTCTCACTACATCATTTACCATATGATATATTAGTAGAATTAGAGATTTCACTTCTTCTGATACCATCGGCTGGATTCTAGCCGTTATAATCCCCTCACTGTAAAAGCGTGGAATCTAGAGTTATGAGGTTACCTTCTAGAATACAAACAGAATGTAACTGCATCAAAAGTATACGCATTCTGAAGATAGCATTCGAACATGTCGAATTTTTCAATGGTCTAGGAATTCAGAAACATTTTTCAATAAAAAATTTGTCAGCAAAATATTTGGATCATGGAATACGAAACATTTGGTATATAATGTACAAATTTGCACCAGCAAAGAGGATGAAACCATAAACATGTTCAAGGAATGTTCATTTCTAGTTAAATTCATATTATTGACGAAATTGTTATAGATATTTGAGGAGAGAAATAAAACTCTATCTATTCTATCCCAATTCATCCATAGCTTAGTCTTTAAAAAACACATGTTTATATTATAGTCGAAAACATTCAACAGAAGAAAATTTTGAATACGTCCCTGCATTCTACCCAAAAAAATTCCCGTAGAATGTCAAATAGTTTTCACCTTACTTTGACAGTACCCGAGATATTGGGATATGCCGAAATCCCAAAAAATCAAGAAATGCGGAATAGCTTGGAAACAAAAGAATATAGCTGGGATCTGCTATCACCAAAAAATTTTCCTGAAAATCGAGGAAGGAGATGGAGGGGTTATTTTTCTCTTTTTACAGTATTACAGATAGCTGTCGTACTACATCGAAAATAGGACATCCTGTACATGGTGATTTTCACATTTCATGAACCAAATATGTTGAACTAAAACATTGATAGTAAAAAAGGGTAAAAAGAAACTTAGATAATAATACTTCGCACCATTCCAAGCTTGTTTAACACCCAATAGAAGCTTTCATGTTTTTAATCTAATTCCATAGATTAATTGATTGCTCAACGACCACTTACGTTAATAATAATCGGCTCAATAGCATTGCGTTTTAGAAAGACATTAACCTTCCCGCTCTTAGCAAACGACAGATTGCATTGTTCTTTTCAGATCGTTGTTCATAATCTCATGAATATTTATGTTGACAGGTATTAAACAGCGAGAATGATAAACTACTCACGAACGGTCCATATTATGTGACCACCCAACGATTAAGAAATTATAGCCTTATCTTGGGGATGGTATCGTGTGCAGCAAAATGAACGAACCCCTGAAGAGAACGCAGCCTACTACTGATGAATAACGCACCGTGAAATCGATGAAACGCAGGTGTTATAACTGAGTAGGCGACCGGAGGAGGAACGCTAACACAAACTCCCTTTCTTATTAGAAATAAGGAATAGTTATATCCTTCTTGCAATTTGCTGCTCCAACATAACATAATAGTAATTTTTGGGAAGCACATGTGGCATCCTTCCATTTCTTACTGATCAATTTCATTAACCTGGGTTGAATACAGAGTGTTTCCTAAACAGGCGTCAAAAATTAAAGTGGTGATTCCTTAGGTATTCATAAGAAATAGTAGAGTCCGTCAGATCTAACTTGATTTACGAGGACAGTCATTAGGAGATAAAGTTTTGATCACTTATACTAGTTAAAATAAGAATTTATGCTTAGTATCGCTCTGAGCTCAAGTAGGAGTACAATGGACCAGTTTAGTTCTTGCCAACCTACACTGAAGTTTTAACGAACTGTACATTTGGTACATGGCATTTCAGTTATTATTTGTAAGTCAAAACTATTTCAAATAATTGATCGATGAAGCCTCAACTACGTGATAGTTCATATTCATAATGAATAATAAAATAAAACAAGTTACTATGTTTTAACTATCACTAATTTATTGATGTAAAGAATGACAAAATTTTACATTGGTTGGAGCGGTTTCGGACATACGTCCATTATCAACAAGCTTTCATTAGCTTAATCGAAACAGACAGAGTGGATTTATTTCCGATGCCAGTTTATATGTACCACTATGGAAGGATTAATGAATATGAATTTTTGCCTCAGTTTGATGTTTGTAAATTATTTAAAAAGAGCAATAACACTAGTTCGGCTTGTGTATAGTTTTCTGTTGAAGAAAATGGCAAAGAAATACTTCAACGAGGATATTAGAATTTATTCATAATTGTCAATGTCAACTAATACTAAGTTGAACTTGCAGAACATTTAACGAAAAGTATCCGAATTTATGGAAAGAATTAGAAAACTACAATCGAATTTTGATACTTATGGAAAACAGACGGCGGAAAGTGAAAGAGTTACTTTCATTACCAATGATGAAGATATTGCAGTTCTGATATTTTTATGGCAATCCGTATGCGTATGTACGAGCTGTTGTTGTAGATTTAGGGATAGTACTTAATTCATAAAAATTTGAACAAAAAAATTCTCCACCCCTACGAATTCTCATTAATATCATTGGTGAGTCCAAAAGACGAGGTAGTTAGAATTAATTTCTGCGAAATGTTGATCACATTCAAGAAAACTTCTTTCGAAATATTATGTATCATGTATTTTGCTTCGGCATAATTCTTATATCTGTGCAGTCGTAAATCCACATCAAACACAGGAGCAATATCGTTTCAGCATTAATGTATTCAGTTTAATGTACAGAACCGATGCCAGGATTCAATTTGTGAAGAAAAGTAAAATGTTGCAAAATATTTATAGATTTTGAATACATTTATTTCGGAATTCCAGAACAGTATCCCGTTCAGCCCATTGCACACTTTATGTATCGGAAGAATTTATCAGTTTGCTTGACGACAGACAGTTGAAAAGACTTTGTCCATGTAATTGGCCTGCAAGATCTCCGGATTTTACCCCTTCACATTTTTATCTATGGGGGCACCTAAGGAACAAAGGTTATAGTTCGCCGATGATTCTGCGGGAGGATCTGGAATTAAAAGTGAGCCTTCGACGATGCTAATCAAGTGCAAGAAACAACCATTAATGAAGTGTCCTCGCGGACTATTTCAGTATTTAATTTGCTTTCATTTTTACTACGTTGTATATGTGAAGGGTAAGGCGGGGTTAGTTGAGCATAGGTGCAAGTTGGGTAACCGATATATCTCGCAAACTATTCACCATATGCATAGGCATGATATAATGGAAAGGAGTCGCGGGAGGGGTAATTACCACGCGATCGCTAGTGGCGGCTGGACGAACGTGTGAAGCGCCCGGGCGTTTTGTTTATTTTGTGCCCAAAAGCAAAAACGTTGTTTATCGCAAGTTTTCGTTTGTATTAATCAATTGTTGTCTGTTTTCAATGAGGTAAGTGTTAATCTTCCAGAAAATTATTGTACTTTTGATATGTAGAGAGCTACTGGGTTTAATTCTTAGGATTTTTCAATAACCTCACTTTTGTTTTAAAATTTCAGGTTAAGGTGAGCTATAGTTGCTCATCTTACCCCACGACTCGATCAACTAAAGTAATGAATGTTTTATTTTTTGTTAGGATACAGACTCACAAGAGGAAGACTACAAGATGTTCCTACACTACTGATGATTCAGAAAATGCTGCAAAGGCTGTCAATGATGAAGGAAAAAGTGATGATGCCGCCGCTATAAAAATTGGTATCAAACGGATGGCTTTGACAAGATTTTTGAAGAAATTGAATGAAGAAGGTGATTTATCCATGGATTAGGCAATACCAATGATAGTATTTTCTCCTACATAGGAAGACTTTCTGAAAAAATACTTGCTACAAATGGCATCAATCTTCTATGGATATTCTACAAAAGAAGTCCTTCACCTTGCCTACGAATGTGCTATTAAATTCAGCACTAGAATTCCAACTAGCTGGACAGCGAATAAGATGACCAGAAAAGAATGGCTTACGATATTCTCAAAATGAAATCTGGAGCTATCCATACGTAAACCAGAACCTATCATCCTTGGTTTGGCAACATCATTTAAAGAGCAAAATGTTAAAGTTTATTTTGAGAAATTAGCGGAAGTAATGGATAAATATGGATTTACTGCGGCAGACATTTGGAATATAGATGAGACAATAGTATCCGCTGTGCTGAAGCTAAACAAAATTGTTGCTGTCAAAGGTAAGCGCCACGTCGACGCAGTAACTTCTGAGGAACGAGGGACTAACGTCACAGTAGTAACTGCTGTATCTACTCTTCAAAATGCTGTATGTCCTATGTTTGTTTTACCGAGAAAACAGTTTGAGACATACTTCCTCAACGGTGGTCAACTTGAATGTCTAGGAGCAGGCAATGCCAGTGGATGGGTTACAGACGAAGAATTCTATCAGTTTATGCAACATTTTATAAAACGTGTGAAACCGGTCTATGGAGCGCCCTGTTTTGTTGGTGTTGGATAATAACTCCTCTCACTTGAAAGAGAACGGAGTTGTAATGTTGTCCTTTTCACCACATTGTAGCCATAAATTACAACCGTTGGATGTGTCAGGTTTTGGGCCGTTCAAAAAGCATTGCACTAATGCTCAAGACGCATGGCTACAAAACAATCTGGGGAAAACCCTTACTATATTTAAGATATACCGAAAATAGTCCCTGATTCGTTGACGTTTGCTCATACAAGTATCAAATTGTTAACGGTTTCCGAAAGACAGGCATCTTCCCGTATAATTCAAACATTTTCGGTGAGGATGAGTTTTCACCATCATTTGTAACCGTTCGTCCTGAACTAGAAACTATCTAGCCGGAAAAAGATCATCCAGAGCAAGCTGATGTCTAACACTGAACCTGATCCCACTCCTTCTGCCTCTACCAGCCAAGCTGAAACCGAATAACCAAAGGCTGGCTCTAGCAAAGCAGTTAAAACTAACAGAAGAATGAGGAAAGCTGCAATACACTCCCGAAAAGAACGCTTCAGAAGAACAGCAAAATAAAACCAGAAAAAAATTAAGAAGTCAAAGAAGAACAACTATAAGAACAGGAAGAAGGGTGTCTGAAAAAAAACTCCAGTCAAGCGAGGAAAGTGATAATAACGATTATTCCTTCCTGATTTTTTGCGAAGGCTGTGCTGAAAGTTTACCAGTTGAAAATTGGATCCAGTACTAAGCTTACAGGGATGGGCATATACAAAATCTGTTCCAGTTGCTGGACCTACTTTCATTTGTGTCAATTGCTACAGCGACAAACACGATTAAGTTGCTAAGATCTTATTAATATATTTCTTTGGGATATTAAAGTCTCGTTTTAAACAGAAAGACTGAATATAATCCTGTTGTTGCTCTATTGTTCTGTTACTTTCAGACTATGAATAAAGAGCTGAATGATATTCATATTTTACTCCTCTAGTCAATCCATTGTTTGGTTAGACATTATTAGTGCTCAACTTGCCCCATATCCTTGCTCAACTTACCTCATCTATGGGGTACATTGAGCGTACTTGATTTTCTTCATTTAAACAGCTGTAGCTCTTAAATTCGACTTGTTACAGAAAAATTACTAATCCATCAAGCTGCATAACAACTCATTGAAACTTATTATTGGGGAGCTATATCCGCTCAGTGAAAAATGACTCAACTAGCCCCGCCCTACCCTACGGTTTTTTCAAAATTTACTATTCATGAATATAAGAAATTTTGTTTGTGGATTCATGTCGCTAAAACGACAACTTTATCATTTGGAGTAAGTTAACTCCACTAATTTCAGTATTCTGTATTTCATAAGTGACAAAATTTGATTGTAATTTTCTGCAACTTGGTGGTTAATTCGGGTATTCTTCCTTGAATGTTCTGCAAGTCCGACTTATTATTTGTTGACATTGATCATGAATGATAATTAATTCGATCCTCGTTTGAGTAATTATTGGCCATTTTATTTAACAATAAGAACTATACACAAACAAAATTAGTGTTACTGGTTTTTTTGAATAATATCAAAACGTCAAATACAGGCCAAAATTCATAGAACTTTACATAGAACCTAGAGACTGGCATCGGAATTAAATTTACTCTGCATAGAGCTTAAATTAGTGTGTAAAAGGAGACCCTGTAAAGTACTAAATCTTGAGAAACTAGAACAACCGGAAGTAAGAGAAACAGTTCAGCAGGAGATAAATGCTGAACTCGGCAAATTGAAACACAATGACATAGCTGAAGTTTGACTGCTCTGAAAGACATGTAAAAGTCACCTACAACCATCAAGAAACATCAGGAAAAAAAGTAAATAACCGACGATATCTGGCGCTGATGGAAAGGAGAAGACAGATTAAAAGTAAAAAACAAGAATTTAAAAGACTGCAGAAGATCTTCAAGTAATTCAAGAAAGCCAAGAAAAAATGGATGAAAGAAATGTGCCAAGAAATGGAGGAAAAGCATGATTATTTCCGCATGCATAAAAAACTAAAAGATATTCCTAGTATACACAAGAAATCACAACCAACTACTTTGTTTGATTCATCAAATCTACCAATAATAGATGAACAGGAAATCAGACTAACATGGGAAAACAATATAAATCAATTATTTTATGACGACAGATCCCCTTTGCCAAACAACGAAGCAAATATGGAAGGCCCAGAAATACTTAACGAGGAAGTACTACATGCCATCTCTGTGACACTTAGCTGAAAATCACCAGGCCCGGACCAAATACCGACAGAGATACTGAAACTCATAGACGAGAGTAACATTAAACTTGTCACAAAATTGTTTAATTCGATATATAACATCGGGTTGACTGGCTCAGATCCACCTTTGCGACAATCCTAAAAAAACTCAGACCTAAAAAATGCAGTGACTTTCGCTTGCTAAGTCATCTTTTGAAGGCATGTTTACGAATTATACATGCCAGAATTTGCCGGAAGTGTGAATTCAATCTTGACGCTGGGTCTCAGGGATGCTTTCGGAACTCTTGAGGCTTTGTTTGGTATTAACGTCCTTCTCCAGAAATGTTGAGATCAGCGTAAAGATATTTTCACCTGTTTCATAGATTATGAGAAGGCATTCGACAGAGTGCATCACTCTAAGCTGATGTCGGTGATTCAGGAAAAACAACTGGACAGCCGAGATATACGAATAATTGAGAACCTATACTGGGGACAGACGGCAGAGGTGCGTATAGAAGGAAAAATAATATCTGGTCTTCAGATACGACGGGAAGTCCGGCAGGGTTTTATCCTCTCACCCCAAAGTTTCAACCTCTACTCAGACCGAATATTTAATGAGGCTTTAGAGGAAGTGGACCATGGAGTGAAGGTAAACGGCGTTCTGCTTAGTACTATTTGATACGCAGACGACATAGTTGTCTTATGTGACAAAATTGAGGATCTTCAAGAATTATTAAACAAAATCAATACAGTGGGAACAAGTAATTGTCTTAACATAAATACCAATAGAACAAAATTCATGATATTTAGCCGCGATCCACTGAAAGACACCAAGCTGTTTGTGAATAATTCTCAAATTAAAAGAATTGAGAAAAATAAGTATTTGGGAAGTAATAAAGTGTCGTATTGAGACAGCCAGAAATTGCTTTCAGATCATGAGAACGCTCTTTTGTAATGACACCATTAACCTCAAGCTTCGACAACGAATGGTCAAATGCTACATCTGGCCAGTTATTTTGTACGGAGCAGACAGCTGGATCCTCAAAGTACGCACTATCAATCGTCTGCGGAGCTTCGAGATATGGATCCACACAAGAATGCTGGGTATTTCCTGGACCGATTTAATTACTAACGAAGAAGTTCTTGGTCATGCAAGAACAGAAAGACAACTATTCAGAACGATAAAATGCCGCAAAATATCTCATCTGGGTCATGTAATACGAGGAGACAAAAATACCGCTGGCTTCAGTTGATCATGAAGAGGAAAATAGAAGAAAAACGTGGTGTAGTTCGAAAACAGATGGCATGGCTTAGTAACATAAGAGCGTGTACCGGCATTCGAAATGCAGGTGACCTTTTTAGAATCGCAGAAGATAGAGTTGCACTCTCCACAGTAATCGCCAACGTTTGGGGACGGAGCAGGGCACTTTAAGAAGAAGAAGTCTTTTTCTATCTTTCACAGCCTAATGATTTAATTTTTCGAAGGAATTGCAGGTTTTTGGATAAAATAGCGAATAAAGTGAAAACGAGTCATATTTGGTATAGGGAAAATTAATAAGGTAAAAAAAATAGGTACTCGTATATGGAAATAAAACGTTTTGTGACAATTTATATTTATTGCTTTGAAATGTGATGCTTTAGCACACTGTATTTAAATTAGCATTGGATAGTACGTTGCCCTCAAAAATAACACTTTTCTCGTTAAACTATAAATATTTCCAATCTCATTCGAACTTGAATTAATTTTTCTGGGCAGAGAAGACGACACCATAATTGCAAAAAGGTTGATTGAAATAGTCTGGATAGGCAATAATGGTTAATTTTGGCTTGGATAAATCTTGATAAGAGGAGCTTGAAGAAGGATACTCTTTAATAAAAAAATAGCAAAGTTGTAGTTAATGTCCGGTATAACGGAAAGTGGAACTGCCCTGAAAACAATTGCAGATTGTAGATCAGTACCCTTTTTTTCCAATCCAAAATATAGATTCGTTGTCCAAATACTTCTAATGGGCTCTTTAGCGCGGACATCCTGTACACTAGTGAGTTTGCCTCCAGTCAGGAAAGCGAACGCAATAATTTTCTGAAGATGCTCCAAAATCATACCTATTTTGAACGTAGCATTATAAATTATACAAGTTTCCCGAATTCACGAATATTTTTCAATCGAAAAGTTTTGAGCTTATTATTTCTGAATGAAGAAGGTGAATCGAATAATGGATTTTTCAAAGAAATATTTCATTTGAAATCATTAAAGAATCGATTTCCACAAGATTTCTTCGATTTCAAATGATATTATTTGAAATTTTATTCTTCTCATGCAAACAATATTCTCTAGTTAGAATGAGAGTGTTAATGTGTAATATAAGTTCGTGTTTTGAGTCTTTGATGCGACTTTCAGCCTAACAATTGTACCTCCAATGTTTAATTATGAGTGAGTGTTACTAGCCAACTGAACCAAGAGCTTGTCAAACACAAACAGTAAATAATCCAACCACCAGGACCTGCCGTGTGATGTATGTGGAGCATTATTCAAAATATTCACTATCAAGTTGTCGTTTTTTGTACTGGTCTCTTTTTTGATAGCCCGAACACATGCCATAGTGTAAACTGAATTGAAATCAAATTATTTTGAATTTAATTCCCTGTATCGATTCAATTCAACCTACATTCCAGGAACGGTAAGCTTAATAAATATGATGAATTTCTCGAAAATAAGTTAGAAAAATTGTTAGATATTCTTCAGAAAGTGCTGATTCTGCCAAATCAAAATACGCAATGGACACTGAAGAATAGAATATCAACAGTCCAAAGATTAAGTTGAATTGAAGAAGGAAATAAGACAGCTAAATCAGTACAACTATCGCATAACAACAGAACAGGCCATTTCTGGAAATTCGATATGCTGCACTACGATGCCCTCTCAACTAAATGGTTTGAGGTGAAATTTTTCATAATGGATGAAATTCACGAATTATTCAATACTTTATTAATAGAAATCGTTTATATTTTCTTGATGAACAGCAATCGTAAACAGTGACAAACAAGCCATCACCTGTCAAGACCTTCTAGTTAAGTATTGAGTTTTTCGAAGTTTACCCTTTCAAGGGATTACGCCACCCTGCAATTTAAAAACGATCTCTAGTTTAGGCTTAGAAAATGGTTTCTACGTTTGAGAATATTCAAAGCGTTGACTAATTTTAAAATTAAAAATCAAAATGATTACCGAAGTTAGAGCTATTACAAGTGATCGCGTCAGGAAACCTACACGAAATGCATGTAGCGGTCGTGACATAACGTGACTTTCTATCTTTCACAATAGTATAATTCCTTCAAAATATTAAATTATCAGTAACTCACATAAATTTTTATGAAGTTTGACTCATCATTATACCGGGTTAGTCAATAAGGCGAGGAACTTCTATATCTCCGAAACTATTTGTGATAGAAGCAAATTTTTTTCTGATTATTGTTTTTTATAATTGTAAGTACGTGTGCATTCTTTAAAATTATTTTCGTATATACAGGGTGTTATATTTTTGCTCCAGGGACAAACAGATGTTTTTTAAATGGCACGCCATGTATTTTTCATCATATTGTGATTACAATTTGGATGGTCTCTTCTACGATATCTATTTTGTGCCCAAACAACTATCGGTAGATTTAAATTAATTGAAATATCGATATTTCCGGGAATTTGGAAGTTTTTCAAAAAGTTCTCAAATGCCTCATTCCGCTTAATTTACGCATAATATTTTTCTTGAGGTAAAAGTGTTATACCCTATTATCAAATGAAGAAAAAAAAAATTTTCATACCGAGTGTTCCTAGTAACCCGGCGGACATGAAATTTTTCAAACATGAAAAACTTTCTTTTTCAAATGTAACACCCTGTATTTTTTTCACGTGTTTTGTTCCCACTCGAATAAGCTTTTCAACGATACCTTTTTTTCGAAAATCCGATAGAGATTTCGCAGAAAATAACGAAATTAGTGTGACGTTTAGGTATTTCATGCAATAAACATGCTGCTGATAAAATTCAGACATTGAAATATGTAAATTTCAACACAAAATTAGATTCTTTGCTGTTCAACGAAACTTAAACATCAAAACTCTCAAGGTGTATTGAAATTTCTTCACAAGAAATGATTCATTCGCGATTTTATCAGTTGTGCTCAGACCTAAGTCTTCACTTAATCGGAAATACTCAGTTCGAAATCATCTCAATAATTGTTCAAAAATTCAAAATATCAAAAAGATCGAGAATTTTGAAGGTTCTTCAGAACTTCTCACAATCTTCAATAGATGTTCAAAAAGTCTACTACGCTAAAAAAACCTGCATGCTATTCTCTTCATTGAGTACACGCTTAGCTCTTCCATTCTTCTCATATCCAACTTGTGATTAAACCATAGAGATAAGTATGACTTCTATTGGCATACCACATGAAGATAGAAAATATTGTTCGATAGTCTGTAATTTAAACCACCTGTGCCCATTGAAGACTTATTTCTATGGTTTACTCGCAATGCCCCAAGATTTGACAGTTTTGAATTGGACAATTCCAACGTCATATGAGTGAGTCTAAGTGAGAAATACATAATATTATTGCAACAATGAATTTTACCCAAGAAGAGTTGATTAATATGATTTATTGTTTGGGAGAAGGTGAGAGGAATTGTTTGTTGGCGTCACACATTTATTCCCAACGTTACCCAAACAGTAGACATCCTAGAAAAGAGGCATTCGAGAGACCGAAGGAAAGGTTTGAAAGAACTGGACAAGTTGGATATGAGAAGAATGAGGGAGCTGAGCGTGTACTCAATTAAGAGAGTAGCATGCAGGTTCTTTTGAGCGCAGTAGAGAATCCTCATGAGGAATTTTGAGGAAGGAAAAGTTCCATCCTTTTCATGTTCAACTCCACCTATAGTTGGACCCCCTGGACTTCGGGCGGAGATTGGATTTTTGTAGTGATACTCAAAATCCTCATTTCATGAGAACTGTTGACAACCAACATCGTTGGTCTCTAAATGTCTGGGGTGGTAAAATTGATGAGCATGTGATCGGACCCTTTTTTTCCGAGAACATTTGAACGACGAACGTTATTTAAATTTTTTCCATCATGATCTGGAGCCTTTGCTCATATTTTCCCCAAAACATAAAATCCAATATGTGGTTCCAACACGATGGGGCACCAGTACACTACAACGGCAATGTCCGCAATTTTTTAAATGATAGGTTGGTGGGCAATTGGATAGGCCGTGAAGGTCCTGTAGGATGGCCTCCTAGGTCTCCGGACTCGAATAAATTGGAGTTTTTTTTGTGGAGGTATGTTAAAGAGAGTCTATATCGAGACCCTCCAACAACCAGGGAAAATATGATGGAGAGATTTACAGAAGCATTTAGGAGTATAACGCCGACTGTTCTCCAGAGAGTGACCGAATTATTTAACAATCGTGTTCGAGAATGTATTCGTCAAAATGGGGGACATTTCGAACATCTAATTTGATTTGAAAACTTATTGAAATAGAACTAAATTGGTGTTTATGATTTTGATTCGAATTTTTTTCATTGGATGTTTCATTCACGACAAGCAGTTGAATTTCGTTTCTTAATGATAATTCCCGAATATTTTGGGCAAGTGTAAAAGTAATACTAGTTCAGTGAAAATAACAGGGTGTTACATTTGGAAAAAGTTCTTTTATCTCGAAAAATTCTATTTTCGTTGGATCACCAAGAACACTGGGTATGAAAAAACAGTTGATCTCTTACTTCGATGATGAGGAACATATTTTCTTCAGAGAATAATTATTGTCACACTCAAATGATACGGAATAGAGATTGTGAGAAGCTCTGAAAAACCTTCCAAATTCGCGATCTTTTTGATATTTTGACTTTTTGAATATTTATTGGGATAATTTTCGAAAACTTCTTTTTCTTCATTCATATAATAAGGTACACTTTCACCTTTTACCTCAAGAAAAAAAATACGCGTAAATTATGCGAAATGAGGCATTTGAGAACTTTTGAAAAAACCTACAAATTCCCAAAATTATCGATATTTTAACTAATTTAAAATCTACCGATAGTTGTTTGAGCACAAAACAGATATTGTTGAAGAGATCACCCAAATTGTAATCACAGTATGATAAAAAATACAGGGCGTGCCTGTTTGTCCCTGGAGCAAAAATGGAACACCCTGTATGTACCAAAATAATTTCAAGGAATGCACACATACTTATTAAATAACAATCAGAAAAAATTCTGCTTCTATCTCAAAGAGTTTCCGAGATTTAGAAGTTCCTCGCCTTATTGACTCACCCGGTATATATTTTTTTTATCACAATATAAATTAAGGTGTACTAGGTTAGAACTGGTTTTCAAATTTGTTCACTTTTTTCTGAGGATTACTGAATCGGCAGAAATTGCTATCATTTATTTCTCATAATCTTTCATAACGCGAGACGTATGATTATATTTTGACTGGCTTTCGTTATCGAAAATATTCATTTTTTAAACTCAAATTTATGAGAATTGGATTTCTCTTAATAGCTGTAATTTTTCCATCGAAATATGTCAGGTCTTAGACGATATCCTTCTGAATACGCAGGATTTACTTTTCTAAGCAATGTTGAATAGGAAATCAGGTACAAGGAATTCTATTCTCGATGTTTTAATACGGCAGCTTTATGAAATACTGCAGATAGAGAAAAAAGACTTCATATTTCCGTCTCCAATTTGCTGCGAAAATTAATTGGTGAGAACAGATCGCAGCTATCTTCTCTTGTTTTCAAATTATTCCGGATATTTCGATTTTCCGGAATTGAAATCTGGGTTCTTTTCAAAGATAGGTGAAAACTGTTTCGATATTCTGCTGGCTTATTTGAGAAAAATGCAGCAAAATTTTCAAAAATTAATTTCGTTGAATGGCTTCAGAATTGAAATAATTTTTTTCAAATATAAACCAAAGGGGAAATTGGATGAAATAGGAAGTGTATTTTTTTCTCTCCAAATATTAATAACATGCCTGCCTGACAAATTCCGTGGAAAATGTGAACTTTTTAGAAATGAAATTTCTTTGAACATTCTGTGGTTTCATCTAATATGTTGGTGAAAATGTACACAAAATTCCAAATGATTTCAATTCTCAGTTTACCTATAATAAGAACAAACGAAAGTTAATTTTTATTTTCAAGTATTGGAAACTAATGAAATTTATCTTAAATACTCAAAAAGATTTCCATCGTTCAAAATGCAAGAATTGCGACGTCCGGAAACATGCATCCTTTTGAATTTGCATATTGCCAGTGAAGCTAAACAATTCCAAGAGTTCTTCTATATCATTATTTGGGTTTGTCTATACTGGGTGATTCACCAGTGGCGCGGTGCTCTGTAGCTCGTGCACTCTTGAAGATTTCATTTTTGTTCGAACGGTATTGTATTTAGAAAGTAGGAATTAACTTCAGCAATTTATTTTGACGTAAACAGGGTGTCTCAATTTTCTATAAAAAAATCTTGGGGGGTTTTTTCAGATTGAAAGACCACTTTTTCGTTGAAGTCCAGCGTCCTAAACTCTGCTATAATATCTTTAAGTACTAAGTTTTTTTGATGAGTAGTTTCGTCACAAAATTTTTTTTTCCGTAAAAATTCACTAAAATAGGCTCTCACATCATCGCATGCTCCTTCGGCCAGAGAGGATGAATACTTTTTTCCTTTCGTTTTCTCAACGCCCAAGAATAGCCCTATTGATAAATCGAAATAGATTATCCTCATGTTATACAGGAGTGACTAAAAAAAAATTATAAATATTGTAATTTTAAAAATATCATATCTTGATTTTTCAAATGGAGCATCCTGTATTTTATTATTCATGTCAGCGCATAAAATCTTTATCTTCGACTATTTTCGAAATGAAAGAAAGTAAACTAAATTAATGAAATCAGGGGTTGCGAAAGAAGAGTTTATTAGTACATGTCATTATACTTGATCAGAAATATGGAGATATTTTAAGGCAGTCGTGTATGAAATACGTAATAGATTGGTTTTTGGTGAGACGATCTACAAGGTGTTGAACTATTTCAATAAGTGTTCGAAATGTTGCCCGTTTCTTTGTTAACACAATTCAATCCTGAGGAAAGACCGTTGAACTCTCGACAACATTTGCGGATTAACTGACAGACTATTCTCTGTCTCATATCCAACTGTGTTGTAGAAGGAATCTGGTAAACGATGCCCTGAATATAACCTCACAAAAAGAAATCTATACTTGTAACGTCCGGAGACATAGCTAGCCATCTAACAGGACCACCACGTTGTATCCATTTGTTTGGAGATACATGATTCAAATGCTCCCTAACCTGATGTGAGTAGTGTGCCGTTGCTCCTTCCTGTTGAAACCACAAATCTTGTCTTATATGCTCTGGTAAATCGGCAAGTCACATTGGTAGATGCTTTTTCAGGAAATCTGAAAACATTTCACTATTGAGGTTCCCGTCGAAAAAGTACGACCCAATTAGATATCCATCTACTATAGCGGCCAATTGATTCAAGGACTAACAATGCTGGTGATCTATTTGTCTCATGAGGTGTGGATTTTCCGTGGCGTAATATAAAAGTTGTGCCTGTTAACAAGCCAATTCATTCTTGTGGAAAGTTGCCTCGTCCGAGAAAAGAATTCTGCTAAACATATTTGGATTTTCCGCTACTTTGTCACTTGCCTAATTGCAAAAACTGATTCGATTTTCATAGTCTTGATTGTTCAGTTCCTGGTGCAGCTGTACATGATATGCATGAAATATTTTCGCTTTCAAGATTCTCTGGACGGAAGTTTGACTTATATCTGTAAACTGAGAAATCTCTCTTTGGCTTTTATATGGGTCCTCTGTCACTGTCATTAAAACTGATAAGTGGTTGTCTTCAGTTGTAGCAGTTTTTGGTTTTTTAAGTATTTTGTAAGCGATATTACCCGTTTCGATAAATTTAATTAGAAGTTTTTCAAAGCATCTTGCATCAAGATGCCTCTTATCAGGAAACCTTTGTGCATAAACTCTATTTGCCAACAAAGAATTTCTATCACACTCACCCAGAATAAAAATCATATAATCATAATGATCGAAGAGAAAGATAAGGTAACTTGTGCAAAAATATAGCACAATATTTTATGCGTTGACATGAATAATAATAAACAGGGTGTTCCTTTGGAAAGAAACAAGATGTTATATTTTTAAAATTACAATATTCAATAATTTTTTTCTTTTTTTTTGAGTCACTCTTGTATAAAATGAGGATAATCTATTTCAATTCATCAATGAAGCTATCCTTGGGCAATAAGAAAACGGAAGGAAAAAGTATTAATTCTCTCTAGCCGAAGGAGCATGCGATAATTTGAGAGCCTATTTTTATGAAGTTTTACAGAAAAAACAATATTGTGACGAAACTATTCACCAAAAAAACTTATTACTCAATGACATTATAGCAGGGTTTGGGCCGCTCCTTAATCTTCAACAAAAAAGTGGTCTTCCAATCTGAAAAAAGCACCCAAGATTTTTTTATAGAAAATTGGGACACCCTGTTTACTGTAAAATAAATTGCTCAAGTAGATATTTACTTTCTAAATACAATACCGTTCGAACAAAAAATGAAATCTTCAAGAGTGTACGAGCTACAGAGCACCGCTCCACTGGTGAATCCCCAGTATAATTAGTCTTTGGCATAGCTCCAAAGAAAAAATCTAACGGAGTTAAGTCTAGTGAATGGGGTGGCCATCTCACGTTTTCATCCTGTTAGCACCAAAAGACTGGTTTAGAAGTGCACTCCCCGTACTGCTGTAAAAATTTATTGGCCAAAGAAATTTCATCCCCGAACCCTCGACCTGTTTTCATTCATTATATCACAAAAAAGTTTACTACGAAGATATTTGTCACATATGAACATCTTCACTCCACCAGTCCTCAAGGTATACTGGTAAAATTCGGGATTCTGTTTCAATCTTTGCGTAAGAAAATTTGTTTGTGATTTTCTAAACTGTTTTCTGCACATGGGTCGAAAATTCGGGCGTGCAGGTATCGTTCGACTTATTACTTGTTGATATTGAAATGTATGATGGATAAATTCATAATATCCTCGTTTGTGTTTGTATTTGCGATTTCATTCAACAAAAGGACTGTAAACAAACCAAATTATTGTTATTGCCACTTAAATATCTGCAGGTTTTTGATAAAATCGGAATGAAAAGAAAACGAGCCATTTAAAGTATGGGGAAACCTAATATTAATCAATACTAATTCAAACTACATTTCCAGTACAAAAATAGGTACTCCATTTTGAGAAAATCGTTCTTTCGACAATTTAGTTTTATTAGTTGATGAGTGATTTTTGAGCTCCTTGTATATGAAATAATATCGGAAAGTACGTTGCCCTAAGAAATAACGCTTTTCTAGTTAAATTGAAAAAAAGGATTATTTTACTCAATTGTGCGTCAATTTTTTTGGACAAAGAAAATAACACTATACCAAATTCTCAAAATTTGGAGGAAAAAATGTTAATGGTAGTTGATTTTAGATGAAACAAATCATAGCAAAAAATGTTTGTAAACGGAAAAAATAAAAAGTACACCATGCCATTTGAAATAGCAAAGTTGTAGTCGATGTTGGGTATAACCGGAAATGCTACCGTTTTGAAAACAATTGTGAATCAATATCTATTTACTCTAATCCCAGAAGTTGAGATTCATTGATAATTGATTTTAATGGGACATTTAATGCGGACACCCTGTAAGCTTGCCTTCTATCAGGAAAACGAACAGAGTAATTTTCTGAAACTGCATCAGAATCATACTCATTCTGGATGTAGCATACGTACTTTTCGAATTTTTCAAAGATTTCAAAATTCAGCTAATTAATTGTCAGTCAACAATATTAATAGCATAATCGATTAATTATGACATTTATTGTTGTGTGCATAGTTTTGAAAACATTTGGGATATTTTGTGTAAATGTGCACCAGCAATCTAGATAAAACCACAGAATGTTCAACGAACTTTCATTTCTGAAAAAATTCACATATCTGAGGAAATTTGTCAGCAATGTTTTTTATATTTGCAAAGGAAAATAAATTGCTTTTTTACCAAAATAATTTTCACTTAACTGCGATAGCAAACTCGATAATGGCATATTTCAAAATTCCGAGAATTCGAGAAATCCAGATAACTCGAAAAGAAAACAAGACGAGGATGGAGATGGAGATGGAAGATCATTTTTCGTTGCAAGTAATAATTTAGATAGTTGCCAAAATGAAACATTCAAAATGGGACAACCTGTACACCGTCAGCAAGGATTTCAAAAAGGCCACACTGAACTATTCAAATTCTACTTGCATTCCAAATTTGGGCTGAATATCTCAAAAACAGCAGGAGTTTTGAAGAAAAAACCAATTTCTCCCGAAAATTTCAACACTCAGTAACACCGTAACGAAGCTTTTGCGGACCTATGTTTATATGAACTTTTTTTCTCAAAATTGCACGTAAATTTACCCCCTCAAGTTGTGACATACTATTATGGAACGCCCTGTATACTATTCAATACTTGACAGCCAAGCCAAAGCAAAGAGTTTATTTCTATACCTATTTTATCGAGTGTCAAGGAGCTGTAATCTATTAAATGTAAGAGTTTCCAATCACTGCTCGAAACAATTTTTTTTGAATTTTCATGACTAAAAGATACTGTTCAATTCAACCGACGATATCTATAGAGTAGTAATGATACTTTTCAAGAATAAATCTTTTCAATATCATAAACGTCATCTCTGGAATTTTCTGAACTTTTAAACAAACCATGTATAAATGCATATCCTGTGTTGTTTGCATAAACTATATACATTTTCATGAAATGGTTCCATAAAAAGATTATAACTTTTACCATAACATCTTTGTTTGAAATATTTTAAAATTTTCACATACGATACAAACAAATATGCCCTAATTAATTCATAAGACAACAAATTTTCTTTTTTAATTCACTGGAATGAAAAACTGTTGAATCATCGATAGAATATTTTGTACAAACAAAGACGCTTTCGAAGATTGTTGTCCTTTTCAAACAATCTATTTTCATTCTATTGCTTCGAAAAACTTGGAGAAAGAGTTTACAAATTTCCCAGACTTGTCTTAGTGTAATTAAAACTTTTCAACTATTTCTCATTACGGATAAGCATCTCTCTAACTACTTTAATGAAATACGGGCATAAAGAGCTTTTTAATCAACTGGCTTTTCCATTGAAAAGTCTCCACTCACCCGAAAAGTACTATAAATAATTTCTCCGAGAATATGCCTAGAATGGATAGCAGCCATCTGCTCCGAGGACGAACACCTGGATTTCCTGAAAGAAAAGCATTAATTAAGCAATCATCTTTGATATGCGACAGATGTTAATCCAGTACATCCATTGACAGGGGATTGAGTTAGATGATTATTTTAAAAAGACGATAAGCGATGAAGAACTATAAATGTGATTCCTAGATAAAATCGTGATCATAGCAATGATATCATTGAAATAGAAGAAAATTTCTTTCAATCAAAATGGTAAAAATATCTCCTAGAATTTCAACTAAGCGGATTTCGAATGCTTTACACAACTATGAGAAACGATACTATATTAAAATTAATTTTATATTTATTTGAAAAACAAAATGATTATTGCCAGGATATGATTCATTTCGATATTCACCAGAATTGCAAGTTCACTACGGAAATGATAACTAATAATTTAATGAGTTGCCTAGGTTACTACATAACTACATTGATTCATAATGAGCCTGCAGTCTTTTAATAGCTTTACATCTGTTTAGTAAATTTTTAACGTTCATCCATATAACACATGAAAGTGAATCACACTGAATAACTGGGCTGGTTTGATTTTTTTGTGAATTTCCTGAAACGATTCCGATATTTATCGGAAGGGGGCATTTTCTGTTACATGATTCGTTAGACTCCTATCAATCCTCAATATATCTGTCCGACAGTTTCGAATAAGTAAATTTTTTTCGAGAATAGCCATGCCCCTGTATATCGAAATCTACCCATCTCGAATCCCCACTATGGGTTACCAAAACGCACAGGAAAATAGAGCACTTCGCCATGAAAATGAAAAAATTGGGGGTAGTAATGTGAAAAATAATTCGACGTCCTATCTCGTCAAAACCGAGAAAAAAATTTTTCTTAACCTTAAAATTTCGAGGAAATTATAGAAATTGACCTATTCGGGCATTTTTTAACAAACCCAAATGAAAGGAATTGTGAATTCGATGTGGTACTTCATACTGGTATGGTATGAATTTATGTGTGTATTCATACACAGGGTGTCCGCGCTAAAGGGCCCATAAGAAGTATTGAGGAACGAGTTTATCGATCAATTTAAAGTTTTGGAGTTGGAATAAATGGATACCAATCTGCAATTTACAATTGTTTTCAGAGCGGTACCACATCCACTTAAAGCTGACATCGACTACAACTTTCATATTTCGAATGGAATTGTGTACTTTTTGATTTTATTTAGTTTACAGAGAAGAGCATTATTTTTGAGGGGAACGTACTTTTCGATGCTATTTTTTATACAGGGAGCTCAAAAATAACTTGTCAACTCAATAAATCGTAATTGTCAAAAAACATTTTTCTTCAAATACGATTACCTATTTTTGTACCTTATTACAACCGTATTTTAAATGAGTTTCGATTGATATCAGGTTTAATTATACGTAGAGGGCATCTTTTCATTTCATTGACGTTGTAGATTTCACTTAAAAGTAGCAATAACACTAATTTCGATGTGTATGGTTTTTTGTTAAATGAAATGGCGAATGAATACTTAAAGGAAAATTTCATTGATTTATTCATCAATCATGGTTAGGTTAGTTAAGTTAAAGAATGGTAAGTCGAAATTGCAGAAAAATTGACGAAAAGTATTCAAATTTACGACCAATTTGCTGCAAACATTTCAGAAAATTACAATCAAATTTTGTCAATTTTCTTCAGAACGGTCGTAAATTTGGGTACTTTCCATTAAATATTCTGCAAACTCAACCTATAATTTGTTGACGTTGACTAGGAGTGATGAACAAATTTATAGTATCCTATTTTTGTACCTTATTAGAACCGTATTTAAAATCAGTTTTGATCGATATCAGGTTTCATTATACCTAGAGGGTATCTTTTCATTTCATTGACGTTTGGATATCACTTAAAAATAGATTTGAATTTGGGAGGCTTTTACTTGGTAAAATTCCATTATCAATAATAAAAAACAAGTACTGTGTTTTAAGGAATTTTACTTAATAATTGCGATTCGTAACGCGTTTCACTACACCGTAGCTTCTTCAGACGAATGATTATGCAGAAAAATGTAAATGAGAATATAACTATAAATGTTCTTGAGTATTTAAAAGCTTATTGGTTGCTTCTTCTTAAGTGGTAATTTATGACAGGTATATCCAATAAAATTAAGAAATAGATTGCTCCCCGAAAAGATTTAATAGAGGTGAAGGGCTTAAATCGACTTGTTCATTGATGAGTCTACCTGAGTGTTTGTATTTATTTATTTCTAAAGTTTCCCAAAGATCTACCTTCCAATATTTATTATCTGTATGCAAAATTTCAAACTGTGGGTCGAAAGAATGATTATTTTCTAAGAGATGATTCGCGTAATTTGAATCTGATTTTTTATTTGAAAAACTGCGTTTATGTTCCGATATTCTAATATTAAAATTTGTTTGTGTTTCTACATTGGTAGAACACATATAATGGCGAGCGAATACTCAGAGCAGAATATTATGAAGTTATTCATCAATCACGGTCAATGTTAAAAAATGGTAAGTCGAAATTGCAGAAAAATTGACGAAAAGTAGTAAAATTTAGGACCAATTTGCAGCGAACATTTAGAAAATTACAATCAAATTTTGTCAATTTTCTGCAAAACGGTCGTGAATTTGGGTACTTTTCATTAAAAATTCTGCAAGTTCAACTTATAATTTGTTGACGTTGACTAGGAATAATGAACAAATTTATAGTATCCTAGTATTTATTTGCCATTTCATTCAACAAAAAACTAAACACCAGCGAAATTAGTGTTACTGCTATGTTTGAATAATTTCCAACCGTCAAACTGATACTGAAATTCATACAACCTTACATGGAACATTGTGGTACATAGAAACTGGTATTAGTAGTATTAAATCCACTATGTCTATTTCACGTTTCATGGCTTAATGATTTAGTTTTCCTAAGTAACTGTAGATTTTTCATGAAATCGCGAATCAAATGAAAACGAGCCATTCTACGTATAGGGAAACTTAATACCGGGCAATAATTATTTAGAATACAGATTTATTGAAGTAAAAAAAATAGATACTAGCATTTGACACGAATGTTTTTTCGACACTTGAGCCTTATTGAATGGCGAGTAATATTTGAGCATTTTGTATATAAGATAAGCACCGGAAAGTACATTGTCTTCGAAAATATCACTTTTCTTGTTGAAATAAGAGATTCTTACCCAATTTTTTTGGACTGTGAAGATAACAATATGATTCCGAAATTTTTTCATACATTATATCTCAATGGAGGTTAACTTTAGAAAGAACAAATTGCAACAATAGAACTTTGGAAAGGGATGCTCTCTCATTCAAAAAATTTAAAGTTACTCCGTCACTCAAGTAGCAAAGTTATATTCCATATCAAGTATAACCGGAAATGGTACCGTTCTAAAATAATAGCTAACTATAGATTAGAATCGGTTCACTCTAATTTCAACATTTGAAATTGATCGATAAACCCCTTCCCCAGATACTTCTTGTGGTCCCTTTAGCGCGAAACTTTTCGTTTTTATCAGAGCCACTTGAATTTGATTTCACGCAGATAAGTAATGAGAAGTTGACTCTGGGAGAGATAATTTTCCTATAGATAGATGTCAGCGAATCGTAAGATTTTAGATTTAATTTTCTATAGCGATAGCAGAATATTATCCTGCCACCCACTGTACATAAAGCAACATACTATTCGGGAAGCTTAGTGTTATATAACTAAGCTCTAACGCGTGATTCGCAAGCCGCTAAATATCACTAGCAAACTTAGTACTTTTACGAACCAACTCAATCAGTTTTTGATGAAAAGAGTTTCAGCATTTTTGTTGTTTTGACATCAACATGCAATATTCGAAATTAATGTTGTATTTTGTCATTGTTAGCTGATGTTCCGGTAAAAATATTTCGCATATACATCTATTAGAAAGATGAAAAGATAAAATAACTCTGTAATCATATGGGAGTGCTAAAATTTAAATATATGATTCTACAATGAAACCTTGAGAAGAAATGAGTAAAATTACCTCTTCCTCTATATTCATATATTTATATTGAACAAGGAAAATATTCATGCTTTTCCAGAAACGAAATCTACAACAGCGGGGGTGAAATGAGCATTTTCATTAAACTTTTGTTGTTGAAAACATATTCAAATTCAATAAACCTCACGAACAAAGGCGGAATACTTGGGATGAATCCCGAAAATGAACTGACAGAAATAAACTCGATAACGATTGCCATGAAGACGAAAGGAGCACAGGAAAAACTGAGAGATCATTTGCATGATACAAACAAAGGGAGAGATAAATCCGTCTAGTAAATTGGGCTGGTTATAACTTGTCCTCTTCTTTACGACTCTGCAATTTCGCAGAATATATAGAATATTAAATTGCAGAAATCTTCTTGAATGAGAGTATGTAACTTCGTAAATTCAATAATAAGCCGTTTTGAATTACGAGATTTTTACTTCGAGTTTGTTATGATACTGCCGATTTGAAACAGAAAAAATGTTCTTGTGAACAGTAAATATCCTTCATGTTTATCATACTCGCAGAGGTTCCACGAAATAACACCGTTGCGTCTTTGTAAGTTTGATTATAATTTAAAGATTTGGCATTGAAAAAAGAGGGTAATAGCGCGCTGAGATATTAAGAAAAGAATGTTTCTATTTATTATCACTATCATTTTAATCTAATTTTCTAATGTTTTACAGACCAAATGTGTTCTTATCACAGATTTCAGATTAAAGGTTTTATTTCCAGTTTGAGTTTTAGTTTACGATCTACAGGATCAATTCACTGTGTGATTTGAACTAACATTTTAGATGCGAAAATAATTCTGTCTACCTGTTGGACTATCATGGTTCACCATATAGCAAATTTTAATTAAATTTGGAGAACGGACATAGGCTGCTTCCGTAGATAAAGTTCTCGTTTGCATTTCGACTAAATAATCAAACAAAATGTAATCAATGAAAATATGTTGATCATATGTTTAGGGTTTCATTCCATGTCCAAAAACTGAGGGGAAAGTAAAAATTACAGTGTCATGAAGCAAATGCGAGAAGTGGAAACGAACGAAAATCAAGCTGGTCGTTAGTTATTGGTAGATTGTGTTCGTGAGCTGATAAAATTTTTTTCAATTCAAATAAATCGAATCTCTTGCTTTAGTTGTTATCTGAATGTAAAGTTTGGGTTGTTATTTTATTCGTTTATACAATGTTCTAAAAAACCAGTTGTTAATTTATTATGAATTATATGATTTATCATTCCAGTCTACTTTGATAATAATGAAACGATCAGTTTTTCTATATAAAAGCAGTACAATCATTACAGTATAATTTATATATTTCTTTTTCACTTGTATCAAGTCGATCTTTGTTATTGACTAAGAAATACAAAGATTTTGCCTAAGTTGAACATATTGTGTTGATTTTATTCTGTTTTAATATATGGAATAATTTAGTACTGATTTGTGGAACATAATTATTACAACGATATTTAATGGCTTCGTGAACATGAAGGGTGAGGTAAATCGGGGACAATAATAATTTGTGTTGGTTAGGTATTAATTTGTCTGTGATTTTATTATCATACCCGTTATTTGATGCTAATTTTTTCAACTCTAATTTCTTGAATTTTTTCGTGAAAGGGGAACCATGAGTAATCTATGCATAAATCAACGAAAAGATTCTGATTTTATTACTATTTTGGACTTAGCTATCAGTGTCCAAGTTTCATTCAATCACATGTGGATTGCCTCCTTTTATGGAAAACCAACTTAGTACTACTTTATATATAAAAACAGAATAAAATCAATACAATATCTACGAATAAGAAAAATGTATGTTCAGTCGTGGTCAATAATAAACATGGACTATATACAGGTATATAAAATTGTTTATTGAAACTATTAATCTGCTTTTCATATTAGTCAGATTTCAAACTGGTCTTTCCATCAATTTTAGAGAAGACGAGCATAAAAAATCCGTAGTTTATAAATCAACAACTGTTTTTCAGAACATATTATAAACGAAAATTATTCTTTTGTTTTCATAAAAGCCCAAACAAAACAAGAGATTGGATTTATTAACACTGGTAGAAATTTCATCAGCTCATATACATTACCTATCAATAACTTATGATCTGCTTGATTTCCATTTGTCCCCACTTCGCTCATCTGTTTTTCAATTATAAATGCCATTGTAATACTTTAATTTCTTCTTGGTTTCTGAAAATGTGACAAATATTAAACATATTTTCATTCGTAATATTCTGTGAAACTTAAGCGTTGACTTAGTTGGTTATTTTATTTCAATCTACACCTACGAGTGCAAAATATGGGTTGAACATTTCTATGGGATTACTTTTGTTGTAAAATTTGTATTTAAGATCTTATACACTAATGAAGGAATATGAATATCTTCGGAGAAATGAAGGATCGGAAATAAGGGTTTGAAAGCTTACATGGGATTTTCTTCACTTTCAAAGTTTGAGATATAAGAAATTGTATTTAACACCAAGGTAAGGAGGTAACCTCGCCTCGCTTCGGGGTTCATATGCAAGTTTCGAGGCGAGGACTGCAATTTCGTTGCTGGTTAAAAACGAGATAGGGCGAGGTTGGATCAAAATCCTCGCTGCAAAGAAGGGTGAAATGTTTGATGGAGTTAGCTTTGTTTTGAAGATGAGGATATGCACTTAATATCTTAATTATGAGGTAAAAAACTGCCAACGAGGATGCTTAATAATGTTTAAAACTTCGTATTGCATTTTGCCCAGTTTTGATGTTTGTGGTTAAGACCTTTAATACAAAGTAAAAAAAAAGTATCTCAAAATTTTTGGCAAAAAGCACCATGAAGGTGCTAAATTTGATTGAAAATTTCATATGCAATTCTATCAGTTTCAGAGCAAAAGGCATGAAAACTTGTAGTAAAGAACTTAATTACAAAGAAACAACTACTTTAAAGGTGTGGCATGGGAATTGTTTTAGAATGTATAAAATTTACTTTGACATGAAGATTTTATTGTTTCAACAACGAAAATCCAATGAATTCAATTCAAATATTCAAATTGCCCTCCATCTCTTCCCATACAATAATACAATCTTCACTAAAAACATTCTTTAATATGATTTGGGATATTTGGAGTTATTAGACGACACTCATCTTTAATTCGTTGGTGTAGATTTAAGATGTTCCCATGAGAAAACGTCTGAAGGATTCTGGTCTGAAGATCAGGCAGGCAACTCCATGGGATATTGTAAATTGAGGTATTGGCACACTGGAGCGTCGTGAAGAGGAGAATCTCCGTCTTGCTGTAAATGCAATTTTTGTTTAAGTCTCTCTGGTTCTTCTGTTACCAATGGATCCACTGAGTTTTTCAGCATATCTAGATAATCTCAGTCGCTTGAATTACCAGGAATAAAAAGAGGTTCAAAAAAAGGTCTCCCAGAACTCCTACCCAAACATTTAGCTTTCCGGATATTGAGAGTGGGTTTTCTCTATACATATGATGATTTGTATCGTTCCAAAAGCAACAGTTATGCCGGTTAACCTCTCGGTGAAGTAAAAGAGTGCATTTTCCAGAGAAAAAATGTTGTATAGAAAATGCAGGTTATTGTTGATACGCTCGGCCATAATTTCGTAAAACTCTTTCCGTCGATAAAAAGAATCATCATTTATTCATGAACTTCTATACGGTGATGATTCTTGATAAAGAGGCTAGAAATATCAAGAAAATCAATTGAAATATTTCATCACCATAAAAAAAATTGCAAAAGTTATCAACAAATTCAAGGGAACAATAATGACCTCAGAGAAGTATAGCCTCAAACAATTTTTTATTGTATTAAATATCAGTTTCACAATTTTAATAAATTATGGTGTTATTTGAATAGCTGAAGTGCAAAGAGAGAGTGTTTTTATATTTCACTAAAAATTCAAGGCCATTGTTAACTAACGAAACCATTTAAGACCTTTTATTCAATAATTTCTTGTAGTGTTCAATGAAAATGAGGTCTAAGAAATTTCGTTAGTTGGCGACTGACTAACTCTGAGAGAATCAATTTGAAAGCAAAAATTCTAACGAACCTTCTCTCTTTCAAGTGTGTTAATGGATTGGAAGATTAAACTGAATGGCCTGAAACATCGCTTGATTTGTCACTATTGACTTTTCTCCAATAACCAGTCCTGAAGATTATATACAGAGTGCTTCAACGAAAACTAAACAGAAGCTATATCTACCAAGATATTCATTTCTGATCAAATCGCAAAAACAGGTCAATTTTTGTTTCAAGGGGACATCTTTTGGAGTACAAAACTTGCCTGAAATATTAATCCCCTAGGCGGGGGTGTCAATCATTGAACATTTTGAATAGGGAAGATGGGTCAAGTGATGACTCAAAAGAAAGGTGGTAGCTTTGTTTCCATTGCCTTGAACGAATTTCTATTTTTAATTGAAAACTGCAAAAGATACAGGTTGAGCAACTGTAAGATAGGGAAGACTATTTC
Organism: Cryptolaemus montrouzieri; assembly: GCA_013387265.2. NCBI lineage: Eukaryota > Metazoa > Arthropoda > Insecta > Coleoptera > Coccinellidae > Cryptolaemus > Cryptolaemus montrouzieri. The sequence continues at coordinate 92,349,052 of JABFTP020000021.1, read as the reverse complement.
CCTGAGACTATTCAAGTTTCTGTGAAGTAAAATAGAACAGGTCCATGCTGATCAATGGCAGTCATCATCAAGTACTATCCTCATCTCGAATTTCAACCCCTAGAGCAGGCGTGATCACCCTTGAAAATTTGGGAGAGGGTAGATGGGTCGAGTGATACCTCGAAAGAAAGGTATTACTTTGTCTGCATCTCCGTGAACGAATTTTCATTTCTGATTGAAAAATGAAGAAGATACAGAGTGAGCTACTGAAAAATAGAGGAGACTATCTAACGCCCTGAGCTATTTAAGTATTAGTTCAAAAAAATGGAACAGATTCATTCCAGATCGAAGTCTTTCATCCCGAAACACCATTCACAGCTTTTGATCTGAAATGAATCTATTCCAGTTTTTCGCACTAATACCCCAATAGTCTTGGCGCGATAGTCTTCTCTATTTTTCAGTGGCTCACTCTGTATCTTCTACTGTTTTCAATCAAAAATATTGAAATTCTTTCAAGGAAATGCAGACAAAGATAATACCTTTCTTTCGAGGTATCACTCGACCCATCTACCCTCTTCCAAATTTTCAAGGGTTGTCACCCCTGCTCCAGTGGTTGAAATTCGAGATGAGGATGGTACTTGATGATGACTGCTATTGATCAGCATGGATGTGTTCCATTTTTTCCTCACTGAAACTTGAACATTCTCAGGGAAATAGTCTTCCTTATCTTTCAGTTGCTCACCCTGTATCTTTTACAGTTTTCAATTAAAAATGGAAATTCGTTCAAGGCAATGTAGACAAAGATACCACCTTTCTTTTGAGTCATCACTCGACCCATCTTTCCTATTCAAAATGTTCAAGGATTGCAATCCCCGCTTAGGGGGTTGATATTTCAGGCAAGTTTTGTACCCCAAAAAATGTCCCCCTTGAAACAAAAATTGACCTGTTTTCGCGTTTCGATCAGAATTGAACATCTTGGTAGATATAGTTTAGTTTTCGCTGAAGCACCCTGTATGATCACTAGTAGGAAAATATTTTTTCATTATGTTTCAGACATACTTGCTGAATGAAGATATGTAGTAGTAAATTGATAATTAACTTTACATATGTATGATGAACAAAATAATTCCATAACTATTAGGTCAATTTGTTTACCAAATGAACCTTATGAATTTACTAAAGTTTTTACTGATCATTATGATACAAATATGACATCATGTTACCAACATTTAATAGATCATACATATAAAAACATTATCAGTAACTTCATGATGACATCAGATGAAGTCAATATGGTAGCAAGAGGAGAATTTCTTTCTCTTTATACACAATTACGACAATATGTTGTAATATCTATACAAAATATTACGCACTTCCAATTAGTTCAGATTCTTAAAATGCAGTGCATAGATGATATTTTGTGAGTGTTCGTGATATAGATATTTCCATTATTATATAATACAGATAGTATAAATTCACCAAATTGGGAAGTTATTAGGTAACTATTATTACTATCAAATGTACTATGTTTTGTACTCAATGATTTAAAGTGATACATATATTCAAATTGAAATCATTGACGAAGATAGAAAATAAACTACCTGATGATGATGATGATGATGATTGTGATGATTTGGGATTATCGGCTGGCTTTCTTTCGAAATCTTTGGAAAAATTTTACACGTTTGAAAACGAGGAGAATGATTATAGACGTGGTAGATTGATATATTTTCATAATATTTAACGTTATCCGTAACTATTGGTAAGTATCTAAATATCTAGAATAGTTGTATTGTATTGTAAGTATGTTATTATATGATTATAACAGTATGTTGGAAAACTTTAACAAAAATTTGAATAATTGAATTTACAATAAGTGCTTATATCTATAATGTCGGTGTGTGTCAGAAAAAACACAAGTGTGAGCTCAAGAAATGTAACAGGGGAACCATACTATCTTGTATATGATTCAATAAACGAGTGAAAAAAACCTGAGGAAAAAACTCGTTTCCCTGTCGCTATTGCAATAGCAATAGCTTGTCTGTTTATGATGTGTTAGTGTCGTGTGTACATAAAGAGTACCAAAGATTTTTCTGCTTAGCCGCTTCATTCTCTCTTGCATTCCACGATTTCCAAAAACAAGGGTGAAAGGAGGGGGGTTTGGGTCTGTAACAATGGAAAAAGAAAAAAAAAAGAAAACCAGCAGAAAAATATTTCAACAATCGAAATTCTTATATGTCTAAACAAATCTGAGAAAAGATTTTACGTAGCAAGCAAGGTCATGAAAGGAACTAAGGAGATAAAATAAAAAAATACATAACGCGATATTTCCTCAAATTCCATCTCTGTTTGACCCATAGAGCCCTGATGGCCAGGTTCAGTCTTCCAAGTGATGCCGATTATGATCTATAGATGTTTTCGAATCATTATGGACCCCATAATATGGGTTGACATCGCCCATATATCATTTCTTCGTAGAACTTGTTTAATATAAAGAAAAATTTGCGAAAAAATTTTGATATTCGTTCGAAAAATATGACAAATGTCATATATATTATTGCATGGGGGCGAGGAAGGACATACTAAAATAAGTGATAAGGAAGATTTTTCGTTAATTTTTCCCAGTTTTCGAGAAAATGATCACTTGAGCTGCCACTTCAAGATATCATTAGAACGGAAATTTAATACCTTTTGAAAACACTCTTTTTCTATAGCGAGAGTAAGAATCCAAAAGTATTTCTCCTTTCAAACCTAAGGTAGATGAATCATAGCAAAATTTTATTAATTCAGTTACAATTAATCTGAGTACTACGTTTTCGATGTGCTATCCTCTATAAAGATTTAACAATTCGTAATATCCTGGAGTTCATCAGGTGTGTTAATGTTGATGAAAGCCTATTCCTCGAAGCATAACACGACATTATATGATTCCACATATTGATAAAAATTCACTGTCTCTAGTTTATGCCACAGAGAAACACAAATAAACCGAGGAACTTCGGATTAACTTCCTTCAATCTAGATCAAACACGTCCTCTAGAGTAAAGAAAACAAAAATAAGATTGAAAGTAATCACGTGTACCCCAATCTGTTTAGTTTAATCGTCGCATTTAATGAAAAATCCACAAAACAAATCACGAGTTCCAGAATTACCAGCGTAAGGAGATGTTATTTTCAGTTCTGGTAACAGCTTTGAACTCCTAAGTAAATACTCATCAATTAGTGTACAGAATTCACTTTCATATAAAATTACAGCTCCCAGTTCTGGCTAAATAGCTTATCTATAAATCTTCAAATGGAAATTAGCCGGAGCTGTGATCTCTTTTCATTTATCTGAGAGCATGTTTATGCAAGTTCTTCTAGCGAATGTATTAAAGGTTGCATTGCTTGTTAAAACATCCCTAATAGTGTAGATGGAAGTTTCAGATGCAATACGATATAAATGCATCAATTCAAAGTGCTATCAAATATACTCAACGAAATAATCGACAGAAAAAGCGAAATTTGTTTGAATGCTTATTTGAAGTAATAGATGGAAATGTATCTTAGAAATTGAAATATACTCCTCTTGATATTATTCTTCTTTTGAAATGTATATAGGAAATGGCTATTAGTTTCATATGATTAAAATTTTTGAGTAATAATGGTGTGTAATGTTCTAAATAGTATTATCACCACTTCTCCTCCCCCAATTGAATTTCAGTTTCACATATTTTCTTCAATGTGTGTCTCTTGTCAAATAAGGCGGTCTTCGCTCATGAGAAACTTGATTAATATATTATCTGTTTTTTTATTTGAAGTAGTTTCTCGCATTGCCTACTCACTTCCAAACAAAGCCTTAATAACACAAGGAACTAACTTAATTTATTTACATTACATTAAGGCCTCTGGACTTAGTATGTATTTCAAGTAACTTCCATCAAGGAGAACCATAATCGTCAACAAGGTTTTCCAAGAGATCGCAGCCTTCCAGTGTGTCGTTGAGATGAGAAAGGGCATAAATCTTCAAACACCACACCCTAGTAAAATTCTAAACGCTATGGGATGAAACTGTAAGAAATAGATTCGCGAAAGAACTTCTGAAATATCTCAACCTCGGTAAATATGTGTCAATGTCTAGATGAGAACTACAACTTATGAACAATGTTTTTTGAGGAAATCCATCCATTTCATTCAAAAAATCAGCACGCTCCTCTGCACATATTCTGCTTGAACGTCAATGCCCTATTGTCACTACTACCACTTGGTTAGAAATGGATAACCCTGAGCCACTGACAGAAATACCGGCAACATTGTCAGCTACTTTGAGAAGTTGGGATCAGTGAAAATCTACCAGTCTACAGGAAGGAGATGAAGTACGAAAAGCCCAATGGTGTCTAGCGGCAGCGTTTATGCATCCCTCTGATATGATATAATGTTTCTAATAACAGTGACAACATTTGATAATTAAAACAATGGACAAAATATTCGTATTTCGATGAACAGAAAGATATTTGTCATCAAAATAGGCTTGGTGGTTAGAAACTTATGACCAGCAAAAAATCAGGTAACACTTGGAGACTATACATTCTAAAGAATCTAAGTGCAACTTTTTGAAATGGTTTGATTTTCCAACCAAAAGAATCTGCCTTTCCCAATAACATATTAAAGGGGCTAAGTGCCATTTTAGTTCAAGTGTATTATAGTAGTTGGCCTTAGCTGTATGTGTCAAGAGAATTTTGAAACTACAAGATATATGTGACAAATTCAGAGAAAATTGTTTAATGTTTTGTGTGCTGTTCTCTCACGGTCCAACGTTACATTATGAATTTATCTCTTTGTGACTGTACTAAAAGGTATTTGTATTTTACTTATAGTATTACCGTTTTGTAGATTCCCCCCATAGTATACTGTAGTGTATAACACAGATGCGTTCGCAAATGTGAACAACTTCTATTACCATCTATTAGGAAAAATATTGACTATTTCCATGTGTCAGCGTGTTTTAAATTTAATGCTGAAATATAGTACGAATATTCACACTAATACAGAAAGAAGTTTATATACAAAATATTTTATCCCAGAAACCTTGTCACTAATTTATAAAAGAAAACTTTCCTAAATCTTTGAAATACGTCTAGGTACTAGATTTGTAAATTCAAATCAAATTTTTCAAACAATAGATGAAAAAGTATAAGTTTCACACAAAATTTAATGAATAAAAATGTGACATGTATAAAATTTTTTTTCCTCACCACATCTGTGGGTGTTTCGCGAACACATCGGGCAATTTCTAGCCAAGGTATGTTCGGTGAAATCAAGAGCCTAGTAGGAACCCCCTCACAATTCTCGTGGTGCCCAAGATGACCTCCTTCTGACAGCTGGATATTATACTGCGGTTCAAATTCAATCCTTCAGTAATCCCTCTCAGATGGGCCTCCACCAGCTCATTTGTTGTGATTATGAGCGGTAGGATGGTAACAGATCATAATTCATATATTTCCTGCAGCTCAAAGGCCAGGTCATGATATTTCGTTATTTTCTCCGTGTAGGCTTCAGTTACGTTGTCGTCAGCCGGAATTGTGACGTTAAGAAGGACTGCTGTTTTTGCCAATTTATCGAAGAGGGCAAAGTCCGGCCTGTTGTGAGGTACTGGTCTGTCTGTTAGAAGCGTTGTGTCCCAGTACAACTTGAAGTTTTCATTCTCAAGAATACTTTCAGGCCAATAGAGGTGCTGTTTGACAGGTGTTTTCAACAAACCTCTGATTACTGCGATTTCTTGGTGGTAGATACGTGCCATTGAGTTGTGCCTCTCAAGGTATTCCCTAGGAGCCAGTATCGAGCATCGAGAGTTTATATGTTGTATGAATTCAAGCGCTTTAGAGCATCTCCTAGATCTATCTGATGGTATGTTACAGGACCACCCGGTCCTGTATGGATAGAATTCTTCCCTCAGTTTCCGGAAAGAGGTACCCCACTCGCAGGTACGCAAGTGACTCAACTTTGTCTATATCGTCACTTTCAAGGTGATTCGGGTATCTGCCATGCAACTGTTTTTCCTGCCACTCTCCGATCAATTGGGCTGCTGTTGGTGTAGTCTGCGTATACTGTTCCTCGTTAAGAAGCAGCGCTGACTTGTCCTCATCTGCTGCATAGACGGCTCGGTGGAAGGTTGTACTTTTACCGAGGAAGTACTTTCGGAGATTCTCGACTCGACCCGCGTGCACTGCTTGGAGGCTGACTAGTCCTCTCCCTCCTTCGTGCCTTGGGAGGTATAGCCTGTTGACAGAGGCGTGCGGGTGATGAACTCCATATTGGTATTGCCCAAGTGTTTAGGGAGATGAACGAAGCTTTCGAATTCAACTTGGCCAGCAGTAGCTTTTTTAACCTCTGAAATAACTTCTCTTTAACCATTTCTCTCATATCGAGTGCTTGCTTCATTCCCAGGTATTTATACCGTTGTTCGGGTTGGAGTGCAGGTATGATTGTGTGTTTCATCAGCTCTACCCCGGTCTGATCCTGGACTATTCTGCCCCTTCTCACATTGATTACCGCACACTTTTCGACTCTCATCTGCATGTGGATAGCGTCACTGAACGCCGAGACTATCTTCAGTTGTCTTCTCATTTGGTCTGAGTTTGAGGTATACAGTTTCAATTCATCCATGTACAACTGGTGGCTTATTCTTGTGTTAGTCTGTTAGTCTATAATATAGTTGTTCGTATTATTTTTAAGTACTGTACTAAGGAGGTTTAGGTTAGATAGGCAGAACCAAACGGGACTGAGGGTGTCGCCTTGGAATATTCCTCCTTTAATCCGAATTGTCTCTGTTCTTAGCTCTCCTTCTTTGGTGTGGACTCTGAGTGTAGTGCGCCATGAGTTCATGAGATGACGCAACAGCTCGACAATATTCCCGGATACCCCGTAGACACACTGAACTTTTAGGAACGATGAGTGAGGGACTGAATTGAAGGCCCTCCTATAATCTACCTATACAACAGAAATATTCCGCAGTATCTTTTTGGCTTGTCTCGTGACGATATTATCGATCACCAAAAGCTCCTTGCAGCCCCTCGCTTCTTTACGGCATCCATTCTGCTCATGGGATAGAATGTGGTGAGTCTTAAGATTGATATGGAGGCTATGTATATATATATATATATATATATATATATATATATATATATATATATATATATATATATATATATATATATATATATATATATATATATATATATATATATATATAGCGTATGAGCCAAGAACAACAATGTTCCAACGAGTGGTGCCAGAGGCTTTCTTCCCAGAAAAATCCAGTGTACACTGACTATTATTCATTCATAGTTTTATTTGTGTGAAGTGATGGAAGATCGAATAGAGTACTACTTCGAATATGAATGATTATCTTGTCATCTAATTTAATTACATTTATATATACAAATAAATGAAATATGAAATGCGATTCTGAGCAGTATAAACTAAAGAGAAAAAAACAAGATTTTATGACTTATCTTCTGTAACTGTTCAAATAAATTTTTCTTCAGACCTAAAATCTCAATATTTTTGAAAAGATTCCTAGGAATCTAACCTTTTGTAGAAATAATAATCGGTAGAATAAATTGTTTTTCATTTTCCACATTTTTTTATCTCGTCGGCAAGCATCATATATTTAGAAATTCTTTAATTGTAATAACAATTACAGAAGATAACATTCATCAAATCTTGTAATATTCTCCGTAGGTTTCTTTCAGAAAAAATAATGAGGTAGAGACATAAGTTTTCTCTTTAGTTTCTGCTCAGAATCTTATTTAATATTTCATTTATTTGTATATATACATGTACTATATTTATCTGATAATTCTCTGATTTATATTCAAAGCAGTATTCTATTCGATCCCTTCATTCATAGAAAACTATGAATGAATAACATTCAGTGTTACTTGACTAAGGTCCGTACACTGGATTTTTTCGGGGGAAAAGCCTCTGACACTACTCGTTGGTACATTGATGTCATTGGCTGATGATTATTATAGTTTGTATATATTCTGGTAGACTGATATATTTCCATAACATTTAACGTTATCCTAATATATAATCATTCCAAGATATGTTTTGATTATAATCATTCCCTGGCAGTGGTATAAATAACCGGATGGTGGATTTATATTTTTTCATGAACTAGATTTGATTGCATGAACAGATATATGGGCAACTCGTCGAGGTTAGACCCCTTTTTCAAACATAAACATACAATACATACATACAAATACCCACTTTTCTACATCTTAGGAATGAATGTAGATTCTTAAGTTCTTCACAATTTTTGAAAATGGGATGAAACCCGAAATATATGTTAAATTTTCCATTCATCCTATGTATTCTGTGAATTTAAAGACGAGTACAGTTTAATTAATTAGTTTCTGAATTTTTCATTTCGAAATATATGTTCATATTCCGAAAGGTAGAATTTGAAGATTATACTAGACATCTCGTCTAAATCAGATGCACTAAGACAGAACTGGATGATATTCAAAGACAGACCCGAACAATGCTAACAAAGTAAAACAACCATCATTCAAAATCGTCTGTGATACGAACAACTTTGAAGCGGAAAGAAGGAGGACGCGGATTAATAGATGTTGTCAATTTACACACCGAACAGATACAAAATCTCAGAGAATTCTTTTCTGCAAAAGCTCTCACTTTTGACCTCCATAGAGTGGTATCGTTGGCTGATAAGGAATATACACCTCTAAACCTTGCTACCAGAGATGACCTGCTGAATCTACCATTCCTATCAGATACTGAAAAACAAGAGCAAAGGTCGAGAAAGGAATTGCATGGACGACATCACCATGAGATTAATCAACCACACATCTACAAAGAAGCTTCCAACAAATGGTTGATGAAAGGAGAATTATTCGCGGAAACAGAGGGATTCCTTATGGTCATCCAAGACCAAGTGTCGCTACAAACAACTACAAAAAATTTATTATGAAGGACGGAACATAACAAACAGATGAGTGCGGAAAATGCCATATAAGATCGGAGACTATACAGCATATTACGTCCGGATGCGAACAACTGGCCAATACGGACTATCTTCACAGGCATAATCAATTGTGCAACATTATCCATCAGAAACTTGGCCACAAGTAAGGACTTCTGAATACCTTCCGGCCATATTACAAGTATCAACCGGCGCCTGTATTGGAAGATGACTCTATCAGATTATACTACGATAGGCCTGTTATCACTGACAGAATGGTGACGAATAATAGGCCGGACATAGTGGTGTATGATAAGAGAGCCAGAACAGCAATGCTGGCGGATGTCGCCATACCGAATAATAACAACGTGCTGACCAAGTTCCAGGAGAAAAAGTCCGAATACACAAACCTTGCTATTGAGATCAAGCAGATATGGCACTTTGAGAAAATAGATATTGTTCTTGTCATCGTATCCTCGACTGGGTTAATACCCAAATCTTTGCATGATAGCCTTAAGAAATTAGAATTGCATAAGAATACCTATGTAGAAATGCAAAAAGCTGTAATTCTTAATACATGTAGGATAGTTAGGAAATTTATGTCAAGTATATTGTAATCGAGCCTATCCCCTTTGATTGCTGAATCTGGGAAAGGTAAATTTTGTCCAACTAACAGCAGATATAGTGCATAAGTCCACGATAATAAATAAGTAGTAACCCAACTGAACGACTTGAACTGCCCAAACTCAAAACGAACAAGAACACGAATATCATTTTAGCAAGCATAAACTCTGTGTTTGAAGAATACACTGACCAGAACTCCTTGGAGAAAATTCACACTTCGATTTACTGTGGGGCGGTAGCGGTTCTTCCTCTACACAAACAACAAGTCTCCACAGCTCTGATTCGATCTGAGCCAAAAAGCGTCAGAAAACCACCATGGCAAAAACGACTGCAGAAGGATATTGACAATATTAGAGCTGAGATCGGTCACCTCACAGAATTCCTTAGAAACAAAAAGCCCCAAAAGCGCTTTAAATCCCATATACGCAAAATTCATAAAAAAATTGGTACGAACACAATAGCCTCAAAAAATTAGAATTGCATAAGAATACCTATATAGAAATGCAAAAAACTGTAATTCTTGATTCATGTAGGATAGTTAGGAAATTTATGTCAAGTATATTGTAATCGAGACTATTCCCTTTGATAGCTGAATCTGGGAAGGGTAGATCATATCCATCTAACAGCTGAGACAGTGCATAAGTCCACGATAATCAATATAATAATGCTGGTGGATGTCGCCATACCGAATAATAACAACGTACTGAACAAGTTGCAGGAGAAAAAGTCCAAATATACAGACCTTGCTATTGAGATCAAGCAGAAGTGGCACTTCTAGAAAATAGATATTGTTCCTGTCATCGTATCCTCGACTGGGTTAATACCAAAACTTTGCACGAGAACCTTAAGGAATTAGAATTGCATAAGAATACCTATATAGAAATGCAAAAAAAATGTAATTCTTACTACATGTAGGATAGTTAGGAAATTTATGTCAAATATATTCTAATCGAGCCTATTCCCTTTGATTCCTGAATCTGGGAAAGGTAAATTATATCCATGTAACAGCTGAGATAGTGCATCAGTCCACGATAATAAATAATAATTAAGTTTATTACAATTGATTTTATACATACAGAGTAATAAACAATGAAAAAGCAGAGGCTTAATAATTCCGAAGAATGTCCCGCCTGTTCGCCTTCGAGATAGGTATATTTTGTTAAATTCAAATTTATAACAACCTATATTGTGATTGGTTTTTTATTCACCAATTCTAGGAATATATATAACTGAATAGATCTCCCGATTTTTGTTTTCCCTTGGTACGGCAAAATTTTCATTCAAATCAAACAATCGCATCTTTCTGATAATGCTTTTACCAAAAGATAGGTTGGATTATTCAACCTCATTCAGAAATAATCTTGCTATTTTTTCGATGGAATAATGATCTTCTTCAAATAATATAATAGTCTCAAAGATAGGATATAATTGAAACACTTTCAATAAAAAATTGAAAATATTATTAAATATTTTTGATAAGCTTTCAACTGTAAAGTATGAATATAACAAGACCCTACCAAATATTGAACTAATTCTGCGTTTTCGAAAGTACTGCCTACTTTAAATCAATATTTCCTTGAGACAGACAACATAATACAAGCAGCATTTTACTAAACGGATAAAATAGAAAACTGATAGATCGATTCAGGAGCTAAAAGTTACTTCAATCAATTGGGTTTTATGGGAAAAGAGAATACAATACCCAAACCACAGATAACCAACCGCACGCGTATTATTCAGGTCGGTCATTCATTGTGCCGCCGGACAAATATAAACTTCAAATAGAATATTCAATGCGGAATTTGGACGCATACCAGTGATTAGACTGCGCCATGTCACTGGTACGAGGGTCGCTGTAATTTGCCCCCGTTGCATTTTCGACGTGCCCCAGCTATTAATGTTCGTTTGCAAAGCTATACCAGGAAATTATCGGGACTAGTTGACAATCGTTAATTATGGGATGAATCATCATTTCGGATAGAGACGCGCCCTGAAACACAATTGTTATAAAATAATTGCTAGTAGGGGTATTTGTTAAACTTCACATTGAAAATTCCGAAGAATTACTATAACATTTATATGGTTTAAAACTGAATTAATATGATTTTAAATTAATACTATCCAATTAACTTAATACGAGAAGTTTCCCAGGAGTAAATAACAATTGGCAAAATAATTACTTTTTTCAGCATAAAGGGTGTGCTACCTGAGCCACCCTGTATTTCGTAGATCGTATTGATTAGAAAACTTTCCAAAACTCATAAATGGTTCATATTTGGCGCACAACTTTTGACGTACATTGGATAAGAAAAGCATTTCTGATGAGTGTGGTTGCAACCTTTCGAGGGTAGTTAGCGTTTGCGTGCATCAACCAATGAATTTACTAACATTGAGCTTCAAGATAAGGAAATCAGGTTTTATTTTATTTCTTATCTCTACAAACTACAACGATCTTAAAGAGATTTAATTGTTTCATCTTGTTTACAATAAAAAAATGAAATCCGATGATTTCGAATCCAATGTTCAAATGGTAGTTCATATACCTCCATTCAATAATACTCGACTGAAAACTGTTTCTAACAAATTCCAGCATATTTGGAGTTGTTTGACGATACTCATCTATAAGTCTCTGAAGTAGATCGTTTACAAAAATTTTGGACATTTCCCCACAAGAGAAAGTTCAGAGGGACCTTTTCATCCAATCTAATGGCCAGGCTATTGAAATTGACGTATTGGCAACTTAGTGCGGAGAGAGGGGCAGCTCCGTGTTGTTAGAAAAAAAGTAGTAGTTCCAGTGGAAGGGAGACGTTTTTCAGTTTTTTATTTGTTATTAATGGATAAATCTCAATATTATGAGATGAATTTCGCTGTTTAAATCACCACAAGTAAATACAGGACCGATAAGGTAGACTCACAAATTTATCCCCATATAAAGAGTGCGTTTCTAAACAAAACCAACTAATTCTCATCTGATATCTCAAGGTGAATGACTTCACTTGTCAATGCACGCAGGAGGTAACTTTCCTCGAAAAATTTGCCTTTAGAATCAAAATTAATTTGTTTTTCCTTTTGTCATAATCTTAAAAATAGCCAAAATATTCAAGGTGGCTCGTTTCAGATAAAATATGATTTTGCGCTTTAAAGATTTGTCGAAATTATTTTTCCCATACACCGTTATAGGAGGTTTCAATAAGCTTCGAAATGAGGTACCTATCAGCCGCTTTGCCCAATTCAATCTGGAAAGGTTGAAGCGATCATTTTAGGAAGTTATTCGTTAAAGCCTCATAAACACCTCAAAAAAGTCTAGGGAACACTTACCAATATGTTTAAAATATGAATTTGATGATTCGAATTTATAGAAATCTTTCGGTTTTTGTTAGGATGTATTGTATATAATGTATTCTCAAGAAAACGAAATAATATTTGACTTCTCCAAACCACCTATTATAAGAAAAATTGAAATTTGAAAATGACGAATTTTGGTAAAACACAAAAAACAATCCTGAACTAATATTTTCGAAACGATATGGAAGCACTTATATTTTTCAGTACCCAGATGGTTCACCTCTGTTATTAATGACACTTTGGCATCGTCGCGGCATGCTCAATATTAAATTGTCTATTACATTTGGGCCTAAGTCATTCCAAGCCCCGTGAACTGCTAATCGAAGCTCCTGTTCATGATTGAAGACGTTTTGACGCAGGAGATTTCGTTTTAGGGTGTCCTACACATGCTCGATAGGATTCAGATCTGGGGAGCAGGAAAGCCACGGTAGAAGATCGATATCAAGATATCAAGATATCTTCAAGAACGTTCAAGACAACCCTTGCACGATGAGGAGGGGCTTTATCTTGTTGGAAGAGTGGATTTTGACCCATTGTTTGGAGATACGGTACAGGTAAAACTATCTCATTTGCGTAAGAATTTCCCGTGAGGTTGTTCTGTATGAAAACGAGATCAGTTCTTCCACCAAGGCGTATACCTCCCCAAAACATCACTGATCCGCCACTCTTTCTAACAACTTCTCGAGCATGCTGGAGACGGTTTTGCTTTCCAGGTTCCCTCCATATTCGAATACTTCCCGAATCGGGATAATAACTAAATCTAGATTCATCACTGAAGAGAACTGTGGCTCACCTCTCTTGATCCCAGTTTACGTGTTCTTGGTACCAAACTAAACGAGCAGCGCGATTTCCATGGGTCAGTTGTAGAACTCTTAAAGGACGTCTGGAGTAGAGTTAACCTTCGTGCAGTCGATTTCTCACAGTTTAAACGGACATTTGTACATTATGAACTCGAGATAGCTCTTGAGCTAATTGAGATGCTGTGGTAGTATGATCTCTTTTGGCTTGTAGAACCAAAAGTCGGTCTTGGGCGACTGTAGTAATCCTGAAACGACTTGTACGGCGTTCTTCTACGCTACCTGTTTCATTTAAACGCGACCATAAACGGTCTATGACACTTGGGCTAATTCCCAGAACCCTGGATACTTCCCGTTGTGAGCTCCCAGCTTGGAGCATGCCAACGGCTTGTAACATCTCTTCTCTAGTCAAATGTCGTCTTTCCATGGTCGGATCACAAAACGTGAATCTTTTATTTGTGCTCACAGCAGAAACAAAGTGCCAAATAACTGATTTCAAACACTGAATACATGAAATGATTATAAAGCAGCGTCGCATCTGCTGCATTTTTAGTTTTTTTGAAGAAAAAATTAAATCTGATGCGGCACTCTACATAATTTGGTGAAAAATTGATGCAAGTGTTCATTTCTTAAAGAAAATCATCCATAATGATCGTTCTGGAGATAGGATATATCCATATTCAGAAGTGTTCTCTAGTCTTTTTTTGAGGTGTTTATATACGTCAAATGATGTTCCTCAAATATTATTCGACGTGTTTCAAGAGATTTTTCAACAGGATAAGGAATATACTAGGTAGCTCGTTTGAGATTGAATAATCTATAGAAGAAAGATATGCTTACTTTGGGAACTGCATCTGAACAGAGAAGATTTTTTTTCTAGAATTTTATAGTTTTTTGAACGAAAATTGTGTTTCAGTAGCTTTATTTTGAGTTTAAATTTGATTTCATTGAATAGCATTAAACTTTGTGGAATATCGTTACTTTTGTGGAATCATAATTCTGATTAAATTAATTTTATTTTCAGAGTAGAGTAATCAGATAATGGAGAAGGCTTATGAACATAGAATAGATCTCGAAATGCTGTTCATTGACTTTATGGAAGCATTTGAACCAAAAAAACGACCAGAACTTTTAACAGTGCTAGAAGAACTTTGAAAACTCGAAATTGAGAAGATTGATCTAGATGACACTAAAATAAACAAAAGCCAAAGTAATAACCAAGAAAGAAGAAACAGAAGACTTCATATTTCACAAAGGACTTCGGCAAGCAGACGATTTGTCAGCTAAACTGATTAACCTAGCACTAGAACATTTACTAATGATAGCATACGCAGACGACGTTGTTTTAATAGCAAAGAAGAAAGAGCTAATACAGGTTATGATGAAGTAGATACTGGAAAAAATGCGAAAATTGGGACTGAAATTAACGAAAACAAGACGAAAATACTAAGACTTATAGAAATTGGAGGAAACCCGAGAATTAAAAGTAGAAGATGAATTGACATGAAAAACAGGATAATGGCAGTCAACAGAGCATACCATGGCAATGAAAAAATTTTGAAGAGCAAATGCTAACAAGACACACCATGTTAAACATTACAAAACATTGATTTGACCAAGCCTGATGTTGGCCGCGGAAACTATGACAATGACGAAAATGTATGAAGAAGAAATAAGAATTGCCGATAGAAAAGTATTGCGTTCGTTTGTAGGGCTAGTGAAATTAGGCAGCAATGAATACAGAATACATACAACCGAAGAACTATATCAAATTATGAAGAACGAAGATGCTGTTAAAAAAAATCAAAGATCGGAATGTAAAATTGTTAGGGCATGTATGTAGGGCAGGTGAAGGAGCAACAATATTTGCAATGCTGCAGTGGAACCGGCACCAAGGAGAAGACCAGGCCGACCAAAATCTGAATGGCTACAGGAAGTTGAAGAACACCACACCAGGGAAGGTCAAGCCTTAATGTGGTTTCATCAATATAATTTTTTTTTTTTGAATTTGGGAGGCTTTTACTTGGTAAAATTCCATTATCAATAATAAAAAACAAACAAGTACTGTGTTTTAAGGAATTTTACTTAATAAATATTAATTATTATTATTATATATTGAGTATAATTCCTTAAAACACAGTACTTGTTTGTTTTTATTATTGATAATCATTTTTCAATTTGTTGGGGTGCTTTCCGTGTATTTCCTTCTGCATCCAACTTTCTCTTTCAGAATTATCATCAAATATATCAAAATCTACCTTTTGCATTGTCAAGTTCGGAGGTATAAGATTATAATCTGAAGCAACAACAATATCATGTAATTTAGACGTTCTCTGTTTATCATGAAAATGGGAACGTAGATGAAAAATGTGTTTACTATGAAGATTATTCAAATCAGTTAATCCACGACCTCCATGATGTCTACGTAGTGTAACTCTCTGAACAGCTGACTTTGGGTGATGCTTATGATATTTACAAAGCATTTTCCTCGTTTGACATTGTAATTCATTTAGATCAGTTTTAGACCATTTAATAATTCCAAAAGAAGATGTAATAATAGGAAATGCATAGGAGTTGATAGCTCTGAAAAGGTTTTTACTAGTTAAATGACTCTTGATGATAATTCTAAGTCTGTTGTAATTTGAATTTTCAATATTTTCTTTAGTGCTGCTATGGTTAATTGTTTTCTCTAGAACAAATCCAAGATATTTTATGTATCTCCTTGATGCATTGGCTTGATTTCGGTATTAGAAATCTTTATATAATCAGAGATGATCTTTCCCTTTCAATAGAAAGATTTTGACATTTTGAAAGCCCAAATTTCATATGAACATTATTGGAATATTTGAAAATAATCTCAAGTAGACTTTTCAAAAGAGATCTGGTTCCGGCATATAATTTAATATCATCTAAATAAATTAAGGGACTTAATTTGAATTCAGTTGATAGACTCTTTATTTTGAAGCTGAAACTTGTCGCATTTAATTCATGAGATAATGGATTAAGGCAAAGACAAAACCACAGAGCACATAAAGAATCTCCTTGAAAAATGCCTCTTTTGATTGGAATTACTTCGGATTTTAACGATTGTTTTGAAATATTTAAATGAAGATTGGTTCTCCAATTTTTCATCACAAATTCAAGAAAAAACGAAGTGTCTTATCAATTTTATAAATTTCCAAAATTTCTTGAATTCATGAATGGGGAGAACTATCAAAAACCTTTTGGTAATCAATGAAGGCTATATGAATCTTTCTCTTCTTAGTTTGAGCTTGATTCAAAGCAACAGAATCAATTACAAGTTGCTCTTTAATACCAAGGTGTTTTTTTCTACATCCTTTTTGTTGTTCGGAAAGAATATTATAATTCTCCAAATGTGCATAAATTTTTTGGGTAATACATGCAGTTAGAATTTTATATATTGTTGGAAGGCAAGTATGGTCTATATTGAGACGGATCAATAGTATTAGCACTTTTCGGTTTTAAATAAGTAATTCCTTGTGTGAAAAATAAAGGAGTAGCTGAGGGGTTTTTTATTATAAATGAAAAATATTCAGCCAATTTTTCATGAACGCAAGAGAATTTTTTGAACCAAAAGTTATGAATACCATCAACACCTGGAGATTTCCAATTTTTTTGTGTGTTTAATAACTGATGTTATATCCAACTTGCATTAGAATTGTGTTGCCTTGGCATTGCCCAAATTGAATACCAATAATCAGTTAGAATATTAATCTTAGGAACTCCATTTCCAGAAATATTTTCATTTGAACCTGAGATAACTTTGTAAAAATGTTTTTCATCATTTTTGAATAGTTTGTTTTGAAATTTTCTATCTTATGCTTCATTGTGAAAATTTATGCTGCATTGTAAAAAATGAAAGAAAGAAAATTTTCGTTTTTGTTCAATGACTCGAAAAAAGGCTGAACGTTTCCTCATTTCTTAATTTTCTCTGCTCTATCAAGTTTTTCTGAATCAGTTTCGAACTTTTTTAATAAAGAACTCCAAAGTGATACCCTGTAATCTATCTATCAGCAGTTATCCAGAAAGTAATGCAACAATCTTCTGGTTTACCTAACCTGTGTGAAGAAACTTCATCTACATCCTCTTTACCAAAAGTAACAGAACTGTTTTAAAAAATTGTACTACTAGTGCCATATGTTGTAATATTGAACGCGTTGTTGACTTGGTACTTCATTGATAGCTGTTAAAAATTTCATGACATTTGAATGTAAACAAGTTGAGTTATTGCGTCATGTTTGTTGGTGCGTTTAGACCATTGGTCCAAAAATGAGTTTAAAACAAAGAGCTGCAATTAAGTTTTGTGTTAAAATCGGTGAATCTTTTACCGAAACGCACCAAATGCTATAAATCGGATATGCAAGTGTACAAGTGGTTCAAGTGATTCGCATCGGGTAGAAAAACCCTCAATGATGACGGAAGATCAGGCCATCCCAAAACTGGATTATCAGAAGAAAACGTCGAAAAAGTGCCCTCATTCTTGCTGGCAAGAATTTGTCCTATTCGGCCAGAATATCGAGACAACGGCAGTTTTGCACGATAATGTCCCATCACATCGTTCAAAAATTGTAACCGAAGTTTTGATAAAAAATCACATTATTGCCTTGCAACATTCACTTCATTCACCTGATCTGATGATCTGCGACTACTATGTGTTCCTTCAGCTGCATTTGACGATGAGAGGAAAGCGGCATCATTCGCTTGAGGTTATTGAAAGTGCGGTGACTGACACTCTAAAGACAATTCCAAAAAAAAGGCATAGAAAAATCTTTCGACAACATGTTGGAGCGTGTAATTTTGTGCATCAATGCAGAAGGCGAATACATTGATTAAGAAAAAAATGTTTGCATCAAAATTGATGCTGGTTGTTTCTTCTTCAAATAGTTTGGTTACTTTTGGAATCCGGGGTGTATTCAACACCATATGATATTCAAGTTGGGCATACCGTGGGTTGGTCCCACCAATTCCAAACTCACGTATCAAAATCCTGTTTTTGATAATGACTTGAAATTTAAATCATCTTCGCCTAAGTGAATCAGATTTTAGTATTTCGATTGTAATGAAGAACAATTTTGGCTTCGACGGCACAGCCTGTATAATAATTCAACTTTTCGAAAATAGAACATTCGAGTAAAGAATTGAAACACTCTTTCAAAGAAATACCACACGAACCCCTTTAACCATACTGATTTTAGAATTGGGAAAAGTTAAGTATTGGGGGCTGATTTCACATGTTCCTTCGAATGAAACAAGTACCCTTTTCAGCGTTTTTCGCATATATCACTCTTTTCACTGTTAGACGAATGTCAAATTTCCGTAAGAGAACAGTGATTGAATACTAATACTTTCAATGAAATTTTGTTACTAGTTTTAGAACTCGATTTGATGATTCCGACATCTACCGAATTTCCATTATTTCAAACACAAGCAATGAGGGGAAGGAAGATACGATGCTGAAATTTTAATTACACACCCGTACTTTTCAGGTAACTTTCCACATACAGTGTTGAAATTCTTCTCCATCTGCAAAATTTTAATTGAAATTCATATCCCAAGTTGGTGCAATATATTTCGCGAAAAATGTCAGCTTCTAAATTTACCCATCCTGAAGTCAAACTCAATTATAGAGAGTTATAAATACTTCACCGTTTTTCATCAATTATTTACCACAAGGTTTATTCAGGGGATGATAAATTGAGCACATGGCCTGGAAGAATATTTCATTTAATATTGTGTTAATTACAACAAATATTATATATGAAAATATTTCGTTTTTTTTTCATTGAATCGAAAATTGCTACGCTTTCCGAAGCAATTTAACGTTTCCTATATTTCCAAATAACATACCTCATTGTTTACGAACTGAAGCCAATGGAAGCCTTTCGATTTTATCACTGACACGCTTTCGAATAACATATTTCGAATGTACTTCTATCGAATGCACATACCTCAAATTCTGAATTTATATAGAGTTTATTATATACCAGAGGAAAAATTGAAATCTGCTGAATTTCTGTTTCCAATGTGAACATTTGCTCCTCATGTTTTTCAAGTTTACAATTTCACGTTTCCTTACTTAATGTAGAATTATTTTCATTATACATTATGTAATAAAATGATACAGTCCTACTTTTTGCGTGGAAACTAGTCTTTAAATGGAATATTTCTCACAATATCAAAATTATTGATTATTGGTTATGTTAACGCGACGTTGTGAGTTCAGTTCTTTACATCTGAAATGGTAATGCTTACCTTCAGAAATATGAACAGTGGAGCTAACTTAACTTATTTTTACTTGCAGTTACAGACTTATTATGAGAATCGAGGTACCCAAATGTTTTCATCAATAATCATCCATGCAGATGTTCTGATTTGTCTGGAAAGGAACCCGGTGTTCTTCTGATATTCTTCCAATCGCTATACTGGTTAATGATATTCTTTGCTAATAACTTACATGTAGTTATAATCTTATCACAACCAGTCTCTCTTAACTATTGTTTTTCTTCTTTCACATAAATATAAGAATAAGCACCAAAACTACACAAAAAAAATAAAAAATAATCATTGAAAATAAAACCTACAAGGAAATGGGATTCCTTGAACAATATACAATATTGAAAATTCAATGTGTTCTTTCACCGATAAATTTCGAAACCAAGTGAGTTACTTTATTCAATTTCTATGGAAATACTTATTCAACAAATTCGTCATAATTTGTTATCCAATTAGTAGCCAACATTTATAAGGACCTATTGCACAATAGGGGAATTTTTTCTGGAGGCCATAGTTAAAGGAGGTTCTCCAACAGTAACTTTCTGGAGAACCTACCTGGTATCTGCCTCAAGTCTGAATTCAATAACATACTCTATTGGAATCTTTGTCAGAGAGACTACTTAGCCGTTATGAGGCAATTCGATGCCTGACTAAAGGAGCATCTCAAAACAAAAAGATACTATATTCGAGATTTCGCAATGTGCAGAGACATCGAAGAAAATTATTTTTCAAGTTACAATATTCAACCTTCCGTAGAATATTAAATATCCTCACTTGAAGGAGCTAGTTTTGAGATGCTTGTGTATGCCGCCTCTGTCTGATACGTGAGTGTCGCATGGCGGTATGTTATCGAACTAGTGTGACCACGTTTTCCTGTTTTATCAGCTCTTTGGTTTTACCGTTTCGCGGGGCGTTGGTGAAGTAGCCTCTGTGTCGGTTCGTTGGGGGGAGCAGTGCCATTTACATTATTGCGTTCGCTCCAGCGAATTGAGATGAGTAAGTAACGGCATTGCCTTGTGTTGCAAATGGGTGGACAATGCTGACTAGGTCAAACGAGACCCAAACTGCAGTCTATTGTTCCTATTCTGGACATCTGACTGTGCTGTACCACTTCCCGGTGGCCCCGGTTAACGGTGATTATGAAGAGTAGATCGGAAAACTAGCTCCTTCAAGTGAGGATTCAACATTCTACGGAAGGTTGAACATTGTCCCTTGAAAAATAATTTTCTTTGATGTGACTAAAGGAGGTTTTATAGCAGTGATTTTTCTGGAGAACGTTGTTGATCACTATCAATAATGTTCACTGAATTCATGAAGGAGAAATCAGATTTCTCCTTTATGAATTCAGTGACCTGCTCGGTTGGATTTTTGTCGGTGTGAGTCCTCAGCAGTTATAGGATGCTGACTAGAAAATGAGGACACCCGAGTACAGTCGTCCACTAACCTTATTAATTTGTTCGCGGTGGAGTGGAGTAGATAATTAACTTGCAACAGAAAAAGAGTTGGCGAGAGTATATAGACCTGTTGTACTTCTGCATTAACCTGAAAAAATCCACTCATCACACCAACTACCACCTGAATTGATCGACTGGGAAGAAAGCTACTAATCCAACCATGCAAATTTTCTGGAAGTTCATATGATATTAGCTCATTCATTGAGGTGCGTGCCAAACCTCGTTCAGTCCTTTGAGATATCAAGAGCAATAGCTCTAGATTTTTCGCCATTTTTCACTATTGTTGATGCATAACGCATACGAAGAGGTCACCTGTTGATCGCTGACTAAGGAAACCGAAGATATTTAATGAGCTCATCGTTTATTACTCCTTCCATAACTTTGGATATATAGGTGCGATTAGACAGTAGGCATTTCTTCCCTTTTTTAACACTCCAGAAACAGTTTATTCATTATAATTATATTATATTATATAATATTATAATATAATATATTATATTTTATTATATTATATTATATTATATTATATTAAATTATATTATATTATATTATATTATATTATATTATATTATATTATATTATATTATATTATATTATATTAATATTATATTATATTATATTATATTATATTATATTATATTACATTATATTATATATTGTTTCATTTCTACAATTTAATGGCTTGGAAATAGCACGGCAACATGATTCACTATTTGAAGTGCGGTATTACCGAAAAATTACGAGCTCTACTAGCAATGGAAATTCACATATAATTATTGCTCTTATGTTGCCGCGTGATTGTCAAGTCATTATATTCTTTATTGAAATAAAGACGTCAAATTTATGTACCATTATAAAAGTTGGTATGTAACTGATTAGATAACAGTTCATTATAATAGATTGATTAAATTAACCGCCTTGGTTTCAAATGAGATCACATTACTTTTTGCAATAGGAGGACATCATTGCCAGTCTTGGCAATTTATTTTTAAATGGTTATCCAATAAGACCAGTTGTATCATTCACACATGCCCCAGCATTCAAGATTACCAAATTTTTAATACATATTCTGGAAAAACTTGGTAATTTTGAATCATGTTTTTCAATTCGTAATTCGAAGGGTTCGAAAAGAAAAATAGAAAATATTGTCATTCCAAGTAATCCAAACTAGGCCTCTTTTGATGTCAAGAATTTGTTTCCATTCCAATTATTAGACCGAAAGATCCCTATAATATAATCCATAATTTGTTAACACAAAATAAGACGAATCTACGAATTAAATACGACATTATGGCTTCATATATATATTTAGATGTTTGCATATCTCAAAATTATTTTTAATTATCGATTGTTTTTATAAGCGGGATGAGGAACCATATTGGGAAACCACTTAAGCCCTCTTTTAGCAGAAATCTTCATGAATAATATAGAAAAAACTATTCATAAACACCCGCTTAGTAAACATTTCCTATATTGGTATCGATATGTCGGTGATATTATTGTGTGTTTCACAGGAATAAACAGATAGTTTACTGTATTCAAAAATTTCATCAACAACCTGCACCCAAAAATAATAAAATTCACTTCTGAAAGAGAAACGGAACAATTCGGTCAATTTCCTAGACCTAACAATAACAAGATCAAATAATAAACACCAGTTTTCAATTTATCATAAGCCTTCTCATACAGATATCACAATTCATTATACATCGGCACATCCTTACCAACATAAAGTTGCAGCATTTAATAGCTATATACATAGACTCTTGAGCTCACCGATGTCTAATGATAATTATTTTAAGTAAGTGAATTTGATGAAACAGATCGCAATAAATAATAGGTATGATACAAATTCAGTTAGCAGCATATTATATAAGAAAAAACAAAATTAGCTTTACAACATATATATCCAATCGGTGAACACCAAGACAAGAAATTCAATAGTTTAACATATATAGGCAATTTGAATTGTGGAGGCCGTTACTTGATGTAGATCCATGATATAAATGAGATAAAAACACAAGTTTAACTTTGATCTACACTTTATTTGAAAAAATTCTTGATAAAGCTGCTGTGTCAGCGAAACGTCGTCGAATTTTTTCAAATAAAGTGTAGATCAAGTTAAACCTTGTGTTTATCTCATTATATATAGGCAATCTTATCAAGAATGTGAAATCCTTCTTAAAATTCAAATTTAAATATAGCGTTCAAAACATCAACTTTGGGTTCCATTATCAGTAATTATACATCTCCAATTAATGAAGAAAATGAATCAAGTGTTTAGAGACTGGATTGTGCAGCTTGCAATTGTTTTTATATATTTAGAACAAGAAGAAATTTTCATCAATGGAAAAACCGACTCAAATTATTCAAATCATTTTAGAGAAAATAGTCACTCTTTCAATTTAGAATTTAAAATCCTACATTCTGAGAATAGAGGTATAAAACTCAACCTTCTGGAAGTACTTGAATTATTCGACTTAATGATCAGGTAGGCATAAATAACTAAATTTCCTGAACAGTTCAAATACAGATAGCTCTGAGTGGATTGCCTCTTCAGTATATATAAGTATATGTTAGTAAGATGTATTTGTAGTTTTCATTCGCTCTTGAAAAAGGTACTGTGTATCGAAACGCGTTGAGCATTTAATAATATATTTTTTGAATTGTGGAGGCAGTTACTTGATGTAGATCCATGATATAAATGAGATAAAAAACACAAGGTTTAACTTTAATCTACACTTTATTTGAAAAAATTCGACGACGTTTCACTGACACAGCAGCTTTATCAAGAATGAAAAACAGAATGAAGAGTATGGTATTATAAACAAATCGTAGAACAAGTTGGATGAATAACAGGAAAATCTACACCGAGCCATTGTACAGTTAGTATGAAAGGTAATAAAAGCTAATTAAACAAGTTAAGTAGGGGTGAGTAATTCACATCTACCTGTTCAATCAAAAGCTTGTCCGAATGTTTGTATCTATTCATTTCTAATGCTTCTAGGAGATCTAATTTTGAACTTTTGATTTTATATGTAATATGTCAAAGTTTTTATTGAATAAATGGTTTTCTTTTATTAGGTGGTTTGAATAATTTGAATCAGATTTATTTTATCGAAGCTACGTTTATGTTCAGATGTTCTTATGCCAAAACTCCTATAGGTCCTACCGATATAAATTTTATCACAAGAACCGCAATTGAGTTTATAGATTCCTAATTTACTTGAGTTTTCAACACGAGATTTATTATTTTTAATATGTTAACCTAAGTTATTAGAAGTTTTGAAAGTTATATTAAGATTTTGTTTGACGAGAAAGGATTTAATATTTGTACTTGCAGAACCGCAGAATGTTAAACTGTTGAATATTTTATGGTCTTTATGAATAGGATATACTTCATTTATTGCTTTCTGATACAGTTTTTACGAATGATTAGATCTATCATATCCGGATTATATGAATCATTAATGGCTATCTGTTTGATGATGTTTAACTCTTTATTATAATCTTCTACTGATAAAGGTAAATTGAGTAACCGATGTACCATGCTGTTTAAAGCTGCAACTTTGTGTTGAATTGGATGTAATGAGTAGTTATGTATAATTGTATCAGTATGTGTTGGTTTACGAAAGACCGAAAAACATGATTATTATTTTGTTTAGTGATTTTAAGTCCAAAAATTGATGGAATAGTTCTGTTCAATTTCTATCGTGAATTTAATGTTCAAATGGATGGAATTAATGAAATTAACAAATAAGTCTAATTGACGAGTAGTTCAATGAAACATACTAAGATGTCGTCAACATATCTATACCAATAAAGAAAATTGGAAATGAGTGGATGTGTATGAATTTTCTGTTCAATATTATTCATAAAATCTCTGCTAAAAGTGGACTCAAAGGATTTCCCATGATCAAACCATTTTCACTACTGTAATAGATGTTATTGAAAGAAAAATAATTTTGTTCAATGCAAACGTCCAACAGATTCAATATTTCTGATTTAATTATGTGGTTAACATGATTCGAATTCAACATGTTTTCGATTAATATTTTGACATCATCTGGAGGAACACTTGGGTATAAATTCTCAACATCAAACGAAATAAGTTTTGCGTTAGGTGGTAGGTTAGGTTAGACCGAGTAAAGAACAAAATATTTTAAAGGCCATCAAACAAAAATCTCAACTAAATGAAGTATTTTTATAAAAGCAGATGAGGGTAATACTGTTATTGCGTTAAATAAAAATGACTACCTATTTAAAACCCTAAATTTCATTTCGTCCGGAAACTATACAATTTTAAACAAAGATCCAACTATTAAATTCCAGAAAAAATTAAAATTGCAATAAATGACGCAAAATCTTTAATTAAAGCAAAAGATAAATGCAAATTAATTTTACCAAACCCTCAACCACCTCAACTGTATTCACTCATTAAATTGCATAAAGTAAATAACCCCGTTAGACCAGTCGTATCTTACGTTACAGCCTCAGCCGTCAATTGTCGCACTACCTTATAGATATCATCAAAAATTATTGTTCATTCAAATCAAAATTTTCTATAAAAAATTCTTTCGAATTGATGAGTAACATAAAAAACGTTAACCTACCACCTAATGCAAAACTTATTTCGTTTGATGTTGAGAATTTATACCCAAGTGTTCCTCCAGGTGATGTCAAAATATTAATCGAAAACATGTTGAATTCGAATCATGTTAACCACATAATTAAATCAGAAATATTGAATCTGTTGGACGTTTGCATTGAACAAAATTATTTTTCTTTCAACAACATCTATTACAGTAGTGAAAATGGTTTGATCATGGGAAATCCTTTGAGTCCACTTTTAGCAGAGATTTTTATGAATAATATTGAACAGAAAATTCATACACATCCACTCATTTCCAAATTTCTTTATTGGTATAGATATGTTGACGACATCTTAGTATGTTTCATTGGAACTACTCGTCAATTAGACTTTTTCTTAATTTCATTAATTCCATCCATTTGAACATTAAATTCACGATAGAAATTGAACAGAACGATTCCATTAATTTTTGGACTTAAAAACACTAAACAAAATAATAATCCTGTTTTTTCGATCTTTCGTAAACCAACACATACTGATACAATTATACATAACTACTCATTACATCCAATTCAACACAAAGTTGCAGCTTTAAACAGCATGGTACATCGGTTACTCAATTTACCTTTGTCAGTAGAAGATTATAAAAAGAGTTAAACATCATCATACAGATAGCCATTAATAATTCATATAATCCGGATATGATAGATCTGATCATTCGTAAAAACTGTATCAGAAAGCAATAAATGAAGTATATCCTATTCATAAAGACTATAAAATATTCAACAGTTTAACATTCTGCGGTTCTGCAAGTACAAATATTAAATCCTTTCTCGTCAAACAAAATCTTAATATAACTTTCAAAACTTCTAATAACTTAGGTAAACATATTAAAAATAATAAATCTCGTGTTGAAAAATCAAGTAAATCAGGAATCTATAAACTCAATTGCGGTTCTTGTGATAAAATTTATATCGGTAGGACCTATAGGAGTTTTGGCATAAGAACATCTGAACATAAACGTAGCTTCGATAAAAATAAATCTGATTCAAATTATTCAAACCACCTATTAAAAGAAAACCATTCAATCAATAAAAACTTTGACATATTACATATAAAATCAAAAAGTTCAAAATTAGATTTCCTAGAAGCATTAAAATAAATAGATACAAACATTCGGATAAGCTTTTGAATGAACAGGTAGATGTGAATTACTCACCCCTACTTAACTTGTTTAATTAGCTTTTATTACCTTTCATACTAACTGTACAATGGCTCGGTGTAGATTTTCCTGTTATTCATCCAACTTGTTCTACGATTTGTTTATAATACCATACTCTTCATTCTGTTTTGCATTCTTGATAAAGCTGCTGTGTCAGCGAAACCTCATCAAATTTTTTCAAATAAAGTGTAGATTAAAGTTAAACCTTGTGTTTTTTATCTCATTTATAATATAATTTAGTAGAAATCATCGTTTACTTGTATTTGTGAAAATGGATTTCTATTATGTAAAAGACTGGTCAATTGAATTAAAGGATAAGGAGCAATTCGATGGCCAATTCATATTACTTTGCCATCGTTTTTATTGATCTGTGACATTGTTTTGAGGTGACAACACTCTCCTTTTTTTTCAAATGAGGCCGTTAATTTGGCCGCGTTAGGGGTAATAAATGAATATGATACCGTGATCATCCCAAAATACTGAATACCCTGCCAGCCGATTGTTGCATTTTTTTATGATTTGGCTTTGGTTCTTCACGTTTAGTCTACTCAGCTGACTGTCGATTGGACTTCGGAGTGTAGGGATGATTTCAGGTTTCATCCATTGTGAGAAATATCAACGAAAATTTCTGTCTTCATTATTGTTGAATATTGCTAGACACTACTTTGAATTATGACAACGATGTTGTTTTGATCGGTTGTGAGAACGCGCGACAATCACCTTGCATACAACTTTCGCATGTTTAAATATTCGTGTATTATATGTCCTACCCGTATCTTCGATATCCTGAGAACTCTACTAACTCAATCAACTTTACTTTACAGCCACTCAAAATTATTTGATGAAATTTCTTGATGATTTTGTTGATAATAGCCTCTTCTGGTAGTCCGTTGCATAATTTCGCTTCGTTTAAACCCAGCAAACCGCTTCCCAATGGTTCATTTTCCTGGTGCAGAGTCCGAATAATGTATGTCAAATCAAGCGTTGGATTCAAAGGATTTTTTACGATAAAAATTATGCGTTAACACACGAAAATCTATTTTATCTTTCTTTTCGAACATAATAAAAGCTGCGTCACTCAAAATGCTACATCTTACAAACCAAATACTCAACAGATGAAAAATTTATACACATATCTTTAGGAGGTTACTACTATTGAAAAATAAATTGGATTCAATTCTAATGCCATCCATGTATTAGCTTACGGAATTTTTCAGCCTAACTGTAACATATCGATAGAATAAAACAGGAGCCAGAATATATAGTGAAAACATTATTGAATATTATTGATGTCAACCTTTGAATTCTTTGATGAACTCCGATAACTCCAAGATCTCATATATAAACCGCCAATCAATTTCGATAGATTTGCACCTATGCCTAAAATCTTAATCATGAATAGACGTCGATGAAAACCGTGTTGTAGCCTTATGAGGAGTTTTCGATCGTAAAGGCAATAGTAGGATTTTCGATTTCATTGACTAATAAATTAGATTTTCCAATAAACTTAACTGTATTGATTTCAGTTATTCAGCATTTTCTAACAATGTCTGGACTTAATTTATATCTCAAATCCGTACAATAAGTTGCGCGAGAAATATCAGCTTCCAAATTCATCCATCCTGAAGTCAAACTCAATTATGAGATATGTAAATATTTAACCGTTTTCTATCAATTACTAGGTTTATTCAGGGGATGAATTATTATTCGTAGATTCTGGAATAAAGTTACAGTCTGATATTGCTTATTTGAGGTAAAAGCGGCAAAAAGGAAACATGGTAAGAGTGCTAGTTACAGGAGCATGGAATTGTATTCATGGTGGTATTCACTGAGAATGTCTACAAAAATCATGATTTTCCAGTTTATCTGAATACTCCCATTTCCTTTGTGACAGTTACAAATTGTTTCTCTTGAATATTTTTTCAGGGTCTTAATGAATATAACGACGAAGAATCAACTAGATATGTTTCCTAAGGTTATTGCTTCGAAGTTTTCGACTAGAAAATTGGAATAAATCCTAATATGTTAATGCTATTGTCAGTTTCTCCAGTTTGTGGGAATTTTCCGACTTCGGTTTTCAACTGTCCGGAATGTTTTATTCTTCCTTAATTTTCCAGGACCACAATCAAGGAAAAATTATGTCTTTCCTATTATATATACTGGGTAATTCACCAGTGGTGCGGTGCTCTGTAGCTCGTACACTCTTGAAGATTTCAATTTTGTTCGAACGGTATTGTATTTAGAAAGTAAGAATCTACTTCATCAATTTATTTTGCAGTAAACAGGGTGTCCCAATTTTCTATATAAAAATCTTGGGTGGCCTAAACTCTGCTATAATGTCTTCAAGTAATAAGTATTTTTGGTTAGTAGTTTCGTCAAAATATTTTTTTTTCCGTAAAAATTCATGAAAATAGGCTCTCACATCATCGCACGCTCCTTCGGCCAGAGAGAATGAATACTTTTTTCTTTCGTTTTCTTATTGCCGAAGGATAGCTTTAATGTTGAAATGAAATAGATTATCCTCATTTCATACAGGAGTGACTCAAAAATTATTGAATATTGTAATTTTAAAAATATCAAATCTTGATTTTTTCAAATGGAACGCCCTGTATTTTATTACTCATGTCAACGCATAAAATATTGTGGTATATTTTTGCTATATATCTTTATTTCCGATCATTTTCGAAATAAAAATAAATAAATTAAAGTAATAAAACCAGAGGTTGCTAAAGAAGAGTTTACTAGTACATATCATTATACTTGATCAGAGAAATGGAGATATTTTAAAGTAATTGAGTATGAAATACGTAATAGATTGGTTTTTGGTGAGATGATCTACAAGGTATCGAACTATTTCAATAAGTGTTCGAAATGTTGCCCGTTTCTTTGAAGACACAACTCAATCCTTCTGAGGAAAGACCGTTGAACTCTCGACAACATTTGCGGATTAACTGACTGAAAGGCGTCGATTATTCTCTTTCTCATAGCCAACTGGAAATACATGATTCAAATGCTCCCTAACCAGATGTGAGTAATGTGCCGGTGCTCCATCCTGCTGAAACCACAAATCTTTCAGACTCTTAATTTCTAAATAGAATATCGTTCGAATAGAAAATTAATTCTTCAAGAGTGTGCTCTGTATCTCGTACATATATAAATATATATATATATATATATATATATATATATATATATATATATATATATATATATATATATATATATATATATATATATATATATATATATATATATATATATATATATATATATATATATATATATATATATATATATATATATATAATGATATAATTTTATTTTACACCGATTATTATTTCCACAACAGGTGTTATTCCTAGGAATCTTCACATAAGTAATGAGATTTTGGGTCTGAAGAAAAATTTGTTTGAACAGTTACAAAAATAACAGTCATCAAATCTTGTAATATTCTTCGTAGGTTTCTTTCCGAAAAAATAATGAGGTAGAGTCATAGGTTTTCTCTTTAGTTTATACTGCTCAGAATCTCATTTCATATTTTATTTATTTGTTTATATAAATGTAATATAATTAACTGACAATTTTGTCATATTTATATTCAAAGCAGTATTCTATTTGATCGTTCACCACTTCACACAAAGGAAACTATTAATGAGTAACATTCAGTATTACTTGACTAAGTTCCGTACACTGGATTTTTCCGGGAGAAAGCATCTGACACTACTCGTTGGTACATTGATAATATTGTCTGATGATGCTATATATAGTATGTATATATTCTGGTAGATTGATATATTCTCATAACATTTAACGTTATCCTAATATATAATTATTCCAGGATATGTTTCGATTATAATCATTGCCTGGCAATGGTATTAATTACCAGGTGGTGGATTTATATTTTTCATGAAATCAGTTTGATTGCATGAACAGATATATAGGCAACTCGTCGGGGTGAAACCCTTATATATATATATATATATATATATATATATATATATATATATATATATATATATATATATATATATATATTTATTATATATATATATATATATATATATATATATATATATATATATATATATATATATATATATATATATATATATATATATATATATATATATATATATATATATATATATATATATATATATATATATATATATATATATATATATATATATATATATATATATATATATATATATCTTGCATCTGAAAGCAACGACTTCGAAACATTCTAGAAATGATCGAAATCCAAAATGAACCTAAGACAGTGAATTCAAGAGCTGACGTTGATGGATTTATGAATGCCTACAGTAATCTGATAATTCGAATACACCTTTCAATAAATTGCTGCAACCAGTTATACTCAAATATTAAATGTTATTGCTTGTTATTGTAGTCTCGCTTTTTGTTTTTGTTTTACCAGTGATGATAATGATGTCAAGAGGAATGTGCAGAGATTAACAGAGATTAATGTTTTCTGATGATGGCCCTGTGCCGAAACTCATAAAAACCCTTTGCAAATTATAAGTTTTAACCTCAAACACTTTCCGTTTTTCTTAACCCCGATTCCCAGTAAAACATTTATATATATATATATATATATATATATATATATATATATATATATATATATATATATATTAAAATTTGCAGTTTGTGTCAATTTCTAGATTTTTCTTGTATACTAGTATGCATACAGGTAGAACACACATAAATTTCAATATTGAAATCAATAGACATTATCGTAGCTTTATCAATAAAAATAAGTTCAACAAAATTTCGAAAATTTCCATTCTGCGAACATAAACTTTCGAATACTTGTAAATGAACAAGTAGATTTCTACTATAATTCTGATTTACCTAATTCTTTTCCAACTAACTGATGTATTTATAGTTTTCGAATTCAACGTGTATTGTGTAAAATTTATAAAACGGGTATTCCTTAGTTCAAGCATTTTTGCAACTATTCAATGAAGAAGCAGTATCGTCTAGACGCGAACTATATATATATATATATATATATATATATATATATATATATATATATATATATATATATATATATATATATATATATATATATATATATATATAGGACACAGGGTGTTCCAGTTACGAGACTAACGCTCCTTATTCATGCATGCTTGTCGAACAAATATACTTCAAATCTCATCAATCATTACCCGCAAAATTATCGCTGTATGCGTAGACATGATGAAGAATTTTATCCAAGGAATAATATTCGACCTGGTTTTGCGATGCACCCTCCATAATCATCTTTAACCAGGGCCACACAGCAGTGGTACAGCTCGGTCAGATGTCATGAATAGGAACAAAAGACTGCAGTTTCGGTCTCATTTGACCTCGTCAGTATTGCCCACCTATTCACAACATCAGGTCCGACAGTCACCTACTCATCTCAATCCGTCTTTTGATAGATCCCTTTCTTGCAGACACTGTGTGTAGCGTTGCAGTAAATATACGAACTAGGGTGACTTCTTGAGGTTTCCATGGTTTCCCGGTGGCGATGGAGGTAAGCCTCTGTGTCGGTCCGTTGGAGGGCGCAATAACGTATATATGTTTTGTAGCGCTTCAACGGATTGAGATGAGTAGGTGACGGTCTGGCCTGATGTTGTGAATAGGTAGGCAATACTGACGAGGTCAAACGAGACCGAAACTGCAGTCTATTGCTCCTATTTATGATATCTGACCTAGCTATACCACTTCTGTGTGGACCTGGCTGACGATGATTTAGTTAGGTGAGATAATTTTAGTGAGACGAGCCTTATGAATGTGTAAAATTTCTTCAATTTTGGTCAATGGTTCTTCGTGTTATGAATGATGAAATATTCGAACAAAAACAAGAATCACCCTTTATCTTGAAAACTCTAAAGCTATATATAATCTTTCTGAAAGTTACACTATCCCCCATTTCAGTATGACCCTTTCGTCCGGAGACACCCTGTATAGATAATAACTAACTTTTCTTTAAACGAGGGGATACGGTAACTTTTGTAAATGTACCCACAATCGGTTATGGAATTATTTAATGCTATGCTTAATAGTGCATGAGAGCTACTTATGTTATGTTGTTTTAAAAGCAGTGTGCACGTGTCGATAGAGAGGGTGCTTACCTACGCACCACTTAGATTTAAAGCCCCTTGGATTTCAGCTCTTAACTGTGCGCGTTTGAATAATTACAACCAACAGTGACAAAAATGTTAATAATATCAAAAAATTGACAAGAAATAAGTAGAATCATAATCTGAAAACGAGAATTCACCTCAAAATACTGCAGCAGCAATTTGATAAAATCGATAAAAAAGTCTAAAATCTGGAATCACTGTAGAATGTTTCAAAACAATTAGATATAAATAATTTCGCTAATGGCCAATTAAACTGGCTTATTAATTTACCCAGGAGACTGAAAACTTCGTTTTGAAAGATCAAAAGAAATAATAATCAGCGATCGCAACGGTGAAAATTGAATTTATGTTGAGATGGTAAGAAATTTCAAACAGACAAACAGAGACGGAAAATATTTCTTTCATCATAAATTAAATGAATGGAGCGATTCTCTTTAATTTTCTGATCTCTGCAATAAAACAGGAATGGGTTCGGAATCTACGTTCGTTCCACAATGCAAACTCTTTTTTTGACACAAAATTCACAAGCACACACAATAAATATCATTAATAGATTCCGTATTGATGTTCGCTTTGTTGACAAATTGGATGAAGCTCTGTTCCCCAATTGTTTACATTAAATCATAACGCTTTCTTCAACTGAAAAAATTAAACAAGCAGTCATTTGCGACTTCCGACTTTAGTGTTAACTTCTGTTATTATATACTAATAAAACAGTATCTTCTCTAAATTCTCCGATTGAATACAGTATCAAAAACATGGAATTTTCGAATAAAATCATTAAAGTTACTTTGGTTTCCACATTTATCGGCATTATGAGCCAGAATTATTTGCATTTTCGAATTAAATATTAATAATCGAAACTAAATATACCGTGCGAGTCTAAAGTAATGCAAAAGATTCATTCCTTTCAATTTGGGTTTAGCGAATAATACTGGGACAGGTTGATTTTCATATTTAGTTTTGAAGATCCAGATCTCTGATCTTCGTTAAGTTTAGGAGGTTTATAAATGAAGTAATGAAATAATATCTCCAGTATGAGTAGCGTCAAATTTGAGCAACGGTGCTTTATTAAGTTACGGTTCAGAATTGGACATAATGCAACAACTTTAAAAGGCCCTTAGAAAAAGTTTTTTGTCAAAGGCCAATATGTGGATTTTCTTCAGATAAAAGACAATCGATTGAAGATGAACCACGATGCGGAAGGCCTTCAAGTGCAAACCCGATGAATATGTCAACAGAGCCCGGGATCTTGTGCGTTCAGATCGACGCTTAAGAGTCAGAATAATCGTGTTCCAGTTGAATTTGAAGCATACCTCCGTTCATTCGATTTTGATTAACGAATTACAGATGACAAAATGCACCGCGACACATTAGAATTTCAGCAATTAAGTTTTTTGACAGTAGAAACATTTCTGAGACTCTTCCGCCTCCTTAATCACCTAGATTGTGTTCTTCCCGAGAATTAGATCACCCCCTCATGGCAACTCATTTTAGGATACTTCAAAACATCCAAACAGCGCTACAGACCTGCTGAAGGATATTTCTCTATCTGTGTTTCAACAATCCTATCACGATTGAGCGCTGTTTGGCTTCCCAGGGATACTATTTAGATAGAGTCAATATTGCTGAAAAAAAATAGTTTAATTAATTTATTTACACACCTCGTATGAGCGGAAAGTAGAAGCTTTATATTTTTCAAATTCTTGTTGGTAAACATTGAGAATTAATTGAGAATGCCTTTCTTGTCATCTCAATGCAAAAAATAAAAAGCTGCAGAGTCGTTGAAATTTGAACGGGACGTCTGTCGGGTCATCCAGCTTCATTAAATTGAAAAAAGTCGTACTTGAAATAGAAGTTCTTTCGAAATTTGACCCATTTATACATAATCATGTGAGTTAACCAAAATTTCGACCTAAATTCATGGCGATGATGTTCCCCAAATTCATACGCAATACCACAAAAACTTGGACCAACTCGTTAAAAAATTCAAAACGCTTACTGCAACCCGGCATATTGATTTTCAATTTAGTTACATTAATATTTCGCCAGAGGAGTTAAGCGAAGTGTGTATTTAGAGGGAACCTCCAGTCATTATTATTGATGGGGTTGGTACCCCTGCTTTCGAGCAGAGTCAGGGATACCAACTAGCGCCCTTGCGAAAAGTCATTCGTTATTTATCGAGATGAATGAGATACAGCGGCAAGAGAAACTGCAATACGCCCTTAAAAAACGGAAGACGGGGTTACAGGCGATGTGATGTATCTCATTTATACTATAACGATCAACGTTGCCGAATTTAAATGATCGCGGGCGATCCCCAAATGATTCAATTATATTTAGAATATATAATAACCATCTTTTCGAATTATTCAGGAACTGTTGGGATTAAAAAAGATCAAATCTTGCACTTTCAAATAATTTTATTTTATTATAATAATAGACAAAACTTATTACATCTAGAATATATCTTTATATTTGACCAAGATCTTGAAATTTTAGCACAACTCTCTACAATTCAATGTCCCGGGAGAGCATGTCTCCCAGCTTGTACTTTTGCGGGCCGCGGTATACAGGGTGGCCACCAAATATGGTACGTCAGAAGTTTATGGAAACCGATTAAAATTGATATTGAAATTTGTCAACAAACTTTATATTATATCTCAACAATGAAAATATGCAAAATTCATCGCTATATGTATAAACACATTGAAGACTTTTACCGGGAACAATATTCAACCTTCCTGAGAATGTGAAATAATTGTCTTACCCTGAAGCAGCTAGTTTTCCGATCAGCTCTTCATGAATATTGAATATTGTCAAGTAGTAGTACAGTCCGGTCGGGTTGGATGTCATGAATAGGAGTAATAGACTGCAGTTTCGGCCTCGTTTGATTCGTCCGTATTGAGCTCCCATTGACGACTGCCTCCTACTTATCTCAATCCGTTGGAGAGCATCAAGACATTTATATGTATTAGCGTCCTCCAATGGAACGACACAGTGGCTACTCACCAGCGCCACCGAGAACCATGAAAATAAAGTATACATACAACAGAACATTTAAAGAAGCCATACTAGTTCGACTATCTACCGCAACGCTACACACTGTGTCTGCAAGATAGGATCTGTCAGAACGCTAAGGCTTATGGTGAATAAATCAGAGAAGTAGTTCCTTCAAAGAAGGATATTTAACATTCTATGGAAGGTTGAATATTGTTAGCTGAATGAAAGTCTTCAAATTTTATATTGTCAATGTTCTACTTCTTCTTGTTAAACCAAATTTCGTTATCTCAAATGGCATGATACACTATTCATTTTTTTTGTGATAGGGAATGATCTTTCAAACAGTGTGAAAAAAAGATTTTTGTTTTGAATCAGCATTTTGGCTTCTTTGTTCGTTGAAGATACTTTTCTTTTCATAAGATCAAATTTGTTCCTTCAGTTTTGAAGAAGAAATTGGTATATTCATCTTAACAATTAATTCAATGGGGCCTTTCCAGAAATTATTAATTTACTACTTCAAGAATACTGACTCATATTACATATAATTGAACGCTTGAAAGTTTTACAAATTTCTGGGTAATAGTCGTGCAAACGTCACTATTGTGAGTGTTTCTTTCTTTCAACAACTTAGAGTATTTGGAAGCCAGTTTCATTGCATGCGTTTAGTCCACCACGTGCTTTGTTATCAAGTATGATATATATATATATTTATGAATATACAGGGTGTCCGTGAATTGCGTGAACAACGTTATACCACAGATTCTTCAGCTCGAAATAAGTCAATTTAGGCCAACTTACCTATATGAAAAGTTTCTTCGTTTGGCCGTTAGAGGTCGCCAAATCCAAAGATTTTTTTGTCATTTTTCAAATAATTCGAGAACAACTCGATCGATAGAAACCATATTAGGTATGCGTAATCGGGTGCGTTATTCACGTTTTTAGTGATCCACTCAATGACCTTGACGTTTTACAAGTTTCTCTAAAAAATCGAACGTGTTTTTAATCAAACATAATTTTTCAACTGTCTGCGTTTGAGCAAAACTGTTTAAGACATTGAGTAGCTAGGCAAATTATCAAACTTTTTTGTCTCTTGATAAATTTTGATATGATGAGCGGTTCAATCACAAAAAACAATGACAAATAGTCATTGCGAAAAACTCATTAAATTTTTTCTTCGAATTTTTCATTTTTTGTACTACTGAACATTGAATTTGCTATTTGCCTGATCCGATTTAGCAATCTAGAAAACATCATTTTGTCAACAAGAGGTTGTCAAGCTTAATGAAATGACAATCAGCCAAACTACAGAAACAAATCCAAAGCCAACCTGGTCAATATGTGATATTTTTGACTGGTTGGTTGAAGAAATGAATTGATGAAATTTAAAAACTGTTTTTTGTGATTGAACCGCTCATCATATCAAAATTTCTCAGGAGACAAAAACGTTTGATAATTAGCCTAGCTACTCAATGTCTGAAACAGTTTTGCTCAAACCTAGACAGTTGAAAAATTATAGTTGATTAAAAATACGTTCAATTTTTTAGAGACACTTGTAAAACGTCAAGGTCATTGAGTGGATCACTAAAAAACGTCAATAACGCGCCCGATTACGCATACCAAATATGGTTTTTACCGCTCTTCATATCGAGATTTCTCAGGAGACAAAACAGTTTGATAATTAGCCTAGCTACTCAATGTCTGAAACAGTTTCGCTCAAACGTAGACAGTTGAAAAATTATAGTTGATTAATAACACATTCTAGTTTTTAGAGACACTTGTAAAACGTCAAGATCATTGAGAGGACCACTAAAAAACGTGAATAACGCGCCCGATTACGCATACCAAATATGGTTTCATCGATCGAGTCGTTCTCGAATTATTTGAATAATAAGAAAAATCTTTGGATTTGGCGACCTCAAGCGGCCAAATGAAGAAACTTTTAATATGGGTAAGTTGGCCTAAATCGACTTAATAATGAAAAAAAGTACTGTGTTTTAAGGAATTTTACTTAATAATTGCGATTCGTAACGCGTTTCACTACACCGTAGCTTCTTCAGACGAATGATTATGCAGAAAAATGTAAATGAGAATATAACTATAAATGTTCTTGAGTAATTAAAAGCTTATTGGTCGGCTCCTCCTAAGTGGTTATTTATGGCAGGTATATCCAATAAAATTAAGGAATAGATTGCTCCCCGAAAAGATTCAATAGAGGTGAAGGGCTTAAATCGACTTGTTCATTGATGAGTCTACCTGAGTGTTTGTATTTATTTATTTCTAAAGTTTCCCAAAGATCTACCTTCCAATATTTATTATCTGTATGCAAAATTTCAAACTGTGGGTCGAAAGAATGATTATTTTCTAAGAGATGATTCGCATAATTTGAATCTGATTTTTATTT
Organism: Cryptolaemus montrouzieri; assembly: GCA_013387265.2. Lineage (NCBI taxonomy): Eukaryota > Metazoa > Arthropoda > Insecta > Coleoptera > Coccinellidae > Cryptolaemus > Cryptolaemus montrouzieri. Next base: position 92,310,210 of record JABFTP020000021.1, on the reverse strand, counting down.
GAAAAACTGCGTTTATGTTCCGATATTCTAATATTAAAATTTCTATGTGTTCTACCAATGTAGAAATTATCACAGTCATTGCAATTCAATCTATAAACACCTGATTTATTGTTTTTACCTGGTTTGGTTTTATTATTTTTTATATATTTGCCTAAATTATTATTAGTTTGGAAAGCTATGTTGAAATTATTGCTACTTAAGAATGATTTCAGTTTCTCACTTGTAATGCCAGCGTAGGTTAAGGTGTTGAATTTTTGTTTCAATTTATCGACAGGGTAAACTTCATTCAATGCGATTCTACTTTGTTTTTTATTTAAAATATTATTTATTAGTTTGGGATTGTAACCATTATTTTTGGCTATTTGTTTAATCAAATTTAGTTCTTTGTTGAAATTTTCTGGTGATAGCGGGATGTTAATCAATCTATGAATAAAACTATTGAATGCTGACATTTTATGTTGATATGGATGACACGACGAGTTATGTATTATAATATCTGTATGTGACGGCTTATGGTAAATTGCGAAAACATGTTTTCCATTTTCATTCGAAATTGTTACGTCTAAGAAATTTATCGAATTATTGCTTTCTATTTCGGTTGTGAATGCAATTTTTGGATGTAATGAATTTATGTGATTTTCGAAAATTTTCAACTGTCTATCTGTTCCTGTGAAGCAAATAATGATATCGTCTACATAGCGATACCAGTATAAACAATATTTACTGAGTGGATGATTATGAATTAATTTCTCTAAGTTATTCATGAAAATTTCTGCTAACAAAGGACTCAACGGATTGCCCATAATCAAGCCGTCTTCAATAGTATAATATTTGTAATTGAAATGGAAATAATTTTGATCTAAACAAATTTTTAATAATGAAAGAATATCTGATTTAATGATAGTATTGACATGATTCCTTTCTAATAATTCTTCAACTAAGTAATACGTATCTTTTGGAGGAATGTTGGGAAATAGATTCTTAACATCGAAAGAAATAAGTTTGGAATTAGGTGGTATAGTGGTATCTTTGATATTGGCAATAAGTTCGTATGAATTTTTGACCGAAAATTCAGATTTAAAATTGCAATGTTTTATTAGCAAGTCGTTGAGGAATTTTGAAAGTTTGAACGAAGGTGCCGTTACATAAGAAACAACAGGTCTAATAGGGTAATTAGGTTTATGAAGTTTTATCAACGAATATAATTCGGGGGATTGTGGATTGGAGTTAATGAATTTCTATCGGTGAGTATAATATACATATATAAAAGATTATAAAATGGCTTCATCTTAGAATGCCCAATATATGAAATACTATTAGTCTTGAGCGCAACTCCGTAGTAAAAACACATGTTTATTCTAGACATATTTCGTGATGTTTTGCGTTTCATAACAAAAATGTCAGAATATTGTTTTATTTGTGCTAAGCTTTCTATTGAAAGTTAAATTGTTACTGTTGAACGTAGTATAAAGAAATTAATTAATACAAGTACTGAAAGAGCTAAAAGGAATGTTTTGATCTCTAGCATGTACAAATTGTCAAGGCCTTTCGTGCTCCAATGTTAAATCACCGACAGTAGAGGTTAGGTTTAATACCAATGAGAAGGTATGCAATCCATCACTATTAAGACAATTTACTGGCACCCAGGATGAAGGCGAACAAGAAGATGAGGAAGCAGAAGTATTGGAGAATTATGAATAAGAATATGAGTTTCCTTATTTTTGTTTTAAAATACACGTTTTCATGTTCAATCTTGCTAAAATTTTTTATTGAACAATAGCTTCAAATTAAATTAAACAGAATTACCACAGACCCGTGGAACGGGCCTTCCAGTTGAATCACGTTAAAAAAACGAGCAGAGTACCTACACTCCCTCAAAGGTGCCGTGAAAACATGTGTCTAAGGAGAATTACAACTCTTTGAACCGTTGTATCTTATATACGGTGGCCTTTACAGAAAAAGTAACAAGACATTACCGTACAAAATTATCTGATCTACTACTTTTGTCTGTACTAATTTTATGATTAAATTCATTGTTATTTGTAAGTTCGGGTGCTTTAATGAACGGGTTTAACAATTGTGAAATACTAATAAGTTTTTATACTAAAAAAACTTGAGCTCGATATATATTTTATAGCTTTCATTTTGGGGCAACAAATGTTGTGAAGAAGTGTCATGAGAAATTTGATGAACATATAAACACACAAAAAATAAATAAATCATCCTTGAAAACAGGATTTTCAAAGTGAAAAATTCATTTGAAATAACCAAGTTTCTTCTTTATTTAGGGAAACTTGGTTATTTCACGCACAAAACCTAATTCCAGGATGGAATTCAAGAAATAACTCTTTCAATTGAAATCAGGGTTGTATTCATTGTTGGATCATTACAAATATGTCTGATATCGGTGCAGGATTTCAACTCTAGAACCGAATCATCAAAATGCCAGAGGACGCCGATGAAAACTCGGAAAATAGCTTAATCTTCTTCTGGAAACTTGTTAATTGAATGAAAATAATTTGTTGGCTATTTCTGAACATACTGGGTAAACGCAAATGATATATTCAAAGATATTGAATTCCTCTAGTAGTCATTACTAAGTAGTAATGGCTGAAGATTAATATTATATTTTTGATCTACGCAGATGGGTCTGGTTGTTTTCTTGTTATAGGAAAAAAATGTGGGATTTTTAAATTATCTGTACTGAAAAAGAGATGACTTGTTGAATGCATTGGTTAGCAGCAGTTGAGTCTTGTTCGTTTTCGGTGATGACGATATAATGTTCCTTGTATGTAATTTGGAAGGATCGATCGGTCTAACCACTTGAAATATGGACAAACGAACTCTTGACTTATACAACTTATATATATTTTGCTACATCTTTGTCGTTGAAAACATATAGGAAGCTTTCAACCCCTATTTCGAGATCTTTGGGGTATTTTTCACTTCGCAATAAAGATCATAAATATAAACTTTGAACTTTTAAGTCACCAAAATTTGTTGAAAAAGTATACCTTTTTTGTGAACCCTTGGGACTCGTTTTTTCAACGAAATTGAATTTTATTTACTTTGTCCTTCAACAAATGTCACCTACCATCATCAACATTTGAATTTGGGAGGCTTTTACTTGGTAAAATTCCATTATCATTAATAAAAAACAAGTACTGTGTTTTAATCTTAACGAATCTATTCAATTCGTCTGAAGAAGCTACGGTGTAGTGAAATGAGTTACGAATCGCAATTATCAAGTAAAATTCTTTAAAACGCAGTACTTGTTTTTTATTATTACCAGCATCAACCTGAAACGAGATCAAACGAGACTGAAGTTTATTACTCGTACTCATGACATACGACCGGAATGTACAACTACTGTGTGACCCTGGTTGACGATGCTTATAAAAGGTGGATCAGAAACCAGCTTCCTCAGGGAAGGATATTTAATAGATTTTCGTATATTCAACTCAAAACTAAACGAATTCCATACAATAGTTACTCCATGAGTATCCCAACTATCATTTTCCCAACCCAAAAATGAATTTTGCTTAATAGGGAACCATTTTTCTTTTTCAAGTCCACTGTTTGGATTGTATATTTATTTCTGGCGTATAATATTGTATTGGAGTTTCATCTTCAGTAATTATCGGCGCCAAAACTCTGGTTCATTGGGCCCAACTGCGCCAACAGAGCGTTGAAAATGTTCGTTTCAGTACGTTTTTGGTCTAGCGTAAGCAAAAGCGGCACCCAACACGCTGGCAGGTTTCTAATGAGTGAATGTTGAAACAAACACGTTCTTACGACATGTTCATAACCTCTGCTATCTTTCTCACCTCAATTCGGGGGTCGTCTAGCTCCATTTGGTAAACTTTGGTGATCTTATCGTCGGCAGTTGCAGTTTTTGGACGTTCCGAACGTTCGTCGTTTCCCAAGCTCTTACGGCCACGAGTAAATTCAATTGTGATAAATGATGGTGCAGAATCCTCATACACAGAATCAAACTCATCTTTAATTTGCATAGGCGTGTTGCATTTCGAAAACAAATATTTAATGACAGCTCGATAGTCGATTTTATCCATATTCACAAAAACACTGACATCAACGCACTCAGACGACTGTTTTATAACAACTTCGCGTCCAAAATGGCTGAAATTTTGGTGAGTAACTGCAAACAGAAGAACAATAAAAATTCACTAGCTTTAACTTTAGACTACCGCCTTCTTCACAAAGAGGTCGAAAACATTATTTTTTCTCCTTAAGTAATATTTTCTCTAAAAAATACATAAATCGAACTGAACAACCCAAACAGTCAGCAGCCACCCATACATCCAATCGATGCTTCATGTCAGTTATCGATTTTAGGCAGTATTTAAATGTAATATTTGTTCCGGTATTTTCATTTTACAGCTCAAAATTGTTTGAACATCGTCTTCAACAAACGCCTTATCCTGAAGCAAAAACGAAATTGATTTAATATATGTGTTCCAAAGTATATAATATCTGACATTTATTTTAATTTATATTGGTACACTCGTATTCATCGAAAACTCCCTTCTAGTTACAAGTCTCAAAAATACTATTGTAGCTTCATACAAATCATTCCTGTGTGAAGACAAACACGAGTTCAATACTGCAGAAGCTGATAACTTCAATATTTCTTGGATCATAAAACATAGTAAAACTCTGTGATCGTGTTTCAATGATTCATTTTGTTTCGAATGTGAATCCATTTCGAATTTTCAGAAATGAATAACATTCTATGTAATAAATCAACCAAAGTCCTTATGACATGTTAATGACTTTCATTTTAGCACTTTTAGGGGTTTTATAACAGCACTGGTGCTCTTATGAAACCATAATAGCACTCATTGTTCAAGAGAAATAAAGGGTGGAAATGAATAAATTATGCATATTCGTCATTATTCAAGGTTTCAGGAATAGGATATCTCATATCTCAACTGAGAAATGAATCATTCTTTAGTTAGTAGATGATTGACTAGTAACGGTTACATGATCAAGTTATCGATCAACCAAAGTGGGAAGGATCGAAGAATTAATCAGATTAATTGTGACATTTTCATATATTTTGTTTATCCTATAAACTGTAACTTTATGGGATAACTGGTACACTTAAGAGGATGATTTTCCTCTTATATTACTTCGGTGAAAGTAGGTCATAGCTCATTAGGAGGAAAATCCAAACGGGTTTGCTTCTTTTAAGATCTGAGATGATTAAGTAATTGTGACGAATTTTGGTCTAATTGAATACTGAATAAGATGTCTGAATCTTTCTGTTCATTGAAGTCCAAAAATTTTCAAGGTATAATTAAAAAAGGAATATTCGGAAATGAATGAGTTCATGAAAATAATTAAACTACAGTCTTTTGTTGGCGATAATCTTGGATAGTAGGCTCGAGAATCATCTGTGATGCTTTTAATTCACAAATGCCTCAAAAGATTACCATAATACTTTTCTCTTCAAAGAAAATATTCTGCAAGATTTCAAGGAAATTCGAGCTGCAACAATATATCTGTGGCGTTATTACTCGATCAAATCAAATGATGAATAAAACTTATCGAAATATACACCCTATTTCAATATTCAACATCGCACACAACAGCTTTGCGAATATTTTACTATATGTATAAATATTTTCATAGAGTTTGCATGAAGGAGGACAAAACGAAGATAAAGCAATCATTCTGCAGATATGCAACTTGATGCAAATATGAAATCCATGAAACTTGGAGAACAATAACCGATGTGCCAACAGTGAAGGCTTTTGCACGTCCCCTTTAAATCGTGTAGAGACAAAGACTGTGCAATTCGTAAGGGACGCACAATAACGTGGTAAATTGTGTTAATTTGGGACCTGTTATAATAACAATTACGGTAAAACCACCAAAGGCCCTCATATAATTGTTTCGTCCACCGGTTTTGCTATGATATTTAATTAGGGGATGGATAATGCTGGGCAAAATTGTTAATACTCAGTATGGTTGAACAAATAGAATTGAAGGGAGAGAAATATTACCATAGAATACAAAGTTCGATCTAAGTCGTAAAAAAGATATTCGTGAATGAGGCCTCATTTAATATGCAATATTCCATGTTGTATTTCCATAAGTGGTTTCAAAATAAATATTTTATGATCATATAAATGAAAAAGTAGATGTAAATTGCAAACACATTCATAAGGAAAATAACTCGGCTAATCCTGTGAATTTTTCTGAAATTAATCGAATTTTGATTGGAGGAGAGCATTTTTTGTTACATGTTTCTTTTTCTCCTTGTCAACCCCTTACCTCTGACAGCTTCGATCTAAAATATTTGCATATGGAAAGGGGGTCGTATGATCCATTTTTGAGAAATTGATTTTATTTTCTATACGGCCACGTAATGAATCTTTTTCTGAAATAACACTTAATGAATTGATATCGAGAACTACTTGGAAAAATTCCATGTTTCAATCAATATGTACGATCTCCATTAAAGAAAACACTAGATCAAAATTGATTCTGTTGGTTCAGAACATTTTTTACCTCCCTCAGTTGTGGACATTTGAGCATCATCACTCTTCTTCTGTTAACTGCGACCCCGAAAATATCCATACGGAAAAAAGTTGTCTCATACCTCTTTGAAAGGTTGTTGAATTTTCTGCAGCCCCTGGAAGACATTAACGTAAATTCATGGCAACTGGTTACGATTTTAATAAATTACACAATCCCACCACAGTTGTGAATGACGAAGGAATTAGTGTAGTCGTTTTGGGTGAAGTTGCCAAGATGGAGAATACACATTCTGTGAGGGGATTCTAGTAAATTACTGGAGTATGCCGGACAAGTATTTCTCCACAAGTACACATTCCATCCATTTAAAATTAGACTCGTACAAGAGCAGAATGAAGATTTCGATCGTCATTTAGAGTTCTGCGAATACCTGAACGGATCAATAACGATCCGAATTTGCTTTAAAATGTTTGTTTTTCTGACGAGGGTCATCCATTACTATAGATTTTGAAGTGACACTTATCTCTATATTGAAAAAGGAAGAATCGTACTAACAGTCGTGAAAAACGTTTGAATATGTCAGAATTTCGGGAGACCATATTATAGGTCTCTTATTTATACAGGAAACTTTGAAGGCGAAACATGAACATGCTTGAGAATTTGATTGATTCTGTCATAGCAGTAGGAAATCCAAATTTATTTGAGCGTAAGGGTATGGTATATGGGGCTGTGCGGGATTATTTGGACAATAGATTTCCGGAACGCAGATAGATATGAGAGGCGTTATAGAATGGCCGGCTGGATTTCCCGATCTAACGCCTCTAGATTTTTACTTGTGGAGGTAAAGTCAGAAGTCTATGTTACGCCATCAGAATTGTTGGAAGAATAACCAGAAAGGATTGTTCTTTGTACAAATGCTTGGAAGGGTAGATACGGCTACTTTCTACTGGTTTTTCTGAAAAAAACTCCTTTGAAAATTTTCATAGATATTTCAAGATATTCAATTATAAAGGTACTGAAAATTATCTGTGGATCATTGAATTTTTATGCCAGAATTTAGTGAAAATTTGAAGAATAATACATGATGCATATAATTGATGAAATTTCGGCATACAATTCGGTGGTCCACAGAATATTTTCGTTAACTTCACTGTTATACAATTTTGGAAAAAGAAGTGTAACCATTAAAAGGACAACAACTGTCTTCACTGACAAAATAGTGAAACGAACACAATATCATGTAGCTACTAATTAAATACATCTAATTATGAGTACCAAAAATTCCGAAAATTCATCCATTTAGCATATTCTGAACAGATAAGTCAAAATGTCGCAAATAAGTCATCACTCTTGTTTATCCTAAAGGTCTTATAAAAAGTTTGAATAAATAAGGAGTTTATACGTTATCTTATACAAACTGTAATAATTCCTACATAGGCCAGACAGGTGCAGGAATGTATTTCAACCTTTCCCTGAAGGATAAAAAAATAGGCTCCATATGATGTGGGTACCGGGCTACTCGGGCATTGAAAGCAAATAGAAGTCGGACCCATTACCGCCCGAGAGGCTGCATTGGGATTCACTGGACCGGGGTCAAGGCTCGGACTTCTAGACACCGCAAAGATGAAAAATAAGGGTGGTGTGGACCGGAAGGTATAGGAGTACAGGCTGAGCCTTACAGGTCTCTGACTCTCTCGGTTGGACGTCAGTGGACCTCCCATTCTAGAGCCAAGGTTTGGCTTTAGCTCACCAGGCTAGAAATGAGAAATCTAATTGAATTATGAACGAAGCACTCTCGCCTCAGAAATCATGGACATAAGTAAGATATGATCGAGAACCTTTCATGTAGACTATGTGAGGATGAGGCAGGGTCAAGAAAACACATCATATTCAAATGTCCAGCTGGAGAAAGAATATATATGATATAATATTCAAATATACTAGTGAGCCTATTAAGATCGCCTTTTATATCTAAATAGCCAATATACTGAACGCCTAACATACTGAACGCCTTATGTACTAAACGCCTAATATACGTAACCCCAAATATACTAATCGCCTTTTCATATCCAACTCTATCTATACTGAACGCCTTATTAAATTCACTTCATTATTCATATTTATACTTAGTAGTTCTTTATGTTGCATGAAACTCTCTAATATATTGCCTCAGTCATCCTTAGGGTAACGCAGCTTCCAGTATTGTTTTATGGATACTGACTCATCAACTACATAAATTTCAACACTATACATTGCTATCCCAATTCAAAGAGATACATTCAATTTGAAAATCTTAACTTTCTCCAATTGAGCTAGCATAAAATGAAATAAAAGACATTCCAACATTGATTCAAAAAACAAATTGTTCAATCACCCTTTAGGCATAGAAATTCAATCATCAACAATTCTCATATCAATTCACAATATTCCAAAAACCTAATTTTTCAAATTTTAAATTTTTACTCTACAGTTCTGATTCGTACTAGATAAGATAAGAATCGAATAAGATTCATGAAGTATAACAAACAACAAATATGAGCTTATAACAGCAAGATGGAATAATTACTTCTCAAGTATATTAATGAAATAGAAAACAAAAGTTCTTCTCAAATTAAAATTTCTTGGGAGTATCCAAAAGACAAAAACGAGAAATTAGATCAAATAAAGGAACACTACTGAATACATAGAAATTTCACCCTATGTTTTTGCCCTATACGTAACTATTTTGTATAAATTCAAATAGACCAAAATTCATACGATGTGCTTACCAGAAAGAACAAACATCTTCTCAATTGAAGTATTCTTGTGGATAGCAGAAATGAGATCCACAAACTTGTAAATAACATTATGGACCCTCATATATAATACAATGATGTTAACTAAAGGTCAGTTTCAGTGAAACTGTTTCTTGTAACTGTTAATTTCCTAGATCCTCAACTGTCGAGTTGGCAGTTGGTTTCGAGCAGTCAGCTTCTCATAAACTTGCTCTCTAAACATTGAAATTTCGACTCTTCAATTTGACTTCTGTCCAATTCATTTTTTTGTGAAACTTTATAATATACTAGCAAATGAAAATGAAAGGAAGAAATTGCATTGAAACAAATTCATATTTCCGTAATACGTGATGAACGTACTAATTTTACACAATTATATAAAGTATACAATTGTATAAAGTACATTTACCTATAGCAAAAATTGTCAAATTGCATAGCGTTCTCCAAGTAGTAGTAGAATTTTTTCCAAAATATAATTCACGAAAGCAGCAGCATGTTTTCTGTAACTTTCATAAATCTTGATTGAAAGTTGAGGTTGTACAAAATGAAACTTCGTATGCAACTTCTTCATATTTTAACATCATGTTTCCCACTATCAGATAACTATAACAGAGAAACTTTCAACTTCCAGAGAAACTATGAGTTATGAATAGAAGGAACTCACAATAATGACCTTTTGTGCAAATGTGAGATCTTATTTTCTTTGGTTCAAACTTTAACATTTTCAAGCATATTGAATCTCATTTACTTTTACATTTGGATAATTGTCGAATAAAAACGTAATTCTTCTTGAATAAACTGAATCGAAAATTCCATTTGAAATGACACGGTCTTATTGACATCCAGTTTGAAATATTTTAATACAGATGTAGCCTTTAGCTTTCAATATTCATATGATACATACTCTAAATGACCTTACGAAAACTTTATCGAGTTCCTTCCTGAAAAATATTATTATACAAAAGTGCTCAATACCTATGAATAGCAACTCAAAGGATATCCCATCATTTTGTAAAATCCCTAATTGATTCTTTAAAAAGTCCTAGTAATTCCAGGACATTTTTCAACGCATAGAGTTTAAAATAACCATGAAAGGAAAATGAAATATGTGAATTCTGAATATATTTCTTGAGCATGCTGAAAAATATATACATAAAGATACATAAATAAACCACAAATTACATTCACTTACCTTCCAAACATTATTGTCTCTTTTCTATTATAAGATTCCGTTTGAATCACATTGTTTGGGTTAGAATAACCACAAAATGTTAAAATTATAAATTATGAGAGTGTGTCGTTTCTGTCCTTAAAGAAATTATACATAAAAATGGATAAATAAACATAAAACTACGTTCACTTACCTTTAAAAGTTTATTTCAAGTTTCGTCAAAATTTTCATTCAAATAAAATTCGAATTACTTATTTTGACAGATCGAATATAGTCTTATATTCTTATATTGAAATAAGGTTAGATTCGATTGTCACTCAGAAGAGAGAGAGCACTATATTCTAGATGTTGGTAGTACCGAAATTATGTTGGTAAAAAAAAATAAACGATTTCCATCTCAATATTTTCATACAAAAGAAAGAGATAGCATTAAATTTTACACGTTGGTAAAGCCTACTTCCGACATTGAATAGCGATCTTAGGGGCGGTAGGAGAGTGACTGGCTCCGCCCCCGTGTTTCTATTCTTCACCTCGAAATTCTATGTCTCAAAACTTGTCTCAAATTCGAAAATTAAGTCGAAGAGTAACGATTTCTCTTCGCGAATCCGATCTCGAGATATGTAGGAATCGTTCGACACCCGAATCCATTCTTCCGGTAACCCCGTATAAGTAGGGCGGATGAAAGAAAACTACTTATTTTGACAGCTCGACGTTAGTTAATTTCTGGCCGTCAGAGGTAGTTGGAATGAGGAAAATGGAGCGAAATTTAGCAAAAGTCCGCCAATAGCCCTTCGTTGAATCGAAGATTTTTCAGTTTTCCCGTCGTATAATGGTTATGAAACTATTACGGCGCAACATGCAAACTCGAAGCTTGCTTTTTGTCCAGTTGTTGAAACGATCGAACGCGATGGAAAAATTTGTATGGACATAAAAGTCCGACGAAATTATCCCCTCCACTCACGAAAAATCGGAGACCTTTTTTCATTTTCGTTGTTTCGGGGCTTTCTTTCTGAATTTTCGCTCGATCGATCGTTCCGATGGCCTTCCGAAAGACCGAAGTTTCCGATTCCGAAGAAATCTCGTCGTTTCGACTTTCCGTTTTCTCTCGGCGACGTTTCGGCGAAAATTTTCGAAGAATCCTTAGGGCTCCGTCGTTCGAGCCAGGGGCTCCAAATTTGGCACGGACTTTCCTTAAACCCTTCCCCACCGGAAAAAAAATAATCGCGGGGGCCTTTGGCCGCCTATTTCTCGCCGCGTCTTTATAGTATAGATTAAGACATAGATGGTCTACGAACCAAATGAATTCGTGATGACACATTTCAAGATTTATTATTCTTTTCAAAGGATGAATAAAGACAAAGAAAGTCATTAATAAAATAAGTTGCAATTATAATACTATCTCCTTTCGTAAAACAAATGACAAACAAAACAAAACGGTATTAACGTCCTATATAAAACAAAGTTAATTTCGCCAAACACGACAACTATAAATCTAATAAAAAGCAAGAAAAAAGGCACTAGACCGTCTAGTTGGTGGTGACTGGAAATAAATCACTTCAATATTTAATAGTTTTAATAAACCAATAAAACGTCGACCTTGCAGAATTCCCATTCCGTTCCGGGCTCCGAATATCGACCGGTACGTAGCCCAGAGTTACTTCGAAGAAGGATGGAATACAGAACGCATAACAAAGTGACTGAAAAAAGTGCATTTGGCAATAACTGTTGACGAACTTAAACTTCAGTGAATGAGAATTTTTGTAAGTCATGGAAATCTGAATGGAAATGACATGTAGAAATTTTCCCAACATCTAGTTTTTTTCAGAATTCCAATGATTCCTGATCATTCACGTATTTCTTCTTTAAGTTGAACTAACTAACCGTCATAATTTTCCCGGAATTCATTCGGTAGAAATGAAAATTTTCTTTTTATTCATCAGGGTTATCCGATAGTTTACTGACAAAGAAAATAAGGAACAATTTTGAGAAAATTTCGCCTTCAATTCTCGACATGATTCCCATATGTAGAATATTGTGACATTCTAAAAAAAAGACCCTGCGAAATCTGTTCAATGCGATCCTCAGAAAAATACACATTTTAGATAGAGTAACATCCAGTTAGAACCAACGTTTATAGTTTATTTATTGAAAAGTTGAAAAGTAAGTAAAAATCTTCAGGAAAACTGTTACACCTTTTTTTTTCATTCACGCCCTCGAAAAGATTAAATTCATTTCGATTGAACATCTTCTGTATATACAAGCCTTTAATGTTTGTTGATTTTCCTCGTTTCGCAAAAGATTTCCTTCTCTTTTTTGTAATTTGTATAATGAACGAAAATTATTCACCAAATTTTATTCTGCTTATTAATTTCAATTTGAGTTACTTCCTACATACGTGGATTCTCTCTTCTAGTCTTCTCCAATGGTTGACAGTAGTCAGAACCAGTTTTTATTTCTGGTTTTACACTAGGGTCCATGAAATAATCGTTATTGAAAGAAACTAATATTATTATATATTATAAAATATCTTTGTGTAATATTTCAATTAAAATGTTATTTTCTGGAAATATATATTCATGATATATTTTGTATTTCGACAGTTTAGGTTAGATTGAAAATTCAATTTTAAAATACTTAAATACATTTTACAATACGATCCAACTCTCAATGGAAATTGAAAATGTGCATGCGACAGTTTCTCAGATATTCAAATTATGATAACAGATGATTCTCTTGAATTTGACATTTATCGAAAACAAACGTTCATTGAAGCCTTAGTCCATAATGGTAGTTCCCAACTGAATGAAATGAAAATGTCCGCGTTTTATAAATTTGTGTGAATGACTCTCAGTTTTCTTTACACGAAAAAAAATTCGATAAAAAGATTGGAATTTTTAAAACATAAGCGTTAATTAACGGGTAGGACATCATTGATAAATTAACAGCCAAAAACAACCCAAATTATTATTATCCACGATTTATTCCACCCTTTAGATTCACGAAACAATAAACTATCACAGAATTAATTATGTTCTACAAATAAGTACTGAATTATCAACATATTAAAACAGAATAAAATCAACACAGTATGATCGACGATACAGGTAAAAAATATGGTGTAATGAATCATATTGTAACGATTGTCCTGCTTTTTATAAAGGTCAAACTGGTCGCGCCATCAATATTATAGTAGTCGGGCATAAAAGATCAATAATTTATAATGAATTAACAATAGGATTTTCATGATATAGATGAAAAATTTTTCTTAGATTTCACAAAACATTCCAAATTTACATTCAGGTAACAAAAGTCAGAGATTAGAATTATCAGAATTCGTAGAAATTTTATCAGCTGACAAATACAATCTAAAACTAACAAACAGCTTGCTTTCCGCTTGTCCCCACTTTGGCCTTCTGTTTCTAATGTATAAATGTCAGTTATATTTCAATTTCATCTTAGTTTTGAAAAAAGGATAAAACCCAAAACGTATGTCAAACAAATATTTATCAATTATACTTTATGAAAATCAAGCCTAGTATTTTTTTCAATTGTTCAATTATTACAAACTAATATTAGTTTATTTTCTGTCAGATTGTGCAGATGATATATTCTTTTAAAACACTAATACAATATTTCAAATAAATAATAAAATCTGAAAGCGCTGACCAAGATAATGCCAAAAGTTAGGGAACTTTCAATAGGAGGCTATTAAGTGTAGTAGCGCACAGTGTAGGACTGTATGGAACGCCAATTTGGAGCACTCAGGATCGAGAAACATCGAACTCGTTTTGTCTCGGCAAAGCGAACAATTCGCCTGAGGCAGTGTAGCGCGTAACAAACATTATCCGCAGAGGCTGCTCAGGTTATCACGGGTACGCTGCCAAAAGAGCTGATGACTAAAGAGAGGAAAAAACTTTCGAGAGTCCCGTGGGGCACTAGCCAGGTTTCAAAAGACAGTTAAGGGAGAAGATACTTAACAGGTGGCAGCAGAGATGGCAGGCGCATAAGGCATCGGTGTGGATTAGGAGACTTATTCCGGATGTGTGGATATGGCACAATCATTCAGACTACTGGTTCACGCAGTTCCTGTTTAAGCACGGGTTATTTATAGTATTCCACCAAAGAATTGGCAAAACCGGAGACGATGGGCGCAAGACATGTGGTCTGTTGGATAGCGAGCAACACACGATGTCAAGCTCCAGTAGATGGGTCAGTGGAAGAGGAAAGCTGAAGGACATCTTTGGTGGTGTCAGGAATGCCAGAACATGGTCTCCGAAATACTCCAAGAGGAGCGGAAATGGGCGGGGGATTTCAGTGTGATAACCAATGTGATGAAAAGGAAGGAGATAAAGGACCAAGAACAGCAGAAGGAGAATGCGTCGTATATGAGATCCTCCTCGTAACAATGGGAAGGTCATATAGGCCTAGTTCTCCTATGGATGAGTCCCACACTTCTTTTGGTCTAAAAAAAGGTTAGGTTGAACTGTTTAAGTTAAAATACGTAGATTGGGTTAGTTGTATTTCATTATTATAGGTTAGGTTACGTTGCGCTTTGCTATAGAACATGGTTGTCAGGTAAGCTTGAGAGATTTAACCTCAACATCAGTGAGTAATGATCTTTTCATTGAATTCTGAGTATACTAAGAGTTCCAAACTATTACCGAAAATCACAGGTTAGAGCATAAACTTATAAATCTGCTTCTTCTAACAATTTTTTTCTCCTATTTTGGACAAAATCTGACAACTCTGATAAATCATCAATATTCCTATCAATTCATAACACAATTAACCGAGTTCTGTGAAAAATTAAAGATGATGACTATTTCTTTACATACTACTCATAAGTAGAACAAATAACATAATTTTTTCGGTATTTTGTGAATTGGAATATATTATTTTCATTTTCCTATTCTTATATGACTTAAAATTGGTTTTCTTTTAATCAACTCAAATAAACGTAAGTAAACCATTCTTATATCGATAAATATTCGTTTAAATGTACCCTACATTCGGCATTGCGAAAATATTTAAGAATTTTGTTTCACCGAACGGTTGATTCGCCTGAAAAGCGATCATCATTTTCGACTTCAGGAGTCTTCTTACGCTAAAAGACTTAAAAATATTCAGATTAGTGTTCTGCCATATACGGAACCGCTACCCATATATCCATATTCATCATTACTAAAGGAATACATTTTCAATTCGAGTAATTTACTATTTCAAAAACATAATTATCTATGGAAAACGACATTCTACATTGATCTATCCAAAGTCAAAATTCTTGATAAACGTTTTACTTTGGTTTCGAATGTCACCTTTCTGTACAACAAGATATGCTTTTCATTTCATCTATGGTAACATCACAGAATCACTGTTGTTTGTTGAAAATTGTGATTTCGGGACCCGTGAGGATCGAATTTTTTAAGCTAAATATCTCCGAGTTTAAAGAAATTAGGACCATGCTGTTTTCACTAATTTGACTCAGAATTGCTTCAGAAATCACATCTCAAAGTTTGTCTAGATCTTAGGGGAAAACCAGTATATTGATAACATTGTCAGTAACCGAATAATTTAGAAATGAATCTGGCAAATTTCCTCCACTGAAACATTATATTTTAAAAATTAGGAATAAGAGTAAGATCTGTAATCCTTCTTAACCTTCACAAACTTATATTAGCAATTTTCAAATTACCATTCTTTTCAAAGAATTAATTCACTTCAATCTTTTTCTAGGTCATCATTCAATGCAGGAAATCTACAAAACTGTATTTAATTCAAATCACCATCAACTAAGTACCAAAGACACAACATAAAATCATAGAAGACTTAGTTTTTTCCATGTTTATCTTTTCATCAGAAAACGATATGCAATTATTCACTATCTCTACTTCTAGTGAACAGTGTTCTCTTATATAAACAAGAAAGGTATTTCATTGTAGTCCAAACTTCTCAGCATGAGCACTCACATCGGTGTAAAGCTATTTAGGCGGCGATTTGGTTGAGACTTGAGAGCAATGTTTTGGGTACGTTCTTCGTTACATAATAGAGAAGGAAATATGACCTATAGAAAAAGATATTTATTCCAACGCTATGGAAGTAGATCATAAGAGATCAACGAATATGGAACGATACAAAGGGAGTAGAAGGTGGATTTTGGAGTGTACGCACTTGGAAAATGGATGTACGGGAGCAGTGGAACAGCTCGCACACGTGTTACGGCACAAACGCTCAGTTCCCTAAAGGACTACTGCACTTGCTCAGCCCGGTTTGAATTGGGAGTAGAAAGAGGAGCACCTTCTAGCTTTTGCTGTTTTTCACTCTGAATCTGTTTTCCTTAATATTTTTAGAAATTCAATATTCATACGGTCTACATTTTTCAGATTAAGATAACGAGAGACAAAGCTATGTCCTGACATTTGTCATATTTTTAGAACAACTGTCAAAATTTTTTCGCAAATTTTTCTTTAAATTAAACACGAAGAAATAATATATGGGTTATGTCAACCCAAATAGTTGGGTCCATAATGATTCTAAATCATCTATAGATCATCACTTGGAAAACTGAACCTGGCTATCAGGGCTCTCTCGGTCAAACAGAGAGTGAATTGTTTTGTTGAGTTTGAATATAGAAGGGTTTTTTGCGATTATACTTCAAAATTGGCAAGCAAGAACAAGGAAGTGATTATCTTTGAGGAGACTCACACTGCCACGGACGAACATCTCCGCGAAAGAGGAAATATTGCAGGTTATGTACTTTTTGATTATCTCCTTAGTCCTTTTTATGGCCTTGCTTGCTATGTAAAATCTTTTCTTAGATTTGTTTAAACATATAAGAGGTATGATTGCTGACATATTTTTCTGCTGATTTTCTTTTTCCATTGTTACAGATTCCTGTTTCAAACACCTTTCTTTCACCCTTGTCCTCGTCTGGACATCATGGAGTGCAAGAGAGAATGAAGCGGCTAAGCAGAAAAATCCTTGGTACTCTTTACGTTCCCACGACACATTCATATATATATATATATATATATATATATATATATATATATATATATATATATATATATATATATATATATATATATATATATATATATATATATATATATATATATATATATATATATATATATATATATATATATATATATATATATATATATATATATATATATATATATATCGGATATACAGGGATATCCACCAGTACCGCCCGTTAAAAACTTTTTAAGTTTCAATTACAATATCAAGCTGAAATTTTGTACGCGGCCATAGATAGCGATTTCCAATTGGAGTGAAATATTTTCGAAGTAATACCATTTCCGGTTATACCGGAAGTTCGTCATCACTTTTTTATTTCAATTGGCAATATGCCTTTTTCATTACACATCTAGAACCGACATTTGAGCAAGGCATAAAATACCCAGGTTGTTGGTACTTATCTGTCAAAACTTTTGACAGATTTAATTATTTTTGCTATAAACTCGATTTTTGAGGAACATTTAAAAAAATTGTAGCTCGTAGATCTTTTGCAGCACAGACACAATTTTTACTTGGGTGGATAGAAGAAGGATCAAGGAATTTTTTTTTAAGCTGTCTACGCTTGTCGAATGTTTATTGCGTTGTTTTGTATGAGTTTTTAAATTTTGCCTTTTTCAAACAGCAATAACTCAATTTTTTCAAATGGCACGTTCCAATTTTTATATCGCCATCAGATGAAGCGTCAAATGTCAGATAGAATTGTATCACCATGTACTATACCCATCTCTTATAGTTTCGAAATAATTTGGGAATATATTGAATTTTGATGATTTTGCAAGAACTAGCAGATAATGCTTTGAAATATTTGAATCAAGTAACTGAAGTGGCTAGGCTCACCGGACAGGTGCCTAAAATTAATGTACTTGTCACTTCGTTTATTCGAATTTGATATTTCAACAAAATGTGTTGGTAATTTGAAGTGAAAATTTTTGAAAAACACCACATTGATAATGAAATGGCTGCTTATTCAAACGAGGATATGTTTAATCTCTTTTTAATTCATGGCGAATGTCAAAAAGTGGTGGATAGAACTTGCAGGCAATTCAATAACAAATTTCCAAATTTGGCGCCTATGAGTAAAACAAAATTTCGAAGGATTAGAAGCAATTTTCTGCAATTTGGAGAAACAAAATACATAGAAACTAGAAGAAAACCACTTCTTGAGGACGACGACAATCAAATTAATAAGCTAGCGTATTTCTGTGCCAATCCACATGCGTCCATTAAGTCAGCATCGATTGAGTTATACTTCCATTCAAATGATCCTTAAGAAACATAACATGCACCCGTATTCTTTAATCAGACTACAAAAATTGGAACCAACTGACCTTCCCAAGCGGCTAGATTTCTGTGAAAATTTATTAATTCGGCTTCAAGAAGATGAGACAATTCTGCAAAAAATTATATGGTCTGATGAAGCCAAGTTCAATGAAAGTGGAATAACCAACAGGAGAAATCGACATTTCTGGGCCACAAAAATCCACATTTCATTGAGGTTATTGATTTCCAAAATAAATTCGGCGTGAACGTTTTTGCAATTTTAATGAATGATTTGTTAACAAATGGACAAAGATACCTGGAAATTTTGAGGGGAACATTAGCAAATTTTTCAGATGAATTACTCCTTAACATTCTGAGAGATTGCTATTACCAAATGGATGGTGCACCAGCACATAAAACACGAGCTGTAGATCGGCAGCTAACAGAAGTGTTCGAGGATAGATGGTGGGGTAATCAAGGACCAAATTTATGGCCTCCATGTTCTCCGGACCCGACGCCCCTTGATTTCTATTTATGGGGCAAAATCAAGAGTGAAGTGTATCTTATTCCTATAAGAAGTAAAGAAGAGTTACTAGAGCGCATTCATAATGTTTTTCGTAATATTGATCCTGAGGACACTAGGAGGGCAACTCATCATGTTCGTATACGAGCTGTCAAGTGTATCGAGCAAAATGGGGCCCATATTGAACATTTATTCAGATCGTGAATTAGTTTTCTCCTACAATGTTTTCTATCATTTATTCGTATTAATGTAATTATTTTCGATGATTGGTTTTCGCTTAGTTCCTACAGTTTTTATACATCCGAATTGTAGAAAATTGCTCCTAATGCGTCGAAATTTTATTTTACTCATAGACGGTAAATTTGGAAATTGGTTATTGAATTGCGTGCAGTTTCTACCCACTACTTTTTGACATTCTAAAATGAATTGAGAAAATATTGAATATATTTTCGTTTGAATAACCAGTGGTTTATATTTGTGGATATTTTCAATCTGAAATAACGACAATTCTTGTTGAAATATCAGATTCGAATGAACGAAGTGACAAGTACATTAATTTTAGGCACCTGTCCGGTGAGCGTAGCCAGTTCAGCGACTTGATTCAAATATTTCAAAGCATTCTCTGTTAGTTCTTGCAAAATCATCAAAATTCAATATATTCCCAAATTGTTTCGGAACTATAGGAGATGGGTATAGTACATGCTGCTACAATTCCATCTGAAATTTGACGCTTCATCTGATGGCGATATAAAAATTGGCACGTGCTATTTGAAAAAATTGAGTTATTGCTGTTTGAAAAAGGGCCAATTTAAAAAATCATACAAAACAACGCAATAAATATTTAACATGTGTAGACTGCTTAAAAAATTCCTTGATCCTTCTTCTATCCACCCAAATTGTGTCTGTGGTGCATAAGATCTACGAGCTACAATTTTTTTTAAAAGATTGCCATTTGAAATAACAAAGTGATGACCCACTTCCGTTATAACCGGAAAAGGTATCACTTCGAAATAGGTCGAAATTAATTTGGCATATGCTATACATCATATTAATAGCTTTGGCGCTTATAACCTTTTCTCATGATCATAATCATGATCTCAACGATGCAATTATGTCACCAACCGCTTTATGTTTACAATCATACTACCGCCCCGTTTTATAAGGAAATCTCATCCCAAGATAGGTAGGGTCGTGACAAAGACCACAAGAGGTATGATTCCCTACCACACTAACAATCACACACACAAATAATATTTTTTTGTTGACTCATATTTTCATTTAGAGAAGAAAACTTTGAATTTCAGTTCATATTCAACTTTGCTTCCGAATTAGTTGAACTGAATAACTAATTCTGAGATGGGCAAGTTGAAAACTGAAGCCAGACTGCATTTTTTTCACTATGAATTCGTGCTTGAAAAACACGGGAACCGCGAAATCTGGACCATGGCACGCTTGTTCGAAAGGTACGTTCTGAAAAAGGGTACCATGGTCTAGATTTCGCGGTTCCGTGTTTTCAAAGCTCGAATTCATAGTGAAAAAAATTGCAGTTAGGCCTCAGGGTTTAAAAACAAGATGAAGAATATGGAAATGAAAATTAAGAAAATATGGTGATTAGAGAAAAGTAGCAAAAATATTGTTTTGGCTGCTTTTCGTGGCTAGAAACAAAAATAAACACATATGTGCATTAATATTTCATCCAAGTAATGAACCTTTCCAACTAACATTCAACATGTGCATTCGAAACTTTGAAATTAATAAAGAAAATCCGACGTGGTGTTCGAGATTTTAATCTGCAAAAGCAGCTTAATCTATATGGATATAAACAGTGAAAACCAATCTCACTGATTTCATTACAGCTTCAACACCTGTTCCTTGATCAACTCACTAACTTCTATGCAGCGCCGACACCAACATTCTGCTTCTGCTTTAATACGTATAAACGCCGAAAACTACGAAATTACTGAAAGCAACGTTGGGAACGACGAGCACGTTAAAACGACGGCTTATAGCAAAACAACGATTGGGCCTTTCGGGACCCCGAAAATATCGACCGGCGTTCTCAACGAAGTGCAAAGTCAGTTCGGCATTAAGTCCGAATGGACAGCTGACACCTTGGAGGAGTCACGCAAAGTCTAAACAAAACACTCTCTACGAGGATTAGAGATTGTCACTTGCTTTCAGATGAGTGGATTTTGCTAACAATGAAGTGTTCAAGCTAAAACCCTGTCGAGAATTTACAAAACTTAGCTATTCGTGACAAAATTCCATCTCCTGATCCCACAGGGTCGGACTCAAAATTTGAATTGTACGATTAAGTTTTCTGATCATTTCTATTCAGTGAATGATCTAAAAATGTTCGAAACAAAATATATGGGTTTCTTCGAAAATATCGATGAATTATTATTTTAACAAATTTGAAATTGATTAAATTTCATTCTCATTTTAGTGAATGAAACCTTTTTTTGCTAACAGTAACTATAATGAGGGAATATGTGGGATATAAAAAACGTGCAGTGTATAAGGCGTTAAAGTGTTTAGGACGAGTCTTGACGGGACGTGATATGATTAACTGAAAACTGATTCCTATTATTTAATTAAATAATTATCATTCTATTATAACATGGCATCAAAATAACCTAAGCAATATTTATTGTCATGCTTACTTTGTGCAATGTTTAGGCGAAATCGCATTTGGCATATAATATACAGGGTGCTTCAAGGAAAACTAAACAGAGGCTTTATAGACTAAGTTATTAATTTCTGATCAAAACGCAAAAACAGGTCAATTTTTGTTTCAAGGGGGACATTTTTTGGGGTACAAAACTTGCCTGAAATATCAATCCCCTAAGCAGGGGTTGCAATCCTTGAACATTTTGAATAGGGAAGATGGGTCGAGTGATGACTCAGAAGAAGAGTGGTATCTTTGTCTACATCGCCTTGAACGAATTTCTATTTTTAATTGAAAACTGTAAAAGATAAAGGGTGAGCAACTGAAAGATAGGGAAGACTATTTCCCTGAGACTATTCAAAAGTTTCAGTGAAGTAAAATGGAAAAGATCCATGCTGATCAATGGCAGTCATAATCAAGTACCATCCTCATCTCGAATATCAACCCCTAGAGCAGGGATGACCACCCTTGAAAATTTGGAATAGGGTAGATGGGTCGAGCGATACCTCGAAAGAAAGGTATTTTCTTTGTCTGCATCCCTGCGAACGAATTTTCATTTTGATCGAAAACTGTAGAAGATACAGAGTGAGCTACTGAAAAGAGGGGAGACTATCTATCGCCCTGAGCTATTCAAGTATTAGTGCAAAAATATGGAACAGATTCATTCCAGATCAAAGGCTGTCATCTTTCGAAACACAATTCACATCTCAAATTTCAATCCCTAGAGCAGGGGTGACCACCCTGTGTTATTCTCAAAGCAGAAGATAGGTCCAGTTATAACCTTCTGAGAAAGGATTTTTGTTTGTCTCCACAATGGTGTGCAAGTTTTCGTTCTCCATCAAAATTACTGGGTGAGCAGCTGAAACATTGGAATGATTATGAAGGATTATGAATCTTGAAAAAAAACGATAAAACTATCAGTCATAGTAACTCCATTGATCTCTGAACATTCGTTGTACGATATGCGAGCAATGCATCTAGATTTGGGTTGTATTATCAACTATTGGAAGAATTTATCGACCCAGCAATAACGGAGATCATTGAAAATAACCCCCGCTGTTCGAAGAACGAGGTTGTATTTCAGCAGGATGGGGCACACCCGCATTTTGCACAACAAGTTCGAGTATTTTTGGATGATTATTACCCTGGTTGTTGGATTGGCGGGAGAGGCCAACGGAATGGTCCCCACGATCTCCGGATTTCAGTCCATTAGACTTTTTCCTATGGGGCCACCTCAAAGGTATAATCTATAAAACTTAACCTGCTGATTTGAACGACCTGAGACAGCGCATCGTCAATGAGTGTAACCAAATCACACCTGAAATTTTACAGAATTTCCGTGAACGTTTCACCCAAAATTTGTTTATGTATATGGAGGTTGGTGGCCAACAATTCGAACATTTGCGTTGTGTTTAATGACTTCAGTTTCGTTCATTTTATCGGGTGATCAAGTACAATTTCTACTCGTTAATTTTCTCCTTTCGTTTGTTTCCCTCTTTATTGGCAGCCATTGTATTAGTTTTTTTATCTATTACATTAAAAACTGGATGTCTCAAACGAGTAACTGTCTTTCGAAAGGTGTTTATTCAGTGAAAATCAACCCCTGTTTAATACTGGTCGAAGGTAGATGGTATACCATACATTGCATCTTCAGTCACTTTTCCGTTTTGCATCCTCTAACTCCTATGGAACTCAATGAGAATAGAATTATTGCGAGCAGACAGTGAAAGGTATCACTGGATCGAAATATTACCCCTGCTCTAGGGGTTGAAATTCGAGATGAAGGTGATTTTGGAAGACGACAGCTTTTGATCTAAAATGAATGAATCTATTCCAGTTTTCCCACTAATACTCCAATATTCTTAGGGCGATAGTCTTCTCTATTTTTCAATGGCTCACTCTGTATCCGCTACAGTTTTCAATTAAAAATGAAAATTCTTTCACGGAAATACAGACAAAGATAATACCTTTCTTTCGAGTTATCACTCGACCCATCTACCATCTTCCGAATTTTCAAGGGTTGTCAACCCTGCTCCAGGGGTTGAAATTCTGGATGAGGATGGTACTTGATGATGGCTGCCATTGATCAGCATGAGCCTGTTCCATTTCACCTCACTGAAACTTGAATAGTCTCAGTGAAATAATCTTTCCTATCTTTCAGTTGCTCACCCTGTATCTTTCACAGTTTGCAATTAAAAATGGAAATTCGTTCAAGGCGATGTAGACAAAAAAAACACCTTTCTTTTCTTGAGTCATGACTCGACCCATCTTCCCTACTCAAAATGTTCAAGGATTGCAACCCCCGCTGAGAGGGTTGATATTTGAGGCAAGTTTTGTACCCCAGAAGATATCCCCCTTGAAACAAAAATTGATCTATTTTTGCGTTTTGATCAGAAATGAATATCTTGGTAGATATAGGCTCTGTTTAGTTTTCGTTGAAGCACTCTGTATAATTATTAAAATATTGTGTTTGATACTGCATGTATTCCTAATATGTCCTGGAGTTCTACTGGTGGGTTCTCTTCCTTTTTTTTATATTGTGGTGCATCTGCACCATTGTACTAGAGATGTCGTCCTCTTTCCTATTGTCCTCGGTCCATTATTTGATTGAACTCGTTATTTTCGAGGCCCTCCATCTGATCTCCATTTCTTTCCTGAGTTGGTCGTTGCTCATGGATCATGGAGCGTTTGTTGCTGTCCTAACGATCTTGTTGGGTGCTGCTTGTAGTTTTTCTCTCGAATAAGTCCTCTAGACGCCAAATTTGTCCTGCGTATATTATTCCTAGGATGAGGATTGCTTTGATTATCTTCATTTTGTTCTCCAATGTGAGTATGCATCCTCAGTTGAGTGGGGTATACAGTTGTCCGTTGATTGCTCTTGTTTTCCTTGTGATTTCTTCACTGTACCTTTTGTAATTCAGTCGAGCGTTAAAAATTACGCCGAGATATCTTGTTTTCTTCTTCTTTTCGTTTGGTTGTTCTTCTATAGTGATTTCCTTTGGCGTTTTCGGGTGTTTTCTCTACTCGTGGTTAATGTACCTACATGAGAATAATAATAGGCACCTAATAATTTACTCAAATATACTTCTCATAATGATTTACATATATTGCTCGAACTGATTTCCACTTCATCTATGCACGTTCATTAGAAACTATAGAACGACCAATTTATTATTATTCATTATCTGTCGATATATTGGCTTCGTGTCTATTTGGGAACAAAATAGAAGATACGAAAATTTCGAAAAGTTGATATGCTGAAGGTCTACTTTCTGTGTCACTGTAACGCAGTCCGTGCATCAGAAGTATATTTGAATAGGTAAGTTCGACAATGGAAATGGAAGTAGTAATTCTAATCAATATTAAATACCTGACTGACACTTTAGATTTCTTCTTCGCCAAAATGGAAGCAAATCTTTCCATTGATACCGTCCTCTTCAGGTTAATAGTGATCCTCCATCTTTTAAAGCAATTGGTCAGCTGGTCGATATCTTCTTGTAGCAATTTCCTCACTGCTGCTTTACCGGATACTATTCTTTCCGCTGTTGATTTCTTGGTTATGATTCTCCTGTTTTATAGGTGTGACATCGTGATCTTAGTAAGCTTCGCTGGAAATCCTATGGTCTTCATCTTGTAGATTAGTTCTTCCTGCCAAATTTTGTCGAATGCATCAATTACCAAAAATGCTGCTCCTGTTAGTGTCGATATGTACTGTTTGTCTTTGATATACTCTGTGATTCTTGGAAGTAGGTGTATTGTCGAATGACGTTCCCCAAATCTAAATTGATGCTCCGTGAGTATTCATTTTTCTTCTGCGAATGCTTTTAATCGGAAGTAGATAATCCCCTAGACGATCCTGCTCATTGATAGTAGTAAACTTATCGGTCGGTAGCTGCTGGCATCGGTATCAAGATGGTCTTTGCTATTTTTCATATAGCTGAGTAGTGCTCCATTTTCATGATTGCTCATGCTACATCCCTCATTACCTGAATGCCTTCGTTTGGTAAATTATTTGATGCCTGGATGGGGATTCCGCCTAGTCCTTGTACCCTCCTTGTTTGGAGTCTGTTGATGTGTACCTATACATCTGCTGTTGTAACCTCTTCGATCTGATAGTCTTCTGCTGTATGTTCCTGGCGTTTGTTTTCAATTTTTCTTCTAGCGGTAATGCAAATATTTCCACCTTTCCCTCATCCGTTACTGCTATTTGTCAATTGTGTTTGATGTGTGGTGTCGTCATATTATTCGGTTCTTCTGTCAGTGCTGCTATTTTCCAGAGTGATATACTGGGAAGCGTTGCATACATCTATTTTTATCTTTTGCTGCTACATATCAAGGGCTGCGCGCGAATCATGGCTCATGATTGATCGGTGTGTTGTTCGCCGAGTCATGTGTTTAAAACAATTTGTGTGAAATATAGAGCTCCCATCTAGACAAGTAGACTTGTCTAGATTGTTGTTGAATTATTGGAATTATTTTTTCCATATATGTGATGTCCCTATTATGTTCATCGTTGTTAAGCATTAATAGCATGAAAACAAATAAACAAAGATGTTCATGAACAATATTCTTATTTATCTTAACAAAATTCACTTCAGCAAATGACCACAATGAAACTTGATTTATCGGGAATATTGGAACCTCAACGCGAGCTAGGCGCAAATAACTTCCCATAATGCAAAGTTATCAAATTGCATCGAGGGAAAGTTGATTACGGAATGTCTCAGTAAATTTGCCTTAATGAAAATTTGTTCGTATGCAGTTAACCAACACGTATATTTTGTTAAGTGTCATTATAAAAATCAGTGTTCAGTAGAACTCCGCCTGGGTTGTCGACAATGGGTGGATTGAGTAGCCCAAAGTCGACTTCACTGCCGGTCACTGCCCGGATAAAGGAGGAGGGTTGAAGGGCAAGGTTAGCACCCTACCATTCTATAAAAAACTAAAATTGCTCCAAAACTGTTACAACAGCCTCGGATGACGGACGGATTACCGATAACAACATGGCAAGAAAACGGTATACACGATTATCAAAAAAAAAAAACGTCATGCGACTAGCATGCTGGAACACTACATCGTGGAACACAAAAGACCAGGAAGTAATATTGGAAATAGAGAAACACAAAATAGACGTATGTACAATTGCAGAGACAAAGAAAAAGGGCAAAGGCAGCATGAGATAACAAAACTACACACTATTATACAGTGGAGTAAACAAGGACCTAAGAGCTCAAGCGGGTGTTGGTATACTAATGCATTGGAAATTTGAAAACGCAGTCAAAGAGGTAAACTACATCAATCAAAATATACTTCACCTATCCATGAAGCTAGCGGAAAAAAACCCATGTTATCAGCATTTACACGCCAGATATAAGTAAACCAAAGAATGAAAGGGAAGAATTTTTCGTTACACTTCAAGACACACTAGACAGAATACCACAAACAGAAAAAATATTTATAATGGGAGATTTTAACTCGAGAATAGGGAATACTCCCCTCCCGGGAATTATGCAGAAGTTTAATGAAGCGGCGACAAACGAAAATGGAGACATACTCCTCGAGATATGTGCACATAATGAACTCCGAATAAATAACACGTACTTTGACCACAAAGAACAACACAAATACACATTCACCAACACAAGAGGACAAAAATCTATGATTGACTTTGTGATCACCAATAGGGAAATTCACCCACGAGAAATACTTGACGTACGGACACTGACATCAGTGAATGTTGGAACACAGCACGGAATGGTTATCTGCAAGTACCGCCTGTCATATAGCATAGAGAAAAAAAAACCGCCTAACTACATCACTGAATTCAACATTGAATCTTTACAAAACGAAAGTACTAAGAATCTATTCCAAACACGACTCGAGGAAAAGATCAACCTTAACCCTATAGTGAACACAGGCAACATAAACGCCGCATGGAATAAAGTGAAAAACAACATAATTAACAGCGCAAAATAAGCCATTGGGGAACGAAGAATCAATATAAACAGTCATAGAAAAGATAAACCATGGTTTACACAGAAAATCAAAGATTTAGCAAAAGAAAAGAAGAACTCATATATCAGATATGTCAATCACAGAACACCAGAAGAGTACCAAAGATATAAAACAGAAAGAAATAGAACAACGAACAAAATTAAAGAATTTAAAAAAATATATTGGGAAAGATTTACAAATGACATGGAACACGACTTACGAGGAGCACAGAAAAAGGTATGGAACATGTTGAGAAACAGGAAAAAACCAATCACCGAAGAACTGCAGATCAATGTAATAAAACCAGAAGAGTGGGTGAAATATTTCCAGAACTTATACCTGGGAGATAATGATAACGGTAACAATGAGGAACGAGAAATCTAACAACAAAACACACTCTACGAAGAAACAGAAAATGACATTATCAGCCTAGAAGAAGTACAACAAGTAATCCATAAATTAAAAAATAGAAAATCACTCGGTCCGGACAACATAAATAACGAACTGATTAAATATGGGGGAGCAGAAATAACGAAAGAAATAACAAAACTATTCCAAAAAATTGAAAACAACAAGGAGATACCAGAAGAATGTAGAGAGAGCATAACAATACCCATATACAAAAAAGGCGTGAAGAGAAACCCAGCAAATTATAGAGGCATCACACTCCTTAACTCTGCATCGAAACTACTCACTAAAATTCTATCGCAAAAGATATATGACAAAGTAGGTGTGTCTTAAGAACAACAGGGATTCCGACAACGGATGCAATTTTTATATTGCGGCAACTGGTGGAGAAGTCCATAGAGTTTGACAAACCGATGTTTATATGTTTTATAGATTTGGAAAAGGCATTCGATAGAATTCGAATGAACGATGTGATCACTATCCTTAGAAATAAAAACTTAAGCAATAAATACATAAACATAATCAAAGAACTAAATAACTCTAATAAGACGAAAGTAAAAACTACACAGGGACTTACAAGCGAGATCAAAATTAACGCAGGCATTAGACAAGGTGACAGCCTCAGCCCTTGTCTATTTAATTTAATCATGGATGAAATAATAGCAGGTGTTAACCAAATGAACCAAGGCTATAGGATGGATAACAGAACTATGAGAATACTGTGCTACGCATATGATGCTTTACTAATAGCCGAGAATGAGGACGACCTACAACGCCTACTACAAAAGTTCAAAGTAACAGCAGAAAAATATAACATGGTAATATCAACACAGAAAACCAAATCGATGGTAATAGCGAAAGATCCAATTAGATGCAAATTAGTAGTGAACGACCGTATAATAGAGCAAGTTTCACACTTTAAATACCTAGGAGTAGAAGTATCGAGCGATAGGCAACTATTACAAGAAGCAAAACCGCAGACAATGAAAGCATCGAGAATATCTGTCTTCCTGAGAGATGTAATCTGGCGGAATAAGTACATAAGCACAGAAAGCAAAGTCCGAATCTATAAAACCTGTGTGAGACCCGTGATGACATATGCGGTTGAGACAAGAGCTGAGACAACAAAAATAAAACAACTAATGAGGACAACAGAGATGAGAACACTAAGAGCTATAAGAGGTATTACACGCAGAGATAGAATAAGGAATGAGGATACGCTAAGGGAGCTAGGTGTCCAGGATGTGGTGAGGTCGACGCCTATGGAGAGATCACGTAGACAGAATGGGCCCCGAACGTATGGCGAAGTGGGCAAAAACACAAAAACCCAACACTAGAAGACCCATAGGAAGGCCAAAAAAGCGATGGCATGAGTGCTGGAGCTTCGGTTCAACAGCAGGGGCTGTAACAGAAAAACAGGACATCGTCCTATTTAAAGAAGAAGAAGAAGAAGTGTTCAGTAGAAAAATGCTTTTTGTAAATTTTGAAATCGTTATGGTTGACACAATGGTCCAACTAAAGGTGGAATAAGTAAGGAAACCAGTTCGAGTTCACTGGTTCTATTTTGGATACTACACATTCAATTGGTGTACGTCCAGTTTTTCTACATATAAATATTTTTCCAGATCCTGGAAGTTTTGCTGAAAATCCTCCAATTTTAATACCAAGACGATCAAAACAATAAGGTGTTGCCCAAGAAACTTAGAAAGAGCCTTCATGCTCTACAGCATGTAAGGTTCAACAACACAAGAGTTGAACATATTTTTGGTTTTGCAAAAAATCTTTTCACTGAAAAAGTGAATTTTCATTTGAATGGTTATATCAATGAATAAGCTGACGTGTTTAATGTGTTCAAAATGTACAAGGATTTCAATTGCGTGTTATCCCGAGAAAATGTGATTGATGAGCCAACAATAGTGTGCGGTTGTGGAAATATTCAAGAGGTGAAACTTGAAAGACCAATATTCAATCTATTCTAGTACTGGGTGCAATTGGGTAGACATGTAATATGGAATTATAATTGAAACCATATGAAAATCAGCCAGTGCCACTTGGATAATATAATTTTCACAACATAAATGGCTTTGTGCTAAATTCAAAGCAGAAATTAATGTTTGCGTATCACGTTTCATCAACTATGTAAGAATATTCACTAGGAAATTCCTTTATATAAGTATACACTTCATAATAATTACTCATCGCATGATCAACAGAGAAAAAAATACAGTGGTATATTTTTTCCAGGATTTTAATGTGAATACTCTTATACAAATTTGAATAAATTTTTAATAATAAACTATGTTTCGAACAGAGAATTGAAGAATCTCTGAAAATATAACCGATTTTTTCAATGCTTCAGATATTTTTCTTGTCTCAGATTCCGATGATTTCCGTTTCCAGGCCTGAATACTCTAGGGCAACTTCGACCACGTTTCTGCCACTGGTAACTTTGTACAGCCACGTAATAAACATCCAGAAAGATATGGCATTACAACAAAGCCTATCACGAAGAGCTGTGTGAGTTTTTCCCGTCGTTTCCCTTCAACAATGCTTTTCAAATCCTGATATGAATGTCTGCACTGAGTCCGTCGCTGAACTTATTCTTACAGACCTCTACATTCCACACGTCACGAAAAAATATCAGTACAAACTCCTTGGTTCACTAAAATCTTTCAAAAAACAATGCTTACAAGAACTGAAAAAAAATTCAATACATAAAACTGAAGCTGAATATCTGCCTTTCAGGAACATTTGTAATTCAACACTCGTTACAGCGAAAACCTACTCCAATGAAAGTGTTGCTATTGGAGCAGACTATAGAAGCCGTCAGATCTTCCCACCCTAGGTTAAAGTTGACGGTCCTATCGCTTCATTGCCTAGAGTTAAGGTGGATTTTTTTGCAAGATCTTTTCGCAAAATTCTACTTTGGATACATCAAATACAGTGTCACCAAGCATTCCACATGTTCAATCGACTATATCTGAAGTAAAGTTCAGAGTGCGTACGATAAAGCTTGTTTCACAACAGCTAAACTATAAGAAAGCAGCCGGTCTCGATGGAACACCACTAACTCTTTCGAAGAAGTATGCTCTATACTTATATTCTGTTTATAATCGTTTGTTTCAGATTTCTTATGAGAGCCAGACGTTTCCGGAGTGTTGGATAGTTTGCGAGAGTACAAGCGATTACAAAGAAGGAGATGAAATGCCTACACCAAAATAACAGTCCGATCGCATTGTTGCCATTTATGTCGAAAATCATGGGAAGAGTGTTAAATGATGGGAATGATCGATAATATGGTTTCTGTAGACAATTATCAACTGTAACCTCCATTGCCAGCCATTGTTTTTTATATCTGAAAAGCCTTCGACAGGGTTTGGCACGTAGCCTTGATGAGTACAAAATTCGCATATAGACTTTCAGAAATTTTGCGTAGTTGAATCAGTAGCTTTCTCTTCAGTAGATCGATTTAGGTGGAAGTTGATGGTGTAACGAGTGAACCTTCTGAAGTTGATGCAGTACACTCGGTCTACATGCTATCGCCAACTTTCTTCTGTTGCAGATGAATGATCTGCTCCACTCTACAAAAAAACACAGAATATTTGGGTTTGCTGACGCCTGTACCCTAGTGACCTTATTTTCTAGTCAGTGTCCTATAACTGCAGAGGAGTCACACCGACAAAGATATCAGCAGAGGATGCTTCTGAATTTAGATTTGCAGAAGATATCAGAGTAGGGCCGGTTGAACTTGGTCAATTTTAACGCGAACAAGACGCAATCAACAACATTCGTGTGTAATTGCCAACTTTGCTTCATCTATACTCATTTCTAAGACCTAAGTGATACTTCACGCCGTAAGTGCTGACGCTTTTATACAAAGCACAACTGTGACCTGGTCTAAAATACTGTTCCCAAGTGTGGGGATCCGCACTCAAACATTTATTACACCTATTGGATAGTGTCCAGAAGTAAGTAGTATGCCTCATCGACTACTCCGAGATCACGCGTGATCTCCAGCCTCTCGCTCAAAGGCGATAGGTTGCTGATTTATCCTTTCTTTCGATACATCTATGGTAAATGCTCTGAAGAACTGAAAGGCTGGGTCCCGGAAATAACCCAGTTCCAAAGGAAAACAAGGCTCTGAAAATAGAGTTCCTGAAATTGATATTCCAACTGATTATTGATCTTATATTTGGGCAGTACCAAGGCAACACCATTCCATTGCAAGTTGTATTTTAAATGAAAGGTCACGATTTTCTAAAACAGAATACATGCAATTTGAAAAATTTTCAAACGAAGATATATAACATCAGTTATTGAACACACAAAAAATTGGAAATCTCCAGGTTTTGGTGGTATTTATAACTTTTGGTTCTAAAAATTCTCTTGCATTCATGAAAGATTGGCTGAATATTTTTCATCTATAATAAAGAACCCTGCAGCTACTCCTTCATTTACACACAAGGAATTACTTATTTGAAACCGAAAAGTGCTAATACTATTGATCCATCTCAATATAAGCCAATTACTTGCCTTTCAACAATATACAAAATTCTAACTGCATGTATTACCCAAAAAATTTATGCATATTTGGAGAATTTCTATATTCTTTCCGAACTACAGAAAGGATGTAGAAAAAACACCTTGGTACTAAAGAACAACTTGTAATTGATTCTGTTGTTTTGAATCATGCTCAAACTAAGAAGAGAAATATTCATACAGCCTTCATTGATTACCAAAAGGCTTTTGACAGTTCTCCTCATTCATGGCTTCAAGAAGTTTTGGAAATTTATAAAATTATAAAATTGATAAGTCACTTCCTTTTTTTCTTTAATTTGTAATGAAAAATTGGAGAACCAATCTTCATTTAAATATTTCAAAACAATCGTTAAAATCCGAAGTAGTTTCAATCAAAACAGGCATTTTTCAAGGTATATATATATATATATATATATATATATATATATATATATATATATATATATATATATATATATATATATATATATTTACATTCTTTGAAAAGAGAGGATTTACAAAATTTGAATAATTGTATTTACAATAAATGCTTATATCTATAATTTTGGTGTGTGTCAGAAAAAGCAAGTGTGAGCTCAGGAAATATAACAGGGGAACCATACTATCTTGTATATGATTCAATAAACGAGTGAAAAAAACTCGTTTCCCTGTCGCTATTGCACTATGAATAGCTTGTCTGTTTATGTTGTATTAGTGTCGTGTGTACAAAAAGAGTACCAAAGATTTTTCTGCTTAGCCGCTTCATTCTCTCTTGCATTCCATGATTTCTAAACGAAGACAAGGGTGAAAGAAAGGGGGTTTGGGACAGGAATCTGTAACAATGGAAAAAGAAAACCAGCAGAAAAATATTTCAACAATCATACTGCTTATACGTCTGAACAAATCTGAGAGAAGATTTTACATGACAATCAAGGTCATGAAAAGGACTAAGGAGATAATAAAAAAAATCATAACCTGCGATATTTCCTCAAATTCCATTCCAATTCTGGGTTGACATCGCCCATATATTATTTCTTCGTGGAACTTGCTCAATTTTAAGGTGATTCTTTAAATGCTCTTTGGTTTTGTCTTTGCCTTAATCCATTATTTCATGAATTAAATGCTACTAGTTTTGGCTTCAAAATAAAGAGTCTATCAACTGAATTCAAATCAAGTCCCTTAATTTATTTAGATGATATTAAATTATATGACGGAACTAAATCTCATCTGAAGAGTCTACTTGAGCCTACTTACTTTCAACCATTCCAATGATATTCATATGAAATTTGGGCTTTCAAAATGTCAAAATCTTTCTATTGAAAAGGGAAAGATCATCTCTGATTATACAAAGATTTCTAATACCGAAATCAAGCCAATGCATCAAGGAGATACATAAAATATCTTGGATTTGTTCTAGAAGACAATTAACCATAGCAGCACTAAAGAAAATATTGAAAATTCAAATTACAACAGACTTAGAATTATCATCAAGACTCATTTAACTAATGAAAACCTATCAGAGCTATCAACTCCTATGCAGTTCCTATTCTTACATCTTCTTTTGGAATTATTAAATGGTCTAAAACTGATCTAAATGAATTACAATGTCAAACAAGGCAAATGCTTTGTAAATATTACAAGCACCATCCAAAGTCAGCTATTCAAAGAGTTACACTACCTAGACATCTTGGAGGTCGTGGATCAAGTGATTTGAACAATCTTCATAGTAAACAGATTTATCATCTACGTTCTCATTTTCATGATAAACAGAGGACAGAGAAGGTATATTTTGATATATTTCATAATAATTCCAAGAGAGAAAGTTGGATGCAGAAGAAATTACACGGAAAGCACCCTAATGAATTGAAGAATGATTATATTGATGAAATCGCATCAAACAGATAGTTAGTATCTGTAGCATTGTTCGCTGAAACAGGTTCTTTTCACGAGGAATCATAGAAAACACTTCATCAAGCAAAATATAGATGATTCTTGCCGTAGATGTTTTTGTTCTTCAGGAACAGTTTTTCATATATTATCATCTTGCTCAGTCCTTGCTTCAACAGATTATTTAGATAGACATAATACAGTAACTAATATTATTCATTTCAATCTAGGAATTAAACATGACCTAATTCCCAAAAGAAAAAATGTTACAAATATGAACCTGAGATTATTCGTGAAAACGAGAAATATAAACTTTATTTTGATGAAACAATTCTATGCAACAGAGCTGTAAAAACACAGTAGGCCAGATATCATTCTTACTGATAAACAGAATCTTATAACATATATAATTGATATTGCTATACCCGACACACATAATATACAAAATAAGTACAATGAAAAAATTTCTAAATATATAATGCTTGTCGACGTGATTTCAAAAATTTGGAAAATGAAAAAATTTTTATTCTACTGATTATTATTTCTAGAACAGGTGTTATTCCTAGGAATCTGTACGAGAATATTGAAGTTTTAGGTCTGAAGGAAAGTTTATTAGAACAGTTACAGAAGAAATCTGGTAACATTCTTCGTTGGTTTCTTTCCGAAAAAATATAGAGGTAGAGTCATAGGTTATTTCTTTAGTTTATACTGCTCAGAATCTCATTTCATATTTTATTTATTTGTATATATAAATGTAATATAATTAGCTGACAATTTTATCATATTTATATTCAAAGCAGTATTTTATTCGATCGTTCCTCACTTAACACATAGAAAACTATGAAAAAGTAACATTCAGTGTTACTTGACTATGGTCCGTACACTGGATTTTTTCGGGGAGAAAGCTTCTGACACTACTCGTTGGTAGATTGATGTCATTGTCTGATGATGCTATAGTTTGTATATATTCTGGTAGATTGATATATTCTCATAACATTTAACGTTATCCTAATATATAATGATTCCAGGATATGTTTTGATTATAATCATTTCCTGGCAATGGTATCTATTGCACTATTGTGGCTCTTGGGGGCTGCGTGCATGGCAGGTAGATTTGGGAACTAGCTCATGTCAGGAAGGATTATTCATTGATCTACGGATTTTTGAATAATTCTTCTTGTCTCAAGTTTACAATTGTAGACTCCTAGCGAAGTTTATCGCGGAAGATATTTGTCGCATCATATATATATATATATATATATATATATATATATATATATATATATATATATATATATATATATATATATATATATATATATATGCTAGTGAACACACACATTGAATTAGGAGCTCATCAGTGTCGCATATCTCTTCTCAGCATCATATCAAGGTACATCGGGGTACCCTATCGATTCCAGAAAGGACGCACCTCGTACATACGTATGAGAGTCGTCATCTATGGACCGACACGGCGAACCGCTCCCGGACTTCGAGAAAGATACGAACAATATCAAACAGATGTGGAAACGTTAAAAATTCCAACCATTTGGGAGACAAAAAACCTACTCTCTGTCTTGAAAGCTGCTCAGAGCCTCACACCTATATTCACCGTTATATTAAAATTATAAATATAGCCGGCTCGGTGGCGTATGGGATATGATGCTCGTCTCCTACGCAGAGTTACCTGGGTTCAATCCCCACAAAGGCGGTGCGATTTTTCGGATTCTGGGAATCGCTTGAGTGTCCATCTTTCGGAGGAGATGTAAAGCTGTCGGTCCTGTCTAACAGAGATGTGTTGGACATTAAAGATCCCTTCCCTCGACACGAGAGGGGTTCGGCAAAATTCCCGGGTTAGTGAGGTGACAGAATTCCCCGGCGTGTCATTAGCCGAAAGGCAGAAATAGAGCACGTTAAAGGAAAAACAAACAAACAAACAAGATTAGAAATAGAAGAGAAGAAAATTTCATAAGTAAAGTAAAGTGTAATGGCAAATTTTGACAAGTTTGATAATCGTTTTTGATGTTTTCTAAATTACCAGCAGCAATTATATTATATATAATTATTTCATTGTTCACTGCGAAAAACTGAACACTTCTATATTTGCTTATAACTTTCACAATTTCTATGTGACATCAACGTGAACTTGAATTTTCTAGTACCTATAAGTATATACAATTATTGATGAATTTTCAAGAGATATGGCAACGCCAAAAGTATATCGTACACTTCGGGAGCACATTTTTACAGAAGAGCCTGAATTTTATTTTCCAGCACTGCTTTCCCATTCCGTTCTCATTTTGTACGATGAAAGGGAATAATAATGCTCGGTGAATCGATTTTTTCTTTGTTCATGATGAAAATCTAACAGAATTCATCGTTATTCGCCATGAGGTGATGAGAACTTTCATTAAAATTATTACGCTTTTCTTGGCGGATATGAATCATATACAATGGTTCAATCTTCTTTTGATGAAAGGAAACAAAGAATATTCAATCTGATTATACATGCATTTTGAATGAATTCTCTGATAGCAAATCATCGGTTTATTGTAGACATAAATTTAATGAAAAATTCTGTCAATTACAAACAAGACAAAAATCTGGTAAAAGTTTTATCGAAGAAAATGCAAATAATACTGACATGTCATATTTTCTGTGAAGAAAACGGTCCGTATACTTTACCTTTTTATATATGCAGGACCATTAGTTCAGTTTGAGGTGAGTGTGAACTTTGAGTAATATCGATAATTTTGTTTATTTACTCTACCATCGAGATAACGAGTTTACGAGTTTTTTCATCAGAGAGTATTTGTAATCTTCAGTCAAAAAAAATTCTTTGGTTGATTCAGACATGCCGATTATGCCCAATAGTAATCCACACCCAGATTATGAACTTGAATAACACTGTAAAGAGCTGTAAAGTTTGTGTGTACTATAGCTGTTTTGAAACGAACTCTAGCTTTATATATGCGAACCAATATTTCAGTTTAAGGTGACTGCCAACTTTGAGAATCTGATATGGACTTTCATTTACACTACAATCGAGATAAAGAGTTTCTTCATCAGAGAATAGCATAATTGCGGCGAAGTATTTATTATCATTGAGAATTTGTTGCATAATTTCGCAAAACTATAATCGAAATCGAATTTGTAGATTCATTGGACAAGTCGAGCGCCAAGCAAACACTGCCGTACCATTCTTTACTGAAACCATTTCGCCGCATTTTCAGGCCACTATTTGAGAACCTCTGGATAAGACCAGAACGCAGAAATTTTCGTCATCTAGTAAGCTATGATCACATAATTAAAATCCAAAATTTCAAATCAGTAGGTCATTACTTCCGTAGTTTAGCAAAGTTTCTCATTTATGACACTCGCTCACTCACTCACTCACTCATGATCATCAGAATAGAACTTTCCATAAATTCAGAGAGGTGAAATTTGGTACAGAGTTAGGGTTTAATGGCAACATAAAGGGAAAACTATAAAAACTAGGATAATCGAAGATCTGAAGTACCTGGAGACCCTATTTAGAAAACACAAGTGCCTAACCGAACTATTAGAGATCGACATACCTCCTTCACAAAAAATATTCAACTTGATGGGCTGCTTAATTGGTTGTCAAAAATCAGAAATATCTGATGAAGAACCCTCAGCTGGCCTCAGCACAAAAAAATCCATTGTCATTACTAAAATTCAGCGTAGTGGGATACATCTTCTAATTTAATCTAGCCTATAGCGTCCCACAGTCACTGTCACAGTCACACAGAATCTTCATGGGGTGCACCTCATAAATGTTGACTTCAAGAGTATAAAAGCTCAAGCTTCAGCGTTCACCGAATACAACTGGCTTAGGCGTAAATACCGTCTAAACTGTCTAAAAGAATCAATAATGAACGCGAATGGGCAATACAAAATACTGTTGCTAATATACAAGAATCAAAACCGGAAATAAAGAAAAGAAGGATTTGTAATAATGAGAAAAATTACTCCTAAAAAGAGAAAAAAATTCTCAAATACGAGAATCTAATAAAAATAAATCAATATGACCACGTTTTCACAAAATGAAGTGAAATTCCACCAAAAACCTTCTGTGAAAAACTAGGCAAGTGTCGATGGAGCAGCTTGTTTATCTCTAAAAAGTAATGAAATCTAAACAAAGTCGTGCCAAATCTAAGGTTACCTACTGCGATTTCTTTATTATTATATTCAACCTTGTGTGACTTGGCCGTTGAAAGGTACACAAGGGTACAAAACCAGGTGCTCCATGACACCATTCCAATCTGTCCCCAGAACCGATACCTATTGACGATGGAAAATTGCCACTTGGAAAAAGTTAATTGAATAACCATTCAATTGTAGGCTTGATAAAACTGCGTAATTCAATAATATTTATGTATAGGTGAGCCTGAAACAAACAGTAGAAAAAAATATTTCCAGTACCGACGGACTTCTAATCATTGATAGAAGTCCGTCTGTACGTCTATTTTATGTTAGATCGGTGGCCGATTTGAGGCTCCAAAAAGAAGAGAGCAGAAGTCAGCATTGTCAATGCTGAATGCATGTGTTGCACAGTCAACAACAGCCTAAAATAAGACACTTGCGTCTAATTACCAATACCAGTATGGGCTATTATCTCGCTTAACAAACATAGGTAGTTACAACAGATATAACATTACGTGTAAACAAAATTGACTGGTACCTACCCACTAATGTATAAAGAATGTTAAACGGCCAAGTCACACAACATTAACTCTAATAATAAAAAACTGAAAGATCATCAAGATGGACCAAGAAAAAATTGAAGAAAAAGGGAATTTCTACGATAGACAAGCCCAATATTTGACTTCTACATATAGCCTACAGGCAAAGGTAGATTTCTTTTAAGAATCTGGGGAATCGCTTAGCAAAACAATATAGACTTTTCTAAGTTATTTGACTTTTGTGGTCTAGAAAGGAAGAAGAGAAAACTCTTCAATCAAAGGTCGTTCATAATAATATTCCTAAGAATGATATTAATTTCGCATAGATGCATGAGATATTGCAATGTTTTTATTTCCATTGTAAATTGATTGTATATTTTCGCAAAATTGTAATCTTTGCTCGAAATCAAATTTTTTAGTTGATACACAAGACCAGACATGGGCAAACAGAGATACTAAAGAATTATTAAGTCGGCCGATATGAATTTAGAAGAAAGGAATATCTATGAGAGATAAACTCAATTTTCGACCTCAACATTATTTGAGTGTACATCGCACACAACTTACATATCACCATGTGTAGTACAAAAACCCTTTTGGCACAGCCGAAAAGTAGATTTCTTTTTCCAGCCTGGGGATTCAGATTAGCAAAACTATATAGTGTTTGGTAGATTAGTCAATTTTTGTGGTGTAGAACTGAAGAAGAGATAACTCTTCAAACAAAGGACTTTTATTATAATATTCCTAAGGATAGTATGAAATTCGTATAGATACATGAGATATCGCTGAAAAATTTCAACCCCTGCTTCCCGATTCGGGAGGTAAGGGTCATATCAAAAATAAAAAAGAAAGCGTATAGGCTCATCCTAGTTATTACCGGTGATATGGCGATTTGAAAAATTCCCACTCCTACTTCTACTCTCTTGAGCCGGTTGTGCCTATCAGCAATCCTCACCGATATTTTGACACCTTCAGTGATACAGTAAAGTGTGTATGTACGATAACTGCCGTAGTTAAATTGACAACACTGAGAAGATCAGCGCATTATCTTTGTGGATTTCTATCAGACCATTTATTTGTGGCGGGCTTGGATTCATGATCATATAATAATTATTAGGTTAGTTAAAATATTGGATATTATGTCCGATATAGTGCTATGTAGTGTTTTCTGAAATGGAGTAACCAATCACAATTCGTGATCTATTTCCAAAATTTGGAAGATGGGACATGTAAGGTTCATAAAAATAATTAAGTTAAGTTCAGTCAAAGTATTCAGACGCTTCCTTGAAGTGATAATCACGTCAATTGACATTCGGTTCAGTGAATTATTTTTCCTGAAAGTTGGTGAGTCGCTTGATTAGGTGACACCGTTATACATGCATTATTATTTCCGCTTATTCTATTTATTGTTGCAAATTATACCTTATATTCGGAAAATAACAGATTCTTCAGTTCCCTTGTTTTACCTTTGTGACCATAAATAATTCAACTCCGGTTGAAGAAATTGTGAGGAAATTGGTGCTCCCATTTTCCAAAACTTGATCTACGAGGGTAAACCAAAAAGTAAGATTATCTAGAATGATTTCAATCGCTTGTTTGTAAACTAAATTCTGGCTAGGTAAGTGTTTGTCAAATAGGCAGTTAACCGTTTTCACACGTCCACGTTCTATTCCATGTACACTACTGATAATCCCTAAAGAGATTTACTTGCCGACGATAACTATTTTGTTTTAATTCATTCAACAGTAATATTTTCTTGTCACCTTGTTGCATTTGCGTAACTATTTTCGAGACTTCCTTTGATTCTGTGCTGTGCTATTACCCATACGCATGCATACACGGATCTGTACCTACCGCGCCCTATAATGCACTTCCCCCTACAGAAACTACAGTGGTTTTCGTAGGGTCTCGTTTAATTTTCCGTTTCCCACATGAACGTCCTGTAATAGGTTTTGATAGAATAATTCAACCGAATGAAATAGCCTGTGGTAGCACTACGTAATAGGTTGAACAGTCATAGTTTTGTTTTATGAACCAATACATATCTATTCATATACCGTACCATTTGTACACCGACCGCCAGTTTCATTCCCTAGATAGATAGGTAGAGTGGTTTACTGCTCTTCATCACTTTGCTTACCTCCTAATGCTTTCGCCCATTCACCCACATGTACATAGTTTAAGCTTGCCAGCATGCCTTTATATACTGCTTTGTAGCTTATATGCATGTATCTATATTATTGGTGGTGACACCGACTGTGTATATATATATAAAGTAATATTGTCTTGGACATTGAATGTAGCCAAAAAACATCTTATCTTTCATCAATCCCTATCTCGGTAGGTCAAGCCGAAGTAAGGTCCGTTTAAACCATACCAAATCAGAAGTTTCTTTTCCAGTTACCAAGTGCTTAGAACTCATTTGGAAACTGGTCATCTTGGTTACTGCTAACGTCTTAGATAACAACTGTTCTCCAACTGTAGCTTACCAGGGTCAAATATAGAAGGAAAGGTGTATGAGATCCCATTCCCTGAGGAGACAACCTCGGCAAACACGGAGCTATTCCACCAACACCTAGACATTTTGATCATTTCCTCAAATTTATAAACAGTATCCATCCGAAAACAAAATTCAAATTTGAAAGAAGAGGAAAACGTTCAAATATCATTTTTAGGTCTCTACATTGCCCATCCAAATAGCAAAATTAACGTCAAAATATTTAGAAAACCTACTACAACAGATATACATCTTCCATTCCAAAATTATTCTAACTGATTCAAAAAAACAGTAGTACAAGTGTCGTCTGAGAACAATTAACAAAAGCTACAGAAGAAGCAGAGGGCAGTATTTATATTGCAGGTCCCTTCAACGGAAGAGTAGGACAGCGAAATAGTGATAGTATTTATAGGACAGTTTTAGGCAAATGTGGAGAAAAGACAAGAAAAAGCAATGGGACAAAACTACTAGACTTTGCGGTAATGAATAACTTGATAATTACTAACAGTTTCTGCGAACACAAGAATATTCATAAATATACGAGACTAGGATAAAGTAGAAACGAGAAATCGATAATAGACTACATATTGGTGGAGAAAAGCAACCTAAAAAAAAAATAAAAGTCGTTAGAGTGAGAAGAGGAGCTGAAATAGGGAGCGACCATTTTTTACTAGTAGCTTATATCAGAAAGGAACTGAAAGAAAAGAGATCTCAGTGAAAAAAGGTCGTATATGAATCGATAAAGGCTTACAAACTCGCCTAACTAGAATATGCCAAAATTTCCGAGCAAACCATATCAGGACTTATGGAAGTATCTGAAAAAGCACTCTTCTATATTCTGCTAAAGAAATATGTGGAAGCAGTAGAAAGAGAAATGACGCAAAACAAACAGAATGATGCAATTAGAGAGGAAGTGAGAATTAAGAAGAGAGAATAGGCAAATTGTCTCAACTGTAAAACTATAGAGAAATATAAGTTATACAAAAAAGCAAGCAAACGAGTGAAAGATCTAGTCTTGGCATCTAAAAGAAGAAAATGAGTCGAATAAGGAGAAAAAATAGAAGCCGATAGCAGAGCAAACCAAAAACTATTCTATAAATTAGTTAATTCATGTAGAAAGAAGTGAAGTTTGCATAGAAGAAGATAGAAACCAAGAAAAGATAAGAGAACAGGAATTACAGGAAGCTATAAAACGCTCGAAAAATGGAAAGCCCCAGGCTATGGCAAGAGGAAGACCGAAATGATCAAGAATATGGGACAATATGAGGAGAACGCACTTTTGAAAATATATAATCGGGTATGGAAAGAAAAACAAATCCCGGAAGACTGGCAGATCTCAATGATAATCCCAATTCACAAATCAAACATGACAAACATGAATGTAGCAACTACAGTGGAATCACGTTATTATGCACGGCTATGAAAATATATGAACAAATAAAAGATATGAAGCTGAGGCCAATTATTGAAAGACCATTGGGAGAGACACAAAGTGAATTTTGAAAAGGAAGGAGTCTTCAAGATCATATATTCAGCATAAAGATATTGATGGAAAAATCTAACAGTATGGAGAAGAAAATATACGTTGCGTTCATGGACTTGGAAAAGCTTTTGATATGGCGCCTAAACGCAGATTATGTGAAATACTACTTAGAAGAGGAATCAAAGCAAAGATTATAAGACTGATAATGAATATATACGAAATAGAAATAGCATTATAAGCGGAAACAGGAGATCGGAGTATTTCAAGACAACGGAGGGACTTAGACAGGGAGGTGGGCTTAGTCCTCTGTTATAAATGAGATAAAAAACACAAGGTTTAACTTTAATCTACACTTTATTTGAAAAAATTCGACGACGTTTCGCTGACGCAGCAGCTTTATCAAGAATGAAAAACAGAATGAAGAGTATGGTATTATAAACAAATCGTAGAACAAGTTGGATGAATAACAGGAAAATCCACACCGAGCCATTGTACAGTTAGTATGAAAGGTAATAAAAACTAATTAAACAAGTTAAGTAGGGGTGAATAATTCACATCTACCTGTTCATTCAAAAGCTTGTCCGAATGTTTGTATCTATTTATTTCTAATGCTTCTAGGAGATCTAATTTTGAACTTTTTGATTTTATATGTAATATGTCAAAGTTATAATTGAATGAATGGTTTTCTTTTATTAGGTGATTTGAATAATTTGAATGAGATTTATTTTTATCGAAGCTACGTTTATGTTTAGATGTTCTTATGCCAAAACTCCTGTAGGTCCTACCGATATAAATTTTATCACAAGAACCGCAATTGAGTTTATAGATTCCTGATTTACTTGATTTTTCAACACGAGATTTATTATTTTTAATATGTTTACCTAAGTTATTAGAAGTTTTGAATGTTATATTAAGATTTTGTTTGACGAGAAAGGATTTAATATTTGTACTTGCAGAACCGCAAAATGTTAAACTATTGAATATTTTATAGTCTTTATGAATAGGATATACTTCACATATTGCTTTCTGATACAGTTTTTACGAATGATTAGATCTATCATATCTGGATTATATGAATTATTAATGGCTATCTGTTTGATGATGTTTAACTCTTCATTATAATCTTCTACTGATAAAGGTAAATTGAGTAACCGATGTACCATGCTGTTTAAAGCTGCAACTTTGTGTTGAATTGGATGTAATGAGTAGTTATGTATAATTGTATCAGTATGTGTTGGTTTACGAAAGACCGAAAAACATGATTATTATTTTGTTTAGTGATTTTAAGTCCAAAAATTAATGGAATCGTTCTATTCAATTTCTATCGTGAATTTAATGTTCAAATGGATGGAATTAATGAAATTAAGAAATAAGTCTAATTGACGAGTAGTTCCAATGAAACATACTAAGATGTCGTCAACATATCTATACCAATAAAGAAATTTGGAAATGAGTAGATGTGTATGAATTCTCTGTTCAATATTATTCATAAAAA
The DNA here is from genome assembly GCA_013387265.2 of Cryptolaemus montrouzieri. Classification (NCBI taxonomy): domain Eukaryota; kingdom Metazoa; phylum Arthropoda; class Insecta; order Coleoptera; family Coccinellidae; genus Cryptolaemus; species Cryptolaemus montrouzieri. The sequence goes on along the minus strand of JABFTP020000021.1, from coordinate 92,265,281 downwards.
TCTCTGCTAAAAGTGGATTCAAAGGATTTCCCATGATCAAACCTACTACTGTAATAGATGTTGTTGAAAGAAAGTCCTATGTTGTTTATAATCTTAATGGATGAAATAATGAAAAACTGCTCGATAGAAGTGTGGAAAATCCAGATTGGATATAGAAACTAACAGCAAGTAGAAGTATCGGATGATATAATGGTAATGGCCGGCAATGAAAAAGATCTTCAGCAAAACTTGAATATACGGAACAGAGAATTGGAGAAGAGTAGTATGAAAATGAACAAAGAAAAACCTAAGGTGATTGTGATTGGAACAGAAAAGGAAGACATAAATATACAGATAGAGGGGATAAAAATAGAACAAGTGAAAAATTGAAGTACTTAGGAGTTGAACTCGAAGAATCAGGAAAGCAAGAAACTGAAATCAATGATAGGATCGGAAAGAGCATGGAGGCATATTATGCTATCAGCAACAATTCCATAAATAAGAAAAATGTATCAAGAGCCACTAAAATGAAAGTATTCACATCTATCTATAGGCCAATACTGACATTTGGATGTGAGTCCTGGGTTCTAGATAAAAACCAAAAGTAAAATTCAAGCTGTCGAAATGAAATATCTTAGGAGGGCAAAGGGAGTCACAAAGAGAGATAAACTAAATAACATTGAAACACGAAAGGAATAAGGAATTGAATCAATTTTGAAATTTTTAGAGAAATGGCAGCTCAGCTGGTGGGACATCTTCAGAGAATAGACAATTCACGGCAAGTCAAACGTATATGAGAGACAAAGACTAACGGAAAGATGAAAAGATGTAGAGAATTTTAATGAATTAGGAGTTCATAACTTATCTCGTTCAGACTTAAATAATTTCTATATAAATCAGACTGGTCGTTCCTTCAAAATTTGAAGAACATCAAATCTTTAAGGGGTACAGAAACTGAATCACAGTTGAACTATTCAAATCAATTTTTGATGACAACCTTCAGATAATGAACGGTCTGATAGATCTATGTATTTCTCAAATTTTCGATGTATTGAAATAATAACTTCCTTTCTAGTTTTTAAGAGCATACCGAATTTCTTGTTCTTTCAAATTCAAATAACAACCTATTCATATATACTTCATGTCACTTTGAACTTGGGTTTCATACTGACCGATGAGACGAGAGTTTGAAACTACGGTAACAGTAACCTATTAATTCTCTTTATTTGTTGGGAGTGAGAACATAGCACAAAATTCCTTGTGTGTTTTAATTATGCTTAACTACTGAATAGTGGAGGCTAAATCTAAAAAAAGTCATATGATATTTGGTTACTTGGCAAACTTTAACCTTTCTAATATTATAGGAGGATCTTTTTCGCTTTCTTTTGATGATAAATTATATTGATGGAGGGTGACCATACAACGAAAGAAAATTCGACTCAATATATTATACTATAACATTAAATTTTGTGGAAAGACTAACGGAAACTCTTCTTCATAAAAAAATTGAATAGCAATTTCACAGCCTTGCTTATATTAAATTCATTCTGAAAGGCAATTAATTAACTCAATAAACGCGAAGATTTTCATTTCCTTTATATTATTTGTCTTCCAAGCTCTCCTTCTAATCGGAATAACAAATTGGGGGAATAAGGGATGAAGACACGTCAAAATCAACGTCGAAAATGTCCAGAGAATGGAGTCGCAATGGCGTCTTGCGACAGTCGAATGCCGTCAGGCATTTCGCGCCAGATTCAGACAAGGAAAACGCGATTCCAGTTGTTTCTGCACGTAGAGCATCTGCCACCGAGGGATATTCGAGTGTCTGGAAAAATTAAAATGCGAATGTTGTTCATTTTTCATTTTTTATGAAACCCGAAAGTCGCTCACGTAAACCGCCAGTGGCTCTCGAGATGCTTCATTTTATATTCTGCGCTTCTACGGCCCGACCAAATTATTTATATAACCACCTCTCACTGAAGTTACGTGTAGTCCTGTGGGTGTCATACCGACATCAGAAAAACGGTTTCCGCTCGTTATTTGCATCAGTTCTGAGTTATAATGATGAGTATTGGCGCAGTTCTTCTATAGACGTACAATTTGAGATATATCCAGATTCTTCACGAACCGAAATAAATTGCGAGTAAACTATTCTACTACGTGAAGTCAACAAAAAGCTTTCGTTCGCAATTTTCTTCAATTACTCATTGGTGATTTTGAACCTTTATTATGTTTCAATGGATTTTTCGTAAAATTTTATTTGCTTTTGGAGAATAAGTGAGGATCTATTAATAATTTATTTACTTTCATAATAATTATTTAGTTACTCTAGAAAAGAAAAATTTTTTATAACCAATGAATTTTCTCTCTGTCTGAGCTCTTATCATAAAAATTAATGCTACATATTATTTATCCCTTTCTTGATATGCTCACATGAACTTTCGAAACAATAGTGTTCGTTTGTTCACTTTGGTATCTGTTATTGCTTACACTTTGGAGGCAAGCGTGAGAGGCTTACTAGGTTTTCAATAATTATTCATTCAACATAAATATATTCAAAACGGAATGTGGAATGTTTTATAGCCCTGTTGCGGCGATGCAGTGGCCTCCTCTGGCACATTCTGTCCTAAATTTCACCTACGACCTCCATCCTCCTAGTAAAGGCTATAAGATTTGTAGGCGAGAGTTTAACAAGATCATTCAGCTCCAGTTAATTAGGTCCAAGTTCGTCAAGCCTGATTCTGTCTCCAGCTGGGCGTTAGCACGTGTTCTATGAATCTATCTAATCCTCACGTCTGCATGAAGAGATCTCAATCTCACTTAAGTGATTTCTGAGGCGACAGTGCATCGTTAATATGGCAATTAGAATTCGCAGATCGAGTCTGGAGAGTTCCTATTATTCTTCATCCTTACGGTCATCAGGAGAATTCCAATCCTTTGTCTGGTGAATCCAAAGGTTCTCCCAGTTTGGCGAGGATTGATTTATTCGTGCTCAATAAGTGACGTGCAGTTGTTGGAAGAGAATACCTTCTATTGGCCTACTGATAGAAAGTTGGAACATAAACCAAGGGGGAATATTTCTGCTTGAAAAAAGTTTAAAGGCTACCAAGATAGGTGAAATGATCCTTTGCAGCACCAACATCAACACCTGGGGATGTTTTGGAGCCGTGTATAAACCAACAGGGGTCATCAAGTAGAAAATCCTTGGAACTGGTCGATTCCTGTCAGTTAGGAATGATGACCTGGAATAGCAGCTCCATCTTGGTTTTGAGTATTGATATATCAAGACTTCATACTCAGCATCTCTTTGTCCTCAATTTCAGACTGTGAAGCGCTGGGCACGACGCTGAAAAAACTTTTCCTATTTCGAGGAAGGTGATGGAATATCTAGGTTGCCGTTCTAGCTGCTCCTCTGAACACCAGGTGAAGTGGTGCAAGCCTCAGTATCAGTTCCACGGCTGCAGTATGTGTATGACGAAATACTCTAGTGTTCATTATACAGGCCGTCCTCTGTAATTTGGAGAGCTTGGGTTGGGATTGATTTTCAAGGCTACACTTCCACCAAGCAATGCAGCCACACGTAATACGCAATCCCAGCACCATCACATATAGCTACTGAAGTTTCTTTGGGGCGAGGCCACATTTCTTTCGAAAGGTCATTTGAGATGCCCAAAAGGAATGTCTGGCCTTGATCCACTCTACATACAGTGCTTTCAGTCGATAGTATTTTGACTCACTACACAATTTGACATTGAACTATATTCAATCTCTTTTTTCATGTAATTCTATATTTTGTTCGAATGGTTGGATAAATAAACTGTTATCTTCTACAAATTGCTTGTACGTTTTAATTACTCAGAATGACCTCAAAAAACGGAAATTTAGTGAAAATAATACTCATATTGTCGTTAGATTTACTGAGGGGAATCACTTATCTCACTAGTGGGTGTCTTATCAAGTTTTAAGTTTTTTCAAGAACCAGATCATTTGCTGAAACCATCTTTGTAGGTTCTGAGCCGTTCTTCCATTCAAACAAACCACACAAACGACATGAACTGAAACGATGGAAAGTAAAAGAAACAACAATGGAGAAAAAAAGTCTTAATCCAACGGAAATGACAATTTTCCACAAAAACTCATACAACTTCTGGGCTTCTCTAGGCACCAATTGACGACCATCACTGACCACTGAACAGGGTACTGCCCAGTGAGATACCCTTTGAGCAAAATGTTAACTAGAATGACAAAATCTCTGAGCACATTTTCATCAGTTGCATTGAAATTGTTCATAATAGGTATACTGAACCATACTCCATTTCTCAGAGTAAATTAAAAAATCTCATAAAGACCTACAGGTTTCGAAAAGTAAGTTTGAATTGCTTGCTTCCCAAATTCAATAATGAAAATTATGATAACCAAACCAGACAAGGTAAGGAGTTTGCTGAAAACTTTGAAGTAGATCATGAGTAGATGGTCTTCATGCTTACTCCAAGTCTATGGTTCAATAATGCGATTCTCAAGAATGCCATCTGCTTCTTGATTCATTGAAAGTAAGTCGGACAAGCCATTTAGTTATACTAGGCACGCTGTAAGCTATTAAGACGATGAAGTATGAGTCAATGATAATAATAAATAAACTGATGAAATAGGAATAATACAATTGAAAAGTGTATGGAGCGCTTAAAGTTTTGGGATTGCCTTTCAGTTGGAAAGGTGGATATAAGAAATATTGCTATTTTCTATGTACATGGAATAGAGATTAATGAAAGCCTACATTTTCTACATAAAGAGCAGTGTACGTAATTATATGTCTTGTGAGATCAATATCAAACGCAGTCGTTTGATCGTCCCGAATAATGTAATTTTACTGCAACATCATATCATACAAGAATTAATGAAAAGTTATCTAACAGCTGTATTGAAAATGAATCTGCTTTGCAATATTTGTGAAGTATTTTTCTCAATTTATCCTATTCCCAATTTGAAGTTATCTCTGTATGTCCCAAAATTCGAAAAAATTACGCGTTTCGTTTAGGTTGTTTGTTGCATACCTACCTGTTTGTTTGTTATTCTTTTAACGTGCCTTTCGGCCAATGTCACGCCGGAAAATTCTGTCACTTCACTAACCCAGAAATTTTGCCGAACCCGTCTCCTGTCGAGGGAAGGGATATTCAATGTCCAACACATATCTGTTAGACAGGACCAACAGCTTTACATCTCCTCCGAAAGATGGACACTCAAGCGATTCGTAGAATCCGAAAAATCGCACCGACTTTGTAGGGATTGAACCCTAGGTGCAGGGGACGAGCATCATATCCTCTACGCCACCGAGCCGGCTGCGTAACTATTCTGTTCTGCTGGACGATGAATAATTACTATGAATCGTGTAACAAGAAACCACCTGATATGACAAAAAAAAAAGGTTGACTAGTCAGTCTAATACGTGAAGATAGGATGGATCACTTGCTATCTTAAGTGGAAATTTCTGATACAATAAGGACCTTACCATATACATTACTTCAATGACAGCTTAACGTTAATACAAATTTAATTTTGTAACCCCCTAGAGGTGTTTCTGGTCGTGTCAGCGGTCTCTAATTCATATTTAGCATTTTTTGACGATAATTATTTCGATTTTGTTATCAATCTTGGATAAGTTTCGTTCAGTTTGATAATGGTTTTGTTGTACTGGACGACGAGTTATCGCTGTGAATCATGAATTTAGAAACCACTAGCTGAAACGCAACTGAAGAGTCAGATGTGTGGGCCTGAAAAAAGCGGTCGTTGAATAAATTCATAGTTTAATTCCTTTTGACAAATTTTCTTCCTCATTGTAACAATAGTTGATATCTCGGCCGGCTCGGTGGCGTATGGGATATTATGCTCGTCTCCTACGCAGAGTTACCTGGGTTCAATCCCCACAAAGTCGGTGCGGTTTTTCGGATTCTGGGAATCGCTTGAGTGTCCATCTTTCGGAGGAGATGTAGAGCTGTTGGTCCTGTCTAACAGAGATGTGTTGGACATTAAAGATCCCTTCCCTCGACACGAGAGGGGTTCGGAAAATTCCCGGGTTAGTGAGGTGACAGAATTCCCCGGCGTGTCATTAGCCGATAGGCAGAAATAGAGCACGTTAAAGGAAAAACAAACAAACAATAGTCGATATCTCATTGAAAATCCATTTATTATATTTGCATTTGCATTTTTTCTTGAAAATCTTGCAAGCGTAAGTAATTAACACAGTGAAATGTTTCTTCAACTGCTGAGAAAAGTAACAACCTTTGGGCTATAATGCTTACTCATTACTGCTTCAAGACATACTGGCACAAATAAGTGAAGACGAAAAAGCGATCTGTTATAAGTAAATGTCCATTACTCCTGGTCTATATTAAGATATACTAGCACAAATTAGAATAGAAAAAGTGATCTGCATTACGTGATGAGCCTGATGAGACGTTCCTTGAAGGTGTTCTTGACAATTATCCACATACTTCTAAATCACACCCACGATTCTGCACGACCGACTCAGTTTGACTTCAGAGATGCCAAAGAAGCAAGAAGGTTTTATTCACCCTTGGTGTTGCGTACAAGATGCCTGGTTGAACATTGAGATGTATATATGTTTTGTGAATCACAATAAGGCCTTATATCATAGTACAAAATGATCGAATGCTGAAATTTAATAGAAAGTTGGAATTAGAAAAACAGTAATGGGTGGGTGTATACTGCCTCTATTTTTATTGGATTTAAAAGAAATAATGAAGAAAACTCTTTTGAATGAAGCAGATGGCTTAACGATAAATGTTGAGCCAGAAGAAGAAGTATATGCGATGAACAAATTCTGAGTGTTTATCAGTATAATTACCTCTATATGGTAGTTACAGCAAATAATGAATATTCCCAGCATATTTACTAACATACAGAGAATATTATGTAGCTTAGAGATGAATTTAAACCAAACGTGAGACTGGGTAGATGTTACATTAAATCAGATTTTTACGACCAAAGGAGTCGTGGACAGTAAAAATAAAAACTCGAGAAAATTATCGGAATTATGATTTTTGTTCATTTAGGCTATTAGTTAGATTACTATTTTGTTGTACTAAACGATGAATCGTCATTGTGATTCCTGTAACAAGAAACAAACGGCTATGGCAAAAAAGATTGACTAATCAGTATAATACGAGAAGATATGATGAGTCAATGGCTATTTCAAGTGGAAATCCCTAATACAATAAAGAGAATTTTGCTGAATGCAGATACCATACCCAAAAGGTCATTAGTCTAACGAGCGAGTAGAACGTTCTATGTGCATTATAAATAACTTGGGTCGTATAGAATCAATTTACGGTCAGGATGAGCTAGCGGGTTATGGAGAATCTAGTTGATTACTATTGATTGGTAGATACCTTTGATTCAAAACGTGTTAATGGATCGAATTCGAAACATGCAATTAGACAGGGAAAGTATATAACATCGGTTGGATATTGCAGCAAAAAAAAACCTAAAGCCAATGAGAAACATGAGGATTCTGTACCATTTGTGGTTGGGAATTTTGTTTTGATTCATAGTTTGAGAACCTGAATCATGATAGAAGGTCGACTTGAGCTGTGACGAGTCATCGAGACATTAATCAGGAATATGGTGAAAAAACAGCTGAGTTCCAGGCCAAGAAATTTACATTTGAGTTGTTTCCTGAAAACCTCTGAAGAGTTAGTAATGAACACGGTGGAATGTTTCTTCAACTTCTAAGGAGGGAAGTAGCAACCTTTTTCGATAAATGTAGGACTTGTAAATTCCTGAAGTTCTACATTAAAAGATAGTGACACAAATTAGTATACAAGAAAGAGGAATCTATAATACGTGATAAGCCTAATAAGTCGCACATTAAATAACTTCTGGAAAGCAGAAAATTTTAAGTTGCATCTTCAATTCGGGCCGGACCGACATAGTTTACTTTCAAAAATGCCTAGACTCGTTTTAGAGTTCAACATGGTTTTACCTTCAGTTGCCCGTTCAAAGGACAGGAGGGAACACGGTAAGTTTTGTTTGAAGCGCGACTGAAAACCGACTGGCGCCAGCTCACCCGGAGTTTCCTCGGAATGAGGGAACTCTCGGGGACGGCGTCTGTCTACACGGTGCGAGGTTGGTGCGCGAGTGGGTACGCTTCGTCAAAACCGAGATTTGGAGGTGATGACTTATGAAAAAAAAAGAAGAACCTATACCATTCTCTACTTTTTTTGGAACGAAAATCTCAATTTTAAATAATTTCATCGAAATAATAGAATGGAATGCCGAATGGAATTAATTATGTTAAATGAATTATTCTACAGAAATATCCTGAATACAACTCCGAGAATATAAGAAACACATTCTAATTAATCCAGTTATAATTATGAGTATCAAAATAAAACGGAAAAATTCTAAACAGAATCAATGATGACATATTAAAACTGCCAAAATGATATATGCTTTATATTGTTCACAACACAATTTTCGGAATGAAGTAAAAGTTCTTTCATTTTTTTCAAGAATACAATGACGCAAATAAATTTCAATTTCAGAAGTATTGTACGGAAACACAGTTAATGTGGTATTCTGGCAATAAATGCATTAAGAAATTTATGCCTTTGCTTTCGCGTCTTTTGTGTTACTTTGAAGCATTGTTTATGGATACGTCCGGCACATATCTGAACGGTTTCAGTGTTTTTTCTTGTCGAAATCATAAATTTTCGCTCGAAACATATTTCTTGGATATACCGAGGTAATTTAGTGGAAATTATTTCTATATTTTTGTGCCAGCCCGTGAATTAATGATCAGGTTCAGCGCGGGAATTTATCCTATCTAGTTGAAATATTCGGATTTTATGGAAAATCCCTAGGAAAATTCATGAGGTGGTAGATACGGTCTTGGTAAACAACAGAACGGGGAAATAGTATTCAAGCTTGAAAAATTACAATCTTCAATAATAAAATGGATTGATTCCTTCGAGGTTAGATTTAAAAGTGATGAAATATTGAAACAGCTTTCGGCAATCAGAATTATACCTTACATAATGAATGTTATCTTCACATTTTAGAATGTTCCTTACCTTCGTGTTTTCTTCAACAAGAAGACAACCTGAAACAAAAATCAGTTTTACTACTTCAATCTCGACTATAAGTATATTTACCTATATACTGTAATAATATAATGTAATAAAAATTATGAACTATAGGGAGTATTCTACGCTTTTTGATGAATTTTGTCAATGATACCTATCAAAAGATGACGCCATCAACAGCAAATTACATTATTTGCTCTGTGATATATTCGAAATGATATAAGAATATGCAAGACGATAAAATGAATAGATAAAATTATTTTCATTTTTCTTTTCCGGGTTCCTGTTTCAATTATTTCCTTCAATTTCATTTTCAGTTCCTTAATAAAACCATTTTCTATTCTTTTCATAATTAAAGAAGGAGGAGAAGATGTTTTTACTATTCGGCAAGATTATACCAATAGTAAAAAATATTCTGGATATATTAAGAGATTTCCAATATAAAATATATATTTCAAGTCATAAAAGGTTCGTAGGAAAATATAATGACATCTGCTTATAAAAATGAATGAATTCTATCAGGAGAAGCAAAATGAAAAAATGACCTGAAGACTGCTTAATAATCCGAAAAGTTCATACTTTTCCATATTGTATATTATCCTAAACGGAAAATTCTTGTTTATAAATTTGTTGATATCTGATGTCTATTGTACAACAGACAAGACTGAAGTTTATTAAAATGTGAAGGAGTGTTATTCTGTAAATCATCTAGAGGGGTTACGTTTTATAGTCTAAATATATGTTTTCTCTGAAAAAATTACAATTTTGAAAAAGACAAGGAGAGATTCAAGAAGCTTATTTGTTCAGATATTTATTAATTAAAATTGAAAAACATCAGAAATATATACATAATACAGTGCGAGTGTGAATAAAAAGTCTAATATGGAATGAAGTTCTGAATTGTTTACACTTCAGTGTTTCAAAAAAATGCATGGCCAATTTATATTTTGCTATAAATTTGTTTTCACTTTTTCTTCAAGAGAAGATATCATCATCAATTATATCAAATTAGAATCCCAATTTCTCCTATTTTATCGTAAAGAGACTATTCTCGTTTTGTAGACTTTTCTTTTAAAGTTTCCCCATAAAAAGTAATCGCAGGCATGATCACACTCTTGGGAACGTGCACACCACTCGATGGGTCATCTTCTTGAATCCAATGATTCCCGAAAACCTGATTCTAAACCACCATCGTCGTGAAACCCTTTCAGTTCCTGAGATAAGTTTGGATCGTTATATTTGCGTTAGAATACTGCTCAAGCGACAATGAGAATTAAAATTTATATACATTTTAACCGTTAAATTTCCGTAAAAGAATAAGGCCATAATAAACTGATTGAGCTTATAAATAAGTGGAAGCCTTTAATAATGAAATAATGACTTTTACTGAAACACATATTGATGATAGAAGAACTGGTAGTATTATATATATATATATATATAAAAAGCCTCTGACACTACTCGTTGGTACATTGATATCATTGTCTAAGCTATAGTATGTATATATTCTGGTAGATTGATATATTCTCATAACATTTAACGTTATCCTAATATATAATTACTCCAGGATATGTTTTGATTATAATCATTGCCTGGCAATGGTATTAATTATAAATCAGTTTGATTGCATGAACAGATATATATATCGTCATATATATATATATATATATATATATATATATATATATATATATATATATATATATATATATATATATATATATATATATATATATATATATATATATATATATATATATATATATATATATATATATATATATATATATATATATATATATATATATATATATATATATATATATATATATATATATATATATATATATATATATATATATATATATATATATATATATATATATATATATATATATATATGACGAGTTGCCTATATATATCTGTTCATGCAATCAAACTGATTTCATGAAATATAAATCCACCACCTGGTAATTAATACCATTGCCAGGCAATGATTATAATCAAAACATATCCTGGAGTAATTATATATTAGGATAACGTTAAATGTTATGAGAATATATCAATCTACCAGAATATATACATACTATAGCTTAGACAATGATATCAATGTACCAACGAGTAGTGTCAGAGGCTTTCTCCCCGGAAAAATCCAATGTACGGACCTTAGTCAAGTAACACTGAATGTTACTCATTAATAGTTTCCTTTGTGTGAAGTGGTGAACGATCGAATAGAATACTGCTCTGAATATAAATATGACAAAATTGTCAGTTAATTATATTACATTTATATAAACAAATAAATAAAATATGAAATGAGATTCTGAGCAGTATAAACTAAAGAGAAAACCTATGACTCTACCTCATTATTATTTTCGGAAAGAAACCTACGAAGAATATTACAAGATTTGATGACTGTTATCTTTTGTAACTGTTCAAACAAATTTTCTTCAGACCCAAAATCTCAATACTTTTGTGAAGATTTCTAGGAATAACGCCTGTTGTAGAAATAATAATCGGTAGAATAAATATTTTCTTCATTTTCCACATTTTTTAATCTCGTCGCCAAGCATCATATATTTAGAAATTTTTTCATTGTATTTATTTTGTATATTATGTGTGTCGGGTATAGCATTATCAATTATATATGTTATTTGATTCTGTTTATCATTAAGAACGATATCTGGTCTATTGTGTTTTACAGCTCTGTTGCACAGAATTGTTTTATCAAAATAAAGTTTATATTTGTCATTTTCACAAATAATCTCAGGTTCATATTTTTGAAATTTTTTCTTTGGGAATTAGGTCATGTTTAATTCCTAGATTTAAGTGAATAATATTAGCGACGGCATTATGTCTTTCTAAATAATCTGTTGAAGCAAGGACTGAGCAAGATGATAATATATGAAAAACTGTTTCTGAAGAACAGAAACATCTACGGCAAGAATCATCTATATTTTGTTTGATGATATGTTTTCTATAATTCCTTGTGAAAACAACCTGGTCCTGGATCGCAATTGCCAAGCCTTCTGTTTCAGCAAAGAATTCTCCAGATACTAACCATTTATTCGATGCAATTTCATCAATATAATCATTTTTTAATTCTTTAGGGTGCTTTCCGTGTAATTCCTTCTGCATCCAACTTTCTCTTTTAGAATTATCATCAAATATATCAAAATCTACCTTTTGCATTGTCAAGTTCAGAGGTGTAAGATTATAATCTGAAGCAACAACAATATCATGTAATTTAGACGTTCTCTGTTTATCATGAAAATGGGAACGTAGATGAAAAATCTGTTTACTATGAAGATTATTCAAATCAATTAATCCACGACCTCCAAGATGTCTAGGTAGTGTAACTCTCTGAACAGCTGACTTTGGGTGGTGCTTATGATATTTACAAAGCATTTTCCTCGTTTGACATTGTAATTCATTTAGATCAGTTTTAGACCATTTAATAATTCCAAAAGAAGATGTAAGAATAGGAACAGCATAGGAGTTGATAGCTCTGAAAAGGTTTTTACTAGTTAAATAACTCTTGATGATAATTCTTAGTCTTTTGTAATATGAACTTCTAATAATTTCTTTAGTGCTGCTATGGTTAATTGTCTTCTTTGACAAAATCCAAGATATTTATATGTATCTCCTTGATGCATTGGCTCGATTTCGATATTGGAAATCTTTATATAATCAGAGGTGATCTTTCCTTTTTCAATAGAAAGATTTTTACATTTTGGAAGCCCAAATTTCATATGAATATCATTGGAATAGTTGAAAGTAATCTCAAGTAGACTTTTAAATGAGATCTGGTTCCGGCATATAATTTAATATCATCTAAATAAATTAAGTGACTTAATTTGAATTCAGTTAATAAACTCTTTATTTTGAAGCCGAAACTAGTAGCATTTAATTCATGAGATAATGGATTGAGGCAAAGACAAAACCAAAGAGCACTTAAAGAATCACCTTGAAAATGCCTCTTTTGATTGGAATTACTTCGGATTTTAACGATTGTTTTGAAATATTTAAATGAAGATTGGTTCTCAATTTTTCATTACGAATTCAAGAAATGACGAAGTGTCTTATCAATTTTATGAATTTCCAAAATTTCTTGAAGCCATGAATGGGGAGAACTATCAAAAGCCTTTTGGTAATCAATGAAGGCTGTATGAATATTTCTCTCTTAGTTTGAGCTTGATTCAAAGCAACAGAATCAATTACAAGTTGCTCTTTAGTACCAAGGTGTTTTTTCTACATCCTTTTGATGTTCGGAAAGAATATTATAATTCTCCAAATGTGCATAAATTTTTGGGTAATACATGCAGTTAGAATTTTATATATTGTTGGAAGGCAAGTAATTGGTCTATATTGAGACGGATCAATAGTATTATCACTTTTCGGTTTTAAATAAGTAATTCCTTGTGTGAAAAATAAAGGAGTAGCTGAGGGTTCTTTATTATAAATGAAAATATTCAGCCAATTTTTCATGAACGCAAGAGAATTTCTTGAACCAAAAGTTATGAATACCATCAACACCTGGAGATTTCCAATTTTTGTGTGTTTAATAACTGATGTTATATCTTCGTTTGAAAATTTTTCAAATTGCATGCATTCTATTTTAGAAAATCGAGACCTTTCATTTAAAATCCAACTTGCATTGGAATTATGTTGCCTTGGCACTGCCCAAATTGAAGACCAATAATCAGTTAAAATATCAATTTTAGAACTCCATTTCCAGAAATATTTTCATTTGAACCTGAAATAAATTTGTAAAAATGTTTTCATTATTTTTGAATAGTTTGTTTTGGAATTTTCTATCTGAATTTATTTTATATTCACGTAGTCTAATGGAGTATACTGAAAGTTTTTGTTTTAAAGTATCGATGTATTCTATCAATTGTTCATTACTTATCTCATTATTTTTATGGGTTTTATATTTGAGGAATATTTTTCCAATATGTGCCATAAGTTTTTTGATCGATTGCTCTATATATATATATATATATATATATATATATATATATATATATATATATATATATATATATATATATATCATATAAATATATGATATAATATATAAACTCGGAAATAAAATTGATATTGATATGTCTGGTTGCTATCCGTTAAATTCAAAATCAGAGATACGAAATATCTGTTCACGTCTGTGTATCACCCACCTGATGGGAAGGATGGGTTGTTCTAGATTATCTGGAGTCTTATTTCAATGAAGTTATAGAATTTGATGAGGAATTCATCATGATGGGTGATTTCAATTTTGATATGGCTGGAGTTTCATTTTATAATAGAAAATGTAGGAGTTTGATATACAGATGTGGATTCGAACAAAATATTGAAACTTACACAAGAATAACGGATACTAGTAGAACAATTATTAATTACGTAATCCGTAATAATAAAAACACAAAATGTCAGGCGCGAAGGACACCAAAAATTAATGATCATTGTATATTTACTGCTCTCCTGGAATCAGACTCACTCGATTGCATGAAATTGGAAACCAGTATATTCAGAAGAAAATGGGAAAATTTTGAGCTAGATGAATTTCAAGACAAAATTCGAAGTATGGAATGGAAAACGATACGAGTGATGTTGATCTGCTCTCAGATGATGTAGTTAAAAGTATTGTGAAAGTGATTGATACTATGTGCCCAGTTGTAGAATACAAACCATGCATAAAATACATTGTAAATAAATGGTTCAACAATAACATCAGAAAGTTGATTGCGAAACGCGATGAGCTGTTTGAGTTGGCTGCATTCACACAGAGGGAAGATGACTGGAATAAATATAGACAGGTGAGAAATGAAGTGACTATGCAAGTTGAGACTGCTAAAAGTAATTATTACCTTTTTGTGATTGATGAAAATAGAGGTAATTCTAGAGAGTTGTGGAAAAATCTTTAGAGAGCGTTACCTAGAAAAGTAAACAATAGCAATGGGGAAAAGTTCTGCGAATTTGAACCTGTTAGTATGTGTAAACTCAAAAGAATAGTCATATCAATGAAATATAAAAATGGAACATTTGAAGGCATACCAGTACAAGTATTTTGAATGATATATTTGATATGGCAAGCAACAGATTGTTGGATGTTGTCAATTGTTCGTTGACCACTAGGGTATTTCCGAAAAACTGGAAAACCACAACAATTGTTGCTGTTGAAAAAGTATTGGACACCTGTAAATGTGAAGAATTTTACCAATAAATGTTAGTCCACAATATATTAAGTTGTAAGAAATGGTGGTCAGCGAACAATTGATAAATTAATGTAGATTGAATAAATTAATTTGAAGCAATCAATCGGGTTTCAGAGAAGATCACTCATGTGAGGCAGTTATACAAAAAGTATCAAATTTATGGATTAAGAAAATACATAAGGGAAAGAAAGTTCTTGTTGTGTTCTCAGATTTTTGTCGTGCATTTGAGACAATATGTAGAGATAAACTTATAAAAATTTGAAAAAAATGGGATTTGGTAATATAGTATTGAAATGGTTTGAATCGTATTTAAAAGATAGACGTCAGAGAGTTAAATATAGCAATAGTTTGTCTTCAGAATTACCTACTAAGCACGGGGATCCTCAAGGAACAGTCCTAGGACCTGTACTATTTTAATTGTATGTGAATGATATGATAAGGTGTATAAGGCATAGTGAAATTACTATGCTTGCTGCTGATACTATGTTGTTCATTTGCGGAGATGATATCGAAGAGATGACTCGTAAAATAAATGAGGATTTGAGTTTACTGTATGCTTGCTTGAGTGATAATCGATTAAGTGTGAATAGTGATAAATGTAAATATATGATTGTAGAAACTAGGTACAAATTGAATCAATTGAACTGTGATAATGTATCTGTGAATATAGATAATTGTAAATTGGATAGAATCACCGAATTTAAGTATCTTGGTGTAATATTAGATGAATGTCTCATTTAGATGCCATGCTGGTTATATTAGAAATAAAACATCTAAAAAGTTATACCTCCTAGGTAGTTTGCGAGGAAGTCTGTGTATAATGCAATTGTTCAACCCCATTTGGAGTATTGTGCCACTTTATTTATTAGTCTACCAAATGTTGAAATTAACAAAATTCTGATTTTACAGAACCAAATCATGCGGTTGATCTTAAAGTGCAATAGGTACGCTCCTATAAATTTGATGTTGAATGTTCTGAATATACTGAGTGTCAGGCAGAGATTGTATTCACGAACGATGGAGTTCATACATAAAATGAAAAATAACAAATTACTGTCTTATTTGTGTCAGGATTTGAAGTATGTGAATGAAGTTCATTCATTTGCCACAAGGTTTAGAAATGATTTTTATATTGATACTAGGAACACTGCAATCGCAGGAAACTGTCACTTTTACAAGGGATTGATTCAGTATAATAGTTTACCTGAAGAAATTAAAAATTCTGAAAAATTTACCGAGTTTAGGAGTTGACATATATCAAGAGTCAATTGCAGATTATTGTTAGGTATATTTTTATGTAGTAAGAGACTAGGAATATTTTCACAAGAATGAAAGGATTTTGTTCATTTACATTCATTGTATGTTACTACCATTGCTAAATAAATGATATTATTATTATTTATTATCGTGGACTTATGCACTATCTCAGCTGTTAGCTGGATATAATTTACCTTTCCCAGATTCAGCAATCAAAGGGAATAGGCTCGATTGAAATATACTTGACATAAATTTTCTAACTATCCTACATGTATTAAGAATTACAGCTTTTTGCATTTCTATATAGGTATTCTTATGCAATTCTAATTTCTGGAAACTATTATGCAAAGTTTTGGGTATTAACCTAGTCGAGGATACGATGACAGGAACAATATCTATTTTCTTGAGGTGCCACATCTGCTTGGTCTCAATAGCAAGGTCAGTGTATTTGGACTTTTTCTCCTGGAACTTATTCAGCACGTTGTTGTTATTCGGTATGGCAACATTCACCAGCATTGCTGTTCTGGCTTTCTTATCATACACCACTATTTCCGGCCTATTATTCGTCACCGTTCTGTCAGTGATAACAGGCCCATCGTAGTATAATCTGATAGAGTCATTTTCCAATACGGGCGCCGGCTGATACTTGTAATATAGCTGGAAGGTATTCAGAAGTCCGTACTTGTGTGCAAGTTTCTGGTGGATAATGTTGCACACTTGATTATGCCTGTGAAGATACTCCGTATTGGCCAGTTGTTCGCATCCGGACGTAATATGCAGTATAGTCTCCGATCTTATATGGCATTTTCTGCACTTATCTGTTTGTAATGTTCCGTCCTTCATAATGAATTTTTTGTAATTGTTTGTAGCGATCACTTGGTCTTGGATGGCTATAAGGAATCCTTCTGCTTCTGCGAATAATTATCCTTTCATCAACCATTTGTTGGAGGCTTCTTTGTCGATGTGTGGTTGATTAATCTCATGGTGATGTCGTCCATGCAATTCCTTTCTTGACCACTGCTCTTGTTTTTCAGTATCTGATAGGAATGGTAGATTCAGAAGGTCATCTGTGGTAGCAAGATTTAGAGGTATATATCCCTTATCAGCCAACGATACCACTCTATGGAGGTCAGAAGTGAGAGCTTTTGCTGAGAAGAATTAACTGAGATTTTTTATCTGTTCGGTGTGTAAATTGACAATATCTATTAATCCGCGTCCTCTTTCTTTTCGCTTCAAAGTTGTTCGTATCACAGACGATTTTGGATGATGGTTGTTGTACTTTGTCAGCATCGTTCGGGTCTGCCTTTGAATATCATCCAGTTCTGTCTTAGTCCATCTGATTATTCCAAATGAGTAAAGCAACACTGGAATGGCGTAGGTATTAATTCTCCGAGTTCAACATCGATTTCAGCACAGACTTCAGACGCTGACTGTATTCTGAACGAATCTTCTCCTTTGATTGTTTTTGGTCTAGCAATCTGGCTTGCTGGTATCCCAGATATTTGTATGTTTCGCCATCTCTCATGCCCTGTATTATATCACCGTTTGGAAGTTGTGTTTCACCATCTATGACTTTCCCTCTTTGAATGTTCAGGGTCTTACATTTTTCAATCCCGAATTTCATATGTACATCTGCCGCGAACTCACTGACAGTTTTCAGCAAATCATCCAATTGCTTCTTGTTCGAAGCATATAATTTGATGTCATCCATATACAGCAGGTGGGAGATTGTATGATAATTCCTTTCTGCTTTTATCCTAAATCCGTATCCTGTTCTATTGAGCATTGAGGACAATTCGTTCATAGCTAAACAGAACCATAGTGGACTCAAAGAGTCTCCTTGAAAAATTCCACGACGTATGGGTATCTCGTCGGTTTTAATTGATGTATTGTTCATGTTGACCTGCAGAGACGTGCGCCAGTGTGTCATTGTTGTCTTCAAGAACTCTACTAGGGCTGGGTGAATTTTGTATATCTGCAATACTTCAACAAGCCAAGAATGGGCGGTACTATCGAATGCCTTCAGATAAGCGAGAAAAGCCGAATGAACATTCCGATGCCCTACTTGTGCCTGTTTCATTTTCACAGAATCGATGATGAGTTGTTCCTTGCTCCCGTGGTGTTTCTTTCTGCATCATTTTTGTCGTCAAGGTGTTGGTATATTCGATTAGATATGCATGAGGTGAGTATTTTGTAGAGTGTTGGCAGGCAAGTGATTTGCCTATATTGGGACGGATCCTGTGTTCTATCGCTCTTAGGTAGTGTATATGTTAAGCCTTGCGTTAGGAAAGTGGGTGTTTTCTTGGGATGTTGAAGAACATACGTGAGCTGTTTCGCTAGGGCTCCATGGAGCTTATCAAACTTCTTGTACCAGTAGTTGTGGATATTATCTATACCTGTGGCCTTCCAATTCTTGTCGCTCGAACTACTTATTATTATTATTATTATCATTCTCCATTCAGGGAACTCATTGAGTTTTTGTGGATGCTGTGAATGGCGTTCGCCCGTCCAAGGAGGATTCTTATCAGATCAAAGTCTTAAATTTTGGAGATTGACATTTACCTTCAAGCTGAAGGCAGAACCTTCTATCATCCAGTATCGCGAGAATCATTTATTGCAAACATTGTACCATACAGAACTCATGAAAATAGGCTCATTACGATAAAAATAGAAAAAATTGGGGTTCTTTTTTGATAAATTGCTCGTTCTCCTCATTATTCGTAAAAGTGAAAGAAATTCTAGTTTATCTAAAGAAATCAACCTAATTCCAGAAAATGCAGGTCGCAGCATCGCAAATGCTTTCATCTTAGTGAACATAATTCCTAACTAGTAATCTAACCAACTTGCAAGAATAGGTTTCGTTTTCCTTACAGTTTGAAATTGAGAAATTCTGTTCATTTCAAAAATGGAAATGAACGAATTCGACGAGTAATATTTAAGAAACTGACTACCGAAAGAAATCAAAGCTAAGTGGGACATAGTTCATGAGACATCTGCCCTGTTTTGGAACTGTTTACAATTACGCAAACGAGTCTAAACATGGTCGTACATCTCGAAAGATAAACTTCGTTCGGAACGGATATCACTTCCAGTCGAAAAGACTGCTTATGAAATGGTTGGTAAACTGCACACTATGATTTATTAAGTTAATGAAAGTTCGCAAAATAGTGAAAGTCGTTATTGCACTGATTAGGTGTATAAAATCATGAAAAAGAAAAAATGTAGACAGCATCACATGATGCTTACATGTTTCTCAATTTCTTCTTTTACAGAAATTCAAATATAACATGATATATCAAAAATAAAGATATAAAATGCTGAAAATGTATTAACAAGTTACCTCGAAAATTTTTAGACCTTAGTCTGAGAATCAAAATTTTTCGTGACCACTATGGCAATTAAAGTGTTAATTCCTAATTCTGCTTTGAACTGCTACTAGAGAGCAAAATGTTTATGTACCAACATGCAATATCGTGTACGACTTTCACTAGCATTCGGCGGTTTACATTTTACATTAGATTAAAAATCTATAAGTTTTCAAGAAAATTTTGTTTTCAATCAATGATGTTACCAGCATCATTATAAGAAATTCATTTTAAGTG
The DNA here is from genome assembly GCA_013387265.2 of Cryptolaemus montrouzieri. Taxonomy (NCBI): domain Eukaryota; kingdom Metazoa; phylum Arthropoda; class Insecta; order Coleoptera; family Coccinellidae; genus Cryptolaemus; species Cryptolaemus montrouzieri. The sequence goes on along the minus strand of JABFTP020000021.1, from coordinate 92,245,124 downwards.
GACCCAGCTTTGTGTATTACAAAAACGTCTTAAGAACAATCTTCTTCAGAATTAGTTTCGATATAAATATTGATATATATTTATTTCCACTGACTAATAGTATGGGAAAGTGTCGAAATAAATTACAAAAAACATTTACTGAATGTAAAACACGAAACAATCGAAAATCTTCAGAGAACAATACAAATAATCATCTTTCTCTGAAGGACTCGCTGATAGAATAAAACCCTCTTTCAAGAAAAAACTCTTGGCCTGCAATTTAAAACATTTCAAATTTTCAATATCTCTTGTATGTTTAGACAACGCTTTAAATATTTTTATACTATGAATTTTCGGACCGCTTTGTACTTGTGATAGTCTAGTAAATGGAACATATAAATTCGAGAATGGTCCAGTCGAGTAACTGTTGACATCACCGCACACCCTGTAGGAAGAAAGATTCCCTTTCACATGCACGCAGCAGTTGTAAAGATACAAAGAAGGCAGCGTCAAAAAGTTGCTTTTGAAGAATGGACTCCAAGATGTGAGTCTGGACAAACCGAATATAGATCTTATGATTCTTTTTTGCATTTTGAAAACCCTGTCCACATCTCTGCTGTTACCCCAACACATGATCCCATAGTTAAGGTTGCTCTGAACAGTGGTATTGCCTGAACGAATAGTTGGGGTGTATACTGGCTCGACTCCAGTTGGAAAAAAGCTGGGGTGACTGGCTCGACTCTAGTTGGAAAAAAAACAATCATCTCATCATCTTGTTCTCATTGAGAGCTAGATCGTTATTTTTGCACCAATGAGTCATTTTATCGAAGCACCTGTTAGCTTGGACCCCCATCACATTAGGGCCTTCATCAGATACTAATGCTGAAATGTCATCAGCATATAAAAGTGTCCTTGAGCCGCAATCGTCAAGGAAATCAGTCAGATCGTTTATGAATATGACAAAAAGCATTGGACCTAACGTGCTGCCCTGCGGTACTCCAGAGCCCTGCATTATCCTATCTGAAAAAGTCGTCTGGCCATTAGTGGTCAACTGTATCATTTGTGATCTATCGAGGAGATATGATTTTAGCCAGCTCAGAGCAACACCGCGAACACCATAGAGCTCCTACTTTCGAAGAAGACGATTGAGATTTATTGTGTCGAACGCAAGGCTCAAATCGAAGTATATACCCAAACAGGACTTTTTTCCTCAAAATTGCTGAGAACATTATCGTTGAGACGAAGAAATGCGTCTTGCGTCGATTCACGGTCCCTGAATCCGAACTGATTTTCAGAAAAAAGTAGAAATTTGTCGACAAAAGTGGCGAGTCTGCTCAGGAAACACTTTCAAGAACCTTGGAAAATACTGAAAGGAGAGCTACTGGTCTATAGTTCGCCATGCATCAGGGATCCCCCTTCTTAAATATCGGGACTATTAAGGCGGTTTTTTCGTGATCGAAGACAAATTGACTAAATGCGTTAGGGGATTCACTATGAAGTTCGCAACATGCTTCACAGTGAAACTAGGGATTCTTTCTGATACCGCTGAGCGTTTGTTGGGTATATACTGGCGTATTTTATATATCTCCTCTGATGTAGCTGGCGCTAAGTACATAGAACTTTCATTCCTTCCGATATCATCTGGTATTTTTGTTGACTGGTGTTTGTTGACGCGTGTTTTGAGTGATTCAACGAAATATCCGTTGTACGCGTTCGCCTTGTCAGACGAATTCGAATAAGAGATTCAGAGAAATTTATATCTTATTCAGAATAGCTGCAAAAGAACCTTTATATTCGCAATTCGTTTCCATACCAAATCTGGTTGAATTTTGGCTATAAGTAGGTACAACAACCTACCAGTTTAAAACTTCAAATTTGACTTTTTATGATTTCTTGTCTTCGATATATTGTAATGATATGTTTTTCAATATTAAATCGTAGATTTAATAGCAGAAGAAAAACTTGTATTATACTTGGGGACATATCAGATTTCAGTTCTCAGTTTATTTCGAACCCCGAGCTGAAATCTTTTTTCGTTTGTATTAGATGTAACTTTTATGCTTTTTATTAGAAAGTGAATAATGTTCGGAATTTTTGGAAAACACACCAACAAATGTGAGAAATAGATCTCTGTGTATTTTATGGAATTCAATCAATTTTGAAAGTTTGAATTTGCGAGGCTTTTACTTGGTAAAATTCCATTATCAATAATAAAAAACAAGTACTGTGTTTTAAGGAATTTTACTTAATAATTGCGATTCGTAGCTCGTTTCACTACACATTAATTCTTCAGACGAATGAATGTACAGAAAATATAAATATAAATGTTCTTGAGTAATTAAAAGCTTATTGGGTTGCTTCTTCTTAAGTGGTTATTTATGACAGGTATATTCAATAAAATTAAGGAAAAGATTGCTCCCCGAAGAGATTCAATAGAGGTGAAGGGCTTTAATCGACTTGCTCATTGATGAGTCTACCTGAGTGTTTGTATTTATTGATTTCTAAATTTCCCAAAGATCTACCTTCCAATATTTATTATCTGTACGCAAAATTTCAAACTGTGGGTCGAAAGAGTGATTATTTTCTAAGAGATGATTCGCGTAATTTGAATCTGATTTTTATTTGAAAAACTGCGCGTTTATGTTCCGATATTCTAATATTAAAATTTCTATGAGTTCTACCAATGTAGAAATTATCACAGTCATTGCAATTCAATCTATAAACACCTGATTTATTGTTTTTACCTGGTTTGGTTTTATTATTTTTCATATATTTTCCTAAATTATTATTAGTTTGGAAAGCTATGTTGCAATTATTGCTACTCAAGAATGATTTCAGTTTCTCACTTGTAATGCCAACGTAGGTTAAGGTGTTGAATTTTTGTTTCAATTTATCGACAGAGTAAACTTCATTCAATTAATTCATAATCTTCTACTCCGTAAATATTGTTTATACTGGTATCGCTATGTAGACGATATCATTATTTGCTTCACAGGAACAGATAGACAGTTAAAAATTTTCGAAAATCATATAAATTCATTACATCCAAAAATTGGATTCACAACCGAAATAGAAAGCAATAATTCGATACATTTCTTAGACGTAACAATTTCGAATGAAAATGGAAAACATGTTTTCGTAATTTACCATAAGCCGTCACATACATATATTATAATACATAAATGGTCGTGTCATCCATATCAACATAAAATGTCAGCATTCAATAGTTTTATTCATAGATTGATTAATACCCGTTATCACCAAAAAATTTCAACAAAGAACTAAATTTGATTAAACAAATAGCCAAAAATAATGGTTACAATCCCAAACTAATAAATGATATTTTAAATAAAGAACAAAGTAGAATCGCATTGATTGAAGTTTACCCTGCCGATAAATTGAAACAAAAATTCAACACCTTAACCTACGTTGGCATTACAAGTGAGAAATTGAAATCATTCTTGAGTAGCAATAATTTCAACATAGCTTTCCAAACTAATAATAATTTAGGAAAATATATAAATAAATAATAAAACCAAACCAGGTAAAAAAATAAATCAGGTGTTTATAGATTGAATTGCAATGACTGTGATAATTTCTACATTGGTAGAACTCATAGAAATTTTAATATTAGAATATCGGAACATAAACGCAGTTTTTCAAATAAAAAATCAGATTCAAATTACGCGAATCATCTCTTAGAAAATAATCACTCTTTCGACCCACAGTTTGAAATTTTGCATACAGATAATAAATATTGGAAGATAGATCTTTGGGAAACTTTAGAAATCAATAAATACAAACACTCAGGTAGACTCATCAATGAACAAGTCGATTTAAGCCCTTCACCTCTATTGAATCTCTTCGGGGAGCAATCTATTCTTTAATTTCATTGGATATACCTGTCATAAATAACCACTTAAGAAGAAGCAACCCAATAAGCTTTTAATTAGTCAAGAACATTTATATTTATATTTTCCGTACATTCATTCGTCTGAAGAAGCTACGGTGTAGTGAAACGCGTTACGAATCGCAATTATTGAGTAAAATTCCTTAAAACACTATTTGTTTTTCATTATTAATCTTGAAAGTCGAGAAAAATTGTGTTTATAAAAATAAGAATAGCGTTTCAGACCTCTTTGAACTACCATTCCTAAGGGTGTAAAACAAGGGAAAAGTTTGTTTGGATAACAATTGAAGTTGTGAATGCATCGAACTGCCGCCGGCCGCCAATCGTCTTTGAGACCATGGGGCATGCTAGACCTACTATCTAAGCGATACCAGTGGCGGGCATGGTGACTAAGGATGGAAGCGTTGACATCTGTATCAAACATCTAGCAGCCTACTCGAACAGACTTTGAGATCCATACATTTTTGATGAATAGCGGTGTGACTTATTTTGTACTACTCATTTAATACTTTTCAAACTTCAATCTGATATTAATTAAAAAATTTTATGATTATATGATGATGGTTTGTGTCTAATTATAAATTGGGGGTGCTACATTAGAGTTCTTGGTCAAGACGCATTTGTTACGTTGAACAGAAGATCCAGTATGAGATATTTCATTGCATGTTCAACTAAGAGTGAACTAACAGACACAAAAATAATAACCCAATAATAGTCATTGGTTTTGGAGAAAGGCAGAGATCTCAACATGGTATATGGAACAATTTGCAATACTTTCAATGTAAAATTTTGGCGTGGAAATACTTCAAAATTTGCAGCCTCAAGAATTTAGCAAAAGGTTATTGAAACGCGTAGTGTTAAAAATTCGATAAGCCCAGAAGCTCGTCGATCTCAAATGGCTACAAAAGAAAATATCACTGAAGTAAATATTGTATAAGTTTGATACCGGGTGACACTAACCTAACCCCTCTTATTTCTATATTTCTGCAGGTAATTTATTGAAATTTCCTGATTCGATCAACTTTATGACAGGCCACCTTTTGACTTTTGAAAAATTTTTTTCCACTTCCGGTGTCACTGGAAATGACCTTAAAGAAGATTTTTAAATGGAACACACTGTTTATTTTTGCATAGTTGGCTTGCAAATAATTATACAAATTCGATCATACCTCACAATTGACATTTTAGGCGTCGAAATTATTTTCGGTTCGGTTTTTATTTTTCAATCTAGGGTGCCATGAATTTTTCCAATTTACCTTAATCGATCAAAGAAACACTTCAAATAAGCAACTGACGTCAAAATTTTAGATTTGCTCTTCCCAGGCCAGATTAATGTTCTCCAAAATCATTTTTGAATAAAAAACTCTTGTTTTCATTAATTTTATTTCAATTCGTGTAAGTAAACCCAGTAGGCTAATGGAGATCCTCAAACACCCTGTATATTTTAGCATATGCGGATTGCAAATAATTTTCCAAATTCAACAATACCTCACAATGGATAATTCAGGAATCAGAATTATTTTTGAGGGGATTTTTATTTTTCGAACAAAGAAGGCTATGAAAACAAACGACTTTGAAGTTTCCAATATGAAAGTTATCCGGATAGTAGAGTTTGCATCGGTCGATTTTACTCGAGCTTAGTTTACTGAAGCGTTATTATTCTTTGAAATGCCTCAAACATAAACATATACAAGGAATGAGAAAGTGAATATGCTACTTATTCACGGGGAATGCCAAAAGAATGCAGTAGCTGCTGTCAATTTGTATGCCGAGATACCGCCATCGAAATTGCCCCGCAAGAAATTATTTTAGTCGCCTGGAGGATTAATTTAACCCAATAATGATTTGACTTAATACAAGTGAATGAGTTTTTTGTCAATGTCAGGATTGCTTGCTTTCAATGTTCGTTTCCATAGCCTTCTGGATTTACTCACACGAATTGAAATAAAATAAATGAAAATTTTAACATCATCATAATTTGTTTGCATTTTTACAAAAAGTGTTCACAAAATTTTTTTACCCATAGTATCAAGCTTCTAATGGTACCTTGGTACTAATATGACGCCATTTGAAAAAATGATTTTGGAGAATATTAATCTGGCCTAGGCAGAGCAAATTTGAAATGTTGACGTCAGTTGCTTTTTTTAAGTGTTGTTTTGATCAATTAAAGTAAATTGGCAGTATTCATGGCACCCTAGATTGACAAATAAAAACCGTCCCAAAAATAATTTTGAAGCCCAAAATATCAATTGTGAGGTATGGTTGAATTTGGGAAATTATTTGGAAAACAAATTGCAAAAATATGCAGGATGTTATATTTCAAAATCTTCATTGAAGATCATTTCCGGCGACATCAAAAGTTTCAAATGTCAAAAGGTGGCCTGTCATAAGCTTGATGGAATCACAAAATTTCAATAAATTACCTGCAGAAAGAAATGAAAGGGGTGTACCATGATCCTGTGTCACCCGGTATAGTATAATTAAAACGAATTACAAAAGGATAATCCTGAGAAATGGGTGCCGATTTGTTAAGAATGATCCATAATAATACTCATAATAGAAACTTTATAGATAATATTGCTTTCTTTGAAAAACCGACATTCCATCTTCCATGAATTGATTAATCGGCATAAATGTCGCTATTGAATCAATGAGAAGGTTTACTATATTATATCAATTGAAAATACTTTTTGTATCGCATAAATCAAAGCAATATGCATCTTCAATTAGTATAAACCCATCAGAATTTTTATTATTTTATTGTATGAAATTTGGTGATATATAATTCCTCATGAAATAGGAACATATAAGTCTCCATAGTTCGGTTCTAAGATCTCTTCTCTTTACCTATTCATTGCCTTCTCCTTTAGAACTAAATCGACAAACTTCTAGTGTCATTATGGTCCTCAAAGTAATAACTTTGGAATCTGAAATTTAATCTGTAGTTGTTTATCAAAGTTTCGAATTACACTTATAATAGCGGCTCTAACTTGCTGTTCTGAGAAGGAGTGTGGACCAAGTTTAGTATTTCAGATTAACTCCAGAGGAAATGTGGAAAATTTTTCGATGACTGGAAGAAACTGTTGTTTGCAGAAATAGCTCCACTGGGAATTACACCCCGGAAACAACAGGGTCGAAACATGAAATTGAGTTTACGCTTTCGCATGATTTTTCTTTTTATTCTGGAAAAGCATAAGTAAGAAAGAAATGAATTATTTTGGTACCCAGTGCGAGTTCCACTGAACAGATATGAGAAACTATCAGGTTTCCTAATAAGATTGATATTATCCTATAAAGACCTCGAAAAATTGTAGTGGACACTTACAAATATCAACGAATTTTAAGTAGAATATTTGGGTTTGATAAAATTCATTTGCTAATCAGTAAAAAAATTATTACCTGTCCGAGAAAGAACAATTATAAAGAAGAAAATTCATATTTGGGGAATTCTTGCACGAAAGAATTAATTTGAAAATATATTTCCAGAAAGATATCGAAACAGTTGCATATTTCGGTATCCAGGATGTACACCTCGGTTACTGATGACACTATGGCAAAGTCTTGGTTCTCAAGATTTAATTATTAATAATATTTTGACCTTATTCCAACTACTATGGACGCTTTTACCCACGTGAGAAGCTTTGCTTCTGAAGATTTATATTCAAGGTTCCCATATGCTCCAAAGTATTTAAATCTAGAGGGTAACCTAAAAAAGAACATCAATAATGTTTTTCTTCCAGTACATTTTAACGGTGAGGAGCTTTGTCTTTCTGAAATAATGAATTGGGACCGATTGTTGCTAGGAAAGATTCTATTATTGATAGAATTATGTCAATTCTGTAAGAATAACCAGTTAGGTTGTTCTGTATAAAAATGAGATCAGCTCTCTAACCAAACGTTTGCCACCTAAAATATTACTCATCTGCTCCCTTCTCTAACAATTTCTATGGCATGCAGGATACTGTTGCAGAGAAGAGCCTGCATGATAATCATTGGAAAATTTCACTCTACAACTATTGCAGCCATAAAACTGATACTGGGCCCTACACCTCTTTATCTGGTGATTAGAGGAGCATAAAATCGCTGTCTACAGATTCCATCACATTTTCCGATTTGGGAGAAATATGTTCAGCTTCCTGCCCTGCGCTTTGCAGTCTTGAAAATTGAGATGCTGAATAGTTATACTCAAAACCAAAATGGATTTGTCATTCCAGATTATCATTCCTTGCATGAATTGGTCCAAAGCTCCAAAGACCGTTCAATATAAGGTTCCTGTTGCTTCACAGACGGCTTTAAAACTGCCCAAGGTGTTGCAGCTGGTGCTGCCAAGGAAGAGTCTAATCTGTCTTGGAGGGCTGTTTTTTAAGCAGAAATATTCGCCATTGATCACCGTCAAACATCTAACCTCATCTAACATTCTGCTTGCGGAGGGATTAACAGATAGCTCAATGAAAATCTCATCTTGGCCATTCAATCTGCACTAAAGGCATTGGCATCCGAAACTTGCGGGTGCTGGTCCACTCGGACAGCAAGGATGGAGAATAGCCGGCTGTTACACCTAAAGGCAGGGAAATACTGGCTATGCCTCACAGGTCTCAGACACTCTTGGCTTGCCATCAGATGACCTGATACTGCGAGAGCCAAGGATTCGCTTAAACTCTCCAGGCACATTATGCGAGTTCTAATTGCCATATTAACGGTTTACTGTGCCTCAGCAATCACTTAAATGAGTTAGGATTGATCGAGGACCCTTTATGCAGACTATGTGAGGTTACATTAGATACATTCAATAACATACGTCACTTGCGAATGCCCAGCTGGAGAGAGAATCAATCTTGAGGGCTTGGATGTAACCAACTGGAGTTGACTGAGCTTATTGAGCTTATTAAACAAGATCAACGAAGAAATAATAAATGGGAGATGTCAACCCGAATTATTGGGTTCATAATGATTCTAGAACATCTATAGATCATAATCGGCATCACTTAGAAGACCGAACCTAGACAGCGGGGCGCTCTCGGTCAAACAGAGAGGGAATTGTTTTTGAAGAGATTTTGCGATTAAATTTTAAAATTGGCAAGCAAGAACAAGAAAGTTTCAGGAGACTCACACTGCGACGAAAGAACACCACCGCGAAAGAGGAAATATCGCAGGTTATATACTTTTTGATTATCTCCTTAGTATTTTTATGGCCTTACTTGCTATGTAAAATCTTTTCTTAGATTCAAGTGAGTTTAGACATATAAGAGTCAGGTATGATTGTTGAAATAATTTTCTGCTGGTTTTCTTATTGCATTGTTACAGATTCCTGTCCCAAACCCCCTTCATTTCACCCTTGTCTTCATCTGGAAATCATGGAGTGCAAGATGAAAATGAGAGAATGAAGCTGCTAAGCATAAAAATCTTTGGTACTCTTTATGTACACACGACACTAACACAACATAAACAGACAAGATATTGCTGGTGCAATAGCGACATATAAACGTATTTTTCCTCAGGTTTCTTATCTGGTTTATTGAATCATACGCAAGTATGGTTCCCCTGTTACATTTCCTAAGCTCACCTTTGTGTTTTTCTGACACATACCAAAATTATAGAAATAAGCATTTATTGTGATTAGAACTATTCGAATTTTTGTAAAACCCTGTTTTTCAAGAAGCCTTACTAAGAAGAATGGAGCTTATAGGTGACATTCAGGACAGAATGTGCCACAATTGACCATTGAATCGTAGTGACAGGGCTGCCAGTTAACGCATGTTCAATTTTAATATCTTTGTATCCATGCTGGATATTGTTTATAAACAGAAAACCTCAAGAAGTCACACTATTCTGTTTACCGCAACGCTACACACCATGCCAGCAGTTGTAATTTTTGAGATTTCACTGTACGCCTGGTTGATAACCAGATATGAATAAGCAGCGTTAGTCCTTCGACAGATCGTATCCTCGCTGACCTCGTTTTGCGTTGCGGTAAATATTCGAACTAGTGTGACTTCTTGAGGTTTTCTGTTTATCTACCCTCTATTTTCATGGTTTTCTGGTGGCGATAGTTGGTGGCCTCTGTCTCCGTTCGTTAGAGGGCGCAATATTATTTACATGTTTTGTTGCGCTACAACGAATTGGGAAGAGTACGTGGTAGTCTGGCCTGATGTTGTGAGTGGGTATGAAATACTGTTGAGATCAAATGAGACCGAAACTGCAGTCAATTGCTCCTATTATGACATCCGACCGAGCTAGACTACTGCTGTGTGGCTGTGGTTGACGGTGATTATGAAGGATGGATCGGAAAGCCAGCTCCTTCAGGGGAAGGATATTTAACATAATATGGAAGGTTGAATTTAGTTCTTCAATGTGTCTACACATATAGCGATAATTTCGCAAGTTGTAATTTTTGAGATTGTACAATTTTCGTTTAGCCTCCTATATCACTATTTCAAATTCATTTTCACACATTACCAATGTCAATTGTTATTCGTTGAATAATCAGTGACAAATCAAAAATTCAAGGATATCGAACGATAAATTAGAGTCATGAAGTTTCAAACTAGAGGATATTTTCTGCTTGATCGAATATTTTGCTTTGAGCGTATAAGTTGTTTTCAAAAAAACGTTCCATTATGAAATGAAAGTATACGAAAAAGTATTTGAAATAATTCAATTTTTTTCGGTCACGGTTTAGTTGAACAACTCATATGAATTTTCTATCTCAGTAGTGGCTGCTACGAAAATCGAAAGCTCATCCTCATAAAAATTTATTACAAAAATAATTCTAGCTCATGACTAGGGCGCAAAGGAAAATATACTTTTCTTCAGCTGATTTCCGTATCCGCTCTAATGAAAAAAGGGAAAATGGAATAAACAATCAAAATCATTCATGATCAAAAGAAAAAAGGTTATTATTGAGTCATTGAAATAAATAAAATTGTTACAATTGTTTTTCATCGTGATGGTATATTTGTTCAGAAAATTGAGCCAATATCTGTTTCCCTAAATTATTTAGTTAGATGTGGAAAAAGATGTTAGAGAACAGTTAATTTTGAAATCTCCTTTCTTCAAAGAAATTAGATCAAAACTCTTGAATATTTTTCAAATTTACAAAAACGTTCCTTTCTGGGTTATTCTTGTAATTTCCAACATACGAAACATATACATGCAAGATTTACGACAAAAACGGAAAAACCAATTTTCGACGGTTCTTCGGATATATCTCGAGAACACATCGACAAATATAAAAGTATACTCAAAAAATAACAGCCTTCAAGTCCATGATTCACAGAGCGATTTCTTTGCCTTTATCGGACATGGACCGAAAATCGGAATTTAACACCATGTTAATAGCAGAGAACAACGGCTTCGATATAAAAGCAATAGAGAGTTTAATTAATCGAAAAATACGCAAAAACACATTCAACTCTAACATATTTTGGGAAGATGTCAGAACAGGTTGCTAAAGTTTTGTCTGATAGTAAAAGAGTTCATATTGCATTCAAACCAGTTAGCTAATTGTCAGGACTGCTTTTCAACACAAAAGATGAAACCGATAAATTCTGAAAAACAGGAGTATACCAGTTAACATGTTTTGAGTACAATTCTTTTTATATAAGTTAAACAGGACGCTCATTCAAGGCCATATACAAAGAACATTTCTGGTCATTCCTACATCAGAAATATGATTCAGCTTTAGCTGCATATCGTCTGAATGAATGCCATCCTTTTCCAGAACTTCAACAGCTAAAAATTCTTCATTCCTGTGATAAATCTTATAAACTCAATTTCTTTGAATCGATGGAAATTTTCAAGGCATCTAGGGTAGAAAGGGTTGAGCTCCTTAACGACCAGGTAGAATTAATTACCTACCAATGACCATTATTCAAGTTACTGTGACCTCTACTAGCTTTTTATTTATGTTAATTCCTGTATTGTACACGAGTATTCAGCTTTCATTAGCTTGTTGTTGATAATGGACGTATGTCCGAAACCGATCCAACCAATGTGAAAAAATTTCATCATTCTTTACTTCAATAAATTAGTGATAGTTAAAACATTGTAACTTGTTTTATTTTATTATTCATTATTGATATGACTTAAAAACTGCAATGTCACAATATTATTTAGTTAGCACCAACTCAGTTGAAAATTTCTATTGAAGTTGTGGGACGCAATCGGATCTCGCTATATTATTTTTCCAAAGATTTTTCTGTAGAATTCCAAGAGGGACTTCTATCACCCGATTAAAGTAGCTATGAACTCAAAACTACCAAAAACTATCGACTATCGAAAAAATAAATTAATCAAATCAATTCCACGCACACTGATTTTCAGCAGCAATTTCGGAAATATCACATCAAAGTGATCGGAATTCGCAACTGAGGCAATTCATATTCTGGATGATGAAAACTAGCTCACTAGACGATAATAACGAATTGAAGGGAGAAAAAGTAAAGTAATGAACTTATCAATCTTCTTGAAGACCCAAATTTGATGAATGATCATGTTTCCGTAAGGGATAACAAAATGTTGACAGCAAATTGCACCATTTCTGCACCATATCGAGCCACTTTTTCTTTAAATAAATCGAGATTTTCCGCATTATTTCATAAATATTTCATCTCCAATATTCAATATTCCTCACAGACGATCCTTTCACCGAATGATACATGCCTGTTTGATAAAATATGAGCTGCCACACCCTCTTCGGTAGAATCCTGACAGGGTAATAAACAAAACAAGAAAAAAGATGTGTTATAGACATTTCAGGAACTTCTACCTCGCGAATTTCTTTTTCTGTTGCGGAAAAAGTATATATCTCCACAAATGCAAAAAGTAAGGGCTTCCGTGATCTCCAAAGGCCCTAGCTTATCTATAACGTTTGGCCCTCGCTTCTTAACTTAATTTAGGTAGAGAAATCTACAGAGACGTACTTGTATTGTTGGTGGTGTTCAGCTAAGGATTTTTCCGTAAGTTTGCTTCAGTCTTGAATTTTAATTGAAAAAAATCAATTGGTGAATAGTTGTCCTAATGAAAATCTATCTATCTAATTCGAATTCAAAATGGCTGGACTTCCTCAAATATAAACAATTCTCCCTGCCCATTGAAAAATTTTTCGCGGTCGTGATGAATCAACTGCGTAATTCAATCACTAGATTGAACCATTCACATTATTTTGAGGGATCGAACGCGAATATTGAATCAGAATTGTGCCATTTCTTCTCACAGAAGTTTTTGAGATTTGGCATCTCTGGCCCATTTGGAAACAGTCAAGTTGGTTCTTCAGTTCTGATAGGGCTGACAGCTAATGCAGAAATTCGCTGAATGTTATCCTGAAATCGTCAATTGAGTTTGTAATACCAAAAATGTAGAGCTGATGCTGGAAACAGATTATAAAGAAGGTGGGTACCTGTGTTCTAACAGTTCTAGCTGCACCAGTACCTGGTCTTCTTCCTAAGGACCCCGTTATCCGAAATTTTTCCTCAAGATCATCGATTGTTCTTCTTTTGTAATAAAGGGCTGGAAATTGTCGTAATATTTGCCGAGCAGTATAGCTACGCACAAACAAACATCTAATGAAACGCTTATCCTCATTCGTTTAAACCATTGTTAACAATTTCAAACGTCAAATTTTGAGTTCAAACAAGATGTCGTCTAAAACTCGATGATATTTCATTCATTCAGAGGTTTCACAACGGGAGATGCATATGATGGTGGAAAAGAGAAAAAACATTGACAATTGTTACAATTCTGAATCAATATTCGAGTTCGACACCTCAATATGATGGGAAAGGTTCAATCTAGTGATTGAATCACGCAGTTGATTCATTACTACTGCGAAAAAATTTTTAATGCACGGGAAAATTGTTAACATTTGAGGAAGTCAACCAATTTGAATTCGAACAGAAATCATCATGAAATTTTAGATTTGTTTTAGTAAAAAATTGTTCTTTGTCTTCCTAGAACATCCATGAAAAACACAACAACTTCAGGAGTGCCAACGCCATGAGGCGAAAAAAATATTTCGATTTCAGCTGAAAATCAGAATGAAAAAAATTCTTCACGCTACTTTTTACCAATTCTTGAAATATTTTTAGGATCAATACGTCAAATTGTTCAGAAAAGATTGAATTGACGACTGAAGGCCCCATTTGAATTTTTACTGAGAAAAAAACCTTCCTGCGATCTTGAAATATTGCTAATTTTCGAATGAGTCAGCCATATTGGCTTGCACGGGAAGTGAAATTTCGATGAAATTACTGAAAAACCTAGTCCTTTGGCTTTCCAATGAAGCAAGAACAAATGATCTAGCTCTGAAATTGCGAAAGTTATAACAGGAAAAAATTGTCCTGTTTTCTCTGGAGCACCCTATATAATATGATATAATTTCCTATTCAATTGAAAGTGGAGGAAATGGTTGAGCTGCTGCTGATCATTATATAAAAAGTGATGTGCATACGATTCCGCAGAGAACCGCGAAATAATAAAAACCAGTATCGAGAACATTCACAATGTATTTAAAAAAACTGAAATTTGACGCATTCTTAAAATTGCGTTTTTGAAAATGTTTTAGAACGTTGAAACCTATAAACAATTTCGAGATAGATTTTTAATCCGTAAGCTTTCGAGATATAACAATAGTACAACTTTCTTATTCCAACTGTTAACCAATAGAAATCTTATCGTATAAAATATTCAACTATTCGAAAATATGCAGTTCTAGTTGCACCAGTACCTGGTCTTCTTCCTAAGGACCCCGTTATTCGAAATTTTTCCTCAAGATCATCGATTGTTCTTCTTTTGTAATAAGGGGCTGGAAATTGGCGTAATATTTGCCGAGCAGTATAGCTACGCACAAACAAACATCTAATGAAACGCTTATCCCCATTTGTTTAAACCATTGTTAACAATTTCAAACGTCCAATTTTGAGTTCAAACAAGATGTCGTCTAAAACTCGATGATATTTCATTCATTCAGAGGTTTCACAATGGGAGATGGATATGATGGTAGAAAAGAGAAACAACATTGACAATCGTTACAATTCTGAATCAATATTCAAGTTTGACACCTCAATAAGATGGGAAAGGTTCAATCTAGTGATTGAATCACGCAGTTGATTCATTACTACTGCGAAAAAATTGTTAATGCACTTGAAAATTGTTAACATTTGAGGAAGTCAACCAATTTGAATTCGAACAGAAATCATCATCAAATTTTAGATTGGTTCTAGTAAAAAATTGTTCTATGTCTTCCTTGAACATCCATGAAGAACACAACAACTTCAGGAGTGCCAACGCCATGAGGCGAAAAAAATATTTCGATTTCAGCTGAAAATTCTTCACGCTACTTTTTCACCAATTCTTGAAATATTTTTAGAATCAATACGTCAAATTGTTCAGAAAAGATTGAATTGTCGACTGAAGGCCCCATTCGAATTTTTTACTGAAAAAAAAACCTTCCAGCGATCTTGAAATATTGCTCGTTTTCGAATGAGTCAGCCATATTGGCTTTCACGAGATGTGAAATTTCGATAAAATTATTGAAAAACCTAGTCCTTTGGCTTTCCAATGAAGCAAGAACAAATGATCTAGCTCTGAAATTGCGAAAGTTATAACGGGAAAAAATTGTCCTGTTTTCTCTGGAGCACCCTATATAATATGATATAATTTCCTATTCAATTGAAAGTGGAGGAAATGGTTGAGCTGCTGCTGATCATTATATAAAAAGTGATGTGCATACGATTCTGCAGAGAACCGCGAAATAATAAAAACCAGTATCGAGAACATTCACAATGTATTTAAAAAAAAACTGAAATTTGACGCATTCGTAAAATTGCGTTTTTGAAAATGTTTTAGAACGTTGAAACCTATAAACAATTTCGCGATAGATTTTTAATCCGTAAGCTTTCGAGATATAACAATAGTACAACTTTCTTATTCCAACTGTTAACCAATAGAAATCTTATCGTATAAAAAATTCAGCTATTCGAAAATATATGGCTTTTCTGTGTTGAATTATTGAATAAAAAATGAAGATTGATAAAAGAGCAATGACAGTTTCGAAAGCGATGCTCGAATTGTCCTCCCTCTTCTCTTGACCGAATTCACAGCATTCAGTAGTAGAATCCCACGAATTCAATGGCATCCTGGAATCGGTTAACCAAATCCTCCCCACTTTTAAGCTGCGTGAGGAAAATTTCGTTCTTGACAGAACCCCATATGAAAAAGTCTAATAGGTTAAGATCAGGGGACCTCGTGGGCCATAAAACGGGACTCCTTGTGCTTATCCAGTGATTTTCCAGAATTTCGTTCAATTTTTAGACGAAAGTGCCTGCATTATGAGCCGTTCACATTCTTTCGAATTCAGTAAGCGGAATATTTTCGTAATATGGCTCAACAAGCAATTGGGGATTCCACAAAATCATATCGCCCAATCATTGGTTGTCCAACAATTGCCAACCACGTCAAACAGACCATGGCGATTTCTCTTGATTTCCAATGATATCGGTTATTCCTATTGAAAAAAAAAACATTATTTTCTTCAGCATATTCTTTGACCTTCGCTTTTTTAAAAGATCTGTAGGATCGCGAATTATTTCCCCAACCTTTTAAATTCGTTTGTCAGGCTGGTGTCGTTCCGGGAACCTCTTCTGATGAAGACAACCAGCAGCTTCAGTAATATTCTTACTTTTAATGTAACAAGAAATCATACCGTACTTTTCATCATTTTTATATTTTTTTTAATCTAGGAGGCTTGTACTTGGTAGAATTTCATTATCAATAATAAAAACAAGTAATGTTTTTGGGGAATTTTACTGAAAAATTGTGATTTGTAACGAGTTTCATTAAACCGTAGCTTCTTTAGACGAATGAATGTACAGAAATTATGACAACTATATAAAGATACAACTGAAAATATAAATACAATGTTCTTAGGTAATTAAAAGCTTAAGGAATTGCTTCTTCTTAAGTGGTTATTGGTGACAGGTATATCCAATAAAATTGAGGAATAGATTGCTCCTGAAGAGATTCGATAGATGTAAAGGGCTTAAATTACTTTCTAGGAGATGATTCACGTAATTTGAATCTGATTTTTTATTTGAAAAACTGCGTTTATATTCCGATATTCTAATATTGAAATTTCTGTGTGTTCTATCTATGTAGAAATTATTACAGTCATTGCAATTCAATCTATAAACACCTGATTCATTATTTTTATCTGATTTGGTTTTATTGTTTTTATATATTTGCCTAAGCTATTATTAGTTTGACAACCTATGTTGAAATTATTTCTACTCAAGAATGATTTCAGTTTTTCACTTCTAATGCCAACGTAGGTAAAGGTGTTTTCAATTTATCGACAGGGTAAACTTCATTCAATGCGATTCTACTGTGCTTTTTATTCAAAATATTAATTATAATTTTGGGATTATAACCATTACTTTTAGCAATTTGTTTAATCAAATTCAATTCTTTGTTGAAATTTTCTGGTGATAACGGAATGTTCATCAATCTATGAATAAAACTGTTGAATGCCGACATTTTATGTTGATACGGATGACATGACGAGTTATGTATTATAATATCTGTATGTGACGGCTTATGGTAGATTGCGAAAACATGTTTTCCATTTTCATTCGAAATTATTACGTCTAAGAAATTTATTGAATTATTGCTTTCTATTTCGGTTGTGAATTCAATTTTTGGATGTAATGAATTTATATAATTTTCGAAAATTTTCAACAGTCTATCTGTTCCTGTGAAGCAAATAATGATATCGTCTACATAACGATACCAGTATAAACGTTTCACTAAGTGGATGATTATGAATTAATTTCTCTAAGTTATTCATGAATATTTCTG
Organism: Cryptolaemus montrouzieri; assembly: GCA_013387265.2. Lineage (NCBI taxonomy): Eukaryota > Metazoa > Arthropoda > Insecta > Coleoptera > Coccinellidae > Cryptolaemus > Cryptolaemus montrouzieri. Next base: position 92,227,384 of record JABFTP020000021.1, on the reverse strand, counting down.
CTAACAAAGAAGTTAGCGGATTGCCCATAATCAAGCCGTCTTCGCTAGCATAATATATGTTATTGAAGTGGAAATAATTTTGATTTAAACAAATTTGTAATAAAGAAAGAATACCTGATTTAATGATCGTGTTGACATGATTCTTTTTTATAATTCTTCAACAATAGTACGTATCTTTCGGGGCAATGTTAGGAAATAGATTTTAACGACGACAGAAATGAGTTCGGAATTATTCTGTATAATGGAATCGTTGTTTAGATTCAAAATTGCAATGTTTTATTAATAAGTCGTTAAGGAATTTTGAAAGTTTGAAAGAAGATGCCGTTACATAAAAAACAACAGGTCTAATAGAGTAATTAGGTTTATGAAGTTTTATCAACAAATTTTTCTATATTTCATTACGAAGAACCTTAAAATATACCACAAACTCATTCTAACAATAGAAAAATTCTAGAAATGGGGAGATAATGATTAACTATTATTGTGGTTTCACAAAACACATATAAACCATGTTCAGTATCGAAAGTTTTTTTCTGTGATCTTTCTACGTCCACAAATTAAAGCTGCTGATATTGCCATAGATAATTATTTTGCGAATATCCAGATTCCCATCTCATAACGAGATTCAGTTTGAAATGACTTTTAATATTTCGAAAAATTCGCCATAGCAATATTATTATCGTATTATATGTTTTCGGGAGTTAAAAAATATACTCTACACAACGCGACCAATTTCGCTTTTGGTTTGTATCAAAAAGACACAAGTTAACCTTATAGCTGGAAAACCGGATAAAAGCATTTTGCGAATGCTAACCTACACTCTATTCAAAACGTGCCTAAAGAATGTGCGAATATTTTTATGTAACCCGAGATATGATCATTTATTGATCAGAAAATCAAGATCGACAAAGTGAGGATTATTTTTTTCGATCTACAATTCTTCAAATGTTTGCCCCACAAAACCATCAAATTCGGGATAACCTGTACATCCCGTTAACAAAGAACATTGAAATCGTAGTTCTGTACGACTGGAATATAGAAAAAAATTCAAGACTCAGAATTTTTGCGATAATGAACTTATTTCCATTTGCTCGGGAACTCGTTAAGGTACCCAGTTGAGATTGATATTTCGTTCGAATACGTATTCAATGAACACTACTGAAAATTTTCTTGTGCTTCAGGAATCAGAATACAATTTCAATGTAATTCTGGATTGATCACAGAAAAGAAATAAAAAAAACGTTCGATATTATTATTCATTGAGTTCACATCATAATTTAACGGAAAGAAGGATTGAGAATGAATATTGCATTAATATTTCAAAGTTCTTTAATCGGGCGAAACTCTTCACAACTAGTGAACTTGTTCATTCTAATTATGATACTGCAGCTGCCAGATTTCCATTCTTAAAATTCACTACCAAAACCACGGAATATCTGCATTCGCTGGAATAAATTTCGGAATTACTTACTCGAATTTCTCGGGATATCATGCCAAGATTTTGATTTATGTCCTGTTAGTTTTTCTTTTGGATGAAAAGATTAACGAGTAGGATCCCCTGGTGTTCTTATGCTAATAAAATTCGCTGCAGAATGTTTGTCTCTGTATGTAAGAAATCCATAATCAATATCCCTCCGCATTTCATTATAGCGGAGCCTTTCACACTAAATTGAGTACGAAAGTTTTTATTTAATCAAACATAAAGCTTGAAAATTCTAGGAGATTTTATGCATCGCAAAGGATTTGGCAAATACAGGGTGCTTCAAGACATTCAAGACTATTTCCCTGATACTATTCAAGTTTCAGTGAAGTAAAATGGAACAGATCCATGCTGATCAATGACAGTCATCATCAAGTACCATCCTCATCTCGAATATCAACCCCTAGAGCAGGGGTGACCATCCTTGAAATTTTGGAAGAGGGTAGATGGGTCGAGTGATACCCCGAAAGAAAGGTATTATCTTTGTCTGCATCCCCGTGAACGAATATTATTTTTGATTGAAAACTGTAGAAGATACAGAGTGAGCTACTGTAAAATAGAGGAGACTATATATCGCCCTGAGCTATTCAAGTATTAGTGCAAAAAAATGGAACAGACATTCCAGATCAAAGGCTGTCATCTTTGATCTAAATTAATCTATTCCAGTTTTTCGCACTAATACTCCAATAGTCTTGGGGCGATAGTCTTCTCTATTTTTCAGTGGCTCACTTTGTATCTTCTACAGTTTTCAATCAAAAATGAAAATTCTATCACGGGAATGCAGACGAAGATAATACCTTTCTTTCGAGTTATCATTCGACCCATCTCCCCTCTTCCAAATTTTCAAGGGTTGTCACCCCTGCTCCAGTGATTGAAATTCGAGATGAGGATGGTACTTGATGATGACTGCTATTGATCAGCATGGATCTGTTCCATTTCACCTCACTGAAACTTGAATAGTCTCAGGGAAATAGTCTTCCCTATCTTTCAATTGCTCACCCTGTATTTTTCACAGTTTTCAATTAAAAATAGAAATTCGTTCAAGGCAATGTAGACAAAGTTACCACCTTTCTTTTGAGTCATCAGTCGACCCATCTTCCTTATTCAAAATGTTCAAGGATTGCAACCCCCGCTGATATTTCAGGCAAATATTGTACCCCAAAAGATGTCCTCCTTGAAACAAAAATTGACCTGTTTTTGCGTTTTGTTCAGGAATGAATATCTTGGTAGATATAGCCTTTGTTTAGTTTTCGTTGAAGCACGCTTTATAAACTTTATAGATTAGACTTATACAGTAATTCACAAACTGTGGAATAATCCTCCATTCAATTCTAGTTGCCGATCGGATAACGTCGTCATGACCATAACTACTCTGTGATCTGAATGTAGTAACACGTTTCATGTATATTTTTTCTTATGTTTCCACAACCTTTCTGATATCCGTGTCTAACTTCATTCTTCGATGATTTTAAAAATTAACAAAGAAGTTGTATTGAATTTTCTTATGGAAAATCTTTTTCGGCAACTCAAATTGAAAAAAATCCCTTCTGAATTATCACATATGAAATCTCCCACTCTGAGTTTGATTGCTCTTTCTATTGTATCCTGTCAACGGCTCCCTACTAACAATGCGTTACACGGTTTTATTTTTATTACTCACTGGATGTACAGGGTGAGGCGTAATGGAAAGGCGATTTTGAAATGAGAATAATTCAGCTATTTTTCAACGTAGAACATTCTTAATGTACGTACGTAAAATGAAAGCTTAAATGTTACTATTTAGTGTAGAGAAAAGGAAAAGCATTATGTTCTGGAAATTATACTAGGCATATGACGTCTGTGTTGCGCAATGCATTGCTGTAGTCGATTCCCAAAGTTCTGCTTCACCCGCTCTAACAAATGCCCTAACTTCTTTTGTGATTTATTTTTTTCAACTCTTGCAGATTTCGAGGTTTATCGACGTAGACCTTAGTCTGTGGGCTTCCTCACAAAAAATAATCACAAGTAGTGCGATCCGGGGAACGAGGGTACCACGGCACATCACCTAATCGAGAGATTACTATACATGACCGGGAAATATGCGACACACAACATTCATTGAGGCTCTGGCTATATGTGCTGTGGCAACCAAACATTTATTCTGTTCATTCTTTGTCGTCGCAATTCGTTGATGAAAAAGTTCTTCAGCATAAAAACATATTGCTCTGAGTTTAAAATTTCGGATGTTCTTCTATCATCCTCAAAAAATAAGGCCCAATCACCCCAAGACGGCTCATAGCGCACCAAACGGTCACTTTCTCACTGTGAAGTGGGGATTGATGCTGGCGTTGTGCAAAATCTCATTCATTCAGGTGAAAACCATGAGGTTATAGGGGTGAAATGCAAGGTCTTCGTGCGAAATTTACTAACAGTTCGACTACGCATTTGGAGTGCTGCAGCTCATTTTCGGATGGAATGCCCTGGGCTTTGAATCACAGTTTGTTTCACTCTTTCCACGGAAGATGGTGTCTTTACATTTCGGGGATGACCTTGAGATTTCGTATTCATTGCTAATGCAGTCATTCTGAAATTCTGTACCCATCGAATGATTGTGTCACGTTTCGGAACAGAAGCGGAACGAACAATGTTGAAGCGTTGGCGAAACCGCAACTGCACGACAATGACAGACTCTCCCGATTTTAAATACTCTCTAGCTGTGAACGCACGGTGCTCTCCGGTCCAAATAACTGCTGTGCACTAAATATTAACTCCTCCTGAGTCTAATGGCCTCAGCTACTCTACTTACTCACCGTTACATGTACTACCCGTTCCAAAAAGCCTTTTCATTACGCTCCACCCTGTATGATGTTACTGTAGTTATCTGCAATTTTAGCAACTCTTGATTGAATTGCAATGCATCAAATGATCGAATAATCGTAATGAGTCAAGACAAATGTTTTGAATTTTTATTATTTATACGCAGTTTAAAAGGTTTTTGTCAAATCAGGAAAAACTACAATTCAGAGAAAGCAATTTAATCCTTTCAAGATTGTTGTAGTTTCCAAAAAAGGCTTTTAAAAGACATTACATCAAACCTGCTTTCCTTATCATCTGTACAAGGTGTTCCATAATGAGATGCCGTGAAGGAGATAGGTGATTCCCTGAGAGATGTTAAGGAAAAAATTTATGAAAGCATGGATTGAAAAATGCTTTCTTTACGAAAAGGGTGTTTAACTTTGTTTTCACTATTCACTAACTACATACCTCGGGCTTTTCAGCGTAAAATAGGCACGGGAGTTATATTGAGAAATATGCATCTTTTAGTAGGCCAAACGTTTGTAAGAGTGTACAGGGTGATCGTTTTTCACGGGTCAGACTGCATTTTTTCTCCTCCAACTTTGACGTGGGTATTTACTGAAGTGTTCGAAAACTAAAATCGAATAGATCAAGTATTTTTTTTCGTATCGGTCACGGCTTTTAAGATATTAATCATTGACAATAATTCGATGACTACTCATATCGAAAGAATTCAAATATTTTATCGATTTCGAGCTCAAAGTTGATACACTAGTCTCCTACAGAGATCTGCAGTACTATAAAAGACGAAATTATGTGAAAATATACAGGGTGATAATTTCTTCGGATCATGCCCACTTTTTGCTCTTTGAACTCTATTTGAAACGCTACTGAAGTATTCAGTGAACGAAATCTGATTGTTTCCTCTATTTAAAAACTTTTTAGTCTCTTTCATTCTTTTCTATATCTCTCATCATGTTTTCAATCAAATCATCATTTCAAAACGCGTCAGTGACTTAAAAATGATCGAGTAGTAAGCTATTTTGGTAGAAAATCGAACAACTACTTGAATCTTGAGTGCCACTAATCGATGTATAGGTCGCGATGGAACAGAATCTTGGCCTCTTAGGTCTCCAGATTCAAACAGTCTGTACTTTTCTTACGGGACATCTGAAAGATATGGTGTACCGATATTCTGTAATTACTTTGGGAGAATTGAGATATAGAATAATAGGTTCATAAAACAAAATCAGGAATAATCCAGAGACATTTCAGAGGATGCGATCTAATATGCGGAGAATACAAGGAGCATGTATTCTCGCCTGTGGTGGTCATTTTGAGCATTTTCTTTGACAGTTACAGTGGTCCAGACTTTTTATTCCTCGGTAACTGTTAAATGAGTTTTTTTTTCGTTTCTCGTTTTTCACGGCATCAATAGTTTACTATTTGAAATGGCACAGTTATTTCGACAATTTTTATCTCAAAAACGGTAAGAGATACGTGAAAAATTCAGGACACAAAAAAACTTTGGAATTGAAAAAATAATCAAGAGTGATTTTCGTCAGCAGCTAATCAAAAATAGTTTAAGGGTCAAAAATGGGGTATAGCCCAGAAAAAAATATTACGCTGTATACTGTCACATAATTTAGTCTCATATAGCGCTGTTTACCTTTATAGTGACTGTTTATCGAATTTGAGCTCGAAATCTCAACAGTCGTAAAAATTATCGACAAAACATCTGAATTATGATATGATACGATATGAGTAGAACCTTCGAATAATTTTCAATAAATAATATATCAAAAACAGTGAAAGAGATGTCGAAAAAAACAACTGTTAAGAAATAATTGATGTTTTCGATTCCATTTTTCAAACCACAGAAAAATTGGAGAAGAAAAAAGACAGCATGACCCGTGAACAACAATCGCCCTGTATACGGTTACGATTTTCTGCTGAAAATTCAGAAAACTGTATTTATTTTGAAGAAATTTTTGAACCTTTAAAACCGTGTATCTTAGAAACGAAGCATTTTCGACCCATGTTCATATGAACTCATTCAAGGAATCACTTTCTTCATTCATGGCATCTTAAAATGCAACATCCTATATTCTTCTTTTTTTGCAATAATCTTGAAAATATCCAAATGAATCAAGGAGGCTCATTTGAGATGAAAAAATACTTATTTGTAAAAAAATTCGTTCAAATTACTTTTCTTTTAAACTGTTCTGAAAAATCTTCTAAGTTTTCAAATAAGGTTTTGCACGACCCCTTTTCCTTATTCAGTTGAAGGGTTGGAGCGACCTCTCTGATGAGGTTGCTCGTTAAAGCCTCAAACAAGTCGAAAGAGATGTTTCATATGAATCACTCTGTAAGGAAATATACATGCTTAATCTTGAAGAACTCAAAATCTGAACAGCACATTCATTCAAATGCATATTTTCGATAACGAATGTTTGTTTTCAGCCAAGTAAGTATGTTTACCTGGAAAATAAGACTATTTTAAAACACTGAATTGAAGGAGCAGAGAAGTTCCCAGTCCTGCTTCTGCTACGGAGTTAATTTTATTCAACTATAATCGGAAAAATGGAATTCATCCCATTTAACAATTTAGGGAACTGTCTGGTGCTTACCGCAAAAATTCAGTTTTAAGGAGAATATATTCTAAAACCATTATTTGTGAGAATTTTCTTTGCAAAACTATGAAAACGTGAGTCGAACCATAATGAAGCTTTTCTCATTCCCAGCAATAAAATTCGAAATCCATCTTGTGCCGAAATCTCGCTCTTGATAAATTCTCTGCCTTTTTGTTATACTTCAATTAGCTTTTTTGTTATTGGTTCAACGTCAACGAAAACAACGCGCCCTTCCTGCCTGCTGTGTTTTGTCGAGACTTTCTAGAGATGCATGAGCCATTTGTAGATTGCTTCGATTTTATCTCTTTTCCGGAGTGACGTACTGAAATTAAATATTGGAATTTTCCCAAGTCGCTGAAATTTAAATTGCAAATTCGTTCTAAAATTAAGTGAGATTGGTGACCTTTCTTTTTCACCCTTTTTTTTTGGGCTAAACTTTTTGTCTTTTCGTTAAAATTTAGAAGAAATTCGTTTCTATGGCTTTGGTTATATAGAAAATAATTCAAATTGAATCTCAGAACTTTTGAATAATTGAAGTATTTCAGCGAATAAAATTATTTCGAGCATCGTTTCCATGTATTATTGAAACTGAATTGAGGATATTCAACCGGAAATTCTATATTGTTTATTCAATTGAAATATGAGGCTATGCCAAAAGTGGAACATAAAGTACTGAATGAATAAAAACAAAATAGAGGAGACAGAGAAGAAGAGAGTGGTGAAATCTGAACACAATGTTTGTTCATGTAAATGCCATTTTATTAATAAACGATTTGACGACTAGAACACATTCTCTGTCGAATAATATCTCCATCTAAGTACGAACTATAGGGGGTTCACGAATAACCGGAATAGCTATCATAACCTATACCTTCCACAATTATTGAATTAGAGTTTTCATTTTTGATTCTTTGGAATGCAAAAGGATGATAGAATACAAAAATTGTCTTCAAATATCAATTTCGGTACCATTCAGAATGGCCGACAGGCTCAAAGAGGAAATGATGTATCTTCGGGATGGGTAGCCATTTTAAATTGAATAAAAATCCCAATTTTAGGACGATATTCGTACGTTTAAACTCTCTACTTCCGATTGAGTCTAGAGGAGAGACGATCACTCTAGGATCTTGGAAGTTATGAGGTGAGAGAAAAATTTCAATTTGTGTACCTAACTGGAATTTTCTTCGCTTCACATTTTCTTCAATTCCTTATGGATTTTCATCTTTAATCTCTCATAATAGTCAAAAAGAGTTGAGTTTTTTATTTCATGGATCATACTCAATATTTCATGAGAACAAAAATTTCTAGCGAATTGAAAATGTAATGTACCTTTTGAGCCTGTCGGCCATTTTGAACTGAATCGAAAATAAAATTTCATGACAATACTTGTATTCCATCATCTTTTGTCATTCAAAAGAATCTAAAATAAAAGCTCTAACTTATTTAATGTGGAAGTTATAGGTTTTGAAAACAATTCTGGTTTTTCGTGGACCAGCCTATGTGACTCTATGCAAAGAAAGGTAGCTTGTTACTAAAAAATCGTTTTGCAGGCTTTGAGCGCGTGTATATCTTCAAACCTTCCTCTTTCTCATGGCATTATCCACAGACAATTTTAATTATTTTTTTCGCGATTTTTCAGTGGCTTAAAGATGGATACTACGAATCCAAAATAGTCAAAATTTGATACCGACTGAATATCATCGTACGTTATTTACTTGGAAAATTAAGGTATATTATTCACATAGAAAATTAAGAACTAAAGCTATGAAAAAATAAATACATTAGAAAAACATTAAATCTTTCATCCCCGTCGATGTCATCTGGCTCTTCCACGTCCTCGGGCCGAAAATTGTCCTCGAATTGGCACTCCTCTGCTGATCGGCTGAGAGTGGGCATAAACATCACTTGGAGTGACCCTACGTGCTCGACTGCGTCGATGGCTATGTTTCACATTACCTCCTGCAACTCGACACCCTCGTGTTCTTCTCGCTACGTCCAATTTTCCTTTAGGCTGTTTGATAAATGGGTCAGTAAGAGTAGGATTCTTTAATAACAGACGATGAGCTCTTTGTACAGCTGATTTCGTCATTTCATGTCTGAATTGTTACCGTGTTCACTAAGCTTTTTAACCATAGATCGCTCTAGGCCCCTCCAACTAAGCATGTTACCGTGTTCGCCACGCTTTCTAACCACAGATCGCTTAGTAGCGAGGCTAAGTAAAGAACGTACTCCGTGCCAATGAGGCCGAGGGTTTAAACATCCGTACATTTCTGAGAATCGCTCTCCATTCCTTCACTGACCTCATCGAGTTCACATCGTATCCGTAAATTATCCGCAGCACTCGTTACCACGAGGCGATTCTACGGACCCACGCGTCAGTCATATAGCCAAACCGCCGTTGTCTACTAGCAAACCAAGTATTTTATTTAATCTTGCATTCTCGTTTATAACGAATGTTTTTGTTAATCGTTTCTTCATATGTATGATCCCATCCCGGTAGCAGAATCAGCATAGTACGAACAGTGCACTTTAAAATCTTAGGAAAAATGAAAATGATGATATTCGGGCGAATACGGTACAATTTAGAGAAATTGTAGAATAAAGCAATCTCATTCGAACTGTTGTATAATTGCTTCTCAATATGGGACTGTATGTCCGGTATAGGCAGACTGTGGAACAAATAGAAGTTGAGCCATGGTAACACAGAGTAACTGCTCTGTAACCTACACTTCGTTCTCGGTAAATAGCTGACACCTTGCCAATCAAATGTTCGAACAAGTACTTTATAGTTTTACTTCATACATGTACACAGCAACTCAAAAAATGTTGCGCAACTTTCAACGCGTTTTTCTCGAGAAGTATAATTACTGTATATCTTTCCTCGCGTGAGATCACATATAAATATTTTTAGGTGAAGGCTTATTTACCAGTATATCTATTTATGGGTATTTGCTTGATTTCCTTAGTTACTGGAAATATGGTGAAATAATGAATAGAATCATATCGAAAATGGTATCCGCCTCACATGTATAATTCATGAATGATAAACGAAGATGTTCGCGTTTTGTCAGGGGGGGAACGTTTCACTAAATTTTGCTCTCAAATGAATGTTATTGTCTGGTAGTGAAACATTGTCGGGATCTTTGTAATAAACATTTGGCAATGGATTTTACCTGATGAGGACAGTGATTGGGAGCGTGAGGTTTTAGACGAACAGAGTGCAAATAAAACTGAGTATTCTACAACGAACGAAAATCAAATTATAGAGAGTATAGCTTTCAATGAATGCAAATCCTGTCCTCGACCCATTAGCAGATTGCTCACCAAGGCCCGTGCCTGAATATGGAAGTGAATTTGATTTCCATTCGGCTATGGATTTTGAGGAGACCAAAGATCATGTGGTATGTTCTGAATGTTTTATAACTCACCTCATCGTTGAAAAACTTCTTGAATTGACTAATAGAAGGGCCGAAATTTATTTTCAGGCTGAGAATGCCTACACTAGTTTCAGTCTGAAATGGAAAGATGAAGCACTGAAAGAAATATTCACTTTCATTTCTTTAAATTTACTAACAGGTTTGGAGAAGTGCTTGCAGATTTCAGACTATTTGAGCACAGAACTGTGTTCTGGGCGTAATGTAATCCACTAGTCCATTATGAATCGAAATCGATTTCAAAGCAATATGAAATTTCTTCGGTCCTCACCTTCGGACCAAATGATAGTCAGCTCCGAACACCCAATTAGTGATTTCCACACCAATGGGAAATGAACATTGCATGACACTGGTTCCACCTATTCAATTAACAATAACTTATGATATAAAAAGAGCGCCTTTATTTTGCCAATATATTTCGATCAGTCTGTTCACTATAGCTAGCGACTATTTTTGGCTCCTTAATCTTGTATAGAGAAAGTCTCAGACATGCAACAAGGGATTGAGGTTTAGACTTCGTACAGTCTTTTCATTAAAGTAATTTCATGATCTTTAAGGTAGTTCCTAACGATATGTGCATGATGAGGTCTGGTGTTATCATTCATAAAAGAAAAGTTTTGACCCATGTTTGCCGCAAATGTTGAAACACGTTCTTCTACAATGTCTCTAATGCACTTCATTCAGGGTTCTGTTATTCGTGATGACTAGAACAGTGCGGGAGTTCAAAGAGATTCCATCTCACACCATTATTGAACCTCCACCAAAATCATAGGTAGGTAATGAGTTGCACTTTACATATCTCTCATTTCGAAGTCTGTACAATAGAGAACGTCGATCGCGATGAAGAAGACAAAGCTCGACTCATCCGTGAACGAAACTGTCTCCCAGTCAGCTTCTAATCAATTGACATGTTCCTTAGCAAAATTCAACATCGCTCTTTGATGAGTTGCTGTTATAACTGGGCCTCGAACTGAGACATGAGGCCTGAAACCAAATTCCCTGTGATATTGTCGTGTCAGTGCTAATTCGCAATTCATTGTTCTTTCGAAACTATATTTAACCGTGCCTAGCAGTAGAGAATCATTGTCTCAACGAGGAAATTCTTTACTAACGGTTATAGATCTCTGTTATTGCTATGTATCCTTTCATAACTGCCAGGCTCCTTGTACCTCCGAATTATTCATGTAACAGTTGAATAGCATATCCCAAGTCTTGTATAGATCACTTTATTATTTAATTTTTAATTTATTATTAATATTATTCAAGAAGAACTAACATTAATCGCAAGAGTGATCAACAACTGCTGTTATCAATATGTGATGACTTGAATGACACTGATTGATACTGGTTCCACCTTTGCGATTGACGACGAACAACTTATGATATACAAATAGCATCTTTATTTCCGCCAGTATCAAGTATAAAAAAAGATTTTTGGGATAAAGTTGTTCGCCCTTTGTCGAAGTAATGTAAAACTTGGAGAATATACAGGAATTTGTGCAGTTATTTTGACTCATCGCATATACCTGGCACCGGCAATTTACCATTTTCTAAAGAAATTGTGGTTCCTTAACTGGTTAGACAATCATCGAGAACTAATTGTCGATAACTTGTTCACCTCTGTCCGTGCCTATGAATTTTTACTCAAGAAGAATATACCTAACAGATACAATTCGAACCAATAGAGGCATGCCGAATTAACTCATAACCATTACCTTGAGCAGACAATAATTTTGTGTCATACGAATTTAAATGACGACACTTGTCAGATTCAAAGGTAAGATGTATACCTACTAAGCCGCAAACATACAGCTGGATTCTACGAAATGAGAGTTTCGCAGATGGAGAAAGCTCTACAATTTTAATAAACCAGAACAATTAACAAAAATATGGGATCAGTAGATGCAAGAAACGGATCCATACCCACCACCTAGACAATCTTATACTTTGTTTCACCAAGTTTGGATTTCATATGATTCATCGAATGCTCTTGAATTCGAGAATTTTAAGGAGAAAGGAAATAACAATTCGATCTCAATGTACAAATACACCAAACTGTGCTGCCATGTAATATTTAATGAATACATGGTTAACTATACTACTAAAAAAAATTAGGTGGATCCTTCAAAAGCACCAACAAGAAGGGATGTGACGAACATCCCGGATAATTCTTGAACGTTATCATAAAAAATGATATCAATACATTTCTTGTCAGGTACCTGTAATATTTCTATTTTCGATTAGGTTTTCATCTAATTTTTATTAGAACAGTTAGTACTTAGGGTTGACGGAGAAATCACTGTTTATTCATTGTTCAACCTATAATTACACACGAACTATAATACCCATGAGTGGATACTCTATCCAGACGTAAAAATTCTTGTATTGCAGTATATAGAAGTGTGGATACTCAGCTATTGATATTTATTAAGGTCTGGATACTTTGGCGTGAGGAAAAATCGAATTTTTGAGAAAAAACACAGTCCTTTTTTTTTCGAAAAAACATGTTATATCCACAATATTCTTGCGCATAAATAGGCTTACGATCGAAATTTAAAACTGGTGTTTCTTCCTATAAACAAGTAAAGTGAAACTGGTGAGGAAAAGGTGAGGAAAACAGGTCAGGATCCTTCACTACTTCCAAAAGTGCTTTTTACATCACTCCCAATGAGAATTGATCTAAACCCTTCCTATTGGAAGAGCTCAAAGGTACTGCATGGTTTGATGTTTTATTTTAAAAAATTCTTCAAACATTAAGGGAAAAAAGGCTTCACGATAGCTAAGATTGATGCCATTTTGAATAAGGTTAGTATTCGGAAAATTCGAACAGCTATCTTCCTATTAATCTACTTTCCTTCTCTCTCTCAGAATATTAGAGATACTTCTATATCAAAGATAAGAATAGATTACTAATGAAGTCTAACCTCATTCGCGAAGCGCTTTCAGAAAAAGTTCAATTCTTCAGATTAAATATTTACAATATTTCCTGAATTAAGATTCCAGAGTAAATTGGTATCTAGAGAATATTTCTGCAACATGACATAGTGCAGAAGGATGGTTTGTGAATGAACCAAATGAGATTGTTCACTGTCGCAAAACTGCAGAACTGATTGAAAATATGTTGCTTGACAGAAGAAATCAGGCTTTCGTTAAGGGGAAAGTAACGGATTCATGCTGACAATCTTCTTTTCGTCACCACGATAACTTCAAAACCTTCGAACAAGTTTTGAATGCTGTTTTGGATATTTTGGAAAGTTTCCTTTGGGAAAGTTGTCTTGGCCCCAGTCTTATGAAAACTGAAATTGATTTATTCTCTAGCCAACTTCAATCAGGTTCTACGATGTACTGCGGTTCGAGCTGCGACAAATTGCCCCGAACCAAGTTGCCTTTTTCGTATCGTTTTAGTGCTAATTTTCACTCCACTTTTCCGTTGGAGTTGCATTTGAAGGTGCCTAGCACTAGCGAACTGTTCTCTATACGAGGACATTCTTGAGTAACAATCATGGATGGCTGTTGTTGTCCAGATGTCATTTCATGATTACCAGTCCCCTTGTACCTGCTTATCATTCTGGTAACAGTTGAATGGGACACTCCAAGCTTTTGGCCTATTCTTGTATAAGTCCAATACAGATTATCTAAAAACACAGCTTCACCACATTCTACCGGGGTCAAATTTTGTGATACGCCTAGCCTTATTACCGAAAATTAAAATTTTCAAAAAGAACAAAATTTATTAACAAAAATTGATCAACAACTGCTCTCATCAACATGTGGTAGTTTCTTGCAAATTCCCAATTTATTTTTTCCATTTTCTTTATCATGAGAAGAACATGCGGACCAAGATGAAAATTCGAATTTTGTTGAAATATTCGAAGGAAAACATGTGTTGATAATAAGTTACATACCTGAGAAGATATTTAAAATATTGAAATTGTGCGTTAATGTCTTAGTGCAGTGTATAAAAATAAAAACGAATATTCCTTTATCCTTGAAGAGACGCTTCCAACGAGGTGTACATATCATTCAAAAAAAATTGGAGGTTGTTCCATGCCTCTTGATAAGCCGATAAGAATTAAATTATATAGAAAACATAACTAACTGGAAATGAAATCGACGTGTCTTGAGGAATTTCATGAAAAATATACTTGACGTTTCACTGAATTTATTCCATTTGAAATCCGCTCTTCGTATGTCTGCGTGAACACGTTAGTACGCTCAGTAAATACGAAAATATCAGAATTTGTCTGATGCAGTGTTATAATCCGTACAAATCCTGCACTTTCTCTTTGAAACACAAATAAAACATTTGATGCATTGTGCAGGAATTTGACTCGACACTAAGCTAGACTAGAGAAATGGTTTCCAAACAGGAATGTTTTGTTTGTAACCGAGATGTTATTCTTTAGCAGATGAGTTTGCAGCCATGGTGTGCTATTTGTTAGATGAGATGAGAATGAATGGTTTACATCTTTTGTTCCTGAAACTTACAAAATGAAAAAAAATTGTAAATTGTACACATTATTCAGAAGATGTTGATTGAATGATTACAACTATTTTTTGTATAATATTTTGATGGCGAAAATCTATTGTGAGTAATGTTTTCAAGTTCTATTTTAAGGTACAAAATATGTTCAACTGCTACAAGTATATTTTGAAGGTATAAAATATAGAAATTGTGATAATATATCCAATTCAAGCTCCAATAGATTATGGCGAAATACAACCTCATTTGACAATTTATATCTTGTTGTAAATACACTGGCCAGGTTTCAATATAACTAAGGCCGCCTTTATGATGAATAACTAATTATTAGAGGAAAATACCAGTCAATCTTTCTTTTCAAAAGAAAAAAAAGCCGCAAGTGCAATTGAAAGAAGCAACACAGATAAATATAGCAAATCAGCCCATAAGTGGCATTCCATTTTAATTCTTACGATTCACTATTTATTTGAACGTCGCACGCGCTTTATACATAAGATATAGAAAAGTTCAGCTCTTTAACCTACATCCATATCACTAGTGGCCTAGTAAAAACCCCGCAGCTATAATCAACAAAAAATATATTTTTAGTTCTAGCTTAGAAATTATTCAATATTTAGATTCGATTTTTAGGATACATGATGCTTGTCATTTATGTGTTATGTAATTTTTAATTCTTAAAATGGCAGTTGTTAATTGTTACCTCAAGTTTGGGGTTGGAATTGAAAAGGTTACAATTGAAAAACTTAAATTAATATAGTATTGCATGAAACACGTTTCATGCAATATAATAAAATAACAAAATATCTCAACACAAAATAAAAACCAAAATAAGTTTTAACATTTTAGTTATTTTACTACTTACTATTAATCAGTCTTAAACAAGTCATAATTTTAAATTCAAGCTGATTTAGACAAATTACATAAATACCATACGATGAGATAGAAAATGGCGCATTTTTCATCTCAAAAATTAGGTACTGGTTGATTTATAAACAACTTTAAATTTAGTTACCATGTTCTTTAGACCTAAACAACATGTATAAAATGTAGTTTGATAAAAAATCAACAAAAGTATCAAGGATTAGGAACTATTTCACCAACCTACGAACAAAAAGAATAACTATTTGTATTAATCATCTGAATGACAATTCAAACAACAGAACTATGTGACATCATTCTGCTTGGGCCCAGTCTTTGCAGGAGATACATTGAATCCATTCTCCACCTGATGAAGGCACAGCAAGCCTTTCCTTTGCCATTTCCCTTATTTTTGTTGTTCTCTCAGTTCTAGTTCTTTGTTGTCATTTTTCTCTCTTTCATTTCTCTAATATTATGTTATTCTGTAGAGAATTTTTTTTCCGGGGTTCATCAGACATTTTCGATATGACTTCCGTCACGCTTTTATCTATATTAGGTCATCGACAACTTCAGATTTTCCAAATTCAACAGGGGGTTCAGAGATTAGAGACCCGTTTATATCTCTGGGGTATGGGTGATTCGTGACAAAAGAAAGCTCAATCAAATTCTTCGAAAATATCTTCGTTGCACGGCCTGATCCGACATCAAGTGCCGCGAACAATGCAGAGGAAATAACAATAAAACAATTTTCTTGGCCTTGTTTACTACTTCTACATCAACATTCAAGGTATATTTATCTGATAAGAGTGAGACGGGAACCTTTTTTGAGGGCTTCAAGTGATGAATAAAATGATCGATCCATTTTACATTCTCATTCTGAGTCATTAATCCTGATGGGTTGCCAACGCCTATTTATTATGGTGAGCCGATTCTGATAAATTCATTTTTATATCGTAGACTAAAGAAGATAAACATACAGGGTATGGAATTACCACAAGAAATTGCTGCAACTGTAAGTGTAATCCGTATACATCTTTCACCAGATATCACAACACTGACCTGCTGTATGCCTTTTCGTGCAACAATTTTTTGTTTTGATTTTCTACAGTTGTGACACCTACCGGAAAATATAAAATACATAGGTATCTAGTTGTATGAAAGAATACAAGTTATAGAACTGATTATAAGTAGATGAATAAAAAAAAAGAGTAATTAATATGGAAATAAAATCTACCTATTTCATCAATTTGAAACATTGATGGAATAGGTAGGTTGAATCCGTATCTTTCTAGCACCGATCTGTATTAGATAGGCATGAAATCGTAAAACAATCATTGCCCGGACCATCATCTCATTAATTTTACAGGATTCTGGTGTCTTCTGAATATTGTAAAATATAGTACACTGATTTTCCAATTTTTCCACATCAGTGGGCACCAATACAAAATGAATATTAGAACCCTTTATCAAATACTCTGCTACGATTGCTTTTTGTTCAGCTTTTAGCCTAGTGTTCAGTTTTTTTGTGACCCATTATTGTTATGGTACCTGTGTTTTTCTTTTTCAAAAAATTATGAAGAGAATCAAAACAGGAGTCAAATTCTTCTGCTACATCCCTGTAATTTCTTTTCTTCCCAATAACCTCTAGCGCAGCTAGATCATAGACCTCTATTGATGAGGTACTACGCGAAATTTTCCGCTTATAAGTTCTCATGCTGAGATAAAAAAAAATTAATCATTACAAGCAATCAGCTACCCTGTTCACACTAGCCCCATACCTGGGGTTGGTATTAACAGGTTAATACAAACCCCCCGCTGTCTTAATTAGAGCCCCAAAGGTACATTTCAATTATTTAATAATGTAATGAAATTTTGGTCCACAGTTATGACAAATATGTAACGTAGAATTGTATAAGTATAAAATATGCTATTAGAAGAACGAAAAACGTATATAATCATTATACTTTAGAATTTTTGTGATGGTCAGAAAATCGTGAACTATAAACTGATCGTTACCTGCCTAAACATATCGACTGGCACACAAGTCACTCATATAACGCGAGAATTGCAACTGACCGATACAGTGCCATGCTGCCCGATATAATTGACAAGTTAAGACACGCACTAGAAGTGTGGCAGGTATAGTTTGAGAGAAATTCGTTTGTTAATTCGTACCTCTGTTGATTCTAGCACCGGTCACCCCCCCTATAACAATATAGGTAGTAACAATTTGAGTAAATACATAAAAAGTAGTGAAACTATATCCTCACAAAAATATAGATCCAGGTGTTCTCCAGTTGAATTGCAACAATTGCAACTATAAATCTATATTATTAGAACCCAGAATAACATAACATAAACGAATTGGTAAGAAAGGACCGCTAGTCACTTGGTGAACCATTTTACTAAATAATTAAACAAATAAAGAAGAAATACTAGGCTTGAGTTTCACAAAACATTATGAATAATGTTCGATATATTTCGAGCTGTATTCCATTTTCAAAAACTAAGAGGAATTTCAAATAATACAATGTCATTTATACCTAAGAAGCAGATGAGAGAAGTGGTGACAAACGGAAATCAAGGTAGAATATGTTATTGTTAGCTGATAGAATTTCTATAAATTTCAATAAATGTAATCTTTTGATTCTGTTTCCTGAATATAAAATTTATGTTTTCGTGAAATCTAAAAATAATTTTCATTCTTACAAGATTATTTCCAGCCATTACTTTATTCAATTATTAATCTTTCCAATATAATAACAGTATATATATATATATATATATATATATATATATATATATATATATATATATATATATATATATATATATATACAGGGTAGATAGGGATAAAGTTAAGAAGTTAAGAGGGCTGCTTTATAAATTCAGATATTTAAGGAAGATTCTTGACGTCAAGCACCTACGCATACTCTATTTTGCTCTCGTGGAATCCCACTTATCATATGGTATTATAGGTTGGGGGTGCTTACGAGAATCAACTAAAAAGATCGAAACAATGCAAAAATGGTTGTTGAAGATTATTTTGGGAGACCACTTACCCCTGATGGAGACGAACTGTATAGATTATCAGGAATAGCTGACATTCATCAGTTGTTCTCGGCTCACATTTTGTTTCACACATTTCAAGGAAAAATACAATTGAATTCAATAGAACATATTTATTCTACCAGAAACAAGAAAAATAGATTTGAAACCCCGAGAGCTGAGAAAAGAGTTGGGCAATGATCCTTTACCTATTTGGCACCAAGAATATATGCCATGTTGCCTCAAGAATTAAGAACAGCCTATGTGTATAAGAATTTCAAGAGGAAAATAAGAAGATGGATACAACGAAGTGGCAGGCAAATCTTTTTTAATGTTATAAATCAGCTGCCTTAATCGGATATGTGACAATAATATACCAAATTAGTGACTTTGATGCTGATAGTCTCTCTTCATACCGATAGTGACTTTTTATACCGATCGTGACCTTTATACCGACAGTGACTTAACATAGTGATTTTTCACACCGATAGTGACTTTCACACCGATGGTGACTTTCCCAACGATAGCGACATATCAAGGGACATTGATAGTAACTTTCTTCGTGGTGACTATGAAATTCAATGGTACTAATTAGAAATGTTGGTTTTGTTTCTTGTTGTGTGCTTATATTTTTATTTTTTGTACTTATGGGAGAAATATATTGTTTATTTAAGTTCAATTCACGTACAGACATTATGTAATGTCTCTGTGATTAAACGTTTATTCAGAAATTCATATTATTTGTTATACATTCTTCAAATCTGAATAAACTATATTATTATTATATATATATATATATATATATATATATATATATATATATATATATATATATATATATATATATATCATTAATTGTGCTAGGAAACAGGAAACATGTCAATTAGTTAGAAGCTGACTGAGGAATTTCTTTGAACACCCGCACTGATGTGATTATCGTAAATAATGGAACTCTGAATGCTTATGGGAACAGTTCAGACATTTTAGTAGAACATATAACACCATTTGGGTTTGAAATTTTTGTAATGCATGATAACACCAAACCTTACCAGGCTCATATCCTTAGGAACTACTTTCGAGATCATGAAAGCAGTCCAATGGAATGGCCTGCAAGAAGTCCAGTCCTTAATTTTATCGAACAACTGTGAAAAATTCTCAATAGAAGATAATTCTCAATGGAAGAACATCAGTAAGCTACCGTGAATGATGTTTGGAACATAACTGATCGAAATTTGGAACGAAATGGATCAGAATGCTATGAAGTCATTGATTTTGAGTATAAATCGTAGATGTCATGAAGTAATTCTCGACTAGGGGTGAGAATATATGATATGAAAAGGTTTTGGAGGATTTTTTTTAAAGTTTTACATTTTTGATCATTACTTTCAGTTCAATTTCTATAAGTACCATTTCGGTTGTTCTCAAGCATGCCTTAAAGCTGATGGACTACCTCTAATTTCTCTTGATGAAATCTGTAAACCAATCTTTGCTCGTCATCTCATTAGTTTTCCAGGATTCTGATACCTTCTCAATATTGTAAAACATACCACATATGTCAATTTTTTCACATTAGTGGACAAATACTCTGCTATGATTGCTTCTTGTTCAGCATTTTTTTACACTATTCGTCATTAATTTAATTTCAATTTTCATGAGTACCAGTTTTATTTCGATTGTTCTCAAGAATTTCCTAGTGCTTCTGGAAAAATTGAATTTTCGATTCTATGGGTTAGTTTCTTGGCGCAGTGTATAATAACAAAATTACTTCCCTGAAAAATACATCCTGAAACTCACCCTGAATTTAGTTCCAGTAATCATCAAGAAAACTAATTCATATATATGTAAATTAGTTGGAGAGTAGATAAGAACGGAACTCGAATACCAATTATACCTTTTATCGTGTTTATTTAGGGCATAAGAATTTATTTGCGTTCAAGTCGATGCACGCAAAGGTACTTATATGGTGCTGTGATGAAGACATGAGATACGCAACAAATATAACTATAAAAAGACAAATGAAGCATTCATTATTATGTCTCATTAAGTGATTCGTGATTTATCATATCTTTCCAGTTGTAGAACACCCTTTTTATCTTCGTTGATAGTCTGTGGCAACTATAACTTCAACTGTGCATGTGCAATTACGCAAGTCTGGTAATGGAAGTTCCGAGAAATAGAAAAAAGTATTTGAACTATACTATTTAATGTTTTTAATTAATTGTTACTTTTAATTATTCATTATTTGCTCGCAAGTTCTTATCACAATCCACTTTTTGCTCCCAAAAGGATAAATATGATCAGCTTACTCTCAATATTCATCAGTTGAGTGCATTCGTCACTCTGCTGCAACGAAAGCTATTGCAATGCTAATCATGCATCAAGATTTCAAATACCATTCAAATAATCATAGCCCTGACCTTCTTTAATATGGAGAATTGGCGAATAACGATAGCACCATCTCAAAGCAAGGTACAGGTGTATGGGGATGTATGAGCTAACTCCTAAGAAGTATAAGTGTGGGTAGCCACTGCGTTTAAGTGAGTCTCATTGCTCAGTGGACTTAGAAAGGTATGAATCAAGAACGTCACGTCAAAACTCTTTTAATATATATTGATGAGTCGGGCTGCAGTTAAGGCACTCGAACACTGAAATTACCTTGACTGTAACATGGATAACATGGGGTAACAATATTTCACTTGCCTGGGTCACTTAAACTGTACAGAAAATAAGGAAAATTCATCAAGAAACGGATCTGAAACATAGTTAATATGATAGGAACTTGACTCCAATGAAAACATATTATAAATAGTTTAACAAAAATGATCTTCAAACTTGGGAATCAATGTCAGAAAATAGAAGATGCAAAAAAACTTAAAATTCCTCTTGTATTACCACGTACATAGCATCGAATCCCTAAGGATTTTCGGATTTCAGAAGATTCAAGGCTTCAGGTAAGCCCATTACATTATAGAAAACGAATAATTTTCAAAATGAGCTATTACTAATCCTACTACTTATAATCCTCCACGATAGTTTCTATATATGGTACTACGCAGAATTACGAAAATACGGAGATAATAGTTGCGCTTCAACTCTTAAACGATTTTAGGAATCAGGGAAAGAAAATATATATATATATATATATATATATATATATATATATATATATATATATATATATATATATATATATATATATATATATATATATATATATATATATATATATATATATATATATATATATATATATATATATCTGATTATTCAAAAATCCGTAGATCAATGAATAATCCTCTGACAAGAGCTAGTTTCCAAATCTGCCCGCCATGCATGCAGCCCCCAAGCGCCACAATAGTGCAACCAAGCAGGATCCGAGAAAGAACCTTATTAGGAGCTCATCAGTGTCGCATATCGCTTCTCAGCATCCTACCAAGCTACATCGGGGTACCCTATCAATTCCAGAAAGGACGCACCTCGTACATACGTACGAGAGTCGCCCTCTATGGACCAACACGGCGAACCCGCTACCGGACTTCGAGAAAGATGCGAACAGTAACAAACAGATGTGGAAACGTTAAAAATTCCAAACATTTGGGAGACATCTTTCGTCGTTCTCCCAAATGTTTGGAATTTTTAACGTTTTCACATCTGCAGTCTGCCGCTTCGTTTCTCGGCATCCTGCTTGGTTGCACTATTGTGGCGCTTGGGGGCTGCGTGCATGGCGGGCAGATTTGGAAACTAGCTCTTGTCAGGAGGGATTATTCATTGATCTACGGATTTTTTGAATAATTCGTCTTGTCTCAGATTTACATACATAGACTCCACGCGAAGTTTATCGCGGAAGATATTCGACCGTATATATATATATATATATATATATATATATATATATATATATATATATATATATATATATATATATATATATATATATATATATATATATATATATAATCAATTGTTGTTCGTAAGTCTCGCTAAAACTCGAGAACGGCTGAACGAATTTATCTTACCTTAGTCTTGAAATGTTCGTGGAGGTCTAGGGAATAGCCCTTTGTTATTTCCCAAACGTTTCCTGAATAAAATGCAGAGTCAATTTGAACTTTATCGCTTTTGAATAAAGTTCATATTAAATTATAATTACTCGGTATTGTCAAAGCAATGTAGGTGTGTCCCTAACATTAAAGAGTCAATTTGCAATCTATTACCTTTGCACAAAGTTCAAATTCAATCATATCTATCAAATTTGCTTTCGCGTGAGCGTTGGATGATCCAATGTCGCGTTCTGAAACTAAACAAAAGTGAATCGCTAACGCGACAAAATTGGATAGTCACAAAATGTAATAGATCATTAGTAGTACTGATTTTCAGTTTGGTCCTCTAAGCGAAACTCAATTTTAGCTGACTTCATTTGTTAAAGACATTAGATTGTCAATCCATCCTGTCGCACTTCAGAACACAGAAAAAAGTATTACGATATCTATGAGTGCATCCTTTTATCTTTGTGAGTGAAGATTACCGCTACGTGCGCGAGAATTTTCTTTACTTTTGTGATCCTTTGTGATAGTGACATTCCAAGTAATGTGCTCTTTTTTTGTTGATATTCTGTGAAAGTGAAACTCTACTGCTAAGTTAGCGCGAATTTTTCTTACTTACTCACGTGCTAACCACAATGACGACCAGAGAGAGACAGATCAAGAAAATAGTCGTATTGCTATGTCATAATTGCGTTATTTAGTGAGTAACAATGAACTATAGTATAGGCTTAGAATGCGATGAGTTCGTGCAAATAGAATACAACAACAGCAAGCACGACATAATGAAATTGAGCGAATCCGCAGACGCAGTGCTCCTGTGAGTCTTGAACGAGCAGCATATGATCCACCAATTGATTATTGTGCCGACAAATCGTCAACAATTGAGGGAATGATAATAATTTATAAATATTGTAAGGATCATAAAGGGGCCGCAACCAAAGAAGAGGGTTCATGAACTATTGTCTCTCGATAAAAAGTCTATTGGGATGGTAGTTGGCCTATTGACGGGACTTCAACTCAACAAACACCTACACGCTCTGAGACTATCGAAAACCACAAGGTGCCGTGGTTGCTTAGAAAATGACGAAACAACGGAACAGATACTCTTCAAATGTCCCGCTCATAAGGTGACCAGACTGAACACCTTGAGCACTGAAACACTCAGCGCCCGGATGATACAGGAGGCCAGCTACAAAAGTATTGCAAGCTTCATCAAAAAGTTTTTTCCAAGACACAAAACAAAATCATACAACACGGCATGCACAATTGGCCAAACGGCCCGAGTGCTGCCCATAAAGGCGCTGTGCAAGAAGAAGAAGAAATAAATGGTGAATCTACTGGCAAAGTAATATTGCTTTTACGCCCTTTACTTTCTGGGATTGGAAATGATACTAAGCACTTCTTGGCCAACATTCAGAAATATAACAGCTGTTTTCAGATTACATCGGTTGACGCTACACATATTATACAGGACTATTGCAGGTCCATTTTCAAGGTATTATACCATAATATTTTTTTATAATATTCTAGTTTGTATTAAAATATATATGGGAAATAATTATTGGACAAATCTTCAGATACAAGTTCAAATTTATCACTTACTGGGGGCACTTTTACTACTACCAGATGCGTATCATCAATTTTTACAAATTTATTTTATGTGAAATTCAGATGCGTAAGTTTATAAGCGTTGTGCTCACAATCCAACAATGAAGAAAACCATTGTCCAAGAATTAGGAATGTTTCTTCATCAGAACAACAATTTATTAAACATATTCAAAATATCATTGGATCTTATTAATTACGGATTTCTTTTGAATGCTTTAAGTTTATTCTATACAAAAGTTTGGGCTTTTTATTTATCGATTGACGCTTTACGAAATCTGCCTGGTCATCTAGTACCTAATAAATAGTAAGTTGAAAAGGAGAATATATGAAGATCGAAGATAAACACCTCAAAATAGTCTAGGAACACTTACCAATATCTTTAAAATATGAATTTGATGATTCAAATTTATAGAAATCTTTCGGTTTTGTTAGGTTGTATTGTATATAATGTATTCTCAAGAAAACAAACTAATATTTGACTTCTCATAAAAAAAAATTTGAAATTTGAAAATGACAAAATTTGGTAAAACACAAAAAAAAATCCTGAACTAATATTTTCGAAACAATATGGAAGCTCTTATATTTTTCAGTACCTAGAAGGTCCACCTCTGTTATTAATGACACTTTGGCATCGTCGCGGCATGCTCAATATCGAATTGTCTATTACATTTTGGACTAAGTCATTCCAAGCCCCCTGAACTACCAATCGAAGCTCCTGTTCATGATGGAAGACGTTTTGACGCAGGAGATTTCTTTTTAGGGTTTCCCACACATGCTCGATGGGATTCAGATCTAGGGAGCAGGATGGCCACGGAAGAAGATCGATATCATTCTCTTCAAAAGAACGTTCAAGACAACTCTTGCACGATGAGGAGGGGCATTATCTTGTTGGAAGAGTGGATTTTGACCCATTGTTTGGAGATACGGTACCAATACAGGTAAAACTATCTCATTTGCGTAAGAGTTTCCCGTGAGATTGTTCTGTATGAAAACAGGTCAGTTCTTCCACCAAGGCGTATACCTTCCCAAACATCACTGATCCGCCTCCCTGTCTAACAACTTCTCGAACATGCTGGAGACGGTTTTGCTTTCCAGGTTCCCTCCATATTCGAATTCTTCCCCAATCGGGATAATAACTAAATCTAGATTCATCACTGAAGAGAACTGTGGCCCACCTCTCTTGATCCCAGTTTACGTGTTCTCGGCACCAAGCTAGACGAGCAGCGCGATTTCCATGGGTCAGTTGTGAAACTCTTAAAGGATGTCTGGAGTGGAGTTGACCTTCGTGCAGTCGATTTCTCACAGTTTGGTCGGAAATTTGTACATTATGAACTCGTGATAGCTCTTGAGCTAATTGAGATGCTGTGGTAGTACGATCTCTTCTGGCTTGTAAAACCAAAAATCGGTCTTGGGCGACTGTAGTAATCCTGAAACGACCTGTATGGCGTTCTTCTACGCTACCTGTTCCATTGAAACGCGACCATAAACGGTTTATAACACTTGGGCTACTTCCCAGAACCCTGGATACTTCCCGTTGTGAGCTCCCAGCTCAGAGCATGCCAACGGTTCGTAACATCTCTTCTCTGGTCAAATGTCGTCTTTCCATGGTCGAATAACAAAACTTGAATATTTTATTTGTGCTTACAACAGAAACAAAGTGCCAACTAACTGATTTCAAACACTGAATACATGAAATGATTATAAAGCAGCTTCGAATCTGCTGCATTTTTAGTTTTTTATATAAAAAACTGAAATCTGTTGCGGCACTCTACATAATGTGGTGAGAAATTGATGCAGGTGTTCATTTCTTAAAAAAAATCATCCATATTGATCGTTCTGGATACTTACATCGATATTCAGAAGTGTTCCCTAGACTTTTTTGAGGTGTTTATATATTCGCACTGAAAAACTCAATTCACCGTACTACTTCATTATTGCGGACTGTTCTATGGGTTCTGGCAATTTTGTGCTGATTTATTACCAATCTTTAGTTTCATTATGCATTTTTTCCCATATTCCTAGATTTTCAAGGGATTTTCAATGAAGCGAAAGAATGTAATCGAATTCTCAAATTCAAACTCTTTATATGCAATAAAATTTCAAAGAAGAGGGATTTTGCCCGTGGTCCTTGAGTGATTCAATTATCGTGGGTAGGCCGAATGCCCTTTGAGCAAATATAACAGCCGATCAGCTCAACGAATTGGAAGAATTTGTGGAATTCAACAAGCAATTATTTTAACGCTTCATTTGTTCATTTCTCGTTCATGAAATGTTAATTTCCTAAAATCTATCTTTCCCTTTGACGTTTTAAATTATATATACTATAATAATTTGTTGAGATAATGAAAATTGAATTGAAAACGACAAATTGGAAATGCTATAAGTTTTTCTTTTCTAGTTTTCGAGATATATTCCTTTCAAAAAGCAGTAACTTTATTCGATCATTGCATTAACTATAAATTATTGTTTATAAAAACAAGTAATGTGTTTTTGGAATTTTACTTAATCATTATGATTCGTAACGCGTTTCACTACACCCTAGCTTCTTCAGACGAATGAATGTACAGAAAATAAGAATGAGAATATAAATATGAATGTTCTTAAGTAATTAAAAGCTTATTAGGTTGATTCTTCTTGAGAGGTTATTTATGGCAGGTATATTCAATAAAATTAAGGAATACATGGCTCCCCGAAGACATTCAATAGAGGTGAAGGGCTTAAATGGACTTGTTCATTGATAAGTCTACCTCAGTGTTTGTATTTGTTGATTTCTGGAGTTTCCCAAACATCTACCTTCCAATATTTATTATCGGTATGCAAAATTTCAAACTGTGAGTCGAAAGAGTGATTATTTACTAAGAGATGATTCGCGTAATTTGAATCTGATTTTTTATTTGAAAAACTGCGTTTATGTTCCGATATTCTAATGTTAAAGTTTCTATGTGTTCTACCAATGTAGAAATTATCACAGTCATTTCAATTCAATCTATAAACACCTGATTTATTGTTTTAACCTGATTTGGTTTTATTATTTTTATATATTTGCCTAAATTATTATTAGTTTGGAAAGCTATGTTGAAATTATTGCTACTCAAGAACGATTTCAGTTTCTCACTTGTAATGCCAACGTAGGTTAAGGTGTTGAATTTTTGTTTCAATTTATCGACAGGGTAAACTTCAATGCGATTCTACTTTGTTCTTTATTTAAAATATTATTTATTAGTTTGGGATTGTAACCATTATTTTTGGCTATTTGTTTAATCGAATTCAATTCTTTGTTAAAATTTTCTGGTGATAACGGAATATTAATCAATCTATGAATAAAACTATTGAATGCTGACATTTTATGTTGATACGGATGACACGACGAGTTATTTATTATAATATATGTATGTGATAGCTTATAGTAAATTGCGAAAACATGTTTTCTATTTTTATTCGAAATTGTTACGTCTAAGAAATTTATCGAATTATTGCTTTCTATTTCGGTTGTGAATCCAATTTTGGATGCAATGAATTTATATGATTTTCGAAAATTTTCAACTGTCTATCTGTTCCTGTGAAGCAAATAATGATATCGTCTACATAGCGATACCAGTATAAACAATATTTACTGAGTGGATGATTATGAATTAATTTCTCTAAATTATTCATGAATATTTCTGCTAACAAAGGACTTAACGGATTGCCCATAATCAAGCCGTCTTCAATAGTATAATATATATTAAGTATATTACTATTCAAGTTTCAGTGAAGTAAAATGGAACAGGTCCATGCTGATCAATGGCAGTCATAATCAAGTACCATCCTCATCTCGAATTTCAACCCCTAGAGCAGGGGTGACCACCCTTAAAAATTTGGAAGAGGGTAGATGGCTTTTATCGTTTTCTTTCAAGATTCATAATCATTCCAATGTTTCAGCTACTCACCCAGTAATTTTGATGGAGAACGAAAACTTGCATACCATTGTGAAGACAAACAAAAATCCTTTCTCAGAAGGTTAAAACTGGACCAATCTTCTGCTTTAAAAATAACACAGGATGGTCACCCCTGCTCTAGGGGTTGAAATTTGAGATGTGAATGGTGTTTCGGAAGATGACAGCCTTTGATCTGGAATGAATATGTTCCATTCTTTTGCACTCATACTTGAATAGCTCAGGGAGATAGATAGTCTCCTCTATTTTGCAGTAGCCCACTCTATATTTTCTACAGTTTTCAATCAAAAATAAAAATTATATCACGGGGATGCAGACAAAAATAATACCTTTCTTTCGAGGTATCACTCGACCCATCTACCCTCTTCCAAACTTTCAAGGGTGGTCACCCCTGCTCAAGGGGTTGAAATTCGAGATGAGGGTGGTACTTGATGATGACTGCCATTGATCAGCATGGACCTGTTCCATTTAACTTCACTGAAACTTGAATAGTCTCAAGGAAATAGTCTTCCCTGAGTTCGTTCAAGGCGATATAGACAAAGATACGACCTTTCTTTTGAGTCATCACTCGACCCATTTTCCCTAGTTAAAATGTTCAAGGATTGCAACCCCCGCTTAGGGGGTTGATATGTTAGGCAAGTTTCGTACCCCAAAAGATGTCCCCTTTGAAACAAAAATTGACCTGTTTTTGCGTTTTGATCAGAAATGAATATCTTGGTAGATATAGCCTTTGTTTAGTTTTCGTTGAAGCACCCTGTATAATAATAACAAGGACCTAAGTCTGGAAAATAACGAGGCTGAAGAGCCACAGGAATGTTTCGACTGGCTTTTCATTATTGCGATTGCATTGCGACAGGACACATTGTGATGCAACATCCAGTTGATTTTCATGTTTGGTCGCATGAAAGATTCTAACGCAATCGTTCAAGGTTGATCTTTGACATGTTCAACTCCATGCTCTGGCATTTGGTTTCCTGGCAGCACTCAAACACTCAAGACTTGTCACCAGTAATTCCACATTCCAGAAAAGGGATCATTTTCGATACCAAAAAGTCAAGACTCCTTTCCTTTCTGAGATCTTCTGGTCTTGAGAAAGGCTTTTCTGAACCTCTTTTGGTTCATACTGACTGTCAACAGTCGATCTAAATACACAAAATCTCTCAGTTGATTTTTTTATCAGTGTTGAAGGCCTTCTGCTTCGTGGATCATTTTCAATCGACTCCCTCTCTTCTCAAAATGTCTCGAATCTTCGAAAACCTTGTTGCATTGTGTCCGAGTCTGGAGCAACATTTGTTAGCACACCGATGCTCAAAATTGATGCACCCATTTTCAGAACGCACAAGAAAAAAATTGTTTTACGAAAACTAACTCTATGAACATACTAACTGCAGCTAGTTCAAAGTCATACTGGGGACGTGTCACATGTGCTTCTGAAGCTGCTCAAGTCCTCTCGTCTCACGCGTTACCAGATCGGAAGCGACGTTGTCAATATCATGTTCGTTTGTTATTCCTTTAACGTGCTATATTTTCGCTTTTTGGCCAATGACACGCCGGGCAATTCGATCACCTCACTAACTCGGGAATTTTGCCGAACCCCTCTCGTGTCGAGGAAAGGAATCTTTAATGTCCAACACATTTCTGTTTGACAGGACCGACGGCTTTACATCTCCGAAAGATGGATACTCAAGCGATTGCCAGAATCCAAAAAATCGCACTGACTTTGTTGGGATTGAACCCAGGTTATTTTGCGTAGGAGACGAGCATCATATCCCATACGCCACCGAGCCGGCTATTTCAATTTCATTATTTTATTCACAAACCACGTATTTAATTAATTATATATTATTTGAACACTTGCTTTCATATAAAAAAAAACTGTATGTATTATAATATTACATAATGTCGTGAACCACT
This sequence comes from Cryptolaemus montrouzieri, assembly GCA_013387265.2. Lineage (NCBI taxonomy): Eukaryota > Metazoa > Arthropoda > Insecta > Coleoptera > Coccinellidae > Cryptolaemus > Cryptolaemus montrouzieri. Next base: position 92,197,176 of record JABFTP020000021.1, on the reverse strand, counting down.
ATAATAGCCCTCAAAAAACCATTTAACCATGTGCTTAAATTTCTCCAAACGGATGAAAAGCAAAAGAGTTATTGCGATAGGAATTTTTTATAGAATACTATCTATATTTCAAGGAGATGATGAACTCTCCTACTTCACTCGCACAGCCATATAGAAATTTCAAGATTCTTATCTGTCTTGGTGGGGGTTGTATGAAAAAAAAATTCTTGGAATATGCCAGAATAATACTTTTGTCATATTTACACTAGATGAAACGCTTCAACCTCATTGGAAATTTCACCTTCCGAGTTGTCACAATTTTTTAGAACTTGAAAAACCTCCATTGCGACAATACGGCCTCAGTATCAGTATGGCATTCGCATTCAATTTATAATTAAGTCTCTATTGAAGTTTGAAGACAGTATATTCAATGAGTGATTTTGAGTTGTTAACCACAACGTGTTAGGGTCCACTTATTAGTGAAATCAGAAGAAAACCCAATGAAAATCATTGATATTGAACATGGTATTCAGATGAGCGGAGCATGAGTCGGTAACGGTAAATGACGATCCTCTTGAGGAGGTCCTGTCACCCGCCTGTTAGACAACAGTACGTGAAAAACCATGTGGAGTAGCAATGAAAGCGGGTCTGAGTCTAGGTCTAAGTCACGACTGAAGGAAATGTTGAACGTCTATTCTAAGTAGGAAATACATGTTGAGTGAGCGTAGGCAATCAGATCGAAGGCGAGTGCTTTGGATATGCGCAAAAAGTCAAGAGCGCTGCGAAGTGGGATTTTTTTTGTAGGAAGTAGGGACAAGGGCATGCTTTCCCACGACCGTCTTTCCTTGGCCTCATAGGACATGGATTTGTCATGTACGGCATTTTTCTAGCAGAGTTATTCATTTTTAACTAATCCAGGGACAAACACAACATCCACGACTTTGCCGGAATCGAACTAGCGACCTGCCGTGTCAAAGCGGGGACCTTTCTCCACTGCACTACGTAGGCGACCAAACGTGGAAATTATTGTGAGCGGTAGTGAGTATGGCAAATCACGCCAAATGAATATTATATGAGTTTTCACTTGCCTTGACTTGATCAGGCGAGCGAAAAAGAGATTGCAAGGCGAGAGCAATAGCCTGTCTATACGTTGGTAATGGTCTTCACTCATCAAAGCTGGATCAACATTCATTGCTGGCTTGATATATTCCTGATATAATTTCAAGCCTGATAGAATATAATTGGACAGATCTATGTTGGTGCTCTGAGGTGCCTGCGGCAAGTGTTTTCTGCTTGCGCCACGAACTTCCTATGAAACACATCGCTCCCGCCTTATAACCCCTGCGATTCTTTCAAAGGAGTTCATTCTGCCAGCGTATGAGAATTGGAAAGTTCACTTCTGATGGCTACTTAGGATGCTCTTCAACGCGAAGCAGCTTGGAATCATTGTATAGAGATCGAAAAAGACCGTTTAGAAGACAGATTTGTTGTATTGGAAAATTTGTATAACGTGATTACAACACCTCGTATAGTCGTTAAGGTTTTTCAAAAGTTTTATTTCGTGGTGATGAATTCTATTTAATATTTTTATCATATCCTGTTAATGGAAACTTCAACAATCTGTGTATCATAGAACTATATGTTACCATTTTATGTTGATAAGGGTTGACAGATGTGTTGTGTAAATTTATATCGGTATGAGGGATAAATGGAAAAGTCATGTTCATGATTCTCCCTGGATGTCCAAGGAATTAATTGGACCTTCTTTCTCTATTCGGGTTATATTCAGTTGAATACCATGTATGCAAATTCCGGGGGATGAAAATTTCTGTAAAATAAATTTCACAAAGAATGTATCAAACTTAATATGTGGAAACATCAACAAATAAAAAAGCAAACATTTCAGTTGAGTGAGCATAACTCAAAGCTTCAGAACATATTAAATCATTATTACCTCAATTCTGGTTGACGACGAGATTTATTGAAGAATTACACTCACAAAAGTAGTAAATTTCAATTCTAGTTTTTTAGATTTGATGTTTTTAATTTTGATTTTTGTTGCTACGTTTTGTTAATTTAAATACAACATTTAGTAGTAGTTATCAATATTGCTAAATTCCGTGTGAGAGATAAATGCTCTTGATCATTGGTTTTGCAGACAGGCAGAGATCTCTACAATTCTTATGCAATATTTTCAACGTAACAATTTCTTATATCGAGATCAACAGAGGGTAAACAGCAGGAGTTCGAACCGGAAACAAATCATAAAGTTTTCAACTGTGAGAGTTTCTTCAAAGAAAAATAGTCCGATCATTCAAATACTGGGTGTTCCAATAAAAATTCGACCTATCCTCCAACGCTAACTCGATTTTCGTTTGGAGGAGGATCATTGTTTATATCGACTTCGAGTATGTCAGATTAACCCCCTACCCCCATTATCTACCTACATGAATCATCATAGAGAATATGGGTTGAGTGGCACTGTTAGAATGGAATTCACATTATCTTTATTGTTGTTATCGTAGTGTTCACTGACTTAAAAAAGGCGTTTGATGTTGTAAGTTTTATGATCATGTTAGAGAAAGTATACGATATGGGCTATAGAGGTAAAATTTTCAAACTGATAGGTCATAATGAATTGATAGGAACCAATATGTAAGACTGGGGAATAATGCTAGTGACAATGTATACAATTAATTTTTTTTGTCAATTTTTAGATATTTGATTTCGGCGTGGAGTTTTTGTGGGGAGACCACGATGAAGAAAATGCAAATTTTACAAACTAAAATATTGGAAATATTGTTTGAGTATGACAGACTAACAAACACAGAGCTCCTCTTTGAAGAATTAACAATGATGGGTATTTATAAGCTGGAAAAGGTATTGAAATATGAGCAATGTAGATTGGTTCTTGAAATCATACACAAAAACATAAATGGAATTCAATCCTTAGGTTAAATAGGGAGATTCACGATTATGCCACTAGATCGGAAAATCATATATACCAAGAAGGTATCAGAACAAATAAAAGCCTGTTTAATCCGGCCTTTCGGACCACTAAAAATTTCAATAAGCTGCCGAATCATGTAAAGCATTTACAGGCTTTTACCAGAAAACTGAGAAGTCATTTTGAAATGATGTGAGGTAATTTTCAGTTCAGGGTGGGTTTCATTGTTCTTTTTTGATTTCTATGTGAATAGGTTATTTCTCGCGGGTATTATGGCAAGATTTTATGTTCGATTTAATTTGACCTGGTACCAGTGCTAAAGCACTGATTTAGGTTAGAGATTTTTATTATTATAGTGAAAGGTTCTGTTGGAACTTGTAACAATAAAGATCAATAATTATCAATTACTGTTATAGTAGACCGGTCTAACGGCTGAAACTTGGACGTTCTATTCTGTTTTCTCAACAGGAAAATAATATTCAATCGTTGTAAATATAAGGAACTATAATATTTTTGAGTAAAATTTACGAAATATATATAACACCCGGTGGTGTTCCAACTACAAAGAGATATCACAAATACAAGTAAACGATGATTTCTTCTAAATTATATTCTTAAATGCTCGACGCGTTTCGATACACAGTATCTCTATCAAGAGCGAATGAATTCTACAAATTTATCTTACTAACAAATTTTTATAAATACTGAAGAGGCAATCCACTCAGAGCTATACGTACTTGAAATAATGTTTAGGAAATAAATTTAATAAGGGTGAGTTATTTATGTATACCTAATCATTAAGAATTTCCGGTGAATTCCTAAATCTGTTAATTTCAAGTGCTTCCACAGGATTGAGATTTATACATCTCTTCTCAGAATGTAGGATTTTAAATTCTGAATTGAAAGAGTGACCATTTTCTCTAAGATGATTTGAATAATTTGAATCGGTTTTTCCATTGTAGACACTGCGTTTATGTTCAGAGATTCTAACATTGAAATTTCTTTCTGTTCTACCTATATAAAAACAATTGCAATCTGCACAATCCAATCTATAAACACCTGATTTATTTTCTTTATTGATTGGAGATTTATAATTCCTGATGATGAACTTAAATTTGTTGATGATTTGAACGCTATATTTAAATTTGAATTTTTAAGAAGGATTTCACATTATTGATAAGATTGCCTATATATGTTAAACTATTGAATTTCTTGTCTTGGTGTTCACCGATTGGATATATATGTTGTAAAGCTAATTTTTGTTTTTTCTTATGTAGTATGCTGCTAACTAAATTTGCATCATAACCATTATTTATTGCGATCTGCTTTAGATACGTTTCATTTCCCCCTTCTTCAGGTTTAGTTATTGTAGATATCTTAGATTTACTCACGTAGGACAAGGTTTTCTGAGGTGTCTCTTGTGATCATCGCATTGAAGCCACTCGTAAAATAGTAAGACATCCACATGTTCAATATGTTTTCTAACCATAGATCTCGCTAGAACTCTACGACCAAACTGAGCACTGGAAGGACTCTGTTTCTACCTGAACCGAGCCTTCAAATATTTCTTAGACTCGGGACTATTTTCCTTCGCCGACCTCATTCAGGGCACATCGTCTCTGTAGATTGTCTGCAGCACGCGTTTCACGAGTTGATTTTACGAACAACCCACGCCGTCCGCCATATTACCAAATCGCCGTTGTCTACCACCAAACCACGTATTTTGTTTAATTTTCCATTTACATTTACAACTTTTTTTTCGTGTCTGTGATTCGATTCCAGTAACAGTATTGAACAAATTCGTTGAAGCACCAAAAAACATTTCCAATGAGTTGTGACTGATACTCTTTGCGATTGAAATTCGCAAGTTTGGAGATGCTGAGGGTTGGGGGATGATCCGTATATTCAGGAATTAACTTGCTGAAACACATTCTTCAATACTAATATCAATCTCTACTGCCATAAATTCGAAAAACAACAGGTTGAAAGGGTTGTTCAATTATTATAATATTATCTTTTTGTTGGTGAAACATAGATTTATATAGATGATTGAAAAATCTTTTTTTTCGACCCATTATTCTTATGATGATTCTGTAGATAGATTATGGTGGGGGTAGACGGTTGATCTGACTTGATCAAAGTTGACAACAACAATGGTCCCCCTTGAAACAAAAATTGACCTATTACACCCTTTTCTCTGAATCAAAAGAGGGTTAAATTTTTGTTGAAACATCCTATATATCAAATATCAAGGGTATACGTCCTCTCACTCATTGTTGATAATATCCAAAAAACTGTACATTTTTACGGGCTAAAAAGTATTGAATGTGTTAATTGTTATTATAAGTTATCTTTGTTTAATTAAATCTAAATCCGATCAACCCTTTTTGTGTGACGGAGTTTCACACAATCAAGCAAATAAAGTTTCCATTCAGGATTTTAGGATATCAGGATTCACTGCAATATTTAAAATTAATTGCATCTGTATGATATGGTAATAACTTGTTTGGAAAACGAAAACATTTATATGCGTGATGAATTGACGTCAAATATACACTCGAAATGTTCCCCAATACACAAAGGAATCGAATTATTCAGTTAAACTGATTATCTTCTATTTGAATTGGAAGCGTGTATTACAGAAACTTGGTAATTTCTTATTCATGGAGTCTTTTTAATGTATCTGTTCAAACGATTTCTTTTTGTTGCTTTTTTTTAAGAACCGAGAAGCACGAAACGGAATGATGTAACTGTCCAATAAAAAGTACATCTGATTCTTTCGGTTCATTCGAGCCTTTTGAAAATGGATAAAGTTCAGAAAGTCTGAAAGTTCATGTGAGAAAGTCTTGGCGAAATTGCACTTTGTGGAGTCTTCTCAGTTGCTACATTATAACATTCTAAAATGGAAAAGTTAGAACTCGGGAGTATGAGCTGAATAAGCTAGCCAAAATGTGGTGTCTGTCGTTTCGAGTGGATACATTTGAATCATAGTGAATGGGGAAATGGGAAAGCAATTATTAGCTGAAGAAGATGGATGAACCCCTCCGTAAATACTTTGCATTTGTGAATATGAATTCGTGACTATTTTGCTGATCTACATAGAAAATATATGAAAATTACTCTGGGAAAGTTTAGTTAAAAGTTTAGTCGGTATGAGTAAGGAATTTCAATACATAATCTGAATAAGGTGACAAATTAGGAAGTTTCAAATCTGTAATACTCTGTAGTAGATAGGTTGCCTCTCAAATTTTGCGCCTCTGGCACACTGTTGACAGCTCCCATCTGACAACTGCGTCGTGTATTTTGACTTTTTTTAACCTAAACGTACTTGCAACACTTTGATGTACGAGTCAGTTTTGTTTCATTTATAGTCATTTGAAAAATTCAACTCGGACAAAAATGGAATTAACACGTATACATTTTCGTGCGACGATTTTTTACAGAAGAATAATTTGGATACTTTACAGAGAATTCAGAATGGAGGCTTGAGAGTTATTTTTTAAAGTGTAATAAAAGGACTTCAGTAAGGAGTATGTTGACAGTATTAAAACTTATGAGTGGCAAACAGAGAATTTACTTCAGAACATTGGATTTTATTTACAAAATAAAGAATGAATTAATAATAATAATAATAATACAAGAAATAAAACGACTTTTCTATTGAGAGATGTTAAACTAATAAAACTTTCAACACAACGTTAATAGGCGGAGTTACAACATTTAATAGTCTGCCAATTAATATTATGGAATCGAAAATTATAAAAACTAGAAATTCCATTAAAAGATTTTGTATTGATGAATTATACTTAATTTTTGCTGTAATATTTAGAATGCTGGTTATATATTGTGAAAGACATTACATACCTATCACCTAGCAATATGATATTGTTTTCAATAGGAAATTGCTAAATAAATATTTATTATCGTAGACTTATGCACTTTCTGAGCTGGTAGCTGGATATAATTTACCTTTTTCAGATTCAGCAATCAAAGGGAATAGGTTCGATTACAATATACTTGACATCAATTTCCTAACTATCCTACATGTATTAAGAATTACAGCTTTTTGCATTTCCATATAGGTTTTCTTATGCAATTCTCATTTCTTAAGGCTATCATGTAGAGGCCGTAAGGAATCCTTCTGTTTCCAAGAATAGCTCTCCGTTAATCAACCACTTGGTGGAGGTTTCTTTGTCGATGTGTGGTTGATCAATCTCATGATGACGTCGTCCATGGTATTTCTTTCTTGACCATATGTTTGATATCAAGGCGTTGTTTTTCATTCGGGATCCATTCCGCATCTTTATTGTGTTCTTCGTTAGGTTGTCCAAAATCAGTTGTTTTGCCACAAACCATCAATGCAGTGCGCGAAATAATAAAAGATGATCGCCATGTGATTAAGACAACCCTAAACATTAGTTCCTTCAACATACATTCAAAATTACAGAAACATTTGACTTTTAACAAGATTTGTTCGTGTTAGTTCCTACAACTTAACAATTGCTCAAAAGAAGGCTCGTGTCGTTTGGTACAAAGAAATGTTGAAAAAATTCGAACGCGGTACTTCAAAAGACGTTTAAGAGATGGTTACAAGCGATGAATCTTGAGTATATGCGTACGAGCCCGAAACATAGCAACAATCATCAGTATGGGTCTTTCAAGACGAGCCAGATCCAATAAAATTTGTTCGTGCACGAAGCACTTCGAAGCGAATGGTCGCCTGTTTTTTCTGGAAAACCGGACATGTTGCCATCATAGCGTTAGAGCAACTAGAACGATGAATTCTGAATAGTATATAATCATTTGTTTGCTACAGGTGTACGATGAGTTGAGGAAATCAAATTGAAGAACTAAAATTTTTCTGCATCATGACAATTCAAACTCACAACCATCAGCAGATACGACGGAGTCTTTGAACACCCAAAACATTGAATTAATGGCCATCCACCTTATAGTATAGATTTCTCACCTAACGACTTCTTTTTGTTTGTGCACATCAAGGAAAACTGCGTGGGCAACGATTTTCGACGGCAGAAGTTGTAGTTGGAGCCTTCCCAAACCATATTTTGGAGGTATCTCATTCCGAGTGGTAAAAATGTTTTAAAAATTGGTTTGAGAGCATGCAAAAGTGTTTCGATATTCGTGTAGAATACTTTGAAAAGCAATAGAACTATTTCTTCCCTAAATTATTTGTATATTTTGTCAGGCGCAAAATTTAAAAGGCAACCTACGTATTTGAATTATCTTTTTGAAGGAACATTATTAACACCATTAGGAACAATCCACTATTTAGACCAAATAACATTGAATATATAAATTTATGATATTTTGGATGGAATCATTTATGAAACTTCATTTTAATATCAACAGAATGAAACACATTTGTCTGATTTCCACAATGTTCATTTTTAATACACGCAACCGGTTTCGACACTTGCGTCATTTTCAACTGCCTAGAGCTTACAGTGAGAAAGAATGTGATAACTATACATATTCCTAATGTTGAGTATTAGGGAGTGGTTCAATTTCAGTTGTCGATTGGAAGTGGTGAATTTTGGTTTTTTTCAAAGTTTGTTTATTTCCAACAGAATCATTGTCATCCATAGTAGAATTTTTGAAATATCAAATGTAATTATGTGATTTGTAGATTAAATATGTTAAAAAACTGGAGATTTGTTATCTGCGAAGATATGTTATTGGATTCTAGTTTCAAACTTTCGACCTGTTTGTCCTCTTTAAGCTTTTGGACATTCACTACATTCAATTCTGTATATTCCAAACATTGATTTCACTAGGTTTTGTTTGGCATTTAATAGTCATCTGCTTATGTTGGAACCACTGGAAACAGAGGTTGTTAAATTGAATTTGAAAATATAATTGATCATGTTATTAGAGAGGGCCACCAATGTATGTTGAATATGTGTATATATTTTATAGTTTCTCTATAATGGAAAACAGTAAATGAGAAATTTGGTTCTGTTCTTTGTGTTCTTTAATACTGTTTATGTGGGAGACTGGGATATTTTTATTTGATGCAATTTTCTCAATGATATTGATTTCCGTATTAAATTCTATGACAGATAGGGTAATGGAAAATGGTCTATGAATCATTGACTTATAAGCGGCAAATTTATGAGTAATCAGATTGTTGTTAGGATTATTGAGTCTGTAAATATTTCTTTTCTGTATATTATTATGTTGTAGGTGAGATTATCATTGAGTTAAGTGTTTGTTATATTGAGGAAATTTAAGTAATTGATCGATGAAGCCTGAACTACGTGATAGTTGATATTCATAATGAATAATAAAATAAAACAAGTTACTATGTTTTAACTATCACTAATTTATTGATGTAAAGAATGAAAAAAATTTACATTGATTGGACCGGTTTCGGACATACGTCCATTATCAACAACAAGCTAAAGAAAACTGAATACTCATCTACAATACAGGATTAACATCAATAAAATCCTAGTAGTGGTCACAGTAACTCGAATAATGGTGATTGGTACGTAATTAAGTCTACCTGGTCGTTAAGGAGCTTAACCCTTTCTACCCTAGATGCCTTGAAAATTTTCATCGATTCAAAGAAATTGAGTTTATAAGATTTATCACAGGAATGAAGAATTTTCATCCTAAAATTAAGTTCAAAGTAGAAACAGAAATCGATAGTAAAATCACTTTCTTAGACCTAACAATTACCCGGGAGAATAATAACTGTTTATCAATAATCAATATTAATTAGCTGTTGAAATTCTGGAAAAGGATGACATTCATTCAGACAATATGCAGCTAAAGCTGAATCATATTTCTGATGTAGGAATGACCGGAAATGTTCTTTGTATCTAGCCTTGAAAGAGCGTCCTGTTTGACCTATATATAAGGAATTGCACTCAGAACATGTTAATTGGTATACTCCTGATTTTTCGAATTTATCGATTTTATCTTTTTTGTTGAAAAGCAGGCCTGACAATTTGCTAACTATTTTGAATGCAATATGAACTTTTTTACTATCAGACTATCAGACTCTAGCAACCTGTTCTGACGTCTTCCAAAATATCTTAGAGACATAAACTCTTCGGGCTTTTCTCTCTTGGATTGGCGATATATCATGTTGAATGTGTTGTTGCGTATTTTTCGATTAATTAAACTCTCTATTGCTTTTCTATCGAAGCCGTTGTTCGCTGCTATTAACATAATGGTGTTAAATTCTGATTTTTGGTCCATGTCCGATAAAGGCAAATAAATCGCTCTGTGAATCAAGGCTGCTATTTTTTGAGAATATAGGTGAAATGAATCTAAGGGTATGACATTCTCCGTGTACGATGGTTTTCAGAAGATATTAATTGATAATCGGTTATTATTCTTCCGGGTAATTGTTAGATCTAAGAAATTGATTTTACTATCGACTTCTGTTTCTAATTTGAACTTAATTTCAGGATGAATGTTATTATTGAAACTCAGGAAGATTTCTAGCTCTCTATTCGTTCCAATGAAACAGGCTAAATTGTCATCAACATATCGGTACCAAAATAGAATATGCCTTTTCGTCAAAGGTGACGTCATAATTTTTGTGTTTTCCAAATTAGACATGAAAATTTCAGATAGAAGGGGACTGAGGGGTGAACCCATATCTAAACCATTATTTTCTGAATATATCTTATCATTGAATTGAAAATAATTTTGGGCCAAGCATAAATCAAACAGAGAAATTAACTCATCTTTACAGACCACGTTGAGATTTCTTGCCTCTTGAATACTTGATATTAAGGGGACCCATTCTGTTGCAGGTATATTCGAGAACATATTATCAACATCTAATGATATTAATTTTGCGGTTGGTGGCATGAGGAATTATTTATTTTATTCGATAATTCTAATGACTTTTTCATACTATATTCTGAATGAAGATCTGAAATTGATTGAATTTTGTATTTAGTTGCTTAGCAAGTATTTGTGTTGGACTATTGGTATGACAGGCTCACGACAGTGTACCGTCAAGATAAAATCCGAGAAGTTTTATCGGTTCGTTTAGTTTGACAATCAGTTCCTGTGTCTCTTCCATGTTCAGACATAATTTATTTGCTTCGAACCGTTTTTGAGCTTAGTTTATAGAAATTTCAGATTTGAGATTGAGGTGTTTTCTATCTAGATCTTTCTCTGTGAGGGTCGTATCGTCTGCGAGTATACACACTTTCTAGAAGCTTATATTTGAATATAAATAATTCATATATGAAAGAAACAGAATGGGTCCCGGAATCGAACCCTGGGGCATTCCAGAACTGACCTCCTTCCGAGGGCTTAATCAGTTTCATATCTCGACAGATTTAAACCTTTCCTCTAGATACGATCTGAGAATAGCACTGAGAACACCTCTGAACCCAGATTTCTTGATTTTGAGGAGATGAATATTGCGATTCATGCAGTCAAATGCCTTGCCCAGATCACAGCATTTAAAGCTTGCTTCATCTTTGCTTTCCAAAACCTCCATCAGAAAGTCAATTATATCTATTCATGCCGTAGTGGTAGATCTTTTTTCTCTAAAACCGCATAGAGAGTCGTTTACTACTTCGTTTTTTCCATAAATTCTATCATTTGATTTTTCAGTAGTGTTTCAAAAATCTTAGAAAAGGTGGGTAAAATAGATATGGGCCGGTAATTTCCAAAGGCTTCTTTATTTCAAGCAATGCTGAAAAACACCTTGAGTGAAACATAAATTCTTAGCTAGTATATGCACTATCTCTTAGACATTGCCAGAGGAGTGAAGTACTCAAGGACACTCAAAAATACATTGAAATAGGAATAAGGATCAGCAAAAAAGAAATTTCACTCAAAATGTGAAGAGATAAGATAAAAAATGCACAAACGCAGTATGTTTGTTATGTGATGAAAATACTATTTCGAATTTCATGATTTCATCAAAAAGCCTCTTCAGGTATGAGTATACAAAGTACTTCACTGATTCAGTAATCGATATTTAAAAATCGTAGTGTTCACAAAAATATTGTCTTTGATGCTGGAATAATATGTCGAATAGATAAAGCAACGATCAAAATGTATTCATGATTAAAAAGCATATTATAATAAAAATAACGCAAAATAATACTTACACTAGTAATCCATCTGAAATAGATCCTACCAGAGATTTCAATTTAAACTGACAATCGTCGAGGAACTTTGATGAATAACTACACAAGTTTTGCTATTGGAACATTTCCAATGTGTTTTCATAGTTATCTCTTTGCTTAATTAATCATAGGAAACAACAAGAGGGCAAACGTAACCGGCTGCGATAATCCTCGAGATAATAAGTGACAAACGAGTAAAAAAATAATTCTTGACATCTAATGCGCTGGAGGCAAGTCAGTGATGTTGAAACACATCCCTCATTTCATTTCTTGTCGCGAGCAGCACCACCTGCGTTTGACAACATCATCTTTTGATTCTTGGATAGGAGTGGAAGGTAAGGTAGAACGTCAGGCCACTTCATATATGACTGCACAGGACCGGCTGTTATAATTCAATTTGGCAGAATAATTGAGGGGAACATTTTTGAAATACAGAATGGAAGTATCGTTCTGATATGAAATCATAAGAAAAAAATTCTTTGACTAACTCCATTCCATCAAACACATTAAGTGTAAAGAAAGTGCTGTGAAATCTCCTATAGCCATTTTTTCAAAATCTATGGCAGCACCTATTTAATAACTAGATATATTAAACATCTGTAGTTCTATAATAAATACAATAATCGGACAATAACACGGAAACATAAACACAATGAAAAAATAAGAATTTCAACAACTGATCAAGTCTAAATCTTGCACGTAATGATCTATTTTGATTACTAGATTATATTGTCCTGCATTTCAAATAATACTACCTAAACGCTGCGACAGCGGAGTGAATTATATAATCACATAATTATAATAAATGTACTAGATGAGATTCCTAAGGAGAAACGAATTTACCTACTACAAAAAAACAGAACCTAAGTTAATTCAGGGGGAAGTTTGAAATCTCTTGAGTTGTTCCACAAAAACACATACTGTGCACTCTACTCTATGTGTCTCTGAAGTTATTTGCTCATTCAGTCGAATAAGAGAGAGTGGCCAAAACTTGGATACTATATTGTTGATTATAAGTAGTGACTTCTGGAAAGTGAGAACAAAAAGGGTGAACCATAAGAAATCTTTTTTATAATTTACGAGAACAGGAAGGAAATCATGGGGAAAAACCCTGTCTCACCCATCGCAACAGTAATATTTAGTCTGTACATAAATGTGATGCGAAGAACAAGTATAATTAAAATGATTGTGTTAACAATTCATCCTTCAATGTAACCAGGAATTTTGAATTGTGGATGTGGATGGTGGCATAGTAATAAAAAATAAGGAATTTCGACAAAAACATAGTTTCAATATTAATAAATAAATTTTAATGTTTAAAATCTGATACTAAATTCATAATTTGAAAATCATCAGGATATCGAGATATGAGACAGTTCAAGACATGACATATAAAGTTTCTTCAGACTCACTAACACTTGCAACATTTCACTAAATTCCATTTGAAAATCATACTACAACGACCAGTTCTTAAAGGATTAAAGTTAAACGAAATCTTTCTAATGTGACCTACAGGAGGTACCTAACCAAATCTATTGGTTATATACAGCGGTTATAAGACCCATTGTCACATATGCATCATTCGGTGGACGAAAACATCAGAAATAACTACGCAAAACAAGCTGCAAAAAACTGCAGCGGTTAGCGTGCGTGGGCATAACAGGTGGTTATGCCCACCTCTTCATATAAAATGAAAAATTATTACCTAGTGATCTGAAGAGACACCTGGGGATTCTGGGTTACTTAGCGCCAGAAATCTTATCACAACCATCGGATATAATGCCCCTAAGTTTGATTTTCACACACCCTTCGAAATGGCGATAGAAGACCGCACCATCGTAAAGGGAAAAATAAATCAATTAGACCAAAGTCCCTAATTTGGTACACGGACGGATCAAAAACGATTGATGGAGCTGGAGCCTCTGGGCTCTAATCCCACAATCATGCTAGCAGAAAAACTTGTTCTGAACCTGTACTGCCAGGAGGGACTACGAAGAAAACTCAAAGGTACACAGATTTACATTTTAACCGACAGTCAGGTAGTGATTAAAGCTCTAAGCTCCTACAGATATCGGAGCATCTCTGTCTGGGAATAACGTCAATCCTTGAACCAACTTGCTGAGTGGAACAAACTTTTCCTGTGGTGGGTTCCTGGCCACGAAGACATACAAAGAAATGAAGCCGCTGAGGAACTGGCTAGATCAGCTGCTGTAATCCCACCCATCGGACCTGAACTGTTCTGCGGTCTGAGCAAGCCGCACAGACGACAGGAACTAGAACGGTGGAAAGAATCTAGCAAAAAAGAATACTAGAAGAAAACTCCAGGCCAAAGGCAAGCGAAGAAGTTCATTGACTATTCATCCAAGAAGACAAAACATCTTCTCGATCTCTCTAGAGACGATCTGAGGACTATAACAGGCCTCCTTACTGGACACTGCCCACTGAGATACCATCTCAGTAAAATTCGCAAATCGGAAACGGTAACATGCAGAATAATGAATAAAGAGAGCGATGAAACTGCGGAACATATTCTTTGCAGTTGCATCGCAACTGCCCGTCAAAGACATATACACTTCTGTAGCGACAAACTTGAGCAGCACGAAGTAAAAGCCAAAGTTCCCACGGAGACTCCTAATTTTCTAAGGGAACTAAATCTACCGAGAAATGAATAAGGAGGGTTACGAACAAAAGACCAACTTGGTCGCAGTTCGGAAAGGCTTGCAAAGCCAAACGACCCCCTAAAATGTAATGTCATGTACAAGGGAAACCTTGATGTATGAAGCACTTATTGAAAACATCATTCCATTCCTTTTTCCTAAGGATAATACATTGAAAGGAGTGCACGCAAAACCATACACAAAAATAATTTTATTAGATGAAATTATGAGAAGAGCTATCATATATAAAATGAACAATAGTGGAGCAAAAGAGATCCCTATGGAAGACCATTGAGTGCGAACCCGACTTCTCTGTCTCCCGACGATAAATTTCTATCAGAAAACATATTCTCGATAAACCTTTCGGTTTTACCTCAGTGAAAAACGTTATCAACTATATGATTTTCTGCGGATTCAAGAATGCATTTTCTGTTTTCGTGTTTTCGATTAACCCTGAATTCCTGACTCAATCCGTCTTGTTACTCAGAATTTCATCTGAACAATTAAAGAGACTGCCTTGCGATTGCGAAGCAGTGATATAGAAGTGTTTTTAAAATTTCGAAAGAATCAGAAAGTAGACTAATAGGACGATATCTGTTAAGATTTTCGAAATTCTCACCTGATTCCAAAACCATAATAATCGTAGCTTCTCTACAAAACAAAATTCTCAAACAAGTAAACTATTGTAGGAAATAACCATCGTAAGGGACAATCCACAAAATTAGAAAGCGGGAATATAAAAAAAAATTAAGCAGAAAAAATTAGTGTGATGATGGAATTGAACTTTTTGTTTATAGAAAGAAAGCTGAACTAACATTAGATCAATTTAATCAGAAAATAATCAAATTTTATACGCGGCCATAAATAGCAATTTCCAATTGAAGTGAAATATTTTCGAAGTGATACCATTTCCGGTTATACCGGAAGTGGGTCATCACTTTGTTATTTCAAATGGCAATATACCTTTTTTATTATACTTCTAGAATCGACATTTAAGCAAGGCATAAAATACCCAAGTTGTTGGCACTTATCTGTCAAAACTCTTGACAGATTTAATTATTTTTCTTATAAACTCGATTTTTGAGGAACATTTAAAAAAATTGTAGCTCGTAGATCTTTTGTACTACAGACACAATTTTTGCTTGGGTAGATAGAAGAAGGATCAAGGAATTTTTTAAAGAGTCTACAGATATCAAATGTTTATGGCGTTGTTTTGTAGGATTTTTTCAATTTGGCCTTTTTCAAACAGCAATAACTCAATTTTTCCAAATGGCACGTGCCAATTTTTATATCGCCATCAGATGAAGCGTCAAATTTCAGATGGAATTGTATCAGCATGTACTATTCCCATCTCTTATAGTTCCGAAATAATTTGGGAATATATTGAATTTTGATGATTTTGCAAGAACTAACAGAGAATCCTTTGAAATATTTTAATCAAGTAGCTGCACTGGCTACGCTCACCTGACAGGTGCCTAAAATTAATGTACTTATCACTTCAATTATTCGAAGATTGATAATAAAATGGCTGATTATTCAAACGAGGATATATTTAATCTATTTTTTATTCATGGCGAATGTCAAAAAGTGGTGAATAGAACTTGCAGGCAGTTCAATAACCAATCTCCAAATTTGGCGCCTATGAGTAAAACATAATTTCGAAGGATTAGAAGCAATTTTCTGCAAATTGGAGAAACTAGAAGAAAACCCATTCTCGAGGACGACGACAATGAAATTAATACGCTAGCGTATTTTCGTGCCAATCCACATGCGTCCATTAAGTCAGCATTAATGGATATTGGATTGAGTTATACTTCCATTCAAAGGATCCTTAAGGAACAACAATTTCTGTGTAAATTTATTAATTCGACTTCAAGAAGATGAGACAATTCTGCAAAAAATTATTTGGTCTGATGAAGCCAGATGCAATGAAAATGAAATAACCAACAGAAGAAATCGACATTTTTGGGCCACAGAAAAACCACATTTCATTGGGGTTATTGATTTTCAAAATAAATTCAGTGTGAACGTTTTTGCAATTTTAATGAATGATTTGTTCGTTTATCATATTTATAAGGAAAATCTTAATGGACAAAGATACCTGGAAATTTTGAGAGGAACATTAGCAAATTTTTTAGATAGATTACCCCTTAAGATTCTGAGGGATTGCTATTACCAAATGGATGGTGCACCAGCACATAAAACACGAGCTGTAGATTGGCAGCTAACAGAAATGTTGGAGGGTAGATGGTGGGGCAATCAAGGACCAAATTTATGGCCTCCGCGTTCTCCGGACCTGACTCCCCTTGATTTTCATTTATGACGCAAAATCGAGAGTGAAGTGTATCTTATTCCTGTAAGAAGTAAAGAAGAGTTACTAGAGTGCATTCATAATGCTTTTTGTAATATTGAGCCTGAGAAAATTGAGAGGGGAACTCATCATGTACGTATACGAGCTGTCAAGTGTATCGAGCAAAATGGGGCCCATATTGAACATTGATTCAGATCGTAAATTAGTTTTCTCCTATGATGTTTGCTATCTTTTATTCGTATTAATGTAATTATCTTCGATGATTGCTTCTAATGCTTCGAAATTTCATTCTATTCATAGACGGTAAATTTGAAATTGGTTATTGCATTGCCTGCAATTTCTACCCACTTTTGACATTCTAAAATGAATTAAAAAATATTAAATATTATATTTTCGTTTGATTAACCAATGGTTTTATTCCATATGTATTGTATTTTTTGGATATTTTCAATCTGAAATAACGACAATTCCTGTTGAAATATCAAATTCGATAGAACGAAGTGACAAGTACATTAATTTTAGGCACCTGTCAGGTGAGCGTAGCCAGTTCAGCTACTTGATTCAAATATTTCAAAGCATTCTCTGTTCAGTTCTTGCAAAATCATCAAAATTCAATATATTCCCAAATTATTTCGGAACTATAAGAGTTGGGTATAGTACACGCTTATACAATTCCATCTGAAATTTGACGCTTCATCTGATGGCGATATAAAAATTGGCACGTGCAATTTGAAAAAATTGAGTTATTGCTGTTTGAAAAAGGCCAAATTGAAAAAAATCATACAAAACAACGTAATAAACATTTGACATGTGTAGATTGCCTGAAAAATTCCTTGATCCTTCTTCTATCTACCCAAGTAAAAATTGTGTCTGTGGTGCAAAAGATCTACAACCTACAATTTCTTTAAATGATCCTCAAAATCGAGTTCATAAGAAAAATAATTAAATCTGTCAAAAGTTTTGACAGATAAGTGCCAAAAACTTGGGTATTTTATACCTTGCTCAAATGTCGGTTCTAGATGTATAATAAAAAAGGTAGATTGCTATTTGAAATAACAAAGTGATGACCCACTTCCGGTATTACCAGAAATGGTGTCACTTCGAAAACATTTCACTCCAATTAGAAATCGCTAGTTATGGCCGCGTATGAAATTTCAGCTTGATATTGTAATTGGAACTCAAAAAGTTTTCAACGGACGGTCCCGGTGGATATCCCTGTATATATACGAAATTAAGCAAAAAAAATTAGTGTGATAATGGAATTGAATTAGCATTTGTTTATAGAGAGAAAGCTGAACTAACGCATTAGATCAATTTAGTCAGAAAATAATCAAATCAAAGCCAGTTCGAAAGCTCTTTCTATATATATATATATATATATATATATATATATATATATATATATATATATATATATATATATATATATATATATATATATATGCGTTATTCCTAGAAATCTTCACAAAAGTAAATAGATTTTGGGTCTGAAGAAAATTTGTTTGAACAGTTACAAAAGATAACAGTCATCAAGTCTTGTAATAGTCTTCGTAGGTTTCTTTCCGAAAATAATAATGAGGTAGAGTCATAGGTTTTCTCTTTAGTTTATACTGCTCAGAATCTCATTTCATATTTTATTTATTTGTTTATATAAATGTAATATAATCAACTGACAATTTTGTCATATTTATATTCAGAGCAGTATTCTATTCGATCGTTCACCACTTCACACAAAGGAAACTATTAATGAGTAACATTCAGTGTTACTTGACTTAGGTCCGTACACTGGATTTTTCCAGGGAGAAAGCCTCTGACACTACTCGTTGGTACATTGATATCATTGTCTGATGATGCTATAGTATGTATATATTCTGGTAGATTGATATATTCTCATAACATTTAACGTTATCGACATATATATAAATACTCCAGGATATGTTTTGATTATAATCATTGCCTGGCAATGGTATTAATTACCGGTGGTGGATTTATATTTTTCATGAAATCAGTTTGATTGCATGAACAGATATATGCGCAACTCGTCGGGGTAAAACCCCTATATATATATATATATATATATATATATATATATATATATATATATATATATATATATATATATATATATATATATATATATATATATATATATATATATATATATATATATATATATATATATATATATATATATATATATATATATATATATATATATATATATATATATATATATATATATATTCTTTTGAATTAGAACGTTAGAGCTTTGCTTTCAAGCCATAGAAATGACATAATGAATAACTGAATATCAAGCTAATAAAATCACCCATGTGTGGTCGCTTCGAATTTTGGACAGATATGTTTCCACGAGCGGAAAAACCGGCCAGAATGGCAATATCAATAGATTTCGCGGTTCGTGTATTTTTCATGATCGAATGTGCTCCTTGTTGTAAAGGACAAATATTCACGAAATAGGATTACAATGTATATCCACGCTAAAGGGCCCATTAGAAGTATCTGGGGAAAGCGTTTATCCATTAATTCTAAATTTTGGGATTTGAGTGAATGTATACTGATTTACAATTTGCAATGGTTCTCAGAGCGGTATAGCTTTGCTATTTTAAATGGCATGTATACCTTTCAATTTTTCAAAATAAAGGGCATATTATTTTAAACTTTGATTTGTCCTATCCAAAATTCACCACAACATTGAGCTATGATTTTTTTTTAAATTATCGGAATTATAGTGGCAGTATATCTCTGCCCAAATAAATTGACACATTGATTTGAGTAAGATTATAACTTTGTTTTTAGTTTAACGAGAAAAGTGTTATATTTTGAGGCAACGTTCCTTGCTTTTTATATACCGGGTGCTCAAAAATCAATCAATAACTCAATGAAACTAAGTTTTGAAAAATTTTCTTCTAGATACGAGTACCTTTTTTACCTTAATTTATTAGAATTGTATATTAAATTAGTATTGATTGGTACTTGGTATCCCTGAATCTAATTTGGCTCGTTTTATTTGAATCGCAATTTTATCAAGAACCTGCCTTTTTCGATAAATTAAATCTTTAACCATAGATCATAGTAACAGTCGGAGTGGATTCAGTTCTAACATTTATGAACAATAAAATTTTGAAGAAACCGTAAATATCAACGTATCCTAATTGACAAAAAATATATGCACAAACGAAATTAGTTTTATTGCTATTTTTAAATAATTTACAAACGTCAAACTGAGGCCGAAAATCATAGAACCTTACATAGGACTTTGTGGAACAAAGAAACTGATATCTAAATTAAATCCACTCTGTCTGTTTCTATGTTACACGGGCTAAAGATTTGATTTTTCGAAGGAACGGAACGTTCTTGATAAAATCGCGAACAAAATTAAGCCATTTTAGGTATAGAGTAACCTAATACAATCAATACTAATTTGAAAAACAATTTTAATAAAGTAAAAAATAGGTGCACGTATTTGAACAAAATTAATTTTTTCGACAATTTAGTTTTATAGAGTTGACAAGTCATTCTTGAGAATAACAGAGCTTCGGAAATTACGTCGCCTCAAAAATAACATTTTTCTCGTTATGCTAATAAAAAGGTAAAATCTTTATGAAAAGAATGATAGCTCAATTGTGGCTAATTTTAAACTGGACAAATTTTAGCGAAAGATGCTTGAAAAATACCGTTCAATAAAAAATATTAAAAAATACACCGAGCTATTTGAAACAGCAAAGTTGTAGTCGATGTCCATTATAACCGAAAATGGCTCTGAAAATAATTGTAAACTGAAGATCAGTATCCATTTATTTCAATCCCAAATTGATCGGTAAACCCATTCCTCAGTCTCCCTGCCTAACATAGTACACTAAATTTTCCAACAGAAGATAAGAAATGTGGTCGTATAAAAGAAAAAATTCTTTGAAAATTAGGGTTTTTTCAGTGAATCTCTAATACCCCTCATAAAATGAAAAACTCGGTAAATGGAAGTAACTTCTAAATCTAAGCAATCTGAAGATACGGCCGTTTATGTAGCGTTTTGTGATTTATTTCGACACTCTCAAGAGAATTAAAAGTTGTTGACCTAGAAGCATTAGCATTTCTCGAGAATCTGTGTCTTATAGTATAGGAGTAATTTAGTATTGTTGAGTTTCAATTAATTAATCATTCCAGTAGTGATTGAAACACAAATGGAATTTTTTAATATGTTTTTACTACCAACAAATGAATTGAATTAATAGATCACTGTTACCGCGGTTTCGAACTCTCATTCATCGTCGGGTGCTATGACGAAGCATGCAGACAGTATGACGATGAATGAGAGTAGGAGACCGCGCTAACAGTAATCTATTCATTTAATTTGTGGGTAGTAAAATCATAGCAAAAAATCCAATTTGTGTTTTAATTATGGTTAATCATCAAATAATATTCCAGGCTAAATCTATACAGCATTCCTGTTGCTAGAACATCATGAAATAATCTAAGAAATAATGCACACAACCAAATTTATATCGAATCACTCAGTATTTCACATTATTGATGGTTTTTAACCATGGATCTTTGAGTTTTTGTGAAGAAAGAAGTTTTTTGTTGAAAAAATCTGAATAGTATGATAAGAAATGTTGCATTATCCCCACATATTAGGGATATTGTACTCAGTCAGGTTTGAAACTTTGAATTTCAAAATTTGAAAAAGCCTATAATCATAATTCAAAATGCCTTACGTTGGATTGTCCGATGTGTAGAGGTATCGAATAATTGCTCTCGTTGAAGAAAGGGTGACACAGGGGGATACAGCGCCTAGAATGAAGGTATCACAGAAGATGATTTCAAAAACCTACGCCTGATACGTGGAGCTACAATCTCTGCAAATTAGGCTTAGAAGTCGTAGGAAGATCACTTCTGAAGACTACTTTTTGTGCCAAATTGCAAGTACAGAACCTAGTGCGTCGCACCCCATACTCCAGAGGCAATTTCTAGAAGCAACAGACATCAGTGTATCAGCCGTAACGATACGTCGAAGACTTCTTTCAGGGGTGCATACAGCAAAAGGCCGTAAAGAGTTCCAGAGCTAACCAGCCAACAAAAAATTAACTTAATTGGTGTATCGAGCACCAAAATTGGAATATTGAGAATTGACGAAATGTCCTCTTTTCGGATGAGACCAGAAATAAGATTATGGGTTTCAAGGGGTCGTGGAAAACAAGCTAGACTCCGAGCAGCAAGTCAAATTCCGAAATACCAAGGGGACAGTGTGATGTTTTGGGGTAGCATTATTCTGGGGGGCGAAACAGATTTGATTTCGTTTCCTGCGAGTGTAACGGGTAGAAATTACGTGGACCTAAAGCTGAAGCCTATAGTGAGACTCTGGCGAGGTGCGCAAGGTGAGAATCCCACTTTTATGCAAGATTATGCTCCTCCGCATACCAGTAACCTCGTGCGACACTATCTAGAAACATAAGGAATTGCTATTTTGCACTGGCAAGCTTGCTGTCGAATCCTAAATCCCATAGAATATTTATAGGATAATCTCAAAAGGAATATTCGATCGTTCCAGGATAATGCAAGAACCCCACAATAGATCATCCAAGCCGCCACACAAGAGTGGCAGAATATAACCTCAGAGGAGGTTGAAAGGTTATCCAAAGCATGCCTAGACGAATTCAGGCTTGTATCAGGGCAAGAGGAGGTAAAACAAGAAGCTACTTAAGTCGAGAAAAACACACCTACTTCATGAGAAAACAATTTTCAATTTTTACTACATGCAGATAGGGTCTCTTATTTTTTTTCATTTGTTTCTTTCTCAAATTAAACTTTAATTTATTTCTTTTTCAATTGAAATATCTCAAGAAGGATCGAATCTAACAATCCTTCGAAATTTCCAAAACCCTGAGATAATATTCAAAATATCGAGAGATTTCATATAAATTTGGTTGTGTGTATTTTAAAGCGTAATATGAAAAATCATTTATTTGTGTGAATTAAAACTCCTCATAATCATTCATTGTGATGATAATATCACAATTTTTGCAGTGATTGTGAACTATGAATTTGGAATGGAGATTTGTAAATTGGCACCAGTTACACAAGTCTGCAAAAAAAAAATTGAGAGCTGTTTTGGTTTTTCAGTGTAATTCTTATGTTTTTGGGTGTGCTGAATTCGAAAATGACTTTCATTTTGTCCTAGCACGTCACGTTTTCCGACAATGTAGGTGTCTATGCTAAACAAGTTATTATCTTAAAATAAAACATAATTTTTTTTTAAATAAAGTAATTTATAATTGCGTATCAAAACTTATTTCGTTATCTAAAATACATTAATAAGTGAGCACTAAACACGTTTCTTTTTCCCAGTGAGACTCCTTTTGGTACATTTATACTTGTGGGAAGCATCTGGAAGGTCTCTTTTAAGCGCCCAACAGTAGTTTGCCATCATTGAGACGCTCCAGCTTCCCTGGTATCTTTTTTCCATCTACTTAATATCTTGGTGAAATCGTTTACCTTGCCCTTCACTCACGTCTCCTAAATTATATGGAAAATAGTCGAGGTGGGAATGAAGAAAATGTACTTTAAAACTCATTAAGCAACCTAAAGCTTGAAATGCTTTCAACATTCTTTTGACGATTTGTTTGTAGTTAGGGTCTTTGTTATTGCCTAAAAATTTTGTTATAACTTCCTTGAAGGCAATCCACTCTTCTCTTTGAGGATCCGTCATGGTTGTGACGAATAGTGGATCAGCCATAAGCCGTCTAATATCTGGTCCAACGAAAACATCTTCCTTCAACTTTGCCTCCGAGAGGCCAGGAAACTTTGATATTAAGTATTTGAAGCAATTTCCATCTCTTGGAAGTGACTTCAAGAATTGCTTCATCAATCCCAGCTTTATGTGAAGCGGTGGTAAAAGAACTTTACGAGGAGGCACCAAAGTTTCATGCAGGACATTCTTTTCGCCAACCTTAAGCTCCCTCGCAGGACAACACTTTTTGGTCCAGTGATTTGTTCGGTCTCTACTATCCCATAGACACAAAAAGCAAGGGAATTTGGTAATCCCAGATTGCTTTCCTAGCACCATGCCCAAGATTTTGAAATCACCGCACACTTGCCAACCGTGGTCTTTATATTTTAATTTACAAAGAATCAATTCAAACTTCTTGTAGGTTTCTTTGAGGTGTACGGAATGGCCGACAGGAATGGAAGCATTGAAACCACCGTTGTGAAGCAGAACTGCATTAAGGCTTCTTTTTGAAGAATCTATAAAAATACGCCACTCTTTTGGGTCGTATGAGATCTTAAATATTCATCAAACCTTCAATATTGGTGCAATAAACCAACTCGTCCTCTTGGACGAAGTAGGAAGTAAACTGCTTTTCACGATATCTAAACCAGGAGGAAGACACTCCCGGCAAAAGTAAGTTCCTGCTTTTGAGCCTTGATTCAAGCAACTCAGCAGCGTTTTTGGGAAGATTCAAGTCTCTTACCAAATCATTAAGCTCGCCTTGGGAAAACAATTTTGGACTTTCGTCATCTTCAAATTCAAAAGTTGACTGGTCATCGGGTGTAGGTACAGCACCATTTTCGTCAGAACTTGGAACCTCTTCCAAGGTAGCAGGAACCTTGGGCACTGTATTTGGGGGGTATGAAATTGACTGCTTTCAATTTGAATTATATCCTTTCACATTACACGAACAAAAGTAACAATCATCACTATGGTTCTTTTGCTCGCGCCATAGCATAGGAATCGCAAATCAGAAAGCTTTTTTCTTGCTCTTAAACCAATTTCGAAGGTTTTCAACACATCGTTTGCAGACTTTATGAGGTGCCCATACTTTATCCTGATCTCCAAGTTTGAGGCCAAAATACGCGAAGTATACTTTTTTACAAAGTCCGTAATATTAACTTGTTGTTTTAATGTCATATATTCTCCACAAATGTAACAGAAACTATCCAAATAGTTCACACAATTCCGCACAGACAACATTGCACTGTATTGAACCAAGATTTATAAAACAATGATGAGTTAACATGTAATTGTCCCCCGCCATTTCTACACTATCGCATCGCGCACGTTCAGGTTACAACATGTTTATACTTGTTAATGTAGATCAAACGGTGTTCCTTATTTATAAATTAATGATCGTTATGTCCTGTAAACATTTTAAAATAGTAATCAAGATAAAATTATACCTATCATTTATACTACAAGTTAATCCCTTTAGCCCAAAAAATCCGTTTTTTGTAATAAAATTTTGTGTTTTGTAAAATAACCTTACGTTCTGGAATTTTTTGAGTATGTTTTTTGTTTTCAGAACACCTAAATACATAGAAATCAGTTGAAAATATCCAGACAGCATTTTTGTTGCAGACCTGTGTTATCGAAAGTTATCGAGAAATCTCGAGTTGAAAAGCAATTAAACAAAGATAGTTTTTGCGAATGTCAGCAGAAATTTGATGATTTAGACTAACATGCTGTTCAACTGATTTGCGGTACATCAGGAGTCTTCATGATATCAAATTACATTGAGGAGATTCATGGCCGACGTGAGTAATAACTTCCAATTCTTTTAGTAAATGTTACGATTAAACAGAATTGTGACAATTTTATCATTTAAATGAGTCTGAAAATTTCTCTGAAATAATCAAATTACTTTCGATTCACGATATTGAGATTTGATGGAAATTATACATTGGGATGTCACCTTTTGATTGGACTGTTATGTGCAGTGTAGTTGTGACGATCACTTCGACAGTAAACCGAGATGCGGCCAATCCGTACTTAAGTACTTATGTCACCGCTAACACACTGAACTAATTCATAGTTACGAGCTACTTTTCAAGCTCATTCATTCCATGGAACCTCAGATAAAATTGGATATGTGTTCCAGCCCACCTCTGTACCAACCATCTAAATCCGAGAAATCTTGCTGGCTTCGAACCCACATATATCGATTCTATTCTTGCGGTCCTCGTTGTTCTAACAATCCGCACCCTTATTTTTCGAGGTATTATAAACGTAATTGGATACGTCGAACTTAAAAAGGGCATTGTGTTCTTGCCGTGGAATAAAGAAGAGGAAATTATTTCGAAAATAGCAATCGTGCGGCTCGGATAAGAGGAACCCTATTTCAGATATGTCGCAAGTAATTTTGGAGAAAGATCCAAGTATATTGTTAATTCTTGAAATTGGATGTCATTGTGTATTTCCATAGATTCTTTTGTAAGTTTATCAATTTTATTCATCTCTGAATGAGAGTAGGAATGATGATACTTCTTGTTCAATCAGAATACGCCATAGGGGGCCTTATTCATCGAACAGAAAAAACTCCCACCGGTATCTCAAGAACTGAATTGTTTCGATGGGAGGTCGAACCACAAGTATGGGTTTTCGAAAATTTTCTCTATTTTGAGTGAAATTTTGTTAGTATTCAGCACAAAACGGAAATAAAAATTGACTTATCCTGAAATTAGTTTTCGAAGTTTTAAGTCCTATTCTTTGGCGTTTGCTCTAATGAAGTTTCCACAATTTTGTTCGCTATAATTAAGTCCCTTCACAATAAATATATTTACTATTATAATCCTATGTTATACAGGGTGCTTCAACGAAAACTAAACAGCGGCTATATCGACCAAGATATTCATTTCTGATCAAAACGCAAAAACAGGTCAATTTTTGTTTCAAGGGGGCCATCTTTTGGGATACAAAATTTCTCTAAAATATCAACCCCCTAAGCGGGGGTTGCAATCCTTGAACATTTTGAATAGGGAAGATGGGTTTCATTCAATTTTTTTTATTAAATTATAATCCATAATATTGTATCTAAATTGTAAACTCAATATGTAAAAACTCATTTCAGATACCTGTTTTCAGTGGAAGAATTTCATTGCGCAGAACTAAAATTTTTTCACAATTTTGATCTTTGATGGAATTATATTCATCATAAGCATAACAACGTTTTATGTTATGTTTTATTTAATATTCTCATTATAAGAATTATGATCCATAATATTGTATCTAAATTTCAATGAATACATATTTACTGAACTATGTTGCTTTGATTCCGTACCTTACTTGTATCAACATGAAAAACAAATGAATTTCAATCTGTATTACATTCGGAGTTCAAATTAGACCATCAGAAGAGTTTTCGTGATAGTCCCCCAAAACGTCTACATGCTTTCATTACATAATAGACACAAGAGATAGGTAGCTTCATTCATTGTTATTAATAAAAGTTATTAATTTATTTACACATTTTGCTTGAGCACAGCAGGTGTTGGCTTGAAAAGGAAAACTTGTTTCGACTGAATATATTACTATAATTTCCAGAAGCATGTGAATAAAGGGTGAGACTGATTTTTAGTGCAGGCATTTCTTAGTTTAGTCATCCCCATACAGTTTTTGAGGTCTTCTATGGGTTACCATAATTTATAATGAAAGTAATTCTTTTGAATAATCATGACAAGCATTGCTTGTCAGATAGAAGAAATTTAAATTTTCGAAAATTCAAAATTCAAAAGTTGAAATTCAGTAGTTTCATCTTTTATATGCCTAGATGGATCGTTATTTTAATTGATATTTATTACACGTAACAACTACGAAACTTATATGATGTAATAAGCCATTCCCGATTCTATATGATATTTGAAATTTTATGATGAAATTTCATCTAGAATTTATGGGAAATACGTGCTTTGTCTAGGCTTATTTTGGCAAATTCTATCTAAGTTATTAATCATAAAACCCTGCCTAGTTATATCATTCTCGGTATCACGTATGTGGAATATACAATTGTGGTATATGGGTAATTTCACAGGAGACATTTTCCATCAACTTCCTAATTCCAAGAGCACAAATTAGGGGGGTTATGTATTACGTTGATGAAGCCTCAGATATTTATAATACTCACAAAAAGTGGTAACTGAACACATTCTCAGGTGATTTTAAATTAGCATAATTTAATATTACAACAATCAACCACTTAATTATAGGATTTTGGCCGTAGGAAAAACATAGCTCCCCCTGAAATTATTTTTACCAACTAATTTGGCTACTTTCTATTCATTGAGATTATAATTACCAGGACAGGATCTGGATGACTGAAAATATATGGAAACAATCAAAAATTTTACTGGGTTTTTCATACTAAAATTCTAGTTGCGTAATATGACATTGAGTTTAGCAGTTTCTACAGTGAGAACTCCTTATTGAACATCAATGATTTCCGAGAAAGAACTAAAATCAAAGTGCTCGTTCAGAGTGTAGGTGCTAGTGTCATATCTTTGATTTCGAATTCCAGGAAGTATTTTTCAACCGTGATCTATCGTATCTTCGGAGCAATAGATAGAAACGAATTAGACTAGCTCTGTTGAAGATTATGTACAAAATAATGATTTTGACATTTTGATACGAGTCAATCACCGATCATCTATTTCGTGAATGTGTCTGCTGACTGCGAAATAACGGCAAATGTTGGTAAACATTGCAATGCTTTCAGATTTCAACACGGATCGGCAAGATTATATTTTGCTACTAAGCATTCTGTGACGACGTGCTCTGCCGTTTCACTCACTGCCGACGTTCGGCATAAATAGTACATAGTAGTACTCCAAATAACTGAGCACGAACTCTATGGCGAGTCTGTTGTTCACTCCAAAGCCTTCCAATAGGGACTACTGTATAAGGTTTTATATACCAAATAGAAATATCAAAAATATAGTGTGCTTCCAAGATCACTTGATTATAAAACGAAACACCTTTTCTGTAGCGTAACATTCCATGTACAGGGTGGATTGATTTCAACCTGTTTGTACTGCAACTACGGAAAATGACTCCCTTTCTCCGTGTTCTTCATTGCTACAAAGAGATTCAAACTAGCTTTTTTCGTTTTCGAGTCATTCGGAAATTTTGAAATTTTGTGAAACGCTCGATTGTCAATATCTCTGTTGTTTTTGAAGTTACGTCATTGTATAGCCACCTCTTTACGTAAAATGGAACTACATATAAATTTTCTATTATTCAACGGTTTTTGAGTTATAATGCGAACTTGCAGGGTGTTTTTTGTTTTTGAGAGATATATTTCAGATGCGTTCAATTCCTCTGCCACGATATGTTTTCATTAAAAACCGACTGGTATAACTTTTCAATAATTTCTCTAGTAACTCTACGTCCTTTCAATAGAACTTACACACAATGATTTAAATAATTAAAGTATTTTCTGTGCTTCCATTATGACAGTTCGAAAATTAGCTCTTGCAATGAAAATTGAGAAAATTATTTAATATTTTTTCATATTCATGTGAGAACGTAGTAATGTTTGAAATAACTGAAGCGACCATGGCGTACCAAAATTTTGGGAAGTAACATGCAATAGTTATTCTAAAACAGAATACTAACATGATATTCTATATTATGGCATAAAATTCGATGGAAATGATTGATGGAGGTATATAAGTATTATCATTTTTCTGTATGCCTAATTCACAACGCCTGAGGATACTGCAAGACGCATTGGAAATTCGAATATTGGTGACGGAAGCAAGACTATGTCTGAAATTTTACTACAATTCTTCAATATTTCATGTAGCTCTTCCATATAACAGATCCTTGTTATATCCCCAAAGGAAAAAGTTCTGCGGTACCAAAACCAGAGAATGAGTCGACAATCTTATTTGCCCCCTAGTTCCAATTCAATCATCACCAGAATTTTATTATAAAATCAAAAAATACCTTTCCATGTACAGGGTAGATTAATTTCGACCTTTCAGTACTGCAACTATGTGAAATGTCGTGAATAGAGGATTCTTGAATTTATGGTTCTGACATTCTACAGGAACTTTTTAACGTTGAACCGAAGTACAAGCAAAAATTTTCTCTTTTGTCCAACGATTTTTAAGTTATAATGCAAACTTGCGTTTTTTTCAATATGAACCATAGGTAACTTTGTTTTCGTTGAATAGAGTGTTTCTTCTTTCTGAAAAATGCATTAATACGACTGAATGTTATATTCAAAATAACTTTGATGCGGATACTGCAGATGCTGCTTATTTGGATCGTTTTCCTAATAGACAATAAGCTCTTAGATGTATGTTCAATGAACTGAGGGAAACCTCATGAACCATGAAACATTCATCGACCCAAGAATGAAATAATAAGAAGTAGGTAATGGAGAAGGTGCAACAATCGCTTTGATAGGTAGTGCTACTGCTAAACACATTGATTTCAAGTAGGCGAATTGAAAGGGAAAAAGAGAAGTAGAGAGAGTATCACAGTTTTTGTTGCCAGAGATTTTCAACGTAGGCTCAATTTCTGCTGAAATCTGAAGAAGATTCGCAGTTATTCCGAAAAACAACTTGGTCGAATGTAACCTTCATCGCCATATTGATATTCAACGTCAAAGCCGATATCAGTTGAATTCATGAATTAGAAATCATGGCGTATTAGCAGATGTGGTTTTTGAAGCAAACCTTCGTGTTGAATTATATCATGAAATTGTAAATAACAACATCGGTGGATATTTCAATGAAGTGTCTATTGTTGAAGGACAAAATATCTATTTTCAACATTATAGAGCTCCACCTACTCTTAAAGTTATAGTTTTTCTGATTCACTTGACTTAAATTTTGGTAATAACCGAATTGGAATTTGGGGGACAATAAGAAAACCGGCCCATTCCTTGGTTTTGTTACCGCAGTACAGAGCAAGTTGAAATATTGAAGAATTGAAGCAAAATTTCAGACATTGTCTTGTTTCGGTCACCAATATTCAAATTTCCATTGCGTCTTGGAGTACCCTCAGGCATTGTGAATTAGGAATACAGAAATGTGGCAATACATTTAAATACCTCCATCAATCATTTCCATCGATATGCCATAATATAGAATATCACATTAGTATATGTTTCTTCCCAAAATTTTGGTACGCCATGGTCGCCTCAGTTATTACAAAGGATACAATATTCTCAGAAGGATATAAAAAATTTTTAATTATTTAAGGTTAGAAATTCTGTCTCTCACGACATACAGTATA
The DNA here is from genome assembly GCA_013387265.2 of Cryptolaemus montrouzieri. Taxonomy (NCBI): domain Eukaryota; kingdom Metazoa; phylum Arthropoda; class Insecta; order Coleoptera; family Coccinellidae; genus Cryptolaemus; species Cryptolaemus montrouzieri. Next base: position 92,166,122 of record JABFTP020000021.1, on the reverse strand, counting down.
TTTTGACTTATAGGTTGTTGTTATCTTTCTCCTTCTTATGTCAGAGCTGGATAAACGTGATTGGACGTAAGCACTCTCGCCAGGACTAGTACGGAATGCACCAATGCAGTTTTTAATCTCTAAATGATGAATTGGATCGAGAGTTTTCAACAATGATTTACGAGCCGACGGATAAGCTACACATCCACAATTAATTCGAAAAAATGAAAGTGCTTCGTTGTCACGAACGATACTATGTTCAAACAAAAGTTTAAAATTGTTGAAGAATCATTGAATAATTTATTTGAATTTTTATTGCAAGAGTTAATTTTCGAGCTGTCATAATGGAAGCACAGAACATACTTTCACTATTTCAATCATTCTGTGTAAATTCTGTGAAAAGATATAGAGGTACTAGATAAAATTAGCAAAAAGTTATACAATGCGGTTTTTCATGAAAACATAGCCTGGATGAGAAATTGAATACACGTGAAATATATCTCTGAAAAAGAAAAAAACCCTTCAAGGTCGCATAATAACTCAGAAACTGCATAAAAGAAAATTTTAATGTAGTTCGATTTTACATGAAGAAGTGGCTATAGAATGTCAAAACCATTCTGACGTAACTTCAAAAATAACTGAGATATTGTCCCTTGACCGATTCACAAAATTTTCAAAATATCCTAATAACTCGAAAACGAAAAAAGCTAGTTTGAGTCTGTTTGTAGCAATAAATGCCTCAAGCAAGAAGAACATGTTGAAATGGAATCATTTTATTTTATTCACATTTTTTCACATAGCTGCAGTAATAATCAGTCGAAATATGTCCACCCTGTTATCTAGTTATCAATAAAAAATTATTGATTCAAACAATTTTATTTGCAAAATTCATCCAGTGGTTAATGTTGAAGCAAAATGTCACACTTACTGTCAGGATTCTACAGAAATAGAGAAGAGATTCACGCTTTTTTCAACAATGTGAGAAAACTGGTCCGAAAAATAGTAGAAACTGAATGTTTCTTCTTCTCTAATTTTCCTCTCAAAATTTGCAATAGTCATTTCAATACGGTTTGTAGATATTAAGTCACATATTACAGGCATTGTAAGGCTGACACTTTAGTTAAGGATTCTAACAAATGTGAGGTAGAGATTAATATAAATTTATTACATTTTTAGGAAAGAATAACCTTATTTGCTTCAACACTCTCGTCGACAAGCTTTTCCTCGAAACTGACGAGAAACGTAAAGAAAGAGTGAACATCAATGCTAATGTTGCATATGAGCTGTTGAAAGCCCTTATAATATTCAGTATGATTGGCAGCTGCTTTATTCTCTAGAAAATTTCGAATAACCTCTACTCATTCTTCCAAGTTCTGTCAAACTTGCTTCATTTTATCAGAGCTGAATTCAGGATACCCCAATTTTTATGATTTTTATTCAGAGACGAATAAACTCTAAAATATTACGGTAGAGTTTATTCAGGATACCAACAATGATGAAGTATCAGGACGATAATATTGTAGTTCGTACAATTCTATGATATCTGAATAAATAATTCCTCTGAAATCGACCAGAACACTAACACCCTAGACGGTTTAAGCATAATTATGTAGCTTAGATAAATCCTTAAGTTGATTAAGTGAAAGCAAATATCGAGGTAATTCCCCTGAATTCGTCTTTATTTTTGGTTTGTAAAAGTGGTATACATATGCAGGAAAGGGATATAAAAATTTTCGTTTTTGTTTCGATGCTACATGATCGTATTCTACATTGATGAGTCTTGATAAGAATGAAATTCTGAAAATCATCTGAAACAAAACTATTGTCGGCCTTGATGATAATCTCGGTAATCTCACCAGACAGATTGCTCTGCATGAGGATTTATATTTCTAAACTCAACATTACACTTGAAAAAAACACAGTTATACAAAATAGTCAATGGATATTCCCATTTTTGACACAAAGATTACAAAGTGTTTTTGGTTTGCACTCATTATGTTTCACTGGTAATTTCTGACGAATATGTCTTAAAATATTTCGTTCGAGAAATACAGGGTGTAGAAGTTTTGATCCTTTTTTCTTGATAACTGATGTAGTTTTCAAGGAATCTAGCACCAATTTCCAGTAAAAGAATTTTACATCCATTAGATTCTAACTTTTGCTATATATACTTTTTCATATAAATCAACAGGAATAAAGTAATGAACTCTTGACGCTCAATATGAGCTCAAGTATATATTATTCCAAAATTTCAATCAGAAACGAACCATACTGGAAGTGTTGAGGGTAAAATTCTCAATTTCTCCTAATTGAAATTTTGTCGAAATTTTCATTTCAGAAAATAATTTTTCAGAATTTTCACGCGAAAATGTATCCTTACCTTGTGTATGATACAGCTTCTCATTTTTAGGAATTTTACAAATTTCTGAATACTGAACATGCAAGATGACATGAAAATTTCTCTTGATTATTCGAATAATAACTAGATCTTTTGTGTTTGGACGAAAGACCATCTTATAATTTCTTTATGGGTTATTTTCAGCTCAAGACGCGAAAAAAAGAAATTTCAAGAAATTTTGTGCAAACAACTACTGAATTTATTAGAGCGAAAATGTGTACAGATACTTCAGTAACTTGCAACTTGATCTACCGTTCTAAACAATGGAAATGGGACACGTTGTATGCTCGAAATTGAAATTTATTGGTGTGTTACAATATTTGTGTACACAGGTCAAAATAAGATACATACAAGTAGAAATAAAAAAGCTTACAAGGAATTTACTTGACGTACATATCAAAATTTATTTCAAAATACGAATTGACATCGTAAAGAACATTTGTTTTCAAAATTTTCATTATAAAAAACTTGAATTCTTTCAAACTCATGGTTCGAACACAAATCGGTAGTACATTATACAGTTTGATAGATAGAAAATTGGGCCATTCTGTGACTTGCGTACTCTGTAGAAAGGTGCATGAATACAATTCTTTCCTCTAGTATCATGAACACCTCAAAAAAGTCTAGGGACCACTTCTGAATATCGATATATCGTATCCAGAATGATCAATATGGATGATTTTTTCAAGAAATGAACACCTGCATCAATTTTTCACCAAATTATGTAGAGTGCCGCAACAGATTTGTTTTTTTTTCATAAAAAACTAAAAATGCGACGCTGCTTTATAATTATTTCATGTATTCAGTGTTTGAAATCAGTTAGTTGGCACTTTGTTTCTGTTGTAAGCACAAATAAAAGATTCAAGTTCTGTGATTCGACCATGGAAAGACGACATTTGACTAGAGAAGATATAATACGAGCCGTTGGCATGCTCCAAGCTGAGAGCTCACAACGGGAAGTATCCAGGGTTCTGGAAAGTAGCCCAAGTGTTATAAACCGTTTATGGTCGCGTTTCAATGGAACAGGTAGCGTAGAAGAACGCCATACAGGTCGTTTCAGGATTACTACAGTCGCCCAAGACCGATTTTTGGTTTTACAAACCAGAAGAGATCGTACTACCACAGCATCTCAATTAGCTCAAGAGCTATCACGAGTTCATAATGTACAAATTTCCGACCAAACTGTGAGTAATCGACTGCACGAAGGTCAACTCTACTCCAGACGTCTTTTGAGAGTTCCACAACTGACCCATGGAAATCACGTTGCTCGTTTAGCTTGGTGTCAAGAACACGAAAACTGGGGTCGAGAGAGGTGGGCCACAGTTCTCTTCAGTGATGAATCTAGATTTAGTTATTATCCCGATTCAGAAAGAATTTGAATTTGGAGGGAACCTGGAACGCAAAACCGTCTCCAGCATGCTCGAGAAATTGTTAGACAGGGAGGCGGATCAGTGATGTTTTGGGGAGGTATACGCCTTGGTGAAAGAACTGACCTCGTTTTCATACAGAACAACCTCACGTGAAATTCTTACGCAAATGAGATAGTTTTACCTGTAGTGGTACCGTATCTCCAAACAATGGGTCAAAATCCACTCTTCCAACAAGATAATGCCCCTCCTCATCGTGCAAGAGTTGTCTTGAACGTTCTTGAAGACAATTATATCGATCTTCTACAGTGGCCATCCTGCTCCCCAGATCTGAATCCCATCGAGCATGTGTGGGACACCCTAAAAAGAAATCTCCTTCGTCAAAACGTCTTCCATCATGAACAGGAGCTTCGATTAGCAGTTCAGGGGGCTTGGAATGATTTTGGCCAAAATATAATAGGCAATTTGATGTTGAGCATGCCGCGACGATGCCAAAGTGTCCTTAATAACAGAGGTGGACCTTCTGGGTACTGAAAAATATAAGTGCTTCCATATCGTTTCGAAAATATTAGTTCAGGATTTTTTTTGTGGTTTACCAAATTTCGTCAAATATTATTTTGTTTTCTTGGGAATACATTATATACAATATATCCTAACAAAACCAACAGATTTCTATAAATTCGAATCATCAAATTCATATTTTAAAGATATTGGTAAGTGTTCTCTAGACTGTTTTGATGTGTTTATGTCTGAAAATCAATGTTTAATTGTAAATTATTTAGTTTGCATGCAACAAACATTCAAGAATGAATGAATTGGGCAAAGTAAGGATTTCCTTGCTTCTGAAAGTGTTCATACAACAATCCTTATACCGTTAACCCCCAACTATTCTTATTGCTCGTCTCTGCAATCTGAAAATACGATCGATCTCGCTTGGTGAACCCCATGCAAGTAGCCCATATCTGATATGAAACCCACAAATAGCATAATAAGCAGACTTCAGAACATTGGAAGACACAAGCAAAGACAATTGCCCCAAAACAAAGATGTTTCTGCCCAATTTTTTAGCAAGATGATCCACATGGACACACCACCCACTCTGTTTTGCCTGAAAACCACCTCAAAGCAGTCGACTGCGCCCTCCCGGACAGCTCCTCCGCCTCCGACAAACTCCCGCTTAAAACAATTATGGTAGAATCGTCAGCGTACAGAACACTCTAGTGATCAGTCAGATAGTTAGGAAAGTCATTGATATATATTAAGAAAAGTAAGGAACCCATAATGGAACCTTGAGGAACTCCGATTGAGATAGTTTCCCTGTTGGACTAAGTATTATTCAGAAACACGGACTGACATCGGTTGCATAAGAAGGATTCAATCAGCTCCCTGGCGAGCCCACCAAAACCATACAACCCATCTTATCAAGAAGAGCTGCATGAGGGATTCAGTCGAAAGCCTTGGATAGGTCTAAAAATAGAGAAATCGAGTATGAACCCGACTAAAAGCATCTAACTGTGTCAAACACAAAAGCATTTATAGCATCTTGAGTACTGCGCTTCCTACGGAAAAATCTAACCTAACCTAACCTAACCAAACTGGCACTCAGAAAACAGGCAATTTTCTTCCAAATACGAATTCATTTGATTGTAAATCAGCTTTTCAAATACCTTAGAGAAGACAGGCACGAGTGATATTGGCGTATAGTAATTAACGTCCATGGAATTACCTTTCTTGAGTATAGGTACAGTTTTAGCTAATTTTAAACAGTCCGGATAGATTCCGTCATTTATACATCTATTGATAAGAAATATTAGTGGGTCTATAACACTACTGATATTTCTCTTGAGAATTTTGGTTGTAAGTTCATAAGCATCCTTAGACTCGCTATTTCTGAGTGAGAGAATAGCATCTCTAACCTCAACTCAACCGACAGATCTGAAAGTGAAATTTAAATTTGGAGGAATAGTTTTTACAAAAAATTCAGTGGAATTTTCATGTTTTATTGGGATATTATTTGCTATATTTATTGGAATCCATTTGAAATATTTGCCGAAGACTTCCGAGCTGATAGCAGAGTGAATAGGCCTTTTTTGGCTTTCTTTTCGAATTTTTAATATCCCACATAGTTTTTTGCTGATTAGAAGAGTTCAGTATAGTTTTGTCATATGCTTCTCTTTTAGCCCTATCCATCTCCAACTTAAAACGCAGTCTAATCTAATTGAGCAAAAAATTGAGATCTTCTGTTTTATAGCGATCATACAGCTCATTGATTAAATCAAGATGGTTCTTGATGTCTCCTCATCAGTGTACCAATCAACCTTGGGGTAAGAGCTAAAATTCACTACTCTTTCTGGGAATACAATAAGACATGAGTCAACAAAGTTCTGATGGAATATGTTGGAAGCATCATTAACCTGAATATTAGGATCTCTGATAAATTCCCAACTTAGTCCACCCAGTATAGAATGCTATATGTTGAGACCCTTCTCAGTCACTGGTCTGCACAACCTAGAAGTATATTCAACCGTTCTACGTGGCCACTCCATGCTTAGCATCTATGCCTGATGATCTGAAAAATCCCAACTCAACGTTTGTGCATGTTCATTCTAGGGAATGAAATTAATGAAAATATTGTCAATACAGTTTGTCCCTCTAGTGGGCTCAGTAATAGTCTGACAAAAACAAAAAGAATTTAATAAGTCACACAATGCCCCAGACCTCCTATCAGGTACATTAAATGAAACATTAAGATCATTCGATAATTCACTGATCTTGAAAAAATTCAATTGTTTATTCTTTAAAGACAGCATTTAATAGAAATGGGTTCACGAAACGACCAACGAATCTAACAAAACGGATTAGAGGGATGAGACAAATTGAATCCGTACTTAAACAATCTGCTTAAAATTTAATGGCGGTCTGTGATTTGTAAAAAGCTGTTCTGACTAATAAGATGTGTTAATCCGATTAAAATCATCCCGGTCTTTCTTGGTTTCAACTTATAATTAAATATAACCATTACAAGAGCTCGGCAGCCACGGTTTCTAGCGTTTGTTGGCCCCGTCTGGGAAATGAAGTTAATAACATAGCGCCCACCTCGCGTGTTCCTTGATTTTCCCCTCTTTGTTGGCAGTCACAATTATAGATCTCGTTTGATATCAGCCTAATTTTATCGCCGACGTATGGTCTAACTTTCATATTATTCTTTGAAGTAACACTCTTCTCCATTGAAGAATTTTGATTTCATTTTGATAACTTCGGGGATTTCACTATCGTTGAGGGCTTGTTCTTTTCGCACAGCTCATGAAAAAGCCATTAAATTACAGGGAAGAAGTGAAAGAAATGAGAAAATTATCGACTTCAAATAACTGTGGTAAATTTATGGCTACTTCGCGTTCTTACATTATCGGCTAGTCTTAAGGATATTGCAAAATATCTTCAGTGATGAAATATCTGAATTGAAGGGTCGATAGTTACCCGGAATCTTTTTGGGACGACTTGCTTTTCCAAAATAATTGTTTCTGATTATAAGGTACTTGAACTGACCGAACTTGAATAGAACTGGGGCATTGCTATTATCTGATCTATCCGATCGTTATACCCAAAACTTTTGTGGATGAAATGACATAGGTTTCGAGTCCATCTGATTTTGCCTTTCTATAATTAGATATTGTGATTAGAATTTGACACGAATGGATATTTGAAATTTCCATATTGGGTTCGACTATACGAGGGTGGTTTGATACGTCAGCGACTTTGAATTTCCCGCGCAATTACTTCAAATGCAACAGTGCTGACGTCAACTGTATTTACCAGTAGGCAACTTTCTAATTTTAAGCAAGCTAGGTCGTGCAGTTGATGTTTGATATCCGTTAAAGCAGACAACCTAGTGAATTTTTACGAAAATGGCTAGAAAAGAGTTTCGTGTGCTAATTAAACATTACTTTTTACGTAAAAAATCCGTCACTGAAATTGAGGAAAAACTTGATAAATACTACGGGGACGCAGCAACACCAATTCCAATGTTTAAGAAGTGGTTCCGCTGTGGTCGTACCAGTAATAGTGACACCGAACGTTCAGGTGACCCAAAAGAAGGGATCACGCTGGAAATCGTCAATGAAATCCATGAACTGATATTGGTGGATCGGATTAAGAAAGTGCGTGAGTTGGCTCATGCTGTAAGTATCTCAGATGAACGGGTACATATTTAACATGAAAATGGGACATGAAAAAACTCTCCGCGAGATGAGTGCCGCGATTGCTCAACTCGACCATAAGCGCAATCGTGTTACCACTTCAAAAGAGTGTTGAGCCATAATTTAAACGAGTTTTTGGGTCGCTGACAAGAAGTTCTCATCATAGGGCGATACATTTAAGGACCCCTCGAACCTCTCTCTATAAGAATTCCTTTGTTTACAGGGCCATTGAGTTGCTGAACTCACTTCTGTCCAACATCTTCCCAACATCCTGCAATTTGGTCCTCTTCAAGATGCGAGTAAACAGACACCTCAATTCATTCCAAGCGCCCACTCATGTGGTGTAACAGGTTCGCCTATTCCTATGAAGCGATCATCAAAAAAGGAAAAAATATAGAACATATCGCACCCTTGCTTCAAAAGTGACACAACTCAAAAATTTGAATTTTTGAGATAAAACCATGTATGTGTTACTTGAACAATACTCTATCGATCAACAAAAGCGACTGAATCTAACTTCTTTACTTATACAGTAGTATACAGTATACATAACCAACTCTATCTATAATGAACACCTTATTATATTCACTACATTATTCATATTTTTACTTAATAGTTCTTTATGTTACATGAAAATCTCTCATATGTTACCTCAATCATCCTTAAGTAACCAGCTTCCAGTATTGTTTTATGGATATTAACTCATCAACCACACAAATTTAAACACTATTCACTACTATCCCAATTCAAAACGAAACATTCAATTTGAAAATCTCAACTTCCTCCAATTGAGCTAGCATAAGATGAAATTAAAAACATTTCAACATTTATTCAAAGAAACAAATTGTTCAATCACCCTTTAGGCATAAAAATTCAATCATCAACAACTCTAATATTAATTCACAATATTCCAAATTTTTAGTTCCAAAGTATTAAATATATACTTCAGGAAGATCAATATATGCAGATCTATAGTTTCAAATTTTTAATTTTTACTCAACAGTTCTAATTCGTTTTATATCAGATAAGAATCCAATAAGACAAAATCGAGAAATTAGTGATCAAATGAAGGAACACTACTGAATTCATAGATTCCCTATATGTAACTATTTTGTATAAATTCAAATTGAACTAAATTCACACAATTTGCTTACCAGAAAGAACAAACATTTCTGAATTTCTTGTGGAAAGCAGAAATGAGATCCACAAATTTGTCAATTACATTGTGGACCCTAATATACAATACAATGATGTTAACTATATATCAGTTGTAGTGAAACTGTTTCTTGTAACTGTTTATTTCCTAGATCCTTTACTGTAAAGTTGGCAGTTGGTTTCGAGCAGTCAGCTTCTTATAAACTTGCTCTCTGATAATTGAAATGTTTATACTTCAATTTTACTTCTCTTCAATTAATTTCTTGTTGAACTTTATAATATACTATGAGATCAAAATGAAAGGAAGATATTGCATTGAAAAAACTTCATATTTCCATATTATGTGATGAACATACTCATCTTACACAATTATATTAAATACCTAAAGTACAACTACCTATTACAAAATTGTCAAATTGCATAGCATTCTCCAAGTAGTAGTTGAATTTTTTCCAAAATATGATTCACATAAGCAGCAGCATGTTTCCTGTGACTTTCATAAATATTGGATTGAAATTTGTGGTTATACAAAATAAAACTTCATTTATGCAACTTTTACGTATTTGAACATCATGTTTCCCACTATCAGACACCTATAACAGAGAAATTTTCAACTTCAAATCAATGGGGAATTCCTGTCATTCATTCAACAACCTTGATAAAATTTCCTGAGAAACAGTAACTATGAGTTATGAACAGAAGGAACTCACGATAATCACCTTTTGTGCAGATTTGAGATTTTATTTTCTTTGGTTCAAACTTGAACACATTGAACCTCATTAACTTTTACATTAGGATTATTGAAGAATTGAAATGTACTTCCTCTTGAATAAACTGAAACGAAAATTCAATTTGAAATGACACGATCATATTGACATCCAGCTTCAAATAATTGAATGCATATATAGCCTTTAGTGGATAGAGTTCAATATTCATATGATACATACTCTAAATGACCTAACAAAAACTTTATCGAGTTCCTTCCAGAAAAAATATTATTATACAAAAGAGCTCGATACCTATTAATAGCAACTCAAAGAATATACCATCAGTTTGTAAGATCCTCCAATTTATTCGTAAATCCAGAACATTTTTCGATGCATAGAGGTTAAAATAACCATGAAAGAAAATTGAATTATGTAAATTCTGAGTACATTTCTTGAGCATGCCTAAAAATATATACATTAAAATAAACCTCAAATCACTTACCTTTCAAACATTATTGTAAGTCTCCTTAATTCCTTTTTATTATAACATTCCGTTTGAATCATATTGTTTAGGTTAGAATAACCACAAAATATTGAATTTATGAAATTTGAAAGTATGTCGTTTCTTTCCTCGAACAAAATATACATTAACATGGATAAAATATACATCAAACTACGATCACTTACCTCTAAAAGCTGATTTCAAGTTTCGTCAAACTTTTCATTCAAACATAATTCGGAATCACTCATTTTGACAGATCGAATATAAGACTAATTGAAATAAGGTTAGATTCGATTGTCAGAAGAGAGAGAGCACTATATTCTAAATGTTGTTGGTACTGATATTATGTTGGTGAAAATTAAAGTTACTATTTCCATCTCACTATTATCGTTCCGAAGAGAGAGCATTAAATTTTACACGTTGGTAACGCTCACTTCCGACTTTCCCCCGGTGACCCCGTATAAATAGGATGGTTAAAACAAAAACCCGTATTTTAACAGCTCGAGGTTTGTTAATTTCGCGAATTTCTGGCCGTTGGAGATTTTCGGAATAAGGAAAGTAGAGCGAAAATTTCGAAAGACGGACGATAGCCCTTCGTTCTATGGAAGATTTTTCCGTTTTCCCGTGGTTTTATGAGAATTTAACCATTGCGGCGCAAAATGCGAAACTCGAAGACTTTTCGTTATCCAGGTTTCGATCAAAGGCGATAGAATTATTTTGTATACCAACAAAACTCCATAGAAATTATCCTCTCCATCTTGGAGATTTCGGAGACGTATTTTATTTTCGCTTTTTCGGAACTTTTTCCCGGAGTTTCTGCCCGATCAACCTCTCCGATCGCCTTCCGAAATATCCTAGTTATCGATTCCGAAGAAATCTCGACGTTTCGGCGAAATTTTCCGAAAAATCGTCGCGCCTCCGTCGTTTGAGCTAGGGACCGCGCGGATTGCACGTTTCTCTACCGGAAAGAAATTATTCGCGGGGGCCTACGGACCCCGCTTTTCCGCGCCGTTCCTTTCTTCCCGCCCGGTTCAAACTCCAACCGTCCCCTCCACTTTTCTCGAAATAAGCCCTACTGCTTTAATATTATATGGATTACTGGTTATGTTTCAGAACAAGATGAAACTAACAAATAATGTATTTTATTGCTGTTGACTTGAGTAATCTTCAAATTTCTATATAATAAATGCCTATTCAAAATTTTGAAAATAATTGATTACTGTCGATCGTACGGTTTGAATTCTGAGTTCAATTGTTGTTAAGTCTTTTTCCTGAAAAATCAATTTCCCGCGAAAATTAAACACGCATAAAATCTTTTTCGAAATATTCACCTTGTTGAATTTCTCTGATATTATCTTTCAGGCAACACAATGGATTGAAGGAGTTGGGCGGCTACGATACGGAAATTGGTAACACCAGATGAAAATTATTTCATCAATTCAGAAAGAGACAACCTCTTACCGAAAATTCTTGATAACGACAGCCATAAACCATATTCTAGAAGAGAGAATACAACTTTAAATAATAATCTTGAGCTTTCTAGCTCATCGATTAGTCCTTGGGTAGAATCCATCGACAATAACTTCCCTGAGTCGTAGCCACAACATAACAAAACAATATCAAAAAATTATTTTGATCCTTGAAGTTCAGCAAGTTACGATCCTCAGCTAGAAACTAACGATAACGAAAACCATTAATCGTATATAGAAGAAGAGAATGCAACATCGAGTTATTACCTGAAACTCTTCATCAGAGCCTCTGGGCTCTACTCCCACAATCAGGCAAGCAGGAACACTTACTGTAAACCTTTGCTGCCAGGAGGGACTACGAAGGAAACTCAAAGGGGCAAAGATTTACATTTTAACGGACAGTCAGGCAGTGATAAAAGCTCTAAACTCTCACAGTTATCGGAGCATCTCTTACTGGGAATGCCGTCAATCCTTGAAGCAACTTGCTGAGGGGAACAAACTTTTTCAGTGGTGGGTGCCTGGCCACGAAGGCATACAAGGAAATGAAGCCGCTGACGAACTGGCCAAATCAGCTGCTGGAATCCCACCCACCGGACCTGAACCGTTCTGCAGTCTAAGTAAGCCGCACAGACGACAGGAACTGGAACGATGGGAAGAATCTCGCAAAAAAAAAAGAATACTGGAGGAAAACTCCAGGCCAAAGGCAAGCGAAAAAAGTTCATTGACTATTCGCTAAAGAAGACAAAACAGCTTCTCGATCTCTCTAGGGACGAGTTGAGGATCATAACAGGCCTCCTTACTGAACACTGCCCACTGAGATACCATCTCAATAAAATGGGCAAACTGCCGAACATATTCTTCGCAGTTGCATCGCAACTGTCCGTGAAAGACATATATACTTCGGTAGCGACAAACTAGAGCCGCACAAAGTAAAAGCGAAAGCTCCCAGGGAGATTCTTAATTTTGTAAGGGATCTAGACCTACAGGGAAATGAATAAGAAGGGTTACGAACAAAAGATCAATTTGGTCGCAGTTCGGAAAGGCTTGCAAAGCCAATCGACCCCTCACGAATGTAATGTAATGTAAACACCTGAAAATTAAAAGGTCATCATCCGCATTTCCACCTTCGGCAAGTCCGACACCTGAGGGTACCGATGATATTTTCTCCGTATCTTATGATACTGGAAATCCTACTGTTTTGCATTTGCCTAGACTGAAGAACGTCAACTAAAACGTTTCACTTATTCCAAGTAATGAAAGCGATAACGACGAGGATGTCGATGATTCAGACGCTAATACCAATTTCAGCATTCGATCTCATCGAAGTTCGAGTAGATCTTCTATTCGCAGTGAAAATGAAAGTTTTGTGGAAAGTGAAGTTGAAATAGAAGGAGAAGAGGGAAAGAAGGAAGGTAAAAAAGAAAAGAAAATCCTGAAAAATGGATAACCAAGAAAGCCAGAAATTCGTATCGTCTTCAAAAACAAAAAAAATCAAACAATTGCTGCAAAAAATTGCAACAACCTTATGGACAGAAATGCAGAATCGGCTGAGGCCAAAAAATAAGTGAAGAGATCAGGAAGGAAACTTTTATTAGCTATTGGAAACTTGTGAACCTAGAGAGGCAGAGGGAATTCATTTTAGCGCACAAGGAAATTATTAAACCTAAGTATCGATACTCTTGCCCACAAAACTTGAGGAAAATGAATTCAGCTTTTTCCTTTGTGGTTGATGGTAGTCGTATCAGAGTATGCAAGACATTTTTTAAGGCCACTCTCGACATAAATGATAGACCAATTCGGACAGTGCTGATGAAAAAAACGGACTCTGGATTTATTGAATATGATAAGAGAGGTAAGCACGGAAAGCAGCCAACTGTAAATCCCGAAATTGAAGACAGTGTGAGACTTTTCATCAAAGCTATACCGAGAGTAGAATCGCATTATCAGAGAGCTCAGACAACACGTGAATACATAGAAGGTGGAAAAGGTTTAGCTTACCTATATAGAGACTATAAGGAGAGTCGTGAACAACAGCAACTTCCCTTTGCCAATTCTGTGATGTTCAACCGTATTCTTAATGGAGAATTCAATATCTCCTTCTATACTCCAAAGTAGGATCGGTGTGATCTGTGCGAATCCTTCAAAAATGCAGATGAAGATGCTAAAGAAAATTTAAAAGATTCCTATGATCAGCAGCCGAAAGAAAAAGAATTGTCTCGTAAGGGGAAAAAAGCTGATAAATTCGACAAAAATGCTCATGTTGCTGTTTATGATTTACAGGCAGTAATATCAGTTCCAAAAGGCCAAGTATCATCATTCTATTACAAGAGCAAACTCAACTGTTATAGTTTCACTATAAGTGACTTGAATGCGAAACTGAAGCTAAACGAGGTGCAGTTGAGATATGAAGCTGTGTACTCCGTTATCTGGAAACATGGATGTAAAATGCAAGGGTTAGCGGCCTCAATATAATTTTCTATTCAGATAACTGCTGCGGCCAACAAAAAAATAAATATTTGTTGGTTGCATATTCTTACGCAGTGAATAAGTGGAATATCCGAAGTATCACCCACAACTTTCTCATTCATAAGCACTCACAAAATGAGGGTGATAACGTGCAAAATGTTATCGAGAAAAAAATTGAGAGACATCTCAGATCTGGACCAATCTATGAACTAGAGCAATACGTCTCACTAATAAGAACAGCAAAAAAAGTGGCCCCCCATGATGTTCATGAGTTCATGAAATGACTCATGAACATATGACTTGAAAATCCTTCAAGAAGAGTGGGGTAATAATAATATCTAACCTAACCACTCTCTCTTTCTCTCTCTCTCTCTCTCTCTCTCTCTTGGTGCCTTCTCAGTTTCTGAGGTTGGCTAATAACATGGCATATCTCCATCTATCTCTGGCAGTATGTATTAGTTCTTCTCTATTAATTCCAGTCCAATTACGCAGGTTGCTCACCCATGAAGTTCTTCTACGTCCTGTGGCCCGTTTGCCCTCTATTTTTCCCTCTATTACAAATTGCAAGATATTGTATTTGTCATGTCTTTCGATGTGTCCAAAGTATGTCAATTTCCGCCTTTTAATTATGTTTTATATTTCTGGTGTCCTATTCAATTTCCTTAAAACACATCTAACCACAAGCACTAACAAAATGAAAGTAGTTTGGCACGACATCAAAAGTGGAAAAAAAAACTCGCACCTTTCTTCATAAAATTTCCTATCAGGACGAGAACTTCAAGACAGTCAACATGGTTGGCACTAGTGAGAAAAACGAGATCTCAAGCTAATGCAGAATCATTTCGGTTGGTTTTTGCTTATTCCCACAAAATTCCATTAGCGGAAAATCAAAAGAAGGGCTTGAAAGATCTTGTTAATAAAAATATGATACCAAACTATTGTTATAATTCTTTTTTGAGGAGTGTAATTGACACAGTATAGAAACTTCATTGTTGATATTCAACTTAACTTGTGTTACGTATATTTCATAAAAATTAAAATATTTCTTTCACTTTAAATGCTGAATAGGTTCCAATGTTTATACTATGTTATGAACTTAAATAAAGCCTTTTACGATGTTTCATTATAATTCACATCACAGCGACACAATTCAAAATAAGGATGTAGTTAATGAATTCAAAAATCATCTGAAGTGTCATAGTAATCAAGTTTTTGGAGAAATACTCATCAAGACTGTTACAATTCAAAACAATTCATCGCAACTCCAATAGAAAAATATCAAAACTATCACAACTCAGAAAAAGTAGTTTTTTCCAAATCCAATAAGAAAATATATGAAACTTCATACCGAATAACTTATTTCATGGTATATTTTCAGATTGTTACCTGACGACAATTAATTAATTCCTCCCGACTGGCCACTCAATTTTTCAATTTCCTCGAAAACTAGTTGTTTTGACTTATATCAATTTTGAAGCAAGGGTGCGATATATAGAGAAAAGATCTGCATTTTGCAATGAATTTTATCATTCTCTTATTAACAAGTTAATATTATTCGAATTGAAGTCCTTGTATCTATTATCAAATTTTTGGTTCAGTAACAATGCAAATCGAAAAATACTATAGAATGAATGTGAATCAATCGACCCGACGTACACAGTTACCTAACTAAATGAATTCCCCAATTGCAGCACCAAGTTATACGAAGTATTGTCAGAATTCGATCAGAGCATCAGGAGACCTTTTCAATAAAGTGTCACATGATGCTCTCTCCTATTAAAATCCTAGAGTTTGGAGATGATTCCTACCTTTCATATGAACATGCTTAAACGCCATCTTCAATACTGATATCAATCTGTACTACTATTGATATATGAAATACATCGGGTTCAAAGGGTTGTTTGACTATGACATGATAATATCATCTTCTTGTAGTTGGAACACCCTGTATCGAAAAAAAATCAATTCATATAGATAATCGAAAAACATTTCAGAGGATGTGCCACTCGACTCATATTTCCTGTGATTATTTTTAATGGCCCCTCTTGAAACCTAATTCGAGCTGCATTCTTTTGAATCAAAGGGGGGTTTCCAATTTTCATTGGAACGCCCTGTATATTTCTGGACAGGTATCAGCGAATAGCATACGCAGATGTAAAAATATAGATCGTATTCTGTTGAAAAAGTATGGGTTATAACTTAAAACCTCAATTCCCTAAGCAATTCTGTGCATGCCACTGAATTCGGAGGAAACATTCTACAAAAAGTGATTTTTAACTTATCGCTACGTCATATAATAAATGAGAGTCAAGTTGTATCAGTTGTATTGAGAACTTTCAAATTCACCTCTCTACTATATCTACTTCAAGGACAAGGAATTTGGAAAGCCGGGAAGAGAGTATGATAACAATAAGGAAATTTTTTTAGTTGTCCAGCCTGATGATCATAATCAATTTGTTCTATTTCTGTATTTTTGAATAACGTTGTAATTTATTTATCAACAGCAGTTTATTTTTCAAATGAGATGAATCTTTCTATTCATTGCAGCTGATTTCTCATCTGTGCCAACAAAAAGATAAGCGTCACACCCGTACACCAGGCAAGCTGCCTTTAATGCTCCATATATGGACGTGCCACCAATCATAAGCTGCCGCATAAAAAGCGTAATTCAATGCATATGAGCTTGGGTGGAAGCTCTCAACACTACGTAGTGGCTTATTTTATTACACTACCTATCCGCTTATCTGGCAGGTTGTAATTTTCTCAGCTCGTAAACGCTCTCTCAGACGAAAAATTTGATCATAATTGCTGATGGACCATGTATTTTCCTGGATAATTGGATCCAATAATCTTTTTATGGATATCGCCACTTTTGTAATACACGGTGTTCCATCTCAAACCATCCACCTTGTATATTTCTTATTCGTTTGGGGGGTTTGTTCGAAGAATATTTTAGATTTTAACGACCAACCCTCTGAGAGGGTGCATATCAACCCCACCAAAATTGAAAAGTGCAAAAAGGTCGAATGATACCTGATTTCAAAGCTCTTCGAAGCCTCTTTACAACGATGTATGACAAAAGTTATTTTGACAAACCATTTTGACAAAGAGTCATCCCAAACGAATATTTTGGGAAAATTATTGAAAAAAGGGAAAACAAATCAAATTTTTGATTCAATGGTAAACCTTTCGAGAACAGTTAGCGCCTGCGTGCACTTACCAGTAAATTCACTATCCTTGCGCTTCAAGACGATAAGAAGAGTGGCTTTTGTTGTAACGTCTTTTAAAAGCCCTTTTTACAGACTACAAAAATCTTCGAAAGATTTTAGTATTATATCGTGTTTACAATGAAAAAAACGAAAACCCATGTTATCAAGTCAATTGTTCGAATTGTGCTCAGTGTACTGCAATAGAATAATGCAATCTCAACTAAAAAGCGTCTCCTACAAGGTTCAGCATATTCTGTGTTATTTGAGGAGACTCATCTTCAATTTGGAGGCGTAGATCATCCAAATTCTCAGTGACGAAATTTTGTGCCCCCACAAGAAAAAATCTGGAGAATACGCAGGCTAGTCCATAGGACTTCTTCCGCCAATCCAACAACCCGGATATTGCAAATTGAGGAACTGGCAAACCGGTTCAGCGTAATAAATTGGAGCTGCAATGGCTGTTCAAGTAGTAGAGCAGATTTCTAGTTTTTTGTTATCAGTGGATTAATAGCATTTTCCAGCATATCGATTAAAATCACCACTCAAACGTTTAATTTTTCGAGATATTAAGAGAGGGTTTCATGAAATGCATAAGGATTTATATTGCTGCTGAATCTACAGTTTTGCCTGTTAATTTCTCCATTAAGTGAAAAAGGAATTTTTTCAGAAAAGCAAACGTTGTACATTTACATTATTATTGTCACGCTCGGCAAAATTTCGAAAAACTCTGCCTTCGAACCTAATCATAATCATTCCATTTATGAATTAATTTATCTTTCTAACGATAACACTTGCGTTTATGTGAAATTCTAAGAACGTTAGATTGGCTAACACTGAAAATTGTCGTCAGATTGCGTGTTGGCAATGTTCCAATACCGCTACTGCTGCTGCTTCATCATTCCCAATTACAATGGGCGCAATTTTTTTGCCATTACAGAGCCCGTTTCAATAAATTTCGGTATCAATTCCATTACCTACTTATGGCGAAACTAATGTTCAAGTTGGATTTATTTAAATATCTTCGCAGCCAGTTGTGCAAGAACTGGCAATATGTATACCAGAATTATTTTCAAAATCTTAACCCGGCAATGGGTGATTCAAAGATATATTTTCGGTCAAGTGGGGTCTGATAGGCCCCATACTAAATTGAGGAGTATTGGTCTTAGTTGTATACTTTCGCAATTTTTTTTTTTTTGGAAATAAAATTTCTGAAATTGTTTTCCGATATTTTATTAATAATAATAGTATAATATAAGTTTATTTGCTTTGAATGAATAAGAAATTAACATTTAATTGAGCACATACTACATTCACCAACAAGAAAGCAAATAAACATCAAGGTAGCTGAGGCTTGAATATTTAAAAATATCTTGCTGCGCTCCTTAAAAACTGAGGAAATTATATTTATTCCTTAAATTAACCCAGTACATAGTACGATAGAATAATTTAAAAGTAACAATAATTACTATTCAAAAAAGGAACAGCGACAGTCATTTCAAATTAGTCATTAGTCTTTATCCGGATTCATTTTTGTCGTTATCGGGAAAGCTATGTCCAATTTGGTTTAAACTTACACCACTCATTTCACTATATTAATTCAAGTCCAGTTCGAGAAAATCATTATCGGGAGAAAGTTATGTCAAAATTGGTTCAAAGTCGTGTTTGCAATTTCATTGACATAAGGTTGGTCATATCACTTATCGTTTTTCGACCTGTATCAACTACCCAAGAAACCACTTTATTTTTCACTGATTTACTGAATTTAGCCATTCTAATTTTCACTGGAAAACAGCTATATAACCTGGATTCCAGAAACGAGGATGACCGCTGGCCGATGCGTTTTTCGACGATTTAAAATCTATTAGTTTGGATCTAGTAGAGTATGAATGTTCGATAGGGCTGACAAAAATGTTTTTTGTGAATACTTGTACGACTAGCTTCAAAAAATAGAGTTGTCTCACATCCATCCCTCTAGAGTAACCGAATAAAGCCTCACTCAGATACAAAAGTGGAAAGCCATAGATGATTTTCAAGAAAACTTTCTGAATTACCTGAAAATGCTTAATGTGGCAATCGTGGGCAGCTCCCCATCTAATATTTCCATACGTTAGTTGTGATTGCACGAGAGCATTATATTTAATTTTTATGTGCTTGATATCCATTTATTTTTTGAGAAACTTGAACTTACAAAGAACACCGCGTAAGTTTTTTGTCACAAACTCAAAATGATAATTCCACCTCATGTAGCAATCTACGAGAATTCCTAAGTATTTTACATATTCTTGTTCTGTCTCATTTATGACAGTATCATTAACAACTAGAGGCCCTAGTTTTGGGAGTCCAGATACATAAGAAACGGATGGTAAGTATTGTGATTTTCTAGGATTAAGCATTAACTTAGTATACTGTAGCCATGTTACAACTTGCTTGAGATCATTTTCAGCTACCTCTTTTATAACCTTCCAGCTATCAGCCCGACAGAGAACGGCAGTGTCATCAGCAAAACTGATCACCCTGGACCGAATTCGCAATGTGAAAAGTGTATTATTGTATATGAAAAAGAGAAGCGGTCTTAGTAATTATTTTATCCCCAATTTTTACTGCTAGTGTTCTGCGATTTGAATAGTCTTTCAGTAATTGACATATCTTTCCTCTGAATCGAAAGTGGTGTATTCTCTGTAGCAAATTTTCATGTGAAACCGTGTCGAGAGCTTTCGACAGATCCAGAAAGACAATGGGAAGTGGTATATTCTCATCCATGCCATCATATATGTATTGTGGGAGATCTCTAATTGCATCTTCTGTCGATTTATTCCTCCTAAATCCGTATTGGTTTCCTGAGATAATTCTATGCTTATCCAAGAACTGTACCATCCGAGCTGCGATTGATTTTTCCATTATTTTTGAGAAGTTGGACATGAGTGAAATAGGTCGATAATTGGTCATTTGCGCTCTATCTCCTCCTTTATAAACAGGTTTCACACTCCCTTTTTTGAAGCAGTTAGGGAAGTAGCCATTCATCAAAACATTCATTCAAAATATAAGATTATACGATAGATATTTGTTTTTTGATTTCCTTGAGTGTTACCGCACGAATCCCGTCGATTCCAGTTGCTTTCCTCAACTTTAGCTAGTCTGAAATTTTTTTGATTTCACCTTGATTGGTGGGAGTAAGATAAAAACTAACTTTTAGGTGGAATGTATCCTCTACAGGCGACACCGGATTCGTAATTTTGTCTGCACAAGTCTTTCCTAATTCACTGAAAAAATTATTCAACGAATCTGCAATCTGGCTCTGATTGGTTAAAATAAGATTTTCTTCATTTTTCATACAACTAATTTCTGTTTCAGAAGTATTTTTATTGCAGTTTCTTCACATGTTTCCAAAAAGCAGATGATTCATTTTTGTTTTTCTCGATATACTTGTGTAAATATTCTTTTTTTGCAAAGTTTATCAGCTTTTAAAGTTTGTGCGGTAAGCTAAATATTCCTGTTTTAACTTTTCTTCAACCGGATTCTGCTGTAGTTCTTTATGACGCCAAATCTTTTCATTGACAGAATTTAGGAGACCTTTAGTTATCCACCTATGTCTCGGAGTTTGCTTGTTATTTTTCATTACTACAGTCGTGTTATTCTTTATATGTTTTCCTAATATTTCAATAAATTTAGACATCTTCCTGCCAGGTTTCATTTCCTCGTAAACCTCAAACCATTTTTCAATTTCATGGTCATACCACAATCTACTGAAATTTGTTAAGGATTTTTATTTTGTTTTGTTGGTGTATTTGTTTTTTGTTTTCTGCTTCTGAAGTTATGAAAGTAGGTTGATGATCTGTTATATCATAGTTGATTACTAAGCCTTTTAAAGCAATATTAGAAGCTAAAGGCCTTTTCTTTAGACAAAAAAGTGATCTAAGCACAATCTGCTTTGCAGGCGCGTATATTTGTTTATTGAAGAGGTGTAGCCGAAATTACTCATTATATTCTTGTAATCATCCACATTATTATCATTTCGTTGCAATTAATCAACATTTTTATCTCCTCCGATCACATAGTAATAGCAGCATGATGCATCAATACCACTCATATATTCAGATAAATTCTCATTGAACGTTTCCACAGGGGAACTTGGTGAACGGTATATAGGTGTTATTTTGAAAAGATTTTTACCAAACTTAAATTTTACTTTGAAGAAAATTATTTTTCGAGGGACGTTATTCAACCTTCCGTAGAATGTTAAATATTCTCCCTTGAAGGAGCTAGTTTTCCGATCTACTCCTCTTAATCACCGTTAACCGGGGCCACAGGGAAGTGGTACAACGGTGATTATGAGGAGTAGATCGGAAAACTAGCTCCTTCAAGAAATCTAACATTCTACGGAAGGTTGAATATCGTCCCTTGAAAAATAATTTTCTTCGATGTGTCTACACATTGCGAAATCTCGCATATAGTAACTTTTTGTTTTGAGATGTTTGTGTATGCCTGGTTGTAAACCACATAGAAATGAGGAGCGTCGGTCCTTCAACGGCCGCTTCTGTCTGATACGTGAGTGTCGCATGGCGGTATGTTATCGAACTAGTGTGACCACTTTACGTTTTCCTGTTTTATCTGCTCTTTCTTTTCATCGTTTCGCGGGGCGTTAGTGAGGTAGCTACTGTTTCGATTCGTTGGGGGGCGCAGTAATATTTACATTATTGAGTTCGCTACAACGAATTGAGATGAGTAGTTTACGGCATAGCCATGTGTTACGTAGGGTAGGCAATGCTGACGAGGTCAAACGAGACCGAAACTGCAGTCCATTGTTCCTATTCGTGACATCTGACCGTGCTGTGGCCCCGGTTAACGGTAATTATGAGGAGTAGATCGGAAAACTAGCTCCTCCAAGGGAGGATATTTAACATTCTACGGAAGGTTCAATATCGTCCCTTGAAAAATAATTTTCTTCGATGTGTCTACACATTGCGAAATCTCGCATATAGTAACTTTTTGTTTTGAGATGTTAAATTTTACTTCTAGAGGTTTTACATCTCCTAGGTTAGACATACTATATGTTCAAATTTTAAGGTAGATTTGACATATACTAATATGCCATCGTGGCTATCATATTCACCGTAGTCATATACGCAATTATATCCGGGCAATCTGAACAAGTCGAAATCGTCTAAAAAGAATGTTTCACTGAGTATGAAAACATCGAATTCATGCGGTGGCTGCGACAGGAAAAGAATAAGCTGATCTATATTTTTTGAAACGCTCCCTATATATACATGCAATATTTTTAGGTCAATTGGCTTGAAATATTGTTCTAAAGACATGATATTTCCTCTTCTTATGGTGTCATATTCTTCTTTGTTATAGTCTCTAAAAAAGGAGTTCATTTTGTTGCTTTGTATCTAACTATTTATTTGTCCATTCGTTTTTCGATTTAAATATTCTTACCTGATCGCATTGTAACTGTTGTTCTACCAAATTTATTACCAGAATTTTTGTTGCTTCCTGTTTTCCTCCTTATCCTTATCAGCAGCCAACGATATTCCAGTGCCGTTTAGTTTGTTTGCTCCTCGAAGAATTGATTGTTTCACTGTTCGCAATTTTTCAAGAATTGGACACTTCTCTTTCTGCCGAAATGGTATATATCGCTCATTTTATGCTCCGGAAAATCCATATCTGCTGCCTCATTTATAACTTGCAGAACCTTTGCAGTTGAGTTATCTCTGTCGGTGTCTATGCCATAAATCACTAGATTGTTCTTTCTAGCTTCTTTATCAATCTTATCTACTTGCTCTTTCAGTTTCTTATTTTCATTTTCTAGTGCTTCAATTCTGGTTTTGTTCTCAATATTGTGATAGTTATAGTTTATCATAATGATAATAAGCGCATTATAATCAAGTTTATAAATATTGAAGATTAGATCACTTTTCACTGAATCAAAAGAATGAGATAACTACTAACTATTTTCACAAACTTTAACTTATTTGTTCTTATTGGTATTGGATTTCCATTCAGACTATTCTGCCTTATCCGTTTCTTTATCCGCACAAGGTATGCACTGCATAGCAATACGTTCTTAACGAACTGATGCATCTCAAGAACGGCAAGAATATTTGTGTCACTTTGGTAGGGCTAAAACTACAGCGGCCTCGAACTATAGCTTGTTGTTTTAGGTGGTTCTTCAGACTACTCAACAGTTGAGATTTTGATTTTTTCGCGCAAAAAAACGCGTGATCCTGGCACTTTTTGTTCGAAACAGCATTTGCTGCATAACAAATGCTAGTAGCAGATTTTTTACATACCCACATTATACTCACAAACAACTTGTGAGTTAATGGGTGTTACATTAAACGGACGTATAAAAAAGTAAGACATGGTCTGGTGTTTCGAGTAACATTATAAGCTGTTGATTCATCTGTTACATCGAATCCTGCCTTAGTTGAATTATAAAAGTGAATGATCTAGGCAGTCTCAATGTCAGAATCAAAAAGATTTCGAAAAAGCCTAATATCATTCGCAATCACATCAAAGTCTGAGAAACGAGAATCGAAATTTATCTTTAAAGTACTCGAAGTTTCGACTTCAAAATCGACGGGAAATTCAGTCTCTGTAGTGTGGCTAAATACTTCACATGTTTTGAAATGTGTGAATTTTTTACGAAATTGTGATTGAAATAGCATTATTTCCTGCCTGAACGTTTTGATATCGGTGTATAAATCAGGGAGATGCTGATTGTCTCCTTCCAATCTCAAATTTAGTTCGCTCATATGATTTGTCAAATCAACATGGAATGCTAATTTCTACAGCCATTCACTGTTTCCTAAATCGGCACAAGGGCAATGCTTCTCATACGAAAACAGTTCAATCTCTGCTCGAAGTTCAAAAAAACACTTAAGGACTTTTCCGCAACTAAGCCAGCGTACGGCAGTATGATACGTCAAGTCATTTTCTCCACTCTCTTCAATAAAGTCGCGGAATTGTCGGTGATTCAGTCCTGTGGATGAAGTTAACAACTGATATGACTGGTTTTAGAACAAATCCAGACATTTTCCGCACAAAGACTGTTGATGAATGATACAATGTTAGACTAATGGTTTTGAACAATCATCATTTTCTACAGCCGTTGACACAAGAGCGACCACTCCTTTATTTTTTCCACACAAATTTTTGCCTTATTCGGTGTGATATATTTTAAGTTTTTCCAGCGAAGGTTTTTTTTATTAATGGCATTTTCAACTCCCTTAAAACATCTGCTCCAGTTGTTATGCCGTGAATATTATCAATATCAAGCAGTTCGTCATACACGTCATAGCTTTTATCTACTCCACGAATAAAAATCAACACCTGAGCAGTATCTGACCCATCCGTTGTCTTATCCAAGGCTAGAGAAAACCACTCAAGATGTCCATTTTTGTCAGACAGTCGAGATGATAAATTTTCTGCGATGGCTTGCACCCTCCGAGTCACGGTATTTGCTGACAAACTGATACCTTTCAAGAAATTTACCTTTTCGGAGCATATTTCTTCCACTACTGCTATCAAGCAGTCTTTTATCATTTTTCCATCGATGAATAGTTTTCCACGTTGTGCAATTTCAAGAGCTACACGAAAGCTGGAGCGAGTTGCAGACGCTTGCTCAGCATTTGCTTTGGTAAACGAAGATTGCTGCGATTTCAGTCCGCGATTCAAAGTTTCCTTCCGCAAACTTCCTGTATATTCAGAATAATTTTGAAGATGTTTCGATTCATAGTGACGTTTAATGTTATATTCCTTGAGAACCACTTTGGTTTCATTACAAATTAGACATAACGCTTTATTACTGCACTCAATCACAAAATACGGAAAGTTCCATCTATCTTGGAACTATTCTTATTTTCCATACTAATAAATCGAACATGAAATAAGTCTTATCAAAATACTCTTACTTATGCACGGGTGTTACTTTATTTCACAATAGGCAGTTTCGCTTCCGTCGCCTTTCTCACTCAAACTGACTCGAAATGGAGCTGCTAGCCTTTTTATACCTGATGCAATTACAACCATCTAGAAGTGATCTGATAAACTAGTCAGAACCAGAACTTTCTTGAACCAATGCGAAAATTCTCAAACATGCCACTTGTTAGCAGATAGTGGGTAGCCGAAATAGATAGTACCTGCATCACAGACCTGCATAGTATTACTACTCGCCACTAGATGTTCCTACTTATCACAATATACTGAATACACAAACAATAGTAATTGAAATGTAAAACGCCTATGTTTGCTTAGGTGAGCAGAAAAATTAAAATTTTTTGGCCCTTGGAACGCACCGAAAAAAATATTATGGCCCTAAGATTTGATCTAGAGAATTGTCGCCAGTACTGTCGATGCAGTTGTCCTAATGAAGCGATGTACGAAGTAGGAGGTTTTTGTTCTTTTCAGCAATGTACGACACAATGTTATGTTTCTTGGAATCCAAAGAGGCTTGATTTTTCAGGACGGCCTTTAGTTGAAAGCAGCTCTAGTGAATTTGCTCTTCATTACCCACTGCAGTGAGTTTGTGGTTTTCGAAGAGTTCTTTGATGAGTTCGTAAGAGGTGTACCAATTATCGAACGTGACATTGGTTCCTGATATTCGTTCAATCCTTCGAGAACCTGTCTTAAGCAGTATTGCTCATTTGATAAGGTCCCTTTTGCTGCTTTCCTGTGTACACTTTCATGTTAATTGTATTACAAGCTTTAGAGTCAACCAAAGCCTGTATTTTCATGTGGCATTTTGCTGGCTTATTGCACTGTCGAAATGCACAGCGTCCTCGAAACAGTTCCAAATGTTTATATAAAGTTACACACTAGGGGTATAAATTGATTGAGCATTATTTACAACTTCTCAAAAACAACTCTCATATGAGCAAGCTTGTTTGTTTTTTGCCTTTGTCCTATTTTCATGAGATAAAAACACAAGGTTTAACTTTAATCTACACTTTATTTGAAAAAATTCGACGACGTTTCGCTTTATCAAGAATGAAAAATAGAATGAAGAGTATGGTATTATAAACAAATCGTAGAACAAGTTGGATGAATAACAGGAAAATCCACACCGAGCCATTGTACAGTTAGTATGAAAGGTAATAAAAACTAATTAAACAAGTTAAGTAGGGGTGAGTAATTCAAATCTACCTGTTCATTCAAAAGCTTGTCCGAATGTTTGTATCGATTTATTTCTAATGCTTCTAGGAGATCTAATTTTGAACTTTTGATTTTATATGTAATATGTCAAAGTTTTATTGAATGAATGGTTTTCTTTTATTAGGTGGTTTGAATAATTTGAATCAGATTTATTTTTATCGAAGCTACGTTTATGTTCAGATGTTCTTATGCCAAAACTCCTATAGATCCTACCGATATAAATTTTATCACAAGAACCGCAATTGAGTTCATCGATTCCTGATTTACTTGATTTTTCAACACGAGATTTATTATTTTTAATATGTTTACCTAAGTTATTAGAAGTTTTGAAAGCTATATTAAGATTTTGTTTGACCAGAAATGATTTAATATTTGTACTTGCAGAACCGCAGAATGTTAAACTGTTGAATATTTTATAGTCTTTATGAATAGGATATACTTCATTTATTGCTTTCTGATAGAGTTTTTACGAATGATTAGATCTATCATATCCGGATTATATGAATTATTAATGGCTATCTGTTTGATGGTGTTTAACTCTTTATTATAATCTTCTACTGATAAAGGTAAATTGAGTAACCGATGTACCATGCTGTTTAAAGCTGCAACTTTGTGTTGAATTGGATGTAATGAGTAGTTATGTATAATTGTATCAGTATGTGTAGCTTTACGAAAGACCGAAAAACATGATTATTATTTTGTTTAGTGATTTTAAGTCCAAAAATTTATGGAATCGTTCTGTTCAATTTCTATCGTGAATTTAATGTTCAAATGGATGGAATTAATGAAATTAACAAATAAGTCTAATTGACGAGTAGTTCCAATGAAACATACTAAGATGTCGTCAACATATCTATACCAATAAAGAAATTTGGAAATGAGTGGATGTGTATGAATTTTCTGTTCAATATTATTCATAAAAATCTCTGCTAAAAGTGGACTCAAAGGATTTCCATGATCAAACCATTTTCACTACTGTAATAGATGTTGTTGAAAGAAAAATAATTTTGTTCAATGCAAACGTCCAACAGATTCAATATTTCCGATTTAATTATGTGGTTAACATGATTCGAATTCAACATGTTTTCGATTAATATTTTGACATCACCTGGAGGAACACTTGGGTATAAATTCTTAACATCAAACGAAATAAGTTTTGCGTTAGGTGGTAGGTTAACGTTTTTATGTTATTTATCAATTCGAAAGAATTGATAAATAACATAAAATTATATAACAATGATAATAATAAAATTAGATCTCCTAGAAGCATTAGAAATAAATCGATACAAACATTCGGACAAGCTTTTGAATGAACAGGTAGATTTGAATTACTCACCCCTTCTTAACTTGTTTAATTAGTTTTTATTACCTTTCATACTAACTGTACAATGGCTCGGTGTGGATTTTCCTGTTATTCATCCAACTTGTTCTACGATTTGTTTATAATACTATACTCTTCATTCTGTTTTTCATTCTTGATAAAGCTGCTGTGTCAGCGAAACGTCGTCGAATTTTTTCAAATAAAGTGTAGATTAAAGTTAAACCTTGTGTTTTTATCTCATTTATATCATGGATCTACATCAAGTAACGGCCTCCACAATTCAAATCCTATTTTCATCATTATCAAACCTCAAACAGGTCAACAAAGCATAAATCTTTCGGCAGATATTGTTGTTGAAAATAATTACATTCCTGTCCATCATCTCTTCAAAATCTTCTTTCTGTGGTTTCCCCTCAACACACCAGCGATTAGATTAGAGCAAATTTTAAACCATTTTTCATTTATCATAACAGTTAAATTACGAGTCATATTTCAATCAAAATTTCGGGTTATTGAGTTTCCTATGAATTGGCCTAAAACGACTGTTATGTTAACATCACGAGGAGTGTAATTGTTTTTGGCTGGTGCTCAGGCAAAGGTACATTCCCCTATACCCAATTCAAAGTAAGACGTTAGTGGATACAGGGTGTTTTCAACCATTTCTAATCCTTACCTGGGTACTTTCAGCCTGATAAATATCGTCTGTCTCGAAATCGCTTTCATTTTCTACCTTCTTACTCTTTTCTTGTCTCTTTTAGTTCATTCGAAAGTTGCAAAAAAATCATTTTGTTTTCCGCACGAGTAGAGGGCCATATTTAAAAAATAATTATTCGAAGAATTCTAAATGCCAAACATTCTGAACACTGAAAATTAGCTCACCACTAAATTGTTGAAAAAAAGGATACGTAGACAGCAAGATGAGGTTCATTGGACCTAAGATAATTTAAATTGATGTGAATTCGCCAAAACTACCATAACAAATAAATTACGCGTCATAGTATCCAGAACGCTGCCTTTTCAGGAACTATAAAAAAGCTAAGCTACGCAAAAGTGACATTCGCCCCACCTATCCGTAGCCGGATTAACCACATCAACAAAGTTGTAACTCAGTGATTTATCAACAATACATTAAATGATCGAAAAAAAAGTCGAAACAAACTTTTTTATTTTTTTATCATTCGTAGTATTGGAGATTTTTTCTCATTAAATCAGAAGAAAATGCAATTCAGATGAAACAATAAAATCTTTTTTAAATTGTTGCGATTTGTGAAATGTAAAATCAATTCCAGAACACCTTATACGTACACAAAAATATATCGGAACGGTTCGAAAGATATGAAAAAATTTATATTTTGATAACGTTCGGCCTTTTGTAGTTTATTTGGTTAGTAAAAACAGTAAACAAGTTTGTACACTTGTGATTTCAATAAAAAGTACAGTTTTAACGTACCTTTATGTCATTATTTTCTTCTGTTGATCTTTATCAAAACTCAATTGTATTTAACCTGGTTCATAATTTCCGGAAGACTGTTTATCCGTAAATTGGAACGAACAAACCAGATTTCTCCTACTCGACACTGGATGAATCAGAAATCATGATTCAGTATGTTAAATTCGAAAACAAGAAAGTAATTAAGATTCCTAGCTCTTCCTAAATAATATATATAGCTCTTCGGGGTATAATTATTCGTGATTGTGCCAAGTTCCGAGGCATATCTCCTGGGTGACATGACGCAAACGACACTGTCACGCTTTATTTTGTCCCTTTTTTTAGATTTTTTTTTCGTTCGCCGTGAGACAACTTCAATTTGTTCATGTATGTTATGAGTCTCAAAATAGCAGGCGAGCTCAAGCATGGCTATTTTGCGTCCAGAGGAAAGTTAATACATATGGGGAATGAGTACCTAAATTGTCTTTGTTTCAGAGTTCTGTTTAATTATACTGGTTTAGAAATGTGAAAGTTCCATTTGTGATATACTGAGTGTCCACGCGAGATGGGACAAAGTATATGGAGAACCAGTTCATATATATATATATATATATGAATATACTGGGTGATTTACCAATGGCGAGCTGCTCTGTAGCTCGTACACTCTTGAAGATTTCATTTTTGTTCGAACGGTATTGTATTTAGAAAGTAAGAATCTACTTCAGCAATTTATTTTGCAGTAAACAGAGTGTCCCAATTTTCTATAGAGAAATCTTAGGTGATTTTTTCAGATTGGAAGACAACTTTTTTGTTCAAGACTCAGGAGCGGCGTAAATTCTGCTATAATGTCTTTAAGTAATAAGTTTTTTTGGTGAATAGTTTCGTCACAATATTTTTTTTCCGTAAAAATTCATGAAAATAGGCTCTCACATCATCGCATGCTCCTTCAGCCAGAGAGGATGAATACTTTTTTTCTTCCGTTTTCGTATTGCCCAGAGATAGGCTTTATAGATGAATTGAAATAGATAATCCTCATTTTATACAGGAGTGACTCAAGAAATTATTGATTATTGTAATTTTAAAATATCATATCTTAATTTTCTCAAATGGAACACCTTGTATTTTATTATTCATGTCAATGCATAAAATGTTGTGTTATATTTTTGCAAGTAACCTTATCTTTATCTTCGATCATTTTTGATGAAAATTCTACAAACCGTATCAAACTCATCAACATGCATGATTATTCGCACAGAAGTTTTTTTTATGTAATGATTCAAGTAGTAAAAAATGAGACCTAAACAACATAATTCTTTTAACGAATGATAAAATCAAGACGATTAAAACGTAAATCGAGATATGTGTTGACATTTTTCTTTATTTGTGCCTTCTGTCAGGTGTCCGGACATATCATATTCCTCATTTTACATGGTGAACTTATCAGTGTTTTGTTATTGAACATTGTTAAAGTGAGGTTTGAACCCTATTTTCTCAATTGACTGCCATGAAGTTCTTCAAAGAAGAAACGGTTGATATGATTTTTATTCTGGGTGAGTGTGATAGAAATTCTTCGTAGGTAAGTAGAGTTTATGCACAAAGGTTTCCTGATAAAAGGCATCCTGTTTCAAGATGCTTTGAAAAACTACTAAGATTTATTGAAACGGGTAATATCGCTCACAAAAAACATGAAAAACCGAAAACTGCTACAGCTGAAGACGACCAGTTATCAGTTTTGTTGACAGTGATGAAGGACCCGTATAAAAGCCAAAGAGAGATTTTTGAGTTAACAAATATAAGTCTAACTTCCGTCCAGAGAATCTTGAAAGTGAATAAATTTCATGCATATCATGTACAGCTGCACCAGGAACTGAACAATCAAGACTATGAAATTCAGATCAATTTTTGCAATTGGGCAAGTTACAAAGTAGCGAAAAATTCAAATATATTTAACAGAGTTCTCTTCTCGGTCGAGGCAACTTTCCACAAGAATGGGCTTGTTAACAGGCACAACTTTCATTATTACGCCACGGAAAATCCACACCTCATGAGACAAATAGATCACCAGCATCGTTGGTCCTTGAATGTATGGGCCGCTATAATAGATGGATATATAATTGGGACGCACTTTTTCGACAGGCACCTCAATAGTGAAATGTATTTAGATTTTCTGCAATATCATTTACCAATGTTTGCCGATGTACCAGAGCATATAAGACAAGATTTGTGGTTTCAACAGGATGGAGCCCCGGCACATTACTCACATCAGGTTAGGGAGCATTTGAATCATGTATTTCCAAACAAATGGTTAGGACGTGGTGGTCCTGTTAGATAGCCAGCTAGGTCTGTGGACCTTACAAGTCTACATTTTTTCGAGAATAGTCGACGCCTTTCAGTTAGTTAATACGCAAATGTTGTCGAGAGTTCAACGGTCTTTCCTCAGAAGGACTGAGTTGTGTCTACAAAGAAACGGGCAACACTTATTGAAATAGTTCAACACCTTGTAGATTATAACACCAAAAACCAATCTATTACGTATTTTATACACGACTACCTTGAAATATCTTCATTTCTCTGATAAAGTATAATGAAATGTACTAATGAACTCATCTTTCGCAACCTTTGATTTTATTATTTTAGTTTATTTTCTTTTATTTCGAAAATGGTCGAAGATATAGATAATGTTACTGCTGCAAAAATATGGCACAATATTTTATGCGTTGATATGAACAATAAGATACATTATGTTCCATTTGAAAAATCGAGATATATTTTCAAAATTACAATATTCAATAATTTTGTTGAGTTACTCCTGTATAAAATGATGATAATCTATTTCAATTCATCAATAAAGCTATCCTTGCAATATGGGGATTAAGAAAACGAAAGGAAAAAAGTATTCATCCTCCCTGACCGAAGGAGCATACGATGATGTGAGAACCTATTTTCATGAATTTCTACGGAAAAAAAAAATATTGTGACGAAACTACCCACCAAAAAAATTATTACTTAAAAACATTATAGCAGAGTTTAGGAGGCTCGTGAATCTTGAACAAAAACGTGGTCTTCCAATCTGAAAAAACCTCCCACGATTTTCTCATAGAAAATTGGGACACCCTGTTCACTTCAAAACAAATTGCTGAAGTACATTTTTACTTTCTAAATACAATACCGTTCGAACAAAAATGAAATATTCAAGAGTGTACGAGCTACAGAGCACCGCGCCACTGGTGAATCACCCAGTATAAGAAAATTGTTAACTTTGTATTTTAATTTTAAACTCATACTTCTCGAAATCCTCATAACACAGAGCTTCGAGAGCTTTGTTTCACCAAGTATGTGAGATGTTCGAAGATATACGGGTTACCAAATATACACAAATAAAACATCCCACTTCGGCCAATAGTAAGCTCCATTGGATCTCCACTCCAGAAACTCGCCAAATATCTAACAGACATTTTACAACCCAAGGTTATAGAAGCTGAATCCTACATATAAAAACTCAGCTCATTTTACATTTTATCGAGAAACTACGAAATATAACGATCGAAGAAGATTACATTCTAGCCAGCTTAGATGTAGTATCATTGTTTCCGAATATCCCAAGAGTAATTACGAAAAGAGGCGCTAAACATCCCTACCATCTGAAAAAGTATGTCGAAACATGTATTAGCATACACAAGACAACTAAGCAACAACAGAGAAACACCTAGGATATATATATATATATATATATATATATATATATATATATATATATATATATATATATATATATATATATATATATATATATATATATATATATATATATATATATATATATATATATATATATATATATATATATATTTTTTCAAATAAAGTGTAGATCAAAGTTAAACCTTGTGTTTTTATCTCATTTATATATACATATATTATTAGTTATTGGTAGAATATATTTGTAATGTGATGAAATTTCTACGAATTATAATTAATATAATCTCTTGGTTTCGTAACCTGAATGTAAAATTAGGAAACTAGTGAACCAGTTGATTTATTATGAATTATTGAATTTTTGCTGTTCTACTCTACTATTGATGAAACGACTAGTTTTACCTATATAAAAAGCAGGACAATAATCACAATATAATTTATGTACACCTTTTTTCACCTGTATCAAGTCTTTCTTTGTTTTCGACCAAGAGTGAATATACATTTTCCCATTCGTTTATATTGTATTGATTTTATTCTCTTTTAATTTATGGCATTATTTAGTACTTATTTGTAGGACATAATACTTAAGCGCTTTTACTGTTTCGTGAACCTGAAAGGAAGGTTAAGTCGAGAATAATAATAATTTGTGTTGTTTTTAGCTATTAATATATCTATGATGTTATTGTATCCAAAATATATGTCCAACATATTTTCAATCATTATATTCTACGAAAAACAAGCCTAATATTTTTTCTCCACTTGTAGAAATTCTTTAGTAAAAATGTCCAACTAAGTGATTAGCGACATTTCTATATGTATTATGAATTTTTTTATCAGAATTTATCTATTCTATTGGAGTGGCGGAGCCTGTTGGTGTTGTGAACGTTGAAATCATCCAGTACAATGACCTCAGCTGCCGGATGATGTGTCTGAAACCAATCCACCTTATCACCCAGATACTGAAACAGTCTAGCGAAGTGAATATCAGTTGGCGAGTGGTATAGACAGTATAAGATCAGTGTTTCACCCTGCAAGCAGATTTTAAACCACGCAAGGTCAAAAGCGTCGTCCTCTCTCTGTCATGCAACATCCGATCTGGCGAAAACACAGAGGCCCCCTTTAAGCCTAAATCTCGTATGTAACTCATACCCATTAAAACGGAAATACGTTGTGTCGGTTGTTTGACTTATTTGGGTTTCGGTTAGGGCCAGCACAGGAGGTTGTGCGTTTTGCAAATGTTGGAGTACTGCATCGA
Source organism: Cryptolaemus montrouzieri (assembly GCA_013387265.2). NCBI lineage: Eukaryota > Metazoa > Arthropoda > Insecta > Coleoptera > Coccinellidae > Cryptolaemus > Cryptolaemus montrouzieri. The sequence continues at coordinate 92,131,820 of JABFTP020000021.1, read as the reverse complement.
TATTCACGTTGTTGTGCCCTAGTCCTCTGATATTGCAGAACTCTATCGACAATTTGCTTCCTTCTCTAAAATGAATCAGTAAATTCGCTGGAGTGCTCGACATACCTGCATCCTGAACCCTTCGAGGCAGTCGTGAGACAAAGAAAGTTCATTGCCTATCACTCTCAAACTTGAATGGCGTTTTTCAATCACCAGTTTCTTCACTTCATCGATGTTAATTTCAGTTGAGATGTTGATGGCCGACCAGAGCGAAGAAAATCTTCCTCCACCTCTCGGCTGCTGTAGCACTGTACCACTCATATACACGTGTTTCTGATGAAGTCGATTCACCTTAAGCCTTCTGCAATATTTTCAGCGATTCGGCACACGAAATTCCATTTGCAATACAACATTTGATACAAATTCTTTGTTCGATACTCTTATCCATTATGGAAATCGCGAAACGCACTTGTGAGAACTGAGGGAATCGACCACTATAAACAAAGTAACTAACAGATTGCGTTCAAACTCCGCGTCAGCATAGAAAACAGTAGGGCCAACTTACGAACACCAAAAAGTCTGACAATCGTTCTGAACATATGTTTTGAATGAATGCGCGCTCCTTTTCCCACAGAATGTATGCTCATTCGTTCATCGGAGACACCCAATATATCTATGTATAAGGAAAATTTCCCATACAATTTTGAAATAAGAAAAGCGCAGTATCCAACCCTCTAAAATGATTTCCAGTAATGTCTTCATGTGCTCCAAATTCGAAATAACGTAATGAAATTTAGAGGCATATATTTTACATGTTGAAATTATTCGATTTAGGTAGGCCCACAAAAAAGAAACACTAATAGCCGTTGGAGTAATCTGACTCCCTTTTTTGTCATGTCGACTAATAGGCAAATGGAGTCATTAGAGCCGGTCTGCCTCAAGTACTTGCTATAATTAACTACGCGTTAACCGCGATGATTAAGTGGAAATTTCGTCCAAACGACATGCTACAATTTCCAAGCTTCAAGTGAGTTCATGCAATATGTGAATCAAGAGATAGTTTTAAAATAAATTTAAGGCTGCGAGTAATTGAGATTTCGGATAATTCATTTGAACATGATTATATGAGAGTGACATGATATGAAAAGAACTTGTTCATTGGTTTCTATATTTTAATTACACTGCGCCAAGAAATTAACGCACAAAATCGAAATTATACAGGGATATCCACCGGGACCGTCCGTTAAAAATTTTTTAAGTTCCAATTACAGAATCAAGCTGAAATTTTATACGCGGCCATAACTAGCAATTTCCAATTGGAGTAAAATATTTTCGAAGTGATACCATTTCCGGTTATACAGGAGGTGGGTCATTACTTTGTTATTTCTTATGGCAATCTACCTTTTTTATTATACATCTAGAACCGACATTTGAGCAAGGCATAAAATATCCAAGTTGTTGGCACTTATCTGTCGAAACTTTTGACAGATTTAATTATTTTTGTTATAAACTCGAATTTTGAGGAACATTAAAAAAAATTGTAGCTCGTAGATCTTTTGCAATACAGACACAATTTTTGCTTGGATGGATAGAAGAAGGATCAAGGAATTTTTTAAGCAGTCTACACATGTCAAATGTTCATTGCGCTGTTTTGTATGGTTTTTTCAATTTAGCCTTTTTCAAACAGCAATAACTCAATTCATTTAAATTGCACGTGCCATTTTTTTTATCACCAACCGATGAAGCGTCAAATTTCAGATGGAATTGTACAAGCATGTACTATACCCATCTCTTATAGTTCCGAAATAATTTGGGAATATATTGAATTTTGGTAATTTTGCAAGAACTAACAGAGAATGCTTTGAATTATTTGAATCGAGTAGCTGAACTAGCTACGCTCACCTGACAGGTGCCTAAAATTAATGTACTTGTCACTTCGTTCATTCGAACTTGATCTTTCAACAAGAATTGTCGTTATTTCAGATTGAAAATATCTAAATAATACAACTCGTTTGGAATAAAACCACTGGAAAATATATTTAATCTTTTTTTAATTCATTTTAGAATGTCAAAAAATAGTGGGTAGAAATTGCAGGCAATTCAATAACCAATTTCCGAATTTACCGTCTATGATAAGAATAAAATTTCGAAGCATTAGAAGCAATTTTCTACAATTTGGATGAATAAAAATTGTAGGAACTAAGTGAAAACATTAATACGAATCATTGATAGCATACAACATAGGAGAAAACTAATTTACAATCTGAATAAGTGCTCAATATAAACCCCAGGTCGTATACGAACATGATGAGTTGCCCTCCTAGTTTCCTCAGGATCAATATTACGAAAAGCACTATGAATGCACTCTAGTAACTCTGCTTTACTTCTTACAGGAATAAGATACACTTCACTCTTGATTTTGCCCCATAAATAAAAATCAAGTGGGCGTCAGGTCCGGAGAACGCGGAGGCCATAAATTTGGTTCTTGATTACCCCACCATCTATCCTTGAACATTTCTGTTAGCTGACGATCTACAGCTCGTGTTTTATGTGCTGGTGCACCATACATTTGGTAATAGCAATCCCTCAGAATGTTAATAGGTAATCCATCTAAAAGATTTTGCTAATTTTCCTCTCAAAATTACCAGGCATCTTTGTCCATTGAGATTTTCCTCATAAATGTGATAAGCCTACAAATCATTCATTAAAATGGCAAAAACGTATTTGGTATTGACACTTTGTCATTCGCACCCTGTATTTCAGTCGAGGTATTTCTGTTTTTTCTATATCCAAGCTGTGCGTTGTTGTATATATTCATTTTTTCCAAGAAGTTCACCATTCGGTTTTTCTGGGACATTTCAAATATTTTGGGAAACACAGGCAGCAAGGATATCGGTCTATAATTATCACACCTTGCCTTATCACCTTTTTCTGTTAATAAGTATAATTTGAGCTCATCAGGGAAATATTCATCATCAACGCACTTATTGATCAATAATGTCGAAGGGATTGCTAGCTCATCTTCGAATTTTTGATTATCAAATTTGGCATAACATATATATCTGTAGAGGTTTTAGGTTTTGGGGAAGCAATCAAGCCCTTGATTCCTCGAATCGTGCAATAAGAAAGGTACCATGTCCCTCTACTCCCAAATTAGTTTTCTGTTACTTGGCCTGAAGCAGCATAGCTAGAGACAAGAAGTTATTCACCTGAATTGCTCATAGAAACCCAAGTTAGAACTATGATCTCTTTATATATTTTATTTGTGGTCAAATCTGACACTGCAATGAAACCTGTTATAATACATAAAACGCTGAATACCGACCACTATTATAAAAATAATAAGCTAAAGCTCCAACAAATATATTGCAAGCCCATTGTGTTATATGTAAAATAGATGAAGTATGTGCATAGTTGCATAGATGTAAAGATCAAGCCGAATGATGATCGGCTGCACATTTTCTATGTTATGATAGAAAATGATTTCATTTTATTTTATCCTAAATACTTGTAGTATATCTGTTTTCGAAGAAAGTTCTCATCAAATTTTCATTGCAAAAATGAGTACATACAGTTTTGGTACAGCAAGTGGTTGATATTCCATAATTCAACCTACAACCACATAAAAACTACAATTTCTTACTTGGATACTATGGTACCCAATGTATGCAGACTTGGATATTCTGGTATTGCCGTATATCAAAATGTGGATACTTTGGTATTGATATTTATCCAGATGTAGATATTCAGTTGTGATGAAAACTCAAATATTTGAAAAATAAAGATTTTTTTTTGAAAAAACAGTAATTGTTATATCCACATTGTTCTTGTGTGGAAGTACACTTTGATCGAAATTCAAAACTTGTGAATCTCCCTATAAGCAAGACCTGTGAAGCTAAAGCGGAAGGAGTTAGGTTAGATTGTGACGAATTATTGTTGGTAACCCATTAAATCTTACATGAAAAAGTATGGAAAGGTTACTACAAATTCACAACACAGATGGTCCTATTACATAAGAGGAACTTCGAGGCAAGTTCAGGTACTACACGATCACATGGCTTTTTATTTGACATTTTATTGATACCAATCGACCTTAATTTTAATTTAGGTGGAAAAGTAAATGAGATCATTAAGGTACTGCAATTTTCTTTGTATTTTGCACCGTCTTTCGTAATCACTGTTGTTTCAATTTGTGAAAAATACAATGAAAAACATATATCGAGATTAATTCTAGTATTTATGCATATGTAGAAAAACTTTTAATTTGATCATTCACAAAAATTATTTTTCTTCCCACGAAAAAAGAATAATTAAGGTTTTCTACTTTGAAAATATTTACTAGGTTCAAAAGACGTCATGCAACACAAAAATATTATAATACTCATTTCAAGTTAGGAACGAAGTATAATTATTAAGATTCAAGAAGATCACGGCATTTTCAACTCATGAGAGTATCTCTTTTCTTACGTAATATATTATATAAGCACAACTATCATTCACTTAACAGCGGGAAATAACGAATGAACGTTGATTTGAATGTCTATCGGCATGAATATGCTCAGGTCAGATGGAAGTTCAACGCAAAACCTTCAGACTTTAGTTTATTTGGTTTCGTTTGATTTTGTTTCCACAATTTTCGCATAGAAAGTTGGCACCTCGATAAAAATATCGATCGAAATAATTTTAATTATTAAAGTTGATGCAATTGGAACATCATCGATTAACATGTTGAAATGAAAACATAAGACTATGAAGTAGTAGTTCAATTTTTTGAGTTTGTTTCAATGCTTTGTGCGTTTAAACCATTAAAAATAAGTTAGTTATCATCTATCCTAAAAATATATAAACTTCGCAATCAACGATTATAATACATTTTCATATTTTATACCAATGGAAAAATATACAATAATTAGGTACTTGTAAGTTTTATTGGAAACGCTCGATCAGATTGATTTTGTCTTTCATTTTATCAACTTGAGATGAAATTTATGAACTCTATCAAAACTAAAACATCATCTACAGATTTTCTTTGCAATATACAGGAGGATGTTCCATCTCAAACGGATGGAACTGTATATTTCTTGTCCCGCATTTATAAAAAAAAAATTTCCGGTAACTCGTCGAATTATTTTCTCTGGTGGACATCTTTTGACGTAAATTTGAGGCCTTAACCAGAAACCTCCACAAAGGGGCGCTTCACACCTTAAAAATTGAATAGGGCAAAGGGTTAGATAACTCATTTGAAGCTCTTCGAAGCATCTTTACAACAGTGTAAGAGGAAAGTAATTCTGACAATTTTTTTATATAATTTTTATTATCATTATTGAAAAATGGGAAAACAAATCAGTTTTTGTTTTCAAGGGAAACCTTTTGAGGGTAATTAGCGTCTGCTTGTATTAAACAGTAAATTTACTCATCTTCAGCTTTAAGTCGATAAGGACAGTGGTTTTGTTGGAATATATTTTGAGAACCCTCTTCACAAACTACCACAATCTAAGAATGATTTTATTGTTTCACTTGAATAGCAGCAATCAGAGTTTTGAAGAAAAGAAAAGCCGGAGCCATTTCAGGTGAATGCGGTGGTTGTTCGATGGTATTCGTTGTTTTGCTTTTGGTTAGAAATTCATTCACAGTGATAGCTTTGCAAGCAGTGCATTATCGTGGTGAAAATCAATGAGTTTCCTTTCAAAAATTTGGCATTTTTCGACGAATTTGCATCTTCAAACGCCGCATGACGCTCAGGTAAAATTTCTTATATTTTTGCTTGTGACTTTTAGGTAAGACAAAGAAAACAATCAACATTACCATTACGTTTGACGACTTTGACAAGATTTTTTTTGGTTTCGGTTCAGTTGAAAGGCGCCATTCTGAAACTAGTTGATTGGTTTGCAGTGAAACTCAAAAACCCACTCACATCACCAGATGTAATGCGTTTTATAAATGTGGGGTCCGAATTGACTCGTTCAAGCATGTTTTCAGCGACCTTTACGCGATTCAATGGTTTTCAGGTCTTTAAGAACTAGTCGAACAGCTACGCGTTTCAAGCCCAAACAATGGTTTGAAATGGACGAATAGATTCGTGAGAGTTTATTGCCTATCTGTCTCAAACTTAAATGACGATTTTCAATTACCATTTCTTACTTTATGCATGTTTACTTTAGTTGAAGTTGTTGATGGCCGACCAGGGCGAGTCAAATCTTCGACCACATCTCGGCTGCACTGTACCACTCATATATACGTGTTTTTGCTAAAGTCATTTCGCTGTAAGCTTTCTGTAACATTTTCAGCGATTCGGTATACGAAATTCCATTTGCAATACAGAATTTCAGACAAACTCGTCTTTCGAAATCTTAACCATTGTAAAAATCGCAAAACACGCTTGTAGGAAATGACAAAATTGAACACTGTGAACAAACTGAAAGACAGATCGTGTTCAAACTCCACTTCTGTATAGAAAACAGTTGTGCTAAGTCAGCAACAACGAAAATTTTGACAATCGTTTTATGCTAATTTTTTTAATTATCTATTCTTGGTACTTTTTCAACAGAATGTATGTTCAATTAAAAATATAAATGTAAACAATGGGTTCCATTTAATCTTCTTCCATAGGAGCAATGTATTATTTTTTGACAAAATTGTGATGTACACATTGCACATTGCAAGAACGTGTTGAGCTGGTAGCCTTTATTATCAAAATCGATATTGTGCCCAAGTGGCTGCAAGGATATCAACCAAAACCATAAGTAAGTAATGGAATTGATACAACATTAATTAAGACCAAATCAAATGGATGAAAAAGGAGTGGAATTGTAAATGATGAAGCAGCAGCTGAGGTGATATCGGGACATGTCCATCTTATGCCAAACACGCAACCTATACGACAAACTTCTGCAGCTTCCAGCGTTAACCAATCTTACGTTTTTGAAATTGTACATGAACAAAAGTCGAAATTGAATAAATTTATGAATTAAATCATGATGATTTGGATCGGAGGCAAGAGTTTTGCAAAATTATGTCCGAGCATATCTACAATAACGGACATATCTTGTATAACGTTTCTTTTCTGACGAATACATTTTAAACTTCCTGAAGAAGTAACCGGCAGAAACGTAGATTTTGGACCTATGCAAATCCTCATTTATTTCGAGAAATCCGCACTCAATATCCAGGAAGCTAAATATTTGAGTAGGAATTTTGAGGGATGTGATTGGGACAACCAATTCGGCCTCTGTTTATTCCTGGTAATCTAAACGACGAAATTTATCTCGATATGCTGGAGAATTGGATTGATCAATTGAAAACAATAATTGCACTCTCAACAAGACGGAGCTCCTTCTTACTACGCCTCTGTTAGCAGATACCGTAATTTTTAATACCCTGCTCGTTGGATTGGAAGAAGCGATCCTATGGAGAGGCCTGTACAACCTCTCGACCTTCACACCCTTTATGAAAACATCATTTTCATAATGAAAATTTTTCTCTTTTGTGATGAAAATTCGAAAAACTCTGTTGAACCAAAGGTTTTGGAATAATTTCTCACTTCAAATACTGATAATGCCTAGTTAAGCGAACTCCATTGTTAGTTTCATTCATGGTTGATTAAAGAATATAAATTTTCAATTTTCGCATTATAGGCGGGAATCTTAAACTTTCGCAAATAAAATTCATTTCTGGATAATATTTCGCCCAGACACCCTACGGAAGCCCTTCAAGATCAGATAGATCTAGACAAATCCTGATGAATGACTACCCTCATCATACACGCACCGCCATAAGTCTTAGCCTCCTCGGGTATTTCTGAAAAGGTGGAAATGGAAAAAGATTGTATAAAGGTTTCATTGCTGACTTCCTTAGGAGATGAAATCATATTTTTTTACTCAAAAAAAACTGGGGAATATGGAAAACTGGGTGTTTCTTTTATTTTTAAACAATAAGAATATCAACTGGTTTTTCTACCCTCCCTCCCTCTTCTGTTCTGCATTATCTTGGAAGCCTTGTTTTCTGCTTTGCACCGGCATTATCGTCTATAAATGAGAAATAGCCACATATTTTGTCTCTTAGTTAATGAATACTGGGTGGTAGAGCATTTTCGGTTATAGTTTCTCCTTTCTTTGTAGCAATTTACTTCTATGATTATGTGAATCATAATCTTTGGTGATTAATTTACCCTCTGTGACCTCATAAATAGTCCTCTGTTGTTAAACAATCATTTGCGGATAAACAACTTTTCTGTTGGTACAATGTCAGAAAGCAACAGTTGTCAAATATCCAAAGCCAACCGTCCTTATGTGTTTCTACAACAACATAAGTATTTTTTAGTTTCATACGAGTGAAAAGAACTGGTTGCATTTATCGATTGTAATGCCAGGAGATATTCTTTGCCAATTTAATACAGCGAGAATAGAGGCTTCCTATAACATGGGATTATCCTGCCATCAAATTACACAGCGCCTTGATAGACCGAGAACTTCTATGGGAAGGAGACTCAGTCTGTACATCAAAATTAAAACACTGATGTCAGGCAAAGAGCGGGAAGACCGCTACGTCTTTAATTTTGTTCGGCGAAACAGAAGAACTTCGGTTTTCAGTACTTCGAAGTCATTTCTTTAGAACGAGGGTTATCTCTCGGACCACCCTCAGAAGAAGACTCCACGCTATTAATCTTAGGTCAAGAAGGCCTGTAAGAGTGCCGAGGCTACTTCCGAGGCATATTGCGGCACATCTGAATTGGTCTCGGAAGCTTAGGAATTGGCTCTTACCACAATGGCAAAAGTCACCAGGAAAGTTGTTCCTTCTGTGAGAGGATCCGTTATGTTTTGGGGTGAAATAATGGATGGAGCTCCACTTTTTCATGAACCACCAAGAATCACAAGTACCATCTATGCAGAAAATTATTTACGACAAGATGTGGTTTCACTACGAAACGAAGTTGAAAACCAATTGGCAATATTGTCATCCCCTCACAGAAAAATAAAGGTTGCAGAAGTGCTCCAAGAGAGAAACGTACGAAGAAAGCAGTGACCTCCCAACTCGCCAGACAAGAATCCCATCGAGCATGTTTCGAATATGATCGCGAAGGCACTTGCAAATAGAAAAAACATTCATAATAACATTATTGTTGGCACGCACCGTCAAGTTCATGTTTTATTGCAGTACAAGGTAGGCCATACCGGTCCTAAGCAATGAAACCAATATAAAATGTTTTCCATTTATGCTCCCTTTTCAGAAATACCTGAAGGGCCTAGACCTTTGGCAGTGTGTGTATACACATCATTTGGGTCATAATTTAAATATCTGTTAAACCTCTGATATACTTATGAAATGATGTTTCGCGCAATTGTTTTGAATCAAACCGGCTAGTTCTTTTACTAACAATAAACCTTAAAAATTTATAGTCATCACAAATAAACGTTTAAAAATTGTGGTAGGAGATAATCATTTATTGTACTGTATTCAGGTCTGTATTTTAATAAATCTCTGAAATATATAAGTTAGCTTGAGTGTTATAGTTTTCCAATAGCGTTTTATTTACAATAATATTTAGCAAACAAAAAACAATTCGATTTATTCGGTACATTACGCATCTTCACCGCTGTTGTACGAAAACTACATAAATCAGTTTAATGCTCGCAGCCCGAATACAATAATTATCTGAAAACATGTTCTTATTCGGTAGGGAAGGAAGTTTTGCCCTAAATTGTCTTATATAGAATAAAATATGCACTTAAAATGTGCTTTCCTTTATTCACTCCAGCACTGAAACTTGTGCAGTCAAGGATAAAAATAAAATCGCAGATCATATTTCATAGTGTCAGAAAATATGGACGATTAACTTTAATAAAACGACTGTTTTCTTGAAGTGATTAATTGCGCGTTTGAAAGGTTTTTCATCAATCATTTGTCAAACCCTTGCTTTTTCCACAAATAACATATTTCTTACCGAATGACATGGGGTATATATATTCGTAACTTCATTATGGAGGAAACAGATTATGTTATATATTCGGTTTCGAGAAAACTATGCATTTTTTCTTAAAAAAAGGCGAATTCTCTCGAAAAAGGCAGAAGAAGAGTATGTTTTTAGTAGCTACTTGGTGCCAAACCTTAGTTAAAACAGAAGCTCAAAAGTTTAGGTTTTCATGACCTTCGGCTACTTTTGTGACAAATCAAACAGCCAATCAGATATTTGCTAATATTTGTGGGTTTTAATCTATTGTCAAATTTTATAATAGTTGGAATTTCATCCATGCTCATTATCTTAAACGTTCATTTTAAAAGAAACATTTTTATATAATACTTCATTTGGTTTGATAGATACAACATAAGGTTGTATTTGTTAATTACCAGAACTTAGAACCAAGGCTCATTATAAGTATCTGGGGAAGAGGTTATCGGTCAATTTGAAAACTTGGCAAGGGTAAATGAATACTGATCTACAATTTGCACTTTTTCAGAATGGTTCCACTTCTGGTTATACCGGGCATCGACTATATTCTGCTCTTTCAAATGGCATTGTGTACTTTCAATTTTTCGACGTGACAACGTCTTATAATTCGATGGAGCCTGCTGGACGCACGAAAAAACATGACTCATGCGGCGTTACCTTGCTCTGAGGCGTTCCATTTAAGACTTGAAGTGCAAGCGAGAGCGCGCAACGAGCGACAAAGTGGCACAATCGGCCTCCGCGTTCGGCATCTGTCTCTCTCCTACTTGTGTGAGCGATGCGTCCTCGTGGACAGCTGCTATACAATAATACATTTACATGTTTTAATCGAGTATGAAGTGCAGTGGAAAGTGAATTTGATGCCAATTGTTCATAGCGACGATAATTGCGGCGATAAATGTAATGATTCTTTCGATATTAAATATATGTTCAATGATATATTGTCGCATATTCGTGCTTTCATCATTAAAGTAAATAGCATCGGTCTGCTAGTCCAGCTATTGTAAAAAAAATAAATAAAAATTGTCATAATTGTATTTATGCGTACGAATAAATGTAACTTAATCAATTCAATTGTGATTTCCATTTATCTCCTTCTCTATATCCATACAAAATATCTATCAAACAAATAAAATTGAAAATTTCTTTCGAAAAATGCAACCATTCCATTAGAATTTTCTTATGACGTTGTCACATACAACGGATTTTTTATTGAAGAGCACCCTTTTCAAGCATCTTTTGTTAGGAGTTAACCACCATGGAGCTATGATTTTTTCATCAATATTTTCGGAAATATAGTCATTTTCCTTGCTACAGGCATTTACTATGATTTATGTAAGGATTTTTCTCAATCAACATTTTCGAAAATATACTGTCATCTTCCTTGTCGAATGAATTGGCTTAGATTTGAGTAAATTAATAACTTTTTTCTAGTTGAACGAGAAAAGTATTAATTTTGAGTGCAACGTAGTTTCGGATACTATTTCATACAAAGTGCTCAAAAATGACTTGATAACTCATTGAAACTGAATTGTCAAAAAAATATTTCTTTCAAATAGGAGTACCTATTTTTTTTACTTTATTCGAACCGTATTTTAGACAATACCGATTGGTATTAGGTTACCCATACTCGGAAAAGGCTCGCTTTCATTTTATTCGCGATTTCATCAGAAACCTGCTGTTTCTTGAGAGTGGATTCAATTCCAAAGCCAGTTTTCATGTAAGGTATTTAAAACTGACAATAACAATAATTATGTTTGTGCATGTTTTTTTTTGTTGAATAAAATGGCGAATAAATACTCAAACGAGAATATTATGAATTGGTTTATCATTCATGGTCTATATCAACAAATAAGTCGAGCATGCAGAAGATTTGACAAAAAGTACCCGAATTTACGACCCATCTGCAGAAAACTATTCGGAAAACTACAATGAAATTTCGTCTTTTAGGTTAGGAAATACAAAAATCTGAAATAGCGTCAGCTCACTATTAAGATGTCGTTTTGGCGACATGAATCATGAAACCAAAATTCATTGAAAATATAATTTCAAAAAATGCGTAAACATGAACAACGTAGTAAAAATGGAATCAAATTGAATGTTCAAATCGTCCACATTATTTTCTAAATATTTCTCAATCCACGGGAGCGCAAGTTCGTATCACTTTTAATTCGAGATCCTCCAACGGATTTATCGGCGATTTATAAACTTTGTTCTTTCGGTACCGTCAAAGATGAAAATTTAAGGAAGTGAGATCCGGACATCCTGCAGGCCAATTCCACTGGCCTAGTCATCTTATCAAATAAGTTAGTACCAAAATGAATCACGTGTATTTTACGGAAGATTTTCAGAAATTTTTAAATAAATGTAGTTGAAATCTCTAATTATTTTACACCATTGAAAGAAATGTTATATTCTCCTCATAATTCATTCAAAATTGACATTAGTTTTTGTACATTTGAGCTGGAACGATGTTGAAAAATTCGCTTCCGTGTTTGATGTAGATTTTCGACGGCCCAGATATGAGAATTATGTCGTTTGAAAATACTTTTTCTCGATTAGAAATCTGTTTTTTTTTTTACTGTGAGTCATCAACATTTCGCAGGAATTAAACCTATCCGCCGCGTCTATTGAATTCATCGATGATGCTAATGAGAATTTGTAGGGCTAGAAATTATTTTTGACAAAAATTTCATCAATTTATATACGTGCTACAATAGCAGCACGTACAGACGCATACGGATTTGGCATAAAAGTAGCCCAAGACAGTAGCTACAATTTTATTGAAATTTCTAAATTTTTTTCTGCAACTCCGTTGTAATTTCAAGTAATTTTCGTCAAATGTTCTGCAAGTTCCACTTATTATTTATTGATATTAAGGAATAAATTCATATAATTCTCAACTGATTCTCGATTGAGCATCAGTTTGCCATTTTATTCAACAAAATCAGTGTTATTGCCATTTTAAAAGAATTTCCAAACGTCAAACTGAGATTGAAATCCATAGAACCTTACATGGAACATTGTGGAAAATTCAAACTGGCATCGGAATTGAATCGACTCTGTCTGTTTCTACGTTTCCGAAAGATCTACCAATTTTTGATAAAATATCAAATAAATTGAAAAAAAGTCATTTGTGGTATAGGGAAACCTGATAGAATCAATACAAATTCAATAAAGTAAAACAAACTAGGTACTTGTATTCTGAAAATAAGTTTTTTGACTATTCAGTTTCATTGTGTTGGCAAGTGATTTTCGAGTGCACTGTATATAAAATAGCACCGTAAAGTGAATTGTCTTCGAAAATAACACTTTTCTCGTTAATCTTAAAGAAAATTTATAATCTTATTCAAATCTGAGTTAATTGTTTTGGAAAAAGAAGATGAAAATTTCGATGAAAAATCATAGCTAATTCGTGGTTAATTTTAGATTTCAAATCTCGACAAAAGATTCTTGAGCAAGGAATTCCTTTAATATATAATATTAAAAAGTACAGCATGCCATTTGAAATAGAAAAGTTCTAGTTGTTTTCAGAGCGGCACCCCTTCCGGTTATGTCCAGTATGACGCTCTGAAAACAATTTCAAATTATAAACTGGTATCCATTCACTCTAATCCCAAAATTTGAAATTGATCGATAAACCGGTTCCCCAGATAGTTGTCATGTGTCCTTCGGCTCGAACAATCTGTATATGATGTAGTTACCTAGGATTCAATTGTGATTCAAAAAATTAATAATTATTTTGATCCTTGCTTCTGAATAATTATTATTAATTAATTGTTCTATGATTCTGATTCTACATGTTTGAAATTGAAAGGCAAATTTCTTTTGATCTCAGTATATTTTTGTTGAAAGAATTTCAAGCTATTTACAGGATTTACCTCAACATGACAATCAGACTGACTAGCTAACGCATCATCCTATTTTTTTTTCGTTATTTGATATTTCGCAACCATTCATTGCTGCTAGTTCCACAATTACAGGCTATCAACTTTCAATAAGATAGAGAACCTAACTATACTGTAAATTGAAGAACTACATGAAATAAAATTTTCAAAATCAATGGATACGGAAATATGGTCCTATTCGGTGGCCTGCTGAGATCACCTGACCTTTCAATTTAGATATTTTTTTCTTGGTAATATTTGAAGAATAAAATATACCGAACACAATATGTCAATTATAAGCATATCTAACGGTTTTGATCAAACGATTTTATTAATGTTTGAAACTATGAAGTAACATTTTCTTGTAGGTTTCTCATAAACGAAGGGGAAGTATCTAGTATAGCAAACTATTTCCACTGATAACTAGATTCAATTCCTGTCTGATGGTAGTAGCTTGCAAGGAAGTAGCAAATGTGTAATACTAGCAAAAGGGCTTTGTCATCAATCAAATAGCCTGCAAGCATTCAAAATTCAATATAACCAGAAATGAGCTTCTCACTATTGTTATCGAAGTAAGTACAAGTAAAGCTAACTGTTCAGAATTAATTGAATAATAACTAATTACTTCGGAACTAGGAACGTTATGACAAGCAGCGAATGAAGAAATTTGAACAAAGCTTACTTGATTAGTACAATAAAGGATCGACTCACTCATATACTACAAGAACACTATAATTTTTATATATCTACATACATCTATTTATATTTTCATAATCAGAAACTAGTACCTAGACAAGTTATAAGGTTTCTTATATTTTCAATAATATATAATGGATATACTTTGCAGAGTATAAGCACTTACTTAAATAAACATTTGAAATCACCTTACATATATTTATGATTGGAGGTCAGATAAGAGTACCTAGTCTGTATATTCATTCGATATGTTACATTGGATATAAATGTCAATTGAATAAGGAGTAAATGAGTGTTGCTAACAAAAGATGAATATTGTAATTTAGAAGCAAAAAGAAATATTCGATGACCAAAAATACTAGTCTACGATGTCTGATGAGATTGGTGAATTTCAATAAGGTGACTAGACTCCACAGTAGATTTGATCAACTGATGTCTCAAAAGATCCATTTTTGAAACTTTACAAGCCAAGAGTGATGTTGAGCAAAGTTAACTGTTGTTAAAAAAGAACGAAAAAAACACAAAAAGTATTGAAACACCTAAATTCAAAGCCATTGCTAGCAATTCACAATAGTGGTTAAACCAGAGTTAAATGAAGTTCATGATTATTACGTTGCCGAGTGAGAGTGCTTGATATCGATAGGGCCATAGAAAACTCTATGGAACGAGTGTTATATCTTGAACGAATACTTAGATATGAGAAGTTGAGCCGCTATCCTTGCTTGTATGACTCAGTTTGATTCCTTCAAGTCTATCTGAGCCTCTCACTTAGGGTCAATGCAAACTAATCTAACGTGACGTGAGAACATATGGCATAGGTCATACCATGCCCTTGGTCCTAACGTTAACTCCAACAAATCCTATTATGTTCACATGGAGTTAAAGTAACGTAGTGTTCCATGATGTTCCAGAATCTAGAGCACATCAAAAGATCTAGGTTTTTAATCCTCTTAGGATGTTGTCGTGTCCAGTTTAACATTTTCAAATAGCGATTTTCGAAACATAGATTAGAAATTGATTTAGTGGGATCAGAAAAATTATTTGCTAGAAAATCTCTGAACATACCATAATTATCAATCACGAAAATTACTTTGAGAACTTTATATCTATGAAGTGAAGAACACTCTGCCCCTGAACGAGGAGAGAAATCCAGTAAAATTTTAAAACTCGATCTATATAATTAGAAATTTGCTGGATCAAACATTTCAGGATGGGAACTACATTCGCTATATACTAAACTATTGAATAGCCCTCGTAGAAAGTGACGTAAAGAATTTAACCGATCTAGTCGGAGTACAATAAGATCTAGAAATTCAACTACGCACCAAGCATATTGGTTTTAAGTGCCACTTAACGTGAACAATATGGATTGAAGATTAAAGAGCTTTAGAATATATTGAAACAGGTGACAAACAACCAAATCTATACGAAAAGGTATTTCCGATCAACGCATTTGAAGAACTGAGAAAAGATAATTGAAAAAGAACTGTGAAAGTGAAGTTTGTTGTTAGAACAAACAAAAAAGATGGGAGTCGTCTGTATCCAATTTCTGTTTCTATTTCACGACGTTATTTTCTTGAGATTTTTATTTGATGCTTATACATACACCTTTGTTCAATAATAGCGAGTAACGTGAACTATTGTTAAAATAATTTGTCAATAAATACTAGAGATTTAGTACTTACATTCGTAAGTGCAAGGAGATTTTGTTGCCATACAACTTTCAATTTATTTCTTATAGAAATAAAAAATATTGATACAAAATTTATAAATAATAATATTGGAAGAAAACTTATTGGATTACATTTAATGACAAAGTTGTCGAATAGGTGCTTCCAGAAATGACTGACTTGAATTTATATGAGTGTTTGTACTAAAATGAAAGTTTGTTTTTAGAAAAGTGGAGAACATAATAGGTAACTAAAAGTAGATTTGCTATTCAACTAGAGCGTATATAAGTATGAATAGTTTTCAATAACTTTAAACCATCCAAATAAAAATTGATGAGCAGTTACTTGCATATTTCGAATTCACTCATGCGCAGTTCTCCAGTGCTACACAACTACACAAGCACACAAATAAGAGTGGACCGCTTTAGTAAACTGTCAAACTGTGTTATTTGGAGGTGAGGTTTCGTTATCATCGATTTAATGAATAGTATTTAATTCAAATACTACTGGAACGCAAAGAAAACCGTCTATATTATATAATAAAGAGTTGATACTAATTATTTTGGGATTATTGCTGGTTTACTGAAAATGCAAGCTTCCGCCTTTATACACGATTTTCCTGAGTTGCTTCAAGTCAAGAATGGTACTATTCTCGACTTGGCTTGAATAATTAATATATATTCTTTTGAAACGAGAGGATTTACAAAAATTTGAATAATTGTATTTACAATAAATGCTTGTATCTATAATTTTGGTGTGTGTCAGAAAAAGCACAAGTGTGAGTTCAGGAAATGTAACAGGGGAACCATACTATCCTGAATATGATTCAATAAACGAGTGAGAAAACCTAAGGAAAAAACTCGTTTCCCTGTCGCTATTGCACTAGCAATAGCTTGTCTGTTAATGTTGTGTTAGTATCGTGTGTACAAAAAGAGTACCAAAGATTTTTTTGCTTAGCCGCTTCATTCTCTCTTGCAATTGATGGGGAGGTTCATAAACTACTTTGACTATAGTTCATATTTTATTTGAAATGCTGTTTACATATTAGGTCCACAACTAAGTTCTAGCTGTTTTTTTTTTCATGAAATACAACTTTATTGTGAACAATGATTACAAATGAATCATTCAAAATTTTACCCATCGCTAGCTACAATTTTTCCCCATCTTCCTGGAAGAGCTCGAATACCGTGACGCTAGAAGTGTTCGTATTTTGAGGCTATCCACGAATCAAGTCACTTTTCGAGCTCTTCATATGAGCGGAACTGCTGATCCGCCAGACCATGTGCTATCAAACGGAACAAGTAAAAATCGGATGGTGCAATATCTGGGGAATATGGCGGGTGGGGTAGGACTTCCCATTTGAACGTTTGCTAGTAGGTTTTAACGGGTTTGACAATATGAGACCGAGCCTTGTCATGCTGCAGAATTACTTTTTCGTACCTCTGCTAGTATTGTGGCCGTTTTTTCGCGCAGTGCTTTACTCAATCGCATCAATTGAGTTCGATACCGTTCGCCAGTGATGGTTTCATTCGGTTTCAACAGCTCATAATAAATAACACCGTCTAGGTCCCTCCAAATACACAGCATAACTTTTGCAGGGTGAATATTCGGCCGAGGCGATGACGTAGAAGCAATCCCTAAGTTCTTTTTTCTTTGGATTGCTGTAATGAATCCATTTTTCATCACCCGTTGCGGTGCGATGAAGAAAATCATTTCTTTTCTGCCGCTGGAGCAGTTGTTCACAGGCGAAAAAATGACGTTCAACGTCTCTTGGTTTCAAATCATAAGAAACCCTAGTTCCTTGCTTTTGAATAATTCCCAACGTATGCAATCACTTGGAAATGGCCTGGCGATTAACTCCTAAGGCTGTAACAAACTCTTCTTGCGTTTGGCACAGATCCTCATCGAGAAATGCCTCCAATTAAGCGTCTTTGAGGATTTTTGGCCTTCCTTCCACTTCCCGCAAATGGCGATTAGTTGCCACAAAATCAGACATGTTCTCACAACTGAAAATATATGACGCAAAAACAAATTCTTTACTTTATGTTTTTTTCTGAATTTGGGAGGCTTTTACTTGGTAAAATTCCATTATCAATAATAAAAAACAAGTACTGTGTTTTAAGGAATTTTACTTAATAATTGCGATTCGTAACGCGTTTCACTACACCGTAGCTTCTTCAGACGAATGATTATGCAGAAAAATATAAATGAGAATATAACTATAAATGTTCTTGAGTAATTAAAAGCTTATTGGTTGATTCTTCTTAAGTGGTTATTTATGACAGGTATATCCAATAAAATTAAGGAATAGATTGCTCCCCGAAAAGATTCAATAGAGGTGAAGGGCTTAAATCGACTTGTTCATTGATGAGTCTACCTGAGTGTTTGTATTTATTTATTTCTAAAGTTTCCCAAAGATCTACCGTCCAATATTTATTATCTGTATGCAAAATTTCAAACTGTGGGTCGAAAGAATGATTATTTTCTAAGAGATGATT
The DNA here is from genome assembly GCA_013387265.2 of Cryptolaemus montrouzieri. Classification (NCBI taxonomy): domain Eukaryota; kingdom Metazoa; phylum Arthropoda; class Insecta; order Coleoptera; family Coccinellidae; genus Cryptolaemus; species Cryptolaemus montrouzieri. The sequence goes on along the minus strand of JABFTP020000021.1, from coordinate 92,113,147 downwards.
CGCGTAATTTGAATCTGATTTTTTATTTGAAAAACTGCGTTTATGTTCCGATATTCTAATATTAAAATTTCTATGTGTTCTACCAATGTAGAAATTATCACAGTCATTGCAATTCAATCTATAAACACCTGATTTATTGTTTTTACCTGGTTTGGTTTTATTATTTTTATATATTTGCCTAAATTATTATTAGTTTGGAAAGCTATGTTGAAATTATTGCTACTTAAGAATGATTTCAGTTTCTCACTTGTAATGCCAACGTAGGTTAAGGTGTTGAATTTTTGTTTCAATTTATCGACAGGGTAAACTTCATTCAATGCGATTCTACTTTGTTTGTTATCTAAAATATTATTTATTAGTTTGGGATTGTAACCATTATTTTTGGCTATTTGTTTAATCAAATTTAGTTCTTTGTTGAAATTTTCTGGTGATAGCGGGATGTTAATCAATCTATGAATAAAACTATTGTTTGCTGACATTTTATGTTGATATGGATGACACGACGAGTTATGTATTATAATATCTGTATGTGACGGCTTATGGTAAATTGCGAAAACATGTTTTCCATTTTCATTCGAAATTGTTACGTCTAAGAAATTTATCGAATTATTGCTTTCTATTTCGGTTGTGAATGCAATTTTGGATGTAATGAATTTATATGATTTTTGAAAATTTTCAACTGTCTATCTGTTCCTGTGAAGCAAATAATGATATCGTCTACATAGCGATACCAGTATAAACAATATTTACTGAGTGGATGATTATGAATTAATTTCTCTAAGTTATTCATGAAAATTTCTGCTAACAAAGGACTTAACGGATTGCCCATAATCAAGCCGTTTTCAATAGTATAATATTTGTAATTGAAATGGAAATAATTTTGATGTAAACAAATTCTTAATAATGAAAGAATATCTGATTTAATGATAGTATTGACATGATTCCTTTCTAATAATTCTTCAACTAAGTAATACGTATCTTTTGGAGGAATGTTGGGAAATAGATTCTTAACATCGAAAGAAATAAGTTTGGAATTAGGTGGTATAGTGGTATCTTTGATATTGGTAATAAGTTCGTATGAATTTTGACCGAAAATTCAGATTTAAAATTGCAATGTTTTATTAGCAAGTCGTTGAGGAATTTTGAAAGTTTGAACGAAGGTGCCGTTACATAAGAAACAACAGGTCTAATAGGGTAATTAGGTTTATGAAGTTTCATCAACGAATATAATTCGGGGGATTGTGGATTGGAGTTAATGAATTTATATTTTTCTTGGTCTGTAATTAATGATTTTGCTGTCGAAATTATGTTTTAACAACTTTCTGAAATTTTGCGGTAGGATCCTTAGTTGATGTTATATAGTTTCCGGCTGTTAAGAATTCTTCAGTTTTAGAAATATAATCGGTTTTACTAATCGCAATGATGGTGTTACCTTTATCTGCTTTAGTGAATACTAAATCGTTCTTGGTACTATTTTCACGAATTGTTTTATTATCTTATAATCGGAATTGCAATGAGGTGATAATTTCGAAAAGTCTTCTTTGATGATTTTGCTGTTTGGTGTTTGGCTAAAATATTATCCTTGGAGTTTTTGAGAATAATTTCGGAGTCTATGCCTAACTGTTCAAAATTAGTTTTATTATGTTTTGGATGTAAATTATGTTTGAATCCTTTTTCTAATAGATCTTTTTGTGGTTGTGTGAAATCGGTATCAGTTAAATTAGTGAATCTTTCAAAAAATTTATGGTCTGAAAATTCATCAGTTGAAGGTTTGGGTGGAGAAATTTTGAATTTAAGTGAATTCAACTTTTTCTGTTGTTGCTGAAACTTTTTATGAATTAAAATTTTGACATCGTATCTGGATTCAGAGTCTAAAATATCAAACTCAACAGGGTGCAATCTAAACAATAATTCCGAATGGATTACCTTCAAATATATGTTTGCAACGTCCCTCCTGTTGTACTGGATCTTCATATCCTCTTTGAGCCATATGCGTTGGCCTTTCTCAATTGCTCTTCTTGCTGGTCCACTGTTGTTATGTGTCTTCAACCGTATGTAATTGGGAGTCAACCTGTTTTTCAAGCACATTGAGTAGAACCATATATTCTGAGTGTGAACTGCACATCTTAGTAGTATTTTGAAATACCACAAAGCCAAAAAGCCGGTATCAGCTTTCTTTAACATTTGAATTTGGGAGGCTTTTACTTGGTAAAATTCCATTATCAATAATAAAAAACAAGTACTGTGTTTTAAGGAATTTTACTTAATAATTGCGATTCGTAACGCGTTTCACTACACCGTAGCTTCTTCAGACGAATGATTATGCAGAAAAATATAAATGAGAATATAACTATAAATGTTCTTGAGTAATTAAAAGCTTATTGGTTGATTCTTCTTAAGTGGTTATTTATGACAGGTATATCCAATAAAATTAAGGAATAGATTGCTCCCCGAAAAGATTCAAGAGTGGTGAAGGGCTTAAATCGACTTGTTCATTGATGAGTCTACCTGAGTGTTTGTATTTATTTATTTCTAAAGTTTCCCAAAGATCTACCTTCCAATATTTATTATCTGTATGCAAAACTTCAAACTGTGGGTCGAAAGAATGATTATTTTCTAAGAGATGATTCGCGTAATTTGAATCTGATTTTATGTTTTTTACTATATGTCTAAGCTTTCTTCAAAACGTTCTTGATATGTAAAAATCGATCAGCACTTACTACTGGAGCCATCTATTGACAAACAGCGAGAACTTTGTTGCGCACCTAATAACATTTTTGATAATTTCGGACGGCAAGAGTGAAATAGAAAATCTTTTTAAATCACATCACTGCCTATCTACCAGAAATGAGGAATGAGGAGTTAAAATTAGAACCGGCTATTCAAGTCGACAAATTTCTGGAGTTGTGAAAAAAATAAACTTCTAAGTCAAAGCAATTGAAGGATACGGCCGTTTATGTTAAGTTTTGGGGTATATGTTAACACTCTCAAGTTATTCGAAGTCTGTCGAGGACTTCCTGTGGATGTAGAAACATTAAATTCAATGATAAGCAATGAGTTATTTCGTCGCTACTGCAAAGAATTCAAAAACACCATGAAAAAAAATTATTTTTTCGGTAATTAACTTATTCACTTTTTTTCAGGAACGTTGGGTGGTATCAAGCTGAGATTGATACCACATACTTATATCAACAATAATATAAATCTGTGAAAATGAATGAAATGAAAGATTTTTGATACTGCAACTGGAAAATGCGGCTGTTTCTGATGCATCCTGCAGCTCATTATGACACTCACCAAACAATCGAAATCTATAGGTTACCTTATTTATATAAAGTTGAATTATTTTATATAAAATAATCTATTCGTCTCTCTCAAGGAAAACGAAAAAGTATTGCTACAGGGTATTTTCTGATTATCTAATACCATGGAATTTAGCAAGAAGCAATGTCTTGTATCCAAAATAAAAGGTAAAAATACCTGAACTGATTATCAGTTACATCACAAAATAAAAAAAATGCAACAAGGAACCTTTTTGAAATTGTCCCAGGAAGGCATGGGCATATTGATTAATGATTCCTTCCTTTCAAATCGAACAATTCTATGTCTTAAAATACCTATAAAGGAAAGATTCCGAAAACCGTTAATTTATACTGTAACATAGGGTTACTTGAACACTGCGGGGCCACGTAGACACCGCGTGACATGTTTATTCCTGTTAAAATTCCATCGGAGCACCGTCAATCGTAACGGAAGGTGCAGCTTATTCAAGAATTGTACGTGTTTATCAGAAGACGCAAGTCCCAAGTCCTATATAAGTTACAATGAAGAAGACAAGGAAAATGCGATTTGGGCAATTCGAGAATACATTTCGAATAGAAGAGATGCGAAAATTCAAAAAGTGTCACGGATAACGCTAGTAAGAAAAATACTCAAAAAAATTTGAGGGACCTGTTAGACATCCAACTGTTCTGATAAGAATGGAGAGCAACCGATCTCCGATACCCTGGCAATTGTGGGAAATTGCGGAGTTATCTATTAACCGAATAAGATATGCAAAATTTGGTAAAGAAATTTTATTGCTAAGAACAACTCTCCTATTAAGATTGCCTCATATATCAAACGATCTAAGTGATCGGTCAATCGAGTAGATATAATGGCTTGAGCTATAAGGCTAAAAATTTAAATGATTATGACAAAAGGATTGTAACAGATAACCTTGGATCCTAGAAATATGAAGAGACTGGAGAGAGTGCAAGAAAATTCTTGAGTTGCAATTGGCATAGTGGTTTGGGAAAACGCAAGTGGTAACTTTTTCTTTTAAAGCTCATAATATGTATGATAATTGGGTGCCAAGTAGACCTGCCTATATCAAGTATGCCAGAAGTTCGATATGAACATTTCCGAATAGTGATTTTTTAACTCTTCATGCCATGAAAAAACTACATTTGGTTCTGGGGACACAATTCTGATGGTAGATAATCTGACAGGCCATTTTGCTTCCAACTAAAGGCCTGCAAAGGCAATGAAATATTAATAACTCTGTTTCCACGAAAATGCTACTCATTTAATGCAGTTATTGGAAGGAGCAATGAAGAAGACAAATATGCCGGTTCCGTTCCAAAAGAGCAGTTCCCTATCATGATGAACAGATTGTGAATTGGAATGAGTCATACGATAACACAAAACTTGAAATCAACTTTCAGAAGGATTGGTTTACACACAACCAAATTTATATGGAATCACTCGGTATTTCACATTATTGATTGTTTTCAACCATCTTTGACTACTTGTGAAGAATGAAGTTTTTAAACTGGATAGTATAATAAAAAATGTTGCATTATCACCACATGTTCGGTATATTGTACTCAGTCGTCACTGAGATTTGAAACTGAGAATTTCAAAATTTGAAAAAGGCTATAACCTGAATGAAAATGCCTTACGTTGGATTGTCCGATGTGCAGAGTGTCGAATTATTGCTCTCAATAAAGAAGGGGTGACACAGAGGGATATAGCGGCCACAATGGGGGATTCACGGGGAGTGATTTCAAAAAACTACGCCCGATACGTGGAGCTACAAGCTCTGCAAAATAGGCATAGAAGAAGTCGTAGAAAGATCACTTCTGAAGAACAAGACCGCTTTTTATGCCAAATTGCAAGAGGAGAACCTAGTGCGTCGCACCTCATACTTCAAAGGCAATTTCTGGAAGCAACAGGCATCAATGTATCAGGCAAAACGATACGTCAAAGACTTCTTACAAGAGGTTTATACAGCAGAAGGCCCTTAAGGTTTCCAGAACTAACTAGACAACACAATTTATTTTGCGAGTGTAACGGCTAGAAATTACGTGAACCTAGTGCTGGAGCCCATAGTGAGACTCTAGCAAGGTTCCCACGGTGAGAATTTCACCGTGCTACTCCGCATACCAGTAACCTCGCGCGACATTATCTTGAAACAGAGGGAATCGCTATTTTGGACTGGCCAGCTTGCTCTCCAGACCTGAATACTATTGAACATTTATTATTTTATGAAATAATCTCAAAAAAAAATTAGATCGCGCTATGATATTGCGAGAACCCCACAACAGCTCATCCAAGCCTTCCCAGAGAAGATCTAAAACCTAATCCGAAACATGACTAGACGGATTCAGGCTTGTGTCAGGGCAAGAGGAGGTAATACAAGCTACTGAGGTCGAGAAAAATACACCTACTCCGTGAAGAAACAATTTCCAATTTTTTTAATTACATGCGGAAAAAGTCTCTCTTCTTTTATTTTTCTCTTTCTTAAAATGGACCGCAAATTATTTCTTCTTTCGATTGAAATATCTCAAAAAGGATCAATTCTAACAGTCCTTTGATATTTCCAAAATCCCTGAGGTAATTTTCAAAATATCGGGTGATTCCATTTAAATTTGGTTGTGTGTATACCCTTTCGATCCAAATCTGGCGATGAAATGGATTCCGTATTGAAACGTCCGATATTAGACACAAATTTGATACAGTAGTTACAAGAACATCGAGGATGCGGACAAATCCAATAAATCGAAGGTCCCTGAAATTGAATAATATAAATTTCAAATATGCATTCGATTATACATTGTGTGGCCATGTTTATTCTGCAAAAATTTTTGTGGATCTGTGTTTTCGTAATGATTTATTGAAAAAACAAAATTCTCTAAAATCTAACTTAACCTTATCTCACTTCACGCTATCTGTAATTTTTCGGAAAATTGAATGAAATACTACTTAATCGTTTAGCGAACGTAACTGCAGGATTGTTCAGAAGTTTTTTCGTTATTCCACGCAGAATAAAAATTTGATACCGCTTGATTAAAGCTATTTCTCAAATGTATGAAGTAGTAGATAGTTCCTACAACTATGAAAAATATTTTTCATCCAATAAATAAGTTTATCACATAACAAAAAAAAATCGAGATCATTTCTGATTCCGGGCTAAGTTCATCTTCTATGAAAACAGGTTTTCTTGTCTGGAAATATGTCCAAAAAATCGAGGATAACTGCCTCAACCTGGGGCAAACGCATTTGTTTTACTGACTTCCGAAAAACTGATTCCCAGAAAAAACTTCTGGAAATCGTTCCTGATAGAGTCGAAATGTCGGAGTACTATTTCTATTAGATTGAGAATACGCTTGTAGAATGTCTGTATTCAATCGAACCGAAACAATAACAATAATTAGTGGGTAGATACCTAATCTGTCCAATTCCTCGTTAATAATTGCAAATGATATCTATTAAAATTCTATGAAGATTTCTCTATGTTCTTCAATAGTATTCCGCCTCAGAGCTTACTTCAGGATTTATTGGAGTCCGACGTTACGTTTTGAGTCATTGTTATACCAAATACGATATAATGTGAGTAGTCCTAACTGAAATAACGACCAAAACACTTTCTAGGGCAAAAAAATTTGGTCACAAACTCAAACAATCTCCCATTCTAAGAATCACATCGATGAATTAGAATTGTGAGTTTTTCACCAAAATTCTTCGATAATTCGAATGGAAAATAGAATGAAAAATGGACCAAGGGAAGTTCAACTTCCGGTATTCCAGGATGTGACAGACTAATGAAAACATGTTTTAGGCTGTTAGAATATCATTCAAGTTACAATTTGGTTTTTGATTCCTTGATTATCGATCAGCAACTGTTGGAGCTATAGCTAGGGGCGTTTTTCATGGAACACCCGATAGACACGAAAAACGGACTTCTCCTACCTACAAGCATATACGAAACTTTCGGATCGTGGATCCTACTAGGACTTGGGGAACTTTTTTAAAATGAATCTTGTACTGGAATTGATTGACTACCTGTGATGATAATGATGATTATATACGTTATTTGAAAGGATACATCAATTTTTCTCGAATATCATTATCAAATAAATACGACAAAACTTTGAGGATTCCCGATTTTCTTTGCGATTCAGTGTTCTGCCACAGAGCAAACTTCACGATTTATTAGGATCTTTTGTTACATTTTAAGTTATTTTTATCCCAAATACGAAATAATATGAGTTATCCGAACTGAAATAATGACTTAAACACTTTCTAGGGCAAGAGAAGTTTTAACATAATCGCCAATTCTACGAATTACATCGATGAATTGGAATTGTGAGTTTTCTACCGAAATTTTTAGATAATTTGAATAATTAATCGAAGAAAAAGGGAATATATGGGGTTACTATTTAAATAGTCCAAGTGAAGGTCCACTTCCAGGAACTGACACGAAATGTTTCTGGCTTTCAGAATATCAATCGAGATGCAATTTGGTTCTTAATTCAGTGATCATCCTCTAGCAATTGTTGGAGCTATAGCTTAGCACGTTTTTCACGAGACACCTGATATACATGAGGATCATAGGTCCTACTATCATTTGGCGATATTTTTCAGAATGAAACTTTACAGGAATTGACCTGTGATTATAATAATAGATAATATTGAGTGGAAACATTTCATTTCAATTTTATAATATAAATAATTATCTCTGTTATTTAAAAGATACATCCATTTTTGAGTTTTCTTTAATTTCATTATCAAATAAATAGAACAACATTTTCAGACATTCCAATTGGTTTAACCAAGAATCTTTTTCAATATATTTCTGATGAAGAGAATTGAAAAATGACCTCATCATTTTTCCAGGAATATATCAGTGAAGAACAACAATTTGTATCGGTGCATTTCATCGAATTATCTAAAAGTTTATTTTTGAATCTTTTTCAATTTAATATAACAAAATTTATCTTTTTTTGGAAAATGTGGTATAAGTGTCTGTATTTTTTGTTACGGCATATTTGCTTGATTTTCAGAGCTTCAAAGAACTGGAGATTTAACATTTGAGACCTCAATGCTCTTCACAGAGAATAAGTCTTGACCGATAAAAGGACAAAAGAGTAAATATCTTTAGTCTTTAAAATGAAAGTTCTATTCGAATAAAATCTTTGCTGGGTTTGAAATATTCATATTTGAATGAAACCCTTACAACACAATTTTGATTGTATTCAACATAATTTCTGGATTGACTATAAATCTCATAAGTTCTCCAGACAGTTCAATTAGCCCTTAAATTTATTGCAAAGCTGCTACTGAATTAATATTCTAAAGAATGATAACGCTCCCAAAGAATTCAAAGAAATAAGATGATGACCTATATTTATCACTATTTTTAGTTGTAATTCGAAGTCTTGTGTATAAACAGAATGCCACAGAGCAAAAAACAAAACGCAAACAGTCAGTTTAATTACATCCATTATTCATGGAATTGTTCGGAAAAATATAAGCCATTTGGCCATAAAAACATTCGAAACAACTCAAACATCAGGAATATTTTATAAAACTTTTTAATACAAGGAAAGTTATTTCATTCTCATTTTTATCAGAGTAACAAAGACTGACTTATATAAAACTTATATAAAACAAAGTTGGTTATGAAAATTGGATAAGAAAAGCTTTCCATAGGATTTTAGAAATTTAAAATAGAAATATTCATGGAGAAAAACTAATCGTTCTTGCATATAATTCATATTGGAAAAGAAAAGTTAATATTTGATCACCCATTCAATTGGACAGTACTTTTGATTATTCCGATTACGAATGGAGATTTAAAAGAGGAAGGTTCGTTTGATTCTTTCAGATGAATCATTCATCATTATTATCAGTCTTTACTCAATCAAATATAAACCGGTATCTACATAAAGATATGAACAGTTACAATCAATCTTTTTCATTTCAAATGTACTGAAGCAACAAAATACATACCAATTTCCAGACAAAAATTCCTCAAAAAACTACAGATAAAATTCCAACGAAATGAAAATCACTTTTCCGGAAACTGCACCACATCGTTTATATATTTCATGCACTCATTCGGCATATTTCGGTATTGTCATTTAAGAATTATAAGGATATAACGATTCCGTGAAACCTAATCAAGTTCATCATCAGTTTATCCCGAAAATCATCGATGTTTTAGTCATTGAACCTTATCCTTGCGCGAGGAGCAACTAGAAAGTGCTTCAAACACCGAAGAGGTTTTGACAGTGTGTAGCTCTCACAGACCCGGGAACGCGATCGGCGTGGAATAATCAACGACTATACCGCATAATTCTCTTCGAAGTTAAAGTTGAGCATTCTATGAGAGGCACCCTTAGACGTAGCGCTTTGCTTGATCTGTACGTTTCTATGCATCCCTTCTTTTCTCACATGCCTCTAACTGTTCTCTTTTCATCCCTCTACCCTATTTTGTCTTTCTTGACCACTGCAACGCTTGCGCTAACCGGCAGGTATGTGTTCTGAATATAATTGACTAAACGTTGGAGCCGATAGCCGGTTGTTAGTCCATATATTTTATTCAATAGAGAGAAACCGCAAATTTGTACTGATACGGCATATTTTCAAGCTCTTGGAACTAAAGGGAACAAGAGACTGTTTGAATAATATTTAACCAAAGGTATAGTATAGTATAGTTTACTTGAACTTCAATAATATTTACATAGTAATTCAATGTTAAATTAAATAATAAATAAGTTATATACATAGATAGATAGATATAAAATCGAATGTGGGCTGCTTAACGGCCCTGCCTCTGCGACCAGGTGATTTTTTCTAGGACACTTTGTCCTGAGTTTCACCTACAAGATCCGTCATTTTTGCCAAGGATATAAGCTCTCGGGTAAGTGCTTAATAAGCTCAGTCAGCTGATTCTGTCCCCCCCCCTAGACATTCGCACATAAAGTGTTCTATTCCTTCTACCTCCTCTTCTCATAGTGTACATGAACTGTCCTCAACCAATCCTTACTTATTCAGGTGATTTTCATAGGGGCAATACCTCAATAATATAGTAGTTAGAACTGGGGATTTTAATCCCAGCCTTGGCTGTGGTAGTGGAAGGTCCACTGAAGACACGTCGAGAGAGTCTAAGATCTATAAGGCTCAGCCAATGCTCCCGTACGTTCAGGTCCAACCACCGGTTATTTTCCATCGTTAAAGTCTACAAGCCTTGGCTCCGGTACGGTGAATCCCAAGACTTCTCCCAGTATGTCGTAGATTGAACAACATTCTTGCATAACGATTGACGTGCAGCTATCGAATGCCGATGCTTTCAGTGAAGCTTAGCTATTGGTGACGATTGTTATTAAGCTACTTGTTATTTCTACAGCAAGCACAGAGGTCAATGGCGAATATTTCTGCATGGAAAACCTCAACCATATACACAGGCTCCAGAACCTTGGGCAGTTTTGGAGCTGTCTGTGAACCAACAGGGACCACCAAGTAGACGATCCTTGGAGCTGGTCCACTTCTGTCTACGAGGAATAATGATCTGGAATGGCAGCTCCATGTTGGTTTTGGGTATTGCTATATCAGACTTCATACTCGGCATCTCATTATTCTCAATTTCAGACTGTGAAGCGCCGGGCATGACGCTGAACATACTCATTCTACTTAAGAAATGGTAACGGAATCTGTAGGTAGCTAATCTAGCTAGTCCTCTTATTACCAGGTGAAGAGGTGCATCACACAGTATCACTTCCTTGGCCGCATTAGGTGTAGGGTGAAAAGCTCCAGTATCATCACACAGGCTGCAATTTGGAAAGCTCGAGTTGGGATTACTTCTCTTGACTGGATTCCACCAAGCAATGTAGCCATATGTAATACGTGGTCTTATCAGCATCACATAAAGCCACCGAAAGTGCTTTGGGACAAGACCATTTTTTTAAACAGGTTATTTGACATGATCATGATAAATGTCTAGCCAAATGTATTATGTTTTCTTTGTGCGAATTCCACGTGAGCATACTATCAAGGTATCAAGGTAACCCTCAAGTTATTCTGCTTCCTCCGCAACCGGAATAAACACTCCACTCAGGATCAAGGGGAATACGAATATTCTCATTTTCTTTATGAATGGTACCATAAAGTTTGTGGAGGCTTATAGTGAGTTGCTCCCATCACACCATCCCTGGGTAGCTTAAATAGTCTCATAAATTCTGTCGGAGACGTTGTCGTCATCTCCGATAGCCAGAATGGCTATATCATCAGTGTACCCTTGTACATAAACGTCCAGTGCGCCGATTATTGCTAGAAGGTCATGAACCATAAGGGACCTCAACAAAGAGTATAATACTCCTTCCTGAGGGAAGCTCCTGCCAACCACATAACTGACTTCCTACCCTTTCAGGGAAGTGTTGATCGATATGGCATTTAACAAGTTGTTTTCACCGATAATATTTGTTACTTCTCTGACTCTCCCAGCCTCGCATAGTGAACTAGTGAGGGGCGCTTTAAACGCTCCCTCTATGTCCATGAAGGCTACTGCTGCAGTCTCTTAGCGGTCCAGAGTTTGAGTGATCCTTCCGACTTGATTTTTGAGTACCAGATCAATTCACCTTTCTGAAAGACGTATTCATGATCACTCAGAGGCTTCAGCAATAACACCTGATGAATTCATGTAACATCGTCTCTAGGGTTTTCAGAAAGAAAGACATTAGACTTATCGGTCTAATCGATTTACGTTGTGTGTTCGATTTACCCATTTTAGGGATGTATACAACTCAAACCTTCCGCCAGCTGGTCGGGCCATCATTCCAGGCCAATTCGACCGGAAGAGCCTGATGAGATGGAGGGAGGATGTCAACCCTCTGCTATAAAAGGGCAAGCATGATGTCTTCCTACCAAGGAGCCTTAAGCTGACGCTCTAGTGCTTTTATGGCTGTTAAACCAGGTATACATTAAATCTCAAAAATGAAAACCTGCGAAGTGTTTCCTTCAGGGAAGAATATTTGACAGTCTACGGAAGTTTGAATATTGTTTCCCGGATGAGAGTATTCAATGTGTTGACACATATAGTGAAAATGCATGCTATTGAGATACGATGTACAATTGGTTTAAGAGTTAGACAAGCCTCAGGGCCTGCTATTGGATCTAACAGACACAGTATACAGCGATGTAGTTGACGCGCTCCAACCGATGGAGATGAGTAGGTGGCAGTTTGGCCTAGGATTGTGAATAGGTATGCAACACTGAAGAGGTTGAACGAGTCCGAAACTACAGTCGGTTTCTCCTATTCATAACATCCGACCAGATTGTACCAATACTACGTGGCCCTGGTTGACGATACTTTTAAAGAATGGATTAGAAAACCAGCTCTTTAATGAAATGTTTTTAACATTCCACGGAAAGTTAAATATTGTTTCCTGAATGAAAGTCTTCAATGTGTTCACACATATAGTAATAAACTCCGCATCTTGTCATAAATTGGGATATGACATATCATTTAGCCGAATATTTAGTTTTAACGAAAATAACATAACAATATTCTTTCAAATTAAGGGAAGACCTATATTAACTTCATTTTTTCACTCAATATGATATGAAATTCAGAGGAAACTGGTTTTGTGATCATTTCTACACCAGTCAAAGTGCTCACGATAAAAAGCTCCAAAATAGTAGGACACATCTCCATCGCAGGAAGACGACATTTTTCTCTGCTCTCTTTTTATTAACGAGTCTGGAGACACCATACCGCCAGTTTTCATCTTTCCACGTGTATACTTCAAAGAACACATGCTCAAAGGATGTGCTGTAAAACCCTTCAGCCTGTCAAAAGGAATGTTTGTTGAATCCTTAAAACGCGTTATCATATAAAATTTTCGAAGAATGACTCTTATTATTATGGACAATCACATGACCTACGTCGATCTCAATATGATTAATTTGGCCAGAGAGAATCATACAATGATTTTAACGATGCCTACCTCTTTGCAACCAAAAGATGCAATCTCTTGATTTGATAACCTATGGCCTCTTCATAATGAGCTGTCGGAGATCAATAACAACTGGTGATATAGAATCCAGGGAAAACCGTAATAATTCATAAAGGTGCTCCTATTACTAAGAGCTTTGAAAGAACGATAATATAGTATTTTTTACAGTTAAATTTTACTGAGGATGGGTTTCTATTTCCATTTGTACCGGATGGAATTGTTCCACCAAATAGTGATGACGTGTCACAAGAAGATAACAGTAACAAACTTTAAGTACCAGAAACAATGTGAAATTAGAAATATAAAAGATGATAGAGGTGAAATAGGTTAGGTTGAGTAAGCAGCTAAACTAGACAAACCGAATAAGTCTCCATTTAGGAACAGCTGTTGTATTTCAAGTTCCATGCTTTTTAGGCCAGCATGCGAACATAAATAAGTGGAATGAAATGGAAGTGGATGAATAATTGAGTGAATCAAAAAAAAATAGCATCTTATTACGACGGTTTGACCTCGGATACATTACACAAAATTAAAGATCGTATAGTACTCCTTTGACTAAACTCATCAACCATAGCATAGAATCAGGGATTTTTCCAAGCGTATTCAAAATAGGTGTAATAAAGCCTCTTTTTAGAAAAAGGGAGATGTCATAAATTATAGACCTATAACCCTTATTTCTATTTTAGCTAAAGTTTTGGAAAAAATTATAAAAAAAAACGAATTGTTTCATATTTCTATAGCTTGAATATGATATCAAAACAGCAGTTCGGTTTCAGATAGGGAAAATCTATCAGGGACGCCCTTTTAGGATTAACGAAGAAGTTATATAAAGCTCTGAATGAGTCTAGTCCATGCATCTGCATTTTCGTTGATTTGGCCAATACCTTCGGTATTGGCTTGTTCTGAGAACAATTCAGAAATGGATATTGGGAATTATTCTCAGGCAAAAGATGACATATCCTAGTAGTGTAGTGTTCACAACCAGTAAAGTCCTTGATGTAGGAAAACTTAGTTTTCAAAACATTTTTAAATCATCATTACAAAACTCGATCCACTATCACATATCCAGATCATTTGTACAATACAAGCTTTGAAGGTATTATAACTTAAAATGTGAAATCATATAAATCAATAGGTCAAAGGCATTATGGGTATGATAGAGTACCTGTTGGGATTGGGTGCACTTTTGTATTTTGGAGATATCGAAAGCGTCTTTTTGTTGGATGATGAAGTTCTCTAACCAAGAGGGATACGATTTCACTTTTGTTTTATATTAGGAAAAATAAGAATTTTTTTGTGTCTCAGCTTGCATCTCATAAAAATACTGGTACTTCAGGTGCCTCCAATTATTGTATATTTGTTTACCCTGCCTTAAGATAAGAGGAGATTGTACTGTTTTTCTTTAATGCAAATTTTGTAAGAGACTTGAGTTAAATAAATACAAAAACCATAAAATTACTATATATATATATATATATATATATATATATATATATATATATATATATATATATATATATATATATATATCCCATTTTACCGTTGAGTACCCTTAGGAGGGTGTAGGGTTATTTGTCAATCATAGTTCCTATTGTATTAGCTTCGTCCAAACCTTCCTGTTTGCTGCCATTCTTTCCGCCTCCTTCCATGTTATTCCTCTGTTCTTCAACAATTTTTCCTATTTCCCCATTCCTCTTTTCCTTTTGAGTGTATTTCCTGCCTCCCATACTGATCTTACTTGTACATGTCTTTCATTCTTTTCACATGTCCCCACCATTCCAATTGCCCCTCTTCGATGAACTCTGATTCTGGTTTCATGTCCAATTCCTGTCTTATGTCTGCATTTCTCAACTTATTCGTTATTGTAACTCCTTTAACCCTTCTGAGTTACTTCATTTCAGTCGCCTTTAATCTGCTTTCTTGTTTACTAAGCACCCATGACTCAGATTAAAGTTATAACTAAATGAACTTTCCGAACTTTCCATGTGGCATATAACAAATTCGCCGTTCACCAACGTATATATATATATATATATATATATATATATATATATATATATATATATATATATATATATATATATATATATATATATATATATATATATACATATATATAATTATTTCATGAAGCTGAGCTACTGGATTTGAGGCAGCTTTTTTGTAGTAGAATGCTTGTGTATTTTGTAAGCAATAAAAGTGGGGATCATTTAATTTCTCATGGTTTTCGGACCCGATATGCAACAGGAAGTTATTTGCTTCCTAGAATGGCTAAGACAGTGGGTCAGAGATGTTTCACATTTCTGGCGCCCAGAGCTTTTAATATGCTACCTTTAAAGTTAAGAAATTTAGTCTCTATAAATTTGTTCAAGAAAAAAGTTAAAAAGTAGCTACTATCGAATCCACGCTCATTGATGTTATCTATGGTCGACTTAAAAAATGCTCCAATCAGATAGATGAATCAAAACCAACCGCCTACAAAAAAAAATTGTATTGTTTTCACTGGGAATGGTTATTTTTCTTTTTTCGTGTTCTGTATTGGTCGAATTTTTCTTTTGTATTTCTCTTACTAAGGCTTCTTTGTTAAATACTTACCGCATATAAAACCATGCACAAGGGCTACCTTCAATGGTTTTCTATTGCTTAATTAGATATAAAGAATAATATTAAGTTCAATTTTACGTCTTTGTTTCATTGTATTAGTTGTTCCATATTCTATGTAAACATACTAGAATATTATTGATACGTATGCTGTAGAGTGATTGAAATAAAGAAATTAATATTATATATATATATATATATATATATATATATATATATATATATATATATATATATATATATATATATATATATATATATATATATATATATATATATATATATATATATATATATATATATATATATATATATATATATATATATATATATATATATATATATATATATATATATATATATATATATATATATATATATATATATATATATATATATATATATATATATATATATATATATATATATATATATATATATATATATATATATATATATATATATATATATATATATATATATATATATATATATATATATATATATATATATATGTTACTTGACTTAGGTCCGTACACTGGATTTTTCCGGGGAGAAAGCCTCTGACACTACTCGTTGGTTCATTGATATCATTGTCTGATGATGCTATAGTATGTATATATTCTGGTAGATTGATATACGCTCATAACATTTAACGTTATCCTAATATATTAATTATTCCAGGATATGTTTTGATTATAATCATCGCCTGGCAATGGTATTGATTGCCGGGTGGTGGATTTATATTTTTCATGAAGAAATCGGTTTGATTGCATGAACAGATATATGGGCAACTCGTCGGGGTAAAACCCTATATATATATATATATATATATATATATATATATATATATATATATATATATATATATATATATATATCAAAAATTAACGGTACGGTAGAAAGAAAGAAAAATATCAAAAATATCCTATTATCATCGATGCTCCTGAAATTTTAAAAGAAAAATAGAAAAACTAACTAAAGTAGTAAGAAAATTTTAAAATATCTTAAAAGTCGACGCGAAACGCAGTCAGTGTCGGTGATGCAGACACGGCTACTCAAATTTCTCTTTATCACGAACCTCCCCCACCGGAAAATCTTCAAGAGTATTTGCTGCTGATGAAACAATAGATTGAGATGAAATAGGAGCAGATAAGAGCCAAGAAGAAGAAAGATGAAAATAATAATTTCACGTGCATGATTTGTAACGGAGAATATATCGTTAGTAAAGAAGAATGATTCCAACACAAGTTATGCCAAAAATGGACACATAACTCATGTAGCATAACTGGCACCCTACATTTCATTTGCAAAAATTGCTTTCAATCTATTTCTGATACGGTTCATATTAGTAATGATGTGCAAAAGAAGGGAGGACGCCCATAAAATGGACATTTAAAAGAGAAACTAAGAGATGATAAATTGAAGAAAATTCGATTTATACTAGTAGTAGTGAGTAAAACTACTCTAGGCATTTTACAGAACTATTATGCAAATGAGTTAACCAGAAACAAATTAAGTAAAGGGAACTATTGTCAATATCTACCTATTCATTGAATAATATGTTGGAAAGTTTGTATCTATTGATTTTAGGAGATTCCCAAACATTAATATCGATATTCTTATTAGATGAATGTAAGATTTTAAAATTTTGGTTGAGATTATGATTTTCTTGAATTGACTGGTTGTAATTAGCATTAGTTGACTCTAATATTGAAAATACAGTAGGTTTTACCAATATATATCTCTCTACAACTACCGCAGTTTTGTAAACACCAGCAACACAGATGAACAGGAAGCTACGACGTATTGTGAATTACGATGACCATATGAGACGGTAAAGGAAATGTGGTGAAATGATGTCCATTATTGAATTAAGTAATAGTTAAATCAAAATTTGATTGAATTGTTTTGTTCAAATTCGGTAGTGAATTTTATTTTTGGATAAATTGAATTTACAGAGTTTTAGAAAATATTAAGCTGATGTTGTGTATCAGTAAAACATACGGTATTATCTACATACTGAAATCAATATAAACACTATTCAGCTGAGGGCATGTTATGTATTATAGTTTCTTCGTTGCTTTATTAATAAGAGCCTTTCCCAAACGGTAAAATAAAACTCAAAAACAAAGTAATTTTGTTTTATCCTCATATCTAATAACAACAATATTTTGTGTAGAATTAAAGGGTTCATGTTAATAAGTTCCATATATTTTTCAATAATACCGATCGCTTTTTTAGGAGGGAAATAACTCGTTGGCATCCAAAAAACTAATTCGGCGGCATAAGGAAGATGTATATTTCATGTTTCATCTATTAGTTCATGGGAATTTGCAATAGAGTATTTGATATTCCTATGCAAGACATAAAGTCACAGCACTTTGCATGAATAATTTTTCTTTCTGATCACACTAAGTTATTACAATCTGCTCTTATTAAAATTCAAGTTTGTGCGTAGGTACGTTGGTCCACAGTCTTATTTAAAATCATACTACGGTTCTAAATAATCATCTTTCTTTCCTTAAAAACTTAATTGTCTTCTTTCTCTTTGCCTCTTTTGTTTTGATCAGCCCCAGGTTTCGTATTATACTGTTGCAGTAGGGCTGATAACTGTCATGTTCTTGCTTCCTATTTCCGTGCCCATTATTGTCAACCGCAACTCCCTGATAGATGAAACTATCCACTTGTTTGAATCTATATCCTTCC
This sequence comes from Cryptolaemus montrouzieri, assembly GCA_013387265.2. Lineage (NCBI taxonomy): Eukaryota > Metazoa > Arthropoda > Insecta > Coleoptera > Coccinellidae > Cryptolaemus > Cryptolaemus montrouzieri. The sequence goes on along the minus strand of JABFTP020000021.1, from coordinate 92,094,557 downwards.
CGTTGAAAGTTTTCGTTTTATTTCTTGTTGGCTCATCTTCAGTGCTCCCTTACACTATGTTCTCGGATTTACTTTGATCATCTTTTAGCCCGCAGTCTTCTTCACTACACTTCATATATTTGGAATGCATAGCAGTTCCTTCTCAGATTTTGTTAACGTTCAAGCATTCATTAAACTAAGTTGCGTTGGCATTCATGGAAAAAATATGGGTTGAATATTTTCACGGTGTCCATTTTGAATTTATGTTTTATTTCTCATCGAAAAACATTCAAGAGCTGAGTCAAAATGGAAAAATTCGGATAAACTGAAATTGTAATATAGTTTCTAAAATAAAAACTAAGTTTTTTCCTTAAATGTTATGTCTCTAGATAAGATTTAGATGAAAAATAATTGAATGAGTTCAAAAGTCAGAAATTTGACATCCTGACAATGGTAATGACATATTCAATAGGTTGTTTTTTGTTTTGTTGGTTTGAAATATACAGAATAAATATTTGCGACAGTGTCAATATGAATATCGTACTTGGTTAATGGTTTTCTCTTTTGTTGTTCATGGCTACCGCAAAATTTTTTGAAAAGGGAAATTCGGAATGGAGACAAAATTAGTCTGAGTCATCTAGAAATTACTTAGAAACATTAAAATTCATATAAGTTAAGCAGCGGGCAAACCACAGTTATCTCTGAATAAATAATTTAGCAAGTATTAAATGACAGTATTTCGTTCACATTTCATTTATTAGAAAGGTGAGAGATGTATACGTGGCAGGTTATTACACTCACTTCTATATAATATATATGAATTTATTTATTTGCATATCTTATATGTGTTACACAATATTGTGTTACACAACACAATAAGCATAATAACAAATACGAAGATGTAGCCTTATTACCTTAGTTGGGGCATTCAACTTTGGCCATAAAAATGAAACTTTGGTTTTATAATAAATACTTAGAAATAAAATAATAATAACAACTAAATACTAATGATAAGTAAAACCTTAAGTGGGTAGAGTGAGTATTATCCGATTATATACATACATATTATTATGTTAGGTCAGGTTAGATTCCACTATACGGAAATACTATTTCCTTACAGCACAAAAACAAATATTTACTAACAGTTATTTTCGCCCTCAACAACTAGTTAATATTGACTTTTCCTTTCGAAAATATTGTCGGAAATATCGTCAAAAACTAAATTGAAAATAATAGTTCATGCTCATCGCGTCTTTGGTATATTCAAAACGGTTAATTCATCAATTTGGTGTTTCAAGCATACATTTGATTTCAGTTCGTGAATTATGATTTCGGAAGAAACAAAAAAAGTGAGAAGTCGAAATATGGGTAGGTATACGCGAAACGTGAGCCAAAAATATTATCGTCTAGTCAATAATACTGACGATGATAATAGACAGCGTTTGGAGCTAATCAAAGACGATTTTCTCAATCGTGATCTACCATATTTCTAAAACAAGGGATGCAGCCGTAAAAATAAGAATATAGTTACAAAAAATAGATGAAACTTAAATTTAAAGAAAACATCGTGTTAAAGAAAACATCGTGGGAATCATTACTTTGTTTTTCTTTGTTGTTTTTTATGGCTACCGGAAAATTTTTTGACATGTGAAATTCGGAATGGAGACAAAAGTAGTCTGAGTATTTGAGCGAATAGCAAAAATTATAATTTTCGTATGCATCTAGTTTTGTTGTTTTCCTTCCTATGACTCTGAAAACATGTTCAGGAGAAAAGAGTTAGAAACAGTCTCAAATGAAATAGGAAACATAGGAACACTTATGACAATATTAATTCCTGTACGCTTTCTTGTTGATAAAGAGCAATAGGTTGATAGATATATTCTGTCGATTACTTTCGTTCTATTCATTCCGTAGACAGATCTACAGGTTCAGCTAGTATATACACCGAAATTGTTCAAAAACTAAGTCAATTTTCCTTCACAAATGAAGAGTACTTTGTTTCATAAGGGTAAGGTCGAAATGTGAATTTTCGGAGAAATATCGCGATACTCAGATAGCTCTTATCTTTTTCATAAAACTTAATGATTTAAAATTGAAAACTAAGATGGAAGCCATTATATAGCAGATCGTCGAATTGTATTGTAGAAAACTGATACAGTTGGCTACTTTTAAAAACATTTTCATTTTGTCCTGTAATCAAGTTTTCTTTCGAATAATAACGTTCACTCATCAGACCTAATGATGGTTCTGAGAAGAGAATAATGTAAATGCATTCTATCAGTAAAAATTAGAAAACTCGAGCCATCTAACACTCATGCTCTTCAAGACCTTGAACTTCTTGAAAAGCATGTGACTTATATTTATTTTGGCAAAACAAATTGACGAATCATCTCTGACGTCTCGGTCTTTGTAGAAATTTGTCTGACAGATGATTCTAGGATCGCTTTTACACTCAACAAGGCATTTAATTATGTTTCTTATGATGACAAATTATGACAGATTATTGGGTCCATAATGATTCTAAAACATCTATAGATCATAATCGGCATCACTTGGAAGACTGAACCAGGCCATCGGGGCCCTCTCGGTCAAACAGAGATGGAATTTGAGGAAATATCGCAGGTTATGTATTTTTTTTATTATCTGCTTAGTCCTTTTCATGACCTTGATTGCTATGTAAAATCTTTTCTCAGATTTGTTTAGACATAAAAGAAGTATGATTGTTGAAATATTTTTCTGTTGGTTTTCTTTTTCCATTGTTACAGATTCCTGTCCCAAACCCCCTTTCTTTCACCCTTGCCTTCGTTTGTAAATCATGGAATGCAAGAGAGAATGAAACGGCTAAGCAGAAAAATCTTTGGTACTCTTTTTTTACACACGACACTAACACAACATAAACAGACAAGCTATTGCTAGTGCAATAGCGACAGGGAAACGAGTTTTTTCCTCAGGTTTTTTCACTCGTTTATTGAATCATATACAAGATAGTATGGTTCCCCTGTTACATTTCCTGAGCTCACACTCGTGCTTTTTCTGACACACACCAAAATTATAGATATAAGCATTTATTGTGAATACAATTATTCAAATTTTTGTAAACCCTCTCGTTTCAAAAGAATATATATATATATATATATATATTTTTTTCTTTATTAATCTTCCTCTTGGCAATTGTCGGTTTTGTGTATGAGCCATATTTGCGTAAGATTTTTTTCGAGTTTCGTGAACTTGTGGAGCTCTAGTTCATCAAGAACTGGAAAAAATGGGGTCGAAATGGTCGTACATTAATTCCTGTTAGATTCAAAAATGGCTTGTGACATGTTTGTATTCATTTGGTTTTATTTAAAAGTTCTTCGTGTAAACGACTTGAAACGAAACGAGAACAAAAATTAATCAGTCATAATTTCTCGTTAATATCTGCGAATGGAATCTATCATAATTCTAGGAAGATTGCTCTGTAATAATCAATTGTATTCCTTCACAGAGCTCACTTCATGATTCATTAGATTCTTCTGTTAGTCTTGTTTACCCGAAATATGAAACAACATGAGTTATCTGAACTGAATTATGACCACAACACTTTCCAGGACAGAAAAGTCTCATCACAAACTAAAACTACTAATTACATCAATGAATTAGAAATATGAGTTTTCTTTAACTTCCCATATCTCGGAAAGTACTTCGTTTCAAGCGATACTTTTCAACAGAAGGTACTCAAAATTGAATGAGTAATCTAGAAAAAAAAGAAAAATATGGGGTTACTAATTAAGATTTCCGGATGTAACAGAGCGATGAAAATAGCTGTTGCAATATCATTCAAGATCCAATTCGGTTTTTTTCTAATTGAATTCTGTCAGATTTATAGGAGCTCTAGCTTGAGGTGTTTCTCACTGAACACCAGATATAGAAGAATTTATTACTAATAAGTTGTATATTTTGGTAGCCCGAAATATTCGAGCCTACATTCTTCGTAATGTTTGCCGTATATGTTATTATTGTCAAATAGGCAAAATTTTGAATATTGACAATATTCGGCAAAATGAATCCATCATGTCTCATGTTGTTCTAACATCATAAACGTGGGCGTAGCTATACCTTTCACATAGGGGGGAAGAGGTTCCCAGGGTCCAAAAATTCACAGAGATTCAGAGATAAACTAGTTTTTGCCAATGATTTATCCTCAAAAAGGCATATTTATAAACTCCAAACTCAGTCAACTAGAAATTATTTAGAAACATTAAAATGCATATAAGTTGAGCTGCGGGCAAACCACAGTTAACTTTAAATAAATAATCAAGCAAGTAATGAATGACGGTATATCATTTATAACAAAGGTGAGAGATTTATACGTGGTAGGTTATTACACTCACTTCTATATACTATATATGAATTTATTTATTTGCATATCTTACAAATATATATGTTACAGAACACAATAAGCATACTAACAAATACCAAGAGGTAGCCATAAAAATGATATTTTGGTTCATATAATAAATGCTCAGTAATAAAATGATAATAACAACTAAATACTGAGAAACAACTTAGGAACAAATAACTAATGATAAGTAAAACTTTAAGTCAGTAGTATAAGTATTATCCAATTACATATATACATAAACTCATGCCTTGACCCAGAGGGGTAAGCAGATGAGACATTTTCATATATTTTAGGGGGCCGGACCCTCAAAACGCCTCCTTATATACGCCCATGAATATACTCATAGTAAATGTTGAACAATTATTGACATGAGAATCAATGAGTAAATTTGAAATTGAAAATGGATGTTTCCACTATATGGAAAAACTATATCCTTACAGTGCAAAAACAGGTATTCACTAACAGGTATTTGCGTTGCCCGCAACAACTAGTTAATATTTCCTTTTTCCTTCGAAAATATTCTCGGAAGTATCGTCAAAAGCTAAATTGAAAGTAATAGCTCATGCTCATCGCGTCTTTGGTATATTCAAAACGGTTTATTCATTCATTTGATTTCAGTTCCTGAATTATGATTTTGGATGAAACAAAAATAGTGACAAGTCGAAATAAGGGTCGGTATATGCGAAACGTGAGCCAAAAGCATTATCGTCGAGTCAATAATACTGATGATGATAACAGACAGCGTTTGGAGATAATCAAAGACGAATTTCTCAATAGTGATCTATCATATTTCTAGAACAAGGTATGCAGCCGTAAAAATAAGAATATATCTATATGATGAAATGAAAAGATGAAAGCCGTTATATAGCAGATCGTCGAATTGTATTGTAGAAAACTAATCCAGTTGGCTACTTTCAAACACATTTTTATTCTGTTCTATTATCAAGTTTTCTTTTGCAAAATAACGTTCACTCATCAGACCTAATGATGGTTCTGAAAAGAGAATACTCTAAATGTATTCTATCTGTAAAAATTAGAAAACTCGAGCCGTCTAACACTCATGTACTTCAAGAACTTGAACTTCTTGAAAAACATGCGACTTATATTTATTTTGGTAAAACAAATTGACAAGTAATTCAATTATGTTTCTTTCCTCTTGATAATTGTCGGTTTCGTGTATGTAAGTAATTTTTTTTCGAGTTTCCTAAACTTATGACGCTCTAGTTTATCGTGATCTGGATAAAATTTCCGATGGAGTCGAAATGGTCGTAGATTATTCCTCTTAGATTTAAAAGAGACTTGTGACATGTTTGTATTCATTTGATTTTATTTAAAAGTTCCCGTGTAAAAGACTCGAAACGAAGCGATAACTAAAATTAGCGGGTAGGTACCTAACTGTCATAATTTCTCGTTAATAACTGCGAATGAAATCCACCATAATTCTAGGAAGATTGCTCTGTAATTATCAATTGTATTTTGTTACAGAGCTCATATCATGATTCATTAGATTCTTCTGTTAGTCTTTTTCACCCGAAATATGAAATAACATGAGTTATCTGAACTTAATACAGACCAGAACACTTTCCAGGACAATAAAGTCTTATCACAAACGAAAACAGTCACCATTCTACTAATTACATCGATAAATTAGAAATATGAGTTTTCTTGCAAATTTTCTATAATTTCCCATACCTCGGAAAATACTTCGTTTCAAGTGATACTTTTTCAACAGAAGGTACTCAAAATTGAATGAGTATTCGAGAAAAAAAAATATGGGGTTATTATTTAAGATATCCAAGTGATGGTCAACTTTCGGTATTTCCGGATGTAACAGATCGATGAAAACAGCAGTTGCAATATCATTCAAGATCCAATTCGGTGTTTGTCTAATTGAATTCTGTCAACAGTTGTAGGATCTCTAGCTTGAGGCTTTTTTCACCTAACACCAGATATTTTTACTAATAAGTTGTATGATTTGGTACCTTCTTCCTAATGTTTGCCTAATATGTTACCGTTCCCACTTCGGTATCTCACCATAGATCGCTCTAGGCCCCTCCGAATAAGCGTGTTACCGTAGCCACGCTTTCTTAATCACAGATCGCCAAGTAGGCCCATCGACCAGGCGAGGCACAGAACGTACTCTGGGCCTACCTGAACCGAGGGTTTAAATATCCGTGCATTTCGGAGACCTGCGCACTTCCTCTCCAACGACCTCTTCGACTTCACATTGTCTCAGAACACCGGCTGCAGCACGCGTTGCCACGAGCCGGCTTTCCGTACCCACGCCATATTGCCAAACCGCCGTTGTTTACCAACGAACCACGTGTTTTTATTTTATTTTAAATTTACGTTTATAAAAAGTGTTTGTGTTCACCATCAGTGTTTCCATCGTGTGTGTGACCCCATCCCGGTAGCAAATATGTTATTATTGTCAAATAGGCAAAATTTTGAATATGGACAATATTCGGCAAAATTAATCCATTATGTCTCATGTTCTTCTAACATCATAAACATGGGCGTAACTATAGCTCTTCCATAGGGGGGGAAGGATTCCAAGGGACCAAAAATTTACAGAGATTCAAAGATAAACTAGTTTTTGGCAATGATTTATGCTTCAAAAGGCCGATTTCTATACTCCAATCTCAGTCAACTAGAAATTACTAAGAAACATTAAAATTCATATAAGTTAAGCTGCAGGCAAACCTCAGTTACCTTGAAACAAATGATTAAGCAAGTAATAAATGACGGTATATCGTTCACATTTCATTTATTACAAAGGTGAGAGATATATACGTGGTAGGTTATTACACTTCTATATAATAAATATATGAATTGATTTATTTGCATATCTTATATATGTTACACAATATTGTGTAACACAACACAATAACATAATAACAAATACCAAGAGGTAGCCTTAATGTCTTAGTTGGGGCATTCAACAATCATAAAATGATATTTTGGTTCATATAATAAATGCTTAGTGATAAAATGATAATAACATTTAAATACTGATAAACAAATTAGGAACAAATAACTAATGATAAGTAAAAGTCAGTAGTGTAAGTATTATCCGATTACATACATACATAAACTCATGCCTTGACCCAGAGGGGTAAGTAGATGAGACATTTTCATATATGTTAAGGGGGGTCCGGACTCCCAAAACCCCTCCTTATATACGCCCATGAATATATATTCAATACTCATAGTAATTGTTAAATAAATATTAATATGAGAAACAGTAAGTAAATTTGAAATGTATCATTTTCTTATGTGGTGAAAATGAACGTCTCCACTATTTGGAACTACTACTTTCTTACAGAATAAAAACAAGTATATATTTATAATAGTTATTTTTCGTTGCCCTCAACAACTAGTTAATATTGACTTTTCCTTTCGAAAATATTGTCGGAATTATCGTCAAAAACTAAATTGGAAGAAATAGTTCATGCTCATCGCGTCTTTGGTATATTCAAAACGGTTAATTCATCAATTTGGTGTTACAAGCATCCATTTGATAATAACTGTTAGTAAATACTTGTTTTGCGCTGTAATAGTATTTCCATATAGTGGAAACGTTCATTTTCACTAAATTCACCACATAAGAAACTAATACATGTCAAATTTACTTATTGTTTCTCATATTAATATTTGTTTAAGAATTACTAGGGTATTAAATATATATTCAAGGGCGTATATAAGGAGGGGTTTTGGGGTCCAGAACCCCTTATATATATATATATATATATATATATATATATATATATATATATATATATATATATATATATATATATATATATATATATATATATATATATATATATGAAAATGTCTCATCTGCCTACCCTCTGGGTCAAGGCATGCGTTTATGTATGTATGTAATCGGATACACTACTGACTTAAAGTTTCACTTATCATTAGTTATTTGTTCTTAAGTTGTTTCTCATTATTTAGTTGTTATTATCATTCTATTACAAAGTATTTATTACATGAACCAACATATCATTTTATTGCCAAATTTGAATGCCCCTACTCAGACATTAAGGCTACCTCTTGGTATTTGTTATTATGCTTATTGTGTTGTGTAACATATATTCGTAAGTTATGCAAAAATAAATTCATATATATTATATAGAAGTGAGTCGAAACTGTAACAAATCTGTATCTATAATAACAAAAATGGATGAAACTTAATTATACAGAAATCATTACTTGTTGGAAAATATCAAAATGAGGAAAAAATTAAAATACCTTTATATTCTATTGAAATACATAACTCCAAAGAGAATGAATCTATACTACTCGCATATAATTAGCCAGATTAGATATGGAATATAATGCAATAACATGAACTGAGTCAGCCGAGTTAACAGAAGAGAATGATTTAGGTACACATAAAATATGGAAATTTTCATTGATTACAACGTTTTCTTGAAATTAATGGTTTGAATAATTAGAATGTGTAATGCTTCTATCAAAACCATGCTTCATCCAGAATCTGTATAAGGGTGGCGGTCGATTCACTAAGGGTCTCAGAACGATGCGAGATTGTCTAATCTTGTTAGCCAACTTCAATTCGGGAGTATTACGTCTGAGTCTTGATGTTCGGATTGGAAATTAAAAGGGAGGAAGTCGAATATCCACAAAATAATCTGTAGCACAAATCATAGATTGGGAACGAAGTGAAGCCTTCTTAATAGAGAGAAAACTAGTGGATGCAAAGTACACCACCGAATAACTTTATGATAATGATAACTATCAATATTACTCTCATCATATTCTGACGTTAGCCATAAGAGTCTGTAAGAAGAACGTAACTGTACTTTTCCTTTCATTATGAGTAATGCAATGCTATCACTCTTGTAGCTAGGGTTGTCATTTATACTCAAAAATAAAGTTTCCTACTTCATTTTCCATAAGTAAACACAGTTTGCGAATATGATGGTATTTCTTGTTTGTTATTTAAAACTGGTATTGAGTGAAGAAGTATTAAGTGTTTACGATGAATCAAGAAAAGTATAATAAATAATAATCTGCAACACTAACAAACACTGGGAACATTATCTTCCACAAAAAGGATTGATTTTAATTTCGTCAATTTTTCTTGAAATGATATAGAAACAAAAATCCAGATTACTAAACAACTAAAACACTAAGTTTGAGTTTCACAAAATATAATGAATGAAAATATGTTTGATATGTTTCGAAATTGAAATATTACAAAGTCATTTAGATATAAGAAACTGATGAGAGAAGTGGGTACAAACGAATATCGAGATGGTCGTTAGTTAGTGGTAGATTGTATTTGATGAAATTTTACGATTTCTAATGAATCTGATCTCTTTTCTTTACAACTTGAATGTAAAATTTGGGTTTTTATGCAATCTAAGAAATTTTTTTTTTTTTGAATTGTGGAGGCCGTTACTTGATGTAGATCCATGATATAAATGAGATAAAAACACAAGGTTTAACTTTAATCTACACTTTATTTGAAAAAATTCGACGACGTTTCGCTGACACAGCAGCTTTATCAAGAATGAAAAATAGAATGAAGAGTATGGTATTATAAACAAATCGTAGAACAAGTTGGATGAATAACAGCGAGACACAAGCGAGACATCTACAATATTTATCTCAAGGTAATTCATACCGAGTTATTGTACAGACTTCATCCACTTGAATTCGATTCATTAGATTACAATAATAGATTCAAAATTAGATCAATAATACATAATAAATATACCATCCAATACCGCAAATTAAAGTTTCTCGTGTCACGAAAACCGAAACCTACTCCACGTAAAACTAAATTTTCTGACCATCAATTTTTGATAGATTCGTTAACCTTTCTGATACTAATTTCACAACTGATGAAACAAATCTCTTGGAGAAAGGTTTCAAACACAATATTAAATCAAACAAGATAAAATCTGATTTAGAGGAACTTGGCATAGATACTGAAATTTCTCTGAAAAATATTCCTAATAACACTCACCTTAAATATTTAGCATCTAACATTATTAAAATGAATCATTAGCTGACTTTAAACCGAGTAAAGAACAAAATATTTTAAAGGCCATCAAACAAAATCTCAACTAAATGAAGTTATTTTTACAAAAGCAGATAAGGGTAATACTGTTATTGCGTTAAATAAAAATGACTACCTATTTAAAACTCTAAATTTCATTTCGTCCGAAACTATACAATTTTAAACAAAGATCCAACTATTAAATTCCAGAAAATATTAAAATTGCAATAAATGACGCAAAATCTTTAATTAAAGCAATAGATAAATACAAATTAATTTTACCAAACCCTCAACCACCTCAACTGTATTCACTCATTAAATTGCATAAAGTAAATAACCCCGTTAGACCAGTCGTATCTTACGTTACAGCCCCAGCCGTGAAATTGTCGCACTACCTTATAGATATCATTAAAATTATTGTTCATTCAAATCAAAATTTTCTATAAAAAATTCTTTCGAATTGATAAATAACATAAAAAACGTTAACCTACCACCTAACGCAAAACTTATTTCGTTTGATGTTGAGAATTTATACCCAAGTGTTCCTCCAGGTGATGTCAAAATATTAATCGAAAACATGTTGAATTCGAATCATGTTAACCACATAATTAAATCGGAAATATTGAATCTGTTGGACGTTTGCATTGAACAAAATTATTTTTCTTTCAACAACATCTATTACAGTAGTGAAAATGGTTTGATCATGGAAATCCTTTGAGTCCACTTTTAGCAGAGATTTTTATGAATAATATTGAACAGAAAATTCATACACATCCACTCATTTCCAAATTTCTTTATTGGTATAGATATGTTGACGACATCTTAGTATGTTTCATTGGAACTACTCGTCAATTAGACTTATTTGTTAATTTCATTAATTCCATCCATTTGAACATTAAATTCACGATAGAAATTGAACAGAACTATTCCATAAATTTTTGGACTTAAAAATCACTAAACAAAATAATAATCATGTTTTTCGGTCTTTCGTAAACCTACACATACTGATACAATTATACATAACTACTCATTACATCCAATTCAACACAAAGTTGCAGCTTTAAACAGCATGGTACATCGGTTACTCAATTTACCTTTATCAGTAGAAGATTATAATAAAGAGTTAAACACCATCAAACAGATAGCCATTAATAATTCATATAATCCGGATATGATAGATCTAATCATTCGTAAAAAACTCTATCAGAAAGCAATAAATGAAGTATAGCCTATTCATAAAGACTATAAAATATTCAACAGTTTAACATTCTGCGGTTCTGCAAGTACAAATATCAAATCATTTCTCGTCAAACAAAATCTTAATATAGCTTTCAAAACTTCTAATAACTTACGTAAACATATTAAAATAATAAATCTCGTGTTGAAAAATCAAGTAAATCAGGAATCTATAAACTCAATTGCGGTTCTTGTGATAAAATTTATATCGGTAGGACCTATAGGAGTTTTGGCATAAGAACATCTGAACATAAACGTAGCTTCGATAAAAATAAATCTGATTCAAATTATTCAAACCACCTAATAAAAAAAAACCATTCATTCAATAAAAACTTTGACATATTACATATAAAATCAAAAAGTTCAAAATTAGATCTCCTAGAAGCATTAGAAATAAATCGATACAAACATTCGGACAAGCTTTTGAATGAACAGGTAGATTTGAATTACTCACCCCTACTTAACTTGTTCAATTAGTTTTATTACCTTTCATACTAACTGTACAATGGCTCGGTGTGGATTTTCCTGTTATTCATCCAACTTGTTCTACGATTTGTTTATAATACCATACTCTTCATTCTATTTTTCATTCTTGATAAAGCTGCTGTGTCAGCGAAACGTCGTCGAATTTTTTCAAATAAAGTGTAGATTAAAGTTAAACCTTGTGTTTTTATCTCATTTAATCTAAGAAATCATTTTCGTTTATGCGAAGTTGTGAAAAATCAGTTGTTAATTTATCATGAATTAATGATTTGTTTTGCTCGTCTACTCTAATATTGATCGAACGACCTGTTTGACCCAAATTAATTATATGAATAGCACTACAGTATAATTTATATACACCGCTTTTTTCCCCATATCAAGTCGAATGCCATTCTCGTCCAACCTGACAAACAAAAATTTAAATTTGTTTTTTAACCTTTTGATTCAAGATACGCCTAGAGAAAAAATACACACACCACAAAAATTGTCGCATCTCCTGGTATTCTGAATTCCACAGTAAATTTAGCAGCTCGATCGCAGTTTCTTTGTCAACATATGTTTTTAAACATATGAGGGGAAAAAATCTTATCTATGAAGTGGTATGAATTGAAATACTTCTAGAGGAGAGGCGAAGCCAACGTAACGTGGCTAGGTTGAATGTTAACCAAAGTACCATTTCAATAGCAATTAATCGGTACCACGAAACATGGAAATATGAAAGAAAGGCCAGACAGGGAAGAAATCGGATAACGACACCAGTTGATGATTGTTGGCTTCGTTTAACTGCACTAAGAGTTCGGCACTGTACGGCTAAAATGCTACAAAATAAACTCGTACCTTCCAGAAATGTGCATATTTCATTGCAAACTGTTAGGAACAGGCTCAGAGAAGACGATATCAGACCAAGTGTGGCTTCTACCGGCCCGCGTCTCACCAGAGAGCATCGAGTTGCAAGACTTCCGTTAGCGAGTGAACATGCAAATTGGGGTATTCCAGAATGGTCGAATGTTCTCTTTTCAGACGAGTCCAGGTTATGTCTAGAATTAAATGTTAGACGCATGCCTGTATACAAACCACCTGGGGAACGGTATTAGCAATGCAATATCCGGCGAACCGAAAACTTCGGAGGGAGCTCAGTAATGGTGTGGGGAGGCATTTCTTTCCATGGTCGAACAGAGTTAGTCCTAGTGAATAATGGAAGAATGACAGCGGCCAGATACATCTCAGATATCATTGAACCCCATGTTGTACCTTTGGACCTTTTGCATGATAATGCTCGGCGTCATACAGCTAGAGTAGTTACAGAATTTCTGCAAAATGCCGAAATTGATATTTTAAGATGGCCAGCCAGAAGTCCCGACTTGTATCCCATAAAACATGTTTGGAACAACATGGAGTGGCAAATTCAGCAACGTAGGATGCCTTATGGAACACTCCAACAACTAGAAAATCTGCTTCCTGAAATTTGTAACTCAGTGACTCAAGAGTATATCCAAAATTTATTTGTGGGGCTTCCGAGACGTATACTGGCAGTAATTAGGGCCCGGGGAGGAAACACTAGATTTTGAAAATGATTAATAACCATTCGATGCTAGTTGATTGGTCTCTTCGCGAATGTTTGAAGATGGTAGAATTTTTTAATTTTTCATTAACTCGGAAATTGTTGATACAAGAAGAAACAACCTAAAATTGGCGTTCAAATCGAATTCGAATTCGGAAAGCTTATGCGTAAAACCAAATGATGAAACTAATGTGCTCGATAAGAGTGACATTAATGAAATAAATTGTGAAGACGTGAAAAGAAGTATAATCACAAACCATATCTAAAGAACAAGAAGCACATTTAAAATAGGAACGTATAGAAAAATCTAGCTTTCCCTAACATGCTTCTGATCAAGACTGTACCAAAGTATCCATATACTGAAATGCAAACATCCAATGAACAGGGACAAAGGTCCGATTCCGTTCCGCATACTCTATATTTTATAAGATAGATAAGACACGCCCCCTAATAGAGCACTCGACTAAACAGAACGATGGTTCGTTGCAAGCGTGCAATAGCAGGGATAGATTAAGTATAAATGAAAGTCATGTTGCTACGATCTCAAATAAAAATTAGTTAGTTCTTAATCCTTAAAATTCGCCCAACACTAATTACTAGAATATATATCTATCGCTGTTGTTAGACGACATTGGCAGCAAGATTGAGTTCTTCCACTTTTGTTACCAAATTTCTAAGCCGCCAATATTGGATAAACAGATTGGTGAGACCGGTCAATGAGATGGACCACACGTTTATTATTCCGTTAGATTCATTTCGGGTAATATGTTAAGGGTACGGCTGATGCTATATCAATAACTGATTTAGAAGATTTCAAATACGAAATAAAGGAAGCTTGTAAGCTGAAAATAAAAAACCGCCAAGTATGAGTAAAATTGCAACACAGAGAATTACAGGTATGAATAGTTCATCCTCAAGTTTTTCGAATATGTTTCAAATTCAAAATATGCAATTTAAATCAAAATGCCCGTTTTATCTTAGATCCAAGAGGTTGCAAACCTGAATCTGTATCAAAAAGGTGCCGGTAATTGGTCAATGAAAGAACAAAACGTTTATTTACCATCCAAATTTACTCTGTCGCCTTTAAATTAGACCCCTTCATGAATAATGAATTTACGCCTACGAATAATCCCATCATTTAAATATTTTTCAAACGCCTTTTTCCGGAACCGACTTCAGTTTTCAAAATGGGTACCTCGCAGTGGTAATTTGAGTTTTCGAAAAGAAAGAAGTCGGCCGGAGCCATATCAGGTGAATACGGTGGTTGTTTCACTCGTATTCGTTGAGTTTCAGGTCAGAAATTCATTATAATGATAGCCTTGTGAGATGGAACATTATCGTGGTGCAAGATCCATGAGTTTTTTCCACAAATCTGGCCTTTTTCAACGACTTTGGTCTTTCAAACGCCCCACAACACTCAGGTTATATTTTTTATTTACCGCCTGACCTTCTGCCAAGAATTGCGAGTGCACAACACAGCGATATTCAGAAAAAACAGTCAACATTACCTTCATTCTTGAAGAAAATTCAGATCTTTTCGAACGATTCGAGCGGCAATGCGTTTCATAACCAAACAATAATTTAGGATGGTACGAATTGATTCGTGAGACAAAGGAAATTCATTGACTAGCTCTCTCATACTTATATCACGATTTTCAATTACCATTTCCTTCACTTTATCGATGTTAACTTGAGTTGAAAAGATTGATGGCCGACCAGAGCCTGGCACAGCTTCCTTCACGTCTCGGCTGCTGTTGAATGTACTTTACTACTCATGTTGTAACGTGCTAAAATCAATGTACTTTACTACTCATGTTGTAACGTGCTAAAATCACGTCACAACAATTTGAATTAGAACACCTGATTCCAGTCAACCCTCCACCTGCGTCAAATCGTTACGCCACTGGTTAACAGTCTGATGCGAAAACTCCGGCTATCAGATGATATGTCCTACCAGCTTCGCTTCAGAATCTTCATTTTTATTTCTGTTATTTGCCGACCTTTGGACTGATTAGATGAACTTGAAAATCATCGTTGATTGCGTTTGAAATAATAAATTCATATATAAGTTCTCTAGTGAAAATTAGAGATATATCTTCATCTTAAGTACTGTGTAGTGACCCATATCAAAAATATAGGGTGAGTTGAAAGTTCATCTAGCAAAACGCCGCACTTAAAATTGAAAATCTGATTTCAAATTTTTCCGTACAGCATTTTTCCTATCAACTGCTTGAATACCCTATAGTAGCTATTAGAACTTTACATCAAATGAGTTTCGACTTAGGTAATGCTGAGGATGGGGATTGATTTTACATGCTCCGAAACAACTTTGGTCATCTCCAATCAAAAATTGACGTGTTTTAGCTCTTTCCGCCAATAATTTGAAATTTTACCTTCGAAAGTGGCATCAACAATATGCTGATATAAAATCAAAATCAGTACTCAGTCTCACAACCGACAGACAAAAAAGATGATTAACTCTGAGGAAAAATGCATAACATCAATAGAAAAATAAATTCGGCTGACAGCTAGTTAAGTTATGAACTAGAATAAGATAAGCCATACATTTTATGCCAGAAGACACACTTCTACCAATTTGCACATGAATACGTATGGGAATTCGATTTTTGATAATCCTATTGGATAATTTTCCAGGATGATAAGTATCGCATGAGAAAATTAAGGTGATAAATCTTCATGCCATATCCTTTCAACAGTTTTTGCACTAATAACGAACATTCGAACATTTACACTTTTATATTTTCAATAATGATATTATGGAATGCTACAGGCTTTTGAAAATAGCAAATCAATTTCATACATATGAGCCTAACGCCTAAAAATGGTTTCCTAAGATTTTCATCTGCATTCGTAAGTAAAATCAATGGAAGAAAAATTATTTACCTCAATCCACATTTAGTAAGATGATGTAGTTAAAGATAAGTAGTTACACTTATACAAAAATCATTATTATATACCCAACCAAATTTATATGGAATCACCGGATATTCTAAATATTACCTCAGGGATTTTAGAAATTTCTTAAAATTGTTAGAATTGATCCTTTTTGAGATATTTCAATTGAAAAACGAAATAAATTAAGTATGTGTTATTTTCTCGACCTCGGTAACTTGTATTACCTCCTCTTGCCCTGATACAAGCCTGAATCCGTCTAGGCATGCTTTGGATTAGGTTTTCGACTTCCTTTTGGGTGATATTCTGCCACTCTGTGCTGGATTGGATGAGCTGTTGTGGGGTTCTTGGATTATCCTGGTGCGATCTAATTTTCCTCCTGAGATTATTCCATAAATGTTCAATAGAACTTAGCTCTGGAGAGCAAGCTGGCCAGTCCAGAATAGCGAGGGGCATTATCTTGTGAAATTCTCAACGTGGTCACCTCGCCAGAGTCTCACTATGGGCTCCAGCACTAGGTCCACGTAATTTCTAGCCGTTACACTCCCATGAAAGAAAATCAAATCTGTTTTGCCTCCCAGCATAATGCCACCCCAAAACATTACACTGCCCCTTGGTATTTCGGAATTTGTCTTGCTGCTGGGAGTCTAGCTTGTCTTCAACGACCCCTTAAAACCTGAATCTGATCGAACACCAATTCTAGTTTCATCCGAAAAAAGAACATTTCGCCAATTCTCATTATTCCAATTTTGGTGGTCGATACACCAATTAAGTCTATTAATTAATTTTTTGTTGTCTAATTAGCTCTGGAACTCTTAACGGCCTTCGGCTGTATAAATCCCCTGAACAAAGTCTTTGACGTATCGTTTCGACTGAAACACTAAAGCATGTTGCTTCCAGAAATTGCCTTTGGAGTATGGGGAGCGATGCAGGGGTCTTTTCTCGCAATTTGGCATGTCTTGTTTTTCATAAGTGATCTTCCTACGACTTCTTCTAGGCCTATTTTGCAGAGATTGTAGCTACACGTATCGGGCGTAGGTTTTTGAAATACCCACATTGTGGCCGCTATATCCCTCTGTGTCACCCTTTCTTCAACGAGAACAATTATTCTACTTCTCTGCACATCAGACAATCCTACTTAAGGCAATTTAAATTATGACTATAGGCTTTTTTAAATTTTGAAATTCATGGTTTCAAATCTCAGTGACGACTGAGTACAATATGGCGAACATGTGGTGATAATTCAATATTTCTTATTATACTATCCATTTTTTTTTACAGAAAGAAATTTCATTCTTCACAAGTAGTCAAAGATCCATAATTAAAAACAATCAATGATGCGAAATCCCGAGTGATTCCATATAAATTTGGTTGTGTGTATATGTTACATAAGAGGTATTAATCTAGCCCTGGTAAAGTGAACAAGGTTGAAATATAGGTAATTAGATCCAGGAAAAAGTTCATTGAATATAAGCACTTCATCTTGATAGATAGTTCACATAGGATGCGCTCAAAATAAGAGCCTATCGTTTATCTATCGACCTGACAGTGTTACCGCACTGGTGTAGACTCCCAACAACAATTATTATAAATTCACTCTACCAACAGTTCGTGCATGTAAACGTCACTGTGGAAATCGCACTGATATATACGCTCAGCTTGATCCTCGCTTGACAGCTTCGGAGGCAAAGTATTACACGAAGCCCCAGATAAATTGAATAAACTTCATCTAAGGCTTTATTTATATTCACGGATTTTGGATTGCATATTATGGAGTTTGTCCTTAACTTAATCCGATCGCATTCGGTTGGCACATTTGAGTTAAATATTTAGTGAGCTGGTGTAAAAGAATGCGAGGTTAATTGAATGTTCTCTAGTTCATGATCTCTTTAGGGAAACAAATTTCTGTCAGAAAATGAAGAGGAAATTTTCAAACTATCCTTAGAGGATATTTTAAACCCAGAACTGAATTTTATGATTCGAATATTTCAAGCGCCAGTTCCGATTGCAAATGCTTCATCTTGTTCGAACATGATACTAAATTTCAAGATGATAGTAATAATAATATCAATAAAAAATACAGAATCAAGAATCAGAAAGAATACACTAAAAAAGTGGAATAACTAAAACAGAAAATGACAGCCAAAACATGCTGAGCAAAGATCTTTGAAAAGAAATGTCCAGTACCAACAAAACGAAATGTCGATTCTACAACACCATCATGGGGACAACTAAATCGCTAAGACTACATCATCTAATCTTGAAGTTGAAAATTTCTGGAAGGAAATATGGAAACAATATACCCACAATACAACAGGAATATGAGAGACAGCTATTATTGACATAATGAAATGGGAAAATATCACAGAAGGTGAACATTCAAACAAAAATAATTACATCTTCTAAATGGAAGGTCCTAGAGCTGGATGGCATTCCCAACTTTTAGCTGAAATACAGCAATTGACAGTAAGCCCTAGACAACTAATACCTGCGTTTAATAAAAAAAATATACCGGCATGACTGACAAAGAGGAGAACCGAACAGGCGAAAACGTTCAGGCCGATAACCTACTTGAACAACATATACAAGTTGCTAACAAAACTTTATAGCCGACCGATTATACCATCATCTCTCAAAAAATAACCTATTCTCTACTACAAATAAGATGAACCAAAAACACGTAAGGCTGCAAAGATCATCTACTAACAAGTAAAATGCTACGAAAAGATTGCAAAGACATGAAGAAAAGCATGTCAATAGTGTAGATGAACTTCAGGAAGGGGTTTAATAAACTCCCGCACATCTGGATAATCGAAGACCCGTACATCCACAGAACATCCTCAATCATCATATTCTTTATTCACAAGAAATTGAAGACCTCAGAAACAAAGAATGACAAAAACAGTAATTCAAACACCATCACCATTGAATACTTAGCGATTAGAAGTGGAATATATCAAGGTGACTCACTATCCCCTTTACAGTTGTGTTTCCTGTGTTCCCTCTAATTTCACCCTTGAAAAATCAGAAGCATGGTATCAATACAAAAATAAAAAGTGAAAATTCAACCAGCAACAAGCAAAGGAAAAAATAAATATCAATTGACCAAATTGATATGTATAAATACTGGAGCATAGATAAGCATGATAGTATATAACACAATAAGTTTAAAATCGAATTGAATAAAGAGTACTTTCGTCGAAAAAGAGCAAGACACTTGGACACGTAGGCTCCTCATAATGTACGGTGCCCTCTATCCGCGTCCAGACATTGACCGGTTGTACATCCCTAGCAACCAAGGATGTAGGAGGATGATTAGTATCAAAGATACTTACAAAATCGCCAAGACAGGAATTAGCAGGTACGTACAGAATCGCCAAGAAAGGAATTAGCAGGTACGTACAGCTAAAACACGACGACGAATGCCTGGGAGTGGCGTATAAACAACAAGATGCCCCTCAAGAGTATAACAGCTTGAAGGAGGAAGAATTTGATGATATCAAAGAATAGAAAACCAACGACCAAAGTGTACCTGAAACAAAGAAATTAAAAGAAATGAAACAGAAAATAAGACAACACATAAGGGAAGATCGAATTGACAAGTTGAGAAAAAAGCCATTTTATGGACAAATAGTGAATGATGTCGTTGAAGAAACCACTAACCAGAGCAACTCATGGGCGTGGCTCATGGAAACCTGACGACTGAGGTGGAAGCATTAATAACTGCCTATCAAGATCAAACCATTGCAACAATTTACATGAAATCTGAAGTAATGAAAAACCCAAAATGCAGAATTTGTCGGTCTTTCAATGAAATCATCCACCATAGTGTTACGGCCCCATTCTATTAAAACATGCGTATCTAAAGCAACAAAACATAGTAGCAAGGCAGCTTCACTGCAATATATGCACAGTCACTATAAGATAGATGTGACTGAAAACTGGTACCAGCATACACCGGACCCTGTAGTAGATACGGAAGATATCACAATCAGATAGGACGCACAGGTTTATATAAATAAAAAATAAATGCATTTAGCCAGAACATACAGTCAAAGATAAGAAAAAAAAGCATTTTTTGATGATAGACGTGGATATCCCTTCAGATTAAAAAATCACTGAGAAGAATTCGAAGAAATACTAAAATATAAACATTTGCAAATTGAGATACAATGCATGTGGAGTCTGCAGGCCAGAGTAATCCCTATCATCATTGAAGGTACAGAACTCATCTTTAATGTCTCTACAGACATCATGAAGAATGTATCAGGAAAGCATAATAATAGACGGAGGTCCTCAGTACTGTGCATATAATATTCTGAGTGCGATGATCATGTGTACTACCATGTATTAGTTTTGTGTCTTTATTTCGGTTACAAAGTATTTCCATTATAAAGAAAGATGATACTGTAACTATTTCTTATTTCTTTGCAGCTTATATTTGGTGGACCACCCGTCAATATTTTCGTTGCTCTTTTCGGTAGTATGAATACTCTCTTCGCCTCGATCGTATGTTCCCATGGGTACACGCACTGTGAAATTGGGCGTGGTAAGTAAGTCGTCCATAATATTTCTATTTCTCCTTATGGTGATGATTACCCTGGAAAATCTTTTGCTCAGATAATTTATATGGGGAGTATAAAATCAATTCAACATCAACTGCAGAGATGACGCATTTTTAATTCATGTGGTAAGTATGAGCTCTAGTGTCTTGTTCGAATTTAAAGTCAATTCGTGTGCTTCAAACAATATTTTATCGCCCTTCTGGTCCACTATTCATTTTTTATCTTCAAGATTTTTCCATTATCTGTATTATTCATTAATGTTGAATCGTCTGCGAATATTTTGCGCTATTTTTGAGTCCACATTTTTCCGCAAATATAGGTTTACGTCTATTCACGAATGTTCATTTTGACGATTAAATATTCCATCACTAAACTGCGGTTTTTCTTTAGATTCTTGCAAAACCCAGTTGCAAAAATTGAGCCAAACTTTGAAATCTCCTGGATGTTTGAACTGGGATATTCTCATTTAATAAGGTTTATGTCTTTTTTTCTAAAAGATACTGTCCACTCTTAGATATTCCTGTTTCCATTTCAATTTGTCTGTCCGAAATCGATGGGTTTATATAGTTACTATACCTAATATATCAATTGTTGAATCTTTTCCATCAACTACTTCATACTAATGTTTTCTTGGGACGTTTAATGAGGTTTTACTCTCAACTTATCAGGTATACATTTATGAGGGGTTATCGCATCTTAGGAAAACGATTCTTGTAAGCAGCTTCTGCAATAACAGCATCATAATTATTATGAATATAACATCTAATTATATCAAAATTTCCTAACGGCATGGTGGCTGCGTTATCACATATGATCTAACCTTACTTATCTATTTCAATCATTTTTGTGTTATAAATTTTCGGGTTTTCATTGAAATACCTCCTCGATGATTATAATGTAATAGATTTTTGAATGGGGAAGAAAACTCTCTTCAACATCTGAAAAAGAGCAAGTTCGTTTCATAACTCAAAAGCGGTTGGACGAAAAAAATTCTTTAGAATGTCAAAACCATGACTTTTTTTCTTTTTTTTCGGTGGATGGGAAATCTTCATGGATACCCAACGCTTTGACTCTGTCACGTCGGGTAGTGTCGGACTCCCACTATCAGCATCTGATGGAGTATACCCTAACTAAAACCCCTCCTGTTTTTCAAGATATGCATGGGTACCGCTTTTTCATTACTTCCATACATACTTGTCATACAATCGTTTATTCCCTTTTCGCCTCACCTTTCCGTTCGTCCTGTTCCTTCCTTTTCATGACTTCAACTGCATTTTTATTGGCAGCCAGCCAAAGCTTCTGCGACGCCAACAGTTAACAATGGTGTCCTCGGTCACCACCTTTCCTATTTTCTTGTTTATTTTCCTTCTGTGTTCTTCCCATCTGACGTACTCGAAAGCTCTATGCTGCGTCGTATCAATCTCTCTACTGCTCGCAGCCTGTTCTGTGCAGATAAAATTGGAAGCATCCATGTCCCGAGAAGAGCTGAATGATGTGGTAATCTACCTCTCCATGCGTCGTGTTGTACCAGGCGACCAGATTCGGTATCAACCTCCTTCTCTAAGATCCCTTCTTTTTTGACGACCATCTTTCCTGCCATTTTTCCACTGTGATTATTCTTTCCTTCAGCCTGTTTTCGTTACCAATCTCATAAGTGCTGTTTCTCTCCTTTGCTAACAGATCTGAAGGGATCGTTCCTGCTATTACCTCCAGCGCTGTTGTAGAGACAGTACTTTAGACAGAGCATAAACCTATGGCCACTTTCCTTCTTAGGCGTTCAGCCATTATTTTGTACTTCCCTACTTGAAGTGTCTTCCACCACACAGGAGAAGCATATAAGAAAATTGAGTCAACTACACTGCTCAGAATTTTCCTCTCATTTTGGCCTCCTGCGCCAAGCATCAGCCGGTTGATTGCTACGGCCGTTTCACCAGCTCTGACTGCTCTCTGTATAATATGTTTTCCAATGCTCAAATTCCTGTCCAACACCACTCTCAGGTATTTAAGGGTTTTTCATGGAGTTATTATAGCTTTCACCACCACCACATCTATTTGTCCACAATTCTTTCTTCCAGATAGTAGTATAGCTTCCGTCTTCTGGACTGAGACTTTGAAGTCTCTTGTTTTCAGGTAAGCAATTATTTTCTATAGATTAGATTTCATCATCAGCTCGGTATCTGTCTTTGCCATTGTCAGTATAGCTAGATCGTCAGCAAAAGCCAGTAATTTCACACCCTTGGACAGGTTCAGCCTCAAGACTCTGTCGAACAGAATATTCCATGAGAAAGGCCCAAGAACCGAGTCCTGTGGTACACCACAAGTCATGTCATACTACACCCCCTCATACCTGACATGACTCTCTTTCAGGTAACTTATGGCAATATTCAATAGGTATGGAGACACTCTTCTTTTCCTCATTTTCTCGAGAATAATATGCCACACTACTGCATTGAATGCATTTTTAATGTCCAGAGTCACCATAAGACAGAACTCTCTGGTTTTCCAAGTTTTCCTCTTTTGTCTCTCTACAGCTTCAACAACACATCTCAGAGCATCAACAGTCGATCTCCCTTCAAATCTATCGAATTGATCCGTGAATATAATCGGTTTTTGAGTGAAATTGGGTGATTTTTTGGGTGAAACGGGTACCTCAATAACGGAAAAACTTTTCTTTGTAGTGGTGATTAATCAAAGTTAACATTTGAATTGTGGAGGCCGTTACTTGATGTAGATCCATGATATAAATGAGATAAAAAACACAAGGTTTAACTTTGATCTACACTTTATTTGAAAAAATTCGACGACGTTTCGCTGACACAGCAGCTTTATCAAGAATGAAAAATAGAATGAAGAGTATGGTATTATAAACAAATCGTAGAATCTTGTGATAAAATTTATATCGGTAGGACCTATAGGAGTTTTGGCATAAGAACATCTGAACATAAACGTAGCTTCGACAAAAATAAATCTGATTCAAATTATTCAAACCACCTAATAAAAGAAAACCATTCATTCAATAAAAACTTTGACATATTACATATAAAATCAAAAGTTCAAAATTAGATCTCCTAGAAGCATTAGAAATAAATAGATACAAACATTCGGACAAGCTTTTGAATGAACAGGTAGATTTGAATTACTCACCCTACTTAACTTGTTCAATTAGTTTTTATTACCTTTCATACTAACTGTACAATGGCTCGGTGTGGATTTTCCTGTTATTCATCCAACTTGTTCTACGATTTGTTTATAATACCATACTCTTCATTCTATTTTTCATTCTTGATAAAGCTGCTGTGTCAGCGAAACGTCGTCGAATTTTTTCAAATAAAGTGTAGATCAAAGTTAAACCTTGTGTTTTTATCTCATTTAAATCAAAGTTAATTTTCACACGAATATGGACCGTTTTTCGGGGTGAAAAGTTATTTTTGTTTCCGATGTGGACTGCTCCGCGTACGCTTCTTATCGCACACATGTTAAAGCATTAGTCTGTCGATAAGAAATCAGATAAACATTAACATTCAGACGCGAGGCGAAGGACTGTGGATTTTAAATTTTGGGTGTTTTTGTTTATACCAGTTTGTGTACAAACATGGCGAAGCCAAAACAATGCAAGTTTTGTATGAAAAATGTGACTAAAAGTGGTTTTAAGCTTTACTGTGGTTCTTGTAAGGGATATTCTCACCTTGAATGCGGTGAAATGTCTGAATTTGATGCTCGGCTGCTGGAAAAACGAAAAATCCTGGATATGTCAGGAGTGTAAAGTTGCATCCTCTCCTGTTTCAAGAGTCTCAAATATCTTTGATCGAGGTGATGATACGTTTGAAAAAATGGAAGAGCGTCTTTGTCGTCAAGAGAACGCAGGAATACGAATTTACCAATCCCTGTTCCTGGTGATGGCCAGGGTTCTGATCAACTTATGAAAATGGTGTCTGATCTAACAAATGAGATAAAGGAACTTAGAAAAGATACTGCCAGTATGAAAGTATCTATGGAATTCATTAATCAACAGTTCGAAGAAGAAAGGAATAAGTCTAAAGTACTATCTGAGATGGTTACTGACCTAAATAGGGAAAATGGCAAGATGAGGATCGAATTAGATGATATTAAGAAGTTTGTGAGTAGATTTGAATACGAAAAAATTCAGAATAATGTGGTTATTTCTGGATTATTGAATAGAAAAGGAGAGTCTGACCATGTAGAAGTCGCAGAAAATACTGATGGGATGGTTCTTGATTTGTTTAAGATGATGGATCATTCTGTTAGTAAAGATGATTTCGAATTGGTTAGAACTATAAATGATAATTCCATGCCAATGATTGTTGTTAAGGTGAAGAACTTAGATATTAAAAAGAAGATTTTCGATGGCAAGCGGCGTTTTAAAGGACAGTTGACTGTTTCGAACTGTGGTCTGGGCGAGGCAAATAGAATTATTTATGTCAGAGAGGATCTAACTAAGTGGCAGCAGAGTCTCTTCAAGTCGGCTAGACGTTTGAGAGATGTGGGATATAAGTACGTTTGGCATTCAAACGGCGAAATTCTGGCAAGAAAGTCTGATGGGAGCAAGATCACAAAGATCACTTCGGAGGTTGTAATAACGGGTCTGATGGGATAGTATTCTACTATTCAATTGTAAGGTATAGTGTGTTTGTTATTGTCGTTTTTCTGTTCTGTGATGGCTCTACGGGATATACAAGATGACTTAGAGAATTTAGAATACAAAACTGTTACATATGATTCTCCTTCAGAATGTTCTTCAGCAATGTCTTTGAGGGCGCCTGGTTTGAGGATTATTCACTGCAACATTAGAAGTATAGGAAAAAATTTTCAATTATTGGAATTTTTCTGGACTCCTTTTCAGTCGACTTTGATATTATTGTTCTCTCGGAATGTTTTAGTGTTAGTAGTGTAGACCTTTTCAGAATACCTAATTTTAAGATATACTACAACGTTTGTCATTTTAATAAAAATGATGGTGTGATCTGTTATGTAAGGGTGGGTTTATTCGAAAATGTTGATATTGTTGATGTAGGTGTCACAAAATTAATTAAAATTGGTTTCAAGGTAAATAATATTAGTTATTTGATCAGTTGTTGCTATAAACTTCCCTATTGAGGTAGACGAATTTATTAGAGATCTAGGCTCATATTTCAACTCAAAATTGAATGAAAAGAATGATGTTGAGATTTTTGTTGGAGATATCAATATAGATATTCTGGATTCCGCGGTGGGTGGTAATATTCGTGATGAGTATTTAAATCTTTTATACTCTTTTGGGTTCAAGTCATATGTAAATGGTATTACACGAAGGTGTGATTCGGGTGGCACCTGCCTTGATCATTTTTTGTTTCAAATTTGAAAAAAATATAGTTGTTGAAGCGGGGATTATTGACTATAATATAACCGATCACTTTCCTATAGTGCTGAAAATACGACAAGTTGAAAATACTCCAGATGCGAGTAGTAATAATGATCATCAAGGAAAAAGATTGATTTTGTTTTGCTTGAAGAGCTTCTGATGGGCTTAAATTGGGACAATGTGTATTCAGTGGGTGATATAAATTCAAAGATGAGCTTGTTTTTGGATATGGTGACGAAGTCGATTGAAAGCTCAACTAGTTTTTCAGTATAAAAAGCGTAAGATAAGAAAGCCATGGATAACAGCCGCGCTATCGGTGTCCATTTGGAACAAAAACAGTCTCTACAAAAAAACTTTGGCCCGCCCAAATGACGAGAATCTTTTAAGGGAGTATAAAAGTTATAGAAATAAACTAAATGAAATTGTGTCGTCTAGTAAGCTTGTTTATTATAGAAACAAAATAAAAGATGCAGGTAATGATTCTAGGAAGATGTGGAATTTATTGAGTGAGGTTTCAAATTTGAGGGATCCTAGTGCATATAGTAATATTATCGAAAAAATTAGAGTGGACAATGTCGAATCTACTAATAAACAGTATATTGCTCAAAAATTCAATGATTTTTTCGCAGGAATAGGTTCTAGGTTG
The DNA here is from genome assembly GCA_013387265.2 of Cryptolaemus montrouzieri. Lineage (NCBI taxonomy): Eukaryota > Metazoa > Arthropoda > Insecta > Coleoptera > Coccinellidae > Cryptolaemus > Cryptolaemus montrouzieri. The sequence continues at coordinate 92,067,400 of JABFTP020000021.1, read as the reverse complement.
TCTGAAAACATTTGTCCGTATAGATCTTTCAATTCCAACCCGCATACTCTAACTCAGGATAACTCAATTTTTTTGGAGCCTACTAACTTTAATGAAGTGAAGGGAATGATAAAGGATTTTAAAATTAGTCGTTCTGATGGCGGGGGTGATGGTATTAGTAATGAAATACTTAAGAAATTTGTTGATATTATTGGAGGACCGTTTGTTCACATCTGTAATCGTATTCTTGGCGAAGGTGTCTTCCCGGATAGTTTGAAGATGGCAACAATAATTCCTTTAATTAAATCGGGCGATAGAGCAGATATGAATAATTACAGACCTATATCCCTTACATCGTGTATAGCCAAACTAATTGAGAAGGTCATCAAAAAGAGCCTTATAAATTTTTTTGATAAATATGAGGTCATTAATAGTAATCAATTTGGATTTCTAAATGGTAGATCCACCAATGACGCGATTAGGAGGGTTGTGGGCCGCGTCTACGAGCTTCTGGACCAGGGACTGTTTCCGATGGCTGTTTTTCTCGATATTACCAAGGCTTTCGATCTTGTACCTCATAAACAACTACTGTGTAAGCTTGATAGAATGGGGGTGAGAGGTGTTCCTCTGCGTCTCTTGGCGTCGTATCTTTCAGATAGATGTCAGTGCGTCCGTATAGGTCAATCTGTAAGTGATAGTCAAAATGTGAAAATGGGTGTACCACAAGGTACTGTGTTGGGTCCTTTATTGTTTCTATGTTATATGAACGACTTTCTTAGTTTGAGTGGTGTAGGTGAGATAACATCCTATGCGGACGACACGGTGCTATTGTTTAGTGGGAAAAGTTGGAACGCTACAAGGGATTTAGTCCGTAAAGGGCTGATTTTGGCAGGAAATTGGATGAACAGCAATGGTTTAATACTAAATCAGAAAAAAACTACTATTCTCCCTTTTGCTAGAAGTACAGTTGGATTGCCGCATTTTAATAGTATAAGCTTTTGCATGGAATGCCAAAATCGGAAAATTGTGAAAAATTGTGGATGTGGAACTCAGGTTCTCTTTCTGCAATACACTACGAAGTATTTGGGTGTATACATTGACTCTACTCTCAGATGGGTGGATCAAATAAATAACATGTGCAAAAATTGCGTCCATTCATTTATGTTTTTCGTATTCTGAGTAAAGTGGCTGATACAAAACTTTATTATCCGCCTATCACGGCTTAGTGAGTCCTATTTTGCAGTACGGTTGCATAGGTTGGGAAGGAGTATATGACAGACATCTTGATGGTTTGAGTGTAGTTCAGAAAAAATTATTAAAACAATCTACAGAAAACCATATGATTTTTCTACTGAACTTATTTTTCAAATGAGTGGCCTGCTAAATATTAGACAACTTTATGTAAGAGCTCTGTTGATTGATTGGTATTATGGTAAAATCGGTGTTTATCTATTATCACATAATTACGATACCAGAGGGGTAGCACGCCACCTGAATTACGCCCACAAAGCATGTTTTAGAATAACACAGAGGTTTTTCACATACTATCTGAATAGAGTATATAGTTTTCTCGACAGTCAGTTAAGAAATTCGTCTGTTTCAATACAAGTTTTTAAGAAGAGGGTTTTCAGATGGGTCCAAAGGAAAGGTCTTTTATCAATATTATGTTCATTTGATATTCTGTTTGACTGGGGAGCCTGTGGGGAATTTATATTCATATTTTTATTTATATGTATGTATATTTTTATTTTTTTATGCATTATCTTTGTAATTTTTCATTTAAATGAAGCCTTTTAGGACAGCTATTCTTGGCTCGGGAAAAATTGTTATTTATAAATTTTTGTTTTGTGTCTGAGATTTAGTTTAATAAGTATATTTAGCTGAGTGTTTTACTCTGATTTTTTTTTTCACATGTGTGTTGCTAACAAGGTTTTCCTTCTGCAACACTTCTACTCTGGGTATATGTATGGCAGAAAATGGGGATGCTATTGAATGTAAAGCATTTTTCCATTACATTTTTTAAATCATTAAATCATTAAATCATTAAATCAATGAAACCAAATTGTGGGCGCGAAGTATCACCTCTATTTTTTCAACTCTTTTCTGAGTCTCATTCCAATCAGCTGCTCGTATAGTTTTGTCAACGAGTTCATGAGACTCGGTGGCCTGTACCCTTTTGGGTAAGATGCAGGAAAATCTCCTGATTTCGAAAACTCCCGAAATTTTCAATTAACTCGAAAACGAAAATAGTTACGTTGAATCTGTTTGCAGCAATGAATTCCTGACGCAAAAAAAAAACGGAGAACGGAGAAGTTATCTTCTCTTGTTCAGAGTATGTCACATAGCTGCAGTACTAAACTTCGACATCGACATTAAACAATGTTTTTAGTGTGATAAACCGACAAAGGTTCTAGTCCCCAAATTAGTCTATAGCTATTACAAAAATTAAAGCATATTCTAATTATATTCTGGTTATGCATTTTCACGAAAATACGAATTTTATAATTTATTATAAAATTAGAGATGAGAATTCAAAGTAGTGTTCTGAACTTCTGCTACAATTTTTATTTGAAAATTTATCTTTACAGATATAACAGATTTACCCTAATCTAGGAGTGCAAGAATCCGCCGATAAGTTCACATAACCTAAAACAGTAGGTTGGAAAGATACAAAATCCCTGAAGATTGCAAAAACTTAAACCAAATCTCCTACTTTGGAACCCTGTATCTCAAAAGGTAGTATTTGGTTATAAATTGTGTCGTTGCAATCAAAAAAAGGAAAACAAGAACATATAGAATATTACAGAAAATTTTATTGAAATCCATTTTCTTCACTTATGGTGCGGATATTTTGCTAATATGGCATAATCAATGAGAAAGTAGCCTTCTAATTTGTGAAACTCTCTCCCGCAAACAAATAAATAAATATATAAATGACACAAGTAACTATGCGGATAAGCCTATCTAAATACAAGTAGATAGTCCAATTCATGAAATGAAAATAGTTATCATATTAAGGAACTAAAACATGTTTCATCACGATCACGAACTTGGTCAACTAACTTACCAAACCCTATATCTATGTCATTCAATAAACAACATCATCACTGAAATTGAAAGAGTTCTCAAATTTAATACAAATAATTTATATCCAAAATAACTTCGTCTTAAAGTTGGCTCAATGTATAAAAGTTTGTGTAGAAGGAAGCAGGAGTATAAGCAAACTAGTTTATATCAGTCATTCATTCAATTTATAGATTAATGAGTTGAACTTCTATAGCGATTATCCATCACCTTCAATTATTTTCTAATTTAAAAGGAAATATGCAGTGTTTCACTAATAACTGGAAATATTTCAGATATTTAAGTACTTCATATAAACCGTTGCCGAAAAAAACTAACTGAGAGAAATATGGAGCTAAAGACAGATTTCTTTAATATTTCCGAAACCGTTTAAACTGATGTACGGATTGGACATACTTCAAGAAGTTTCCACAGTTAATCAGAATTTCGAAATTTTAATCAGGAGCATAGCATACCGAAAGAATTGAGGTGAAAATTGTCTTAACGGAACATTTTTTCACAGTTTAATTTTTAAATATATGATAGGATGTTGAATTTGGCAATCAATGAAGAGAAATTTACATGTTTATTTTCCAGATAGAAAATCAAAAAAATAAAGAATAATACATTCATCTCCATGTTTCTTCGCCACACACGGCTGAACTATGACGAGTTACCTGTTTGTTACTCTGGATACCAGCAAAATTAGGTATAACTTAAAAGTATCATAATATGATAAAAATTTTACTTCGTTTTCACCAAATAAAATGAACACCCTGATATTCAAACATGAAATGACGTAAAAACTACTCAAAGAGGTTATTTTGCACCCTTCAGTCCATCCAAAAAAACGCGTACCATCACTGAGTTGCGATTTCGAAGAAATCTCAAAAGACAAAATGAATTTGAAATTAGATCTTTTCAATAATTATTGTTGAAAAGACCCGTGGCGCACTACACTATGATTCTTATGGGGTCAAATGAATCATGACCTAAAAAAAATTACACCCTGACCATTTTCACTACTACTGGACACATCTGATGAATAAATGCCTTTTCTATAAAATGGAGCTAGATCCAATCGAGAACCATAAGAATTAGAATTCTACCTAAAAAGTTCTATCGAATAGGAATATATTTACCTTTAACTCGACTAGTATGAAACGCTCCAGACTGAAATTTCATAATCCAAAGCTCTAATTCTGATTCCAGAAGGATAGCACGTTATCCAATTTTATAATTTCAGTGTGAACCGCTCGAGAAACATTGGGAAAGCATCGTCTTTAGGGTGCTTTCTTTAAAGAGGTTTACCTTCCACAATATCTAGGGATTCTGCAGTTTTCCAATTAGTAATAAAACACTCTCTAAACAGTTTAACTCATGGGGTTTTATCCACATCCATTAATTCTGAAGAAGGTAATGTTATCGAAAATCCCTGAACATATAGTTATTTTTGAAAAGAGGACTCTTCATTCGAAATCTTACCATATCACTTCAACTGACATTCAGACACAACTCGTTGGATAGATTTCTCACTGATTATTTCATGTTTTATTGTCAATGTTTATTAGAAGTATCATACACAGTGTTTCCGAAAAATAACCTAATAATAACAACTTCTCCTTATTTCATCCAATTGGAAAAGTTTACACACGAGGTTAAATGGTTTTCAATGGGCTATTAAGAAGGTACACCACACTTTTTACAGAGTTAGGAGAAAACCCAATGAATAACAAATTTAAATTGTAAAAAAGTCTGATAATCTAACTTTTTGTGTAGTTAATATTTTTTTGTAAGAGTTACTGTGGTCTTATATTTTACATATCAAAATAATATTGAAACAATATAATTTTCAATGAAAATGTCATATTTATTTGATGCATGATACTGATACCAATCATTTCATGGAAATTTAGTGTTGTTTGAAGTTTCGAATTGAAAAAACACAAAAATCCGTAGATCAATGAATAATCCTTCCTGACAAGAGCTAGTTCCCAAATCTGCCCGCCATGCACGCAGACAGAACTTCTATTCTTCTATTTGTTTCTCCAATGTAGACGCGATCACAGCCCGTGCACGGAATTTTGTAGACGCCTTGGTTTGCTAGGGGTATTTGGTATTGGTTCCTCCTTTGACGTATGGTAGGATGGCAAGGCTCATCGGTTTGGTTTCTTCATGGGTTTCCTCGTTATGGCGTTTTTCGTTTCTGATGTCTCTTCGTATTGCTCTCCTGTTATGTCCGTTTTTTAGAAAAATGTCTGTTAGTCGTTCTAATTCTTCGTGGATATTGTTTGGGGAACATGGAGTTTTCGACCGATAAACGAACGTCTTAATCACCGAGTTCAATTGTACGGGGCAATGATGCGAATTTCCGTTCAAATATCGGTTGGAATGTGTCTGTTTTCTGTAGACATCGAAGATTAAATTGCCATCCAAGTGTTTTTGTATCATAACGTCCAGAAAGAGAAGTTGATCGTTGGATTCCGGTTCAACAAAGAATTTTATCTTGTTGTGTTGTTGGTTCATATTATGTATGAATTCGTTGTTTTTTTTCTTCTCTGTGTTGCCAAATTATGAATATGTCATCGACGTATCTCAGCCAGATCTTAGGTGTGAGTTTAACGTTTCTTAAGGTTTTTCTTTTCAGGCTTGTCATGAATAGATTCACTGGTGATATTGGTGACCCCATAGGTGCTCCATCCATTTGTCTGTATTATTCTTTTTTGTAACTGAAATGTGTTTTTCGAGCAGTTTTCCGTTAGATCTATTATGTATTATGGGAAGTCGTAGTCGGTGCGAAGTGTGTCCAAAGTGTCTTCGACAGGAATGTGGGGGAATAGTGACACCACGTCTAAGCTAGTTAAAATGTCGTCTTGGTTGATAGAGATATTTTGCAGGTACTCGACGAAGTGGGCTGAATTGCTTATGTGGGACTCGGCTTCTCTAACTGTAGGTTGTAAGTAGTTATCCCAGCTTCTAGATTGGCGCATCGATGGAGCTTACTATAGGTCAGAGAGGTGTGTTCAATTTGTGGATTTTCGGTAGTCCATAAATATTGGGACAGCTAGATGATTTTTCTCTTGGAATCAACTGGTTCTTCAAGTCAGTTTCTAGCGGGTGGCGGAGATTTTTGCTTTCGTGGTCTTCTCCAGGTATGTGGTTGGTCATGTTTGGTTTTTTTGTAATTAGAATCTGCTAATATGTCCGTCATTTTTGATTCGTAGTCGTGTTTGTTCATAACCACTGGTACTTTCCCTTAGTCCGCGGGAGGAATTATGATCTCCAAATTTTTCCATAATGTTTTTAATGCGTCCAGCTCTTCTTTGGTGCAGTTGGGGTGGCAAGGTTTGGTGCTATCCAGCCGAAACGTCGTCAATGACAACCAACGAATGGTCAATACCAGGATCAGAGGACCAGAAAGATAGACGTTCATTGGTTCATATAATTTTTCCTTCAATTATTGATATATTATATATTATATTACCTGAACGCACTGTTGACTTGTGATTTTTATACAAAGTGTTTACAATAAAATCTTTGAAAGAAAAATTATATGGACCAATCAATGTCTTTCTGCCAATAACGCAACATCCCTGATAACGTCAAGAAACCCAGGATACAGGGTGTATATAAATAAGTATGCAAGATTTCGCGAGGTGATTCCTCGGCCACTTTATGACGAAAAACTCTCATGAACATATGTCCGCAAACGCTTCGTTATCGAAATACAGGGTGTTGAAATGTTCAGTATTTCTTCTGCCCATATGTGGTTGTTGTGGTTATTAGTCATTGCATCTCTCGAAAAACTTACTTTGTTCATGATTAAAATATGCTCCAGAAATTCAGGTTGTTGTCTTATCATATCTAACATCCAAAACAGAAATACCAGACGGTTAGGCATATCACGAGGTAACAGTGAATTCTTCTCTGCAAAAGCTCTCACCTCTGACCTCATAAAGTGGTATCGTTGGCTGATAAGGGATACACACCTCTAAATCTCGATACCAGAGATGACCTTCCAGATACTGAAAAACAAGAGCAATGGTCAAGAAAGGAATTGCAAGGACGACATCACTATGAGATTAGTCAACCACACATCGACAAAGAAGCCTCCAGCAAATGGTTGATGAAAGGAGAATTATTCGCGGAATCAGAAGGATTCCTTATGATCGAAGAAAATTATTGTTCAAGGGACAATATTCAACCATCCGTAGAATGTTGAATATCCTCCCTTGAAGGAGCTAGTTTTCCGATCTACTCTTCATAATCACCGTTCCTATTGACCATTCAAGACCAAGTGATCGCTACAAACAACTACGAAAAATTTATTATTAAGGGCAGAACATTACAAACATATAAGTGCAGAAAATGCCATATAAGATCGGAGACTATATAGCATATCATGTCCGGCTGCGAACAACTGGCCAATACGGACTATCTTCACAAGCATAATCAAGCGTGCAACATTATCCATCAGAAACTTGTACACAAGTACTGACTTCTGAATACCTTCCAGCCATATAAAAGTATCAACCGGCGCCCGTACTATAAAATGACTCTATCAGATTATACTACGATAGGACTGTTATCACTGACAGAATGGTGACGAATAATAAGCCGGACATAGTGGTGTATGATAAGAGAGCCAGAACAGCAATGCTGGTGAATGTCGCCATTCCAAATAATAACAACGTGCTGAACAAGTTCCAGCAGAAAAACTCCAAACACACAGACCTTGCTATTGAGATCAAGCAGATGTGGCACCTCGATAAAATAGATATTGTTCCTGTGTCAAAAATTAGAATTGCATAAGAATACCTATATAGAAATACAAAAAGCTGTAATTCTCAATACATGTAGGATAGTTAGGAAATTTATGTCAAGTTTATTGAAATCGAGCATATTCCGTTTGATTGCTGAATCTAGGAAAGGTAAATTATATCCAGATAACAGCTGAAATAGTGCATAAGTCCACGATAATAAATGATAATAACTTTATTCAGATGAATATAAACAAATTTTCACAGTATGCTGTGGTTAATCAGCAGTAATGAAAACTTAATTTCAAACAAAATAAAGTAATAAAACTAATGACTTCAAGTAATATATTATATCTACATTAGAGTAATATATTTTTTCTTTATTTCAACTTTCCTTAGAAACCCATTGAAGGTTGAACTTTGTACATGGGACGATATGACACAAAAATAAATGAAATTCTTCTTAAGCTATTAACAAAACAACGACAATGTGATTATTCTTTCATTACCGACCGTTGTTTCATTCATTCAATAACAATGTTAGAATCGCCTAAATTGAAACTCAAGGTTTCATAGTCGAGCATCCTCGTGGGTGTGATACAAAAAGGCATATAAGATGTTTTATCAGCATTAAAAGTTAATAATCTTGATCTGTGAAAGTTTAATCAGGTACAAAAGTCTGTTTCAATTTTATTTTTCAGTGACAACCACGAGGATGCCGAATAAAATATGGCGTCATCATTCGCGAAAGGAGTAACATCACCCGTCATGGGAAAGTAGAACATTTCGTCAACATATATGCAGAAAAGCACCGGCCCCAGCACTGTGCCCTGAGGTACACAAAAAACAACTTTCTTTCCCGAACTTCGAAAACCCGATATTTCCACAAATTGTTTCCGATTAGTTAAATAATCAGACATTAAGTCATATGCAACGCCCCTGAAATCAATATCAGCCAGTGACTTCAATAAAAGATCGTGAAGGGCAGTGTCAAAGGCTTTAGATAAATCAACAAAAATGCATCGTGCATCGTGTGATGTTAGTAATGTTGTTTTTCTTTTTTTGTTCTGTGTTGAACAGTATATGTGTTCGTTCTTTGATGATTTTGTTTGTTACGTTTTCTGGGTAGTCATTCTTCATTAGTAGATCTTTTGTGTCCTTTAGTACGTCTTTTCTTGTTTGTGGTGAGGTGAGAAACAAAAACAAGAAAAACACGAATTTGACTATGACCAGACAAAAATTATTGACAAATAACATAACAGAAAAAAGAGAAAAATACTTGAGATTATACACATGCAAAAAATCATAGACAACTCTGTAAATGACCGGAAAGACATAAAGACACTAAGCTCCATATAGATAGATCTTCTACGAAACAGGGCACAAAAGAAACACGTTTCAAAAAGGTTAACAATCACAGTAGATACAGATAACATAGTATACTACAAACATATCCCAGAAACACCTGAAAAGTCCACAGAGAAAACAGCGCCATAGAAAACTTCAACACATATATATATATATATATATATATATATATATATATATATATATATATATATGATGGGATAAATATCTCTTCAGCGATAAACTTCGCGAAGAGTCTACATATGTAGACTTGAGACAAGAACAATTATTCAAAAATCCGTAGATCAATGAATAATCCTTCCTGACAAGAGCTAGTTCCCAAATCTGCCTGCCATGCTTGCAGCCCCCAAGAGCCACAATACAATAGTGCAACTAAACAGGATGCTGGGAAACGAAGCGGCAGACTGCAGTTTCGCCCTGATTAGGAGCTCATCAGTATCGCATATCGTTTCTCAGAATCCTAACAAGCTACATCGGGGTACCCTATCGATTCCAGAAGAACTAGCTCTTGTCAGGAGGATTATTCATTGATCTACGGATTTTTGAATGATTGATTCTTCTTGTCTCAAGTTCGCATATATATATATATATATCGCGGAACATATATATATATATATATATATATATATATATATATATATATATATATATATATATATATATATATATATATATATATATATATATATATATATATATATATATATATATATATATATATATATATATATATATATATATATATATATATATATATATATATATATAAACCTCTATTTGGCATCATTAGATGAAATATTAATATAATATTACAAGTATGCGTCCTTTTCAATGACATCTGAAATAATATATCGTGCCTTGGAAAAAGCACGTTTTACTTCATTTATTTCATTCATCCGCACGTTGTATAATATAATTTGTTGAAAGTTTTATTATTTGTATTATAAGCACTATTAAATTCTATCATCAGACATTTCATAAAACAAAAATATTAGTTAAATTGCATTCAACTTTTCTCAATAGCAACTATCTATGGGCAAATTTCATTTTCATATTCACTGTTGGTGTGCATGAATATAAATAAATATTATAAAAGTAGAGCAAACAAAAAAGAAAAGAGAGTCTAATTCATTTCAAGGTACCCTAGATGAATATTCAAAAATTAGAGACTAACATATGTGCCTGAATTTTCCAACTGGGGAAGGAGGAACAGTAAAATAAATGAGAACAGGCAGAAAATCCGAAGGGATAAAACTGACTCCAAACAAGAACAATTATAAAAACCCAACATGTTATGAAAGAAAATAGACAAAAACTAATTTAATTTGCGTGTAAACCACATGGCGCATGCCATAGAAACTTCGCCGATTCCCCGCAAGGATATTTCGGACGAAGTATCATCCCTGTTTGTTGTTATGAGTCTATCCTTGTCTCTCAGTCGATAAACTTAGGCCAATACATTACCAGAGAAAAACGAAATTTACCCTTGTTCGACTGCGTTTGGAACTGCGCAGGCGTTGCATGTGTCTCACTTCGGTTTATGAATGATTTGCCACAACTGATTGAAAAATGCCAGTGTCGGGTTCTTTAGATATGGCTCTTCAAAGTAAACATGTTTTTTATGAGCGCGCCTCTCACCATTTATGTACGTAGGAGCCTTTCATGCTTAGAAACTTTCATGCGGGAAAGTCTTGAATTTTACGTTCTCTTCATAACTCAGGACTTCAATTCTATCAGCTGCGGGTTTCTGGTGATGCATCTCCGAAATATGGACATAAATTTTTCATTGAGGTAGAGCAGCTTCAAACTACAAGGATTTTACGGTCACCTATCTAGGTCATTTGGTCCATTTAGCTTTTAGTATGCAGATGTATTGTGAAAAGAAAATTTGAGATTTACATACAGATAAGTTTTGTGATATTTATATTCCTCATTTTGATCATAAACGCATGTGGCAAAATATGGAAATCATCTCTATTATATAGGGCTTCCCAGAATGAGCTACAATATCTGGAATTTTGAAGGACTTCGTCTCAACTTCAGGCAATATTTTTCCTATGACCCTTTGCTGCTGGGGTATTTACCACCAAAGTTGAAGGGAGATGAAATTTTCAAAGGATAAGATCTGTTCCGTTCAAAGTATTATGATGAAATTTGAAACCTCCAACTCCACAATAAAGCATTTTACGTTTTTCAGTTGCACGTCATAAACACCTCAAAAAAGTCTAGGGAACACTTACCAATATCTTTAAAATATGAATTTGATGATTCGAATTTATAGAAATCTTTCGGTTTCTGTTAGTATGTATTGTATATAATGTATTCTCAAGAAAACAAAATAATATTTGACTTCTCCAAAGCACCTATTATAAAAAAAAAATTGAAATTTGAAAATGACGAAATTTGGTAAAACACAAAATAAATCCTGAACTGATATTTTCGAAACGATATGGAAGCACTTATATATTTTTCAGTACCCAGAAGCTCCACCTCTGTTGTTGATGACACTTTGGCATCGTCGCGGCATGCTCAATATTAAATTGTCTATTACATTTTGGCTTTAGTCATTCCAAGCCCCCTGAACTGCTAATCGAAGCTCCTGTTCATGATGGAAGACGTTTTGACGCAGGAGATTTCTATTTAGGGTGTCTCACACATGCTCGCTGGGATTCAGATCTGGGGATCAAGATGGCCATGGTAGAAGATCGACATCATTCTCTTCAAGAACGTTCAAGACAACTCTTACACGATGAAGAGGGGCATTATCTTGTTAGAAGAGTGGATTTTGGCCCATTGTTTGGAGATACGGTACCACCACAGGTAAAACTATCTCATTTGAGTAAGAATTTCCCGTTAGGTTATTCTGTATGAAAACGAGGTCAGTTCTTCCACCAAGGCGTATACCTCCCCAAAACATCACTGATCCGCCTCCCTGTCTAACAACTTCTCGAGCATGCTGGAGACGGTTTTGCTTTCCAGGTTCCCTCCATATTCGAATTCTTCCCGAATCGGGATAATAACTAAATCTAGATTCATCACTAAAGAGAACTGTGGCCCACCTCTCTTGATCCCAGTTTACGTGTTCTTGGCACCAAGCTAAACGAGCAGCGCGATTTCCATGGGTCAGTTATGGAACTCTTAAAGGACGTGTGAAGTGGAGTTGACCTTGGTGCAGTCGATTTCTCACAGTTTGGTCGGAAATTTGTACATTATGAACTCGTTATAGCTCTTGAGCTAATTGAGATGCTGTGGTAGTACGATCTCCTCTGGCTTGTAAAACCAAAAATCGGTCTTGGGCGACTTTAGTAATCCTGAAACGACCTGTATGGCGTTCTTCTACGCTACCTGTTTCATTGAAACTCGACCATAAACGGTTTATGACACTTGGGCTACTTCCCAGAACCTTAGATACTTCCCGTTGTGAGCTCCCAGTTTGGTGCATGCCAACGGCTCGTAACATCTCTTCTCTAGACAAATGTCGTCTTTTCATGGTCATTATAAAGCAGCGTCGCATCTGCTGCATTTTTAGTTTTTCATAAAAAAAAACTAAAATCTGTTGCGGCACTCTACATAATTTGGTGAGAAAATTATGTTCATTTCTTAATAAAAATCATCCAAATCGATCGTTCTGGCTACGATATATCGATATTCAGAAGTGTTCCCTAGACTTTTTTGAGGTGTTTATTCTCTAGGAGTGAATTAACCTAACACTCATTACCGTCCAATTTATGAGAGCGGTAAAATTTTGTTTTCAAATTTCTCAACTCTTCTCACTTATTAGATGTCGTAAAAATGAACCACTTACAAGTAAAATAGACTCAAACAGTGTAATAATAGTGATAGCAATTTCCTTCGAAAAGAACCAAATAGTTAATTTATTGTTGGGATTATATTCATGGACACCTGGCCCTATAGCTCTTTGTGTCCAATTTCCTTGTAACTGCATCCCCTGCTCGATCCTTACAGAGAAATCGCTAATATAGTGAAGGAGTATATTCGGTAGATCACACTTTCAGCATTTTCGTGCCCATTCGGTTATGCCTAAGACGGATCCATGCCGGGCTTGTGGTTATCGAATAAATTTGTGTTCCTACCCTAATTTTACATCACCTGCGATCATTTCCCAGTCCTATATTTCACAGGTTAAATATAGCCATGCCCCGTCCATATATATGTACTCAGCATTACCTTAGACTGGCGGCACCCTTGAGCATTCAACCAGGTTTCCCTATCTAGTTTCGCTAGTCAGTCTCCCAGACTTGCCTTAACAACACATATTGAGATCCCTACCGTGGGCCCTGTCTTATTAGAGTATTGTTAGCTCCTAGACAAACCAGCCTATCTGCAATCTCATTTCCTCTGATCCCAGTATGAGCTGAAGGCAGTGGAGACAGATATGGTTGGTCCAGTGCCTGAACGCACTCCCAGATCACCTTAGAAATAATCCTGTGCAATTGTGATCCACTTATTAGTAGTAACAAGTTCTGCCAACCTTTTAGCACAGCAAGTATGTCCATGATACCAGATTAGAAAACTATTGTATGTTTATCTAACGTGAGGTAGCACCCTCCCAATTATCTCGCAGTAACCTCCGCTACCTGGTTCCTCTTTGGTTTTCGAGCCATCGATGTACCAGGTGTTCCCTCAATCTCCTTCCTTTTTTTTTCCCATCCTTGTCTGAATAGCATTTTACCTCGATCTTAAGTTCGAAATGATACCTCGATGTGGTTCTATCCAAGTTCATCCAGAGGAAGTGGTCGCTATTAATAGCTTCAGGAAACAGACTATGTATCACACCGTTAAAATTGCCCTGTGAGGTGCAGTGGTTCGCCCTTTAGCAGTGCACGTAATACCGCAGTATGGATGTTTCTTCGAGCACTCACTACACTCCTCACCATCAGTTCTCTGACCCTTCTAGAGCCAGTATCGCCATCTGTTTTTCTACCCTCGTCCTCCAAACAAATACGAGTCGTTTTATGAGTAGGTAAACTAAATCCCAATCAAAATCAATTCAAAATACTATTTTATTTAAAGTATATTGTTAAGTAGAATAGACCGTTTTCTTTATAACTACAGAAAAATTGCAATCTTATGAATTATCTTTAAATAAACGAGAAAAGTAACCTTCCATTTCGAAATTTTTAATTCAAAACATCTTTTCAATGGTCAATTTTAGGAATGCCAAATTCTGACAAAAATGTTCGAAAATTATTCTTTACAATAAAAACAATGTAAAAGTGTATCTTGAAATTTAAAATATCGAAGTTGAGTTCCATTTCTGATACAAAAGGAAGCAGAACCTATTTTACTGGAAATATTTTTAGGAGGAAGTATTGTAACTTAAAGCCTTAAATCCAGAATTTTCTTATAATTAATACATCCTTTTTCTGTATATTTTCAAAATTGGCGGCCACCCTGTAATAACGTAATTGTGCGTACTGTATTCCAGCATTGCATCTAAACCACAACCTGGAGAGACTTGAAATGCGTACACATCTTAATTTATTCTTGAGGATTGTTTTTAAAATTGCTCTATTCGCAAACTCATCTTCGAAATACACTAAATTTCTCTGCGGGGAGTATCTTCAACACCTAAGCAATATGAATACACAGGAGATCAGCGTATTCTTGGCAACGGAGGTGGCCCTATGCACCGTCTAGAAATATTTGATTTCAAAAACCAAGCAGCACTTTTCATTTAGATGAGAACCACTTAGAATCATTTTCCATTTTGTTATTTGGATCTCTTATTAAATATGATCCGAATAAAACATTTTTGTGAATTGAGCCATAGATTTTCTCGTATAAATTTATGTAGGAATGAAGAGAACTCGCCTGGTCTACTACTGTCTTACAAGAATACCGTCTGGTAGCGGTGCAAGCAGATTTTGTCTCAGATAACGTTTTTTTTCAGTGATTAGTAAGAACAATCAGAAAGTACTTCTAAACCAAATAGAATGGATGATCTACACATAGCACTATTAGTGTGTTCGGAAGATGAACAGATATCGGTAGATGAAAAATATCATTCAATGGGAAGCGAGACATTATTGAAAAACCATGCTACAGAAAACGCTTCTAACAATTTGAGTACTTTGAGGAGTAGCAGTGCTGCTCGCTCATGAGCTATTCAGACAGGGATATTGTAGCTGTTTCTTAGGAAACCGTAGACCATTGAAAAATCGAGCTCATCCACATTACGTTTTCCATTACAGTTGACCATTCAGATGGTTTTTGTTCAAATTGTTGTTTCGGAAAATGTTGAAAAGCAACACAAAAGCAATATTGTTACCTTAGTATGTTCTGATACCACGCGAAAGGAGCCGTGGGTAAAGGAGAGTCAAACATACAAATTTCCGAATAAATAATTACAAATTTATACTTTTTGTTCCTGTTTTTACATTTATAACTTTCCGATATAGTGTTATTCTTACTAAAATTAGAAACTAAAATTGCATTTATCCGAGATAGTTTTCTGTTCAGCTGGACAAAGCGGGTCCATTTTTAATATCAAAACAAATCATTATGCCACTGGATGTAACATTTCACAAATCCACAAAAAACTAATTAAGAATAATCTGAAAAATTGAATATAATTTTGCGAAATCATACAACTCGAAGATGTATACTTGCAATTGACGTCATCGGAGTCACAAAAATCATAAGGTGATCCAATTGAAAATTGAATTTCAAAACTTTCGTAGTTTTTCTTGTAATAAACAAGAAATCTCCATAATTTATTATAAAATAAAGTGAAATATTCTCTTCAGTGTATGACCACAGGTAGACTACAAACACTATACTGTACCGGGTGACACAAGATCATGGTACACCGCTCTCATTTCTATATTTCTGCAGGTAATGTATTGAAATTTTGTAATCCGATCAAAATAATGACAGGCCACCTTTTGATATCTTAAACAATTCTTTTCCACTTCCGGTGTCGCCGGAAATGACCTTCAATGAAGATTTTTAAAAAGAACACCCTGTATATTTTTTCATATTTGGTTCCCAAATAATTTCACAAATTCAACCATACCTCACAATTGATATTTTGGGCTTCAAAATTATTTTTAGGTCACTTAAAAAAAGCAACTGATAAAAAAATTTCAGATTTGCTCTGTCCAGGCCAGATTAATATTCTCCAAAATAATTTTTCGATTAAAACTCCATTTTTTCAAAAGGGACCATATTGGTACCGAGGTACCATTAGAAGCAAAATTTGTTTACCCATAGTATGGTAAACAAATTTTGTAAACACTTTTTGTAAAAATGCAAAAAATTATGATAATGTAAAAATTTTCATTTATTTTATTTCAATTCGTGCAAGTAAATCCAGAAGGCTATGAAAAGGAACATTGAAAGCGAGCAATCCTGACATTCGAAGGATCATTGAGAAATAAACTCATTTACTTGTATTAAGTCAGATCTAGGGTACATTCAGCTTCATATCATACTCAATTCTTTCTCTAAGAATCTAACAAAGCAATATTGAATCCCGAAACAACAAATATAATCTGATCCATAAAAACTAAAAATGACAGACGTAAAAACAAATTTAGAAACATGAAACAAATCATAAGAATTGTTCGAAATGTTGACCATTATTGTCTACGCACATTTGAATCCGCTCTTGCAAATTTCTAGGTACACTGGTCAATTGTTCAGGTGTTATACTGCCGTAAGCTCGTCTGACTCTATCCTCTAGGTCTGCACGCATAGTATGCGCTGTTACGTAAACACAAATCTTTAAATAACCCCAAACGAGTGAGTCTAATGGAGTTAAATCAGGTGATCTTGCGGGCCATCTTATTGGATCATTCGTCGCAATCCAATTCTATCCGAATCTCTAGCGCAGGTACTCTGCGACAATTCTTGCGTTGTGGGGTGTGCATCATCCTGTTGATAAAACATTACCCTCTCAATCGCCAACGGTAGATTTTCCAAATATCCCTCAATCTCAGTCTGAATAAATTGTAAGTATCTAACGCCCGTCAACGGCCCATCAAAAATCACGGAACCAATTATTCTGGTACCAATCACACCTAACAAAACATTAAAACCGAATTGTTACTGAAATTATTTTGTGTTTGCACATTATTTTGCATCATCCAATTATGCAGTATTGTGCAATTGCCGGCTCGGTGGCGGATGAGATATGATGCTCGTCTCCTGCGCAAAGTAACCTAGGTTCAATCCCCACAAAGTCGGTGAGGTTTTTCGGATTCTGGGAATCGCTTGAGTATCTATCTTTCGGAGGAGATGTAAGGCCGTCGGTCTTGTCTAACAGAGATGTGTTGGACATTAAAGATCCCTTTCCTCGACACGAGAGGTGACAGAATTCCCCGGCGTGTCATTGGCCGAAGGGCGGAAATAGAGCTCGTTAAATAAATAACAAATAATTGCAGTATTCCATCCTCCTTGCATAATCACCTTCATATAAATGCTGATGCAATTGATATTTGTATGATTTATAATTATACTTCTTCAAAATTCGACGATCGCTTTCACGACTTATATCCAGCTTAAACGCAACTTGCCTTGTGGAGATGGTTTCATCTCTGATAAACTTTTCGTCAGGATCATTATTGGGTTTTCTTCTAAATTGATCCTCATGGCAACTAAGATAATTTCTTGCGGGGCATTGTCGATGGGGGTATCTTTCGGCATACAAACTGACAGCATCTACTGCATTCTTTTGGCATTCCCCGTAAATAAGTAGCATATCCACTTTCTCATTCCTTGTGGGCATTTCAAAAAATAATAACGCTTCAGTAAACTAAATTCGAGTGAAATCGACCGATTCAAACTCTACTATCCGAATAACTTTTATATTGGAAACGTCAAAATTGTTTGTTTTCATAGCCTTCTTTTTTCGAAAAATAAAAACCCCCTAAAAAATAATTCTGATTCCTGAATTATCCATTGTGAGGTATGGTTGAATTTGGAAAATTATTGGCAATCCGCATATGCTCAAATATACCGGGTGTTTGAAGATCTCCGTTAGCCTACTGGATTTACTTACACGAATTGAAATAAAATTGATGAAAATTTTCACATCATTATAATTTGTTAGCATTAAAAAAACTATTTACAGAATTTGTTTACCCATAGTATCAAGCTCCTAATGGTACCTCGGTACCAATATGGTGCCATTCGAAAAAATTAATTTTTGATTCAAAAATGATTTTGAAGAACATTAATCAGGCCTGGACAGATAAAATCTGATATTTTAACGTCTGTTGCTTTTTCAAAGTATTTCTTTGATCGATTAAGGTAAATTGGCAGTATTCATGGCACCTTAGATTAAGAATAAAAAAATAATTTTGACGCCCAAAATATCAATTGTAAGGTGTGGTATTATTTTCAAGCCAACTATGCATAAATATTTAGAGTGTTTCATATAAAAGTCTTCATTAATGGTCATTTCCGGCAACACTGGGAGTGGAAAAAAATTGTTTCAAGAGTCAAAAGCCTGTCATAAGTTCGATCGAATCACAAAATTTCAATGAATTACCTGCAGAAATATAGAAATAAGAGGGGTGTACTATGATCCTGTCTCACCCGGTATATCGTCGAGTTGGTTGTAAAAGGGTTCAAATATTTTTTCGGCCAAAAGCGAAATTATGGTTTCTTTTAAGACTTAATAACGTGATAGTACCATGGTAACCTATGATACTAGAGTTTCTCTTCAAAATATCAGAATATCATATTACACTACACAGCATTACTGAGGTTAAAAACAAAAAGACTTGAGCATTTTCCGTTTATGGGTGGCAAAAATCTTTATGGTATTTTAATTTCTCATCTCTCCTTATTATTTGAAAAAGAATTGTTATTATTCGATTGAATGAAATTGTAATAACATCATCTATTTTCAATAATTGAGTTCCATAATAAGATAATTAGTCCCGAAGACTCAATAGGGTGATTCATGATCATGCTGTGTTAATTTTTATTTAATATAAGTACCCAGAAGTTCACATAATAAATATTTATTGGTATAGAAAGTTTTTCTGTGAAATGACGTCAAGTAGACTTAATACGTTTCACCATCAAATCGACAATATTTTCAACACAGTCTACTAGAAAATGAAACACTTAGACAAAACTCGGCGACCATTATCTTCCATACATGACTACAATGAAGCAAAGCAAATGATTCTATTCAAAAGAATCAAACATTTAGTGAAAAAACGCAATTTTTTCTCTATCAACATTTCTCTGCGTAAGGGACCTTTTTTCGAGAAACTAACAATTTCAAGTGAGTTGTGTTTCTAGGTGAAATACATATTATAATACTTCAAAGTGTATATTACTATTTAACATCTTCAGATTTTGAACCTGCTGATTAGAACCAATTTCTCCATTTCCCCTTTCCTAATGAATATTTACAGAATTCTTGGCTTAAAACTACAAATTTTGATCATAGATTTAACTCTGAATACAGTATTGTTGATAATCTGCCTATTCTATAGGATAACGCCGTATACCGGCGTGTAATTCCGGCTTGCGAATTGTTAATCAAATGTACATGCCCACACAATAGCTACGAATTCATTATGACCATTATATCCAATCTATCATAGCGCACGTAATGGGCAGGAACTAACGAACTAATGAACAATGGATGACATATTTGAAATTCCATTTAGTATAGCTATAAAACGAAAATTGATTCTATTCCTTTTCAATTAGCTCAATTACTAGATGCCCTTTTAAAAATATATTATATTTGAACTGGTTATTCATAAAACTTTCAATTAGTAACAGTTGATTGACAAAATAAATATCTTCCGTTTCGAAATCTCTCAACACCCATTTTACACTGTATTTAATTTGATTATTTTGTGAGACGAAGATCATAAATACGCTCTTTCGAAAAAATATTTGTTTTGGAAAGCCTAACCAGTATTCTAAAAATAAAAAAGAGTTACTTGTAACCGTTTAGCACAGGCGTTACGGATCTAATCAAAATGAATTGTTCATCCTTTCAAGAGAAGAGTTTTAGTTTTGTATACAGTACTTTTGATATTAGTAAGAAAAACTGTGCTGAAGATAGATCAGGGAAACGTAATTGTCATTCTATAGGTTATCGCCAATCTATCCACTGATTTGTATATAATTTGTTAAGCTACTGCCCGAACATTGATTTGGTAATGGAGCGATAGTACATTTTGCTGAGGCCATATCGTATTCGATGAATCTTGAGAGTTTGATGTTTCAATGTAATTTTCCCGAAGTTGGCACAACACTATTTTGAAACAATTCTGAATAATTGTGCCTTTTCAAATTACTAAGAGGTGATCCTATTGGAAGCCCTGATGGACTTCCCATGGGATACATTCATGGTTAACTTAGAAAGAACAGTAATATTAAATAGCCCTATAGCAAAAAACATATAGCGTTCTGGTACCGATATGTAGATATTTTAGTAGGTTTCCTCCATGGCTCAAACCGACATATTGATAAATTTCTGCAATTTCTAAATGAAGATCATACCAACATTAAGTTTACAGCAGAAATAGAAATTACTAGTGAGCCCATTAATATCGCCTTTTATATCTAAATAGCCAATATACTAAACGCCTTTTATACTAAACGCCTAATATACTTAACCCCAAATGTACTGAACGCCTTTTCATTTCCAACTCTATGTATACTGAACACCTCATTATATTCACTTCAATATTCATATTTTTACTCAATAGTTCTTTATGTTACATGGAAATCTCTCATATATTACCTCAGTCATCCTTAGGGTAACGCAACTTCCAGTATTGTTTTATGGATACTGACTCATCAACTCCACAAATTTCAACACTCTTCACTACTATCCCAATTCAAAAGGAAACATTCAATTTGAAAATCTCAACTTCCTCCAATTGAGCTAGCATAAGGGGAAATTAAAAACATTTCAACATTGATTCAAAAAACACATTGTTCAATCACCTTTTTGGCATAGAAGTTCAATCATCAACAACTCTAATATTAATTCACAATATTCCAAATTTTTAGTTCCATAAGTGTTAAATATATACTTCAGGAAGATTAATATATGCAGATCTATAGCTTCAAGTTTTTAATTTTACTCAACAGTTCTGATTCGTATTAGATCAGATAAGAATCGAATAAGATTCATGAATTATAATAAACAACAAATATGAGCTTAAAACAGCAAGATGGAATAATTACTTCTCAAGTATATTAATGAAATAGATAATGAAAGTTCTTATCAAATTAAAATTTCTTGGGAGTATCCAAAACACAAAAGCGAGAAATTAATAATCAAATAAAGGATCACTCCCGAATACATAGAAATTTCACCTTATGTGATTGAACTATACGTAACTATTTTGTATAGGATATCCCATCCCATCATTTCGTAAGATCCTCCAATTGATTCGTTAAGAAATCGTAGTAATTCCAGGGCATTTTTCTACGCATAGAGGTGAAAATAACAATGAAAGAAAAATGAAATATGTAAATTCTGAGTACATTTCTTCAGCATGCCTCAAAAAATATACATTAAAATACATGAATGAACCTCAAATTACATTCACTTACCTTTCAAACATTATTGTAAGTCTCCTTAACTCCTTTTTATTACAACAATCCGTTTGAATCATATTGTTTAGGTTAGAATAAACACAAAATGTTGAATTTATGAATTTTGATAGTTTGTCGTTCCAAAATATACATCAACATGGATAAAATAAACATCAAACTATGATAATTTACCTCTAGAAGTTTATTCCAAGTTTCGTCAAACTTTTCATTTAAATTAAATTCGGAATTACTTATTTTGACAGATCGAATATAAGACTAATTCAAATAAGGTTAAATTCGATTGTCACTCAGAGGAGAGAGAGCACTATATTCTAGACGTTGTTAGTACCGAAATTATGTTGGTGAAAATTAAAGTTATTAACTATTTCCATCTCACTATTTTCGTTCAGAAGAGAGAGCATTAAATTTTACACGTTGGTAACGCTCACTTTCGACATAGAATAGCGATATAAGAGGTAGAAGGAGCAGTGACTGGCTCCGCCCCCGTGTTTCCGGTCTTTTTCTCGAAAATATAGGTCTCAAAAATCGTCCCAAAGTGGAAAATTAAGTCTTACAGTAACGATTTCTCTTCGAGGACCTGATCTCGAGATATGTAGGAATCGTTCGAAGGTCGAATGCTTCCTCCCAGTGACCCCGTTTAAGTAAGATGGTTAAAACAAAAACCCCTATTTCGACAGCTCGAGGTTTGCTAATTTCGCGAATTTCTGGCCGTCGGAGATTTTCGAAGTAAGGAAAGTAAAGCTAAAATTTGCGAAAGTCGGCCGATAGCTTTTAGTTCGATGAAAGATTTGTTCGTTTTCCCGTGGTTTTCTGAGAATCTAACTATTGCGGCGCGAAATGCGAAACTCGAGGCTTTTTCGTCGTCCAGGTTTCATAGTGATTGAAAGCGATAGAAGTATTCTTATAGCTACAAAAGTCCATAGAAATTATCCCCTTCATCTCGGAGATTTTGGAGACGTATTTTATTTTCGCTTTTTCGGAACATTTTCCCGGAATTTTCGCTCGATAGACTTCTCCGATCGCCCTCCGAAAGATCCGAGTTATCGATTCCGAAGAAATCTAGCCGTTTCGACATTTCGTTCGTCCGGGGCGACGTTTCGGCGAAATTTTTCGAAAAATCGTTCGAGCTAGGGACTTCGAATTTCACTCGGATCTTCCTCCGACGTTTCTCTACCGGAAAAAAAATATTCGCGGTGGCCTATGGCCCCCGCTTTTCCGCACCATCCCTTTCTTTCCATCCGGTTCAAACTCCAACCGTCCCCTCCACTTTCATCGAAATAAGCCTCATTGCTTTAGTATTATATTGATTAACTCATTAAAAGTTTTGGACCTTACAATGAAAAAATCGACTAACAATTTCATTTATAACATCTACAGAAAAAAAACCTTCACAGACACAACTATTCCCATGGACTCAATCAATCATTCAAATCACGACGAGACGAGAGTACGAGACGAGAAGCATTCGAGACGAGAAGACGAAACGAATAAATTTTAATTTTCTATTATGACGAGACGAATAGACGAGACGAGATGAACAGAATCTCCTCACCTCACGAGACGAGACGAGACGAGACGAGAGACGAGACGAGACGACGAGACGAGAGACGAGACGAGACGAGAGAGACGAGACGAGAGACGAGACGAGACGAGACGAGAGACGAGACGAGAGACGAGAGACGAGACACGAGACGAGAGACACGAGACGAGACACGAGACGAGACTCGAGACGAGACTCGAGACGAGACACGAGACGAGACACGAGACGAGACACGAGACGAGACACGAGACGAGACACGAGACGAGACACGAGACGAGACACGAGACGAGACACGAGACGAGACACGAGACGAGAGACGAGACGAGAGACGAGACGAGAGAGACGAGACACGAGAGACGAGACGAGAGACGAGACGAGACGAGAGACGAGAGAGACGAGACGAGACGAGACGAGACGAGAGACGAGACGAGACGAGACGAGAGACGAGACGAGAGACGAGACGAGAGACGAGACGAGAGACGAGACGAGACGAGACGAGAGACGAGACGAGAGACGAGACGAGAGAGACGAGAGACGAGACGAGACGAGAGACGAGACGAGACGAGACGAGAGACGAGACGAGAGAGACGAGAGACGAGACGAGACGAGACGAGACGACGAGACGAGACGAGACGAGAGACGAGACGAGAGACGAGACGAGAGACGAGACGAGAGACGAGACGAGAGACGAGACGAGAGACGAGACGAGAGACGAGACGAGAGACGAGACGAGAGACGAGACGAGAGACGAGACGAGAGACGAGACGAGAGACGAGACGAGAGACGAGACGAGAGACGAGACGAGAGACGAGAGACGAGAGACGAGACGAGAGACGAGACGAGAGACGAGACGAGAGACGAGACGAGAGACGAGACGAGAGACGAGACGAGAGACGAGACGAGAGACGAGACGAGAGACGAGACGAGAGACGAGACGAGAGACGAGACGAGAGACGAGACGAGAGATGCGGCGGGGGACGAGACTATATATAGATATTAGAGATGAGTTCATATAGGTTAGGTTAAATTTCCGAGAGCTGTTTATTCACCTGATTTTGAAGTACACTACTCAGACCAAATCGATTGATATTATCTTGAGAGCTATTGAAACTAGAGTCATAAAATTTGGTGGGGTGATTTTTCATAGCTTATAGTGATTGTTGCGTAATTTACCACCCTCTGGCTTAATAACTAACAGAGAAACAAGGTATCACAGTTTCAGCAATCCAAGATGAAATTAATATTCTTCATTTCCTGGTCACGCTTATGTGTACAATGAATCAGCAAAAATGGAGTTCGATATATTTAGTTCATAGAGAATTTTCGTTTCTTCCAACAGTGAAGATTGTTTTCTTGCCCATAACTTAGTTTTGAATTGTTTGAGAGCTGATTGATGATTAAAATCATGGAACGAAAAAATAAAATATCAAATATCTGAGACATAATGCTGAATGACAGATTTGTTAAGACTTTAGATGTTAGGCAGAAGGGGGAGATTCAATTTTTATGTCAATTTCAAAAGGAACTGCTCCAAAATTGTAAATCCAAACCAGCCACAATTTTTAGTAATGAGAAAGAAGTTATACGTATAGAATATTTAAAACTGGTCTCAGCCAAAATCAATCGATTCTAACTAGTTGACAAACAAATGCAAGGAATTTTCAGAATTTAACTAAGAAAACATTGATGTTATTGAGCTCGAATCGGAATGTTTTCATTTTAGTTAGTACTTTTGAAACATGGGAAATGAATCAGAGGACTTCGGTATCTCAGTATTACTCAACCTAATGAAAGTCGATAAATTGGAAGAAACTTTCTCGAATGTGGAATATGTGAAAAATGCCTTTTTTTGTGACTTCTATGTCACCTATGCTTGTAGGTGTTGATGCATTACTTCAGCTATTTTGTGAGTTCAGTGAGAATATGAATTCTAGAGTGTATAAATGGGTTTGCGGTCCCACAACGCAACAACACATCGAAAATAACTACTAACAAATTTGATTGTCAATCTGATAAAAGAAAACGGACATTTAATACTAAAGAATATGTACAGGGTATCCGGAAATTCCGTATACATCGTTAAACCACAGATTCTTCAGCTCCAAATAAGTCGATTTAGGTCAACTTACCTATATGAAAGGTTTCTTCGTTTGGCTGCTAGAGGTCGCCAAATCCAAAGATTTTTTCTTATTTTCCAAATAATTCGAGAACGACTCGATCGATAGAAACAATATTTGGTATGCATAATCGGGTGCGTTATTAACGTTTTTTAGTGATCTACTCAATGACCTTGACGTTTTACAAGTGTCCCTAAAAACTCTAACGTGTGTTTAATCAACCATAATTTTTCAACTGTCAGCGTTTGAGCAAAACTGTTTTAGACATTGAGTAGCTAGACTAATTATCAAAGTTTTTTGTCTCTTGAGAAATTTTGATATGATGAGCGGTTCAATCACAAAAAACAGTTTTTTAATTTCATGATTTCATTTCTTCAATCACTTAGCAAGTCAAAAATATCACATTTGACCATGTTGGCTCTGGATTCATTTCCGTGGTCTGACAAATCATCATTTTCTTAGACTTGACAACCAATTGTTGACACAACAGTGTTTCTTATGTTCTTAACTAGGTATTTTGGTGATTTTTCCAACACTATAAGGCACGGAGATGTACAGTTACTCTGAAAGGGTTGATTTGGTTATGGTGTACGGATTTTGTCAATAGTCTAAGATCCGGCTGCAAAATTAATACATGAAAAATGTAGATAGTCAAAAGCTAATTTTTAAGTATTCTGATAGATTGGGGAATTCATTTTTCATAAGGTGCCAATTAAAAATTACCCGCCAATGTTATTAATTAATCCATTAATGATCAATTTTTAGTTAAAAATTTCGTTAATATCTTATGGAAATAAAACCTACACCACTTCTTAACAGTGTAATTGTAAAATGTGTAACGTCACAGTTGCAGCTGATTGCTTACCCGTAACCTCTTCGCAGCCAGGTGTAAACAGGTATGATTTTAATACAACTTTTCGTTCATGATGTATATTAATTTCGTTCGTGCCACGTTGAAGCTGATTTTTTTCTGTATTTAATGCTATATAGCTGCTTGTAAAGAAAAACCCGCAAATTGAAGTTTCCTGCCCTTAAAGATGCTAGGTACTGAAAATAAAGTGACAGAGAGTGAGTGCGTGACGTTACTTGTTAGACGAGGATGCTAAATGTCAGCTGTACTCGTTTTTCGAGCCATTGCGCATGCCTCAACAGATAGGGTTCTCAGTCAAGCAGCTGAGCTACGGCTTATGTTTATTGGAAATTCTAACCACATTGTTTTGGAGCTCGTGGATACTTATTGTTTTTGTCTTATAAATATATTGTTTTTTCTTATAAATATTGACATAATATTACTCTTGTTTATGCAAAGCTAAAATTTACAAAATGCCTAAGTGTTTTTGTGTACTAAATCCAACAATGTACTTCAATTTAGTAATGCATCGTTCAGAAAATGTTTTTCAATGTTGTTATTTCGCCGAAAAAAAAATATAAGTATCATGACATAATATTGACTGTGAATTCTACGGATTACTATGGTTATCATACTGAGTGTCTTAAAAAGTGACTCATAATATTATTAGGTAACACACACAAATTTCCTACTTTAAATATATGGTTAGCAAATAGTGCATCGAAAAAGGAAGTAAAGACGAAATTTGTATAAATTGTACAAAATTATGGAAACAATTAGGCCCTACATTGTGTAATGCGCTTCCGGCATTTCATGCATTTACGGGAAGTGATTATACTGCTGCTTTCTTCAACAAAGGAAAATTCGTCCCTTGAAAATATTCATAAAGCATGAAAAATTCAAAAATTTTTACATCACTAATTGACCCACTTGACATTTTTGATAAGGATAAAATTACAGCGGTTCAAGAATTTACGTGCCTTATGTACGGAATACCCGATTGTAAAAGTGTGAATGAGGCAAGATACTTTTTGTTTAATAAAATGTACGGCTCGAAACATAAAAAAATGAGAAATTTATAAAAATATCAAAGGTTTTGACTCTACTCATATTATGCCATGTTGGAAATCTCTACATCAAAAATGTTGAGGACTATTTATGTGAATTCTATGTGGTTGAGTGCTACTGATCCAGATTGCATCAAGTTTAGTGCAGAGAATAACGGCTGGTTAGTGTTGGATGGTTTTCTTAAGCCAACATGGTTTGAAGGAGATTCAACACCTGTAGAGGTAGAGAGTGTCATAGTAGGTAATTCTCAGGACAGATCTGCTGACAACGAAGAAGACTCTGATATTAGTAGCGACGAAATTGATAGCAGCGATGAAAGTGACAGTAGCGAGGAATCTGATTTTCAATAAGTGACAGGAAACGACATTTTATAATTTTTTAATAATTTGGCTATTTTTCTATCTGACACTCCTATTTGTTTTGTATAAAACGTTCATTATTCTGTAACTTATTATTATAACTCAATAATTATCGTCCGTTAATTTACTGTAATTTATAAGTGACTGTATTGAAATTATTAATAAAGTCAACGTTTGCTCAAACACTACCTACATAATAACATTTTCTTTGTCATAATTAATCAATGTATTATTTTTGATAAGTATAGTCTTTCAATTTTATTTAAAAAGTAAATTAGATTTTTACTTTAAAATCAAAGTTTTGTCATCATGTGTGGTTTTGAAAACAACTAAACTAAAATTCATGAAATCCAATTTTTTACAAAGTACGTATCTAAGTTTGTTTTTATTATTATTATTATTATTATTTTAATTTTATTATTATCGTTTGATATGTTAAAGTTTTTTGGAGCATTTAAATAGAATCGTAGTTATTACTACTTAGACAGTTGGTTGAGAACCCTATCTGTTGAGGCATGCGCAATGGCTCGAAAAACGAGTACAGCTGACATTTAGCATCCTCGTCTAACAAGTAACGTCACGCACTCACTCTCTGTCACTTTATTTTCAGTACCTAGCATCTTTAAGGGCAGGAAACTTCAATTTGCGGGTTTTCTTTACAAGCAGCTATATAGCATTAAATACAGAAAAAATCAGCTTCAACGTGGCACGAACGAAATTAATATACATCATGAACGAAAAGTTGTATTAAAATCATACCTGTTTACACCTGGCTGCGAAGAGGTTACGGGTAAGCAATCAGCTGCAACTGTGACGTTACACATTTTACAATTACACTGTTAAGAAGTGGTGTAGGTTTTATTTCCATAAGATATTAACGAAATTTTTAACTAAAATTGATCATTAATGGATTAATTAATAACATTGGCGGGTAATTTTTAATTGGCACCTTATGAAAAATGAATTCCCCAATCTATCAGAATACTTAAAAATTAGCTTTTGACTATCTACATTTTTCATGTATTAATTTTGCAGCCGGATCTCATACTATAAGGAAGTGGACGTGAAAGCGCGAGAATATATGCTGAAAGATTTCCAGTTCGCATAGTGCCTAACCACCAAACGTTTGGAAATCAGGAGAGGCGTCTCAGCGAGAATGAGTGGATCACTAAGAAACGTGAATAATGCACCCGATTACGCAAACAAAATATGATTTCTATCACTCGAGTCGTTCTCGAATTATTTGAAAAATAAGAAAAAGATTTTTAGATTTGGCGACCTCTAGTGGCCAAACGAAGAAACTTTTCATATAGGTAAATTGGCCTAAATCGACCTATTTCGAGCTGAAGAATTTGTGGTATAACGTTGTACACGCAATTCACGGACACCCTGTATAATGAAGCAAAAATGAAAGGAAAAGATTTCTGAATGCCTGAAAGGTTTAGATAAAAGCAGAATTACCACAAAACATTTAGATCTTGAGTGAACTTCATCAATAATTTCAGGTAGGGAGGTCACATTTATGTTTCAATACAAAATGTAAACAGTTTTTTATTGCACTTAGTGATTCGCCTAACTAATAATATAGGCATATTTTACCTTTAACAGTGCATAGATCTTGATCACATTCAAGCTGTACATAAATAAGGGCGTCGTCGCCATAAGTTGGCCTGGAAGACCTAAATAGGTCAGTATGTGAATATTGGTAACCTTCAATAATTTTTTCAAAAAAATAACCTCTAATATTATACAGGGTATCCCAGAATAGGGAATGAATCTCTCGGAATTTGAAGGATCTTGTCAAAATAATGCCACAACTTTATATACAATTTTTTAAGCATCCCTGCTAAATATTTGCCCTTTAACTAAAAAAAATTAATCTTTGTTTTTCAAACGAAATTTTCTGAAATTCAAGATATTGTTTGAAAAAATAGTATTCTATAAGATGTTGTTTTTGGTTTTTCAATTTTGCCGCATATGCGCTCAGGAGGAACTACCCCTAACACTCTTTCCCCTCTCAATTTTTAGAAGATAAGTGTTTTAGAAGTCTAATAAAATTATAAGATTTTTCAAAGCTAGTTACGTTGAAAAGCTGCACTTGTTAGATCTCAAAAAAAAAATCCAGTAACGAGAAAAACCAACTTAAAAAGCCAATGATATTTTCAGCAAAAATATTTTTGTTTATTTAATTTATAGTTAATTTTAATTATTCAAACCTTAGTACATAGACACTATTTATATTATCTGTTATAATTTATAATCACTAACTCTTATGAAGATCTAGCTATTGAAACAAGAGATCTTTGTATTTCAATATAAATTTGAAGATTGTTTTTTATCTCATGAGGATAATGAATTATTCTCTAACGCAGCATATCTCTATTTATTCCCTAACCGTTAATCTAAAATGTGGTGGTGGACCATTGTGCATAAGCCTCATAAGGTGTCATATTGCAAAAGTTAATGATATTTTGCGAAATATTACCCTTTTTCCTCAATCAACGATAGACATCCACAAAAGTATGCCTATTAGACACCTCAGACAAAAGCATAGATGGAAAACTTTATTATTGTTTTGATATTTGACAACTCACGCATTCAATTTGTCGTATTTTTCGTATTCATAAGATAATTAAAATATGGAATGCACTTTCGAAGAATATGCAGAGGTCGCCGGCGAGGTGGCGTACATGATATGATGCTCGTCCCCTGCGCAGAGTTACCTGCGTTTAATCCCCACAAAGTCGGTGCGATTTTTCGGATTCTGGGAATCGCTTGAGTGTCCATCTTTCGGAGGAAATGTAAAGCTGTCGGTCCTGTCTAACAGAGATGTGTTGGACATTTAAGATTCCTTCCCTCGACACGAAAGAGGTTCGGCCAAATTCCCGGGTTAGTGAGGTGACAGAATTCCCCGGCGTGTCATTGGCCGAAAGGCGGAAATAGAGCACGTTAAAGGAATAACAAACAAATAATATTTGGTCTAGCATCTGGTAATGCTTCGCGTGCTAGAAGACTTTATTTGGATCGGTTTTCAAACAGAAGACTACCTAATCGGAACACTTTAGTGATGTACATCGCCGATTGAGGGAAACGGGTAATTATTTGCAGAATATTATTAATATTTTTTGTATGAAATCTTATTTAGATACATTTGAGAAAAATGCAAGAAACTCAGGTTGCAAGACCGAGCATATAGTTGAACTAGAAGAAAGCATTTCAGAAGCAGTTGCTGAGGAGCCTTCTACCAGTACACGAAAATTATTAAACCAATTCAATTCATGTAAAAGTACGGTCCACAGAATTTGAGGAATCACTTGCTTCACCCTTACCATCTTCAAATAGTTCAAGCGATGTCCCCAGAGGACTTTCCCGCAAGACAGCAATTTTGCAATTGGATTTTACGCCAACATGAACAAAATAATGCTTTTGTTGGTTCAATCTTTTACTTTGATGAGGCAGGCTTTCGGAGAGGTGTCATAATAAATTTCGATCGCGTGAGGTAAATTTTGTTTTTTACAAAACCCCATACGAAAAAGTCTAGTGGCCTGAGTTCAGGGGATCTCGAGGGCCATAAAACATAACCCTTTGTGCTTAACAAGTGATCTCCCAGAATGTCGTTGAATGTTTCAGCGGAAGTGCCTGCATTATGCACATGTGCGCCATCCTGATGTGACGACGTTGTTCCAACAAATTTAATCAAAATATTCAAATATGTGTTAGCATTCACGGATTCCGCAAAAATAAATGGTCCTTTCTTTTGTTGCCAACAATTGCTAACCATGCGTTGAAGAGGAGATTCTTTTCTTTGTTGGAAAAATTGGTGATTTTCATCTGACCAGTGATTCTGCATTTCCGATGCATTCCTCATTGAAACATCTACAGGAATTAATTCGCCGCTCGAAATCGCCTCCACACCACACACATCTTCTCTCGTTAGTGTATCAGGATTTTCAATTACTACTGCAATTACGTTCGTTTCAGTTTGTTCATTTTTCTTGTGCATATTCTTTGACTGGAATGATTTTCAGATTCGCAAATTATTTTCCAGCCTGGCTGGTGTCGCTCCGGGACTGCTTTCGATGAAACAAGAAATCATATCATACTTCTCGTCTTTTCTATATTCCATCTCGAGAAACCTTCCAAAATACCACAAACTTTTTCAACAATACAAAGATTATCAAAATGGGGAGATAATAATTAATTATTTTGATAATGATATGGCGTCACTCTGTGGTTTCACCAAAAACAAAGTCAGCTTGTTCAGTATCGAAAATTCTCCTCCGTGATATTTCTAGATTCATAGAGAAATTCTACTGATTTCGCTATACAGAATTATTTTGCGAAAAACAAGATTTCCATCTCATAACGAGAATCGGTTGGAAATGACTTTTTATTTTTTAGAAAACACGCTTCAGTAATATTATCATCATATTTTATATTTTCGAAGGAGAAAAAAAAGATACTAATCTAACCTAACCCTAGTCGTCCAATTTCGCTTATGTTTTGTATTGAAAAAAATATCATTTTTCCTTATAGTTGGGTACACAAACTTTTCGAATTCATCCACGATTCTATTCGAAGAAGTGGCTGAAAAATATTAAAATACTTTTTTTTCAATGAAATAAAACTAAAGTATTTAGATTTCCACTATATTAACAAAACTATGACCGGTTTCACCACACTGTGGCTTCATCAGATAGATACAAACTAATGAACAGAGTTATTCTGATTATTCTGTTAGCTGGATATAATCTACCTTTCCCAGATTCAGCAATCAAAGGGAATAGACTCGATTACAATATACTTGACATAAATTTCCTAACTGTCCTACATGTATTAAGAATTACAGCTTTTTGCATTTCTATATAGGTATTCTTATGCAATTCTAATTTCTTAAGGCTATCATGCAAAGTATTGGGTATTAACCCAGTGGAGGATACGATGACAAGAACAATATCTATTTTCTCGAGGTGCCACATCTGCTTGATCTCAATAGCAAGGTCTGTGTATTTGGACTTTTTCTCCTGGAACTTGTTCAGAACGTTGTTATTATTCAGTATGGCAACATCCACCAGCAGTGCTGTTCTGGCTCTCTTATCATACACCACAATGTCCGGCCTATTATTCGTCACCATTATGTCAGTGATAACAGGCCTATCGTAGTATAATCTGATAGAGTCATTTTCCAGTACGGGCGCCGGCTGATACTTGTAATATGGCTGGAAGATATTCAGAAGTCCGTACTTGTGTGCCAGTTTCTTATGGATAATATTGCACACTTGATTATGCCTGTGAAGATAGTCCGTATTGGCCAGTTGTTCGCAGCCGGACGTAATATGCTGTATAGTCTCCGATCTTATGTGGCATTTTCTGCACTTATCTGTTTGTAATGTTCCGTCCTTCATAATGAATTTTTGGTAGTTGTTTCTTGGTCTTGAATGGCCATAAGGAATCCTTCCGTTTCCGCGAATAATTCTCCCTTCATCAACCATTTGTTGGAGGCTTCTTTGTCGATGTGTGGTTGATTAATCTCATGGTGATGTAGTCCCTGCAATTCCTTTCTTGACCATTGCTCTTGTTTTACAGTGTCTGATAGGAACCTTAGATTCACCAGGTCGTCCCTGGTAGCAAGATTTAAAGGTGTATATCCCCTATCAGCCAACGATATCACTCTATGTAAGTCATAGGTAAGAGCTTTTGTACCGAAGAATTCTCTGAGATTTTTTATCTGTTCGGTGAGTAAATTGACAACATCTATTAATACGCGTCCTCCTTCTTTCCGCTTCAAAGTTGTTCGTATCACAGACGATTTTGGATGATGATTGTTGTACTTTGTCAGCATCGTTCGGGTCTGCCTTATTATTATTATTATTATATTATTATACCAACGTATTTGGACAACTACAACATCTTTTTAATGGTAATCCATTCGGAGTTGCTGCATAGATTGCATTCAGTAGAATTCGACACTATAGATTCCGGAACAAGATTCAAAGTTCATTCATTAATTCACAAAAAGTATAAAATTCTGTTGCGAAAATTAAATGAATTATTGAGTATTAAACCTGAAACTTCAAAAATCAAGTCCAAATTTTCCGATCACCAATTTCATGATAGGTTCAGTAATCTTTCAGATGCTAATTTGTCGGAAGATGAAGTTTCACTTCTAGAAAGGGTTTTAAACACAATTGAGAGTCGAACAACTCTCGTCCCCATTTTGATCTGCTAGGAATTGAAACCGAAATAGCCCTAAATTATTCACCACAAGCCAAATACCTAAAACATTCTTCAGCGTTACAACTTCAAAAAGAGTTCAATAGTTTTCAACCTAAGAAATTCGAAAATACAACTTTAAAGTCCATTAAATCTAAGTTCGCATCTTTAGATATTATATTCACCAAAGCAGATGAAGGTCATACAGTCATAGGCTGATTATTTATTGAAAACCCAAAATTTCATTAAATCAGGTTGTTATGAAGAAATTGATAAAGATCCAACTAATAAATTTCAATCCATAGTAAAAAACGCTTTAGAGTATGCCAAGTCTATAATACCTACCAACCAAAAATATAAACTTTTCATTGCCAACCCGCAAACACCAAAACTTTACTCCCTCGCCAAACTCCATAAAACAGGGTATCCCAATAGACCAGTCGTTTCATATTTTCAAGCTCCAGCTGCAAAACTTTTACGCTTTCTCATAGACATCATTCAACAGTACGCTAATTTTGAACCTAAATTCTCAATAAAAAACTCTTCAGTCCTAATAAATGAAATTCTGCACAAGATACTACCACCGAACGCTAAATTTATGTCATGGGATGTAGTAAATCTCTTCCCTAGTGTTACAGTGAAACTCATCAAGAACGCCCTTCAAATTGATAAAATCAATCCGATAATTTAATCAGAAATCTTTCACTTTTTAGAAATTTGTTTAGAACAAAATTATTTTAACTTCAATGGAGTATTATATAATAGTGAAAAAGGTTTAATCATGGGTAATTCTCTGAGCCCTCTGCTCGCTGAAATTTTCATGGATAATATTGAAAAAACTATGCAAGAACATCCGTTATTCAAACACTTTATTTATTGGTTTAGATATGTCGACGATGTCATTTGTTGTTTCACTGGCATAAACAGACAATTAGAGTCATTCAAAACATTCATCAACAAAATTCACGATAATATTAAATTCACGTTAGAGATAGAAACAGAAAACTCCATTAACTTTCTGGATTTAACTATTACTAAAATTAACGGCAAACATGATTTATCCATTTTCATAAGCCATCGCATACAGATATTACTATTCACAGCTCATCTATACATCCTTATCCACATAAATTAGCAGTTATAATAGTATGGTAGATAGACTCATTAATATCCCAATGTCAAATGTCACAAAATAATTTCATAAAAGAGATAAATATAATTAAACGAATAGCAGACGGTTACAGTCCAACTCGATTGAGAACATGATTTCACGCAAAAAATTTCAAAAAGCAATCCAGGAAGTATTTCCAAGTATAAAAAGTTCTAACACAAAATACAACAGCTTAACTTATATTGGTAATCCTAGTCTAAAATTAAAATCATTCCCCTCGCATTATAATTTCAATATAGCATTCCGAACTGATAATTCTTTAGGCCGACATATCAAAAACTGCAAATCTAAAATTGATAAAAGTAATAAATCCGGTGTTTATAAACTGTCTTGCGAGGATTGTAATAAAATTTATATTGGTAGAACTTTCAGAGATTTAAAAGATAGATTATCCGAGCACAAACATAGTTTTAAATATCATAAATCAGATTCCCATTATTGTAATCACTCACTTGAAGAAAACCATAACTTAAATGATAATTTCAAAATTTTACACAATGAAAATAACAGACAAAAACTCAATCTATTGGAAATTTTAGAGATCAACAAAGAAAAGAATTCAGGTAGGTTACTTAATAGTCAATTAGATCTAAATCCTTCTCCTTTACTCAATCTTTTCAATTCATAAAGTAAGCAACTCCGATGGGTTTTCCAACATACCTCTAGTACCTATTGTAATATTAAGTAGGAAATAAGACTAATATATAGGGAATAACTCTGTTCATTAGTTTGCATCTATCTGATGAAGCCACAGTGAGGTGAAACCGGTCATAATTTTGGTAATATAGTGAAAATCCAAATACTTTAGTTTTATTTCATTGAAAATATGTATATCGATTTTCATCAAGTAACGACCTCCTCAATCAAATTATTAGAATACTTTCTACATAACTTGATTAGTTCGCGAGATCCTGAAAAATCTAAAATTTCGGAAAACCTTGAAAACAAAAACTGTTAACTGAAACTGGTTTTCACCGATAAGGTTGACAGAGAGGGAGAGTTCCATTCTGCAATGTTTCACATAGCTACCCCACAACACCATCGAATTTGGGCCACCCTGTAGAGCATA
Organism: Cryptolaemus montrouzieri; assembly: GCA_013387265.2. Classification (NCBI taxonomy): domain Eukaryota; kingdom Metazoa; phylum Arthropoda; class Insecta; order Coleoptera; family Coccinellidae; genus Cryptolaemus; species Cryptolaemus montrouzieri. The sequence goes on along the minus strand of JABFTP020000021.1, from coordinate 92,031,273 downwards.
CGAATGCCTGCGGATTTTCAAATTATTTAATTTATTCATTAATCATTTTGACAATAGCTGGGCTCTCTCCATTCGTTACCAATATCATATTTATTAAGGTAAATACCATTTCTGTAATCAATGAATAGAAGTTGTGTACCAGAGGGCCCCTCCATGATCTAAGGCGGCCATGAAAAATTTGTTATAATAATTTTTAACCTTATCTTGACTCAGCTGTCAACTCTCACACTGTTGCTAATTAATTAAGGGACATCCTGTATTTCAAATCTGGGACGTTAATGAATAGTTAAAGTTTCGTTAACAAGAATCATAAGAACCCCTTTGATATTCGAAATTATAAATACTTATTTTCATGTTTCAATGAAATTAATACCATATGAATAGTTTCACAGTCCATAAAGTGATTTTGTGGCTCTTTCATCATAACATCCCCAATTCACTTTGACCCAAAAGGCCAAAAATTTCTTAGGTGTAAATCGCCCATAAGAACCCCAAACTTCATAAGTTCAAGCGGAGAAGTCTCAAAACTTGGAAATTCAATTCGTGAGTTAAGCGAAGCTTCAAAGGTGCTTCCCGTAGCCAATTCGGACCAATTATGAACAGATAAATGTAGTTTCGTATCCGCCAAGTTTTCCTCATGCTGAGAAGGTATATGCGCCAAAGCGAATTTCAGAAATACTATCCGGCTTTGCTAAACTTTCACCATTTACGTGTACGGAATAATTCTTTTCTTAATATCAAGAAAATGTAGCGATTACTCTATTTGTCATTCATTCATAAAAATCGGTTGTTGAAAGGTTCTGCTTAGCCAACCACTGAATCAGAAGAAATAAAGAGATCAATTTTCACTTTTCCCATTATTCTCACCTGTGAAAACTTCTTCTTACTTATCCTTTAAGTGGCGCTGCCTAATATGTGTGTTATAGATTATTTAAGAATCCAATCAGAGTCGCCAAATCCAAAAATTTTTTTTCTTGTTTTTCAAATAACTCCAGAATGACTCGATCGATAGAAAATATATTTGGATGCGTAATTGGGTGCGTCATTCACTTTTTTTAGTGATCCACTTAATGACCTTGACGTTTTACGTCCCTAAAAACTCGAACTTGTTTTTAATCAACCATAATTTTTCTACTGTATGCGTTTGAGCAAAACTGTTTCAGACATTGAGTAGCTAGAATAATTATCAAACTTTTTTGTGTCTTGAGAAATGTTGATATGATGAGCGGTTCAATCACGAAAAACAGTTTTTTAATTTCATGATTTCATCTCTTCAACCACCTAGCAAGTCAAAAATATCACATTTGACCATGTTGGCTTTGGATTTATTTCTGTGGTCTGGCAGATTGTCATTTCATTAGGCTTGACAACCAATCGTTGACACAACTGTGTTCCGTGAATTTTTAACTAAGTATTTTGGTGATTTTTTTATCACTATTTGGCATGGAGATGTACAGTTACTCTGAAATGGTTGATATGGTTATGGTGTACGGATTTTGTCAAGGCAATGAACGTGAAAGCGCGAGAGTATATGCAGACTTCCATATCGCATAGTGCCGAACTACTAAACGTTCGGAAATCTGTAGAGGCGCCTGCACAAGAATGGTTGCTTCAAGCCAAGGAATTTGAATAGAGAGGACAAGAAACAGAAACATTATGGTTGATTAAAAACACGTTCGAGTTTCTAGGGACACCTGTAAAACGTCAAGGTCATTGATTGGATCACTAGAAACGAGAATAACGCACCCCATTACGCATGCCAAATATGGTTTCTAACGGTCGAGTCATTCTCAATTATTTGGAAAATAAGAAAGAAAATCTTTTCATATAAGTAAGTTGGCCTAAATCGACTTATTTCGAGCGGAAGAATCTGTGGTATAACGTTGTACAAGCAATTCACGGACACACTGTATAGCACTAAGAGACCTCTTTCGTAATTGTGACTACGCTTTTTTAAGTTCATCCAAGCTAACAAGAAATTCAACCTAGATTTAGATATACAACATGTTGTGTGGGACAAAAAGTGTCCGTGTTTTCTGAAAAAAAGAGGAACAGATTAAATTTTAATATACAGTGTGTTCCAACGAAAATTTGACCCCCCCTATAACTCCGAAATGAGTAACATTAGCGAAAAACACCAAGACACGTCGATTTTTGTTTCGAGGGGAGCATTTTCGAAATAATTCGAAACTTGTCAGATCAACCCCTACCCCCAGCAACCCTAATTTCGAAATTCATCATAGGGAATAAGGGTCGAGTGGCACCTTACTGTAAAGGTCTGTCAATTCTCCATTCTGATTTGTCATTTTAGAATTTTAAATTAACATACAGGGTGTCCCAACCGAGGGTAAGTTGAATTCCTGCAAATCCCAAATACTAAATGAAATCGATTTATTTTGGCATAATGCAAGCGCAGGTTTATGCTCGGTCTAGAAAAACGACCTACACTTGTGAATTTGGAGTTGGTGCAATCAACCCCTATTTCCAGCATCCCCAACTCAAAAATCATTCGATCGAAAATAGGTCAAGTGGCACCTCGTTGGAAAGGTATTTCAATTTTCTCTTCGAATTTGGTATTTTCGAAATTCAGAATCAGCATACAGGGTGTCCCGGAGCAGGAACACTGAAAACCCAAATAACTTTTTGAAACTGGTTCATTTCGGTATAATACGAGAACATGTTTATGTTTGATTCGAGAATAAGACTCTCTTGCGTGAATATGGAATTTTGCAATCAATCTCTTCCATTCAGCATCCCCAACTCAAAAAATCATACAAGTGATTACAGGTTGAGTGGCAAAGTTCCAGAAAGATTTTTCTATTTTCTGAATCACTGAGGCATTGGTTTCAGTTTGGCAATCGAGGTTTTCTGGCGTGAGGATCAGGATGAGGGATGATGGAGAAACTGATTGGATGCTCATCTAAACAGGAAAACGAGATTTATTGAACTTGTATTCAATTGAAAACAAAAACTAACTTGATTATTACAACAATTGTTCAAAATGACCTCCGCCCACCTCCATACAGTTATACAGACGATTTTCGAACTCTCTTCTCACATTAGCGAAAACTTCAGGAGTCAAAAGTCGGCATTCTGTGATAATCCTCATCCGCAGCTCCTTCAGGTTTTCTGGTCTTGTGGCATAAACTTTAGATTTTAGATGGCCCCACAAAAAAAAATCTAGGGGATTTAAATCTGGTGACCTGGCTGGCCACTCAACAGGTCCTCTTCTACCAATCCACCTTCCTGGGAGATTTTCGTCTAAATATTGGCGCACCCGAGCATCATAATGCGGAGGAGCACCGTCTTGTTGAAAACGCATTTCGTCCTCAGAAAGAGTTGGATCGTTCTGTAAAATTTCTATCAATCTAGGATGTATGTGTTCCTCTAACAACTGTAGGTAGCCATTTCCATTCAGATTACCCTCAATAGAGAAAGGCCCAACTAGATGATTGCCAAAATTCCTGCCCAAACGTTCAACTTCTGAGGCCTTTGCGTGTGGGCCTCTCTAAACCAATGAGGATTCTGTGTGTCCCAATATCGACAATTATGTCTATTCACTTCACCACTGAGCATAAAGGTGCTTTCATCAGAAAAACAGATGTTATTCAGAAAATTTGGATTAGCGTTTAGGTTTTCACTTAGATTTTCACAAAACTGTAAACGACGATCTGGATCATCTTCGTTTATTTCATGCACTAATTTTACCTTGTAGGGGTGAAATTTGTGATGTTTCACGATTCTATGGACAGTTGTAGCTGATACACCAGTCAGACGAGATAGTTTTCTGATCGAAGTAGTATTCTCCATTTGTAGATGACCCACTACTGCCACTTCCGTTGCCTCATTTCTGACAGGACATGCCACTTCATGTTTTTGTTTGCCACCGAACCCGTAGCTAGGAATTTGTCAACCAAATATTTAACGTACTGGTGACTGACTCCTTTCTCTTTCAGGATGGTTCCTATCGAATATCCTTGCCGTTTCTTTGGCACAACTGTTATTTCGAAAATACGTCGATACAATTTCGACCCTTTCCTCAGTGGAATAAACCATTTTCAGATTAATTTCAACTGACGAACAACAACAATAATGAGGAACTGATCTGAATAATAATAATATTTCATTGCAAAAATGAGAAATAACAGATGACTGCACGCCAGATGGAAATGAAAAAAATGTGAACATTTTCAATGCAGAAATCAGCTTTATTTCTTCGTAATTGATGCTCAACACATCGTACCCCAATACTTTTAACAGTTTCGAATTAATTTTAGTTGATAATTTCAAATGACGATATTGAATTTTTCGAATGCGACATCCTGTATGGAGAGCCGAACTGAATGAAATGCTTTAATCATTCTGGAATTCAAAAAACCTTTCTGAAGATATGCCACTTGAATTATTTGTATGATTTTCAAGTTGGGGATGCTGAATGGAAGGGGTTGATTGCAAAAATTCTATAACCACACAAGAAAGTCCTATTCTCGGATCAAACATGTTCTCGTATACCGAAATGAACCAGTTTCAAAAAGTTATTTGGATTTTCAATGTTCCTGCTTCGGGACACCCTGTATGATGATTTTGAATTACGAAAATGCCAAATTCGAAGAGAAAATTGCAGTACCTTTCCAACGAGGTGCCACTTGACCTATTATCGATCGAATGATTTTTGAGTTGGGGATGCTGGAAATAGGGGGTTGATTGCACCAACTCCAAATTCACAAGTGTAGGTCGTTTTTCTAGACCGAGCATAAACCTGCGCTTGCATTATGCCAAAATAAATCTATTTCATTTAGTATTTGGGATTTCCAGGAATTCAACTTCACCCTTGGTTGGGACACCCTGTATGTAAATTTAAAATTCTAAAAATGACAAATCAAGGTGGAGAATTGACAGACATTTTCAGTAAGGTGCCACTCGACCCTTATTCCCTATGATGAATTTCAAAGTTAGGGTTGCTGGGGGTAGGGGGTTGATCTGAGAAGTTTCGAATTATTTCGAAAAATGCTCCCCCTCGAAACAAAAATCGACGTGTCTTGGTGTTTTTCGCTAATGTTACTCATTTCGGAGTTTGAGGGGGGGTCAAATTTTCGTTGGAACACACTGTATAGAAACTAAAGATAAGGTATTTCAACATATAACATAGAATCTGATGGTCGGGTGGATGAATTACAAAAATAGATTGAGAAATATAATGAATAACTGGAGTTTGAAGCTGAAAGTTCAAGAATTCACACGAATCACTGAAGAATCAAGGACAATTCTTGATCACGTGTTTACTGATACTAATAAAATAATTGTTTCTGTAGAAATTCACCCAAATTCGAAAAACAAAATCCATGGTTTGATGAAGAAATTAAAAGGGCAACAACAAGTAGAGATTTGTGTTACAGGAAGGCCTTAAGTGGGTTGGGTATAATTTGGTGGACAAAATACAAAGAAAAGAGAAATGAGGTGGTGACTTTATTACTTATTATTATTTATAACTTATAGAAAATAGTAAGCAATGTAACAATGAAATGTGGAAAAGTATAAAAGAGGTATAAGGTAAAACAAACAATAATTCTTCCATTTATGAAATAATCTCTAATGGTCGTAGAATTAAAGATGATCAGGAAATAGTTGATACATTCAATAATTATTTCATCGAAAGTATTGAAGAAATTGTAAAAAGCAATCAATCTGGAAATGGAAGTACTCCCCAGTAGTACAGCAAACTGTCTGCCATCAATGGCGGAATATTGAATGGATAACTATACCTCTTGTCCAAAAGTACATATCTTAATGTAATAAAAAAGTCCTCATCAACTGACGAATAGACCTCCTGGTTTTTCATGCTGGTGGTATTACTCTTATTGAAAAATTGGCTGATATAATTAATAAGTCTATCACGGATGGTTGTATACCTAAAAAATGGAAGGTGACATATGTAGTTTCAGTGCCGAAAGTTGCAGGAACAAAGAAAATCGAAGAGTTTAGACCCATTAATATGGTAGAACGATCTGAAAAAATTATGGAAACGCATATAAAAGTTCAATTGTTAAAGCACTCAGAGAGAAATAAAATAATTGTAGAAATCCAATCTTGATTTCGTGAAGGTCATTTCTGGGAAACCTGTCCCTATTGAACAACAATGATTCAACATTTCAGTACGCATACATGATATTTTCGAATATAATTTGGTTTGGTTAAGTTAGATTGACTTAAACACGTCTTTACAACAATCCCTGTACCCCAATCGACCAACTATTCTTACAGCACGCCTCTGCAACCTAAAAATTCTCTCAATCTTACCGGAGACACCCCAGACTAAAAGTCCATATCTAACATGAGATTCGCATAACACATAATAAACAATCTTCAAGACATCTGTTGAGACAGAAGATGCCAGCTTGCGGAGGACAAATATATTTTTACTCAATCGGGCTGCAAGGTGACTTACGTGGATTGACCAGGTAAGACGAGAGTCTAGATAGATCCCCAAAAACCTAACATTCGAAGATTCAACACGTCTCAGACTAAAAACCACTTTTTCCGTTTTATTTTCGTTCATGCACAGCCTGTTCCCCGCGAACCAATCCAGAGCCCTCGACTGCGCAATCTCAGACAGCTCCGCCGCTTGCACCAGATCCGTACAATCGACCGAGATGGTAGAATCATCAGTGCACAAAAGGGTCAAGCAGTCTTTCAAGTGATCAGGAAAATCATTAATAAAGATGAGAAAAAGCACAGGCCCCATGATTGAGCCTTGAGGTACCCCAATCGCGATCTCCTTCCTCTCCGACCAACAGTCATTTATACAGGCTCCGGGTGAGACACGCAGTCGAAGCCCCTGGTGAGGTCAAGAAACAGTGAGAGTGAGTACAACCCTGCTTCAAAATAATGCATTGTATTATTGATCAATTGCACAATAGCATCTGTGGTGCTTCGGCCCTTTCTAAAGCGATACTGATTATTAGAAAAAAGTTCATGAGATTCGAAATAATTCAAAACTTGATTGCACATAATTTTTTCTAGTATCTTGGAAAATATTGGTACAAGAGAAATTGGCCTGTACTTCAACAAATTATTGTCATCCCCTTTTTTGAAGAGTGGGATTACCTTAGAAATTTTAAGACTATCGGGGAAGGTTCCTTGTATAAGACATTTATTTATAAGCTTTGTGAGTGATGTAATAAAAGAGTTGACATTTCTTTTAATGAGTACAGTAGAGAGTCCGAAAAAATCTTTTTACCTACTATTTTTCATGGAACGAATGACATCTCGTACTTCGATGCAACCAATTTCTTTGAATGAAAAATTTATATCACTAGGGATACCTTCAAGAAAAATTCATAAGTTTCAGTTCCTTTATCTGGAATAGATCTAGCAATTTTATGGGGATGGTTCGAAAAGTAATTATTGAAATCATCAGGTGACAACTTAGAATTAGTTTTACTCTTTGACAGGTTTCTTTTAGAATTAATAATGCCCCACATAGTAATCTACCGATTAGTAGATTTACGTATAATTTCATCATTAGCTCTGATTTTGGCCAAGTTAATTTCCTTCCTGTACATAGTTTTGAGTCTATCACGAATAAGTTTCAGGTTATTACTCTTATATTTAGCAAATAGTTCATTAACAAGTTCAAATCGATTTCTCATGGTCCTTAGTTCTTCCGTATACCAATGGAAACGCGAGCTGTACCCACTCCCCCTAGCCTCTCTCTGGGAACGCAAACTTAAAAGCATCAACAAAATTTTCTTGGAAGGTTTTGAAAGCATCATTGACGTTAATAGTATCATCCCCTATAAAATCCCAACTAAGCTGACGAAGTATAGAATGGAAAGTATTAAAGCCCTTTTTCAGTTATGGGTCGTACCTTATGAACTTCCCTTGTCACTGTCCTCTCTAGCACATCCACAGTCACCTGCTGAGCGCTATAATCCGAGAAATCACAAGAATAGACATGCACACTTTCAGACGAGGTACCAAAATTTAGAAAAATATTGTCTAGGCAGTTTTTTCCAAGGGTAGGTTCGAAGATCATTTGTCTTAATCCATGTGAGCTGAACAAGTCACACAATGATTATGCCTCCCTGTCTCCAACATTAAAACGGATATTGAAATCACCACATAGCATAACATTACAAGATATACTTAAAGAGCACAACACCCTTTCAAGCGTATCCAAAAAGAGTTTAAAATCTCCTTTCGCAGAACGATAAAAACAAAAAATTTATTATTATCATATCATATCATATTACGTGAATTCAGACACACAGCTGTAACCTCACTCAAACAGTTTATACGATCAAGTGCAGTGAAGTCATCATCTCTTGAGAAAACAGCAACACCTCAAGGAACGATATTAGCACCCTTGTTGTTCCTTATTTATATAAACTATATCATAAAATTTTTTTCAGGAGAAACCAATGTTAACCCTTTCGCTGATGATACCATGGTATTTGTCCACGGAAAAAATGTGGTGGATGTAATTTTGAATTTAAAGGATGAACTGAATATAATGTCACCTTGGTTAAGGAATAATAATCTGTTTATAAATACCAAAAAGTGATGTGAATTAATATTAGGGATAATAACTTTGTGAGCGAATGGAAACTATTAGGTGACGAGTTGGATTACGTTAATACATGTAAATACCTAGGAGTTTTAATTGATCAACTTCAACTATTATATATATACATCAATCATGTTTGTGTTGGAATCGTTGAATTTGCTAAGTGGAATTTACTAAGTATAAATGAAAAACTCCTGTTATTAAACTATTTATTGGTTTACAAATTAATTCATAAATTATTACCTAACTATCTGTGTAGGAAAATAACTTTTAGAATGAAATTATGGAATATAATACTCGTTCAGCAAGTCATATATATATATATATATATATATATATATATATATATATATATATATATATATATATATATATATATATATATATATATATCCTACCTAAAAAGGAGTTTTCTTTATGATGGGTCATAAAGTTTCAGTAGTTATTCATATTTGAATGTGAAAACAAAAATACGGATAACACAATTGTTGAAATGATTATTTCGATTTTAAGTTTTAATCCCAATGAAGGAGAGGGATGTTTTGTTTATGATTTATATTCTAAAATGCCACAAACGCAATGCGTTGTGGTTTTCGCAGACTATCTGTTCGAAAACAATTTATCATCATACGAAGTCAGTTTTATCCCAATACTATGAGCATCTTGCTCAGGCAGAACAAAACATTGTATGAATATTTGAATATGAGAATTAGAATCATTTCATAGCCAGATTAGGACATGAATACATTTCTAGATTTCTAGATGTACAGTTACATATCAATAAATCTAAAAGAAAACTCATGTTGGAGCGATGTTCATAAAACCTGGAGGTTGCCTAATCATTAGGTAATTGTTATCGTTTTCCATCCAGTAGTTTAGTTTTTATATTCATCACCACATAATGATTAGTGCTTTATTTGACTTGCGTCGAATTTTAATTAGGTTTGTGACTATATAACCGACGCTGAAAGTCAATCAAATTTTATGCTAAAAAGTAATCTAACTTTTCGGAAACCATTTTTGCATATTCTGAGTCTCAAGAATCTTCATCATGCTAAAAATTCACGTATAAGAGCTTAAGGTTCGCCAGCAAAATAAATACGTTTTATAATAGAATGATATTTAATTTAATATTAATCTGAGTTTAGAGATGAAAAGAAAAATCAGAAAGAAAACTTCGTATACTTGATATCATTCGATTTATGAGTAATTTTAAAATTTTTTCATATCAATATTATATGTATGTGCGAATTTTTATTGTCCAACGATTTCGAGCTATAATTGAAACTTGCGTTTCTTTGAATATGAATTATAGGTAACTTTGATTTCGTTGAAAAGAGTTTTTCTATTCAAAAATATATCATTTGTGAACAGCCAAAATTGTATAAATTTGCTATGATTTTCTCTAATAAATCCATGTCCATTCACAAATGATTGAAATAGCGTATGTATGTTCTATGTTCTCATTATGACGATTCGAAAATTAATTCTTACAACAACAATGCAGATAAATTATTTAATGTTATTCATCATATAACAATTTTATTTGAATATAATATCCTAAGCAATTCAACTTTACATGATTCGGTCAAATGAAATCCTACATTATGTATTCTCATATCACGATTACTGTTACCCATTGTACCTTTATGTTTTAAGAACTTGTATTCTCAGTGACACGTGATCCGCATTTTCTAGAGACTATTCCGACACTTCAAATCCTTCAAATTAAAATGTATACTCTTCTATGCATTTCATTTTCTCTGAAGGGAGTAGATCATCTGTCTAAAAGTTTCAGACGATAATTCACGAATTGTCAAATAGTACTTCACTGATTGATTTCGACAAAGTTGATATTAGAAATTTTGAACCACAGAAGAAGGAAAATGAAAAAACTTTGTTACTTTTTGACCATAAATTATCATCTACTTGTTCATGAATTTTACAAAAGGACTAATAAAACCAGATTTAAATTTTCTCCAACAACAATTGAAAAAAAGATTCAACTAGTAAAAATTTAATGGAACACTTTTGTCTGCTTTCCACACTGTTTATTTTCATAAACACAAGCGGTTTCGACAGTTACGTCATTCTCAAGTGTCTAGAGCTAACACTTATGAGAAAGAATATGCTAACTATACCTATGTTAAATGTCGAGTAGTGGGGAGTTCTAGTTGACTATTGAAAGTGATGAATTTTGGGTTTTCACGAAGTTCGTTAATTATTAAATTTTCCATCGGATTTATTGTTATCTCTTTATTGCGTTTGTGGAAAATTCTTAGCTTTTTTGATGTGAATATGTAGATCTGATATGTTCATATGATTTGTTATCTGACGAAAGATGTCCTTGATTCTAGATTCAAAATGTTGATCTGCTTGCCCTACCTAAGCTGTTGAGCATGCGTATTCGTTTTCTGTTTTTTTTTTTCATAACGGAATACAGTAATTGAGAAATTAGTATTTGTTCATTAAGTTTAAAAATATTGTTTATGTGGGATACTGGAATATTATCATTTGATGCAATTTTATTGAAATTATTGATTTCCGTATGAAAGTCTGTTATGGATGAAAGAATGTTTAATTTTTGTGTAATGTTATCATTAATTAAAATAATTGAAAGAATCCGTTGGGATTGCTTAGTCTGTAAATTTTTCTTTTCTATAGATTTTGTAGCTGATATTATTATTAAGTTAAGTGATGGAAAATTTAGTGAATTAATTGCGTTCAACTGCTGCAGTGAAGGTTATGTCATACATTTTATTTACGAAATGTAAAAACTGGTCTGCTTGCCTGTTTAAGCCTTTGACCTACAAGAGTATCATCGACGTATCTGTACCAAAAAATAATAAGTTTTGTGCTGATCATAATAGATTTCTCAAGTTGAAAGTATTTTTCATTGATTTATTATGTGAAAATTCATCTTAAGTAGGTAAATATTACACTATATTTCATCAAATTAGTAGAAGTAGCATAAACTCTCGAAACCGAAGAAATATTCAAAACTACTCGTGTATCTAAACAATAAATAGTGAAAATTTGAGGAAATATAATTATATATTTACCCATTCAAGATTTTTCAATATTGTTCATAAACAGATTTGCCAATAAGGGCTGCTTGGGGATCCCATGGGGAGTCCTGAGTTTTGTTTGAAGAATTTTGATTCAAATTGGTAATAATTCTGTGACAAAGAGGTCTCTAAATAATTACAAAATTTATCTATAATATGTGATGAACGGTTATTTTGGTTAAAGATTCTTCTTATTAGAGGCGGACATTCAAATGTAGGAATGATTGTGTAATTATTTTTATATCAGAAGTGACAAATTTGAAATATAAATTAAGAAGTGTCAAAATTTTAGCTATCAGGCCTACAGAATTTAAAATTTGCCTATAAAAGTTGATAAGTACCATGAATTTGTGGTTTAATAAGCTCAGTTTGATTAAACCGTACATTTTTAGAGCTTGGAGCTTGAGGGTTCATTGCAATAAATTTCTTCTAGTTTCATTCTGAATGTGCTATATAATTCCATTGTTCTAATTCTTGTTTGTGTTCTTTTGTGAATTGTTTTGTGGTTGTCTCGAGATTTCTGTTACGTCCAAAGTATCGATGATATTTTTTTTCGGTATTTGTTCTTGTCGAGGTGAACTATACTATTTCCTTCATTGGCTTTCGTAAGAATTATTCTTCATTTTGTAATTTGGTTGAAATAGATTTCATTGTTTCAGTGTGATTCTGTTCATTGAGGTTTAAGTTGAAGTGAGGTGAACGCAATCGTCCATGGCCAACTCACAAAAAGTGGAACACTCACAACATGCATAAAGACCTCAAAGAAATAGATCTTACCAAGAAAGCATTTCAGAGTCTCAAGATACAGAAAGAAAAGAGAATAGAAAATTTAACGAAGAATTGGAATATACCAGATCAGCAGTTATTAAAGCAGCAACTAAGTCAATAGGAAAACTTGAGTAAGCAAGAAATTCTGACTGGTAAGGGTAAGAATGCTGCAGGATAAATGATGTAGGCAACAAATACAAGAAATAATAAAAGGATATACAAGAGACTGATACTTAAAGACATAAAATCTTGAAGAGGAGAAAGGATACCCACGAGAATGTAATTATTAAGATAATAGAGTTGAATACAAAAAACGAGTCCCACAAATTTTACGCGCCAGTTAAACATATAGGACAAAGTTTTCAGCCAATGTTCGAAGGATGTAGAAATAAACAAGGAAAAAATCAAGAAGTTTCGGAAGAAAGGTCGAACACTTTGAAGAACTTTAGAATGAAAAAACACCCCTGACTAATCTTGGAGACAAAAATCCTGAGGCTCTACCTTACCTTGTTGCAATACAACTTGCTATACACGAACTAAAATATGCTAGAACTCCAGGGAAAGATAGCATAGCGAAAGTTACTAAAATTACTAGTTACGTATGTCACAAAAGTCTTGGGAAAAAATTTGAATAGATAAATTAATTACTGAAAAAAACTTTATTGAATTGATTATATCATTAGGATTTCACCTCATATCTAAACTATATAAAATCGTATTTAAAGATTGATAGGGGCCCGTTCTGCTCAATGGCGCCCAATTTTCTCCCAACACCTCCCATCAGTCATGTGGACGACATCCACATCAATTTCTCGTATATTCTGAAAGATTCTCTATCTCAAACCTTCTTCGTTTTGGGCTTCCCATCCATTGTCATAGACTTTCCTTGTCAGTTAACCCCAAAAATCTTCGATTGATCTTGCTTGTGGAACGTTTGGGGGGTTATATCCGCAAAGTACAAATGGGATGTTAGCCTCTAACCAATTATTCGTAACTCACGCATAATGGGAAGACGCCAAGTCTTGCCAAAACATTATTTCGCCATCAGCGTGATAGGAATTGATGAAATCTAACAATTTTGGGAGACATCTTCCAGTATATAGGTTTGCATCAACAGCTTTGCCTCTCACATGCCCTACATATGGTCTTGAATCCCCAGCTTCAGAAATAGCACACTAAATCAATTTTTTCTTTGTTTGGACAGTCTTCTATGTTATTCATTAATTTCAGAATGGGATAATGTTGAATATTTTTCATCATCCAAAATTATGGTTATGTCATTTGCGAAGTGAATTCTTCTTAAGGCATGGCAACATCTGGGGATATTTTCCAATTGATTCTGGGTGTATTTTGGACACTTACGCCTTTTACGATATATACATCCGCATTCAGTAATTCTCGCCTCATTGTCTCATGAGAAGTACGAAATCTTCTGAATAATTTTCGTAGTGATGTTCCTACTGTGCCTCTTGCTCCTTCTAAGAGCCTCTTTCTACGGATTACATTCATAGTCTTCGGCCAACCAATTTTTGGCAAATTCAAGCATGGTTTTCCTTGTTCACATTCACTTATTACCCGATAAATAGTTGTCTTAGAAATATTCTGACCACGAAAAATGTTGATGATTTCACGCTTACGAACTCGCCCAACTAAATTGTAGATACTTCTTCGAAGTTTTAATTTGTAAGCCATTTTAGCGAACTTATTCAGACTTTTGACAGAAGGAATACCCAATATAAATCATTAATGACATCTGTTGATGCATGAAAAAACTTTTTCCCAAGACTTTCGTGACATACGTTACGAATATGAGAGGCAGAAAACCCACCAGAGGGCTGGAGGTATTATTTGTCCAATACACAAAAAGGGCATAAGATGGACTACAAAAATTATCTAGGCATCACACTACTCAATGTTGCATGCAAAATTTTAACATCTGTAGTTAATACGCGCCTTCAAGTTGCAACTGGGAACATCACCAATGTGGATTCTGATGATCACGGGGAACAAGCAACCAACTTTTTGGTACATCGTCAGATAATGGACTTAGAAGCAAACGTTCGATAGCTTGAATAGAGCTGAAGGGCGTCATGGAATACTTCAACATGCCCGAGAAGTTGAGTTGGCTGGAGTTGATGACTTTGAACAAAACAGAGGCGCACATAAAAATAGGTTACAACACAGGTAGGCCTTTCAAAATCAATCAATAATGATGTTAAACAGACGACAGGCTGTCAACGACTGTGGCCCTTCCTTTTGTCCTACAAGACAAAGCAGGCAACAACCTTCAATAAACCATGTAAGCTATGTACAGTATGTCCCATTTTGGGGGTGCCACCAGGAGCATCTCTGTTATTATTTAAGATAGAGAAATGGGGTTTTCACGACCCTTGGCTACTTTTTCGAGACAAATTCATAGAGCTAATCAGAATTATTCTAACTCCAGTGGTTTTTGAGTTATTCGCGAATGTTGAAAATTTCCGGATTTCTTTTTTTCTCGATATCTTGGTTCTTATAGAAGATAATTGAAATCTGTTTTTACGTTTCTAAAACGGTTTTTTGAGTAGATTCCAGTGACGTACTCGAAGTTTTTTTTTCATTAATTATGACAGATATGACATAAAGTTGCATTTTTCAAATACGAACATAGTTTTTTTTTGGCATATTCCGATTGCCGTTTTTTTTTCCTTTTCAAAAATATATAACATGATGACAAAATTTCCACCCAATTTGAAGAAAATAACGGAATAATGATTTACCCCTAATGGCTGGGCGAAGGAACACACGTGAGCGGACGAACCATAGAACATTTGTAGTTATTCGATGAAAACGATCAAAACAATGCAAAATCTTCTTGACCGAAATAATGGAGCTAGGCTGCTCCTAAGATTCCATCGTTATTTATGACATCCGCAATTTCCGCTTTTTATTTTATTTTTGAGATTGTCGTTTAGTTTCTAGAGTTCTCTGAGAAATACCTACATGAGAATAATAATAGGCACCTAATAATTTACTCAAATTTACTTCTCATAATGATTTACATATATTGCTCGAACTGATTTCCATCATGTTGTAAACATTAAGTGCATCTTCGGATTATATCTTCTATGGCCCTAGTCAAATGTAGCGAGGATCTCCTCAGATCTTCGAATGCTTCATTTATTGCATTCTTCAATTGATCGTAATTGGCGTATTGCCTCCTATATATCTTATTTTTTAAATAACCCCAAAGAAAAAAATCTAAAACGGATAGGTCAGGAGACCTAGGTGGCCATTGAATTGGGCCATTGGTACCGATCCATTTATTTTCAAAATTTAAATCCAAGTAGTTCCTCACCACGGCCGAATTATGGCAAGGAGCACTGTCTTGTTGGAAGTAAGTAATATGTGTTGAATTGAGCAAGAGGAATGTCATCTTGTAGTTGTGGCAGACAAATATTTAAAATTTCGAGATATCTCTGTGCATTCAAGTTGCCATCAAAGATATAGTAGGCTAATTTGTTGCCCATTACGAAACACGACACATTGAAACCGAACCTCCCCTGCTGCCGTCGAGCTACTGCTTCGTGTTGGTTTTCATTTGCCCAGAATCTATTCGTATGGCGATTAAAGATTCCGGCACTGCTGATTCTTGACTCATCAGACCAAATGATATGTCGCCCAAAACGAGCTTCACCTCTGATTCTCCCTAAATACCAATTCCAGAACGCCGTTATCCTCTCTGCATCCCCGGCATTGAGATGATGAATTATTTTATGTTTATAGGGATGATATTTATACTTTCTCAAAATTCTTTGGGCTCTGCTTTTTGACACACCCACTTCGCTCTCAATTTGCCGACACGATGTAGAATGGTTAGCCTCAACAGCTGCTAACACGTCAAGTTCATTATCACCTCTATTCCGTTTATTGTAGTTTTTACTTCTTGGTTTCTCGAACGAACCATAATTGGAAAGATTTGCTTCCATTTTGGCGAAGAACTTCCTGTTTGGTTGAATTCTTTGAGGAAATCTATTGGAGAGTGTCAGTCAGGTATTTAATATTGATGAGAATTACTACTTCCATTTCCATTGTCGAACTTACCTATTCAAATATTCTTCTGATGCACGGACTGCGTTACAGTGACACTGAAAGTAGACCTTCAGCATATCAACTTTTTCGAAATTTTCGTATCTTCTATTTTGTTCCATAGTGTGAATTGCAGAAATTAACTAAACAATCCAAATTCAACAACGAACACTTATTTTACGAATTCAAATAGACACGAAGCCAATATATCCACAGATAATGAATAATAATAATTATTGGTCGTTTTATGGTTTCTAATGAACGTGCATAGATGAAAACTTCTGTGTTCACAGAGAGCATTCAGACATAGAAGATATAATCCGAAGATGCACTTTATGTTTACAACATGATGGAAATCAGTTCGAGCAATATATGTAAATCATTATGAGAAGTAAATTTGAGTAAATTATTAGGTGCCTATTATTATTCTCATGTAGGTATTTCTCAGAGAACTCTAGAAACTTAACGACAATCTCAAAAATAAAATAAAAAGCGGAAATTGCGGATGTCCTAAATAATGATGGAATCTTAGGAGCAGCCTAGCTCCATTATTTCGGTCAAGAAGATTTTGCATTGTTTTGATCGTTTTCATGGAATAACTACAAATGTTCTATGGTTCGTCCGCTCACGTGTGTTCCTTCGCCCAGCCATTAGGGGTAAATCATAATTCCGTTATTTTCTTCAAATTGGGTAGCAATTTTGTCATCATGTTATATATTTTTGAAAAGGAAAAAAACGGCAATCGGAATATGCCAAAAAAACTATGTTCGTATTTAAAAAAATGCAACTTTATGTCATATCTGTCATAATTAATGAAAAAAAAACTTCGAGTACGTCACTGGAATCTACTCAGAAAACCGTTTTAGAAACATGAAAACAGATTTCAATTATCTTCTATAAGAACCGAGATATCGGGAAAAAAAGAAATCCGGAAATTTTCAAGATTCGCGAATAACTCAAAAACCACTGAAGTTAGAATAATTCTGATTAGCTCTATGAATTTGTCTCGAAAAAGTAGCCAAGGGTCGTGAAAACCCCATCTCTCTATCCTAAATAATAACAGAGATGCTCCTGGTGGCACCCCCAAAATGGGACATGCTGTACATACGCGAACGACGTTACCGTCCTGTAAAGATCGAATTAAAAGATAACCAAAGTCAACCAACCACTAATTAGAAGAGCTCGGTATATTAGAATTGAATATTTGGTTTTATCAACATTTGAGGACCAAAGGGGCCCATAAACCTTACCATTGACCCAAATACATTTGAAGCAGTTACTCCGTTCGAAAAATCTTGGAAATAGGATTGAAAATGATGAAAAAACACTCGAACTATGAAGGAAATCATGCAGGTAACCGAGTCTTTTTGCGAAGAAAGCAATTCAAAGTAAACTTATTAGTAGGATAACTGGACTCTGGTCAAATTTTTTTCACTTATGGTGGACGAACTTCAAGCATATCCGATTTCGAACAAAATATCCTCCGAAAATCTGAGCGAAAAGTCATAATGCGTATATATAGACCAATTAAAGAAGAATACCGGTTATATGTTAGAACACATATAGATAGAGATTGACAAAATCCTCAGTCAAGACGACATCGTGCGTTTCATCAAAGCTCAAGGAATTCAGTGCTTATAACATGTTATGAGAATGATCAAAACACGGATGCCAAAAAAGTTCTCTAAGCCATAATCTACGCTACAAGAAGAAAAGACCACATTTGCTATGGCTTGATTGCCTTACCAAAACTCTGAAAATAATGATTCTGAGAGGTTGGAGCAGCAGATCAAGGCTCACATCAGTCTGTAGCGTCGTATAATGATGATGACGAGGAGGGAAAACTAACAGTTTATTATTTAATTGAACTTAAAATAATGATGCTCCACTAAAAACAATATTAGTGTTTATTATTTTACCTCCAATGAATTCACAGACTTCTTTCCGAATACAATAGAACTGAATTAAATTTGAAATTCTCCTCCCAGAAGGATTTTTTGCAGTGAAATATAATTCACTCCAAATGAATATACTCAGAATAAATACTCCTAAGGAATAGAATGTACTATACTGTCCGGGGGATATTAATAGGGGTCACTCGGCTACCTGTCACCCTGAAAAGGGTGAAGCCATCTTATCAGATTAAACCAGCTACCGTACACCGGCTGTATGGCTAAACATTACGCCGACCATGGCCGTGCATTACATTCGAATCAGAATTAAATTTTATGTCCAGAGTCGGTTTCTATTGTTAAATTTATTTAGACACCCAACTTTTCTAGTAAATTTATGGGAATCACAATAATGAAAATACATCAATGAAAGAACTAATTGCTTGAATATGGTTTGTGAAATGAATTTTTTTGACTCAGGGTTTTAATGCGTTGTATATATAAAAATCATGGCCTCATAAAATGTGCTTTTACTGTCTTAGGTCGAAAAGTAAATTGACAGATTTCAATTGGTTATGCGAGCAACAAGTCGCAGCAAATTGAAATTAAAGTTGTATATTGTTTGCGTGGCCCATAGTAGTGCCTATCAAAGCTGTAACAATCATTTTGTGCGCCATTTAATCAAAAGTAGCCTCAAGACAATGTGAGAATGTCGATTAATTTCGTTTTGTTTACGATGAATTTAACAAGGCAGAAACGCAAAATTCTATTTGTTTCTTAAACTACAAATTTGGAATATAGATGCAAAAAGAAGATGTATATTATCAACATCAGAGATAACCATACCAGCAGAGTTTGGTGGAATAATGCAATGTTACATGGAAACTATGTATAGAGCATCAACATATATTCATGCCGCTTTTGCATATAAATTAAACCTCTTGAAATTTTTTATTCTCAATTCTTGGGACGAAGCGATGCCTATCTTATCATAGCTGTGGCCGGTCAAAATGATTTAATGCATGCGTTCACTTGCATTTTATCGAAAAATTGTTTGATGAAATCAAATTCTACTGCACAGCAGCTCTATGAACAAAAGAATTTTTGTAGAGAGCCGTACATGGCTTTGCCAGTTGGACCATTCACGAGCCTAGTTTTTCTTTGGAACTGGCCTCTTTCCGGGACTAAGCCTTTCAGTTCTTCAGACCACTATTACTATTAAAGTATCTGTAAGAAAGAGAAAAATCAGCAACCTGCCGCTTTTGAGCGAGAGGTTGAAGGTCACGCGTGATCTCCGTGTGGTCATTAAGGCAGTGATCTCTTCTGGGTACTATCCAATAGATATAATGGTAATATGTATGACCAGTTCACATCTATGCCTTGTATAAAAGCATCAGCTGTGATGGAGTGAAAGTCTGCTTTACCCTGAGACAAAAATGAGTTCAGAAGAAGCTGATTTGGCAATGGCTGGCACTTTGTCATGCCAGCAAATTCTGGTGTTGCATGTGATGCCGAGTAGGTGCATGTTCGTTTCTGAGGAAATTCTATGTCGTTGCATGATTAGAGGAAGTACTCCAGCAGTGACTTTTGTGGAGAACGTTGTTGAATGCGCCTTGCCCGTGTTGGAATTGATCATGTTCAATCGGTATCTTTTCCTAGTCTAAACTCAGTGGCATGCTCTGTTGGTATTTTTGTCGGTGTGTCTCTTCAGCAGTTATAGGAACAGTTGACTAGGAAGAGAAGACACCAGGTTACAGTCATCCGAAAACCCAAATATTTTGTTTTCGGTGCAGTGGAGCAGGTAAAGAGTTGGCGATTATATGGTACCCTAGGAAAATCCTGTATCAACCTGAAGAGATTCACTCGTTATACCATCAATCACCTCCTGAATCGATCTACTGAAGAGAAATCTACTAATCTTACTTGGCGGGATATCCATATGCGATAAGTTTATTCATCATGGCTGCATCCCCAATCTTGTCGAAGGTCTTTGAGATATCAAACGCAATTGTCTGGATTCGCCATGCCTTTCAATTGCTGATGTCCACAAATGCGTAACGTATGCAAGGAGGTCATCAGTTGAGCGGATTCTGCGGAAGTCGTATTGTCGATTACTGATGATACTCTGCTCGCTTATCACTGTTTCCATGACTTTCGACATAATGGGCAACAATGTGATTGGACAGTGATTTAGGGGTAAGTACTTCTTCTCTTTTCTTGGAATCGATTGCACTCTCGCAAATTTCCAACACCCCAGAAACGTCTGACTCTCATACAAAAGCTTAAATAGAGGGCTAAAATCAAGTGCTAACCCTCGAGCACATTTCTTCAAGCAATTGGTGGTAGTCCATCCAACCCATTGCTTTCTTACAATTCAGCTATTGAAGAACGCGCCCTATCATACGCATTCTTTACTTCAGACATATTCGATCGAACGTGTGTGTAGCACTACATTTGATATTTTTAAAGCAGAATCTTACAAAAACATTTTTGCAAAAAGAGATTCGCCTTATCGTCAGACAATGATGCGATAGAACCATCATCTCTAATCAAAGGTGGGAAGGGTGACGCAGAAGTTGTTGCTTACTGCCTTCGCCATAGACTAGATCTGACGAGTTCTACTGCTCTGCTCCAAGAGTATATTCATACTCTGAAAAATTTGTGAAAGTTCCCGATCAAAAATGTGAAGCAGATATTTTCGTGAGACTATAAAAAAATAACAAGTACTAGATTAAATTGAAAATAAGTCTGAAATATTTCTGAAGCAGTAGCTCCTCTGAATTATCTGGGTTGAAAACTGAAACTATGCCGAAAAACTTCGAAATTGTAGGCCAACGAATATTACTCAAACTACATATACAGTGCTTTCCACTCTAAATTACTCTACTGGTTTGTATTTTTTTTTATGCGCGCTTCCCAGGAATAGGCGAACCTACTACACCACAAAAGTGGGCGCCTGGGAAGAATTGAGATGTCTGTTTACTCGCTTCTTGAAGAGGGCCAAATTGAAGGATGTTGGGAAGATGTTGGACAGAAGCGAGTTCTACAGCTCACCGGCCCTGTAAACAAAGGAATTCTTATGGAGAGAGGTTCGAGGGGTCGTTAAATATACTGCCATATGATGGGAACTTCTTGCCAGCCTAGTGTTGCGGCAAAACATGAGTTTTCCCGGAACAAGGTCTTTCAGCTCCTTGGAGCATCTTCTGTGGAAGTATCTGTAGAACAGAGAAAGATCAGCAACTTGTCTTCTGAGAGCCAGCGATTGGAGATCGCAGGGATCTCCGGGTGGTTCTGTGAATTTCTAGATTTTTGATTGGAGGAGGTCACCTTTCGTTACATGTTTCGTTCTCTCCCAATCAAATAGCTACCTCTTACTGCTTTCTCCCTAAATATTTGAAGATGAATGAGAAGTTCTGTGATACATTTCTGAAAACGTGATTTTATTCGGTATACAACTTCACCATTATTAACTCTTTGAAGTAACATGTGACAAACTGAAATCTGAAATTGGTTAGTAAAATTCCAAGGTTTCATCAATCTTTTTGATCTCTGTTCGACGAAATTCCTGATTTTAAGTTATTCATTTGAACTTTTATGTATCCACCCCATATTTCTGTCAACTGCCACCCCGAAAATAATTATAATGAGAAAGGAGTTGAGTGATACCTCATTGAAACAGTTATCTGATTATTTATGTCAGTCCACCTTTTGAAGTGCAATCAATAAAAAGTAACACAACTCCGACTTCTATGTTACTCAAGGCTACTACGAAATTGAACATATCATTGAGTTCTCGTTCCTTGAATCGTAGTACATTTCAATCAGAAATGGCCCATACTCATTTCCATACATTGGTACAATCGATATTGGAACGATTACTAATATTTTGTAACATTTGTGGTGTTAACATACTTGAACAGCGATTCCAGTGGCG
The DNA here is from genome assembly GCA_013387265.2 of Cryptolaemus montrouzieri. Taxonomy (NCBI): domain Eukaryota; kingdom Metazoa; phylum Arthropoda; class Insecta; order Coleoptera; family Coccinellidae; genus Cryptolaemus; species Cryptolaemus montrouzieri. The sequence goes on along the minus strand of JABFTP020000021.1, from coordinate 92,008,977 downwards.
TTACATAGACTTCAGACTGATAATGTTACGATAGGATCTACCAAATTCTCAAGCATGTTCAAATTCTTCAATTTTTGCCGTAGAAATAAGAGTGTCACAAATTGGTGTAAATAATGATAAATGAGGGTCCTACAATATGGTCTACCCAAATTTTGGCTAGGACATTAATTTAGTTTTGAGGCCTTTGAGTATGATTCTCCCTTCTTGAAAAGTGATTAGTGTCACAAAAGACTCTGAAACTATAGCGATGTACCTCACCATTTAAAAAAAATCTATTCTTTAGAAAAACATTTGGAAGCAAATTCTGATCATAATTGATTCGCTCACTGAAATATTCTCAGAACTCTAAATAACGTTCGAAATCATTTTCATTCAGCAACTATACGAGTTTTTACATGGATGGAATTTATAGTTGTGAAGAATCCTAAAAATACTTGTCTGGCAAATTCATTAATTCGTCATTCAAAACTGTGGGATTGTGTCTCCATGAATTTGATCTCAAGATTATATTTGTTCCCAAATTTCTTTCATGGTTATTTTATTCGAAAATGTGCTGTAGCACAGTTATTATTTTTGAAAAATAAACTCATAATTTCAATCTGTTCGTGCAGTGTGTACACATCTCCAAGTATATTACAATTATTTGACGTTATCGAGACTATGAAAGTACTACCTACGCAAGTCACCTGTGTTTTAACGACTAATCAAAACTAACTGAATCTAGCAGATATGGAAAAATTTCAAACATGAAAAGATTGATGACTAACCGACAAATACCATCGAAATGAAATATCATTTTAATTTATTGACTCAAACGAGAGACATTTTGCTCCTGGTTCTGTTTCTCATTCCAGATTAGCAGAATTATTAACTGTTCGAAACAAAATTTACTTGATAGATCCTCGATGAACTTAAAAAATGCATCAAATTGAGAAACCTTTCGCAGAAGTATCACACAACCCTTTTCCCATATGAAAATTTTCAGGAGGAAGTTTATACGTGTAGGAGAACGATGCACAAACGTTCAATCAGTTCTTAACCAAATGAATCTATGTTGATCTAGGATTTTTTTCAGTCGATTTCAATTCGTAACATGTTATTTTGGAAAATGAATGATTACGTGGTCGTATATAGAATGAAATCAGCTTTTCGCCAAGGTATCACACGACCCCTCTTTTCTATTCAAAAATTTAGGGTGGAAGCTGCCAGCGGTATCGGTTTGATAGAGGAGAATGGAATATTGACCCTCAAGAAATTTACAGTGAAATCAAACCAGCCGAGTTATTCAGGACAGGTCATTTTCAACGCACTGTATAAAATTAGCAAAATTATATTATAGAAGGTCGAATGTTGCTTATCTTCTTGATTATACATTTTCGAAATTTGCGATGAAAGATCATCATTCTTGGTTAATTTTGAGATTTTATTATTTACAAAATGAGCAACCTTCAAGTACTTTCATGACATTACTTTGTTAAGTTGATACGTGAAAAGAGCTCAAAAAAGAGAAGATGTATGGACCAATTTCTTCTCAAACCTTCTTTGTGGTTTTCAATAGAAGCAGAGATCCAAAAATATTAGTTAGAAATAGCCTAGCCTTTTAAAAAATCAATTAAAAATTATTTTTGCAACGCAAGTAATCAAGTAATCAATGACTGTTTTTGAATTTTTAGATTGATAATTTAATACCAAAACTTTTATTCAACAATTCAGATATTTGTTGAAGTTGTAATTAAATTTATATCGGTAGAACTTTTGAAGATTTCAATACTAGATGCCGAAATACGATCGAATTTTTAACCAACAAGAATCTGATTCTCACTATACAAATCATTTACTGAAAGAAAACTATATTATTAATAATCATTCTAATATTTTACATTGTGAAAATAATAGATTGAAGCTGAACGTATGTGAAGCATTAGAAATGAGTAAACAGAAAAATTCAAAAATTTACTTAATACTCAATTAGATCTAAATTTGTCACCGTTACTAAATCGTTTCAGTTCTTAAAGCAACTCTGTTTCCTCCTATTGAGCAAAGTACCTGCTTTTATCAATTTTATATATAAACACATCGTCCTTTTGAATGTACTACTTATCTGATGTGGTGAAACGGGTCATAAGTTAGTGAATAAAGTGAAAATTCGAACATCATTGTTTTATTAAATAAAAAATCTATATCGATTCTGTTCCAGTAACGACTTCCAATAAAATTGATATAAAAAACTTTTGAAAAATTATTCCCAGTGTAGATCTGGAGACTAATCGTTTGTGTCATGAAGGCACAATATTCAACGTGAAATTCATATTGTAAATAAGAGATGAAGTATAGTGTGTTTTCTCGAAACTTTTATCGTCTTTAAAATGTATTTTGTTACTTTGAATTATTACGAAAAGCAGAATATCTTTTTTATTTTTGTTTGCTAATAACTCTTGTAATTTTTTATATGCTGTTGAAATACATAGGTATAGTTCTGTAGGTATCATTTCAAACCCGATGAGTTGCCACTCATATATCTAGGAGCTTTTTTAAGAAAAAACACTCTGAACATGTGAACTAGACTTAATAACCTCCACCAACAAACATTGAAAATGAGTAGTAACATTCATTCTTAGTTAACTGTTGGTGCATTCCTTGAATTTTTATTGCAAAAAATCTGCTATTACCCGTTTCAAAATATATTCATATCATTGGAGATAATGTTGAAACTCACATATTCCTGGCTGGTTTTCATATTTGGAAAACAATTTACGTTATTGCAATGCATGGTTATGACATTATATTTCATAATTGTCATTGATTACCTATCATTGCGTCGAATTCTATTATTTCATGCAGTCACTATGCTTAAATAAATAAACATTTGTAGTATGATCGTATTTAAGTCCGGGTTGGCAACAAGTGGTCCTCAGTGCGTCTCCGGAAGAGATATGGATGTTTACATATTGAGTTTCAGTAGTTCGATGGTTCAATGAAAGATGGATTTAATGTTGAGAGTAGACAAGTCTAGATCCATTAACGTTTAGGAAGGTAGTTTGCTCAAGTTCTCCTTCCTTGAAAGAAATGAACATAATGGAAATTTGCCAGCAAAAAACTACGCAGAGAAGGTTTCAACATGAGAGTTTTCATTCGGTTCTCGTATTTTTTAATATAATGTCAAGTATAAACTTTGAAATCAAATAAGCAAAAGTACCAGTTTTGTAGGCTAAATACCATCTCCACTATATTACATGGTTGGAGAATTTCGATCCTTCGTAACAAAGGAAATCTAATATTCTGAAATTAATTTAAGAACTTAACCATGGTAATCAAAAAATACTCAGTTTGGAAATCTTCGAGAAGATGGACTCCAGAGACGGGACCAATGTCGGATTTCTTCAATGGTCAAGGAAGGAATTGCATGGACGACATTACCGTGAGATTAATCAACCACACATCGACAAAGAAGCTTCCAACAAATGGTTGATGAAGGGAGAACTATTCGCTGAAACAGAAGGATTCCTCATGGCCATCAAAAACCAAGTCATCTCTACAAACAATTACAAAAAATTCATAATTAAGGACGGAACATTACAAACAGATAAGTGTAGAAGATGCCATATAAGATCGGATAATATACAGCTTATTGTGTCCGGCTGTGAACAACTGGCCAATACATACTGTCTTCACAGGCATAATCAAGTCTGCAACATGATCCATCAGAAATTTTTCACACAAGTACGGACTTTTGAATGCCTTCCAGCCATATTACAAGTATATAAAAACTCATTCTTTCGATGTCAAAAATTTCTAGTTGCATTGCATCCCAAGCAATGTTTTTTAATTATCATACGCTGTAAGATTTTTCGATATGTTACTTCAGATATCTACCTAAATAAAAATATATTAATTTGAAGGTTATATGATATTTATGAAGGTATGCATGATCCTATCATTCCTTTAAAAAAACGCCTCATTATAAAAAATAGAAATGTTATATTGCTATTTATTCATTTTTTTACTTATAAAGTTAATAAATCTCTAGACCATGTAAGAAAAATAAAATTGAAAAAAAGATCACTTACTTCCAGAACTTATGTGCCCTGTCGTATACGGCTAAAGCGGATCCATGCCGGGCATATGATGATCAATTGAATTAGTGTTTTGACCCCAATTTCACACCATTTGCCCTCAGGATTATTCCCCAGTCCTATCTTATACAAGTCTAACCTAGACCTGCCCCGTCACTATCTGTGCCAAGAGTATCGCATCAGTTCGACTGCCTACAAGTGCCAACCTTGCCCAGGTTTTATTACATATTTTCTAGGCACCCAGAGCAGCCTGACTGTCGAAGCAGATTGAGATCAACTCATTAGTCGTACCCAGCTTGGCCAGAAATTGTGCACAGGCAAATATAACCATGATCTTCGTACCAGATGTCCCCTCAACCTTCCTTCCACACGTGTCTGAATGAGATTTTCTCCTTGATCTCATCAACCAAGTGATACCTCGACCTGTTTCTCTCTGAGTTCATCCAGAGGAGGTGGCCACTGTTAATATCTTCATGAACAAGGTATTCTCCGACCACTAGCGTGTCTCCCTATAAGCCTATAAACTGTCAAAACTGCCCTAATAAGAATTGTGAGGTGCAGTGGATCAACCACACCCACAGGGTACCTAGTGCCGCAGTAGGATCCAGGACCCAGCACATTTTTCATCATCAGTGCTCTGAGCCCCTCAAGTGCCAGCTTCATCGTTTGTTTTTCCACTCTTGTCCACCAAAACAGCCAGGCGTGAGTGAATGTGAGTAGCAGAATGGTTTTGAACAACCACATCATCACGTGAACCTAAAGCCACTGCTGGTGAAGGTCCGCCTGTATGCCATGAGGACAGCAGAAAACCTGCTAATCTGCAACTTAAGATGCGGAGCCCAGATAAACTTCCTTTCTTGTACTACCTATCCCACATCATTTATGTGTTTTTCTTTGTCTTCCATTACTTCATTTTCCAAATCTCCGTTCACTATCTCGGTTTTGAACATTTCTCCGAAATATTCTATTGCAACGTTCTATTATTACTTCAATTTTCCTGTCTTTACTATCTGTTTGTGTCGTTCTGTTTTCCTCCTTTTCATAAGTTTGTGAGTAGTTCAAAATTACATTGCTACACTATCGTAAAGACTACGATGGCAAAGTTACAGAAAACTTTACATTAGCGTCAATACAGCGTCCTCAGCTTTACAATGCCTTCCTAATTACTTCCTTCGGTCTGGCAGGTGCAGCCACTGTTGTCGGGAGTCATTTTTTTATACACTTTGAGCAAGGGTGTCGTGACATTTAGAAAACTTTACTGTTAACGGGACTGTTGAGCAAAGGTAACTGTACTTGTTTTATAACTTATTTTTGAAGATTTTATGTTGGCTAAGGTTTATTTTGTGTTTTCTGTATATATTTATCACCATCTCTCACAGATATTCGATTCTTCTATTTCAAGTATTTAAAAATTATTTTAGATGTCCCGAGTACTTCTAAAAGATGAAACTATTCAGTTTTCGGACGCGGATATTTGTGATGATGATGACGATAAAAGTGCACAACAACCAGAGATACTGAGTGAGGCAGAAGATAATTGAGAAGTGGAAGAGCATCAGTTTACTGTTAGTGAAAATGAAGCAAATATTATCAGGGCAGTTTCTCGAAGCTCTGATTCTGATCTACCTATTCTCGGCTACGAAAGCGATAACGCCATATAGTATCTGGTTCTTCCAGCTCTGAAGATTATGTACCTGTTGAACCTGTTCAAACCACAATAAGACGTTAGGTTAGGCAGAAATGAGCATAAATGGATCACTCACGTTTCAATGAGAGGCCTCAAAGAGAAGCTCGAAATATCGTGGACCTGTATGAGATATTATCTTTGTGATGAAGTGCTTGCAGATATAGTCAAATATACCAATGTAGAAACTGAGTCAAAAAAGAGCAATTACGCTCTACAAAAAAGTACAATAACCCAAACAGATAACCGTGAATTGAATGCTTACTCGGCCTGTTACTTATGTCTGCTGGTCTAAAACGCAATCATCTACCCACAAAACTTTGATACATCGTATAGTGCTTCTCGCTTCAAAGCCTGTATATCTGTAGATAGATTTAAGTTTATGATAAACAGCCTGAGATTTGATGATAAGAGCACACATTCAGCGAGAAGAATTGATGATAAGTTTGCAGCATTTCGGGGTTTACGAGAAACGTTTATAAACAATTGCAAGAAATCTTACACGCCGAGTGCTTACTTCACCATCGATGAACAATTGGTTGAATTTAAAAGTCGTTGTCTATTCAGAATGCACATGCCTAATAAACCGAACAAATATGAAATGAAAATCGTAACGGCAGTTGATGTGAATACTAAATATGTGTTAAATGCTATACCTTACTTCGGTAAAGAAAACACGCCAAGAAGCGACCACAAGGTGATTATTAGGACAAAAGTTTGACTTCACCACTTTATGATACTGATACGATGGACAACTGGTTCACATCGGTACCCTTAGCTGCAGAACTCCTCAAGGCTCTTGCAATTTGACGCTAGTAGGAACGTAACGTTGTGATAAACGAGAGATTCCAAATGAAATCAAAGTTTTTTATTATTTTATTTATTCCTGTTTTATTTCTATGTCGTACTTTTTATGAATGTTTGGCAATAACGTCACTCGCAGGACAGTAATCTAGGGTTAAAGAAAAATTGTAGGTTGCCTAGGTGATCCCGTTCCAATTAGCTTCAAAATTCGATTCACGTTTTCTTTTTTGCCTCTCTGACCATTTCTTCTAATTTTACCCTTTGTCTCCTGTAATTTTCGTGAGCACTGGTCCTTTTGTTTTGCAAGTATTTCTTCCAAATTTCCTTTTACACTTTTATTTCATTCTTGAATAATCACAGGTCAACATTTGATCTAAGCGGTAACACTGCACGCAATATATAATACTAAGGGTTTTTGGGGTCGCTGAGGACGATGAACCTGTTGGTTTAGCCCCATCATGTCAAGTTCAAGGTCAAGCATAGAAAAAACCGTCAAAAAATCTGTAAAAATTCAGGGTTATGTTTTTTATGTCTCCGAGTCCAAATCCGTTGTTTGGTTGAACCCTCGACCTATTTCAGAGGTCATTTCAAGGTTAGTTCAAGAACCCATGGACGAAATCTAAAAACAATTATGGATATTTTATCACATTCCGAAAATCGGAATCTGCTATTTCCTAAGCTTGATAAGGTCTAGGTCAATGCCATTTGAGGGATGAGAAACTTCTGAGAAAATCGTCATCAATTTTGCATATGCATACATAACATTTTATTACAATTTTTCTGCTAGGTGGATTGAAACATTTTCATGTCTAGAACTCGAAAATTACTTTTAGGGATACTTATTCACAGCTCTTCAAACTCATTTTTACTCTACGCTCCAGGGTAGCTGCTATCAAATTTTTATGCTTTATATGTGAGCTTAAATGTATCTGGTGAATGCAAGGTTTTTCCATTCAATAGAACATTGGAGGGACGGGCAAGAAATAAAGTTGTTGATACAAAATAAAATAAAAACATTATCCGCTAAGACGGTTTTTTTAACTTGAACAATTTTACCTTGACAGTATGAAGCTTAGAATCCCTGCCCAGGGTCAGAGGGTATTAGTATGATTGGTATTCGGGAGTACGTACATCCACTCACAGACCCGCCTCAATCTCCTCATTCCAAAGATCGGAGCATTTTCCATCTTCAGGCCTGAGGTTTGACCGGTAGGTCACCCTCCTGACTTCCAGGACCGAAGCCTGCACATCGGTCAAGACTTCTAACGCCTTAGCACAGTTCTGCTGATTCCCGTGATTCCTAATGATACCAATCATTGCACTCTTGGATGTTTCAAGTATGCATCTACTCCTCCATAAAGATGGACCATTCGTCAACCTAGGTCTCATAATCGCTATGTACAGCCACAAGACCCTTTTTGGGCCTAGTCCCCAAGTTCTCCCGAAGGCAGAGCGACAAGCCCAAAAGTAACACCCAAGTACTTCACCTCCTTTTCCTGAACAATTTCCTCTACTAAAAGTTCGTTCCTCCACCTTGTATCTTCTGGTAAAGTTATCTGCAATCGATTTACTAGGGTTTACGGACATGCCAGCTCGACTGTATTTCTGTGATTTTAGATTTCGTCCATGGGTTCTTGAAATAACCTCGAAATGACTTTTGAAATAGGTCGAGGGTTCAAACGCACAACTGATTTGGTCTCGGAGACATAAAAAACATAACCAGGAAGTTTTCCAAATTTTTTTGTCGGTTTTTTATGCTTGACCTTGAAATGACCTTGAACATGACGTGATGGGGCTAAACCAACCCGCTCATCGACATTAGTGACCCCAAAATCCCCAGTACCAGTACCATATATTGCTTGCGGTGTTCCGTGCAGTGATAACTGCCACCTCTGAGGATTACAAGTTAGATCTCAACCTGTCGGTTATGTATCCAGTTAACCTGTGTTATCGTTTCACCTGTTTGTTCATCACCTGATCTTTTCTTTGTTGCTGATTCACACACTTGCTTTGGAATTGTTGTTAATAGAACTTTAAGATTATGAAACTCTTCTTCTACTTCTGTATTACCTGTGGTTGTAGTTCAAAAACTGAAATACATTCGGCCGTTTCTATGTGATATGTTATTGACATAACGTTATAGCTGTCATCATCAGACAAGTATGAGTCAATAGAAGACTCTATCGAACCTTCAAGAAACGTATCTTTTGTACATTTTCCGTTACCATTATACCCGTGAACAGTGCTCAAGTTTCCAACATTCTAATTTTTAGTCATTTGGTTTCCACAATCCGCCCCTGATGTTAGTTTTCATTTTAAACAGACGAAATGAATGGACTACATCCGCTTTCGGAATTCATTTTCAAACTTTTGTTCTCCCAACGTTCGCAGGTATATGGGATAACCATTTCTTTTGAGGTTTTGGAATGTAATAATTCATCTTATGCTATGAATACAACATAAATATATTCGAAAGTTCAGGTCATATACGAGGGATTTATTTTGAATGTTGTCCATGATGAAGAAAATTGGATACCATTCAAATAATTTCTGATTATTTATTCTTATCACGATTGATATTCTTCATATGCCTTCAAAATATTTGTTGAAATATTCAATCATGTCTTCAGCCAGGGAAATATTTTCATGATCTACGAATACCATGAGCCGTTCGCAGCAACCAGAATATTTCACATTGAGTGATAATGTGGTGTTTCGATTAGTATTCACATAATAAATGCAGGGTAACACACAATGGAAATGAATAGGACTGAGCATAAGACTTTATTTTTTCTTTCATTGCTTCAATAATTTTTCAAATAAAAATAGTCGGCTCATCGCGTACGCCATTCATTGATAGTTAATTGTACTTTGACATTTGAATTTGGGAGGCTTTTACTTGGTAAAATTCCATTATCAATAATAAAAAACAAGTACTGTGTTTTAAGGAATTTTACTTAATAATTGCGATTCGTAACGCGTTTCACTACACCGTAGCTTCTTCAGACGAATGATTATGCAGAAAAATGTAAATGAGAATATAACTATAAATGTTCTTGAGTAATTAAAAGCTTATTGGTCGCCTCCTCCTAAGTGGTTATTTATGACAGGTATATCCAATAAAAAATATCCAAAGAAAGCTGATACCGGCTTTTTGGCTTTGTGGTATTTCAAAATACTATTAAGATGTGCAGTTCACACGCAGAATATATGGTTCTACTCAATGTGCTTGAAAAACAGGTTGATTCCCAATTACATACGGTTGAAGACACATAACAACAGTGGACCAGCAAGAAGAGCAATTGAGAAAGGCCAACGGATATGGCTCAAAGAGGATATGAAGATCCAGTACAACAGGAGGGACGTTGCAAACATATATTTGAAGGTAATCCATACGGAATTATTGTTTAGATTGCACCCTGTTGAGTTTGATATTTTAGACTCTGAATCCAGATACGATGTCAAAATTTTAATTCATAAAAAGTTTCAACAACAACAGAAAAAGTTGAATTCACTTAAATTCAAAATTTCTCCACCCAAACCTTCAACTGATAAATTTTCAGACCATAAATTTTCTGAAAGATTCACTAATTTAACTGATACCGATTTTACACAACCACAAAAGATCTATTAGAAAAAGGATTCAAACATAATTTACATCCAAAACATAATAAACCTAATTTTGAACAGTTAGGCATAGACTCCGAAATTATTCTCAAAACTCCAAAGATAATATTTGAGCCAAACATCAAACAGCAAAAATCATCAAAGAAGACTTTTCGAAATTATCACCTCATTGCAATTCCGATTATAAGATAATAAAAACAATTCGTGAAAATAGTACCACGAACGATTTAGTATTCACTAAAGCAGATAAAGGTAACACCGTCATTGCGATTAGTAAAACCGATTATATTTCTAAAACTGAAGAATTCTTAACAGCCGGAAACTATATAACATCAACTAAGGATCCTACCGCAAAATTTCAGAAAGTTGTTAAAAACATAATTTCGACAGCAAAATCATTAATTACAGACCAAGAAAATATAAATTCATTAACTCCAATCCACAATCCCCGAATTATATTCGTTGATAAAACTTCATAAACCTAATTACCCTATTAGACCTGTTGTTTCTTATGTAACGGCACCTTCGTTCAAACTTTCAAAATTCCTCAACGACTTGCTAATAAAACATTGCAATTTTAAATCTGAATTTTCGGTCAAAATTCATACGAACTTATTGCCAATATCAAAGATACCACTATACCACCTAATTCCAAACTTATTTCTTTCGATGTTAAGAATCTATTTCCCAACATTCCTCCAAAAGATACGTATTACTTAGTTGAAGAATTATTAGAAAGGAATCATGTCAATATTATCATTAAATCAGATATTCTTTCATTGTTAAAAATTTGTTTAGATCAAAATTATTTCCATTTCAATTACAAATATTATACTATTGAAGACGGCTTGATTATGGGCAATCCGTTGAGTCCTTTGTTAGCAGAAATTTTCATGAATAACTTAGAGAAATTAATTCATAATCATCCACTCAGTAAATATTGTTTATACTGGTATCGCTATGTAGACGATATCATTATTTGCTTCACAGGAACAGATAGACAGTTGAAAATTTTCGAAAATCATATAAATTCATTACATCCAAAAATTGCATTCACAACCGAAATAGAAAGCAATAATTCGATAAATTTCTTAGACGTAACAATTTCGAATGAAAATGGAAAACATGTTTTCGCAATTTACCATAAGCCGTCACATACAGATATTATAATACATAACTCGTCGTGTCATCCATATCAACATAAAATGTCAGCATTCAATAGTTTTATTCATAGATTGATTAACATCCCGCTATCACCAGAAAATTTCAACAAAGAACTAAATTTGATTAAACAAATAGCCAAAAATAATGGTTACAATCCCAAACTAATAAATAATATTTTAAATAAAAACAAAGTAGAATCGCATTGAATGAAGTTTACCCTGTCGACAAATTGAAACAAAAATACAACACCTTAACCTACGTTGGCATTACAAGTGAGAAACTGAAATCATTCTTAAGTAGCAATAATTTCAACATAGCTTTCCAAACTAATAATAATTTAGGCAAATATATAAAAATAATAAAACCAAACCAGGTAAAAACAATAAATCAGGTCTTTATAGATTGAATTGCAATGACTGTGATAATTTCTACATTGGTAGAACACATAGAAATTTTAATATTAGAATATCGGAACATAAACGCAGTTTTTCAAATAAAAATCAGATTCAAATTACGCGAATCATCTCTTAGAAAATAATCATTCTTTCGACCCACAGTTTGAAATTTTGCATACAGATAATAAATATTGGAAGGTAGATCTTTGGGAAACTTTAGAAATAAATAAATACGAACACTCAGGTAGACTCATCAATGAACAAGTCGATTTAAGCCCTTCACCTCTATTGAATCTTTTCGGGGAGCAATCTATTCCTTAATTTTATTGGATATACCTGTCATAAATAACCACTTAGGAGGAGGCCACCAATAAGCTTTTAATTACTCAAGAACATTTATAGTTATATTCTCATTTACATTTTTCTGCATAATCATTCGTCTGAAGAAGCTACGGTGTAGTGAAACGCGTTACGAATCGCAATTATTAAGTAAAATTCCTTAAAACACAGTACTTGTTTTTTATAATTGTACTTTGCTTATAATATAACATTCGTGCAAGCAAGACAAAGTTGGCAAAGTTTTATCGCAATAGGATTAAGGAGCATATACATTGATTTTTATATAAGGGACTTAGTGTGTTAGTTGTACTATGGCTGGAAAATAACGTTCTTACACGTTCCTGCAAAAAGTTGAAAAGAGTTACCGCAAGAGCTCTTATTATATCCATCATGCCTATTCCTATCCATATTGTCTATTCGTATGGCGTTTCTTGAACATTTGGCCTTTATTCATAAATTTGGCATTTTGTGCCTTTCACAAATTTTGTGCTATATACCCATATATTATTCATATCCTTATTATTACTTTCTCATAACATTTAGGATCAATAGTAGAACAGCAGATGTTTGCTCTTTCGATTTTCTAGGAATAATAAGCTGTGCCAGGCTAGAGTCTTAAATATCCCTTAAACTTTAAATATCAGTTGTACAGACGGTTACTTTATCAAAGTTCTGTTTTATGAATGCAGAAAAAGCAGCTATGAAAACATTTAGATATTTCGTTTGTTTGTACGGAAGGATGATTTCTAAGTTATATAAAGATACCTGGTTGGATTAGTAGCTTCCTTTTCTGTAGATCGATTGAGATAGTAGTTGATAGTTTAACGAGTGAATCATTTGAGGTGCATATATTTTGATTTTAGGGACAATAATCCTTGGGGACAAATATAACTACCATGCCTTATCCGGAAATCGAACCCAGGGGGGACAATCGTTCAACTGACTAACCCACGGAAGTAATCATATTATACTCTTTTCCAGTGAAATCCTCAAGTTGCTGCTTAAACACATTCTTCAATATTGATATCAGTCTGTACTAGCTCGATTCAAAATACATATGGTTCAAAGGGTTGTTTAATTATAATACAATAATGACTTTTAGTAGTATGCACACCCTGTATCGATTATTTAACTAAATAATTATTCTTTAATATAGGTAATCGAAAGACATTTCTAACGATGTGCCACTCGATCCATAATCGCTATGGTTATTTTAAATTTTGTTGATGGAGAAGGGTGTAGGGAGTTGGGCTGGAGGGAAGGGTTCAAATATTCGTTGGAGCACTCTGTATATACTTTCATGAAATTGAGGTTGATGATTCGATTTATGTTTCAGCATGTTAGAGAATAGTTGAAAATTTGGAATTGCATGGATATATAAAATAATTTCATAATTGTGAAACACGTTGTGCCATCTAGTGATAGGTTAGTTTAGGTTAGAGTTCTCGAGCACGTTGTGACATCTAGCGATAGGTTGAATAACCAGAAATGATACTACATTCGTTTAGAGAAATGGTTACTACATTTAGCATTCGTAGTGTGAATACCTACATGAAACTATATATACTTATATGGACCTAACATTGAATTGATAATCTATCATTACAGATATATACAGAATGATGAGAATAATGTAACCGCCTTAGGTTTCTGTAATCGTCATTGCTGTTTCTTGATAGGTGGCGCAGCAAGGTATAATACTGAATATCTTCGAAATAAAAATTTTGAGTGGTCAAAACACGAACCCAAAGTTTTGAAATCTGATGTAATATTGCTTGACTGAGCTACCTTCAATTCGTATCCTTGGGCCGAATTTCGAATTCTTATTCGTTTGAAAGCTAGTAAGCTACATACATAACTTGCTTCGTACAGAGGTTTGTACAATATGATTTATATAATGATGCTTGTCAAGCTTGCAGTATATAGCTATCTTTAAAATATCGGTCGAGTTATTTCAATGTGTTCCTTAGAGATGTCGCCCCAAACGAATAGACCAATTCATTTAATACAGTGACACTGGAAAAGTATGGACATTGAGTTTTTTTGATGTCGATCATTCCTAACAATTGCTTTACGGGTTTAGATATAAAAAGCTTGAGCATATCTAGTTTTTCCTGGTAGAATTTATTGGTTTTTTATCGACATCTACCAAAGCCAAAATCGCTATTTTTTATGGGGAATTGACAGTAGAACAATATTTCATGATTTTTCTATTGAAACAGAAATAGTTATTCTTTTATTGAAACTCAATTGAAGAGGATGCTTACTACGGTAATGTACCACTTGAAATTCTCATTGCATGATTCAATTGAGAATTACTTAAGTACTATTCAACTAGACAAGACAACTAGGCTGCAGAAGAGCAGAATCAGCAGTTCAGGTTAGATTGAGTGTTAACGTCGTACAAATGTAGGTACAGAGGTTTTAAGGATTAGTAATTTTTGAAATTGAAATATCCCCTGTAACGTTTCTTCTTGAAAACAATAATATGCAATGGATATTTTATGTGGTACAATTTGAATAAATTGGATATTTACGTCCTACTTCAATAGATGGATCCAAATAATTATGAAACCGCTTTCTTATGCTTCGTTTCAAGTTTCTACATCAGCATTCTTACACCGTAGGGAGTGAAAAATGAGTTTTGAAATTATGTTAAGTAAAGGCGGGGAGCAGTTGTTAGGATTTCATCAAGTCAAGCAGCTTGAAAATTTGTTGAAAAGCTTGATTTGATTTGAAATTCAAGCTTTTGAGAAATCAAAGGTTCGTAGTGACTTGATTTTGCTATCCAAAAGCTTGACTTGACATCAAGCTTTTTCAAGAGCATAAAGTTAATTGAAGTAGGTAGTATCTCTTATCATAAAGAATTTTTCAAAACTTACTAAGTACGTTCGATCTAGTCACTTCATTTCGCATTGTAGGTAGAGACAAAAGGCTCAGCAAGGAAAGTTGGATATTTTAAAGGAAAAAAGGAAGAAACCAACCAGCAGTCATTTCAAAAATATAAAAATTTCTGTATTCAGCTACAACCCTCAACAAAATGCTGATATCGCCTAGAGTCCACAGTAGATTTCTATGTATAAGTCGTTAAAAACTCAATATTCCTTGTGAAAATATATGGAAAGCTGGCCACTAAGTGTCGTCACTTAGTGGCCAGGAGTGCAACTTTATTAATCTATCGACTTATCCTCACTACATTTGGCGGTATTCAGCTGAACCCAAATGTTGATTCCCCGAGAACCGAAAGTCGGGAGGGTCCAGGTACTTCCCCGAATCTCGTATATAAAAAGAAATGTTTTCCCATTATTACTCCATTTCTCGAGAATATACTGCTACTGTTAAAATATTATTATTTTCATACTAGGTTAGATTTAGTGTTGAAAATCGTATGGAAATAAAACGAGCATGGAAGCAAATCCTTGAGAGGAAAATAGTTCAGAATACCTGGACGAAAACTAATCGTATTCTGATACTGATATAATCTCAACTGATACAGAATGAATGCCAAAGAAAATTAAGTGTTTTAAAAATCCATGAAAGAGACGGATTGATTTATTGCAAGACAAGACGCTGAAAGTAAAAGTAAACATGATAAAGTGGGGAAATGCAATGTAGTCACGTCCAAAACATCAAATGTCAGAATGAAAAACTGTGCAACCGCTTCGCTGAGAAGAGACATTTGAAATTAATGCACGTTCAGTTTTACAAAACGCTCGTTGGAGATTCAGCAAAGGAAGGACAGCTAACCTGTGTTGCTAACACTTCGGAGAGCATTTCGAGTTGGATAATTCGAAAGACAGATGTCCCAACTGGGAATTTTCATAGCGCATAGCTTCGCCTGTCAAGATCAGTATCGCGAGCGACCAGCCTGGATCCGCATAAAGGCGCAGGCGCGAATGGTATTGTACCAATCCGTTGTTTTCATATCTTATGAAATATCAAAAAATTTCTGCTGATAGGCCCATCTTATTTTCAGGATGGTGCATCCAGTTATGACCAAGAACAATTCCACAAATTACTCGTGAAATATATGGTTACTGAGTATCTTCTATTTAACTCTTTTGAAGACTAGGTTATGAAAATGTTCGCGAACATGTGAACCCTAGGGCAAATTTATCTGATAGGAACCAAATGAAATCTCTAGTAACAAACACATTTGAAAAAAAAATGCTGCAAGAGTTTCTTAGAAAATGTAACACAAAATTATCTTTCACAATTGGATGGACGTCTTTCTGTTTTATATGATAACGGCCCATTTTATAGATAGCAAATGGAAAGTTCATTCTGGAATTTTGTTCCAGATCATGGTAGTAATACATCCCGGGAGCTCAATAGCGGAATTATTTTCACGAGTTGTATTATCTTACAATCTAGCAAAATTGAGCACAAGGAATAACAACCGATAATACGAATAGCCATTTCACTTTCATCAATGAATTAAAATGCTTAATTCCTGAAATGGATCCACAAAATAATCACTTCGCACATAGCCTTAACTTAGGAGCAAGAGATTTCATCAAAATACTAGATTCTGACGTGGACAATGTCATTCTAACTCTTTTCGACTCAAGTTTCAATATACGTATTCCATTTATTTTCCAGAAGTTCAATTCAGTTGTTTTTATCTTCACAGAAGTTTGTTACAGTTGGTTCATTGTATATGTTATCTTTGTGATGCTATGGCTGTTTTATTTGAAAATGTACATTTCACTTTCACTCTTGTTATTACTTTGTATTTGTGTTTTTTTCGACATCTTCTCAGATTCTTACGTTAATTTTGATCTAAATATTTCCCGATTAAATATTTAGCATAATTCGAACATTTATTCTCACTCTTATTTTCGATTCAAGAAACTTGATTTTAAGCTTTTATGAAAAAAAGCTTGACTTGATTTCAAGACAAGTCAAGTCAAGCAAGTCAAGTATCACGGAAATTTTTTCTGCGCTAAGCTCGCTCGAATATCGAGCGAGCAGAAGTGAGTAGTTTTTATGCTCATTTAGTAAAGAGGACTATATAATAGTTTTCGCCTGTGATTCAAATCTTTGTTTTCTAAAAATATCTGACCACCTTATACCTGGAAGCTACGGTTGATTATTCTCCTAGAAAGTTTTGCCAATTTTTCACGATACATGGCTTCTCCAAAGGATATTACGTACCATTTATTGTTGTATTATATTGTTTGTTACCAAATAAGCAGGCAGAACCGTATAAAAAGTTATTTTCCTTGCTTACAAAAAAAAGCAAAAATGAAAACATATAGGTGAATATTCCTGAAGTCCTTTCAGATTTTGAAGTTGGCATTTACAAAGCAGTTGACCACTCCGGCCTGAAGCAAAGATTATCGGTTTTGGATTCAGAAGAATCCAATTCAAATTTGATCATGGATAGGAAAGATCTTTGAGTATGCTTTTTTGAATTTACATTAGGAAATTGTTTTGCTTTTAGTTTGCTATCGATATCTGCAGACGATCAAAAATTATTTCCCCCCGAAATATGGGCCCAAAGTTTACCAAACTTAATAACAATAATAATTGGAATTTCCTACTAGAAGAACCAAATAGTTAACTTATAGTAGGGATAATATCAAGGAGTCCTTCATGGACATCGACATTCATCCCTATGGCCTATGGCTCTTCATGTCCCCTTCCTTGTAACTACATCCCCTCTCGATCCTTACAAAGCAGTCTCTAGTATATGTACCCTGCATTGTCTTGGACTGGAGACAACCTCGAACATTCTACCAGGTGTCCCTATGTTATTCCGTCAACCAGTCCCCCAGCCTTGCCCTAACTGTACAGGCTGAGTCCCTAGACAGGTCTGCATATCCGCAATCTAATTTTCTCTGATCCTGGTCTGGAGATTGATATGGTTGTTTACCTCCAATTGTTCCAGTGCATGAACGCACTCTCTGGCTACCTCACAAGTAATTCTGTGTGCATCCAGGGATGCCAGAGCAGCCAGGCTGTCGAAACAGATCGTGATCAACTCGCAAGTATCCAGTTCTGCCAATATTTGAGCTTTGAGCTGACAAGTATCAGCTGATCTCCGACTGGAAAATTGTTGTATGTTTATCTAATCGGACGTAGAAGGAGTGGCATTACTTATCCATACCATGAATACTTGTGAATCATTCCTTCGAAATTTCAATGACTCATTTTATAGTTCGCATGCTGATATTTTGTACTTATAACATTATACACACAACCAAATTTATATAGAATCACCCGATATTTTGAAAATTACCTCAGGGATTTTGTAAATTCCGCAGGATTGTTTGAACTGATCCTTTTTGACATAATTCAATTGAAAAAAAAATGAATCAAGGTTTATTTTAAAAAAGGTAAAAGTAAGACAAAATGAGAGACTCTTTCGGCATAAAGTAGATAAATTGAAAATTGTTTCCTCACAGAATAGGTGTTTTTTTCTCGACTTCAGTAGCTTGTATTACCTTCTCTTGACCTGATATAAGCCTGAATCCGACTAGGCATGCCTTGGATAAGGTTCTCGACCTCTTCTGGGGTGATATTCTGCCACTCTTCTGTGGCGACTTGGATGAGATGTTGTGGGGTTCTTGGATTATCTATGCGCGATCTAATTTTCCTTTTGAGATAATCCAATAAATGTTCAATAGGATTTAGGTCTGAAGAGCAAGCTGGCTAGTCCAAAATAATGATTCCCTCTGTTTAAGATAATGTCGCGTGAGGTTGCTGGTAGTCTGAGGAGTATTATCTTGCATAAAAGAGACATTCTCACGGTTTGCACCTAGCCAGAGTCTCACTATGGGCGCCAGCACTAGGTTCACGTAATTTTCTAGACTTTACTCTCGCAGGAAACGAAATCAAATCTGTTTTCTCCTCCCAGCATAATGCCACCTCAAAAAATCACAATGCCCCCTCGGTATTTCGCAATTTGTCTTTCTGCTTGGAGTCTAGCTTGCCTTCCAAGATACCTTAAAACCCGAATCCGACAGTCACCTAATCCAACACCAATTCCAGTCTCATCCGAACATTTCTCCAATTCTCAATATTCTCATTTTGGTGCTCTATATACAAATTAAGTGTGTTAATTTTTTGTTGTGTGATTAGCTCTGGAACTCTTAAAGGCCTTCTGCTGTATAAACCCCTCGAACGAAGTTTTTGACGTATCGTTACGACTGATATTCTGATGCCTGTTGCTTCCAGAAGTTGCCCTGGGAGTATGGGGTGCGACGCACTAGGGTCCCTTATTGCAATTTGGCACAAAAAGAGGTTTTGTTCTTCAGAAGTGATCTTCTTACGATTTTTTCTATGCCTATTATGCAGAGAATGTAGCTCCACGTATCGGGCGTAGGTTTTTGAAATCACCCCCAGTGAGACCCCCATTGTGGCCGCTATACCCCTCTGTGTCAGCCCTTCTTCAACGACAGCAATTATTTGACTCCACTGCTCATCAGACAATCCAACGTGAGGCATTTTCAATTATGATTATAGGCATTTTTAAATTTTGAAATTCACAGTTTCAAATCTCTGTGACTACTGAGTACAATATCCCGAACATGTGGTGATAATTCAACCTTTCTTATCATACTATCCAGTTTTTTCAAAACAAAAAACTTCATTCTTCACAAGTAGTTGAAGATCCATGGTTGAAAACAGTCAATAATATGAAATACCGAGTGATTCCATATCAATTTGGTTGTTTGTAATTTGCCTTTTGGTTTACCGGATCCTAAAATGATCGGGACAGAATCTACCTACCCTCATTATCCAAGAGATTACGTAAGGCTCACTTGCTTCATTTCGTTCTTCTGATTCGTTTCACATAAAAATTTGACGTAATGACAAACAATGTAGTCAAGTTTTATAACTCTCTCTTTCGTTCGAATAAGCAAATATATAAAAATGGATAGTATTGAATCAAATAAAATATTTAATCAATCAATTCAAAGAAAATTTCATTTATGGGTTAGAGGTAGGTACACATTGGATAAAATAGAGTTGGTAATCAAGTAAAAGTGAAATTAAGAATGGCCAAGGATTCGATGAGGTTCAATGATGTTTGAACAATTGATGATCGAATCAGAAATGATGCCATTCATCGTATTTGAGATAAAATGCAGAATACCTTATGTTTATAGCAGTTATTCATTCAATGCAAGAAACTTGAACTTCAAGTATTGGTAGAATTGAGTTGAGTTTATTGTTTCAACACTTTCTTGAGATGTTTGTCATTCAACTTTATATAATTCAAATCTTTTACATCACGAAAAAAATGTTGTTGTTGGTAATGAAGAAAAAAACTAAGCAACATAATTTGATCAGATTCAACAGATATACTAATTGTTCCTATTGAATAATACGAAGAGTTGTTTCACAAGCGAACAATCGAATTGAAAATTCAATTATTTTCCTATAGAAAAGGTTCGGCAAAATTCCCGGGTTAGGTGACAGAATTTCCTGGCGTGTCATTGGCCGAAAGGCTGAAATAGAGCACGTTAAAGAAATAACAAACAAACAAACTTCACTATCCTCTAATCCGTTTCCTCCGCTCCCAAGTAGCTCTTGAAAATATGGCTTCCATCTTTCCATTAATTTCCTGTCACCTATGAATAATTCTCCATTTTTGTCCTTGATGTTATAAATGTAAGAGTTCATTATCCTTCTACATGATTTAACTATTTTATAGAATAGCTTTTGGTTTGCTTTGTTCTCGGCTTTTATTTTTTTCCCGAATGTACCTTTGGCAATAAGACAAACAATGTGATTTATCCACGATAGAGCATCTGTCTATCGTAGTCAGTTAGCTCGTGACTTAACAGCCTCGGTAGCTGCACGGTTAGTGCGCAAGCATATTGGAACTGCTAAGTCGAGGCTCCTGGTTCGAATCCGGGGTCAGGTTATGGATGTTGTCCTTGAACAAAAAGTGCTGAATTTGAAAGAGTCGCCTAAAGAGTTCATAAACTTCTGACGACCAGATAACTTGTAATCCTTGTGGTGGCAGTTATCATTGCACGGTCTAGGAGAGTGGTTCGGAATCCACTATAAACTGTAGGTCCAGCTGTGTAAATGGGCTTAGTTCCCGAGCACATTGTTAAAAGATGCAAGCAAGCAAAGCAAGCTCGTGACTTCCTAACCCAAAAAATATGGAAATCGCTCGATAGGTCGAAGTGGTTCTCAGCTTTGGCTTGCATGGTCCCCAGACTTGAACTCTCTCGATTTCTTCTTCTGGGGTCATTTGAAGATTTGGTTTATACTACCCTCGTGGAGAATGTTGAGGACGTAAGAAATAAAATCATGGCTTGGTGCAACTCGATAAGAACAGATCCTGATGTTTTTGAAAGAGTTCGTCAATCAATGAGGAAAAGACTGAAATCTTGAATACGAGCAGGAGGAGGTTACTGTGAACAGCTTTTGTAGTTTTTTAATAGTTATTTGTGATACTCATAAGTCTTTGTTTTGCCCTTGAATTAAATTATCAAATATAGATTATTTAATGAAAAAAAAATATCACGATGGTTCTTTTAATCGAAGACTACGTGTCGTATGATGAAATGTATGGACACTCTTTTCTTATTTTGTTACTAAAAAACTTGGCGTCGGACAAAAAAGTCAGGATGTGATCTTACACATGCTTATAAACTTACTCAGTCATCATTTCTTCAGTACTTCGACTATCACCCATCAAATAATCTTAATTTCGCTTTTGAGAGACTTGTTCATATGAAAAACTTCTGGGTAACACCATTTCCAAAAATGCATACACTACACTTATCGATGATCCTAGGGCTTCATGTTAGGGATTTTTCACTTGAGCAGCACATGGAAACGTATTTTACGTAACAGTTAGATCAATGAAACGATAATTTTGGGCTTTTTCACAACGTGAATGACCACTTTGGTCTTTGGGTTAGTATATCTGTTAACAGGAACCGATACCAAAACCTAGTGACCTAGGTTTAAATGTTCACAAACATTTTTAGTAGACGAAATGTCAATTTAAGACGACTAACTCTTTGGCAAGAAATCATTAATAGAAAAGAGACTATCAAAAATAGTAATGAATCCAGTTTTATACACTCAAAATGAGAAACTTGTGAAAAGTCTTATTTTGGGATCCTATGTTTCAGAGAGACAATTTCAGAACATGATAGAAGTCATAAATTGAATTAATCTGATCAAAACTGCACTTATTTGTAATTACACAAAATCTTCAGGAATTTTACATATCAAGAATAAGGACTTAAATTTCTTGAAAAGCATTAAAATCAACAGGTCATAAGACTTCAAATAATTAACATTTAATAAGTTTCGAAGAAAATTATTTTTCAAGGGACAATATTCAATCTGATCTACTCTTCATAATCATTGTTAACCAGGGCCACAGGTACGACGTGTCTACACCATGCGTAATCTCGCATATAGTAACTTTTTCTTCTTTTCTACCTAATGAATGAATGTAATAACTTTCTGTATTTTCGTGGATTCATGGAAATTCTTTTATTGCGTAATTTTTTGTTTCACTGTGATTCATCCGAATTAGCAACGTGTATTCTGATTGGGAATTAAAACATTATCGATTAACTACGAACATTAATTCAATGTATTTGAATAATTTCTTGGAGACCTCCAGCTTATATTCATGGTTGAAGGTCTATTATTCGAGCTTCCGGAATAAAATTTGAATGTATTGACGAAATTCTGAAATAATTTGTGATTTCTGTTCATTGAATATGAATGCAGATCACACCATGATAAAATCCAAAATTTTAATACTAATACAATTTCAGAGGTGACCACCTTCGACACCAATACAATGTCACCAATGTTCCTTCCTGTCTTGGACATTTTTAGCCTTGAGCACCATTTTCCATGCCGCTTATATCTAATAAATCGACTCAAAACGAAGTAATTTCTTGAGTTTAGAGAACAAAAAAAAGGCAGATGGCGCTAAATCAGGTGAATAGGGCCTTAAGCTGAAATATATCAGCGGAATTTTTGATAAAAGAGTTGCATAAGGTTGATGAGATGATGTGCTGTAGTTCTACTTAGTAGCAAAATATCCATATAATACTAAAGCAGTAAGGCTTATTTCGAGGATTGTGGACAATTGGAGTTTGAACCGGATGGAAAGAAAGAGACGGTGAGAAAAAGCGGGGGCCATAGGTCCCCGCGGATAAATTCTTTCCGGTAGAAAAACGTCGGAGGTAGATCCGAGCGAAATTCGGAGTCCCTAGCTCGAACGACGGTGGCGAGACGATTTTTCGAAAAATTTCGCCGCAACGTCGCCCCGGACGAACGAAATGTCGAAACGGCTCGATTTGTTCGGAATCGATAACTCGGATCTTTCGCAGGGCTATCGAAGAGGTCGATCGGGCGAAAATTCCGGGAAAAAGTTCCGAAAATGCGAAAATAAAATACGTCTCCGAAATCTCCGAGATGAAGGGGATAATTTCTATGGACTTCTGTAGCTATAAAAATACTTCTATTGCCTTCAATCGCTATGAAACCTGGACGAGGAAAAAGCCTCGAGTTTCACATTTCGCGCCGCAATAGTTAGATTCTCAGAAAACCACGGGAAAACGGAAAAATCTTCCATCGAACGAAGGGCTATCGGCGGACTTTCGCAAATTTTCGCTTTACTTTCCTCATTCCGAAAATCTCCAACGGCCAGAAAATTCGCGAAATTAGCAAACCTCGAGCTGTCAAAATCTAACCTAACCATCCTACTTAAACGGGGTCACCGGGAGAAAGGATTCGACCTTCGAACGATTCTTACATATCTCGAGATCAGGTCCGCGAAGAGAAATCGTTACCGTAAGACTCAATTTTCGAATTTGGGACGATTTTTGAAACCTATATTTTCGAAAATAAGACCGGAAACACTGAGGCGGAGCCTGTCACCGCTCCTTCTGCCCCTTATATCGCTATTCAATGTCGAAAGTGAGCATTACCAACGTGTAAAATTTAAAGCTCTCTCTTCTGAACGAAAATAGTGAGATGGAAATAGTTACATAATGTCGGTAGTAACAACGTCTAGAATTCAGTGCTCTCTCTCTTCTGAGTGACAATCGAATCTAACCTTATTTCAATTAGTCATAAATTCGATCTGTCAAAATAAGTAATTCTGAATTTTATATGAATGAAAAGTTTGACGAAACTTGAAATAAACTTTTAGAGGTAAGTGATCGTAGTTTGATGTTTATTTTATCCATGTTAATATATATTTTGTTTGAGGAAATGAACGCCATACTATCAAAAATGAATTTAACATTTTGTGGTTTTTCTAACCTAAACAATATGATTCATACGGATTAGTATAATAAAAAGGAGTTAAGGTGACTAACAATAATGTTTGAAAGGTAAGTGAATGTAATTTGAGGTTTATTCATGTATTTCAATGAATATTTTTTGTAGGCATGCCGAAGAAATGTACTCAGAATTTACATATTTAATTTTTCTTTCATGGTTATTTTAACCTCTATGCGTAGAAAAATGTTCTGGAATTACTAGGATTTTTAACGAATCAATTGGAGGATCTTTCAAAATGATGGGATGGGATATCCTATACAAAATAGTTACGTAAAGTTCAATCACATAAGGTGAAATTTCTATGTATTCAGTAGTGTTCCTTTATTTGATTACTAATTTCTCGCTTTTGTTTTTGGATACTCCCAAGAAATTTCAATTTGATAAAAACTTTTATTTTCTATTTCATTAATATACTTGAGAAGTAATTATTCCAGCTTGCTGTTTTAAGCTCATATTTGTTGTTTATTATAATTCATGAATCTTATTCGATTCTTATCTGATCTAATACGAATCAGAACTGTTGAGTAAAAATTAAAAATTTGAAACTATAGATCTGCATATATTAATCTTCCTGAAGTATATATTTAATACTTTTGGAACTGAAAATTTGGAATATTGTGAATTAATATTAGAGTTGTTGATGAATGAGTTTCTATGCCTAAAGGGTGATTGAACAATTTGTTTTTCAATGTTGAAATATTTTTAATTTCATCTTATGCTAGCTCAATTGGAGGAAGTAGAGATTTTCAAATTGAATGTTTCCTTTTGAAATGGGATAGTAGTGAGTAGTGTTGAAATTTGTGTGGTTGATGAGTCAGTGTCCATAAAACAATACTTGAAGCTGCGTTACCCTAAGGATGATTGAGGCAATATATGAGAGCGTTCCATGTAACATAAAGAACTATTAGGTATAAATATGAATAATGAAGTGAATATAATAAGACGTTCAGTATACATAGAGTTGGATATGAGAAGGCGTTCAGTACATTTGGGGTTAAGTATATTAGGTGTTGAGTATAAAAGGCGTTTAGTATATTGGCTATTTAGATATGAAAGACGATCTTAATGGGCTCACTAGTTACGTAACATAAAGCATGAAGATATTCTCCGTATTGAAATATTCATTTAAAGGTACCGATTTTCATGATGATTCAGTACGTCATGCAAGTATGCGCTGCTACGTCATCAACAGGAGAGTTGAGGTAAAAAATATCTCAGAAAATCTTATCCATGTGGAAACATTTTTTGATATGCCAAATTTGTCATATTTTCTCTAAGAGTAAAGCGTCTCCTAAACATCGGTAAAAATAAGCCGATTGTTATTACAAAGCAATAATGAGTCCGCGACTATAATCATGCTCAGAACTCTACCCGGCAAAATACATATAGTGTGTATTAAAAATACACAAGGTAGAGATTAGAAAATACTTTTGTTTGATTTCCACAAAGTTCATTTCTAATACCTATACCAAGTGTTTACTAAAAATGAACATTGTGGAACTCAGATGAAAGAGTTTCTTTTGCTTATATTAAAATGCATTTCCATTAATTTAATTCATCAACAATACCATTAATTAACTAATATTTCATAGAAGTGCTCCGTAAAATATTAAGTTGTTCACCTCACTTGAAACAAGCAACTGTTCGCTGTCCAAAGCAGAGCCCAAACTGAAATTATCCAACTTTAACTTATATTCAGGAGCCTGGAAATTTATCTCTAAATCTGACTTTTTGCTTATAATTAAAGCAGTTATCTGTACTAAATTTTCATATGCAGTTTCAACGTATAGTACCGCTTCGAAAAAATGTTACCAAAAACTAGAACCTACATATGTCAAGATTTTGCGAGCGTCACTCGCCATATGCCATATTCGGCACGCCGGCATTCTCAAAGATTCCGTTTTACCATAACTTACCGAAATTACATTCAAAATGGCTCGTAACTTGTCAGAAAACAAATTAGTTCATGGGAACCCTACAGTTATAGCTATAGTCAACTATAAACCGAAGATTTGTTTTAGGACCTGCATATTGAATCCTCAACTTGCTTTGGAGTTGAGCTTTCTAGGGACCATAAGGTTTAAGAATATCTTCGAATTCAATCACGTATAGCTGCTACTCGTCATCCTCGTCTGACGAGTGGCGTTGCGCGCTTACTGTCTCACTATATCAATGATACCCTACAATTATAGCAGTAAGCATCCTTTATTCTCGGTAATTTTTTCACAGGCAACTAACTATTGAACATGATGCATAGCAAAAAATTTGGTTCAATTTGATATCGAACAAAGAATTGCTTTCTTGTTCTCAAAAAATTTTGTGCTAGATTCATCTAACGCAATACCACCGAATATTCTACCTAGAAATTTTTCTGTGGCAGAAATCAAGTTCACACTGTGAGACGGGCACTCGAGCAGCTGAACTGCAAGAAGGCAGCTGGTCTAGACGAAATACCGCCAATCGTCCTGAGAAAGTGTGCTCCCGAACTGGCACCCATTCTCAGACGTCTGTTTCAGATTTCTCATGAAAGCCAAACTTTTCCGAACAGCTGGAAAATAGCGAGAATTCAACCGATCCCAAAGAAAGGAAAAAAGTCCTTACCCCAAAACTACCGCCCTGTTGCACTTCATCCCATTATGTCCAGAGTGACGAAGAGACATCAAATATCTTGAGTTGCAGGAAATTTTTAACGACCGTCAGCATGGTTTTCGCAGGTAAAGATCGACAGAAAAACTGCTCGCCCACGTCACTCATGTCTGTACATCAACGATGGGAACGTATGGGGAATCTAGAGCAACAGCCCTCGACATCTCTAAAGCCTTCGACAGGGTTCGGCATGCAGCCTTGTTGAATAAACTTGCTCCATATGCGCTTCTCGAAAAATTTCAGGGTTGAATAAGTAGCTTTCTTTCAAATAGATTAATACAAGTTGTGGTTGATGGTATAACATCTGATTGTTTCCAGTTGCAAGCAAGAGTACCTCAGGGAGGCATTATTTCGCCGACCTTGTTTCTGTTGCAGATAAACGATCTTCTGTCATTTACAGAGAACAAGATCTTCGGTTTTGCAGACGATTGTACCCCGGTTTCGTTTTTCAGTAGTCTGCGGCCAATTTCAGCATCAGAGAATTCAACATATTAATAACTTAAACTCTGACTTACAGAGGATATCTGAGTGGGGTCAGTTGAACCTGGTGAGCTTCAACGCGAGCAAGACGCAAGCAACTACGTTTTCTGGAAAAGTCGCCGCTGGAGAACCTCCTCTAATAATGCAAAGCCAACAAATTGCATCCAAAGATTCGATGCACCTTCTCTGAATAACAGCGAACTCCGGGTTTTGCTGGCATGAACGTGTATCAGTAATAGCTAAGTCAGCATCAGCTAAACTTAGTTTTCTTTTCAGAGCCAGGTGATACTTCACGTCATTTCAGCTGTTGCTTCTATATGAGGCGCAAATTCGACTTGCTTTGGAATATTTTTCCCATGTATGGGGATCTGCACCTTAACATTCGTTACGCACCGCTGGCTCTCAGAAGACAAATTGCTGATCTTTCTCTGTTTTACAGATACTTCCACGAAAGATGCTCCAAGGAGCTGAAAGACCTTGTTCCGGGAAAAATCATGTTCTGCCGCAACACGAGGCTGGCAAGGAGTTCTCATCATATGGGGGTGCATTGAACGACCTATCGAACCTCCCTTTATAAGAATTCCTTAGTTTAGAGGGCTGGCGAGCTGTGGAACTCGCTTTCTTCCAACACCTCTCCAACATCCCACAATTTGGCCCTCTTCAAGAAGCGAGAAAACAGACACCTCGATTCTTCCCAGGCGCCCACTCCTGTAGTGTAACAGGTTCGCCAATTCGTGCGCGCATTAAAAAAAAAAAAAATAAAAGAAGAAAAATATATATATATATATATATATATATATATATATATATATATATATATATATATATATATATATATATACGTTATGAACGTTATCAAAATATCACCTACTTGCTACGAATAAGTTGTAGCTAAAAACGCAAAGGCTTTTCAAACTCATTATCTTTTCATCTTGATTTGAAATGAATGTCCTTTTGTTCGATTACCAAGTGAACAAAATTCTTTTTTGAAAACTGAATAATATTATTTCAAATGACAGTAAATCTTGTCAAAAAAGTACCGGGAAGTAATCTACTTGAAACGATTGTCAACATTTTTGTTGCTGCTAAGTTGGCACAACTGTTTTTTATACTGACGCAGAGTTTCAACGCGATCTGTCATTCAGTTTGTTTATAGTACTCGATTTTGCTATTTTTACAATGGATAAAAATATTTAACAAAGAATTTGTCTCAAATTTTATATTGTGAGTGAAATAACGTGTGCCGAATCGCTGAAAATGTTACAGCTCACGGTGAATCGACTTCATCAAAAACAAGTGCATATGAGTGATACAGTGCATTCCACAGCGGCCACGATGTGGTGAAAGATTTGCCTCGCTCTGTTCGGCCATCAACTTCTTCAACTGAAGTTAACATCGATAGAATGAAGGAAATGGCAATTGAAAATCATCATTTGAGTTTCAGAGAGATATGCAATGAACTTTCTGCGTCTCAGGAATCTATTCGTACATTTCAAATGCTTCTTTGGGCTCGAAACGCGTTGCCGCTCGACTAGTGACCTAAATTTTCTTGTCGCTGAAGACGTGCTAGAACCAGTCAATTTCCACCCACACATATAAAATGCATTGCAACTGGTGATGAGCCATAGCTTTATGAGATTGACATGCAAAGCAGCCAACAAGCTTTTGAAAGGCGCCTTCGAATTATACTGAAACCGAAATCACCACGTCTAAGTCGATCAAAAGTCAACGTAATGTTGAATGATTTCATCGATTATCACGGTGATGTACACTCGGAAATTTTGCCAGAAAGTCAGTCGGTGAAAACAAATATTACCTCAGAGCTATACGTTGTTTGAGAGAACGAATTCTTCAAAAAGGCAAAATTTGTGGAAAGAAAACTCGGATTTTGCACCACTATGATGCACCATCCCACAAGGCTATCATTGTGAATGAATTTTTAACCAAATCTCAACAAATACCATAAAACAACCACCGTATTCACCTGATATGGTGCCGGCCGGCGTTTTCTTTTTCCAAAACTCAAATTACCATTTTGAGGTACCCGTTTAGAATCGATGAACATAAATAATAGCACATAAAATAGAATTCGCGACGAGAAGTGAAGTCGATTCCGGAAAAAGCTTTTGAAAAATGTTTTGATGATTGGATTATCCGTAGACAAAAAGGTATTACTTCGGAAGGGGCCTAGTTTGAAGGCCATACTATAAATTTGAATGAAGAATAAATATTTTTAGTTTCATTGACTAATTCCTGGTACTTTTTCGACAGAATGTATTTGCGGATAATTTTTAGAGGTCACCTTATTACTAGTGAATTCCCTTATTCTTAAAGATGTGTTCAAATTAGGGTTAGATTTTACCACGTGACGAGCCTACTTGTTACGGTGGAGCCCATTCGGTTCAGGATCCAAGTATGAGGATTTGGAAAATGCCCATCTCGACCAAAAGTGAATGTCAGTTGAATAATCTGTATATTCATCTCGGCCCATATCCTTAATTTATTCATCATTGTAATATTTTTTCCATTAGTTGGTTCAGAGATTAAGATTATAAGTGATAGATATTGATCATTATATTCTATTTTGAAATTTTAGATGCGATTACGATACAATATTATAACAAAGCATTGAAATGGTTCGAAACAATTTCACTGTACCCCATCCTGGATAAAGAACTATTTTCATAAGTCTCTATTTTTCTTCTATAAAGACATGTTTTTCTAACTTCGATCTTTTCAAATTTATGAAGAAGGTGAATACTATTATATTCACATAAACCTCAGATTGCATGCTGAGAATAACATAGACCAATATACAGAATTATTAGAATGAGAATGTAATGATTTACATTTGTAATTATACTCAAAGCAGCAGATGCATCTGCCCAAATTGAAGGTAAAACTCAATTAAAAATCGTTAAATACTTTTCAAACAAGTAATCCAAGAATTGCTCTAGCCTTTCATCTTGTAGCAATAAATATTTTCTACCTGCTTGGGTTTCAAAAACAATATCGGAGCCCTTTACCTTTTTCTGAACATTTCTCTCTACAGGGTGTTACATAATAGTATGTCACAACTTGAGGAGGTAAATCTACTTGCAATTTTAAGAAGAAAAGTTCATATGAACATAGATCCGCAAAAGCTTCGTTAAGGAGTTACAGGGTGTTGAAATTTCCGGAAAAAAATGGATTTTTCTTTAAAACTCCTACAGTTTTTGAGATATTGTGTTGCAAGCTATTTTTTACAGCCTCCATCATTACACGTCCTGAATTTCAACTAGAATATACAGGATATAGATATGAGAACTCCGGATATTGAGAAAGCAGTTTGGAATTGTATTGTTTTGAATCCCCATGTGACTAAAAAAAAATTGGAAATCAGTTGAATATTTCACATTTTCTAGTTTGGAGGATTCTCCACGACTTTTCATTGTACCCGTTTCATATTCAACGCGTCCAAACTCTATTTCCTCGTGATTTTCCTTCAAGACTGAATTTCTGCCGATAGTTCTTAGATAAAATTAGAGTAAATGCTCATTTTGATAGTCAAATAATGTTCACAGACGAAGCTAACTTTTTGAGAACTGCTTTCACAAACTTTTCACAATAATCATTATTAGGCTGAGGACAACCCCCATTTGATTGAAGAATCTCTTCATCAAGAACAATTCTCACTAAATGTCTGGGTCGGAATAATTGAAAATTACTAAATTAGGCCATTTGTTTTGGCTAACGGACTAAACGGTTCCGCTTATCGGCAATTTCTTGAGGATGAGATACCTTTATCGCTCGAGGATGTGCCATTTTCGGTGAGAAACATAATGTGGTTCATGCATGGCGGGGCACTAGCACATTTTAGTGAAAAAGCTAGGGAATTCTTGAATAATACGTTCATGGATAGATCGTGGTGGGCCCGAACCATGGCCTCCTAGGTCTCCAGACATCAATAGTTTAGATTTTTTTTTATGGGGATATCTCAAAAGTTTAGTTCATACCACTCCAGTGAACACAGTAGAAGAATTGAGACATCGAATAACAACCTTTTGTGACACGATAAGAAATACCCCAGGAATATTTCAAAGAGTGCGTTATAATATGCGAAGTAGGACAGAGGCCTATATTCTTGCAGGTGGAGGATACTTCCAGCAATTCATTTAGTTTTTGATTGTTCTTTTTTTTAGCTCGATATAAGTTGAATCTCAGAAGACGAGCTATCGAAATAAAAGCAAATTTTGGGCATACTTGTCGAGTATTTCTATTATTTTTCTTTTATTTAGCGAATAACATATAATCCAAATAATTCAAATTCAATAATTTTTCACTCGAAAACGGCTGGAGATACGAAAAACTCACAGGTATCAAAAAAGTTTTTAAATTGAACGAAGTTGACGAAAACTGATTGTACGCTGATCAGTGGCGTACTGCCAAAACAATTAAAAGGGCAAAAGGGGACATGGCCTTGGAAATGAAAACACCTTGTAGATTCTAGTTAAAATTTAGGACGTGTAATGATGGTGGCTGTAAAATAGCTTACATTTCAAATTCAGGCTGAATATTTCAAAAACTGCAGCAGTATTGAAGGAAAAACCAATTTTTTCCGGAAATTTTTACACCCTTTAGCTCCGTAACGAAGCTTTTGCGGACCTATGTTTATATAAATTTTCTTCTCAAAATTGCACGTAGATATACCCCCCAAGTTGTGACATACTATTATGTAACACCCTGTATATTCGGAAGCCTAACCAAATATTTGAATTTGGCAGTACCAAGCTTGTGTGAGATGAAACCTACATCCTGTAATTCAGCGAGACATGATAGTTGCAAATCCCTATGGGTAGTGAACAATTGTTTAAAAAACTTGCTGCAGTATGAGATATATGAGTCCATATAATAAATAGGTTTGAAATCGCATAAATATGTTAGTTTCTGATTATACGAAAAATTTACCAAATTCTCTGAAACATCATTGATCAACAAAAATTAATAGTTTCTATTGGTTTTCTGGTTAATTTTATCGAATAATTCATGAATATCTTCGTTACGTTTTGGTTAAGCAGGTAATAGTGCATTTTAAGTATTCTTGTTTGTACAGTGTAGATCATTAGTTGTTAAACATGTATTATCAGCTTCAGTTTGCCATATTTCTTGTTTGATGATTCTCGCAGTTTTTCACACACATCTTGCTCTACCTTTTGTTCAACAGAGGATCTCGTATTTTGTCGTATGTTGCTTTTCTGGTTGATGGCTATGGTTTTCATTCGAATTCATTATAACACGGCTCCAAGATTAAACAACAGTTCGAAGAAGAAATGGTGGACAACCTTTATGTTCTTTATATTTGAAACACTTATGAACTGAAAGAATTTTTCCTCGTTTCACTCAAACTTTTACTATCAAACTATTATTTTCTAACATTGACTTTTTATGTGACACTTACAACAACTATCGATGGGGTGAATGCCGTACTCTTGGGATGAATACTTTTGGAAAAGCTACCTTATCCTTCGGGGGAGTACTTGAGGAGAAATTATTTTACCCTTGGGGTGAATATTCAAGAAAAATTATCGTACTCTTGTGGTGAACACTCGGGCAAAAATTATGGTACCCTTGTGGTGAATGCTGAAGAAGAAATAATCATTTGCTTGTGGTGAATACTTGGAGAGAAATTATCTTACTCTTGAGGTGAATCATTGAGAGAAATTATCGTACACTTGAGGAAAGATTATCGTAGCCTGGTGGTGAATACGGAAGAAGAAATTATGGTACGTATGTGGTGAATACTGGAGAGGAAATTATCGTACGCTCGTGGTGAAATCTGGAGATGAAATTATCGTACACTTGTGATGAATATCTGAGAAGAAATCATCGTATTCTTAGGGTGAATACCGTTCCAATGGGGGAGCCACTTCCTGTCAAGGCAATAGGGGATGCTCAAAATAAGTTTTCTCAAAATATCAGATTAAATCAATCAGCTGTAACATTTTTTTTGTGACAAATGTGACTTGAAAACTCCCCATTAACTTCTAGTATATTTAAATAAAAGAGGAGGAGAAAACATTTTAGTCACTGTTCTTGCTGGATGGAATTACTAGAACATACCCACTGCCTTTATTTCTGACTGAGCTATTTATTTCATATTTTTAAGTGACCAAAGTGACCCTTAACATCAGAGGAACTGACTATTAAATTATGGTTACTCTGTGAATCTCTGAGGCGAGATGGACATTTCCCAAGAGTCATTTAAAAGAATTAAATGCAGATATGGTCATTTTGGAGCCAAGATAGATACCGCCCACGAACTCTGCAACATAATATTTAGACAATAAATACTACTTCGATGAATGCCATGAGCCAGACAACGTAGAATAAAACTGAGAAAGAAATACGGAAGTAGGTTAGATAGTTTTGGGGGAATCTCCATAGAAAGTGAAAAAATTCTTCTTTGTGTCGACTTGACACTGCATGAAATTGTAATTGATAATTTCTTGTCGTTAGCACAGCCAACTTTTTCATTTCAGAAATGAAAAATATTTGATATTTTCCTCACACAGTTGAAATTATTAGTGGAGGAATGGAGGAACTCATGTTTTGTTCTTAAAGCATATGTTGCTTTTCTGGTTGGTGGCTATGGTTTACCTTCGAATTCATTAAAACACGACTCCCACATTCATCAACTGTTCGAGAAGGAAATGTTTGATATTTATCTTTATATTATTTATATTTAAAAATAATAAAAAACTTTTCCCCTTGTGACTGAGCATTCCGCTTAAACATGTAGCACTATTATTCTCACACATTGCCCTTCATGTTACACTTGCAATAACTATCACAATCTGCTGATTTCATCTTCATTTCTTTGTTATATTTACGAATTATCAATGAACAGTAAAATAATGACTGGGGTTGGGGAATATTATCCCTTGCCTTAATCCTTGGAACTCTGAGCCGAGATAGGTATTTCCCAAGAATCATTAAAAAGAGTTAGTGGCTGATATGACCATTTTGAGGCCAAGACGGATACCGCCCACTAACTCTGTAACATGATCTTATAAAATAAGGATTACTTCGATTAATGCGACGAGCCAGACAATGTACAATGTTAGACAATGTGGAAGAAATATGGAAGTAGCTTAGAGAGTTTTCAGATGATCCTCGTATAAATATTTGATATTCCTGAAAGCGAAAAAGTTCTTCCCTATGTTGACCTGACACTGCATAACATGGTTATCGCCGATTTCATGAAGTTAGAACAACCAACATGATCATTCTACAAATATCACTTTCACAATCAAGTTTGATTCCAATTTCCTAGAAATGCTTCATGAATCTCTTTTAAGTCCAAATCATGCGTCGGCATCATACTATTCGGCATACGCTTGAATTAAGTAGATGTTACAAGAAAATTACCATGTACTTTTTTCTATTATGTTTAAGTAATTAATTTATAACTGTAGGAAAGTTATAATTTAAAATTTGACACTCTCATTATGAAATTCGCTCGAAGGAAATTCCCAACATAATTGGTAATGATTACTTCAAATTTTGGTCATTAAAAATACGCACTTTAGGAAATACGAATTATGTGTTTATTTCACTTTCTAAATTGTTCACCGATTGGAACAGTAACCTAATTGTACCGCATGTACATTGTGTATAACATACGAAAACGCTGATATGGCACCACTTGTTTATAAGTGAAACAATTATTTAAAAGATATTACGAAATCCTCGTGTTCTTTATTATATTTCAGTAGGTAATCAAGGACTATAGAATCACAGTTATTGTTACAATAATTCGAACATTACGTATTATTGACAAACAATTGAATTGGGTATCAAAATAAATAATTATAAATAATGATTTTTGAAGCCACGATAGGATAAGAGATGATTTTTCCTGAATTAAGTAATGTTTCAAATCCATATAGTATAATCAATTTGTCTTATAACTTATAGACTATCTTTTTCGTCGTTCGCTTGCAGCATCATCCTAAAGATAAACGTTTGTTCACTTATTTGCCTTTCTTTCGAGTAATCTTTTTCGTAATATTTGCTTTCTCTTAGAAAATCACTCTTTAATGAACTGATATTATTTTATGTTGTTCTCAATTATATTGAATTGGATCATATCGGATAAAAATGGATATCAAAGGAAAAAATTGCACATTTTATCTATCATTTCACATTTTTAGATCCATTGAATTATGTTTAAGAATATAATATTTAGTAAGCCATTACTACGTTTTAATTTTTTGAATACAAAACACCTACTGGCTATACAGACTAGCTGTTGCTCATTTACCAGCGACGAGCAAAGTAGGGTTTTTAGGGGCAATCGTGGGAGGCTAATCATGTTCTGAATAATTATCCATTTCACTCACAGTGTTTTCTCCCAATCATATTTTTAACTTACAGAATAGCATACCAAGCAATGTATTTTTTTTTGA
Source organism: Cryptolaemus montrouzieri (assembly GCA_013387265.2). Classification (NCBI taxonomy): domain Eukaryota; kingdom Metazoa; phylum Arthropoda; class Insecta; order Coleoptera; family Coccinellidae; genus Cryptolaemus; species Cryptolaemus montrouzieri. The sequence goes on along the minus strand of JABFTP020000021.1, from coordinate 91,973,030 downwards.
ATGATATTCTATCTTCTCTCATTCCAATACATAAATTAACTACTCGAAATTAATATTTACTAATGTATGTTATTCTTAATACTATCTATATAAAATATCATATTTGACGATGAAAATGATGCCTAGTTCGATAAAACAACAATTGAAACCATCAACTAGAAAATCAAAGAAATCGATATTATTATATCCAATTTAGATGAATCCAGTGCTATTATTATCATTCCTTATACAGAATACCTAGCCAAATTGAATACTTCTTCTACGTGGGTAATCGATCTCAAAATTGAAATTTGATCCAAACTTTAAAATTCAGAAACCTCTAAAAAGCGGTCTCGCAGAAATATCTCCTACTTTTCGCCAAAAACCAAATACATCTCTACCTTAAAACTTCATGGACTAATCAAAAATTGTAAAGACAACTCTCCTATTCATACGGTAGTTTCATAGACAGCTTAATAATTGTCAAAAGAACTCTACTCTAGCTCACCCAAAAATCTTCAATAAAGCATTCGATAGAATATAAATTAACCGGACGTTATACATATCAATCAGTACATATCTCTGTTCCAGTTGAGAGATTCATATCAGTTATGTTTTTCTAAATAGGATGCCCTATGTTTTCCATCGTTTTTGAGAGTGTTAACACGGAATTAGGTAGATCTCTTCAGATCAGTATATGCCTTAACTCGAACCGTTTTCAAACTAATAGAAATTTTGTGAAACAATGATTGTTTCATACTATCGCTTCAGAATAAACATTTTAAAACTAAATGGGATATTTTGTATACGTATTTAGGAAAGAACATCCATTCGTAATTCTATTTTATTATTATCGAGGGATGGAGATAATAAAAACGTCAATTTCAGATCCTGTGAGTTACACGTTTCTTAGAATCTCCATTATATTGGTATTGTATATTCAGGGTGTTACATAATTGTATGACACAACTTGAGGGGGTAAGTTTATATAAACATAGGTCCGCAAAATTTTCGTTACGGAGCTACAGGGTATGGAAATTTCCGGAAAAAATTGGTTTCTTCTTCAGAACTCCTACAGTTTTTGAGATATTCAGCCCAAATTTGAAATGCAAGCTGTTTTTCACAACCTCCATCATTACACGTCCTAAGTTTCAACTAGAATTCACAAAGTGTTTTCTTTTCCGGAGCCATGTCTTCTTTTGCCCTCTCAACCTTTTTCTGTGCGCCACTGATTACCGCACAATAAATTTTCGTCAACTTCGTTCAATTTAAAGAATTTTTTCACACCAGTAATATTTTCGTATCTCCTACCGTTCTCGAGCAAAAACTTATTAAACGATTGTATGCATTCGCTAAACTAAAAGTACTTCTAATCAAAAAAATGTCTAGTAGGCTTTCATTTTTCTTATTTATTTATTTATTTTGACAGTTGCTAAAGTATTGCCAGCATCTGCTCGAATTGTTTAATTATTTAACTATCAGTTCTAAGACTTTTGAAGTCATTGCTGTAAGAAAAAAGGGCTGATTTTACTAACTCCCAATTGGCTGATATCCATTACATGTACGGTCTGGCTGACGGAAACACAACAGAAGCTAGGCGATTATATCAGATGCGCTTTCCAAATCGAGACACCAGACGGGTGAATATTTACAAATATCCACAGAAGGTTGAGGGAAACTGGTACTTTTACTGCAAATAATCATTTAAAAGGTGCAGCTCAAACTATGAGAACTCCATATATTGAGGTAGCAGTTTTGAACTGTATTGATTTGAATCATCATGTGAAAAAGAAAAATTGGAAAACAGTTGAATATTTCACTTCTTCTAGTTTGGAGGATTCTCCACGACTTTTTATCTTACCCGTTTCATATTCAACGCAACCAAACTCTACTTCCTCGAGATTTTTCTTCAAAACTGGATTTCTGCCGATGGTTCTTAGATAAAATTAGAGAAAATGCTCTTTTTGATAGTGAAATAATATTTACAGACGAAGCTAACTTTTCGAGAACTGCTATCACAAATTTTCACAATGATCATTATTGGGTTGAGGAAAACCCCCATTTGATTGAAGAATCTCATCGTTAAGAACATCACTAAATGTCTGGGTCAGAATAATTGGAAATTATTTGATTGGGCTATTTTTCTCTTAACAGATTGAACGGACCCGCTTATCGGCAATTTTTTGAGGACTTACTTTTATTGCTCGAGAATGTGCCACTTTCGGTGAGAAATATAATGTGATTCATGCATGACGGGGCACCAGCACATTTTAGTGGAGAAGCTAAGGAATTCTTGAATAATACATTCAACAACCGATGGATAGATCGGGGTGGGCCAGAATCATTGCCTTCTAGGTCCCCAGACTTAAATAGTTTAGACTTTTTCTTATGGGGATATCTCAAAAGTTTAGTTAATACCACTCCAGTGAACACTGTAGAAGAATTGAGAAATCGAATAATAACCTCTTGTGACACGATAATAAATAACCTAGGAATATTTCAAAGAGTGCGTGATAATATGCGAAGAAGGACAGAGGCCTGTATTCTTGCAGGTGGAGGACACTTCCAGCAATTTATTTAGTTTTTAATTGTTCTCTTTCTTAGTTTGATATTGAATAAGTATAAGTTGAGTCTCAAAGGATGAGCTATCAAAATAAAATCAAATTTTGGTCATACCTAACGAGAATTTCTATTATTTTTCTTTATATAGCGAATAACATATAATTCAAATATTTCAAATTCAATAATTTTTCTCTCAAAAACAGTTGGAGATAAGAAAATATCACAAGTGTCAAAAAAATTTCTAAACTGAACGAAGATGACGAAAATTGATTGTAAGCTGATCAGTGGTGTACTGCGAAAAATTTTGAAAGGGCAAAAGGAGTCATGGCCTCGGAAAAGAAAACACCTTGTAAATTTCAGTTATAATCTAGGACGTGTAATAATGGAGGCTGTAAAAAATAGCTTGCATTCCAGATTCGGGCTGAATATCTCAAAAACTGCAGGCGTTCTGGAGAAAAACTCAATTTTTTCCGGAAATTTCAACACCCTGTAGCTCCGTAACGAAGCTTTTGCGGACCTATGTTTATATAAACTTTTTTCTTAAAATTGCACCTACATTTACAACCGCTTGAACAATTATAACACTCAAATAAATGACTAATTTATACAACATATAACATATCGATACTGCTTAATTTATCTTTTATTATTATCATTTTGTCCACTTATTCGTGCTCTGTATTCAAACTTCTCCACTGCGCTTCGCGCTCTCTTCTTATATGATTTTTGACAGCTGTCCATGAAGTACCAAATTATCGGGTTATTGGGTGTACAACCCTATTTGTTATGAACCATCACCTGGATACGACACCTACAATTCTAGAAACTCATTGAATCATTATATATTAGGAGATATACTCATCAGTGAGAGTGAAATGATGTGGTGGCAGAAAGAGAAAACTAGTCCATACAACGAAGCTATTGTTAAGGAATTTCTGAAATCTCATTTTTGAAATAAATTGATGAGAAACAATAGACTAGCACGTTTATCCGATCTTAAACCGTTAAATTTTTTTCGCGGAGATATGTTAAAGACTTGGTTTAAGCTTCATCATCAACTTCTTCAGAAAATTTTAAAAAGAAAATATGAAGACCTGAAACCATAGTTCAAAAAACATGATAAAAAGTACGTACGCTGACGCCCTTTCTAAATAACAAACTTATCAGCTGCCACTTAAAATCATGGACAAATGAATATATCCATTATTAACAAGAAAATAAAGATGAATATCATTTTCCTATCATTCATAACTAAACAAGACAACCTTTCCGTAATTAATTAATTCTGTGACAGCGAGGGTATCAGACAGTTCGAAAACTTGTCAATTATAAACACCGCAGAGGACTCTTAGAATTTTAAGTGAAGAAGTGATTGAGATGGAACTTCCAAATGAATACTCAAATTATACTGTTGCTTTCAATCTTCGGTAGCACATATTTCTCAAGAAATAATATCGCAACCAATAATGTTCTGTGATGATAGTAAACAGAGTTAATGATACTTCTCTTGCAACACTGCCATTCTCAACTGGTGCATGACTGCTATAACAAAAAATGTTTTGACTTAATTCTTTTCTTTTGAGTGATGAAAAAGAAAAAGTAACCAGATGCTTAAATAATTGAATATTGTAACATAGTTATATTGCCTCAAGCTAAAAGTGTTTATTTATTATTTTGAGAGCAAAATGTTATTATCTGTTGAACAATAAGAGGCGTGATATATTTTCTACATATACTCATTAAATTTTGTACCCGCAACTACCGTTATTAGTATTTGTACAAACTAATTGAAACGTTGAAAGATTTATGGAGCAGATTGTGGATGCAGAAAGAATTGCATCCAATTTCTACGTCGCTGTAAAATAGGAAATGATTAAGTAAATATGGTGCCTATGGCGTTCATTATATTCGATTACAAGACTAAAGAATATTCAATATCTGTGATAATTTATTCTTTACACCTAAGTATGTTGGCAATATTTATTTGTGTAAACAAAACAATGACTAACTCAAAAATATTTCTACAAAATAAAAAAGAAGCAAAAACAAAAGTATGCTCCGCAAATAATTATGATAATTTATCATTGTACAAAAGTTGTTTATTATACAGGGTGCGCCATAGAAAACCAGACAATTTTTTTCCGTTATAGTTTTCGCAGTTTTGGAGCAAGATCATTCGTTCTTGCTTCGTTGGAAAACAAAGGCCTAGGTTTTTCAGAAATTGTATCGAAAAATGACCGATATTTCAAGACCACTGGAACGTTTTTATTTCATTAAACAAATCGAATGGGACATTCAGTAGATAATTCAGTCTTTTCTGAACAATTTGACATATTTATCTTGAAAATATTCCAAGAATTGATAAAAAAGTAGCGTGAAGAATTTTCTTCATTCTGATTTTCAGCTGAAATCGAAATATTTTTCACCTCATGGCATTGGCACTCCCGAAATTGTAGTGTTGTTCATGGATGTTCTAAGAAGACAAAGAACCATATTCTACTAAAACCAACCTAAAATTTGATTTCTGTTCGAATTCGAAATGGCCGACTTCCTCAAATATCCACAAAGTTTTCCCCGCGCATTAAAAAAATTTTCGTGGTCGTAATGAATCAGCTGCGTAATTCAATCACTATAGTGAACCTTTCCCATCATTCTGAGGGGTCGAACTCGAATAATGATTCAGAACTGTGCCAACTGTCGTCAATAATGTTTCTCTTCTTCACCATCGTATGCAACTCCCGTTGTGAAACCTCTGAACGTAGACTGCTTCCATTAACTTTATGATAAATAATAAATCATGAAATTTCATCGAGTTTTAGACGACATGTGGTTTGAACTCGAATTTTATCTTGGTGTTGCTTGTTTATTTGTGCGTGGCTACACTACTAGGCAAATATTACGCCAATTTTCAGCGCATAATAACAAAAGAAGTACAATCTTTGATCTTGAGGAAAAATTTCGGACAACAGGGTCATTTGGAAGAAGATCAGGATTACTGTTTCCCAAATATCTCAGAGATGCCAACTGTTGAAAACATCTGCGAGAATAAGAATACGACATGATTTTGTTTGAAAAATTACATTAGTAAAAACATTCAACAAAAACAATCAAGTATCTAGAATGGAATATGATATCCATTGGCATCCACAACCATCTGCACACGTCTTCTTCAGCTCTATTGATCTCGAAATTACTTCTTGATCAAGATTGTTCCAACATTCTTGAATGTTTTGCCTCAGCTGCTCACAATTATTGATAATAATACCAGTCTTATGCACCATTTCTTCCTCTTGACCTCACAGAAAATAGTCGCACGGATTAAGATCGGGACTATTTGGGGGCCATTGTTCTGGTTCGATGATATCGTCTACGCGTTGTCTTCGATGATCCATAGTATAGTGACTGATATGATATCTGGCTCCCTCCTAAAATCAATTGAAATAGATTTCATTCAGATACATCCAATCTGGGACACCCTGTACACTGACGGTCAGTTGAGCGTATGTTGCGATTTTTTATGATATAGTACTGGCACTGTTCATTTCTTTGACAAACGCTGTCAGAAGAATTTGGAAAATATTTTAGAATTCCAAAGAAAAAATTGTTAATATTTGGGAAAGTCGGTCATTTTGAATTCGAATGAAAATCAAATTTTAGGTTGGTTTTAGTAATAATGTGGTTCTTTGTCTTCTTAGTACATCCATGAAAAACACAACTACTTCAAGAGTGCCAACGCCATGAGGTGAAAAAAATATTTCGATTTCAGCTGAAAATCAGAAAGAGAAAAATTCTTCACGCTACTTATTTAACAATTCTTGTAATATTCCGAAGATCAATATGTCAAATTGATTGAAAAAACTGAATTATCGACTGAATTCCCCATTCGAATTTTTTAGTGAAAAAAAAAATCTTTAAATATTGCTCATTTTCGAATGAGTCAGCCAGTGAAATTTACAATACAATTTCTGAAAAACCTAGTCCTTTGGCTTTCCAATGAAGCAAGAATGAATGATGTAGCTCTTGAATTGCGAAAGTTATAACGGAAAAAAAAATTGTCCAGTTTTCTCTGGCGCACCCTATGTAAGGGAAAACATAATAAATTTTATCTCGAGGTTATAGCAGAGGGAGACAAAAAATCGAGATTTGAAATGTGATATTTGACCCATGTATAATACCCAAATTTTTTTTTTGATGGAAGAAACGTTCATTCAATATTGAGAAACATATTATTACAATATATTTGTCAGAAAATTATTGATGTCAAATTTTTAATCTGGTAGACTGTTGTACTTATGGGACAATTTGACTGGCGTTGGTATGGAAGTTTTAAAACCATCAAGTATCTGGCAATTTAATCCTGTTATTCAATTCAAAAATAAAGAACTTATGGGTGGGTTATTTGGTAGTTATTTTGAATAACATATACTTGTTTTCTCCGACTCCACTTCCACTACAAGCAGCAAAAGTTGTGCCATAAAAATTATTTCCAGCAAAATCACGGAAAGTTACGAAACCAGGTATTCAAGATTTATTGAATGGAAGATGAAAAAGACATGCACTTCTTTCTCAGGGACAGTGTTATTGGCTTATTTTTTGAAACTGGAACAACAGTGGAAACCATCAACAGAGTGGTTGCATTATTGACTGAAAGGATGTTACAATCCAATAATAAAGTAGACATTCCTAAGTACACTTCAAACTTATTTACTTCTGAAACCAAATAGGAAAAATTAAACGACCAAGAAAGCTGCAATTTTTGAGGGCACAAAAACTAGTGATTTTTCAATTAATGTTCCCGATGAAGTTTATTTAATGGTCGGGTTGCTGTTGTTGTATTTGGGTTTGTAGGATTGCTGGTTGAATTTGCGAAATTTGAGAAATAGCATTAGGTCATCTTGACAATTCGTGGAATTTAATTAATTGTGAAACAAATTGTTTTTACTGAAGAATATATTCAATGAATTCTCGCAGAGGTGTCTGTATCAATCGGGTAATGGGTAAAGATAAGTTTTATTCGGTAGGTATCTGAAAATTTCGGATATCGTCTGCTATATTTCAAGTTGAATCTCAGGGAGTCGCGAATACTCGGAGGCCGTCGGGTAAGTCTTAGAATGTTGGAAGACGAGTTGGGCATCAATAAGGAGATGATCCGGCAGATGCTACACGAAGATTTAGGGATGTGTAGACTGTGTGCGAAAATTGTTCTCAAAGTGCTCACAGTTGAGCAGAAAGAGCTCCGATTTTCCATCTGTCAAAACATGTTTTCTCGAATTGACGAATGTTATCATTGGTGACGAATCTTGGGTATTTGAATACGACCCTGAGACCAAAAGACAGAGCATGCAGTGGGTAGAGAACCACACGAAAGCCTGAATGTCAAAATCGAAAGTGAAATCTTTACTCATCGTATTTTTCGATATCAATGGAATTGTGCACCACGAATAAGTTCCAGCAGGTCAGACAGTCAACGCAGTATTCTACATTGAATATTTGAAACGTCTGAAGGCCCGTGTGTTTCGTGTACGACCCAAATTGGCGGAGCACGGATGGGTGCTTCATCATGACAATGCTCCGTCCCACTCGTCATTCACAGTTCGTAATTTTCTAACCAAAAACGGCATTCCAACACTTCCACACCCCCCTTCAGTTCAGATCTGGCCCCCTGTGACTTCCATCTGTTCCCACAATTGAAGTCGTACGTCAAAGAAAACAGATATGACGGAGTTTTGGTTCAAAGCATCACGATGGCGGTTCTGAGGGACCTATCTTCGGGGGGTTCAGGGTGTGCTTCTAACAGTGGGTCCAACGATGGCGCAGATGCATCGAATTCGAGGGAGACTATTGCGAAGGAATATACGGTATTTTCAAGTATTTATGTACACTCCAGACCGTCCGGGCACTTTTCCGCGAACTTCATTGACATACCTCGTATAATGCAAACTTGCATTTTCTTCAAATATTAAGTGTAGGTAATTTCGATTTCAATGAATAGGTAGAATGGAGTTTTTTTTTCCAGAAATATATCACGTATGCACTCAATTTTTTATCCAGGACAAGTTTTCATGAAAAACGAAGAAGATTATGTAATTTATTCGTAAGTTTATCAAATAACTCTATGTCCATTCACAGAATTCACAAGGGATAATTTAAATAGATTAAGTATGTTCTGTGCTCAGATGCCGGCTCAAAAAATTAATTCTTACAATGTCAATTCAGATAAATTATTCAATTTCTTTGCATCAAGTTACAACTTACAATAAATAACGAAGCGAACATGCCGTACGAAAATTTTGAAGAGTAACATGCAATCGTCAATTCGAAACAAAAAACTACTATTATATGGAATGAAATTTAATGGGAATAGTCAATATAGATATTCAAATTTATAGCCATTATTCTTTATGCATAATTCAAAACACCTGAGGATACTTCGATACACATTGAAAATTTGAATATTGGTAACAGAAGCAAAACAATACCAGAAATTTTTCCTCAATTCTTTAAAATTTCGATTAGCTCTTATATACAGGGTGTTTCCGAATAAGATGTCATAAATGAAGGATGCGAATCCCTGAATGATTTGAGCAAGAAAGTTCGAAGAACCAATGGTCAAAATATGCTTCGTTGCCGAGATACAGGGTGTTAAAGTTGAGAAATTTTTTCGATTTTCTCTCGATAAAACCTAGACTTCTCAAGATTTCGGGCTCAAATTTTCCACATAAGCTATTAAACACAATCTGAATCACCAGGTGAGGCCAAATTTTGGAACAGTATACAGGGTGATACTTTTTCATGGGCCATGTTCCATTTTTACCCTCGGAACTTTTTTTTTGGTACGCCACTGGCACTAACAAAAGAATAAAATCGAATAGATCATTTAATTTGAAATTTTTTTTGACTCTTGCATTTTGATCGTAACTATCACCGTTTCTGGGATATTAATTATTGAAAATAATCCAATAGTTTTCCCATATCGAAGCCATGGAGATATTATCTTAATAACTGATGCAATTTTTCAGGAATTGAGCTAAAATTTACATCAGATATCTCCTTATTGTATGTTTATAACAAAATGAGGCAGAAATTCCTGACAGTATACAGGGTGTTATTTTTCACGTGCATTTTCCTCTTTTGGCCCCCTGAACTTTTTTGTGGTGCGCTACTGGTATATTCTGAAAACAGAATCAAACAGATTATTCAAAGTGAAAACTTTTCTGTTGCTTGTATTTTTCCGTATCTGCCACCATTTTCGAGATATTAATCAAGAAAAGTAATCGTATAGTCCCTTCCGTATTGAAAGCTTGAAGATATTTTTCATGTTATAACACCCTGTATACTGTCAGGAATTTTTGCCTCATTTTGTTATAAACATACAATGAGGAGATATCTGATGTAAAGTTTAGCTCAATTCCTGAAAAATTGCATCAGTTATTAAGATAATATCTCCATGGCTTCGATATGGGAAAACTATTGAATTATTTTCAATAATTAATATCCCAGAAACGGTGATAGTTACGATCAAAATGCAAGAGTCAAAAAAAATTTTAAATTAAATGATCTATTCGATTTTATTTTTTGTTAGTGCCAGTGGCGTACCAAAAAAAAGTTCTGAGGGTAAAAATGGAACATGGCCCATGAAAAAGCATCACCCTGTATACTGTTTCAAAATTTGGCCTCACCAGGTGATTTAGATTGTGTTTAATAGCTTATGTGGAAAATTTGAGCCCGAAATCTTGAGAAGTCTAGGTTTTATCGAGAGAAAATCGAAAAATTTTTTCAACTTTAACACCCTGTATCTCGGCAACGAAGCATTTTTTGACCATTGGTTCTTCGAACTTTCTTGCTCAAATCATTCAGGGATTCGCATCCTTCATTTATGACATCTTATTCGGAAACACCCTGTATACCATATCCTTGATATATCCCCTAAGAAAAAGTCCAGCAGGGAAAACTCCGTGGAACGGGCTGTCTATCTTAGTTCCAATCCCATTATTCCCAAATTTGAGTAAATTAGCAGCGGTCCTAGTTTGATAAGAAGGAGCTCCAACATGTTGAAAATATATATTTCTTTTTTCAGGAGGAGACAGTTGATCAAGATATTCATTGATGTTTTTTACAATTTTATGATATAATTCCCCACGAAGGATTAAATCAGAAATCATATAGACTAATACACCACCATACAGAAACCCAGATGAACCTTGACGATGAATATTAATATGGCGGTGTGGGCTTACCTAACTAACAATGTTCATTTCGACCATTTGATATTTCAGCAGTAATGATGTAAACTTCATCAATCTAAATTATTTCTCAAAAAACTGCGGATTTCTGTAGAAACCAGTTGCAAGAATCGAGTCGACGTTAAAAATATCCTAGTTGCAAAAACTGGGATATTCAGATGTAATAAGGTTTGAATCTTTTTTATGACCGCTAAACTCTTAGATCCCCTGTTACATTTCAATATCCCCACTCGAAATCTCCACTCCACCAACTACTTCTTATTCTTTTTTCGCTGAAACGTTGAATGTCTCATGGTTCATGAACTATTTCTACCTATGCCTTATGAATAAATGAAACACTAGATTCTAAATTGAGAAAGTTGGACCAATACACTAACTGAAAATGAAAAACAAAAAAATATATATATATATATATATATATATATATATAATAATAATTAAGGCTTTAGGAAACAGGTCACGAAGATATAACGAACGTGTCGAGAGATTTACGAACGACAAGCTCTTCTACAAAAACAGAAAGCAATTTTTCCGGTGCCTTGAAAACACTGAAAGCAATAACGGTACTCCTCCCACTCAAGAGACAATTCACAAGTTCTGGAGTGACATTTGGTCAGACGATACCCCTCACGACGATTCAGCATTCTGGATCCCTGAGGTTGAAGCAAACACTCCTAAGCACGACATGGCAAATATCAATGTGACAGAGGAAGACATCGCTCGAGAACGAACACCAGGGCTGCTCCTGGAGCAGATAGATTGCACAACTACTGGTGGAAATACTTCACGTCCACACATTCTACCATTGCATCTCTGTTTCCGCTAGGACTGACAGACCCAACCTCAATCAGTAAAGATTTAACACTTGGCATTACTCATCTACTGCCAAAGGGAGATACCTCTCAGGACACTAAGCTGCATCGTCCTATAACATGCTTGCCAATCATCTATAAACTCCAAACTGGAGTAATGGCCTTCCACATCAACGTCCATATTAGAGCGCACAATCTGATAGCGCATGAACAGAATGGTTGTCGAAAGTAAATAATTACAAAACACGCAAAGTTAAAGAGGCGGAAACTCTCGGTGGCCTGGATAGACTACCGAAAAGCCTTCGATTATGTCCCGCATTCCTGGTTGTTGAGAGTCTTGGGTATGTACGGTGTGTCACAGGGTATTAGGGACCTTTTGAGGCACCTGATGAGCACTTGGCGGACATCCATCCAAATAAAAACGAAATCAGGAGAAATCAACACTGATAAAATTTCTATCAAACGGGGTATCTTCCAGGGGGATACTCTCAGTCCTCTATGGTTTTGCCTAGCCCTGAACCCCCTGAGCTGCCTTCTGAACCACAGTCCCAATTCCTATATGTTCGATAGGGAGAGAAAGATCAGTATATCTCATCAGTTATACTTAGACGACCTCAAACTTTACACAAGCTCGAAAGACCAGATGAAGAGGCAACTAGAAATGATTAAGGCATTCAGTGAGGCATTCAGCTCGGACTCAAAAAAAATGTTGTTCTGAGTGTTGAAAGGGAAAGGTGGTCAATGCATCACCAGGAATAACCTTGTATGATGGGAGTGTATTTCCTGCACTGCCACCAGAAAAGATTTACAAATATCTAGGTATTCTACAAGCTCTGGATCAAAAAACAGTTGAAGTTAGGGAGTTCTTTGGGGCGAAGCTGTTTACCCAGGTCAAGCGAGTGCTTCAATAGGGGGTTGAACTCAAAGGCTATGGTAACTGCACTCAACACTTGAGCGGTCCCGAGCATCACCAACTCATTCGGAGTGGTGGACAATGACCGAGTTGCGGAAGCTCGATCAAAAAATTAGAACTATGCTCACCAGGTACGGCATGCATCATCCGCATAGCTCAGTAAGCCGGCTTTATCTACCAAGGGGCGAGGGTAGTAGAGGTCTTACCAACATAGAATATAGTCATGCTCAAAACCTGATGAACTTGAGGGGATACTTCGCTGGGAAGAACTTACCTTTCTATAGGTCCATCCGACGGCTAGATGATTTGACTCCACTCAAACTGGCTAGGGCAGAAATTAAATTCACAAGCCGTACCTCAGGTGAACCACAAGAGGAATGGATGTGAAAGACACGCCATGGAGGATATCCGAAAAGTCTGAAAGGTGACAATGTAAATAAAAAGGAATCACTTACTTACCTGACTGCGGGATACTTACACGCGGAGCTTGAAGGAAGACTACTAGCCATTCAAGATCAAGTCGTGCCAACCAGATCATACCAGATGGACATTTCAGGCCTTGCTGTTCTCTCGGATCTCTGTCGTCATTGCTCACGTCATCCTGAGTCAATATAGCATGTCACTTCATCTTGCTCGATTCTTGCGCCCAGAGAGTATCTCAACCGACATAACGCGATGGCTAAGATCTATCACCAACATATCGCGTTGAACGTCGGACTCGGAAAGGTGAAGATGAAAAACCACTTGTACATGCCGGAAACGAAAATGGAAGATCAACATTATAAATTGTACTAGGATAACCCTGTTATCACTGACCGTCCAGTGCCACATTATACGCCAGATATTGCTGTTTTCTTCAAAACAGAACAGAAAGCCATCCTTCTCGACGTGACAATCCCAGCGGACGACAATATGAGTAGAGCATACACCCAAAAAGTCGAAAGGTACCGTGACTTGGCCTTCGAGATAAAGGAAATATATGGATTGCAATCTGTCATAGTTATGCCACTTATAATATCTGTCAACGGCCTGGTCGAGATCCATCTCGCAGTGAACACCAAGAAATTGGGATAGGACTCTTCCATCATTTCCGCAGCTCAGAGGGACGTCATACTCGGCACTACCCATATTGTTCGGAGATTTCTCAATATGGGGTGATGCAATTATTTCGTGTTCATCTTGGCGAGTAATCGCCATATATATATATATATATATATATATATATATATATATATATATATATATATATATATATATATATATATATATATATATATATATATATATATATATATATATATATATATATATATATATATATATATATATATCTAAATAGAGAGAAGAATAGTCTTCGCTTAGCTTATACTGCTGAAAGCTCAAACAAGTTACATCCACTGGCATAATCACAAAAGCGTAGGTGTATCATGTTCGTATTAATCAATCACACATGTGAAACATTAAGATATCGACTGGCGACAAATATCAGGGATCTCTGTGTTATCAGATTTTAGCGGAGAATTTCAAGATTGACATCAATAACATTCATTAATTTTTTAGTATGTTTTGTCACCTACTTGAATATTTCGAAATAAAAGTGATAGAAATAATGAATACTCTAGTAAAAAAATTATTGTTAGTTTCAATTTTGGTTAAAACTGCTATTCAATATACGAAAATGTGAATAAATGTTTTGAAGACTGGTTTTTGGAAGCAGAATCCATTTATTTTCTGTTTATTATCATTTAATGGTCGATCTTTATTTTTTCTTTAAAGAGAAAAATGTTAATTTCTTAACATTTATAACCTTTTCATTACCAGTTTTCATATTTAAAAGAGATTCTTTCATTATTATCTGCATTTGGAGTTTACCTGCTATAACGTTTTGTTGATGTTACCAAGAATATGTTTCGATTTTCCATTGAGCATTTGAATTACTTTTTATTCAATAAGACAAGTGTCAATGTTGTTCTACACAATGATGATTTGATGTTATGTATTTTCTGACTTCTTAATGAACATGTGGATTGCTGAAAAGTGTATTGATTGAATTGATCATGAAATCAAAATATTAATGGCATAAAACAATTGATAAGTTCAATGATTTCATCCTGTTAGTAAAAATCATCAAACTTAATAATAATAATAATTTTTCAAGGAGACTCTTTGAGTCCACTATGGTTCTGTTTAGCTATGTTTAGCATTGTCCTCAATGCTCAATAGAACAGGATACGGATTTAGGATAAAAACAGATAGGAATTATCATACAATCTCCCACCTGCTGTATATGGATGACATCAAATTATATGCTTCGAACAAGAAGCAATTGGATGATTTGCTGATAACTGTCAGTGAGTTCCCGGCAGATGTTCATATGAAATTCGGGATTGAAAAATGTAAGACCCTGAACATTCAAAGAGGGAAAGTCATAGATGGTGAAACACAACTTCCAAACGGTGATATTATACAGTGCACGAAGAATGGCGAAACATAAAAATATCTAGGATACCAACAGATTGCTAGACCAAAAACAATCAAAGGAGAAGATTTGTTCAGAATACAGTCAACGTCTGAAGAATGTGCTGAAGTCAATGTTGAACTCGGGGAATCTAGTCAAGGCAATTAACAACTATGCCATTCCAGTGTTTCTTTACTCATTTGGAATAATCACATGGACTAAGACAGAACTGGATGATATTCAAAGGCAGACCCGAACGATGCAGACAATGTACAACAATCATCATCCAAAATCGTCTGTGATACGAACAACTTTGAAGCGGAAAGAAGGAGGAAGCGGATTAATAGATGTTGTCAATTTGCACACCGAACAGATGAAAAATCTCAAATTCTTCTCTGCCAAAGCTCTCACTTCTGACCTCCATAGAGTGGTATCGTTGGCTGATAAGGGATATACACCTCTAAATCTTGCTACCAGAGATGACCTTCTGAATCTACCATTCCTATCAGATACTGAAAAACAAGAGCAATGGTCAAGAAATGAATTGCATGGACGACATCGCCATGAGATTAATCAACCACACATCCACAAAGAAGCCTCCAACAAATGGTTGATGAAAGGAGAATTATTCGCGGAAACAGAAGGATTCCGTATGGCCGTTCATAACCAAGTGATCGCTACAAACAACTACAAAAAAATTATTATGAGGGACGGAACATTACAAACAGATAAGTGCAGAAAATGCCATATAAGATCGGAGACTATACAGCATATTACGTCTGGATGCGAGCAACTGGCCAATAAGGACTATCTTCACAGGCATAATCAAGTGTGCAACATTATCCATCAGAAACTTGCACCTCGAGAAAATAGATATTGTTCCTGTGATCATATCCTCGACTGGGTTAATACCCAAAACTTTGCATAACAGCCTTAATAATTAGAATTCCATAAGAATACCTACATAGAAATGCAAAAAGCTGTAATTCTCAATACATGTAGGATAGTTAAGAATTTATGTGAAGTATATTGTAATCGAGCCTATTCCCTTTGATTGCTGAATCTGGGAAAGGTAAATTATATCCAGCTAACAGCTGAGATAGTGCATAAGTCCACGATAATAAATAATAATAACTTTATTTCATTACCATTTACTTATTTTACTTATTTTATAAATAGCTTTATTTGGCCACTATTCTGGGTTTCTATCAAGAAAACGCATTCCAAATTCAAATAATTTTTCTCGATTGGACCGGTCCCAATCTTCTATGTCGATTCTTAATTCGAATTCAAAGGAAATTTCAAAGTCAAATTAGTTTGCCCAAATATTTATAGTAGCGCTAGTTTATATGAAGTGTTTAGCCATGATGTTTTCGGTGCAAAACCACTGAGTCGTTCTTCTAAGGATATGTTCTGCGGTCCATTTCATGAAATTAATTGTATTGCATGATGTACAGGGTGCTTCAATGAAAACTAAACAGAGGCTATATCTATCAAGATATTCATTTCTGATCAAAACGCAAAAAGAGTTCAATTTTTGTTTCAAGGGGGACATGTTTTGGGGTACAAAACTTGCCTGAAATATCAAACCTCTAAGCGGGGGTTGCAATCCTCGAACATTTTGAATAGGGAAGATGGGTCGAGTGATGCCTCAAAAGAAAGGTCGTATTTTTGTCTACATTGCCTTGAACGAATTTCCATTTTTAATCGAAAACTGTAAAAGATACAGGGTGAACAACTGAAAGAAATAGTCAGGGAAGACTATTTCCCTGAGACTATTCAAGTTTCAGTGAATTGAAATGGAACAGATCCATGCCGATCGATGGCAGTCATCATCAAGTACCATCCTCATCTCAAATTTCAACCCCTAGAGCAGGGGTGACCACCTTTGAAAATTTGGAAGAGGGTAGATAGGTCGAGTGATACCTCGAAAGAAAGGTATTATCTTTGTCTGCATCCCCGTGAACGAATTTTCATTTTTGATTGAACCCCCTAAGCGGAGGTTGATATTTCAGCAAGTATTATACCCCAAAAGATGTCCCCCTTGAAACAAAAATTGACCTGTTTTTGCGTTTTGCGCAGAAATGAATATCTTGGTAGATAAAGCCTCTGTTTAGTTTTCGTTGAAGCACCCTGTATTATGTGGCCTACTGAAACCAAATGTATGCAATGGAATGATTCCCAATTGTAGCAGAAAAGAGTTAGTTATCCGTTTACCGTTGACTCTTACATCATGTGATATCAAGTCATATCGATGAATAATTACATCTACCCAGAGAATAAGTTAAATAAAGTAAGAGATCCAAATTAATATTTCCTAACGCCCGTTCACCATTACGAACAATAATCGTGAAGTTACATTTTCACAAATTTCGTAACCAAGTATTTCATGATAATTAAACGAACTTTGAATAAAGTGGGTAGATTGAATAAATAGCTAGATAGTTCAACTGTTGAACACAATGACGAATTTATACATTTAGATCATCGTCAGTACTACGCTGAACATCATCAACCGCTTGTTAAATATGTAAAATTTACGAACTTTTACGTTCCGTAGTTTATAGAATTAATGGCTTTGATGGATGATTATGAGAACCATAAAATGTAGGTAACTACCGATGAGTACGTCGAGATGAATGATCTTCCAAAATAAATTTGAAAATTTTCCATTTCCTCTGGCGTGAGTCTATTTACGAGGAATCGCCAAATCTAACCTCAAATCGTCAGGCACAGAAAACAATATTTTGAGTCAATTCAGGAAAGCATCCTGTAGGAGGGATCTGTATACGAGCATTATTATTCTTCTAAGCTAAATTTTGTTAAGATATGTCTGAATAGAATGCTACACTGACAAGAACTTTAGGTATTATATTATTACTCGGGATTCAAACTGCAGACCATATTTTCATTGACAAATTGTGATGGCCGTCATGCTGGCACAACGGAATATATTGAAAACATTAATACATAACTTCATCAGAACAATATTTGAAATTTCACACATTTCCGCAAATATGTTGTTTACTGTTTATAATGAAAAATGAGTCAGTTCTTAATAAGAATAGACTTCCAGAAGAATATGTTTTTCGAAATTTGATTCAATAAATTTGAGAAGAGAAAATAAATCCTATCTACCTATCATATCATTATATCATTGTGTCAACATCATTCCGAAAGTCCAGCTATAATGTATTGTTTTAGAATCTCTTAATACCAAGGCCGTTTTAAATTAATTTTCTATCTTATTTCCGGTATTCTCTAGTTTATTGAACAGTTTAGGAGACAACTTTTAATGTCAAATACATTTCCGATAGAATATACGAATTCGGCTAGATTAATCAACTAATTTTAAAGTATAATGTATCAAGAAATTATTCTCCCATTCGAAGAATGTAAGAACTGGATTTCCCCAATGTAGTTTTTGGTGTGGTTTTATGATCCATCTACAAATCATTAGTGTTGTTGTAAATGGATAATATGAAACACCTATATTTTTGCGAAAACTTCATCATTATTGGGTGTTCAATTAATATTAATTATCTTGTTATTATGTTCAAATTTTGTGAACGCCTAATATAAATAATAGTACCCAGAATGCGTCAACAGTACAATCTGGTTAAAAAAAGAAGTCTGCTTGATTGAGTCCTTTGTTAGCAGAAATATTCATGAATAATTTAGAGAAACTAATTCATAATCATCCACTCAGTAAATATTGTTTATACTGTGTAGACGATATCATTTTTTGCTTCACAGGAACAGATAGACAGTTAAAATTTTCGAAAATCATATAAATTCATTACATCCAAAATTGGATTCACAACCGAAATAGAAAGCAATAATTCGATAAATTTCTTAGACGTAACAATTTCGAATGAAAAAGGAAAATATGTTTTCGCAATTTACCATAAGCCGTCACATACAGATATTATAATACATAACTCGTCGTGTCATCCGTATCAACATAAAAAGTCAGCATTCAATAAGTTTATTCATAGATTGATTAACATCCCGTTATCACCAGAAAATTTCAACAAAGAATTAAATTTGATTAAACAAATAGCCACAAATAATGGTTACAATCCCAAACTAATAAATAATATTTTAAATAAAAATCAAAGTAGAATCGCATTGAATGAAGTTCACCCTGTCGATAAATTGAAATAAAAATTCAACACCTTTACCTACGTTGGCATTACAAGTGAGAAACTGAAATCATTCTTGAGTAGCAATAATTTCATCATAGCTTTCCAAACTAATAATAATTTAGGCAAACATATAAAAAAAAAATAAAATCAAATCAGGTAAATGACTGTGATAATTTCTACGTTGGTAGAACACATAGAAATTTTAATATCAGAATATCGGAACATAAACGCAGTTTCTCAAATAAGAAATCAGATTCAAATTACGCGAATCATCTCTTAGAAAATAGCCACTCTTTCGACCCACAGTTTGAAATTTTGCATACAGATAATAACTATTGGAAGGTAGATCTTTGGGAAACTTTAGAAATCAACAAATACAAACACTCAGGTAGACTCATTAATTAACAAGTTGATTTAAGCGCTTCACCTCTATTGAATCTCTTCGGGGAGCAATCTATTCCTTAATTTTATTGTATACACCTGTCATAAATAACCACTTAAGACGAATCAACGCAATGAGCTTTTAATTACTTAAGAACATTTATATTTATATTCTCATTTTTATTTTCTGTACATTCATTCGTCTGAAGAAGCTACGGTGTAGTGAAACGCGTTTCGAATCATAATTATTAAGTGAAATTCCAAAAACACATTAGTTGTTACTATTAAAAAAAACATTAAAGTAAAATATCTGGGAATTGGAGAAATACTTTTTACGATTACAGAACTGCTATCAATTTTTTTTGACTCAAATGAAACAATGTTTTATCAGTATTTCTCCACATAGATACCACACAGCATAATGTACAAACATTTCGCCACCAGTTGCCACCATTAGAACAGTTCAAGGTTATTCTTGACATCATTCGACATCACCGAAGTATCACTAACGCCTATAAAACCGTCTTCCGCTTTTGTTATATTAACTTGAAGACTTGGCATATTCTTCATTAAAGTACCAGTTTTTCAACTTCTAACTGAACATCTCTTGTTGATTTGATTGAAGAAAGTAGAATTTTTGGCTCCTTAGCCGTAATCTGAAGGATCTGAATGTGACTTAAGAAATTAATTAAGTAAATTTCATTTTTGTCGTCCTAGTGACGGCAGTTTTAACATATTTATTTAACAAGATTCTTATAGCTAATCCTGGTCTTCTCGAAGCACCGTCCTGGGTCTCTTCTATTTTCTTGGTTCATCTTCCTCGTAATCTCCTAAGGTGTTCACCAATGGATTTCAGTTGGTGTCGACTGCCTGGAACGCGTTCACCTCTGTCTCTCTGATGAATTCCATCCCACTCGGTATCTGCAGAGGACGATGTAGCTGGGAGTTACGGATATACCAAGGGACGTCCATGGCCATCCTCAGTGCTTTGTTCTGCCCGACTTGGAGCTTCCGAATATGACATGCAGCTGCAGGTCCCCAGACTGTTGACTCGTATGTCATCATGGGCCTGATGATGGTCTTGTAGAGCTTCAACTTATTCGCTACGCTCATATTGCTCCGCCTGTTCATCAAGGAGTACATGAAGGCTTGGGCTGCCTTCGCCTTGCTCGTGCAGTCTTCAACATGTTGACGCCATGTCAGCCGTCAGTCGAGTGTGACTCCCAGAAATTTGACCTTGTTGTTCCATGGGTTGGGTTGGCTGTTTATGGTGATCTGATCCTCGCGGCTTCGTCTTCTTCTCGACAGATAGAATGCCGAACTCTTGTCAGGATTGATGGTGATCAGCCACTTGGTAAACCAATCTTCCAGTTGGTCTGCGGCCTCTTGGAGTATCCTGGTTATGAAGTGGATGGCGGTCGATCGATTATGGCCGTGTCATCTGCGTAGAGGGCTAAGGTCGTATTGGTGGTCTTCGGGACGTCTGAGGTGTAGATGTTGAACAGCAACGGCACTAGTAGTGATCCTTTTGGTACTCCTGCTTCCATCCTCCTGGTGGATGAGCGGGTATCTCCTAAGCGTACTACGTATGTTTCAGGTATGACTGAACCAAACGCACCAGAGCAGGTGAGAAGTTCGTCTTCAATATCTTGAAGAGCAGACCTCCATGCGAAGTCCTATCGAACGCCTTTGCGCTGTCGAATAGTGTCATGCCGGTTGACTGATTTTTATTGAATTCATCACTGATGAATTCAACCACTCGGGGCACTTGCTGTTGGGTGGAGTGGCTTTTCCTAAAGCCAAATTGCTCATCTGAGATGAGTGTGTGGGCCTCCACGTGGTCTTTCAGGCATCGCAGGATGATCCCCTCTACAATCTTGCTGATCATTGACAGGAGACTGATGGGCTTATGCTATGGAAAGAAAGCAGACTTACCTGGTTTTCTGATGACAATCACATCCGCTGTTTTCCATTTGTCAGGAAAGTTTTGGAGCCGCAGACTCGCTTTGGTGGTTGATGCCAGCTGTTCAATAGCTCGCTGAGGAAGTTTCTTCAGTGTTCTGTTGCTGATCCCACCTGGCCCAGGTGCTTTCTTCCCTTTTGTTCGAGGGATTATACTTTTCAGCTCTTCCAGGTGGTGGGTTGGATTATCACCTCGTTGTTTTGGGATAGACGTCTCCGGACTTCTACTTCATTTCTCCTCACGTGGTCGAGGTCAGCTTTTGCATAGTTCACCGTGAACTGGGGCTTAAGGCTGTCTGCAAGGACCTCTGTTCTGTTTGAAACATAGAATACTACTACTATTACATGGGTGTCGTCATTTGGCCATTCTCCACAGTGAATGGTCATCCTCTTCCAAAGATTCGATCTTGGCGGCCCAGCACTCATTGCAGCGGTCCTCCAAGGCTATCTTCACCTCTGTCGAGAGGCGGTTATACTCTTGTCGGTGTTGTGGGTCCCAGGTCCTCTTGAACCTTCGTCTAGCCCTGTTTGTTTCTCTCTCCGATCATTGGACGGATGTCATCAGGGAGTTTGTCCGGTCAAGGTTTAGTTCCTTTGTCCTCGTGCACGCTTCTATTGGCTGTCGTAAAGCTGTTTCGTATACTCCAACGGCTCTGTCCAGACCTTCGGTCAATTCTAGCTTGTTCTGTTGGACGTGGTCTGTTAAAGCATCACAGCATGTTGTCCTGGTCTTCTGAGTTATTTTTGCGTTTCGTAAGTTATCTAAATAGAGCAGAGCTTAACTGCAGTTAGATTGTATGAAAACGATACTTCTTTTACAACCGCGATGTCTCATACATCACCAAGTCCTCCGTTGCTGTGGTGAGTTGGTTCTGCAGGTCCATCTACCACCAGGTCACCTTCATCAGCGTAGTTCCTTAGGATGTTTACAATTGGGGTTGCTCCTTCTGCTGTTTCACGATGGATGCTTGCAGTTGAGGTCATCCGCTGAAATCGTTGGAATCTCAACTTCGAACAGCTTATCCAGGTCTGATTGCAGAAATAGTCTCTTGGGAACCTTATACACTGAAATTCGTCTCATGGTTCCTATCGAAGCAGTATGAATCTCCACTGCTGTCACTTCTACGTGCTCCAAGTTTTCAATTAGTGCAGCGCAGTGTTCTAGGTTGAAGCTGACGTGAATGGAAGTTTCTCCTCGTTTTCGGTCCTGTCTGTCATTTCTGTAAATGGTGTAGTTATCAATCTTTGCTGAAATGACTTCGCGCAGATGCGTCTCGCTAACCATGATGATGTCCAGCCCCGCAGTGAATTCCTGTAGTTCCAGTTTCTCCCCTTTATTGGTATTCCAGAATGCTATCTGTGAGGGAGAAGGGTTAATTGTCTGAATAACCATAACGCTTTTGCTCTGAAGAGAGGCAGAATTTCTGGTAGGAAACCTATACAGGCTACCACCATTTCAAATGTAGACTTCGACTTGGTTTATTGAATCCGATATATTTTTAAGCAATTCAGCGATTTGAGCCATGTTAATTCTGGCAAAGAATGCCTGGATCAGAGCCATAGGCTCTGTCTTTTTGTCCTCTTGAAGATGGTTTGCTTGTAGCCCCTGGGAAGGCTGGTTATCCTCTGTAGTTCGCTAGATGTGGTTCAGCTCAGTTCACGCATTTTGCTGGCACGTCCTTGGGCCTTGTGCACAACGCGGAGTGATGGCCCATTCCGCATTTCACGTACCTGGGGGCAACGAAGCACTTGTTTTGCTTATGGTGGACTGATTGGTATTTGTGGAACTGGCTCACCACTGCCTTCTTCCTGCGTGACTCCACGGTTACGTTCATGTGGCACACCACCGTCATCTTGAAGATTATTTTCCTTCTTTGCATTCTGGGTAGAGTAACCAACATCAGGGACATAGGTTCCCTCTGCTTGTACGTAAGGAATGCTGCAGCTGTGGCTTGCACTCTCTGATTGACTAGGTCGGCGATGATTTCGTTCGTCTTGAGTTCAACTGGTAGCCCCCTCAGGACGGTCTTCAGTAGTTTTTCCTTCTGTAACAAAAATGCGTGGAAGGGTACTATCTCTTCCTCCAAAATTTTGGTGATACCTCTGTAGTCACCAATGTTCATCGCCTAGATGCTGATTCCATTCTGCTTTAGAAGAAGTTTCTTGGCGCTGATACGATTAGCCACGTGGGTCTATGCCTTCTCTCTCAGGATCAATGGGGGCGGGGTCTTTGGTTTAGAGTCGGGTGAGGAGGTTACGGTCTGATGTCCATCTCGATGTCTTCAACCTCATCTAATTCCGCGTAACGTCTCGGAAGGTTGGGAGGCTGCGACGGATTTCTCGTCCAGCTGCTCCGTGCGGCGTTTCTTGCTCCTCGAGAGCACGCTGCCATCGCTGGCCACGTCCGACGTCAGTGGGACAGTGGTGGGTGTTGGGGGAAGTATTTTCTTGGTCTTCACGCCATTGAATCAGCTTCAACATAAAATTTAATTCAAACTCGTTGTTGCAAATTTAGTTTAATTCCAAAAATTTTCAAAAATCGAAAACACGTACTCAGACTGATGTACTCAAAAGGGCACAACTTTTAAAAATGTCAAACTTTGACAAGAAAATTTAAAAAAGGTTAACATTGAAGATGTGGCAATCTAACAAGAATAATAGAACTGAAATTTTACGACCAAGACCACTAGTCGGTGATAATTCTGGCTTTTTGATCTAGGTCTTATTTTAATCAGAAAGTTTTGTATATTTTCCAAATTAGTATTTATTAGTTAAGTTTGACCAAAGGGTGCCCTTCTTCTAGAGCCAATAGTGTTTCTGCTTCTGAAATTGATCATAATAACCACAACTGAAAGAACGAACCCGATCATTTTAAGTCTATAAGGTCGGTATAAAGAAAATTTTTCAATGATTGTGTTTTCAAATTTGCAAGATTCTATGAAGTGAAAGTATACATCTTACAACTTATATCATCTGCGGCCAAGAATCTATACCATCAGAGAAGGTTTGTCGTAGGTTTTATTGTATCTTCTAGTTTTCGTTCTTCGTATAGCCTTTCCTCTTTATTTTCCAGATGGCTGTCTTCCCACTACTAATTTGAGAATTAACACAATACTTTAAATTACAATTCGTGTGAAAAATTCACTTACAGAATAGCAGATTATATATTACCTATGTATCAGCAACGGGCAAGACGAGAATTTTGCACCTGTTTCCTTGGCTCATACAAGAGATAACGAATGGATAACCTATTTTTCTGAGCATTCATAGGAGGTCACATTTTTTCGATCGTATTTTGACTCTCACTATAATTCAATATTATAGCATAAGTCCAATTTATTTTTGTTACCCTCATTTTCAATGAAATAATAAATAATATCGTAGATATCAAAAGAAAAATATGTCTCCCTCTCCTTGAAATACATTACCTACCTAAATGTGTCAATAAATGATGTTTTGGGACAGTTTCGGTCTGAAATCCCACTTCTGAAAAATTACCGTATCAATTTTGCAATTAAATTATTATATTTACCGCCAATCCGATGAAGAGTACTGCATCTTCCGCCAAATCCACTGATGACAAGTACCAACTATCATCCTGACATGGAACGAGAATTGTCTAACACCACCACGAAATGATGAAAATGTCAAATTCAGTACCAAATATCATCAAGAATATAGTCTATCGAAAATTCGATGAAGTATTTGCTACACTAGCTAATAGCAAGCAGCCATCGATTGGGTGCCGTGTCCATTAATCTAGATCTATAAAAATGAATGTATGTCAGTTTGTTTTTCATGAATTACACCATTCGATCGCCATGAAACTATTGTTGAGTTTACTCTCATGAAGGTGTTTCGCAAAGTCAATCGAATTTCATTTTTTTATATGAACAGGATGTCGAGGATTAAAAATGTGTTCAATATAAAGACTTCACCAAATTGTTCAAAGTATTAGTCACAAAATTCAAAATAAAAAATAATGAAGATTAAAGATCTTTCGGTATCTTAAAAATACCGACTGTTGAATGAAAACATTACTGAGCTCTTTGCTTGAGTGAACGAATCTGATATGCAAAGAGCTATGCAGATCCAATTGCCCATTAAGCAAATTTCCTGAGTTGTCATATTCATTAATATGAAATGCGCCTAGAAAATAGATATTTAACTACTGATATCTGTATGTATGATCTTGGAGTTAAGTTGAATGAATTATTACTGCCCATAAAAAGGTAAGACTAATTGGGAGTATATACTTACTCACAAGTACGTCAGTGTTCCGCAATTCTAGTTCAAAGTTTGGTTTTCCCAATTTACAATTTACGTTGATCGACAACGGATTTTCTTTCTTCATTCGTTCTAAGCATATCATTTCGGATATAATTAGGTATAATTTGTCTTGTGAGAAATCATCAAATTTTCTTGACCTGAATAATTTTAGTTTTTTAGGTATTCCATCAATAATAATATGGAGTTTTTGTTTGACATTTTTAAATTACTGTTTAAAAATTAGTTTTTGTTCTTTCTTGATATGATACTTGCCGCTATTGAATGGTATGTGCTTAATTAAATTTAATTCTTTGAAGCAATAAACAGCAATAAATGTCAATTCACTTAATGATCAATTAGATATGAATAGTGAATCTCTTCCACATTTTCAATAAATGGATAAAAACAATGAAATATTTCATTCTTCAGTTCACTAACTGTGTCATGAGAAATGTAGAGAAAAGAACTAAAGTTTTCAATTTTTGCTTCTATAATTTTTACAGTCAAAGTCCATATTGCTGCACAAATACTGATGTACATAATTTCTTTTAATAAATGAATAACTGTAACATTAGGCTAAGGTGTCACAATAATCTATTGAAATACTCGACATATGTTTGGGGAATAAACCCATTATCAAGAGTAATACAATATTGAGAGACGGAATCAGGGGTTTTTCTCAATTAAAGCGGCATTTACAACAGGAAATAGACCGAATATGAAAATTGGATGGTTTTTCCTACTAACGGACGTGACTTCCATCATCTCTAAAATGTTTAATTCTATCGAAATATATGAAATGATTTTTATCTTTACAATTGTCAGAAAAACCAGTATAATTTTTGTTTTGAATAATGGATCTCATATGTTCTTCAATTCTCTTCTGTATATACACCCTCCATTTCGAAAGTAACCGAACTGATTCAAAAAAAAAACAATACTATTAGTGCAATCAGTTGCAATATTATACCCGTCGAAAATTTGGTACTTCATTGATAGCTGTTGAAAATTTCATGCCATTTGTATATAAGCAACTCGAGTTATTGATATTATATCCTCATATTTGCTGATAGGTTTAGTACATCGGTCAGAACATGAGTTTTTAACAAAGAGCTGCAATGGAGTTTTCGGTTAAACTTGTTACATCTTTCGCCGAAATGCATAAAATGCTACAAACTGCATGTGGTAATAATAGGCGTAACGATAGTATGAGATAATCAAAGATTTAATGACTTTAGAGGACAATACACATTCGAAGGATTTAAAACACTGATTTAGTTCTATTTAAAAATTGAGATTAATAAGATTCTCAATAAAATAAAAGAGTTAAATACTGCAATCGGCCATTCTGACTGACACGCCACACGTTTCACGGCGCATGACGTCATACTTATGTAAGCTACACTGTGTTTTGATTACCTACTACTGATTGCGCGTTACGATTGATTTCATATTTGCTTTTGTGATTTATCGACTTTACAACCCGAATCTATCTATAACAATGGAACCACGGTTTGTTAAGGCATACACCTCAAATTTGCCTAGGATCGATTTATTGATGTTGGGCAAGTTCCTAGCAACAAGTAAAGAATTCTGCTCGTCCGAATGTAGAATCATGAAAACCTCTTTGTAAGTGTATTTTATTTGTATTTATCTTTAACACTAGATACAAATATGACCAAGTAGTAATCAGACTCGTTTCAAACTCGTAGAAGTTTATTTTGTTTTACTTTCATAGGTTATTTTTACAATAAACTTGTTATTATTTTTGAGGTTAGCTCCCTTGCATAGGTATATGCTATTTAAGAGTTCTTACCTAACAAACATACTCAAAAACATTTATACTTGATTTTGATGGGTTATTATCAACATCATGCTTGATTTTAAATGGTGATGTAGAACAGAATGTAGAAACGGCGTTAATGGTGATGACATCTGATATACCAAATTAACTTTTGTTTGAACCGCCTCGGTAGCTGCACGGTTAGTGAGCAAGTATGTAGGAATATGCTTAGCCGAGCCCCATGGTTCGAATCCGTGTTCAAGTTATGGAAGTTGTCCTTGAAGAAAAATTGTGGTACTTGGAGAAATCACCCAAAGAGGGCATAAGCTTCCGAAGATCAGATAACTTGTAATCCCTGTGGTGGCAGTTATCATTGCACGGTCTAGGAGAGTGGTTCGGAATCCACTATAACTGTAGGTCCACTGTGTAAATTGGCTACGTTCCCGAGCACATTGTTAAAAGATGGAATAAACAACAGTTTTTGTTTGGTTAGCTATACTTCTAAATGTTTCTTATATGTGTAGTTGAATTGCTTTATACAACATTCTAGGTAATTGGGGAACTTCTTCAACAATCTGCTGAACTGTAGAACAAATGTTTTGTTATTTGAGTGAAATATTATAATTATGAACGCAAATAGAAAATTACAAGGTTACAAAAAATCTATGTAGTTTTATAGCAAGTATCACAGAATGAATCTCAAACGTAGGTCATTTCTTGAGATTTGTACAGAGGATGCCGCTATATAAGATAATGTGTAATACGGGCCTAAGTATAACAACAATGTATGCAATAATACTGAATTAACATTCTAATAAAAAGTTAGTACACTATATCTGAACTACAAGATGAAATTTCTTTTGAACTTGATGGCTCTTTAACTGTAGTACTTTCTTCAACTTGCTTTTCACACTCTTCAAGAATCATCATTCTTCGATTTTTAACTATATATGGTCGCTCTGTTGTGTTAGATGCTTGTGTTTTCCTGTCTGGTTGGCAAGTAAATTTTGTGGGCATACATCCTGGTTTCATACGTACTTGGTATTCCATATAATTTTCCATATCATTTGGCAACTGAAAACTCCAAAGGTAGCAAATAAAATTGATAATAAGAATGATAACCAAGAGTAACATAAACATAACCTCAATAAATGACTAGTTATTCCATAGTCTCTACTTTTCAACTATTTCACGTCAAACAAACATAAAGTTAAAAATCTATCATTACATGATAACATACTCACATCAAAGTGATCCTCACAGAAATAAAGTGGCGAATTTGTCCTTACATCGTTCGGGTCTCGCCGTGCAAGCTTTCACCATTTATCTCTTATTATTTTCTTGTATGGGACATGTACAAACACCTTGTTGGGTGTCGTTATTGATGTATTTTTTCACTGAGGTACTGCACAACACTTATAAACTTCAAAATTCATTTTTAACACAAAAAATACGCAACGTTTGTTTACTTTGCTGTCCAGCTGCGCGTAAACAAATTTGACGTTTACCTAAGTATGACGTCACACACGACGCCATGACAGGGCGAGCTGTTGCCACGCAATATTTAAAAATGATTACTTCCAAAAACTTAAGTTTATTACCGAAATAAAGGTTTTGTTGTAAACAGTAGATGTGTATACGCATTACGGAAGAGGATTTCAAAATCTTTCGTCATGCGTATTGTCTATCCCGTACGTTAGTGTACAAGTGATTCGAATCGGATAGAAAAACCCTGAATATTGGCGAAAGATCAGGCCGTCCCAAACCTGGTTTATCGGAATGAAACATCGACACAGTACGGTAATTAATAAAAAATAATGAAATATCACCGGTGAAACTTTTTGAAATGGAATTAAGGCTTCCTCAAACAATTCCATACCACACAAACTCACCGACGACCAAATTTCAATCGAATTGAGCATAGCTGAGACATCATCAAAAGTGCTGAGAAGGACCCCAACTTTTCGAAAATAATTGTGACTGGTGACAAGACGTGGTGTTTTCAGTATAGGCAAAGTGCTGAATAGAGAGCGTTGGATGCAGGAAAACCCAGAAGGCGAATACATTGATCAAAAAAAAAGGATTGTATCAAAAATCAACATTAATACTTTTTATTTCTATTTTCAAAATGTTCGATTACTTTTGGAATAGACGGTGTATCTTCCAGTTTTGCCTTTCTGTACTTTATATACTACGCTATTCGATAATTTCATTTAATCTTTATTATTGAGTAACAATGAATCTAATTCCTTTTCATTAGTACTGATAGTGTTAATATTATTCTAGTGCAATCTATTAATTATATAGCAATTGTTGCTAATATTAGGAATATAATTAATTTGACGCTTTACTTCTTGACAAGTACAGGTACAAATAGGAGGAGTTGAAAA
The DNA here is from genome assembly GCA_013387265.2 of Cryptolaemus montrouzieri. Taxonomy (NCBI): domain Eukaryota; kingdom Metazoa; phylum Arthropoda; class Insecta; order Coleoptera; family Coccinellidae; genus Cryptolaemus; species Cryptolaemus montrouzieri. The sequence goes on along the minus strand of JABFTP020000021.1, from coordinate 91,943,130 downwards.
CTATTCTTAGGCATATAATTATCCAAAATTTTCTGTTGGAAATTTTTTTTATATGACCTCAACCACCCGACCCGAGAAGGTGGGTTCGAAAATTTTGAAATCGCCACATCTTTAGTAATAAGCAAGTTAAAGAATACATTTATGTAGTTCTCATATTATCCTTAGGCATTTTATTATCAAAGACTTTTGTCAAGAAGCTTTTGATATTACCCCTTGTCTTCCGAATTGGGATGAATCGGTTGAAAATTTTCAAATTGGTAATAACGAAGATACATCTATGCAATTATTATATTATGCTACGAATATTATCATCAAAGACTTTTGATCAATAGGTTTTTGATTCGACTCTTAACTGACAAAACGAAGTAAAGGAGGGTTGAAATTTTCAAATCTCATACTTCAGTAATAACCAAGATAGACCTATGTCGTTTGCATATTAAACTTTGGTATGTTATTGTTCGAAAATGTTTTGATACAACGCTTAACTTCCAAATCGGGATGGATGGGTTGAAAATTTCAAACCTCCAATCTCTGGTCATAACTAAGATTCAAATGAAGATTTCATGTTATCGTTAGAAATATTATTATAAAAGATCTTTGTTTGAAAAGTTTTCTTTTCTAGACCACAAAAGTTAAATAATTTACCAAACTCTATATAGTTTTGCTGAACTGATTCCTGAGAATGAATAACGAAATCTACCTTTGCCTGTAGACTCTGCCGAAAGTTTTTTTCTGTGATAAAGTAAATTTTTAGTAGAAAAATGGATAAGAATTGGTTGTCCTAGGATTATGGTCTGGCATTTTTCGATAAATTAAAAAAGGCCGCTTATTCGTTTACCGTACTTTACATTTATAGCGAGTTGAAGCTTCGTATAGTAATTTGCACTGCAATAACAGAAACAGTCGATTTCAGAAGGTTTCTCCAACACACCTCGTACACTGAATCTAATAATTTAATCTGTTAGGATCTCTTGTTTTTATTAAGTTGCGAAAAACCTCCTTTCTCAATTAATGGAGTTTTTAAGGTTATGAGAACCATTAAAATCCACTGAGAAAACATCTTTCTCAGAATGTCTTATTCTATACGACCATATTTTCTGTTTGAATGAAGCTTTTTGGGGAGCTTTTAAACCTCTCGATTGGACTGAACGGCTCAGACAAACTTCGATGAAGCAGGTTACACTACGCAAGTAACCGAAGAAGTAACTATCGCAAAATCACGGGCGGGTTACAGTTGAAGAGTTAGAATCAACAATTACGCAAGGTACAGTAGAAATTGACTCGCTAAAGAATAGTCCATTTGAGTACGAAATAACCAAAAGAAAGTTTTTCATAATATCATGCCATACATGGAGAAGGTAGTTCTTTGAGTGGTGTCAATGAAGAAAGTTCATATAAACATGGGTCGAAAATACTTCGTTTCCGAGATACAGGATGTTAAAGTTTGAAAAATGTTTCAGTAATCTCTTCATTCAAACAGATTCTCTGACACATGAGACATTTTCAGATTTAAACATCTCTGAACAGGCAAAACTTTTGTTACAGTTACAGAGCATCTTCCGTGGAAGTATCTGTAAAACAGAGAAAGGTCCGCAACTTGTCTTCTGACAGCCAGCGGTTAGAAATCGCTGGTGACCTCCGGGTGGTCGATAAGACGCACAGCCTGATACATGGGAACAATATTTAAAGCAGGTCGAATCTGTACCTTATATAGAAGCAACAGCTGACATTACGTGAAGTAACGCTTGGCCCTGAAAAGAAAACTAAGTTTAGCTGATGCCAAATAAGCTATTGTTGATACATGTTCAAGCCAGCAAAACCCGTAGTTGACCGTTATTCTTAGAAGGTGCATAGAATCTTTGAATGCAATTTGTTGGCCTTGCATCATTAGAGGAGGTTTCCAGCGGGGATCTTTCTAGGAAAAGTAGTTGCTTGCGTCTTGATCGCGTTGAAGCTCACCAGGTTCAACTGATCCCGCTCAGATATCCTCCGTAAGTCAGAGTTTACGTTATTAATTTGTTGACATCTCGGTCTCTGACTACTGACAGAAGAAACCAGGGTACAATCGTCTGCAAAACCGAAGATCTTGTTCCCTGCTGATGACAGAAGATCGTTCATCTGCAACAGAAACAAGAATGGATCCCTGAATTACTCCTGCTTGCAACTGTAAACAATCAGATGTTATACCGTCGACCACAACTTGTATAGATCTATTTGAGAAAAAGCTACTTGTCCAAGCCCGCAATTTTTTCCATATGCAGCAAGTTTATTCAACAAGGCTGCATGCCAAACCCCTTCAAAGGCTCTAGAGGTTGAGGACTATTGCTCTAGATTCCCCATGCTTTTCCATCGTTGATATATAAACATGAGTGACGTAGCCGAGCATATCTCCTGTCGATCTGTACCTGCGAAAACCATACTGATGGTCGTTAATAATTCCCTGTAACCCAGAATATTCGATGAGTTCATCATTTATGACTCCCTCGCATCACAGTGCGGACTCTGAATTTGATTTATGCCATGGAAAAATTTGAAGGTGGAATTTTCAGTGGTACTGCATTAGATGAAACTAGCACAGAATTCTTTGAGTTATGCCATGGAAAAATTTGAAGAGAGCAAAGAGATCTCTTTCGGAGATGATGCTATACTTCCGTTTTCTCTAACAAGAGGCGGAAACGCAGATATGCAGAAATTCACAGTGACAATCTTCGCCATAGTCCAAAATTGTCTAGTCCCGCTTGCCTTTCAAGGAGTTTAGCAGTTACCCCTTCGTTGAAACTGGCCTTTGATCTTGCAGTTGTCAGGTTTCATACGTTCCGTATTCGTACGAAGGTTGTTCTTGTTTCCACTGTTGGATTTATCTTCCATGACTTGTAAGCTCTGCTTGTGGCTGCAGAGGCTCTTTCTCATTCTTTGTTGATCCATGGCTTTTGTTCTGTTGTTCTTTTCATGGAATGAGGGATGTAGAGATTCATTGCTGCATGAATGATATCTGTAACAGATTCAGTGCAAACATTGATATGAGGATCTGAAAAGCAAACATCACTGAATGGGAAGTAGGAAAATAATTCACGCAGCTCATCCCAATTAGCATGGTTATAGTACCAAATGCGTCTCGGTGGTTTAGGTTCTTGGCTTAGGGACAGCGAAATGTTTCCAGTATCAGATATAATGTAGGGGTCTGAGACCTTCACCCAAAATCATCTAGATCTGAAATCAAAAAGAGATTCAAAGTGTTCGGGAAGTCAGTTGAGTGATAAGTTATTCTTTTCGGTTCGTCGACTAGCTGCGTTAGATTATGACTGATTGCGAAAGTCTTCCCGCTTCATCTGTTCTATTGGAGAGGCGGAACCAGTTGGTGTTGTGAACGTTGAAGTCACCCAGTACAATGACCTCAGTTACCGGATGATGTGTCTGAATGCAATCCACCTTATCACCTAAATACTAAAACATTCTAGGGAAGTAAATATCGTTTGGCGAGCGATATAGACAGCATAAGAACAGTGTTTTATCCTGCAAAAAGGAAGAAGGATATATTCCATAAAGAATTGATTTTTGCCGGTTGGTTTTGGAGAAAATTGCACAGAATCCCCTATTTGATTTCGAAATCACTCATGTTTAAATATGAGGCGTCCTTCACACAAAATGCAATTTAAAATTTTCACAATAATCATGATTTGGCTGAAAGTAACCCTTATTCAATTGAGGAAGGTCCGCCACCAAGAACAATTTTCGATCAATGTCTGGGTTGGAATTATTTTGGATCATTTAATTACACCATTTTTTTTTTGCCAGACAGGCCAAATGGTGCCATGTATTGGCAACTTTTAGAGGACGAATTGTCTCTACACCTGGGAGATGTACCGCTCTTAATTAGAAAAAGAATGTGGTTCATGTATGATAAAGTGCAATTTATTAGGAATTTGAGGGAATACTTATATCTTGCGTTCACTAACCGAATAATACATCGCGGTGGAAGAGAACCCTGGCCCCCTAGGTCTTCGGATTTAAACAGTTTTTTTTTTCTATCTACAATATTTGGTGTACAGCTCCCCCAGCTTGCTTTCGAAGAATTGAGGAATAGAATAATAGGTTCCAGTAACATATTCAGAAATACTGCAGGTATATTTCAGAGGGTGCGATCTAAAATGCGAACAAGAGCAGAAGCAGGTATTCTCGCCGATGGTGATCATCATTAGCATTTTCTTTGACCGTTACAGTAATCTAGACTATAAATTCCTTGGAAGTTGTTTCATAAGTTGTTATTGTTATCGTAATTATTCGTAATTAATTGTTAATCGAGGTGGTAATCATCTAGGTCTCTTCGTTTCTCGTTTCTCATGAAACATTAATGTTAATGCCAAAGCAGTTTTTCAAAATCGAGAAAATAGGCTCGCGAAAAGAGTTTGGAAAACAATTATATATCTTCATTCACCTACTACTTTAGGAGTTACTGTCACTGTCGCGTTTTGAAATGAGAGATATATTGAAAACGGTGAGATACAAAGAAGAAGAAACAGACAGAAATGTTTCTAAATTAAATAAATAATCATATTTGATTTACAGAATACGTCAGTAGGATATTGAAGAGAGTTTAAGCGGCGAAAAGGGGGTATAACTCGGAAAAAATATCACTCTGTTTACTTACTAACATAATTTTGTGTTATCTGGTGATGATGATCTGCGTAGGTGATATGTGTATCAAATTTGAGCTAGAAATCTTAACAATCGTAAGAATTATCAACAAAATATCTGAATATTTTCGATACGAGTAGAACCATTGAATTATTGTCAATAATTAATTTCTAAAAAAAATGCAATACTAGAAAGAATATGTAAAATTTTGATCTATTCGATTTTATTTTTCGAACACGTCAGTGGCGCACTACAAAAAGTTGGGGGAAAAGAAATGCTGCCTGATCCGTGAAAAACTATCATGCTGTATACTGTCACAAATGTTTGGACTGTTCACAGATGTAAATTTCTGAAAATAACTCTTACGTCTATATTCAGAAAACGGTAGTTTTAATGCAGAAAATATTGGAAGATTTTTGAACCTTTAACACTCTGTATCTTAGAAATGAAGCATCTTTCAACCCATGTTTATATGAACTTTTTTCTTGACATCACTTCAGAATTACCTTCTTTATTTATGGCATCTTATTATGAAACACCCTGTATACGATACCAGACTAGTTGAAAATAAAGAATCGTTATATCGAATTTATCATCGAGAAAATTAATAATTTTCTTTTGATAAATTTATTTGAAGACCAAAATGAGATTCTGATGAAATTATATGGAAAACTTAAGACGCCATTCTTGTGATGTAAAAGTACACTTTCCGGATGGATATACGATCACCCATATAAAAGGAATTTAATAACATACATATTCATACAGTAACGAGTATATATTTGAAATAATTTCATGCAACATGAAAATTTTCAATTATAAACTAATAACAACCGAAGTAATATTTTTGAATAATTTATGTATCTTCTCGATTGAAGTGTTTCAATATCTAAATTAGTTTTTGATCATCTGAAAATTTGACTTAAGATAGATAACTTTTGTAATATTAAAATTTTTGGAAAAAGCAGATATAATATTCAAAGTCTAACATTAGAATACAGGATATTCACTATAATGTTCATCTTGATCACGATCATTACGTTACGAAGACACATGCTAATTATGACAAAATCAAGATACTAATGAGAAAATGTGAATTATTAGCATGTGTGTAAGAGTTTTGTTAGAAATATGAAAGCTCATTTTGAGCATAGCCAATATGGACTGCGTTGTTGGTCTTTCGAGCATGGGCTTTTACCAATATTATCCGTATGTATTGATTGAGCAAATGCCGGAGTTAATTCTACCGTTGTAACTGAAACTAGGGCCACCCCTGTAACTTTTTCTCTATTTGGAATATTTTGATGAAATTTGAAAACCGGATTGATTTTGATTACATTAATATGTTTGACATTCCGTTTTCGGTGATGCCGGAAACGATACCAACTTTCGATTTTCAAATGGGACAACTTGTATTTTTTTGCTTATTTTAATAGTTCATCGCATTCTACGACCCTTTGACATCATTTTGAAAGAAAAACTAAACACAATCTTTTTTTGCCATTTTTATCTTTCGTTCTAGAAGGCCAAGAACAGTGACAATTGTCTTAGCTCAACATCTCCTATCACGAAAATACAAGATGTTATCTGAAAATTTAGTTGCTCATTTTTACGGTGTGTCAAAGTTAATAACAAAAGAGCGAACAGCGAAAACGAAATAATTATAATAAATGTTCAAAAATACCACGATTCTCACGAACACAACTGTTGGGCTGTAATGCTTCCTATAGCCTGTCTCAAACGGTTGTCCATTTCTTGTTAGGTTCTAACAGGTGTTTGGTAAACCTCCCTCGTGTTGTGAGGAGGTGCACCATCTTGTTGAAAATATATTTCATTCACAACAGCTAATGGCAACTTGTCCAATTCATCTTATATTTGGGTCCTCAAAAATCTCAAATATCTCTCCCCTGTCAATGAACGTTCAAAAATTATAGGCCCTATTAAATATCTTCCCATCATCCACATGCAGATATTGTACCCAAAACGTTCTTGGAAGTTTCCTTCTTGATGTCTGTCCTCATTTTGTTGCTACCCGTACCTGGTATTTAGCCTATTAAACATCCCGTTGCTCGTGAAACGTGATTCGTCACTGAATATAGTCTTTGTGGGATATTGTGGATCACCCTCCATTTTCCTAGGGCTCTTAACAGTACTGGAGACGCCTAACACTATCGTTAATATAGTGTTGGTGTAGTTGATATTTAAATGAGCAGTTTTTTCAAAATTCTCCATGCGCTTTGGTGGCTAATTTCAACCTCCTCCAATTTCCTTTATTGATGTGATTGGATTAATATCAACAAATATCAATAGGTCCATTTCGGAATCTTCGTCGATAACGAAATCCTCCTCTTCAGCAAGTTGCACCTTTCGAAATTTTCGTTCAACTTTAGAAAAATAGGTTCTATTCGGATGAAGTCTTTTCTGATAGCGCTCTCTGTATAATTGTTCAGCTTGAACGCTATTTTGTCTGCACTCTCCATAAATAAGGAGCATATCGACTTTTTCACTTTGGGGTATTGATTCATTCTCAAAACTGAATTCACTAATTCGCAATGTCGATAATTAACAACAATGGAATTTCGACATGTCACACTAATATTTTTATGATCAAAGAATATTATAAGTATGAACAAAAATTTTTCATCACCAACGTAGTTATTGTTTTTAGCGAATGGGGAAACTCTGCAAAAATTGCCTAGAACTCCGGAACCGTTAAGAATAGAATCACGTAAGTGGTATAAAAAAAGATTAAAAAATACTACCTCTATAATACCGGGTGGCCCGATATGGTTATCCCAGAATAAAACCTATTTTTTGAAGAAAAAATTAAATTTAAAACTCTGACACCCCCTAAAAAATGGGCTATCAAATTCTTAGATACAATCTTGTATTTTGGTGATGGGAGAGGTTGATCTAAGCTAATTGTCACTGTGCATGGCCTAAACGAAAAGATGAAAATTGCAAAAAAAAGGTTGTGTCTTGTTTTCTTTCAAATGTATGTCAAAAGGTCGTAGGATGAGATGAACAATTAAAATAGGCAAAAAAATACAGGGTGTTCTATTTGAAAATCGAAAGTTGGTATCGTTCCCGGTTATGCCGGAAATATCAAACATATAAATCTTGTCAAATTTACATTTGTTACATGCGGTATAATTACGATATATTTTAGGTCAATTGTGAAACAACTTTTGTTATCCAGATATTAGTTACTATCTTCAATTGACTTAGTTTTCGAAATCACAACATAAGATGCCAAAAGAAAAATTAATCGACTTTTTTAATATAAGCACAAAATAAATCAATTGAAATTTTTATTACGTACAACTTTAATAAAGTATTTGTCTCCGTCACCTATTATTTAATTTGAGAAAAAACCGTCTTTAAATTTAACGAATTTTTATGCTAAGGACATTAGAGAGCAGTGAAAAATGCTGTCTCCTTTGGATTTTTTCATTTTCTAAGGCCGTATTTTTTGGTTTCTGTTAAGAATTTCGGTAATCTATCCTAATCTTGTATTGTTCACATAGACTGAGCATAAGGAATATAGTATTGGTAACCAAGTAGCAGCTCAACGAAGAAAATCTTCGTTAACGTTGATATTCAGTTTTATGTTGTACATGGAAAGACGATATGTTGAATTACCACAGAGCAACTCTGGATATCGGGCGTGTCCATTTTTGTTCAGTCTTTATGTTGAAGTGCAAAGCTTTGCCACAGGCGGCTATTTCTTGTTGCTCTATTTTTAGGTTAGGTTAGAGAGAAATGTAAACACAATCAGATTAACCGAAGACAGTACACGCCAATTCTGCAGGAAGAACAAGGATGATGTTTTCCTACTGATGGCATGTCGTGCATTGCATTGGAACTAAGAAATTATAACCATTTTCCAGTGGTGGGTATCCTAAGATTCATTGATCATATATAGAAGAGAATATACAATATCCTCTATGGATGTTGAAAGCTGAGCCAATCTCATCGATTACTATAGTTGTGAATCTTACCACAACATTATGCTACCTTGAGCATAATGCTGATGAACAAATTATGACAATAAATTTGAGGAGATATTTAAGAATATAGTGCTCACCTCTAGTACTTTGCTTCTTTCCTATCCAGTAGAACACCTGTGCATGAAATTGCACGCTACAAACTTATATTGAAGCAGCAAGGTGTCTCATCTTCATATAAAACATTATTTGGACATTTATCGATGCCATGGATACCATTCTCTTTGGAGTCCGAATAACTATTGTAATAGCTATTTGGGTCTGAAGAGCGAAAAACGATACATTGTCTTTAATAAGCGAAAGTGTTAAGGTTGAAGTGCAATGTTTTCATCCTCTATACCTTTTCAACTAAAGTAGGAAACCTTCATAGATAGTAGTATACGTATGATTTAACGAGGAAGCCAAAATATTGTATTTTCTGAACTGTTTACTCTGAAGTATGACTTGTCGAGGATGCCGATAGTCCTGCTGAAATTTGCTCCATCCCAAAAGCTGAGTGGCGAATGTCCTACAGAAGAAGTGATTATTATACAATTCTGGATTTGGCAGCTTTCTCGATTATATTCCTCTCATATTTTTGTTTAATATACTTGCTATTGAGTTATATTTGAAAAGTCGATCAAGGCGCTTGATCCAAGAATTTTTCAATATTCTCAATTAAGCTTTATCATCATATGCCTAACGCTATAAAAGGGCAATTAGTGTTGCATCTTGACTATGTTAACGAAATTCATTGTGGATAACATTGTTCTTAACAATGAATATACAGACCATACGCTAGTTGACTCTACTAACAGAATTATTATTGTTAGCTTTTCGACAGTTCGCATATTGCAGACACAGTGAGTAGCGTAGCGTATGATAGTCGAACTAATATGGCTTCTTGAACTACTTCTGCTTTATCCAAAAGACAAGCCGCCAAGACCTCATCTCAAGATCTTTCCACATTTTTTACAGTGAACATGCTACAAATGCTTCAATTATATCACATATTCTTGTCTTGATTTTCGTGATATAAAATCCAAGTTTTTTTGCCATTGCAGCAATATCTAGCGTATCATATTTCAATAAATTAATATCAACTACTGCAGTGGGCAAGGGCAAAATCCACATTCTGTCGCTTTAGAACGGTGAAGTGACTACAATATGACGTTCAACATCAATTTTACGCTTTTAACAGAGAATGCTAGGGCCATTTTTATTAGGCGATTTCAGAAAAATTATTTTTCGACGACAGAAAAATTTATTGACTAGGTTTTCAACGACACCGTCGTCTGCCTTCTGGAACAGCCAGAAATCGTATGAAACCAAATCAGGTCAATTGGGGATTGTGGATCGATATGAATGAAATTGTTGATGAAAAAGTCCAGAACAACCAAACCTCTGTGAGATAGCGCATTATGATAGTGAAAATTTTCTAGACTTGTTTGCTCAGAAATCTAGCGTCTTGACGAATATTACCGAAACGAAGGATATGCTCAAATAATATTTGGAGAGAAATGTATTAATAGTAGGAAACACCAAGACATTTGAAGAAAACTGTCAACATACCTTGATTTTTGATTTGCTTTTATATTTTTTGGCTTATCATTATCTTGCTAAACCAAATCTCTTGCATAAGGTAGCAAATGTCTTCCCCAACATTGCTAAAGTTTAAAAAAAACATTTTACAGACAAAATTTTAAACAAAACTAACCATTAAGGAACAAAACCAATCATAATTATTATAACAACTGATAATACTGATATCAAATTTGATACATAGTCCAAGCTCCACTGATACGAATCTATACTTCATAAAATACCATAAAATTCAATAGGTCAAAACGATAGAAGATTAAATGAGAAACAGTTCGTATCCACAAAAAAATTTTATACCTAAAATATCGCTAAAATTTATATTATAATTAATTGATACTATGAAATTTCATAAAAATATGATCTGGCTCATATGACATTTTTTTGTTTCAAATCAAGGTTCAGATCTCGCTTTCATTCATAACAACTGGTTCCGCATTTATCGGGCCAGACTTTATTTCATATGAGCAGAGTTCATGAATTTTATGAATACTGAATAGGAATTACCAAAGTTGTCATTAAAATTCCGATTTTTTTCAATAAATTATAATTATCAGATTCATTTAATCAATATTGATATTCTTTTCAAGAAAAACATGAAATGAATATCTTACTATTATTATGTTAATAAAATTCTTGAACACTGCTAGCATAAGATAGTTTGGCCTTGCTAATAACATTTTTTTAATATTGGTAAAATTTTTCAAAAAATTATATCCAAAAATACAATTTTGAAGACAATTTCATTAATAACTTATAAACTCGGCCCTTATAAATTAGAGTATTGCATATCAGCAATGCTAATAATTTTCAAATATTAAACAGCCAGCAAGTAAAACGTGTTCTAACACGAGACACTTGTATCTTTATCGGAAATATTTTCATAGTTAGATAAGACTGACCATATTTAATTTTCGTTCTGAAGATCCTTATATAACATTTTTTGTTTCAAATATTTCCTTTATACATAAAAGTATATACTATGCCTGACTATTTTATTTTCGAGGAGTTTATATTTATGAAATTTGATTTTTATTTTTACAAATTATAATGATATTTATGATATAGTATATTTTAATTTTAAAGAGGAAGGAAAAATAGGAATGCCTTACTATTATTATGGAAATAAAATTCAAAAATGCTGCACATGAAAAAGTTTAGCTTAGTAAATAAAATTTATTCCAATATTAGACTAATTTTCAAGAAGTACTCAAAAGAATGAAAAATTCCATTGCAGCAATACTTATAATTATTAAGTATGAAGAAAATACTGAACAGCATATATAAAAATATGTAATAATTATTGTTATGATTATTTTTGAAGGAAAGCAGGAAACGATACGAATAACTTCCTATTATTATAAAAATAAAATTCGTGAACATTGCACGTATAAAAATGATTGGCTTAGTAAAAAGATTTTGTGAAATAATGGACTAGTTATGAAGAAAAGTACTCAAGAAAATAAACAATATAATATTTGAAGAGAGCTCTATTAATTACTCATGAACTCCGTATGAATTAAACTACATTGGCAGCAGTCCTGATTATTGAACAGCGAACAAGTGGAATTAGATGTACGAACAACAAATCTTCGAGAGGAGAATCGGGCATAGTAAATATTTACAATTTTGGATGTGGAAAAAATTTTTGAATATTGACAAAATTAAAAGAAAATAATTTAATTAAAAAATATTTTCATGTCAGATAAGGTTGACCATATTTAAATTTCGCTATGAAGAACTTCATGTAATTTTTTTGTTCTAAATTCTTGCTTCATTCATAAAACTGTTTCTGCATTATCTATGCTATACTATTTTATTTGCGCGTTCATGAATTTTATGAGTATTCAATATGAATTACAAAGTTGTCTTCAAAAATCAGATTTTTATTTTTGAAATTATAATTATCAGTTTCTTTCAATAATTATTATCATGATATTTTTTAAGGAAAGTAAGAAAATTTACGAATACCTTACTATTGTTATGTAAGAAGAGAGCTTTTTTATTTCTCATGAGCTCTGCGCGTAATATTTAAAGTATTGCATAGCGGCGATGCTGATAATGTTTAATTCCAAACAGCCAACAAGTATAAGGCGTTTCAACATGGCATAAGTTGTACGTATTTTGATTCGTTGTGTTCGTGAACAACGAATCTATAAAATGAAAACTGAGTATAGTAAAACACTTGAATGTCGATTTTTAAGTGTTGACAAAATTTCAAGAATTGAAAAAGTGAAATTTAATCCTAGGGTTGAGTGCCAAACAGTAAAAACGAAACTCTTGATGGATTATTGCATTGTCTGCCTGTCAAGACTCTTCACTCAGAAACAGGTCTAAGGCAGTTAAAATTGAAACTGAGTAGTCATGTTGGTAGTCTTTTGGTTCTTCCTGTTAACACAGAAACATAAAATTAGGTTAGATAGCAATATCATATTGCACTGATATGGGGAAAAATAAAAAAACTTTAGATTTTTCGTTGCATTATGCCAAACTAGTTGTTATGTACACTTCTGAAACTTGATTCGAAAAGTGGAAAAAAAGGAATCGGGCAGGTCATTGATATATAATATGGCCAGTCCTATGCAAATTGCTGAGAATTGTCAGACAGGCAATTCTTGGGCAAAATGTCATAATAATATCAATAATTATAGACATGTCATTCATTCGAACGAATTTCTTGAAATGTGAACTGAAATACTTGATCAGATGATAAGACATAAGTGAATCCAGTAGAAGTGAATGTGTGGGAAGTCCAGATTGACTATTCATAGATTTGATAGCTAAATATTCAGAAGAATTAATTATTGTTTCCATCATAAAGAATTTTAGAATTATTCATGAGTCTTGCTGGAGTATTCGAGAAACTCAATAATATACTTGAATATACCTAATAATGTAGATAAGACTGGAAATAATCAGTATGAATGTTCACAATCAACTACTTGTGAAGACATCGATAATTCTTACCATAAAGTTAGCATCTTTGTAATTATGTTACTAAACACAAGTGTAAACACGCTATTATATTGGAAATTGTTCAAACCTTTCAATTAGTTGTCATTTTTACTACACATTAACTATAATCATATGTAGATGAAAGATTTTTATTTGTAGGACTTTCCAGCTGGGTTACTAATACTTTATGTATTAGGAAATACATCACTCCTAAAAGAAAAGAAATCGAGAATCGTGCAATACCAATTAAAGATGGTAATTGTGAAAAAGAGAGGTAGAGTAAGGATTGTGATCACATGGCATTTTTCATCAATGGAACTTTTAAATATATATTTTGATGGAAAACGTTATGATTCAACAATTGAAGGAAAAACACTAGGTTTAAGCTCTACAAAATAAAATGAATTAAAATATGTTTCATATAAATGGGATTTGTCCCATTTTCAAAAACTAATCAAGATATACAAGATATTAGATTCAGAAAATTATAATGTGTTAAACTCGATTCATCTATCAAAAGATGAAATCGGCGAGGCCTTACGTGGCATTTCCCTCAGAAAGGGAGCTGCCTCCGACGTGATTCCCGCTGTATTTTTGAGGGAGTTTGCTGAAACTATTGTTGTAATTCTGTGCTTATTATTCAACCAGTTCTTGGCGAGTTATAAGTTTTCTAGTAGTTGTAAGAACGCAAATGTTGTTCCGATCCTTGAAGGTGGTTCAAAGTCAGACATCAAAAATTACCGACCAATATCCAAATTATCATTAATTGCCAAATTGTTGGAAAAATTGATATACAATTATATATTTCCTTTTGTAAAACACCTCATCATACCTGAACAATATGGTTTCTTGATAGGGAAGTCTATTGAAACGAACATGTCTATCTATAGTTAGTACCCGCACGATGGTTTGGAAAATCAGGCGCAGACGGATGCCGTTTACTTTGATCTATACGAAGCATTTGATAAAACAAGCCATAATATTCACGTACAGCGTCTTGCAGTGGTCGGAGTGAAGGGCAGTCTTCTGCGGTGATTCGATTCCTACCTGAGGAACCGATCCCAATTCGTATTAGTCGAGGTATTCGAATCTGAGAGTTATATTTTTTTGTTTGGAGTACACCAGGGGTCCCACTTGGGACCTCTACTATTCTTAATAAATATAAACCCGATTAAGGAATGTTTTAAGTGTTCGAGGTTTTCAAAGTTCGCAGATGACCTAAAAGTCTTTCTACAGATCAATTCTCTGACCAATTGTGAGAACCTTCAATCTGATCTAGATCGTTTTTTCCAGTTGTGTCAACGAAACGGTGTATTTTTAAATACAACGAAGTGCTTCTCTAATACGATCACTGGAAATATATCAAATATCGAATTCACCTACTTCCTAGGTGGCGTTAATCTTCAGCTCGTTGAGAGCGCAAAGGATTTAGGTTAGATTAGATTTTTGAATTCCAAATTAATACTTGACGTCCATATTGATTATATTTCAACAGCAGCATCAAGAATGTTATGAATATGTCATTCATAATGAGGAGAACTAAATACTTTACGAACGTGCAGGCAGTTGTTGTTTTGTACTATGCATTTGTGTTTAGTAAGCTGAGTTTCGCTAGTGTGGTTTGGTATCCCCAGTATGGGATTTATAGGTCTCGAATCGAATCTATTCAAAATGGATTTCTTTGCCAATTTTGTTCTAGGTTTGGTTTGAGTTTTGCGGGTAACCACTCAATCGCCAGAAGACACTTTAACCTCATACGCCTTCAAAATAGACGCAAAGTAGCAGACATAGTATTTCTATGCGGGTTGTTTCAGATTTCTGTTCAGAGTGAGGTATTGCTCACCGCGATTGGCATAACCGTTCCATCTAGGAGACTGAGAGAATCTGAACTATTTACTTTCAAGAGAACGTCGTGTCGCAGAATTCGCATTTGACAAGAATAAACAGAAATGCAAATGAGTTTTCTAACATCATGGATGTCTTTTTTATGTCGAAAGCCCAAGTCAATGGCAGGTTGAAGGCACGTTTTCTCGAACATACATAGATTCTCTTTGTTCTTTAATATGTATCAATGATTAATATTTTAAAGTTACCGTTTCTTTTGCTGATACAGTTTGTTGTTTTTATATGTTTTAAGTGATTATAATTGTTATATATTTTTACTATCATTTCATAATATTGTAATGTGGATACTAATTATAGGGCAACCCTTCAATATCCAAAAGGATCTTGAATAAAATAAATAACTAAGAATAAATTAGAATTTTACTTTGTCATTTATATCTAAGCAACAGATAAGAGAAGTAAGGACCGAAGGAAATCAAGCGATAAGATTGTTATTAGTAGATTAAATTTGCGAGCTGATGAAATTTCTAAGAATTCTAATACATATAATATCTTGCTTTCATTCCCTGAATGTAAAACTTGAGTTTTTGTGTAAGGATATATAAATTCCTCCCAAACAATTAATATGAAAATCATGAGTAAATTAGGTCCCGAAGATTTGAGGATCCTTTAATCGTTTATTCAAATTTGTTTCCTAGATATAAATAGAAGAAGTTAGTTATCAAATGAAATGAAATATTCACTCATAGTTTAATATGCTAGATATAAAAATTGGCGATCAAATAATAGTCGTACATTATTAAAATGATAGTTCATATTCTTATTATGACCACAGTGGAATGATAGACATTTAATTGAATGAAATCGCCTAATTGACCCCTCACAATAACTATCCATTATTTTTGAAATGAATTTATGGCAATTCTTTAAATTTTCATCATGAGTCTTTGAAGTAAATGAAAACTTTCAATGTTGATGTAGGTATTTATCTGAAATTTTCCAAGAAAGACGAAAATCTGATGTCAAACTTTCGGCCCATATTTCGAAAGGAAGGAATTATTTTTCAGTGATCTAATTGTCGGTTAAATATTCAGCGTATTTTCAAACTCCTTGATCGTCAATGTATATTGGAAGCAAATTTAAAACAAAACAATTCCCTACTTTATCTGGATTTTAAATTGCAAGTGCAAAGATCATTCGTAACCATGATCCAAATTCACCCATTTCGTTTTTATAATCTTCCCTCAACCGAGCTTTGAATTTTTCGGAACTAAGCCAGCGAAAGATGGGATCTACAACCGATAATAATCTTTGCTGCAGGCTAAACTTGTTCAATTGCCTTGTGAATGCCGTTTCCAAAACCACCTACGACGTCAAAAATCTTCATCTGTATTTTTGGCACTTTTCTATTATCAAGGGGACCAATTTTTTATGTGTGCGTTTGCTTATTTATAACAATCATTAAAATAATATTAGTACGAAATGTCTGTTGGAAAAGCTGTTTCCGGAAAAATTGGCAAAATGAATTAGGAAAATAATCAAATCTACCATCCAAGTATATAAAAGTCATCATCATCATCATGTGTCAACCATCCTAGTCCACTGCTGAACATAGGTCTTCCTCAACGATCTCCATTCCTCGCGATGTTGGGCAGGATTTATCCAGTTCATGCACACTCGCTTGATATCGTCTTTCCAACGAGCTGGTGGACGTCCTCTACTTCTGTGGGCTTCATCTCTGGGACGCCACTCCAAAAAACGCTTTGTCCATCTACCGTCCGTGGTTCTTGCTAGATGACCGGCCCAGTTCCACTTTAAATTAGCAACTCTCTCGAGAGCATCCTGGACTCTAGTTCGTTGGCGTATGATATGGTTGGGAATTCTGTCCCGTAGTGTTATGCCTAACATAGCTCTCTCCATCTTACGCCGAGCAGCACATATTTCATTAGCTGTTTTCTTTGTTAGGGTCAGGGTTTCAGCACCGTACGTCAAAACTGGTAAAACGCATTGATTGTATACTTTACGTTTCAAACAAATCGGTATCTCTGATTTGAACAGATATCTCAGTTTTTCCAAATGCAGCCCATGTCAGCCTTATTTGCCTTCCTATTTCTGTTGTTTGGTTGTCCCTGCCTATAGTTATCTCATGCCCCAGATATTTGTATGACGTTACTGGTTCAACAATTTCACCATCGATGGAAACTGGTTGGCTTGGTACTAAGTTGGTACCAACTTAGTACTATATAAAAGTCAAATTTTCAAAAAACAAAGATAAAAGTTACAGGAGAAAACTATTATATTTTCCGCTATATTAGATATGCGTAAAAACTTCTCATCCCTGATTGTTCGAATGTCTATTTAGCTTAACACAGACAAGGTTTCCTTCATACTAGTTGGTAACGTTAGCAGTAATATTAAGCGAACAAAAACGATTTTAAAATTATTTGGAACAGTCTGTTGTATGACGGCGTAAATTCGAATTTGATTCTAATTGGCCATCATACATATATATATATATATATATATATATATATATATATATATATATATATATATATATATATATATATATATATATATATATATATATATATATGTGTTCCAACGAAAATTTGACCCCCCCTCTAACTCCGAAATGAGTAACATTAGCGAAAAACACCAAGACACGTCGATTTTTGTTTCGAGGGGGAGCATTTTTCGAAATAATTCGAAACTTCTCAGATCAACCCCCTACCCCCAGCAACCCTAACTTTGAAATTCATCATGGGGAATAAGGGTCGAGTGGCACCTTACTGAAAAGGTCTGTCAATTCTCCACCTTGATTTGTCATTTTTAGAATTTTAAATTAACATACAGGGTGTCCCAACCAAGGGTGAAGTTGAATTCCTGGAAATCCCAAATACTAAATGAAATAGATTTATTTTGGCATAATGCAAGCGCAGGTTTATGCTCGGTCTAGAAAACGACCTACACTTGTGAATTTGGAGTTGGTGCAATCAACCCCTATTTCCAGCATCCCCAACTCAAAAATCATTCGATCGATAATAGGTCAAGTGGCACCTCGTTGGAAAGGTACTGCAATTTTCTCTTCGAATTTGGTATTTTCGAAATTCAGAATCATCATACAGGGTGTCCTGAAGCAGGAACATTGAAAATCCAAATAACTTTTTGAAACTGGTTCATTTCGGTATACGAGAACATGTTTGATCCGAGAATAGGACTTTCTTGGGTGGTTATAGAATTTTTGCAATCAACCCTTCCACTCAGCATCCCCAACTTGAAAATCATACAAATAATTCAAGTGGCATATCTTCAGAAAGGTTTTTGAATTCCAGAATGATTAAAGCATTTCATTCAGTTCGGCTCTCCATACAGGATGTCGCTTTCGAAAAATTCAATATCGTCATTTGAAATTATCAACTAAAATTAATTCGAAACTGTTAAAAGTATTGGGGTACGATGTGTTGAGCATCAATTACGAAGAAATAAAGCTGATTTCTGCATTGAAAATGTTCACATTTTTTCATTTCCATCTGGCGTGCAGTCATCTGTTATTTCTCATTTTGCAATGAAATATTATTATTATTCAGATCAGTTCCTCATTATTGTTGTTGTTCGTCAGTTGAAATTAATCTGAAAATGGTTTATTCCACTGAGGAAAGGGTCGAAATTGTATCGACGTATTTTCGAAATAACAGTTGTGCCAAAGAAACGGCAAGGATATTCGATAGGAACCATCCTAAAAGAGAAAGGGAGTCAGTCACCAGTACGTTAAATATTTGGTTGACAAATTCCTAGCTACGGGTTCGGTGGCAAACAAAAACATGAAGTGGCATGTCCTGTCAGAAATGAGGCAACGGAAGTGGCAGTAGGGTCATCTACAAATGGAGAATACTACTTCGATCAGAAAACTATCTCGTCTGACTGGTGTATCAGCTACAACTGTCCATAGAATCGTGAAACATCACAAATTTCACCCCTACAAGGTAAAATTAGTGCATGAAATAAACGAAGATGATCCAGATCGTCGTTTACAGTTTTGTGAAAATCTAAGTGAAAACCTAAACGCTAATCCAAATTTTCTGAATAACATCTGTTTTTCTGATGAAAGCACCTTTATGCTCAGTGGTGAAGTGAATAGACATAATTGTCGATATTGGGACACACAGAATCCTCATTGGTTTAGAGAGGCCCACACGCAAAGGCCTCAGAAGTTGAACGTTTGGGCAGGAATTTTGGCAATCATCTAGTTGGGCCTTTCTTTATTGAGGGTAATCTGAATGGAAATGGCTACCTACAGTTGTTAGAGGAACACATACATCCTAGATTGACAGAAATTTTACAGAACGATCCAACTCTTTCTGAGGACGAAATGCGTTTTCAACAAGACGGTGCTCCTCCGCATTATGATGCTCGGGTGCGCCAATATTTAGACGAAAATTTCCCAGGAAGGTGGATTGGTAGAAGAGGACCTGTTGAGTGGCCAGCCAGGTCACCAGATTTAAATCCCTAGATTTTTTTTTGTGGGGCCATCTAAAATCTAAAGTTTATGCCACAAGACCAGAAAACCTGGAGGAGCTGCGGATGAGGATTATCACAGAATGCCGACTTTTGACTCCTGAAGTTTTCGCTAATGTGAGAAGAGAGTTCGAAAATCGTCTGTATAACTGTATGGAGGTGGGCGGAGGTCATTTTGAACAATTGTTGTAATAATCAAGTTAGTTTTTGTTTTCAATTGAATACAAGTTCAATAAATCTCGTTTTCCTGTTTAGATGAGCATCCAATCAGTTTCTCCATCATCCCTCATCCTGATCCTCACGCCAGAAATACCTTTCCAACGAGGTGCCACTTGACCTATTTTCGATCGAATGATTTTTGAGTTGGGGATGCTGGAAATAGGGGGTTGATTGCACCAACTCCAAATTCACAAGTGTAGGTCGTTTTTCTAGACCGAGCATAAACCTGCGCTTGCATTATGCCAAAATAAATCGATTTCATTTAGTATTTGGGATTTGCAGGAATTCAACTTACCCTCGGTTGGGACACCCTGTATGTTAATTTAAAATTCTAAAATGACAAATCAGAATGGAGAATTGACAGACCTTTACAGTAAGGTGCCACTCGACCCTTATTCCCTATGATGAATTTCGAAATTAGGGTTGCTGGGGGTAGGGGGTTGATCTGACAAGTTTCGAATTATTTCGAAAATGCTCCCCTCGAAACAAAAATCGACGTGTCCTGGTGTTTTTCGCTAATGTTACTCATTTCGGAGTTATAGGGGGTCAAATTTTCGTTGGAACACATATATATATATATATATATATATATATATATATATATATATATATATATATATATATATATATATCATCGGTCTCAAAGAGAAGAAGGGATTACTCAATAATTCATAATCCTCAAAACTTCTTACACGGCATAGCACATAATTTCGATGAGGTTCATTCAACATGAATTATTTCCTTCTAAGAAAAATAACTTGGTAAGTGTAGCTACCTGAAAACCTCTGAAGGGGATTTATATGTCGAAGTAGCAACTAGACTTGAACCTGTCTGGCTGCAACCAACCGTGACCAAATTTACCACAGCCCGTGTAAAATCTAAGGAATGATTTTCGTTCATGTAATGTACTGAAAAACTCTAATATTGAGGGAATGACCAGTTTTGACATATGTAAAGAGCGGGTAAATCATTAGAATATAATTTATAAACATGCTAGTAAAACATACAATAACATCATCTATATATCGAAACCAGTATAAAAATTGTTCAGTTGAAGGATGTTAAGTATAATAGTCTCTACGTTATCCATAAAAATGGATACTAACTGGGGTAGAATACATTTCCCATTCCCATAATAAGGCAATTAATGAAGTCTCAACAAGAAAGTTATTTTTATTTTCACCCATATCTAGTGTATCCTCTTAGTTATTCTGCTTATAGGAAACTGAATGGATTTCTCATTGAACGCTCTTGCCCAAGAGTTTTTATGGATAACTTAGCGACTACAATACATAACAACCTATTAGCTAAACAGTTTTCATATTGGTTGCTGCAAGTGGATGGTCCTTGTAAGTTTTACTGGTACAAACTGTCAGCAAATTATTTTCGAAAAGTTTGTAAATTCAATTGATACAAAAATAAAATTCGCTACCAAACTTGAACAAAACCCTTTAATCAATTTTTTAAATGTAACTATCACGAAAATGAATAATAGACATGAGTTTTTCATCTTACACAAACCGTCTCTTGATGGACATCGTAATTCATAATACGTCGTCTCATCCTGTCCAACATAAAATGGTATGATCCACCGATTATTTGAAGAACAATTATCTTTAAAATTTTTCGATAAAGAACTTTGTATTATCAAACAATAACTCTTAATAATAGTTACAATTCAAATATCATAAGTGAATTACTTAACAAAAAAAAGAAAATACAAAGCAATGCAACCAGTGTAAAAATCTTAAGATCAACACAGATCTAGTAGTCTGCCCACTATTGGTAAGTAATGTCCGTTGGCAAAAGCTATATATCGTGAAAAATTGGCAAAAAAACTACGAGAATAATCAAATGTACCGCCCAAGTATATACGAGTCACATTTTTCGAAAATCAAAGATTAGAGTTACACGAATAAACTATTATTTTGGCCTCATAATTAGATATTCCTAAAAATCCTTCATCCGTACTCGTTCGAATGTCTATTTTGCTTCGCTCAAAACAGATTTTCTTTTCTCATACTTGTTGGTAACGGTAGCAGTAATTTCATTCTAGCGTTATATGAATTTCTTCTAATGTAAATAGCATCAGATCGAAGTAGACGTATCATCTTGAATAATTTGTCAAACTCATTTCTTCTTTCCACTGTTACCTGCAAGAATGCTGATGTAGAAACTTGAACTGAAACATAAGGGGAAAAACTGATTTCATAATTACTTGAAATAGTCCATTGTAGGAGGGATAAATACAAAATTGATTCTAAGTGGAGCCTCAGGCACTATCCATTCCAAATCATCGGTTTCAAGACGAAACTGTTCAGCGGATTATTCAATTCCAGAAATTCCTTATCCTTAAAACTACATTTCTACGGCATAGTACATAATATCAGTGAAGTTTATTCGACATACATGAATTTCTTCTCAAGAAGATAACTAGGTAAGTTCAGGTACCAATTAAGCCTTTCTGGTCGCTACCTACCGGGACCGAATTTTCCACGGCCCATGTGAAATCCAACAAAATCATTTTTGTTTATACAATGTTCTGAAAACCCAGTTTTAATTTATTATGAATTATTAATTTTTATGCAAGTGTACTCTAATATTGATGGAACGACCAGTTAGACCTATAATAAAAGCAAGACAATACAACTACAATACATAACAACCAATTAGCTAAACAGTAACCATAAGCTGAATAATTTCGGAAAGTAATCCAGATGATCCAAAACTAAAATTCATCTTTTTAGATTAAACTACTACCATCTCAAAAAATAACAATGATTTTTCTCTCTTACATAAAGTGTGTCTTCAACATGAAATAGCAACTTTCCTCAGCATGATATACAGATCATTGAAATTTCTAATATCTTCAGATTATTTCGATGAAGAACTTTGTATTATCAAACAATAACTCTTAATAATGGTTACAATCCAAATATCATAATAAATTACTTCACAAAAACGAAAATAAACGGCAATTGAATTGGTGAAAAATATTAATATCAACACGATATAATACATACATTGGGTAACTTAGCCAAAATTCAAAGGATTTGCTGCAAAAGTTCCAATTACACATCTCATGGTGAACCGAATAGAAAATGTCTTAACAAATCAATATTAACAAAATTAAAATTGATAAAGCAAAGAAATCTGGTGTAAATAAACTCAAATTTGAAGAAAATCATAATACCAACCAAAATTTCAAATCAAATGAAAAACTTGATATTGATTCTTGAGAATGCCATAGAATTCAAACTTTCTATTATAAAGTAGAATGAACAGGTAAATTTTGACAATAATTCTCCTTCTCTTAATTTGTTTCCGGCTGAATGATTTAGATAATAGTTCTATGAATTTGTCTGAGAAAGTTTACTCATTTTTAATCTAATGTTGTAGATCTTAGATAAATTGTTGTACTTTAGTATAGTTTCTGGTTGTTTTGAACGTTTATCCATTTTATATACTATGCTCTCCTCCAATCGCTCTTTCACTCTTAGCAAAATTAGACATTAGTCAATATTGATTTGATTTTTTCTTCCATTCGAATGAATAAATACATAAATCTAATTCTTGAGGCTCTGAAAATGAAACCCAAATCAAATAACTGAATTTCAAAACTCATTTTTGCTGTAAGATATAAAGAATAAACATTCTAAAAAGGTGTTCGTTCAATGAATAATCAGGTTTAGTACTAAGTGAAATAATTATTAAATTTTTATTATTCTTTGAACTATAATTTGAATATAAGAGATCGAAATACTTTGTTTTGATTCGAATCAGAGTTTGGTGAAAATTTGTGGAATAAATTTTGAGTATGCAACTACTCGTATATAAATAGGAAATGACGTCATGCTGTGGTTAATATGTAGTTACGGTAGATTTAATATGAATATTGTAGGAAGGTTTAGGAGAATGAATATGGCCAGAGTTAGATTCGATCTTGGTTTCAAGACTTAGGAGCTGGCTTGCCTTAAACGGTTGTTGACGATTTTCGATTTATTGAATGATTCTCCTTGATAAAGTTAATTTAAAATATAATGAAAATTTCAATCACACTTCATTTTCAAAATGAAGAAAGATTACGAACTCGTTTGTTGTAAGATTTAAGAATGATGTCAGATGATTGTCCTCGATTGATTTTCCCGAGAATTTTGAATATATTTATATTTTGTCAAGAACGGTTATCTCCACAGAATAACGTCACTTGTTTATTTCCACAAGGAAGATTACAACTCTTTCTGCAAGATTATCTTCGAATTCAACATCATTAAAATAATTCTCGATTCGGAGAATTTCGTAAAAGCCTACAGAAAACCAACCTTGGATATGTTTATGGTTTCTGAATTATTCAAAATCTTCATTTATATTCATCTTCATTGAATTTTTCAAAGCTTACATTGAAATATATTATTTAGAACTGTGTTCGAATGCTGACAAGTTTGAATATTATTGAATTAGGATCAATAATGGATGAAGTTTTCGACTAGAATAGCAGAAATCTATATTTTTCATCAACTCATTCTTTTTACTATTCCTACCAAAATTTGAAGAATTGAGAACATCAACCCTTATAGAATATTCGATTCTTCTGACCCAAGAGATATATCAGGCGTTCCGCGAAAACCGCCCCAAGCTATACCAGCTGCAATTGATGCTCGATTTCAATGAAACAGAAACCGAATTGCATTTTGAATGATATTTTCATTGGTCATTTCCGGAAAAACCAAAGGTTTACCATCGCTTGGACATTTAAAATGGAAACCCCATATTCTCCTTTTTTTCATTTTTTTCCATTATGAGAACCTTCTGCGAAAAACTTATCCCTTAAAACGCTGCATTTTTCGAGAAAAAATAAATTATTGAAATATTTCGGAGGAAACTCCCAATTTCCAATGTGTTAAATTTCATGTTAACAATTGTAAATGACACTCATTATAATTTTATGAGGATTGCTTTGTGATTTTAGGTAGTATTTCACCACAGAGCCTACGTCATTATTCATTAGAAACTTATCACAAACTCTATTTTCTTCCGAAATTTTTCCATAATTTCTATTTTCTAAGAAAATACAGGGTTTAAAATAATACTTTATTAGCAGAAAGTACTCAGAATTTAATGGGTAATCGATAAGAAATAAAAATATGGCGTGACCGTTTTGAAAGTTAAGTTCAACTTCCGGTATTTCTGCATTTTAGCAGAAAGTAGTCAAAATTGAATAAGAAGGCTAAACTGGGTACGGTTGAAATATGTTAGTGTTTATCGTTCATAGTATCGAAATTAGTTGAGTAAGTGATGACAAAAAATATTAAATAAAACCATATATCTATCTACTAATTAGCAATAATTAATGAAATCACTATATTGTATTTAATACGTAAAACCAGAATTGAAAAAATGTAATTTATTTCAACCGACCCCATGACAGGATCAATTGAAACATTACTTCGGATTAGTTAAAACACATGCAAATAATGAAAAATACAATAAATGCTTTACTAATGAACAAATAGAATTTTACTACTCATAATTGCACAGTTGAATATCACAAAATAGTTTTCATCAATATTAAAATCTCACAACCTAATAGTATTTTTATTCAGCTTGTTAAGGTTTCTATAAGGTAACTTATACTATCAACCATTAGATGTTGAATGCGAAAAAGAAACAAAATAATAACAAATAGTTCATTGATTCCGCCGTTACTATGTGATAATTAATCATGATGATAATAAGAAATTAAACTGTGTATAATACTATCAGAAGAGTTTAACTTTCGTGATTTAGGTGTTAATAATTTGAAGTTGGTCTATGGGTGGGTGATAGCCATTTTCGATACAATGTGAAGCGAAAGTAGATTTGTCGGTTCTCTGGTTATTGTAATCTGATTGATGCTCTTTATATCTTTATATCTAGGTTTGAATGAACGACCAGTCTGACCTATAACACTTTTTCCTCAGGGTAACAAAATTTAACACATCAGCTAAAATTAGCTATATAATATGTAAAAAACTAAACATCCATTATTTCCATGAAAATTTATATTGACAAAATATCCACGTTGTTAAGAGATCAATCGGTAACACAAATATGGCAAACATAACTAAGATTATTTTCTGTACACTCATCATGCGCCCACATTTTCATTGTGTGCATTGTAATTACTTTTCCATCGATCTGCTCTCCAAATATACTGACATACAACCAATGCAATAGCACTTCTGACGATGATGAATCAGGTTGCTCATCAGTTTTTGTTCTGTTCTTACCACTTCTTTGGTTCTCTTCTTCATTTAATCTTTTCGTAATTTGCTTAACTTTAGTTCGTTTCTATCGGTTTTCATGTTTTTCTCATCTTTTCTTTTTCAGGTCCATTTGTGTGGATGGTTGGTTTCCTAAATTTTCGTTTATTTGATAATTATCTTGGAGCAGCATTGAATACGTATTGATATTACTGCTTCCGGCCGAGAGTAAAGTGGTGTATTCAAATTCATAATAGCAGATTGAAAAATCGAAGGGTATTCTGGTACTGGATCTGCCATAATGTTCTCTTCTTCTCTGAGTGAAACATTGTGGCACATTCATAATTGATTTTTGTTCACAAAAATTCTGTTGTTGATGATGTAAGAGTTAAAAATGAAGGAAATTATCCTTAGATGTATTCTCAATTGGGTAATTAGCTGCGTCCATTATATTTACAGGGTTTTGCTTCTCTGTAACAAATGCAGGGCAAAATTGAGTTCAGTAATCAGATTCGGATCAAATGGGACTATCTGTCCAATCGAGTTGTTAGAATATTAGATTGGGTACCATATATCAAAATTGTCTTACCCTGCTGGCTTCGCATTCACCCCTCATAGGCCAAATTCACAGCTTCGTTATGTAGACTAAAGGAAGATCGCTCAAGCGGTTGGTGTTTATGGGAGCAACGAGGAGGAAAAGATAGCACTACAATGCCGTTCGTCTTGAAAATGTCTAGTGCGTTGATGTGAATATGTGAAGAGTGGTTATGAATATATTTTAAGTTGAGGAGCAGCATTTGTATGTTCTTAAAGTACCCCAAAAAAATTAATAAATATTTCATCCTGCAACCAGCCAGAAGAATTTGCACTTCCCGCATTCTATCGGTTCATCCCTGATAAAGTGATCTTGGTATCGCACTAACGGAAAGACAAAAACTGAAGAAATAGCATGTCCGATGATATTGGCAGCAATGACTACTGTGACCAAAATTTTCCCTCTCGGGTGAAGTCACTGAACTAACTTGACGAGCACCACGTCTAGTTAAGATTCTGTTTGGCTTTTATACAGTTGTTAGTCGGTCTCATCTACATTATATAATTTGAGGTTCAAATATATAGCTCTCTATAATATTGGACAAGTACTCATGGAAAGATTTACATACGAAACCATTGTTCGCCAGCCATTTTGTTGTCATCCCACGTCCAAGGACGTGATAAGCTATTCTAAACAGTTAGTTCTTATGCCAATTTCATGATATCCCTTTTAGTTAGTCCAAAATATATATCTGCAAATCTCATTAAATATTTAGATAACTCACGCTCTCATTCTGGATGGAACACTCGATTGTGAGCCTCGTATCCCATTTCATGATTTGTGATATCACCACTCGCATCTCGTTTACATACATTTTCTGCCGCTGTTCACACTAACATTATCAAAGGATTGTTTATATATTGATTAGTCGGCCTGGTGTCTCGAAATCTTCCTTGACGTACTCATGGCATGTAAAATACACGAAATTTAAATGAATAAACAATCGTTTCCACAAAAAATGTCTCAACGGTCCCCGCTTGCCTTCCAGGTATAAAACGGTTAATTCTAGAAATGATATTGCATCTGGATTCGAACAATTTACATATTAGCAATTTATAAACTTCAATTTATATGATACAAAACATTCAATTAATTCCAAAAATGAATAAACAAAATTATGTACTTTTCCCACAAAACAGACAATCCCCGTATAAACACAACTGCGCGCAAAGTGCAAATCAGCCCTGAAAATTGTGTTTGAATTTATCGTACGCTCCTACTATGGAGTATAAGAACCTTATCTCTAACCGTTCGAGATATTAGATTTGTTCTAACGGTCCACCGTTTCAATCGTACCCAGTCTACCCGAAAAAAAATGAAATTATGCGGTATCATTCTAAAACTCCTAGTGAAGGTCATATTCCGGTATTTTCGGAAGTGAGAGACGAATGAGATCGTTAGAATATCATTCAAGATGCAATTCAGCTTTTGTTTCATTCAAATCGATCAACAGTTGCAAGAGCTATGACTTGCGGCGTTCAGGAAAATTACCACAATCAGATTTCTTGAAATTCCATCTGGAGATCTTCAGTAGTTTTCGCTGAAAATTCAACGAAAATCAAACAGGTCTACGCTGCGTTTGAGGGAAATCAGAAAGAAATTTACGACTATCAGGTAAGTGTTTAAGATCGATGTCATATAGCATTATGAAAAATGCCTCTTTACTCTGCATCAAAGATGATCTGACAACCTCACATTTCGAACCAGTTTGCAATGAAAACAATTTTCATTATATAGATGGAGGTTAGACTTGAAACCTCCAGAAAATAACTAGATAATGTTAAAGGCCATCAAAATTAATTGGCCAGGAAACACAATATCCCCTAATTTTGTCGTGGTGGGTGGTAATAACCAGGTTACCTTTTTCAACTTACAGTAACACTGTTTAACTGAATAAACCGAACCATTATGACACACAAATGTTTTTGTATAATTATTGAACAAAAAATTACAATTTATATATATGAATCCATGAGAAATTCAGGTTAAGATTTCAACAGAATTCTCTGGCGACAACCTAATGGGTTATGTCCAGTAAGGGTTCCTAATCATATTCTATAATAACGTTTTGTACTTCACTTCAATAAATATATTTCATACCTCTGCATGAATGTATAATGATGCAGAGCGATTCTATCAATATTATATTTATCATCCATGAATTCATTTCGATTAAGATACTAAATTATAAGGTTAACTACTGAATTTACTGACTACTATGTTAAAACCCTATAAAGTAGGTGTACTATCTCAACGTTCTACCAAATGATATTATATCTTGGTGCCAACGGTTCGCTCAGTCAAAGAAGTTCGTTGGATCAATTAGAGCTAAGGGGCGCCAAAGCATCTGTGAATAACCTTAGTTTAATACTAGACTCCTTGGCAGACCCAAAATGCTCAAAATTCCACAATCCAAAATATGATTCACCAGGAAAACGATCAAGAAATACAAAATACTTAGGTTCAATATCTGAAACTCTTTCTTGCCAGCTATACTAACTCGCTTTAATTTAACTTGCTTAGGGTAACCATGCCTCTTCAACTATTGAGTAAAAAAAAGACGGTAGAAATTCAGTGTGAGCAAGGTTATATTATCCAACTGACAATAATTACGTTTATAGGTTCTCAAAATTAAACTCAAATATTCAAGTCAACACTAAGCACCAATAAAATGTACCACTCAAGGTACCCACAATCACAGACGAACCTTTCCTGCGCAGGAAAGACCTGATCTTTCACAAAATTAAGTACATGAACGTCTGATAATATGTCAGTTGAAAATAAGATGTAAGTACTAGTTATACAAAATATTGTCACACTGAAATATGTCTAATGCATAATTATATAAATAAACTGAATGAAATATCTATGGTACTGGTGGCTGAAGTTAATATCGCAGATTAAAATGTCTCTATCACTACCACTTGGCTCTCAATTAAATGAAAATGTGGGTAGATCTCACTGGTAGTGAGATCACTGAAGTAGACTTCGGTGATAGTCTCAGATCTCGGGACTAATTCCGATTGGAGTTCAACAGCAGGAATAAACGAAACTCAAAACTTGAACTAAAAGCTAGAGCAAACCGGAACAAAAGGCCCTGAAAAGAAAGTGATCCCTGAAGGATACTTAAACGAAATGAAAAAGCCCTAAGGTTACTTACACGGATGATGTGTGGCCTTGGGGTATGTCTTCTATTATTCTCAATACGATCCCTTATACAAGGGGCTTGTTGTCTCTATTCAAAATCCATAAAACTATAGACAAACTAGCAAATATAACGATTCAATTTAACCGACCACAATGTCGAAAATCAGAAACACACTGATTTTAATTAGAAGCGTCACTTAAGAAGTCCTGAATGGCAAGATGTCCGCTTGACTATCCAACAGCTGATAGATTAACCTAGGTCAAGATCTTGAAACTTCAACAGGCACAACCAGGAAACAACATAGAACTTCTCAGAAGAATTCATTTCCTCTCCATGCATTCTATGGCTCCCATATGAAATAGACCTATATGCTCTTCACACTTACTCTAATTCTATATAGCTACCTTCCGAATAAGGCTGATCACGACTAAAACAACCATCGAACAGTACCAATTCGAAAATAGCTCCCCAGAATTTGAAGATCGGAGTAAGGTAGTGTTGACAATCTCTCCTCCAATCCAGTACGCATGGTGCGTACTGGATCAAGCAGTACTAGTAGGTAAAACGAATCAAGGTTCACAGAACAAATAGAACTTTTCTATGAACTGTCAGATAGTTTAACCTCACCAACATAACAAAACAATGAGTTGAAAATGCTACAAGAAATGGAAATTCAAAGTGAATTATCAACTCAGATGTTCGAGAATAAATTTAAATGTAATCTAATAATGAATAGAAAGGCCTATGAAATTCTGAGAGTCGAGAACTATTCCTAGACAAAACGAATAATGTGAGACTTAGTTTCCCCCCATTGAAATATCTTACAAAACCCATGAAACAGAGAGAAAAATACCGTAAGTAATCCGACAGTAGACTATAGAGACCATAAATTCCAAAATAATAAGTAATGGCCAGAATTGAACGTTACAAAATTTGAAATTTGCAAAGGATACAAAAAGTGTATTCAAATATCCAGAGCAGTCAAAAATTGTATTCGAAAAATTGAACATAAATTTCAAATTGTCATATTTGCATAAATGAAATGAAGGGTATATTATTAACTGTATTCAATTTTGAAATGCATGAAAAAAGACGTAGACAGCAGTTGCTGAATTTCAGAAATAAATGTTCCTTTCTGGGACACCATGGAACTATCTTTTTTCGCATTAATTAACATTTACATCCAGCTTTTAAGGAAAGTTATGATCGAGAACGATGTACATTTTAATAGGGGAAAATTGATCTAACTAAAAACACTGTATAACACTTCAACATGTTTCTATTATTTATATTCAATCTCTTCCTGCAACTGGACGTTTTTGAAGAGCCAGCGTCCAGATTGGTGGACCAAGCTATAAGTAGGCGTCTCTTATCCAACAAACTGTACAGTACACTTAGCGGAATCGGACCTCTGTCTTTGTTTAGTGGGTGTTTGCATTTCCTTATAAGGATACTTTTGAAATCGTTCAGTTTATTCGCGTTTTTAACATTCTCAAAATCTATTCTATGGTCTTGATAAGAAGCATATTGGGCAATGCTAAATTTGACTATGCGTCTGTTTATTGAGTATGGTTCAAAATCTATTCTATAGTCTTGATAAAAAGCATATTGGGCAATGCTAAATTTGACTGTGCGTCCGTATATTGAGTGTGGTTCATGTTCTTTCAATCTGAATTTACTCGATCTTTTCGTCTGTCCAACATACTTGAGAGAGACTCTTTTGTTCAATACCAAATTCACGATATACCAAAGAATTAGTGAAAATATTTGAAATTTCAATATAATCTACAAATCAAAGTCAACCTTGAAAAGATAAAACTAATGCGTTGGATTATATAGAGTAAGTTGTGAAGATTGTGAGAATAAGTATGTTGGACCAAGGATATATTAAATCCACATTGAAAAAACATGAATACTCAAAATACGGAAGCACAGAAAAATCTAGCGCAGGCCAACATGATTGATCAAAATCAAGATCATAGAATAGAATTTGTGAACGTAAAATTGATGAAAATGTCAAAAACGCGATTACACTGAATGCTTTTGAAAGTGTCCTTATAATGAAATGCAACAACCATCAAACAAGAGCAAAGGTCCGATTCCGTTCAATATATTCTACGCTTAGAACTAATCGAAATTATGGTTCACCGAAAGCCTCTTGTAGCAGGTAAAGATTGAGTTTAAATAATTGAGCCACGTAGAATGCAATTTAGTGTACTATTATATTCTGATGATACCAACTTAGGTGTCGAAACGTGCGTCGAGTTTAGAAATAATATATATTTTGGTGAAGCAGTGTACAGTGTTTTCAGTGTGATACAACTCCAAAGGTTTCAGTCTCCAACTTCGTTGAAAAAGAATAAAACAATTATTACACGTAGAATTACTGATCTGTAGGCTTTGCGGGCTGACATTTCAGTTATTGACTGATACAATTTGCATATTCTACATACAAATCCTTTTCAAATGATATTTTATGAAATAGCAATAATTTTATTAGTATTATAAAATAACAATAGCATCTTTTACGACTGTTTCGGAAAATTGAGAATCATTAGTTGAAGATATAACAAATATCTTGACATCATGATGTATAAATACGGGTATTCGTTGAAAACTACTAAAAATGATTGTCTGATACTTTTTATGGTCTTTACGTTTCCTTATAGAAATTACATACTTGCTACGGCTTCAATTATTTCATCTCATGTTTTTTACCGATCCCTTTTTCATTTGTCATTTTCAGTGAACTGTTAGCTAGACGATCACATCATGAAATTACGTTTACATTAGAACAGACTTTAACCGACTTTTGCTGCATAGAATACGGCCGTTATCGGCCGAACAACCAAAAGGAGGCAAAATTAGCGGAACACTCGAAAATTTAACCAAATTCGATTGATTGATTTAGATGATTTGTTCGGCAGAAGATTGATTTTAGGAGCTAAATTGCCAATGTATTTTTGGATTAGTTCTATATTTGTGTGTAACTAACATCGTTCTTACAACATCACACTACGATGTGTGAAAAATCAGTTTTTCAAATACAATATACCGCTTTTGCATCAGCAATATTGAGTAAACAACGAATCTGTAATTCACAATTCCCCAGAGTTTCAAATATGAGTCTAATCTGATTAATAAGTGCCATTAGCTTAACTCATGTGCAGATTATCAGAATATATCAAGTCATTATTAATATTGTTATAAATTTAATGAATTCTATATTTGTATGGTGTAACTAACATCGTTCTTACAACATCACACTACGATGTGTGAAAAATCAGTTTTTTCAAATACAATATACCGCTTTTGCATCAGCAATGATTGAGCTGAAACAACGAATCTGTAATTCACAATTCCCCAGAGTTTCAAATATGAGTCTCTTATCTGATTAATAAGTGCCATTAGCTTAACTCATGTGCAGAAGGTATCAGAATATATCAAGTCAATATCAATATTGTTATAAATTCAATGAATTATATTTTCTATCGTATTATAAATTGACTCTGCGGAACTAGTGTGTTAGAATTTCAGGTATTTTTTCTCCTTTTTATTTATTTATTTATTGATTAAGTGATATCGAACAAAATTCAGGATCGAATTAATTGCCTTCGTTCTGAAGGTTCTAAGATACACAAAAAAAAAATCGAGGCAATGAACACTGTTCGCTAGAGTGAGAGTACGGTAGAGAAAAAAATTCGAAACATAATTGCACCTATGCATTCGAACATTGTACAATGATGTGTGCCGTGTACGTCTTAATGGCAAATTAAAATCAATTATATTTAACTGATCCGCGCAATCTACAGTACGGTTCAAAATTCCAAACAAAAAGCACTGAACTGACACCTTCTGCCGGTTATCGAGAGTATCCAAGCACAACATGTCCCTCACAACATCAAGATTTATTTCTCTCAGTAAGTGTGAACGCTAAACTAAATATCTTAAAAATCTTCTTTGGATCCTTTCCAGAGCACTTATATCATATATGTAGATCATATAATAGAACCCTATTCCGAATTAGACCTTACGAGAGTACAGTACAGCATTTTGATAGTGTGAGGAGAGAATTTTATTCGAATTTCGCAGCACAAAACCAAGCAACTTGAATGATTTCGAACATATATGAGACATGCTCTTTAAAGTTCAATTGAGTGTCAAGCGTGACTCCAAGGTCTCGAATACTTGAGACCTGAACAATACTTCCAACACCAAAACTGTAGTTGCACTGACACGACTTAACAGATCAGTGAAATGAGATAACTCTACATTTATAGAAATTTAATTTGAGGCAGTTAATGTCGACCCAACGGAGCAAAGCATCAATCTGAGAATGCAAAAGTAATGAGTCATGTATATTCTTTATGACTGAATACAACTTTAAACCGTCAGAAAACATAAGAAATTTGACCAATATATAATCTTTAACATCATTGACAAAGAGGTTGATAAGCAGTGGCCCAAGGTGAGAACCCTTGGACACACCGGATGTTACAAGAATCTCTCTAGAGTAAAAGTTTTTATATTTAACAATCTGTGTTCTACCATACAAAAAATCAGAAAACCATGAAAGTTGAGAACCTGATATTTCCAAAGCTTCAAGTTTGAGCAACAGTATATTATGATTGACGGTATCAAAAAATATATCTGTATATACACAGTCTAACTGGAATCCTGCCTCAAAGCAAACGATGATGTCTTAAGTAAGAGGGGCAAGATTAGTTATAGTAGAACGGCCTTTACGGAATCCGTGCTGCTCATTAATAATAACAGAACAGCATTTCCAGGATAGATAATTGCAAACTAAACAATCTAGAAGCTTAGCTAGGTCAGACTGCAAACGAATAAGAGATCGTGATCCGCTTCTGACCGAAGAAATCACGAGGCTCCGCTTCCATAGTGCAGGAAACTAACCGCTACTTGAAGAAAGAATGAACGAATTGCGAATTAGAGACGCAATGACGAAAGCACATCTTTTCAAAACTATGACTGTTATTCCATCACAACCCACAGAAAGTCCTGGTTTAAGGTTATTTATAGCTTCAAGAACTTCGGTAAGAGACAATTGGCAGCTACTAATATTAAAGGATCTATCATATTCAACTTTGCCTGGCACAATTACATCTTTGCTATATACACCTGAAAAAAATCTGCAAAAAGATCAACTACAATTTTACCATCACCACTAGAAACGCTTTCGTACTCCATACAACTAGGAAGTTCTGATATTTTTTTCCTAGAATTGATGAACCTCCAGAAGGCCTGTGGGTCAGAATGGATAGAATTTTCAATCTCATTTAAATAATTTGAATACAGTTTATCAGAAAGCACCTTGTAATCACACCGAAACTTTCTGAAGCAATCGTAGTCAACGGCGCTACCGGATCTCTTAAATCTACAATGAACTTGATGAGTTCCCTAGAAAACCAAACAGGATATTTCCTATTTTTCCTTATAATTTTAGGTACAAACTTGTTGAAGCCAAAAAGCACAAAACTATAAAATTTAGAAACACAATAATTTAGGTTCTTTAGGTCAAATGACCAATCGCACCCAGATAGATATTCATTGAGTCCAACATAATCGGCTCTACGGAAGTCAGATGATTCCTCACTAAATGGCAGCGTGGATACAACTGGTTTATCCAAAGCTATGCAAAGCTCAAGAGACGGATGATGTATGCTATCCTCCTGCTTTCCTTGAGAGACGAAGCAGGACATTGTAGTCCCCACAAATGCACATCTCTTAGTTGGGATATAATAGCTATATTTGTTCTATTGCATATCCATGTGATGAGTAGACAACATCATCAAAACCAGGCGGTATGCTGACTCCGCCAATAATAAACTCGCGGTTTCCATGAGAAATTATCAAAAACTACTGTTCCACATTTTCCACACAAAGATTTATTAGCTTGATCTGACCAGAATCACTTCTCCACCGCCATCACACTTTGAAATAGTTGATCGACTTCTATAAAATCGAAACACAACATATCTGGAGGATCATATTCCATAGCCCAAACAATTTTCATTCAACACAACATATCTGCGTCAGTATTATGATATCAAATGTGCACTGCCCAAACCACAAGTACATATCATCAAGTTTGCTCCTCATGCCGCCGACATTTTGATAATAAACAGTTAATTCACCAAGGGGATGTGCTAATTCTTTTGGTAGATAATACAATAGTCGGTACACCCCTCACATATTTGATTGTCAGGTTGACTTCACCATTTTGTTTACGGACCTCAAGTTGATGACAAATATCCTTCATTTGCGCTCTCTGCATATCGGTACGATCTTCAAATAGTGACAACTTATGATTGCAAGCGTTACAAATTGCGGTTCTGTTCTTAAGTATTTTGAGGGCCACATCAGTACTAGATAACACTACCTTAGTTGGGCGACTTTTGTTTCCTTTTTCTCTTACCCTAAATAAAAATCGAACCAATCAAGCGAGCCAGAGAAGCAGAGCACAGAAGTCAATTTGTGATAACAAAATAAATCCACTGGAATTACTGAATAGTCAATATAATGAATATTTTGAGGGAAAAACGTCTTTAAGATTAACAAACGCGAAAGCCGTGGAAAAAACATAATTTGCAAATACCAAACAATGCAGAATATTGGCCGAGTAATCCAGTGCAGAGTGATTCCTGAATTTTAGAATATAAATTTTATCACAACAAAATTTTCCAACAATAATTTTCAAATATAGCTCATTATTTCGTAAATGAAAGAATGATAAGCTGATCAATGTTTAATATTAACTGCGCGACAGCATATCCCAAATCAAGTGATTTTAAGAATTCAGTCCATTCAACCTAACTTAACATTCGTGGTTTCCCTTCAGAACTCGAAGAATGTCCATGTTGACGAACATGGGTCATTGTTCAGAAGACATGCTCCGTTTAATCAATGTCTGTCTCGCACAACTCGTATCTTACCACAGAACAATCATGTCGAATTACAAAGTCTGTCCTATTTTCTCGAAGTTCCTAACAAGATGACACATGGGGACTTCTTTTTCGATCTGTTTTCAAACATTATCTACGATCTTCATCACTCTCATTCTCTTGATCATATAAGTGGGTGAATTTTACCATTTTGAATGCATTTGATATTACAACTAATAACACACTAAATTAATATATAGTGCGTTTAGTGTTCTTAATAACCGTATTTTAGTCATGGAAATTCTTGCACTAAATGAAATCTTTCACAAGACAAGATGTTCCACAGAAAATCTACAATTTAAATTTCAACACCCATCTTATAAGAAGAAATATTATTATACCTTGCGAACCGGTTGGGTTCAAAGTATGGGATAACAAATCTGCGTGCTGAAGAATTGTATGAAGGCCACAAGTTCTTTGGCATTTTCGGTATCGCCAGTCAACCGAAAACATTAGGGTAATCAGGAAAAACAAGATTCCATCGGATGCCAGAAGAACGAGGAAGGAAACTAAATAATTGTCAATTGTCAACAAATGTTACGCATAAAATGATTCTCATGAAATAAAATATAATTCAGATAAGAATATTTGTGTTGCCGTATTTCATTGAATGATGATAAAATGAACTTCGCATTAGATTGATACAAATAGTTTAAATTTTGAATTCAAAACGGTGTTAATTTAGCTTAGCAAAGCTTCTAGAAATTTTGAGCGACCACTCATAGAAGTTCGAGTGAAATCTAGAAAAATTATTCAAATGTTTTATCGGCACAAGAAAAATTGTGGAAGTTATTGATGAATTTAAAGGAAAAAGAAAGGAGCGGATTTTGCCAGAGCCAACAGTCATAGGTAGATTTCATTTTCCAATCTGTGGAATCAGCTTAGGAAAACTATATCGACTTTTATAATCATTCAATTATTAGTAAGAAAGAAGGAAAGAAGAAAAGATAACTTTTCAAACAAAAGTCTTTTGTAGTAATATTCTTAAGGATGATTTGAAATCCGCGTATGTGTTTTTTGGTTATTACCGGAGATATGGCGATTTGAAATTGTCAACTTAGCCGTCCAGATTCAGAAGATGATGGTTGTATAAATAAACATAATTTTTGATGGTCGAAACAAAAAACCTATGTAACAAAAGTCCTTCATAATAATATGCGTGACGATAGTATGAAACTGCATAGATGTATCTTGATTATTACCCAAGATATATATTTTGAAACAACCCCTACTTTTCCTACTCAGGTCGATGTGACGACTTGAAAAATTTCAAATCCTCCCTATTCGGAAGAAAATAGTACTATCAAAAGGAAAATGACTTTGATAATAATACGCCTAAGGATTATATGGAAACCATATAGACTTATGTATTTTGGTTATTACCGGTGATTTTAAAACTAGCCCTCCTGTTTCTACTCCCTTGGGCCGATTGGGGATGAAAGTATTACCCTCCGAGATTTCGGCACCTTAAATGACATTGGTTTGGTAGCGATCAGATAATAAATACGTGAGAATCGACAAAATTGAGTACTGTAAATAAATTAAATGATAGATCGCATTGAAACTCTGTGTCAGTATTAAAAGAGTTGTGGTAACAACAACAAGAATTTTGATAATCGTTTTAAGTCCCTTTGCATTTTTAGCTACAACTTATTCGTAGCAAGCAGGTTATATTTCGATAACGTTCATAACGTATGTATTTTCTTTTATGCGCGCTACCCAGGAATAGGCGAACCTGTTACACCACTGGAGTGGGCGCCTGGGAAGAATCGATGTGTCTGTTTTCTCGCTTCTTGAAATGGGCGCAATTGTCGGATGTTCGGAAGATGTTTCTTATAGAGAGAGGTTCAAGGGGTCGTTAAATGTACCGCCATATGATGAGAACTCCTTGCCAGTCTAGTGTTGCGGCAAAACATAAGTTTTCCCGGATCAAGGTCTTTCAGCTCCTTGGAGCATCTTCTCTGGAAGTATCTGTAAAACAGAAAGATCAACAACCTGTCTTCTGAGAGCCAGCGACTGGAGATCGCGGATGATCTCCGGGTAAGGTTAGTCGATGAGTCGCACAGCCCATATTTGCACACTATACAACATCTGCAACGAATGTTTGGCCTAAGATCCTCATACATTGGAACAATATTCCAAAATAGGTTGAATTTGCACCTTTTATAGACGCAACTCTGAAAAGAAAACAGAATTTAGCTGATTCAGACTTATCTATTGCCGACACATGTTCATGCCAGCAGAACCTTGACTTGAACGTTATTCCGAGGAGGGCGAATCTTTGGATGCAATTTGTTGGCCTTGCATCGTTAAAGGAGGTTCTCCAACTCAGAGTTTAATTTATCAATTTGTTGACATCTCCGACGCTGAGATTCCGCAGCTGTAATCGGCCGCAAACTAGTGAAAGATGAAATCAGGGTACAATCGTCTGCAAAACCGAATACCTTGTTCTCTGTAGATGACAGAAGATCGTTTATTTCCAACAGAAATAAGGTTGGCAAAAGAATGGATCCTTGAGGTACTCCTGCTTGCAACTGGAAACAATCAGATGTTATACCATCGACCACAACTTGTATTGATCTATTTAAAAGAAAGCTACTTATCCAACTCATCAATTTTCCGGGGAGCCCACATGCAGCAAGTTTATTCAACAAGGCTGCACGCCGAACCCTATCGAAGGCTTCAGAGATGTCGAGGACTATTGCTCTAGATTCCCCAAGCTTTTCCATCGTTGATGTACAAACATGAGTGACGTAGGCGAGCAGATCTCCTGTCAATCTTTGCCTGCGAAAACCATACTGACGGTCGTTATCAATTCCCTGCAACTCAAGATATTTGATGAGTTCATCGTTTATGTCCCTCTCCATCACTTTGGACATAATAGGAATAGTTGCAATAGTGCGGTAGTTTTGCGGTGAATACTTCTTTCCTTTCTTTGGGATTGGTTGAGTGCTCGTCATTTTCCAGCTGCTTGGAGAAATCTGGCTTTCATGAGAAATCTGAAACAGACGGTTAAGAATGGGTGTCAGTTCGGGAGCACACTTTCTCACGACGATTGGCGGTATTTCGTCTAGACCAACTGACTTCTTGCAGTTCAGCTGCTCGAGAGCCCATCTCACAGTGCGAACTCTGAACTTGATTTCTGCCATGGAAGAATTTGTAGGTCGAATGTTCGGTGTTATTGCGTTAGATGAATCTAGAACAGAATTCTTTGAGAACAAGAGATTAAAGAGATCGGCTTCCTCTTTCGGAGATGATGCTTTACTTTCGTCTAACAAGTGGCGGAAACCCATTCCTAGAAATTGACACTGACAGTCTTCACCGTAGACCAGAACTGTCGAGTTCCGCTTGTCTGTTCAAGGAGTTTATTAGTTACCCCTTCGTTGAAATTGGCCTTTGCTGTCGCAGTTGTTAGGTTACATACGTTCCGTATTCGTACAAAGGTTGTTCTTGTTTCCTCTGTTGGATTTATCTTGAACTTGTAATATCTGTTCTCGGCTACAGAGGCTCTTTCGCAGTATTTGTTGAACCACGGCTTTTGTACTGTTGTTCTTCTCATGGAATGAGGGATGTAGAGATCCATTCCTGCATGAATGATTTCTGTAACAGATTCAGTGCACACATTAATGTCAGGATCTAAAAAGCAAACTTCACTGAATGGGAAGTAGGAAAATAATTCACGCAGCTATCCCAGTTAGCACGGTTATAGTGGCAAATGCGTCTTGGTGGTTTAGGTTATTGGTTTAGCGACAGCACAGTGTGGTCTGAGTTGCCAAGCGGTGCTGAGACTTCCACTCTAAAATCATCTGGATCTGAAATCAAAAAAAGGTCCATGTGTTCGAGAAGTCGGTTCGGTGATTAGGTATTCTTGTTGGTTCGTCGACTAGCTGCGTTAGATTATGGCTGATTGCGACAGTTTCAGCCTATCTTCCAGCTTCATCTGTACTTTTTGAGTGGCGAAGCCAGTTGGCGTTGTGAACGTTGAAGTCACTCAGTTCAATGACCTCAGCTGCCGGATGTCATGTCCGGAAGAACTTAGGCGGAAACACGTTTATGACGAACGCACAGAATTCTGTATGAGGCTGGAACAGCTGACTTTTGGTAAGTCAATGTAATCATAGAATTTCTATTGGAAAAATCCTCAAACGTGTTCTTCTCGAAACGACTTTCTTTGAATTGACTCGGCAAGGTAACTCGAAAAGTTTTCAACCCACTCTCGTGAAATTCGACACATGTCTTCTCTAGTATCAACCTCTAGTGGTACCCAAAATACCAAAAAAAAACGAAACGAAAGCCATAAAAAAAAGTTGAAAAATTCTTTGGAATACCAATTAACGACTTCTTGAGTTTTCTGGTTTTCTACGACGCTTAAAGTAAAATTTTCGATTTCAAATCCCTGTAACCGACGCTAAAAATTTCGCTGGCTCATTCCTTCCGCCACAAATATGTCAAGAAATTAGGTTTTGTGGCGGCCTTTAAGAAAAATAAGAAACTGAATATTGTATTTTAATATCTAATGAACATACTGAATTCAATAACGATTCATTTATTTTTTTCCTTTCAGTACACCAGAAAAACGGTCAAAATTGAGTCGATTACATGAAATCGCTCTTCTTCAGTAAATTTCTTCGAAAAAAACCTTTTTGATTGATTTCAGAATCATGTCGAGAGTTTATTGACATGTTGGAACGAAATTATATAATTTCAGATTATTTTCGGTTCTTATACTTTCATTAATATTCTGTTCGAACAATCGATGTAGAAAGATTCGACTACAATCGTTTTTCAGATTAGGGTCACAAAATTTGATCCATGTCAAGACCTCAGCCTGAGTTGATCCAAGGGTGGGGAAATCCTCCACACCGAATTGACTACAGTAAGGGTTTTTCGAAAAACAAGTGAAGCAAATTCTTGAGTCTAATATGAAAAATATAATATCAAATTTTCTCGGATGAAACACCATGTATCTAAAAAATTACTCATTGCAGGCCTCTTCCCACCATGCTACTTTAAAGAACTCAAAATAAGGCTCTTTACCGTACAGAAATTCAGATTCTACTCAGAAAAACTTTTTTTTTACACGATCGAATTATTTCTACCTGAATGTAAAATATGTCCAAGTAGAAATTTTTAGAACGTTTACTTCATAATTTTTTTGTAATCTTTGATATAAAACAAGGGACAGTGGTCTGTTAATAATCGCCTAAACTCGAAAATTCAATTACGAAATAACTCCAACGAGAATTGCGTTCTAATGACCCCATAATTCAATAATTTTTAATTGAGACTCAATATTGAAAAAAATTAATTTACGAACTGTACTCTATGTGGAAACCATGACCTTCTGTGAAGGCAACTATTATTTTAAACGTGACATTAATATTATAAATAATTAAAGCATATTAATATCATAAATGTCAATAAAAACTGCGTCAAGAATTTTACGCAGAATTTCAATATTTCAATTTTTTTTAGTAGGCAACAACACATGTTTTTCGGATATATGCCAACAAATTCGATGTTTTTTCTAGGTGCATGAATGAAATAAATTGAGGTTTTGCAAGAATCCACCACCTATTGATAACAGCAGTTGTTGATTAATTTCTTCGAGTAATGCGTGAAGTTCTTGAAAATTTTAATCTTAGGTAAAAATGCATCGCGAATCACGAAATTTGGCCCCGGCAGAATATGCTGAAGCAGTGGTGCTAGATGTCCTAGGTTGGACTTATACAAGAAATAGTTAGAGATGTCTCATTTATCTGTTTCCAGAATGATTTCTAGGCATAGGGAGATTGGTAGTCATGAAAGGAGACCTGGGCAAGGACGACCATGAGCAACAAAGGCGAGACATGACTATTTTTTAATTTTTTCTCGTTGAGATAAAGGTTTGCTACTACTAGGTACCTTGAAATATAGTTTTGACAGAATTGTGGAGTGCAAATTTGCTATATGACACTATACGATAAGGTGTCAGGGAATTTGTTCTCAACCACATTTCTCACCTCACACATCAAAGAACCTAAAATAATTTTGCCAGAGAACATGTCGAGTTGAGATTTCTTACTTTTCAAATCGATCGACGTTTTCTTGTGGCCAGACGTCGAAGTGTGAGATAGGCCTTGTGCAATTCTCTACCTATAGAAGGTTTTCGTGGCGGTTCAATGATGGTGATGGGACGAAAGGCTGAACTGATCTGGTCAACGTTGTTGATAATGGAATCTAGAGTACTCAAGGGTATCTTACAGATATGTTAGAAGACATGTTGTGTATGCATGATAATGCCAGAAATCGCAAAGCTTATATCGTTAGGTACTACCTTCAACATTACAAAATCACTTCAATGCATGAAGTCCAGAACTCAATCTCATGGAACATGTCTGAGATATTCTCAATAGAATATTAGGAAACCAGCACATCCAGCCAGCACCGTGAAGATACTCGGGAGAGACTGATCTAAATTCGAAACGAAACGGATCACTATTGTATAAGGTCATTGATTTTGAGTATGAATCGATTTAATGTAGTAGTTCTTGCCAGGAGCGGAAATATCTGATATACACAGGTGTGTAGGGATTTTGATTTTTTTCAAAACTACAACATTTTTCATTATTGAATCTATTTCAATTTCTATGAGTGGCATTTTCATTTCTAATACTCTTAAGCATTCCTAAATACTGGTGAATCCATCAACTTC
This sequence comes from Cryptolaemus montrouzieri, assembly GCA_013387265.2. Classification (NCBI taxonomy): domain Eukaryota; kingdom Metazoa; phylum Arthropoda; class Insecta; order Coleoptera; family Coccinellidae; genus Cryptolaemus; species Cryptolaemus montrouzieri. The sequence goes on along the minus strand of JABFTP020000021.1, from coordinate 91,899,729 downwards.
TTAACTTCTTCTGACTAAATTTGAATTTTCAATTTTTGTGCGTCAATTTCTTGAAGTAGTGTTATTCCGACATTTCAACTTTTATAACAGATTTTTGTTTTTAACACTCTTTATTGATAACTTCAAGGGTGTGACTACTTTTAGAACTATTTACATATGAATATTCCCATTTAAATTCACTAATAACGATCACAATTTCACGATGTGCTGGTGAAACAGTTTAATATATTTTTTATACGTCATTTGGAATCCACTGAATTCTCAATAAAATTTTCAGAAGCATTCTCAACAATCTACAAACATTCAAACTTTTGAACTAGTCTAAAAATGATAAGTAACTTCCCAGTTTTGGAAATTTGAAACTACGAAACTGCTTTTGACAAAAATTACTCAAAGTATATAATTACTTCGGATATATAATCCAAATCAAAATATTTTGTGTCTCAACTTTAAATCCTAATCATACATTAGCCATATCTTAGCATCATTTCCTTTCAAAAAAGAATAAATCATGTCGGCAAAATGTCCGATGGGGATATAACATATTAAGATTCGTTGTATTTGTTTTATTAATAATAACTAAAAAATTCAATTTAAGATGCAAAAACGTGAAACAATCTCCATTTTATTATATAGATATTGTATTGTTATGAAAATATTCAAATCAATTACATACAGTAATTAATTTAAATAACGTCTCGCTAAAAATTCGAAGAAATTGGTGTATATAACTCTATAGATATGGAAATATATTCAAATCGACGTATCAAACATAAACATTTGAAGTTCTAAAGATAGTAAACAGCATTATATTATAAGAACGCAAAAATGTAATTCAAGTAAGTATTAAAGAACATGTTGAGCTCTTTTCATTCGTAAATATTTGAATGTTCTAAAATGCAATTGAGAATAGAATTATCTTGTAATAATTGCAAAGAAGTCTGTTTTGAAAATAACATAAGAATTATAATTTAATGCCAAACACTTGTGTAGCGACGGTTCTATAGAAGCTTGTAGATATATGAATAGTTCTTTCTGTAGAAATTAATGAATATTATTGACGTCAATTTAGAATTTTCACAGATAAAATTTAAAACATAAAGATCGCTGATATACACACAACCAAATTTATATGGAATTGCCCGATATTTTGATTATTACCTCTGGTAATCTACTTCGAACTCTTCCCGAAACAGGTCACATAATTTTTTAACCCATATTGATACTCACAATTCAAATGCACAACTTTAGGCTCCAGCACTAGGTCCACGTAACTTCTAGCCGTTACACTCGCAGGAATAGAAATCAAATCTGTTTTGCCTCCCAGCATAATGCCACCCCAAAACATCACACTGTCCCCTAGGTATTTCGGAATTCGTCTTGCTGGTCTGTTCGAACACCAATTCTGCTTTCATCCGAAAAATGAACATTTTGCCAATTCTCAATATTCCGATTTTGGTGCTCGATACACCAATTGAGTCTGTTAATTTTTTGTTGCCTGGTTAGCTCTGGTGCTCTTATGGGCCTTCTGCTGTATAAACCTTTTGAACGAAGTCTTTGACGTATTGTTTCCACTGATACACTTATGCCTGTCGCTTCCAGAAATTACCTTTGGAGTATGGGGTGCGACGCACTAGGGTCTCTTCTTGCAATTTGGCACAAAAAGTGGTTTTGTTCTGCAGAAGTGATCTTCCTACTACTTCTTTTAGGCCTATTTGGCAGAGATTGTAGCTCCACGTATCGGGCGTAGGTTTTTGAAATCACCTCCTGTGATACTCCCATTGTGGCCGCTATATTCCACTATGTCACCCCTTCTACAATGAGAGCAATTATTCGACCCCTCTGCACATCGGACAATCCAACGTATTTTCAATTATGATTATAGGCTTTTTCAAATTTTGAAATTGACAGTTTCAAATTTCAGTGACGACTGAGTACAATATCCCGAACATGTGGTGATAACTCAACATTTCTTATCATACTATCCAGTTTTTTTTACAACAAAAAACTTCATTCTTCACAAATAGTCCAAGATCCATGATTAAACACAATCAATAATGTGACATACCGAGTGATTTCATATAAATTTGGTTGTGTGTATATCCCCAAAGAACATTGTTTTGTTCATCCTTATGTGCCGACGTCAGTAAAACAATGCTTTCTTGATTGTTTTAACACGTAATTATCTTGGAAATCTTTTTGAACGCCGAATAATTTTTAACACGTTTTTGATCACAATTAAAATATTGTTTCTTTTCTGTCGCTTCACAGTAAAGATCTTCTGATTATTTCCCATATTTGTGCAATAAGACATACTTTTTTGAAGAATTTCTTGATTTAAAAACAACAGGAATGATTCATCAATTCCAATTTGATATGCCTACACCTTCTAGAGAAAATGCAAATAAATTCTCTATCGCAAAACTATTTTGTGATGTAATTATATATTAAGTTTTCGTATCGAATATGAAACATTGCTTCTTTCTACATTTCATGATCCTCGATAAAAGGAAAATACGTTGCAGCTTCTAATTCCTCTGCAAATGTCAAAACATGCAGGTGAATTTTACATATACAACCATTTTATCCAGTTTTGATACCTTCACGATTTCACATTTTTTACATCTCTAAAATTGTTGACCAAAATATCCTCTCATCCAATTAAAACGTAGAGGAACATTGTTTTCACTTAAAAAAAGCAAATTCTCACAGTTTCCATGAACTACAAAGGTATCGTGCATAACAAATTTTCACCGGTCAATAACGACTATTATTTATGTATAACGAAACGTTCACAAGACTTAGTTCGTCTAAAAAGAAAAGATTTGTAGAAAAATATTTGCAGATTTTGCACCACGATAACGAACCGCCTCAAAATGCCTTCGCCATGCGTGAGTTTTTGAGAAAAAACAGGAAAAATACTATCCAACAATCATCAAATTCACTTGATTTAACCCCCTGTGACTACTTTTCGCTCGATCGATTCAAAAACCAATACTAGGAATGAAATTCAGCAGCCGGATGGAGATAATGGAAACATTAAAGAGAGCTCTGATGGCTATACCAAAAACTTAAGTTTGAAAACTGTTTCAAAGATTGGCTCGTACGAGTGTTTCTAAGTCAGATCATTAATTTATTGGGGTAGTATACATAAACTAGAAAATTATTTCGTGTATTCAGCGATAAAATTTGAGAAATTCATCGGCTCCATTTCTCCTGTTCTTTCGTTTGGACCTATCCATCATTTTTTCGAAATAGGAGATAGGAATGACGTTCATAATTTCTACTCTTCGTTTATTCGTCCTTTTTTTCACTAAAATGAATATTCAAAGAGAACATGACCATGTAATTCTGGGAAGGGAATCTCTATTGGTTCTGCGTTACCGCAATGTGTGTAATCATTGCATTTAATGCGTCCTGCACTAGTTCACTATGTGGGGCTGCGAGAGCCAGAGGAGTACCAAATATTATTGCGGAATAAATTAGCAACATGCTAAATGCCAGAGTGATCAACACTTCCCTGGAACGGTAAGTAGTCACTTTTGCGGCTGGCAGGGGCTGCTCTCGGGGAGGTGTACTATCCACTCTGTTGTGGTCTTTGCTGGTTGATGACCTTTCGGCAATAAAAGGCGCACTGGATGTTTATGTACAAGCGTACGCTGGTGATATAGTCATTCTGGCTGTCGGAGATGACAATAATGTCTCCATCATACTTCAGGAGGCTATGTCAGTTATTCAAGGATGAAGTAAGGGAGAGAAACTTAGCATAAACCCCCACAAAACCCTTATGGTACCATTCAGCAGGAAAATGAGGATGTTTGTTTCTCTCTCGACCCTGGTTTGGGTGTTCATTCCAGTTGTGGAGGAAGCAAAATATCTGGGGATTAACTTGAATAGTAAACTCACGTGGAATTCGCACCTGACAAATACAATACACAAGGCTAGACATTCCTTATGGCCATATCAAATGACCTGTGAAAAGAAATGGGCTCTTGCGCCAAAGCAACTCCAGTGACTATATGTGATGGTGGATAGACCACGTATTACATACGGCTCCATTGCTTGGTGGGAGTGCAGTCTCAAGAAGCAATCCCAACTCAAGCTCTCTAAATTGCAGAGAACGGCCTGCTTGATGATTACTGGAGCTTTCAGTTCTATACCCACTGCGGCCATGGAACTGATATTGGACCTTGCCTCTCTTCATTTGATGATAAGAGGTGTGGCTAGAACGACTTTCTACATATTCCATCATCTTTCCTGAAATGAATTTGGCAATTTCGGCCTTGTGCCAGGTGCTTAACAGTCTGAAATTGACGACAATGAGTTGCTGAGTATGAGGTCTGACATAGCAACACCTAAAACGAATATGGGTGACCATTCCAGATCATTATTCCCGATAGACAGGAGTGGACCACCTTCAAGGACCGTCTACTTGAGGGTCACTGTTGGTACACTGGCGGCTCAAAAACTGCAAAAAGTGTTGGAGCTAGAGTCTACAGTCGAGGTGCTGCCAAGGAATCGTCGATCTGTCTTGGCGGGCATGCGACTGCCTTTCAAGCAGTAATATTGGCTATTGTTCACTGTGCTAAACTCTTACTTGCGGGGGGATTCACAAAGAGGTCAATTAAAATCTTCACCGATAGCCATGCTGCACTCAAAGCATTGGCATCCGATTCCTGTACGTCACTTATGGTGAAGGAATGTCGCTTCACCCCAGCCAAACTAGGAGAACAGAGCAGGCTCCTTCTGATATGGGTACCTGGTCACTCGGGCATTGAGGGGAATGAGAAAACAGTCTCCCTGGAGACTGCAAGGATGGTAAATTACCAATAGATGGACCTGAGGGTACGTGAGCACTGGACGAGTCTCTCAGGTCTCAGACACGCTCGACGTGCCATCAGTGGATCCACTGAGAGAGTCAAGGCCTGGCTTAAACTCTCTGGGTTGGACCTAAAAGTTTTAACCGCCATACTAATGGGGTACTGTCGCATCCGAAAACACCTAACTAAGTTACGATTGATTGAGAATTCTTCATGTAAGCTGTGTGAAGAAGATGTAGAATCAGTGGAACATGTAACGTGCCAGTGCCCAGCTGGGGAGAGAGTCAGCATAGAAGAACTTGGATCTAGCATACTGAAGCTGACTGAGCTTATGAAGCTCTCACCCACGAAACTCGTATACTTTACGAGAAGGATGGAGCTCGTGGATGAAATTCAGGACCTCTGGGTCGCAGTGACCGGGCTGCTAGGCAGCGCTCACTCATATGATATCTATCTATCTAATGCGTGTAATCACTCAGCAGGATCGAGTGCATTGGCGCCAATACGTTACATGGGTTTCCTCGAGCAAAAAACAGCATATTTTCAATAATTCTTTTTCCATATAAAAAGTAGAATAATTTATTGAAATTTTGTATTATTCTTAAGATATCTATTTTGAGAAAGTTTTCCGACATTTTCAAATAAAAATTTTCCAAACTTAGCCATAGCAACATCTTTTCCGGTAGTCCCTTGGAAAGAAGGTGCCTCCGCGTTGACAGCAGAACTTCTTATAAGATCATCTAAATAAAAAGAAAATACCGGTATTAGATAAAACCATAAACTAGGAATTAGACGAAGGAAAAAAAAAGAAAAAAAAATGTATTTTTGGCAGACATTTTTAGAAAATAAGCAAATTTTGGTGAAAATTTCTCGACTTTCTTTTTTTTTTTGAATAGTTAGTAATTGAAAAAATAAATCCTTCCATCAATTCCTTCAAAAGTATATCCTGAAGACCTGTGTGAAATTGCATTAAGACCGGTTGAGCAGTTTTCGAGAAATCTTGACAACCTACTTTGAAAACACAGTTTCGAGAAAAACGCGTTTGAAGTTTTAAGTGACAATAAAAGTAGAAAAAATTCTTTTCTAACCAACATTGAATCGTCGATTCCTGAGCCATGAAGCAAAAAACGTGCGGCAGTTGCAATGTCTAGGGCGTCCTCTTACTCTTGTCTATGACGAATCCTAACTCCCCAAGTCTCGCAAACACATTTTTTTTGGCTTCTCTCACAAGGTTTTCATCCATTTTTCGAAAATATTCTTAGGAATTTGGACCATATTTCAAACCCATAATGTATAATTGAGAATAATGCAGATATTCCTTCGTTAAAAGTACAAGCAGAGATAAATGCAGCAATTTGGACGAGTTCAGAACCAGCCGAAAGTATTTTGGGAGTAATTTTCCAGATCGACCGATTGAAACTTTCATTATTATTTATGTGTAAAACCGCCAACACACCGTTCCTTAAGCTCATCCTTACTCAGGTCTTCAAAAATTCGTTGCTGTCAAAATATCATCTGGTAATGGAGTATAATCGTGTTTGCACGATGAAAGAGTATTTACTGATGCTCGCTGCCAGGTGCGCCACGAGTTTGGACCTTTAGGGAAATTTTGATGCAAAGGGTTTTTGTCTGTGGAGCTGTAGTGGTAGTAAGTAGCCCATATCGCCACCTTCATTCTATCCACTGAATCACTGTTTCTTCTAATCGTTACAGTTAGTCTGTCAAGTAGTTTACTAGTCAATTTACCTTTGCCAGAAAGAGTTTTTTTGCCCTCGACTATCTATTCCTCAACGGTTTTTTTTCACCAAATCATGTAAACGGGTGCCCATCCTCGTATGTACATGTTCAATGCATTCTCTTTTACTCACAACAAATTCTTCACGATAAGGTGTAGCTTTCAGAATAACAGAGTACGTTTCAGAATCCCTATCTTCTATATAACTCACGAACCTCAAGCCATGTTTTACAATAGAACGTTCAAACATTTCAATAATTGAATATACTTTCATGTTTCCAGATGTTCCAGTGTGATTTGCGGTATATTGATTAGCTTGGATGTGTTCTTCTTTCCCTCTTCAAATTCTGCCGTATTCATTTTGTTTTTCCAAGACCCACATAATTTACCGGGAGAACTTTTCACAATGACATCCAAGACTTTTGAAGAAAAACCACGCTTTTTCCTTATACCAACAACAGAGACGGTCATATGTGTTGTATTTTCAAGGTTGTTTTCAATACTGGTCAATTGCTTTTCTTCTTTAGCAGCAGAGGAGAACAATGTTCCAGTAACTGCCACAATATTTTCATGTATTTTATTAATGTAATAATTGTATGTTGACTGATTCAAAAAGGAGCTGCTTATGTCGATCAAACCGCAAAACTCCTCACATCCTGTGAAAGACCCAAGCCCAATAGTCGCATTACAAAAATGAACCGACGATTAAGTTCATAGATAAGATAAAACATATTTTGGATCACATCGTTCTCATCGTACCACAATTTTAAATCCCAGGCCGAATTTAGAGCATTTCTTAAAATCTTCTTTTCCATTACACAATGTATCGTCACCTGCATTTTTGAAAATGTTTGAGCACCGAACAAAACATGAGAGTGTCGAAAAAATCAAAGCAAAGTCATTGATCGAATACTTAAACGTGACTTCCTCTGGCACGTCCTGTTTATTACCGCCTTTTAATTTTTTTGCCAATGCACCTGTGAGCGTGCAACTTTTCAAGGTTGTATATCTAAAACTATTAATCGGATCAACTTGAGCGCTTAGGACAATATTCTAGAGATGTTATAGAATTGACTAAGACAACATAAAACAGATTTTTTGAAACAGTGAAACCCATGTAACCCCTTTTAACGTACGTTGGCTAACGTAACATATGGTACCAACCTCAATATACCTACTATTGCAGCCATCATTTTCAATAAAGCTGTATTGATTCGTACTTTCTCTTGATAGATTGAGGTTTTCAAATCACAAAATTACTTTTATGGACTCCTAAAAGACCGGTATCAGGGATACACCTGACATCTACATTATGATTTCACAAGGAGAGCGGAAGAAAACGATCGCTTGTTGCTGAACTTCCCTTTATCATGAAAAGGCTAAATAAAAGCATCCATGGCGATCCATGACGATTATTCAAGAATTCTTCCTCAAGTCCATGGTTCACTTCTGCTAGGCACTTTCAAATGCAGCTTCAGCAGAACAGTGGTGTGCAAATTAGCACCGAAACGATAATATAACTCTCAGGGAGTTCGGTTTGAGGTGACTCGAAGAAGGTTTTATTTTCAATTTTTTATTGGGATCGATATTCCCTAAGATACTGACGTCGGAATGTGCAGAGTGCAACTTTTATCCTACTTATGGTTTTGGTGCGGGTTCAATAATGGTACCGGGAGAAATTTCTTTGAACACCCACACGTTCTGAACATCGTAAATAATCGAACCCTGAATGCTCAGATGTTGTACTATTTGCGGATAACAATGATGGACCCTACCAAGCTCATACCGTTAAGAATTACCTTCAAATTACGAAATCACTTCGACGGAGATACCTACACGAAGTTCATACCATAATCATATCGAACATGTCTGAGACATTTAGTTAAGAATCCAGTAAAACCAGCCTGCTACGGTCAATGAGGTTCGGAACAGACTGATCGAAATTCGGATCGAAATAGTTCAGAAGGGTATGAGATTATTCATTTCGACTGAGAATCGTAGATGTCATGCAGTAATTGTTGCCAGACCTGGAAATATCCAGTATAAAAAGGATGTTGGTGACTTTGATATTGTCCAGAAAATTGACAGTTTTCATTAGTAGTTTTATTTCAATTTCTTTGATAATGATTTTTATTTCGATTATTCTCAATAATTCCTTAGTTCTGATGAATAACTGGAAGAATAATTCTTCAACATATTTGAACTTCTTCAGAATAAATTTGAATTTTAGATTTTGTGCAATAATATCTTGGAGTAGTGAAGAATTCATATTCCAAATTCCATGTTTTGACATTGACAGACATGATTATTTTCACTCGAAAAAGGAAACTACCGCCCATCAAGGCACCCATTATTTCCAACGAGGAACTAACACTAGTAAAAGAAGTAAAATACCTAGGTGTGATGCTTGATGCCAAACTAAATTGGGATAATCACATCGAAAGACAGGCGCAAAGAGCCCAAAACACACTCTGCGCGTGCCGGAGACCATTCGGCCCCAGATGGGTACTCAAACCAAAGATAATATACTGGCTATACACAACAGTGATAAGACTGCTCCTGACCTATACTGCCATCGTATGGTGGCCTGCACTGAAAAAGGGATAAAATGGAACAAAATCAACAAGATCCAAAGGCAAGCATGTCTAGCAGTCACACCTACGGCCTCTATGGAGTGTCTTCAGGGCATCCCTCCACTACACATAGTGGTGGAGGAGGCGGCCATGAGGGCCTCTTTGAGACTGTGCGAGGAAGGTATGTGGAGGGACAGAAATCCAATCTCTGGGCACTCCACTTACTTGAACAAAATCAGAGAACTCTGACCTGAGCTCTTCAGAAGAGGAGATCAAACAAGAGTCATTTACTACTTTGACGAACTCTATGAAATCGTTATTCCACTAAAAGAAATTTGGACCACACCTCTACGCCTTACTCACTCCACAGGGCCCCACCTGGTTTACGGATGGGTCCAAAACCGGGACGGGTACAGGCATCGGCGTTCACGGCCCTAGGGCAAACATTATGATTGCGCTAGGAGACAACGTCACCATAACACACGCAGAAATATTTGCTATTCTCCGTTGTGTATAGGAAAACCTACATAGGAACTATATAGATGCATACATCTACATATGCTCTGATAGCCAAAACGCCTTTGGATATCTTAAAGATACAAAGGTTATGTCCAAAATGGTTGGCGAATGCAGAACAGTACTTCGACAATTCAGTGCTACAAACAGAGTCACTCTGATTAGGTGCCCAGTCCATCAGGGAATCGAAGAAAACGAGATAGCAGACAGCCTCGCTAAAAAGCCAACAGCTGTCAGGCCAATTGGATCAGAACCAATTCTGACCATCCCATGGATCCATGTGCTCTTTCTTTCAAAAGTGGACCACCACCGAGGCCCAAAACTACTGGGCAGGTATCACGAGACTGAGACAGTCAAAAAGGCTCACAAAAGGGCCGCAATCAAAGAAGACACCAACTCAACAAATATTTACACGTCATGAAACTATTGGAAACCACACAATGTCGTGGTTGCCTAGAAAATAACGAAACAACGAAACACATACTCTTCGAATGTCCCGCTCATAAGGAAACCAGACTGAACATCTTGGGCACTGAAACATCCAGCGCCCGGATGATCCAAGAGGCCCCCTACAACAGTTTTGCAAGCATCATCAGGAAGTTTATGCAAGACAAATAACAACTCAACCAAACAAAGCAAGAACAATGGGCTAAACGGCCTGAGTGCTGCCCATATGAAGAAGAAAAGATGTTTTGACCGTTAAGAATCAATATGTACTATGAAACTCCAACAATTTCGCTTTCGATAATAATTGGTAATTAAATTATTTTTGATATTCTATATGATGAAAATATTTTCAACTATCAGCACCTTTAATGATGAAACAATAGTAGATGAATATTCTGACCTTGTTAAAGGTCATGAACACTTTATATACATCGGATATATCTTCTCAGAACACAAGAAAAATTGTTTACAGTTACTAAAACCTATGTACCTGGAGATCGAAATAATTATCTTGATGTAGACTATCTTGATACCTTCATAAGTGCAATGAATTGAAGGAAGTCGCGATCGTTACAGTTCTGAAGGTCGGACAAAGTAGCTTACGGTCGATAAACTTTCACTGAATTACAATATGCAAACAAAAGTGGATTAGAGCAGTTGAGATCGAGAATGCATTCACTCAAAATTATTATTAATCTTATTCATATGAAATATTACGATAAGATTTCATTCACCAGATACAGAGAATAAGGAATTAGAGATCAAGTCACTGAATAGGTGTTCCACTTGTTTAATTATAGCAAAAAACATAACTATTGCAAATATCACACATTATCATTACACAGTTTTTCAAAATTTGATATTGAGTACCAACTCATACCGCAGCTTTATTCACTAGTAACGACGGCAAGCGGAGATGTCACCACGTATTAGGGATTCACGGATTCACTTGAAGATCAAGTTGCTTAACTTGAAATCAAGTTAATCTCAAGCCAAGTTTTCATAATTCGAGTCAAGTCAAGCTTTTTCCTTCACAAAAACTTGAAAGTTTGAATCAGAACACAATTGCAATAAAGCATTGAACAAGAGCGTGAAAAAAGGGTTGAATAATATTTGATCAGAAATTTTTTGAATGAAATTCAACGTAGGAACGTGAAAATAGTTCATGAAAATGTTCAGAGAAACAATTATAGGACAAGGACAAGGGTAAAAGTGGATTGTATATTTTCAAATAAAACACAGCCATTTCGTCAGAAAAACAACATAAATGAATTTTCTTAAAACAACAGAAATAAACTGTGAGAACGAAAACAGCTGAACCAAACTTTTGTGAAAATGAAAGAAATACGTACATTGAAAAAAAGTCAAAAAGATATATTTTTTTAAATATTTATATATTTTTTATATACGAGTTTCGGGGTCGCTGGACTCCCCCAACTTTTAGTTCTCGGGAATCACCGTTCAACCTCGATTATCAGGGGCTGAGTACAACCAAATGTAGTACACCTTAATCGATACATTATTATACTAATATTTCTGCCGCTAAGTGGCCACACTATATAAATTTCTTTCATTTTCTATGTATTTTCGCAAGGAATATTGAGTTTTTAACCCTTAACGATACGATTGCCTTTCTCTACATCATCATGTAAACTTTTACCTTCCGCGTCTTGTCTAACTATAAAATAATCGGTCAGTTTCATAGTTTTTTTTATTGATTCCTGTCCCAAACCCCTTCCTTTCACCCTTGTTTTTTGGAAATCATGGAATGCAAGAGAGAATGAAGCGGTTAAGCAGAAAAATCTTTGGTACTCTTTATGTACACACGACACTAACACATCATAAACAGACAAGCTATTTCTAGTGCAATAGCGACAGGGAAACGAGTTTTTTCCTCAGGTTTTTTCACTCGTTTAATGAATCATATACAAGATAGTATGGTTCCTCTGTTACATTTCCTGAGCTCACACATGTGTTTTTTTTTCTGACACAGCAAAATTATAGATATAAGCACTTATTGTAAATACAATTATTCGAATTTTTGTAAATCCTCTCTTTTCAAAAGAAAATATATATATGGTATTGCTCTATCTGTTGAGACTATATCAGTATCAGAATTCGATGAGTTTTCATCTGAGTATTCTGAATCATTGTCCTCCTAAAGGTGTGCTTCCATTTTCGACGAAATGTCAGAAAAGTTACTCATTTTATTTCCACACGATTTTCAGCACTAAACGTGTATTTTACCTAACAGTTTTCTCTTTCAGTGCGATCTGCCGTGCTGGTATAACGATAATTGTGTATAACAGTAAAATATGCGTTTCGGGCTTTTCCCTAGACTCCCCGACACTCGGTTCTCGGGAAATCACCATTCAATCTCGTATCCCAAGGAGTCACTAATTCTCCGAAAGTGTTCTGCTGAATATGGCCAAATGTAATGAAGCTTAATCAATAGATTATTATACTCACACTTCTGGCTGATATATGATGATATTACATATGTTTATTTCAGTTTTCTATAAATTTTTCCAGGGAATCTTGAGTTTTTAACGAATGATACGAAGAACCTCTGAATCTATTCTATATTATATAGAAATATATTGTAGGTTGCAGGCGACATAAATGTTTTGTGAACTTTGTCGTATACAGAAATTCTTTCCATTTCTAAATATTTGCTGGTTGATTTCTTTCCTTTTTCCTTTAAATTAATCAAATTCCCCTCATGGAGCTTTTTGTATTTGCTTGTTCCGATTCGAAACGAATCGACCAGATTGAACGTACTAAGTTTTGAAATCCGAGTGTATAGCAGCCAATCAAAAAAATTCTGTATGACTAGAGATACTACCTACTTCCATTGCACCTGTACGGGTACGGCAATGAGCAATAAGCGAGTGAACTGAACCCTATGCTCTTTCAAGTATCAGGCTTTCGAGCAGCTTGAAAAAGCTTGATGTCAAGTCGAGCTTTTGAGTTGCAAAATCCAGTCATGTCAAACCTTTGTTTTTTCAATGCTGAAATTTTCACAAGAATTTAAAGAAATTATGTCTTTCTGCGAGTCTAAAAATTGGTAGAAAAAATATTTAAGTTTTGAATTCGTGTGAAAATGACAGCAATCGATTTTCGTAACAACCGTTATACTGACATTATCGAGAAAAATTCGATTTTCATTTTCGGACACTCAGGTTAGCTGAAAGTAGTTTGAATTGGTAGAATCCTACCAGGTATTCTTTATCTGTCCCATATTTACGGGAGAATATTTCATGATTCTTCTCCTTATATCTTTCGACTTTATAATTTTGATTTGGTTTACTATTACAGTTGTTATCCAATTCATAGTGGTCCCCCTATAAAACACTTCAGAGCAGGGGTACTCAAACTTGAACTGCTGGCGATCTACCTCAATATTTTTAGACTACTTACGATCGACTCTGAGAGGCTACAAGTATGTGTGATTCAGGGTCGTCGTACATACACGATATACCCTACCTACCTACCTACCTACCTAGATATTAGCTTTCCGCCCAATATAAATTATTTTAGTCAAGGTTTGGGGTAGGTTTAGTTAGTTTTTTCTCTATAATATCTATGAAAAAACTCATAGTTATTCTAAATTACGAGAGTTTATTGGTTGTTACAACACAAAAGAATTACATATGGTGTTCAACTCAACTAAGGAGTGACTTTGGATGTTGAAGCGTGGAACTGCATGTCCTCAGCATACTTTTCATAAGATGGTAAGTAACCACTGAGTGCTAATCGCAAGCATGATAACGTATGGTCGTCAGTTAATCGGTTGCCGTATTTTGACTTAATTATCTTCATTTCAGAAAATGCAGACTCGCACAAGTAAGTTGACCCAAACATTGCCGTCAGTTGAAAGGCCACTTGCCTTAGATTCGAATATTCATCTTCAGATATAAAACACCAAAAATTTATACCAGATGCTGTAGATTTTTGGTGTATATCTGATATATTCTGCACCAACTCATTTTCAACAGAACATGAGTTCATATTAACCTGACTTGCTATTTCAGTAGCTAATGCATCAATGTTTTTACATGAGAAAGGATTACTCATAAAAGATGCTATATTTGCCAATTTATTGCAATCATAAAAACGCATTTCGAATTGTCCCAAAATATCTGATAATTCAGCTTTATACGTATCATAATTCAACTGAGGAATCCCCGCTTTCAATGACGGAAAATGTTTCAGATCATTTCTTTTCAGTTGATCTATCATAACTTGCAATTTACTTTTGAATGCATTTACTGCGTTAATCATCTCGATAGTAGTTTTTCCTTTAGCTTGAAGCTCCAATTCAATGGTGTTTAAGTGCATTGTGATGTCAGTCAGCCATTTATCGTTTTTCAACATCTGTGTGTCATCACCTCTTTCGTCTAGAAAACTGTTCTTTGGGCAATAGTTCTTGGAACCTTTCTTTTTGTTTGAAACTTGTTGATGTATAATGCAATGGAATGAAAAATTGAAGAGAACTCTCCATTAGCTCAACACAATGCCACAAAACCGTTTTTGTTTCCAGTCATTGCTGGTGCTCCATCGGTTGTAATGCATACTAATTTATATATTGGTAGCTTGTTGTTTTTCACAAAATTGAAGAAAACCTCATATATATCTTCGCCACGGGTCTTCCCCTTCAGAGAAATAATTGTCAAAAATTTTTCTTCAGCCAACATGTCATTGGATACCATCCGAATAGAAATACACAGCTGGGCAGGGTCTGTTATATCGGTGGATTCGTCGAACTGTAAAGAAGAGTATGTACATTTCATGATATCACGTTTTAGTTTAACTGCCATGTCCAGACTCATGACTTCATCACGCCTTGTGACAGTCGGACGAGATAACTGAAGTTCTCTAATAGCAGACATGATGTCTGTTTCATTTTTAAAATCTCCAAGTAAAATCTCACCCGCTTCAATTAATGCTTTCTTCACAACCGATCCATCTTCAAAGGGTTTCTTGTGTTTCGCCTTTATATGAGATATTTTAAATGTTTGGCTGGTCTTGTGAACATGAACATTTTCATAGTTTTCATAAACTCTCTAAGTTACCACGCTTAGGTATTGCAGCTAACGCATGACAAATGCACTTATCCTTCACCATACAGAAAAAAATTCTTCCTCCCAATCGTTATTAAAATTATAAGTTTTAGATTTCTTCGCTGCACTCATTTTGTACTATTTAATAATAAACTTTGTATCGAAGTAGTATTGCCTTCCAGTTAGCATTCAGAATGACTCGAATTCCTGCAGGCGCAACATTTATAGTAGCATGAACGACAGTCTCGAATGTTCCCGTCAATCTTGCCGCCCGAAATTTCTAGAAAAAACAGCAAGAATAAAAAACGCGGTTTTTCTTCGACAAGTACCGCGCGTTCCTTTGATAAAGCCGCCTTTGCTGCTAGCAGAGTGTTATTTTATTACGTGATAAATTTTTGTAGTTTAGTTACCTACTTATTAAAAATTTCTTCCTTCTCGAGATCTACTCAAAAAGCACTGGCGATCGACCGTTTTAGCACCCCTGCTTTAGGGGATGCTTTCAGTGAAAATGTATACAAATTCATTTCAATTGATGAATGATGATTGTTCGAACAGTAATTGTTCCGATCAGATCCTCCTGTAGCATTCTTAATTTTTTTTTCCATTAAATTCTTTCGTCGGCGCATTATTTTTCGCCTATCCCTACTTCTTATAACCTATTAACATGTTTTGACAGGAAAAAACGAAAAAAGAATCATACTGAACGATTTTGCAAAATATTATTGGTATAATAATTTCTTGAGATAGTTTATATATAAACTGAAGAATCTATTCTCGAGCTTTCTCAATTTGCGATAATATTTAAGAAATTCATTGGTTTCGTTCTTCACTGTTTTGTATGGTTGTAAGAGTTGGTTTTTGAAAAATCAAGATAGGTGACGCTTATAATTTCTTCTCTTCGTCCACACGTGTCCTTTTTCAGTAAAATCAACGTTCAAACAGAACAGAACCATATGATTCCGGGCGAGGTTCCTCAATTAGTTCTGCGATACCATAAAATGTGTAATCTCTGAGCAAAAACAAGTGCATTGGCGCCAATGCATTAAGGTACGTTAGCTAACGCATGGTCCCAGCCTTCATATAATTAGGTCCGGTTTTATAATGCGATGTCTTGTTCTATGTCAGTTGACAACTCACATTCAATCAATTTCAGATGGGTAGTATAGAGCTTTGTTCACTTCTTGGCAGCTGACATGAAGTTAATAAAGAGTTGACATAGAACTTCATTGACTTTTCATTCAGCAACGTGAGGTTGGTACTAATATTTAATTACAGAATGTCAATGTCATTTATATATCGTTTCGAAACCTTAAATTATAATATCCAACAGAAGTTGGAAAGTTGATTAGTATTGTACAAGAGGAAATTCATAGACTCATCGTATTCCTCACTGCTCATTTTTTGATATTGACTACCACTTCTGATTTGCACGTTGGCGAATTTTCCATGATTTCTCTTCCAATGTTTTCGTTTCTGCTCAATTCCTAGTGCTTATTTATTCCCCTATTTTCTCTTAGATACAAGAATACTATTGAAATATATCTTACGGAATAATTGATAGAAGAAAAGAACCTGGGAAAAAAGCGAATAATTCTTCCAAGCCTCTTCGCATGCAATTTAAAAAGGAGATCAAGAAAATGTATTGCTGTGGGACACGTCAAAATAAATTGAAATTTTTCCATTTCTCAACTCATAATTTTTTTTTTCAACTGAAAGAAATAAACCTGCTTGCAAAAGTGGCAGCAGATGAACATAAAAGAGAACTTCATAAAAATGGGGGGGAGACGTTTTAGATTGAAAGTGTCAATTTCTGGGGATTAGATTGATCCTTAAGCAATTGAGTTTGATGACGCTGCTAACTTTTCTGAGAGTAATGTACAAATGATGAATATTTGAAAATAAAGTCAGCTTTTCAAACATTTTGGTTTATTTCAGTATCATCCTTTGAACAAGCTGATCTTCCCTGCTGTCCGAAAGGTATTCCATTGTTGTGCATGAAATTCTACCTCAAACCCAGACATGATGAGCCGGTCTAGCTCTCAAACCAAATCTTTGAAGGGAAAAATTGAAAAATTACAGAGAATTCTATTAAAAAAAAATATAAAACTGCATATCCCGTAATTTAGAGGTCAAACTGAAGAGGACACAATTAAAGCTTTCAAAATGATCATTTACTAGAACATACTTTTTAATTATTACTCATTTTTGTTTTCAACAAGTACTAGAGTCTAATTACAATCATGACAAAGGGGGTTCATGGCAGATCGAAAACTGAGTTTAATATTTTCTATGAAATAAAACTAAAGTATTTAGATATTCACTATATTAACAAAACTATGACCGGTTTCACCACACTGTGGCTTCATCAGATAGATACAAACTAATGAACAAAGTTATTCCTTATATATTAGTCTTATTTCCTACTTGATATTACAATAGGTACAAGAGATATGTTGGAAAACCCATCGGAGTTGCTTACTTTATGAAGGAAGGATTTAGATCTAATTGACTATTAAGTAACCTGCCTGAATTCTTTTCTTTGTTGATCTCTAAAATTTCCAATAGATTGAGTTTTTGTCTGTTATTTTCATTGTGTAAAATTTTAAAATTATCATTAAAGTTATGGTTTTCTTCGAGTATGTGATCAGAATAATAGGAATCTGATTTATGATAATTAAAACTACGTTTGTGCTGGAATAATCTAACTTTGAAATTTCAGCGAGCAGAGGGCTCAGAGGATTACCCATGATTAAACCTTTTTTGCTATTATATAATACTCCATTGAAGTTAAAATAATTTTGTTTCAAACAAATTTCTAAAAGGTGTAGTATTTCTGATTGAATTATCGGAATACATTGACCAGGTTATTCGACAAACAGTTGACATGGACTTAAGAAAAAGATAAGAATTAACTAAGTTTTATGCAACCCGAATATGAATTCAACATAGAGTTAACGAATTGTCACTTTATCAAGTAGCTTCATAGAACCGGCCAATTGTGTTGCAGCTTTAGATGGAATCTGCCCCTGTTTCCAATAGGGCTGTATTGATTAGTGCGATCTCTTGACAGATTGAGGTTTTCAAACCGCAAAATTTTTCTTATCGACTGGCATTTGACATCTGCATTATAGTCCCACAGGTAGAGCGGTAGAAAACGGTCGCTTGTGGCCGAGTTGAGCGTTATCTTAAGAAGACTAAATAAATCTGATGGTCAGTAGGTACCTAAATTTTGCACATTCGTAGCAAACTATTGTATCAGCTTCTTTGGTGCTTACGTTTCACCTACGATTGAAGTTTTCTTCTTCTTTTTCTTAGTAGAAGAGTTCTTTCCTCTTTTCATGTTTCGATTTAACTAGTAAAGCCCTTAATCAGTGGTAAGAATCTATTTAGTTACCGATGGTCATCAAAAAGCTATATGTTCATTTATCAGGCTAAAGCCTAACCATTCAACCTATGGCAACTATAACACAATAACTCAGGCGTAAGAATGTCAAAATTGGGTTTGGTTAGGCGGGGTTGTGATCAATTTTTAGTACCAACATTTGAGTAGTGGCGCCTTCCATGTCCCAGAATGAAAGACTCAATAATAAAATACTCAATACTGTACATATTCCGGCTACTATCAATCCGTACTCTGAATCTTCGATAATTTCTGTTTCAATATTAAAAATTGTTAGTTTCATCAATTCTATTATTTCAAGTGATGAAAACGTTTCCAATTATTAGCACCCTCAGAGATGAAACAAGAGTAGATGAATATTCTGACCTCGATAACTATCGAAAACATATCATCTACATCGAATATATCTTCTGAGAATACATAAAAAATTGTTTACATTCACTGAAACCAACCTACGTGGTGATCGAAATAATTGTTTTCATGTAGACTTCACACCATTATTAGTGCAATTGAATAGTGAATTGGAGGAAGACGCATCGTTATACTTCTGAAGGTCGGACAAAGTAGTTATGGTCCATATACTCTCATTGAATTTCAATAAGTACACCGAATTGGATTACTGCAATTAATATCGAAAATGCATTTACCCAATATTGTTATCTATTTCATTTCTATGAAATATTATGATAAGAATTATTTACCCAAATGAAGAAAATTAGTTATTAAAAATCAAATATCTGAATAGGTGACAATTGCAACTACGGCACATGATAAATACACAATTTTTGAGAATCTGATATTGTGTAACTTAAACCATATTCGTTCATAACATTGGTTCTTACAGATATCCATCTTACTCGATACTGGTGTTCGAACGACCTTGTAATACCATTCAACATGGCTGGAGTAATTAATGTGAATACATTCCATTTTTAGTTTTTGATATCTTCTGGAGTAGTTAGAGGAGTTTGTGTGAATTACGTTCTTTACATAATCCCAAAGAAAGTATTCTTTTCCCAAATGGCACAAAATCAAAAAAATTAGCTGTACCCTTTTTCAAGTGCTTATAAATAAAAGTACGGCGGGTATGAAAATCTGCGCTGTGCAATTTCTAGTGTATTTGAAAACGATACAGGTGGTACCTTCGCTTCTTGAATATCGTTCAATGAAAAAAAATGAAGTTTGAATGATACCAGTTCCATTAGAAATTTTTTTAACCGTAAGATCTTCGGGTCAATTTTGACCCATTTTGAGATGAAAATGTAATTTTGTCAGAAAATAAGCGTTCAAGAAGTTTCATATTCTATGACTTTTAATTATATGCTTCAATTTACTTCTTGTTGGATTAAGTTTATCAAAAATGATTAAAATATTCCATATATGATTTTTTTTACTCTAACGGTCTTCGGGTTAGTATTGACCGCAATTAATTACAGACGCACAGCGCATCTGTTATCGTCCCAATTGTTTATGTATCCTATAACTTTTCGAATGAGACGTTCTTTAGTTCTACCCACACAAGTCTCACTGTTATATTATAACATCAATCGCACAACACGTACCCTAGTTTACAGTGGTGAAAACGTTAATTGCTCATAAAAAATGATCAATCCAATAGAAGCGGCATTATTAGATGAAATGTCGGATAGTAATGGATCTTGTTATGAAACAGAAAATTATATCGAAGAAGCTGAACTATCTGATAGCTCAGATAGTGATAGTGAATTAGTGCTTGTGCCAACAATGGCGTCAAAAAATGGACAAATAAAATATTCCAGCAACCCCGTCACACAGTCTTATGGAAGAGCTTCCAGTTAAAACATAAAGAACTTGATACCAGGTTTGACACATTACTCTAGCTCAAGTATTACCTTAGAAGAAAAATCCAGTTTTGAACTATTTTTTCTTCCATCTTCGATACACACCATATTGAAATATACAAATTTGGAACGTAAGCGTGTTTTCTTTGATGATTGGAATGACATTTACGATATTGATCTGTTCGCATACATTGGGCTACTATAGTTATCTGGTGTATTTTGTTCAAATAATGAAAGTACTGAAAGCTTTTGGGATAGTGAGAAAGGCAGACCTATTTTTGGGACAGTCATGCCACTAAAAACCTTACTGTAATTCGAGATCTGTGGAATCAGTGGGTTGACCTTTTGCCAAAATTTTATAATCCTTCTGAAAACGTTACTGTAAATGAGCAGCTTGTAGCATTCAGAGGAAGATGTTCATTTCAACATCACATACCATCGAAATCAGATGAATATGGCATCAAATTTTGGGTTCTATACTGCCACAAGTTACGTTTGGAATATCCAACTCTACACGGGCAAAGAAAAAGGAGGTGATCCTGAAAAAAAACAAGGCATGCTTGTAGTCCTTGATAAAGCTGTCTCCTGTTACAGTTGCAAAAGAAAAACAGAACGTTGAACTCAAGAGGTATTTAGTAACATGGTAGACATATCAGCCTAAAATGCTTTCATATCATTCACGGCTGCCAATAGCAGCTGGAAGGAAGGCTGCCTAGTAAAACGGCCACACTATTTGGAAAATTTAGGTTTGCAATTAGTTACATCGTAAATAAAAAACAGGAAATCATTACCGAGGGCACCTTTTTCAATAGAAATTGCAAAACAGCTCCGTCAATCTAGTATCAATGTACAAATTCAATTTGCATCCAACAAGAGAAAAAAAAACACTTGTACAGCTTAGAAGGCTCCCAAAAGAAGTCGCTGCCAACTATGTGCTAAAATTGACAATAAAACACCTCTGATCTGTGTAGATTGTAAGAAATTCATATGTAAAAAACATTCTTATACAGTTGTTAAGATATAATTTCATTTACATTTTTGTTTAATTACTGCACAGTCTCTTTTCATAAAAATATCTAACAACAACATAGTATATTCTTTTTGTATTAGATATATGAAATTGTAATTTTTACAAAAATAAATAGCAATTCTGTAGAAATAAATATGTATGTCAAATAAATCCATTAAACAATTTATCTTTATTTTTAGTTCATTTTTCGTTATAATTTCACTACTTGGTCAGATTTGACCCAAAGCACGGCAACGTTTGTGAAATGAAAGACCTTATGAAGGTTAATGCTTGTTTGAGGATTTTATTCTACCAACATATGCGTTGCAAAGCGATTTTCATTTTTGTTTGTAACTTCGACTCGTTTGACTTGTTTCAATTGAACAAAACGGCGGTCTATTTTTTCTTGATAAGACTAAACTTTAATATGAATGGAATAGAAATATGGTTCATCTTTTTTGATGAGCTTTCAAATGAGGTATTACTCGATTCCTTTGTCTAATTCGATTTTGAGGCGTCAAATATACGTCAAAATATGTCCCCAAAAATAAATCATTCGACGCGTTTCGTCCAATTTGTCTAATACGGGACAAGAAATATAAAACGTGGCCTGTTTCAGATGGAGCAACCTGTATGTTTAAACACTATCCTCGTTAAAGTCAAAATATACCCAATATTCAACGATAGCATCAATTCTCTGATATTAATTGAATTCTTCTGATAAGATTTTCGAAGGAGGAGATCAGAATCAAAACGGTTGTGCTTCTTTTCTTTCAGTTTTGAAAATTAAAAGTTACGGAAAATAGAAGAGCTCCGACGAACGTCAGATAATGTGAATATCTCCTTCTCAATAATCGAACCATTGATTCTTCAGAAAATGTTTCACTAATTTTCCATTCGTCGTAGTAAATCATTTCAGTAAAAATCCATTAGTTATATGAGAACGACAGATAATCTTACACGCGTTGTAGTGATTGATGTTTACTATCGATCAGAAACCCAAGCAGTTCAATGCAGTATGCAGTAAAACATTTCACTTTCACTATTCCTATAAATGATGATGCCCTTTATTTCTATCATTAAAATACGATAATTCGTATTGTGGAACATCGACCGGAATTGCTGATGAAAGACAAGAATGTACGTAGTTTCTACTACTTATTTTCGTGAATGAATATATAAAATTCTTTTATATTTCTAAATTTAGATAAATATATATATATATATATATATATATATATATATATATATATATATATATATATATATATATATATATATATATATATATATATATATATATATATATATATATATATAGGTATAACCCCGACGAGTTGCCCATATATCTGTTCATGCAATCAAACTGATTTCATGAAAAAATATAAATCCACCACCCGGTAATTAATACCATTGCCAGGCAATGATTATAATCAAAACATATCAATGTACCAACGAGTAGTGTCAGAGGCTTTCTCCCCGGAAAATCAAGTGTACGGACCTTAGTCAAGTAACACTGAATGTTACTCATCAATAGTTTCCTTTGTGTGAAGTGGTGAACGATCGAATAGAATACTGCTTTGAATATAAATATGACAAAATTGTCAGTTAATTATATTACATTTATATAAACAAACAAATAAAATATAAAATGAGATTCTGAGCAGTATAAACTAAAGAGAAAACCTATGACTCTACCTCATTATTTTTTCGGAAAGAAACCTACGAAGAATATAACAAGATTTGATGACTGTTATCTTTTGTAACTGTTCAAACAAATTTTCTTCAGACCCAAAATCTCAATACTTTTGTGAAGATTTCTAGGAATAACACCCGTTGTGGAAATAATAATCGGTAGAATAAATATTTCTTTCATTTTCCACATTTTTTAATCACGTCGCCAAGCATCCTATATTTAGAAATTTTTCATTGAATTTATTCTGTATATTATGTGTGTCGGGTATAGCAATATCAATTATATATGTTATTTGATTCTGTTTATCAGTAAGAATGATATCTGGTCTATTGTGTTTTACAGCTCTGATGCGAAGAATTGTTTTTCAAAATAAAATTTACATTTGTCATTTTCACAAATAATCTCAGGTTCATATTTGTAAAATTTTTTCTTTTGGGAATTAGGTCATGTTTAATTCCAAGATTAAAATGAATAATATTAGCGACGGCACTATGTCTTTCTAAATAATCTGTTGAAGCAAGGACTGAGCAAGATGATAATATATGAATAACTGTTTCTGAAGAACAGAAACATCTACGGCAAGAATCATCTATATTTTGTTTGATGATGTGTTTTCAATAATTCCTCGTGAAAACAACCTGATCCTGGATCGCAATTGCCAAGCCTTCTGTTTCAGCAAACAATTCTTTAGAAACTAACCATTTATTCGATGCGATTTCATCAATATAATCATTTTTCAATTCTTTAGGGTGATTTCCGTGTAATTCCTTCTGCATCCAACTTTCTCTTTTAGAATTATCATCAAATATATCAAAATCTACCTTTTGTATTGTCAAGTTCAGAGGTGTAAGATTATAATCTGAAGCAACAACAATATCATGTAATTTAGACGTCCTCTGTTTATCATGAAAATGGGAACGTAGATGAAAAATCTGTTTACTATGAAGATTATTCAAATCAGTTAATCCACGACCTCCAAGATGTCTAGGTGACTTTGGGTGGTGCTTATGATATTTACAAAGCATTTTCCTCGTTTGACATTGTATATATATATATATATATATATATATATATATATATATATATATATATATATATATATATATATATATATATATATATATATATATATATATATATATATATATATATATATATATATATATATATATATATATATATATATATATATATATATATATATATATATATATATATATATATATATATATATATATATATATATATATATATATATATTCATTTAGATAATTGCATTTGAAATTGATTTCTATAAAAAACTTTTATCATAGAATCCCACATAAATGAAGGCATAAAGATTAATGTTTCATTCTAGATTAGAAAAAAGCAAATCATGATTATGTTACCATATCAAACTAATAGATTAGATGTCAGCAGTACCTCTTCCTTTTTAAGCATATTTAGACATTTATTCGTAGAAATCCAAGAATTTCTTCTGTTATATCAAATAATTGATTCTCAGAAGGTTAGTATTCAAGACAGTTGTTCGTGAAAGTATTTCTTTGAAAAGTACCGAATAATATACTCTACTAATGTTATGTTAAAATACAGGATGTTCCAATAAAATTTTACATAATCATAAGAAATATGGGTCGACTGACACGTTGTCAGGAAGGTATTTTGATTGTCTATTGGAATCTTTAATTTTTCGAGTTAAATTTTCGTTACAGGGAGCTCCCCTTATAGAAATATTCTATCATATAATATTTGAACAACCCTTTGAGCATGATGTAGTTCAAATAAATGGTAGTACAATTGATATCAATACTGAAGAAGGTGTCTTAGCATGTTGATTTCAAAATAAACGGATCAACGCCCTTCCTTCAGCATCTCCAAACACACAAATCGCAAAATGTATCAGATGATACCTCGTTGGAAAAGCCTCTTGATGCTCTGAACGAATTGGTCAACATTTTGTGTAAAGGAGCTATAAAGGTGTTCCAATCGTGGTTATTCATAACAGTTGTGCAAAAGAATCAGCAACAATATTTAACATAAATCATCCAGAAAAGGAAGTTACAATATGTCAAATATCTGATACAAAAACTTCAAGCAACTGGTTCAATAGCGAACCGAAAGCATGAAGTTTCACCTCCTGTGAGAAATGAAGATGTTGAACTTGCGGCATTGGGTTATGTACAAATGGGCGACACTCAAGTCGTTAGGAAATTATCCCATCAAACCTATCAAGTACAACATAATAGCATCATAAACTTCATCCATACAGAAAATTTCACCACAAACGGAATAAAAATGACTCTAATCATCGCCTGCAATTTAGCCAATATTTGACTGAAAATATGAATAATAATCCAACTTTCTTCGAGATATCTCTTTCTCTGGCGAGATGAAGATGTGAAACATACATAATTGCCGATACAGAAACACCCTACTTCTACAGGAAACTACATACATAAAGCCCACAAAAATTGAACGTTTAGGGTCGGTTATATGGGAACCAGCTTATTTTACCGTTCGAGTGCGAGTTAAAAGATAACTTTCCAGGGAACTGGAATTAAGTAGCTAGCAAAGTCACTGAGTTTGAATCACCTGATAGAATTGAAAATCGAGAGTTACGCTAAGCAGTCAGATGGCAGAATGTGAAGGAAATTCCATAGCAGCTTATAACATTGAGTGAAGGTGGAAGGTTTTCATTTTGAACAGTTTCTTCGGTAACTTTTACTTCCGTAACTTCATTTCCACTACAAGCAAAAATCAGGATATTGTAGACAAATTTGTTGTTAGCACTACTGATATTTTGAAAATTAATTGTAATCTTTGTATTGACTGTATTTTGAAAATATTAACATGGCCCAGTTTTGCAATTACTTGATACTAAAGATGGATTTATCACGTTGTGTCGTCCTGGAATTAGCACTTCCCGAGTAGACTAATCTTCTCCTTTGATTTTTAGTTTTACTATCCCACAAGCCGACAAAAAAGAATACTTTTTAACCTATTCGTTGGCCTTACAAGAAGTTGGCGATTTTCAAATCAATACATATTTTTTTTTATGCGCGCTTCCCAGGAATAGGCGAGCCTGTTACACCACATGAGTAGGCGCCTGGCAAGAACTGTGGTGTCTATTTACTCGCTTCTGGAAGAGGGTCAAATTGTAAGATGTTGACAAGATGTTGGACGGAAGCGAGTTCCATAGCTCACCGGCCCTGTGAACGAAGAAATTCTTATAGAGAGAGGTTCGAGGTGTCGTTAAATGTACTGCTATATGATAAGAACTCCTTGCCATCCTAGTGTTGCGGCAAAACATTTCCCGGAACAAGGTATTTCAGCTCCTTGAAGCATGTTCCGTGGAAGTATCTGTAAAACTGAGAAAAGTCAGCAACTTGTCTTTTGAGAGCCAGTGGTTTGAGATCTCGCGTGATCTCCGGATTGTCGATAAGGCACACAGCCCGTTTTTTCACACTATCCAACATCCGCACCGAATGTTTGGGAACAGCTCCCTTTAGATGGGAACAATATTGCAAAGCAGGTCGAATCTGAGCCTTATATAGAAGCAATAGCTGAGATGACGTGAAGTATCGCTTGGCTCTGATAAGAAAACTAAGTTTAGCTGATTACGACTTAGCTATTGCAGATATATGTTCATGCCAGCCAAACCCGGAGTTGATTGCAATTTGTTGGCATTGCATTATTAGAGGAGGTCCTCCAGCAGGGGACCTTTCTAGAACACGTAGCTGCATGCATCTTGCTCGCGTTGAATCTCACCAGGTTTAACTAACCCTACTCAGTTATTCTCTATAAGTCCGAGTTTAAATTATTAATTTGTTGACATCTCCGACGCTGAGATTCCGCAGCTGTAATCGGCATCAAACTACTTAGTTACTTACTGAAAGACGAGACCAGGGTACAATCGTCTGCAAAACCGAAGATCTTGTTCTTTGTAGAGGACGGATGATCGTTTATCTACAACAAAAACAAGGTTGGCGAAAGAATGGATCCCTGAGGTACTCCTGCTTGCAACAGGAAACAATCAGACATTATACCGCCGACCACAACTTGTATTGATCTATTTGAAAAAAGCTACTTATCCAATCCCGCAGTTTTTCGGGAAGCCTATATGCAACAAGTTTATTCAACAAGGCTGGATGCCAAACCCTATCGAAGGCTTTAGAGATGTCGGGGGCTATTGCCTCAGATCCCCATGCTTTTCCATGTTGATGTACAAACATGAGTGACGTAAGCGAGCAGATCTACTGTCGATCTTTGGCTGCGAAAACAATACTGATGGTCGTTAATAATTCCCTGCAACTCAAGATATTTAATGAATTCATCATTTATGACTCTCTCGATCACTTTGGACATAATGGGAAGAGGTGCAACAGAGCGGTAGTTTTGGAGTTAGGACTTCTTTCCTTTCTGTGGGATCGGTTGAATTCTTGCTATTTTCCAGCTGCTCGTAAAAGTCTGGCTTTCACAAGAAATCTGAAACAGACGGTTGGGAATGGTTGCCAGTTCGGGAGCTTTTTTTCTCAGGGCGATTGGCGGTATTTCGTCTAGACCAGCTGCTTTCTTGCAGTTCAGCCATCGAGAGCCCGTCTCACAGTGCGGAAGAATTTGTAGAATATGAACAATTTGTTTTCTATATACTTGATTTTGTCCAAAACTAAAACAATAGATGTATATTCTTTAACATTAGTAGAATGTGCAAACGACGCTAATTTATTCCTATTGTGTAAGAGAAGACATTTTAGACTCCATTTCGACGCATTTATGAATAAACGCCCTTTATTACAAACGTAACTTCGGAATCCCACTGCAGCCATTGAACCAGGTACATCTTGAGAAATATAAAATCACCTTCTGCATTGAAATATTTCGGGAAATTCTGTTCACTGGTGCGGTAATAAAAAATTTCAGTTCCTTTTGTTACTAAGGTACTTTCTTCATTCTAGAAGATAGGATTTCTGAATCCAACTGTGACAGACCCAGATTTCCGATTAGGTCATTTGAATTATCATGATGATGAATAATTTCAGTGAATTCGAGTCACATTCAAAGTGACTATCATTACTTTCAGTTTTCGCCTCAGTGTCAATTATTTCCAACTGCGAAATATTAGCTTGAGGTACAGGGGAACATCTAGTGCTCAGAATTGGTCTAATGACAGTTATGTTTACCAAACAAAATAGCAACCATTGTTGTGGTAAACGGGTTCTTTGCAGATCATTGCAGTTTCGTACCGAAAAGTTATTGTTTCCTTATTTATTTATAAACCTAGGAACTCAACGCACATTTCACCATCCCTTTGAGGAACCCAAAGCTTATCCCGGATTTTCAGCGGATGCCAGTAGGCTTTGATTATTTTCATTCATTTATTTATTTTGACAATTGCTAAGTTGAACCAGTATTTGCTCGAACTTTTTATCAAATTAACGATTTTCATTTTCAAGACTTTTGAAGTTATTGCTGTAAGAAAAAATGACTAATTTCACTATCGCCGAATAGGCTAATATACATTACATGTACGGTCTGGCTGAATATCAGGTGTGCTTTCCAAATCGACTAACATCAGACAGGCGAACATTTTCAAATCTACACAGAAGGTTGAAGGAAACTGGTGCTTTTACTGCAAATAATCATTTTGAATGTGCAACTCAAACTGTGAGAACTCAAGATATTGAGGAAGCAGTTTTGAATTGTATTGATTTGAATCCTCATGTGAGTACAAGAAAAATTTAAAATCAGTTGAATATTTCAGATGTTCTAGTTTGGAGGATTCTCCACGAATTTTTATTGTGCCCATTTCATATTCAACGCGTCCAAACACTACCTCCTCGAGATTTTCCTTCTGGTCTGAATTTCTGCCGATGGTTCTTAGATAAAATCAGAGAAATGCTCACTTTGATAGTGAAATAATGTTCACAGACGAAGCTTACTTTTCGAGAAATGCTATCACAAATTTTCACAATAATAATAATTGGCAAACATCCCAAAACAAAAAGTTACTATATGCGAGATTTCGCAATGTGTAGACACATCATAATTGGGCTGAGGACAACCCCTCATTTGATTGAATAATCTGATCATCAAGAATAATTCTCACAAATGTCTGGGTCGGAATAAATGAAAATTATTTGATTGGGCCATTTTTTTTGCCTAACAGACTAAACGGTCTCGTTTATAGGAATTTCTTGGGGAGGAGTTATCTTATTGCCCGATGGTGTGTCACTTTTAGTGAGAAACATAATGTGGATCATGCATTTCGGGCACCAGCACATTTCAGTGGAGAAGCTAGGGAATTCTCGAATAACACATTCAACAACCGATGGATAGGTAGGGAAGGGCCAGAACCATGGCCTCCTAGGTCGCCAGACTTAAATAGTTTAGACTTTTTCATATGGGGATATCTCAAAAGTTTAGTTTATACCACTCCAGTGAACACTATAAAAGAATTGTGAAATCGAATAATAACCTCTTGTGATACGATAAGAATTACCCCAGGAATATTTCGAAGAGAGCGTGATAATATGCGAAGAAGGACAGAGGCCTGTATTCCACCAGCTGACACCAGCACATTTCACCATCCCTTTGAGGAACCCAAAGCTTATCCCGGATTTTCAGCGGATGCCAAAGTAACTCTGTCACATTTAAACGGTATTCTTTAAATATATTCTACCCGCAAATGAAACAAAAATTATTTGAATCACTCACACAAACTCTTCTTGACGATGCCATATCAAAGTTTAGTAATTAATATCTTTTTTTAATTAATAGCATATCAATACAGTAATTAAGTGTTTTTAATAAAAGCTATAACTCGTACACGAGATCTGTAAGAAAAAAATCAGACTAGATCTTGTGCCTGAGTTACTTCTGATTATGAGACAGTAGAATTGATGAACTGATTCTTTATACGAGTTTTAAGGATATGTCTGGTATACATAATCGATCAGGCTCTGAAGAATACAGGCATAGCTCACAAAACTATCAAAGTGAACTTCCTCATGACAGATGCAAGGGCACCATTTTCATTTCAATTTGTCAGGGTCCCTATAATTCAAGAATACTTATTATTTCATGCTGTTTCATTGTTCAAAGTTTCTTTTAAAGAAGATTTATCCCATCATGAATTAGATAATTGTCTCGGGGGGGTTGAATCTGGCGGTTAGAGGAAGAATTAGAATATCGACTTATTGACTTTGATTATAACAACTAATAAATTGGTGCAGTCATTGTGAGAAAGAGTTTTTTCTTCGCCTGGTAAGGTTGTTTTCCCTTCACTTCGTCAGTCATTCGGAATAATTCTGCGAAATATACAATATTCATTGATTTATCCTTTTGTATGTGATCAATGAAAACAATTGATATCGAATCCCAAAAATTAATCGCTATAACTTTATGCAAGGTTACTTTTTACTTTCTTTAAACCTGATTCATTTGTTCCAGTCTATTGTTAGACTGTTTTTCCAAGAGTGGAATAATAATGGGCTCAAGTTTCATCAATAGTTATTAGTCGTTTCGAAAGTTTGACGAGATTTTGCTTGATATATAAAATCAGGTATGTCCAGACGCAATTGCTCAAATCAACGTTTTGGACATTGTCAGTGATATCAAGTCTGTCTTTCAAGATTCTCCTTAGAATAATTCACAACATAATACTATGTAGTGCTGGATAAAGTGTATTTACTCCAATGGTAGATAAAGTGTGAAGGTCTAAACGAAATTCGCATTGGTGCTTATTGATTGTGTAAAGGTATTTTTTCCGTTTTGCAAAAGCTTCACATTTACCTAACCGTTCAAATATTTACAATCGGCTTTTGCACTCTTGAAGAGATTGCAAAATTCAATAATTTATTCTATCAGCTAGGATACCCTATTCACAAGTTTCCAATTTTCATGAAAATTGGTTGCTTCACCAAAATAAACTAAGAATAATGCAAAATTGGAATCTATTCTGAAATCAAAATGTTAAAGAAAGAGTTTCCTTGATAGATTTCCGATACTAGTTTAAACTAGAATGCACTGATAATCATCTAAACACGTCAAGCTTCCCTCGCTTGCCCTTAAACTGTAAACCCAGGATATTGGTGAGGAATCGGAGATCCATACGTAATCTTTCATATGATTCAGGGAAACAAGGAGAAAAAAACTGGGGTCAAACAATGGTTATTATATACAGGGTGTCCGTGAATTACGTGTACAACGTTAAACCATAGATTCTTCATCTCGAAATAAGTCGATTTAGGCCAAATTACCTAAATGAAAAGTTTCTTCGTTTGGACGCTAGAGGTCTCCAAATCCAAAGATTTTTTCTTATTTTTCGAATAATTCTAGAACGACTAGATCGATAGAAACCATATTTGGTATGCGTAATCGAGTAATTATCAAACTTTTTGGTCTCTTGAGAAATTTTGATTTGATGAGCGGTTCAATCACAATAAACAGTTTTTTAATTTCATGATTTGATTCCTTCAATCACCTAATAAGTCAAACATAACATCGCCGAATAGGCTAATATACATTACATGTACGGTCTGGCTGAATATCAGGTGTGCTTTCCAAATCGACTAACACCAGACAGGCGAACATTTTCAAATCTCCACAGAAGGTTGAGGGAAAAGGGAAACTGGTGCTTTTACTGCAAATAATTATTTTAAATGTGCAACTCAAACTGTGAGAACTCCAGATATTGAGGAAGCAGTTTTGAATTGTATTGATTTGAATCCTCATGTGAGTACAAGAAAAATTGGAAATCAGTTGAATATTTCACATGTTCTCGTTTGGAGGATTCTCCACCACTTTTTATTGTGCCCGTTTCATATTCAACGCGTCCAAACTCTACTCCCCCGAGATTTTCCTTATGGTCTGAATTTCTGCCGATGGTTCTTAGATAAAATCAGAGAAAATGCTCACTTCGATAGTGAAATAATGTTCACAGACGAAGCTTACTTTTCGAGAAATGCTTTCACAAATTTTCACAATAATCATCATTGGAAAACATCTCAATACAAAACGTTACTATATGCGAGATTTCGCAATGTGTAGACACATCATAATTGGGTTGAGGACAATCCTCATTTGATTGAAAAATCTGATCATCAAGAATAATTCTCACTAAATGTCTGGGTCGGAATAAATAGAAATTATTTGATTGGGCCATTTTTTTTTGCCTAACAGACTAAACGGTCTCGTTTATAGGAATTTCTTGAGGAGCAGTTATCTTATTGCCCGAGGATGTGTCACTTTTAGTGAGAAACATAATGTGGATCATGTATGACGGGCACCAGCACATTTCAGTGGAGAAGCTAGGGAATTCTCGAATGACACATTCAACAAACGATGGATAGGTAGGGAAGGGCCAGAACCATGACCTCCTAGGTCGCCAGAATTAAATAGTTTAGACTTTTTCATATGGGGATATCTCAAAAGTTTAGTTCATACCACTCCAGTGAACTCTGTAAAAGAATTGTGAAATTGAATAATAACCTCTTGTGATACGATAAGAATTACCTCAGGAATATTTCGAAGAGAGCGTGATAATATGCGAAGAAGGACAGAGGCCTGTATTCCACCAGCTGACACCAGCAATTTATTTAGTTTTCAATTGTTCTTTTTTTTAGATTGATATTGAATAAGTATAAATTGAGTCCCAGAAGACAAGCTATCGAAATAAAAGCAAATTTTAGGCAAACCTATCGAAAATTTCTATAATTATTTTTTTATTAAGCGAATAATATATAATTCAAATAATTCAAATTCAATGCGTTTTCTTTCAAAAACTGTTGGGGAAACGAAAAAATTACAGATGGCAAAAAAGGTTTTGAATTTAATGAAGATGACGAAAATTGATTGTACGATGATCAGTGGCATACTTCAAAAAAGTTTGAGAGAGCAAAGAGAGACATTGCCTTGGAAAAAGAAACACATTGTGAATTTCAGTTGAAATCTAGGACGTGTAATAATGGGGGCTGTAAAAATAGTTTGTATTCTAAATTTGGGCTGGATATCTCAAAAACTGCAGGAGTTTTGAAGAAAAAAACAATTTTTTCCGGAAATTTCAACACCCTGTAGCTCCGTAACGAAACTTTTTTGGACCCACATTTATAAAAACTTCTGTGCTAGAAATGGCACGTAAATTCACCCCCTCAAATTGTGATATGCTTTTATGTAACACCTTATCGAATTTGGAGTGTATTCACTTAATTGAAATTTCCTTAAATATTGCAGGTTGTATTCAAAATTAGTAATATTTTGCCGTGGCAAAATGTATTATAAGTTCTTAGATGCCATGTTCTTGTTGAACGAGACAAAGTTCTTCGCAAATAATCATTTGATAACTGAAGAATTGTTGTTTAATTCGCCTTGATAGAATTTCAACTCATGAACTCGTTAGGATGCGTAAACTAGTCAAGAATTTTTATGCTTCACCTTCTAGGAAATTGCGATTCTGGGATTGCTTTGTATCGCTGAGAGTGTGAATTATTCACAACAATTATCTCGAGCATTCTTAATGAAATATTGGAAGGAAAAACTGTATTATCAATCTACTTTCGACAAAGTCTGAACTTAAAAAAATATTTTGCACAAAAAGTTGAACATATTAGACTAAAAAACACTGTACACAAATTCACAAAAACTGAGTTTCTAATCTAACAAACTGTAGAGTGCATTGAACGGAACCGGACCTTTGTTCTTATGTAATGGTTGTTTGCCTCTTAACATATGGATACTTTCAAATGAGTTCAGTGTGATTGCATTTCTGCCAATTTTAATCAATTCAACATTCTCGAAATCTATTAAATGGTCTTGATTAAAAGCAAGTTGGCAAACGGTACATTTTTCTGTACGTACGTATTTTAAATGTGCCTTATTCCAATTCAATCTGGTTTTAATTGATATTTTAGTTGTCCAATGTACCTCTTTTCACGATCTCTACAAACTATTTCATATATGCCAAAGTATTGATTTTGTCTTTAGGGTATCTGAATAAGCTCATCAGGGTTGAATTCGATTTGATGGCCAACTTTGTATTTATATTTCGGAATATTTTCTCTAATCCCTAGGGCATCGCGGACGAAATGGTAAAGAGACGAATATTACTTTTTGTTCTTCAAGGTGAACAAGGGAGGCATTCGAAAATGTTTCTTTCTTATAGCTGTGTCTATTAATTATAAACTCAACAGCTTCCGAATTGAAATTCATATCAAACTGAAATCAGATGACGCTGTGAAATGACCTCAAGATGATGGCATTTTCCTTCCCATCACAAGCGATGCATCACAGTCCACTTTGTTTGGTCAACTACCTATAGAGTACTGTAATTAAATTTAGTAGCTGCAACGTCAAACTGTATTTCTCATTATTAAAGTTGTCGTCAACTGTGGGAATAAATTTGAAGATACTTTAATTTCTAAATATCTCAAAACAAGCAAATTTTATCTCGAATGATCTCCACACTATTCTATCTTTCGAAATATTTCACTCAACTCGTACATATTGAAATCTTGAAACAAAGTGCGTGAAACAAATAGATTTCATTGTTTTGTAATATATCAAGCAATGTTTGAAGAAACATTAAACATTAAACAAGAAAATTATTTTTTCAAGGGTTGATATTCAACTTTTCGTAGAATGTTAAATATCCTCCCTTGAAGGAGCTAGTTTTCCGATCTACTCTTCATAATCACCGTTAACCGGGGCCACAGGGAAGTGGTAGAGCACGGTCAGATGTCACCAATAAGAACATGTCTACCCATTCGTAACACAAAGCTGTGGTCTCTTAATTTTGACGAGGTCCGGAAAAATCTTTCCTTTCGCCTCTTCGTCTTATTTTGCCTTTTTTTCTACTGTTTTTGTTTTATTGTTTTATTTTCTGAAGTTTACTCTATCTTGACGGGGTCGCCACCTCTCTTTGAGGTCTTAGATCGAGCGAAGATAACTATGTTATCCTCCTTCTTTTGTTCTGGTTTTCTTCGTCGTCGTGTTCTCTTTTCCACTGTGTTAGAGAAATGCGTTTGTCAGTTTTTCTTATCTTTGTTTGAAGTATCTTTTTAATTTCATCGTTTTCGTGTTCCTGTATTTTTCTAAGAAATTTTCTGTCTTCTTGACGATCATTTCTTCTAGCGTCGTAATATTGACTTCTCGTCTTATTTGTTCGTTTGATATGTACCAGGGGCATCCAATTGCCGTCCTGACTATCTTATTCAGTGTCTCTTGTAAAGTTCTTTTCCTGTAGGATTTTGTTGTCGTGTGCCATATTTCACCTGCGTATGTAATACTTGGTACTATGATTGTTTTATTATTTTCATCTTATTTTCTAGTGATAGTTTACTATTTTCGTTTAGTATGGGATATAGGTATCCTTGTAGCTGTCTCGCTTTTTTGCGTTTTCTTCCATTTGTCTATGGAATTTTAAGTTTTGTCTATTAATACCCCTAGGTATTTTGCTTCGTTTTTCCATTCCACTTTTTGGTTGGCTATTTTTATTTCTTCCGGTTTTTGTATCCTTCCTTCTGTTTTTATGATCAAAGTATACTGCAACTGACTGGCTTGCGTTTATTTTGATTCTCCATTTATTGAAGTATTCTACAAGTTTATCTGTATCTTCTTGTAGTCTTTTGTTATACATTTCTTATTTCTGTGCGCTGTATATATTGCTGTGTCGTCAGCAAATTGCGCTATCTTGGAGTATTTCATTTCCGGTATGTCCGATATGAATATATTAAACAGTAGTGGTCCCAGTACTGATCCTTGGGGGACTCCTGCTTCAATTGATCTTTCTTCAGATCTGGCATTTTCTATTCGTACTATGAACTTCCTGTCCTTTAAATACGATGCCGTTATGTTCACTAGTTTGTTTGGAAACTTTGTTCTTTTCATCTTGTATATTAGTGCTTCGTGCCAAACTTTGTCGAATGCCTTTTCTATATCTAAGAATGTTCCTGCTGTTGGTTTTGATATGTTTAGATTTTCTTTTATATCTTCTGTCAGCCTTGCCAGCTGGTGTGTCGTTGCGTGATCACTTCTGAATCCAAACTGGTGGCTCGGTATGATGTTGTTTTGATCTGCGTGGCTTTTCAGTCTTTTGTAAATTAGTTTTTCTATAACTTTACTCATTGATGATAGCAGGCTTATTGGTCTATAGCTGCTGGGGTCGTTCTTTGGTTTTCCTTTTTAGGTATCATTATTGCTTCTGCAATTTTCCATGCGCTTGGGTAGTGTTCTGTTTTCATCACCCTTTTGCTATTTCTGTTATTTCTTCTATCGCTTCTTCTGGTAGGTTTTTCAAAGCCTGGTTTTGATTCCATCGATACCAGGTGCTTTCCTACTTGGAAGCTGTACTATAATCTCTTGTACTTCTTCTTTTGTTATTTCCATAATTTCTTCGTTTTCGTTTGTTGTTTCTCTTCTTTTCCAATGTTTTCTATATTTCTATTGAAAATCACATCTGGGTTTGGACTGTTTGTCTTAAATTGTTCTTCCAGAGAATCAGCGAATGTGTCCGCCTTTTCTTTATTTGTTATTGCTGTTTTGTCGTTTCTTTTTATGTATGGAATGTTGGATCTTTTCCTTTTTCCTGTCAGTGCTCCTGCCATTTTCTAGAGGGATTGATCCTCTGTTGTTAGAGCCTCTATTTTCTCGTCCCACTCTTCGATGAACTTTTCTCTTATTTCCTCTTTCACTTTATTGTTCAAGTTATTATATATTCTTTTATCATCGGGATGCATCGTTCTCATGTATTTCTTTTTCGCTTTTTTCTTTTCTGCGATTAGGGCATGTATGTGTGTCGGAAGTGGTCTCTTTTGACCTGCTGCCAGTGTTTTCGTCGCGTTTCCTTCGGCCTCTTTTATTCTGTTTTCCAAATCTTGGATTGCTTGTTCAAGTTCATTTGCGTCTCTTATGGTTATCTTTTTCGTTTCCATATTTTCTTTAAACATTTTCCAGTTTGCTCTTTTACTTTCTTTCTCTGTATTTTCTGCCTCTGTGTGTACTTCTAGTATCACAGGCGAGTGGTCCGAGCTCATGTCCATGACTGCTCTTATTTCTGTCTGCCAGGGAACATTTTTGAGCAATGCTATGTCCAAAACGTCGACTGAATTTCTCATTGTGCATATATGGGTTGGCTCGTCTGGAGCGACTACCATTATGTTATGTTTTTCTACTATCTGCCTCAGCTTTTTTCCGTTTGTGTTAGCTGTTCGACAGTTCCAATCTTCATGTTTTGAGTTCTGGTCTCCTGCTACTATTGTTGCTGTTTTTTCTTGAAAGAAGAGTTTCACTTCCTCTTCTTCTAGAGCTTTAGTTGGTGATTTGTATACTGAGTATACTTTCAGTTCACCTCTTTTGGTTTTAATTTTTATTCCTATTTCCTCTATATTCGTAGTTCCTGTTTGCTGGTAGTTCGCCGTGTTCTAGGCCTCTCTTTACCAGAATTGCTGTTCCACCACCTCTTCCTTCTACTCTATCTCTTCGATAGGTAACGTAATTCCTTATTCTGAACTCCTTTGTAGCCTTCAGATCTGTTTCATTTATGAGCATTACGTCTATTCTATATTCCTCCAGGAATATAGTCAGCTCGTTTTTCTTGGTAGTTAGCGAGTTGGCATTCCAAAACGCTACTTTCAGGTTTTCCTGTTTAAACTTGTGTTGTTCATTTTTATTTCCTTCTGAATAGCTCGACTATCCTGCTCTGCTCCTCGAGGAAAGCCAGTTTTTGTTCCGTCGTTGCCTTGGTTGAGTTGAATGCCATCAGCATTCTTCCCAGGCACGCGGCTAACTCTCCTTCAGAGTCTTGTTTTCTCTCTTTTTTTTCCTTCTTTGGAGCTTCTTCCTTCTTTTCTGACTGTTTTTTGCTTTCTTTCTTAGCTTCCTCAATTTTTCTTTCTTCTGCCCTCTTTTGCCAGTAATTTACTGGTGGAGCTGGGGCTGGCTTTAGTTTATCTTCTGGTTTTGGTTTATTTGCTGGATTATTTGGGTTTTTAATGCATCTTATCGCTGTGAATAAGTGCTCACCCCCGCAGTTTGCGCATTTTGGTGCCGTCGTCCTGGGCTTTTTACACTCTCTGGTGTCGTGGTCATCGCCGCATTTCATACATTTGTATGTTGCGTGGCAGTTCCTTTGTCCGTGTCCGAACAATTGACATCTGTGACATTGAATCACTTCTTGCTTTGTTCTCAAACTTTCCACTTGGACAGAAATTCCACAGAAGTGTCTTAATTGGTTGAAGATACTTTTGTATCTTTTTTCAATTTCGACGAGAACTAGAGGGGCCGGGTATCCCTTCTTGCCCTTCATCCTTATAGTTCTCGTCGCTGGGTATCCTTGCCTTTCCAGATCTTCTTTGATTTCCTGTTCAGTTGTCTCTAGCATCACTCCTCTGATGACAACTTTGAGTTTCTTTTCACTTTTTAGTTCATATGTATAATATTGAACTTTCCCTTGCTTCAGCATTCTTTGAAGTTCTCGGTAGTCGTTTTCAGTTGAGGGTTCGACTTGGATACCCTAGGCAATTAGTTTCGCCTTTTTGTAGTTGATCTTCCTGTTTCGCATTTCTCTTGTTATTGCGCTCCATGCATCTTTCTCTCTGATGACAATGGGAGCGATTTTCTCAGTTTTTCTTCTATTTTGTTGTCCGTCTTCCTTGTTTCAGTTTTTTTCTGCGTTTTCTTCCTTCTTTCTTCTTTTTCCTGCAATTGAATTTCGTTAATTGTACTCACCTGTTCCTTTTCCTGGGTTTCGTCATCAGTTTCCATCTGGTCCGCTGACTCTTCTGAACTCGAGAGCACCTCGTACTGGTTTCTTCAATTTCTATATTCTCCTTCTTGTCTGTCCTCAATTTCTTTACCGTCCTTCTTGGTTTCTGGAAATCGTCGTTGTTTCCTCTGCTTCTCGGTTCTCGTGGTCGTTCTTCATCCTCGTCGCTGGTTGGCGTTTCTCGTCGACGATTCTTCCTGGATTCGCGCTCTGGCTCCTCCTTTTTAATTCTTTGCTGTTTTCCTCGTTCTTTTTCAGCATTCCAACTTCCTGGGCTTCTTTGGATGCTTCTTGATTGCATCCTCTTCGCTGGCGCTCTTGCTGCGCCTTTTCCTCAGCAGCTGCGTTAACCAAGCCGTAAAAACGGCTTCGGTCACGCCCCTCCTCCATCAGAACTGTAAGTGCTCGTTTTACGAACACTTCCAGCTCCTGGGGCGACATATTGTCAATACTCATCTTTGGGCACTTCACTGATTTAATTTTGTAAAAAATATCGCCTATTTTCCACAAAAGAAAAATTTGAAAGGGACAGCACAGAACCTTACGATTGCTTGTGAGTCCTGTCGTAACACAAAGCTATGCCGTTACCGACTCATCTCAAATCGTTGGAGCGAACGCAATAATGTAAATATCACTGCGCCCCCAAACGAACCCAAACAGAGGCTACCTCACCAACGCCCCGCGAAACGGTGAAAAGAAAGAGCAGATAAAACAGGAAAACGTAAAGTGGTCACACTAGTTCGATAACATACCGCCATGCGACACTCACGTGTCAGTAGAAGCAGCCGTCGTTTTTGAGATATTAATTCATGATGCATTAAATTCCTGAAATATTGTTTTTCATTATAAAAAAAAATTGAGCTCGATTTCAGGGTGTCCGCGCTGAAAAGCCCATTAGAAGTATCTGAGGAATGGATTTTTGTATCAATCTCGAATTTTTTCTACTGATTAGGGTTGGTTAGGTTAGATCAAAATGAAATCAAGATCAGAAAAACGAATATTTTTTCACTGGGTACTTTGAAAAATAGGTTGTTAGACATCTCTAAGAAAGTCTCTCCAAGTAATAAGCTCCAAATTGCAACGGAAACGTCCTCCGCCTTACAGTTTTCTATTTTTTCTCATTATCACATAATTGATATCTGGCTTCCAACTACTTGTTAAATAATATCGTTTTAAAGATTCCGTGGAAAATTGAATGAAAAAATTGAAAACTTGAAATACAAAAAAGCCTGTTACGACTTTTTCGTTAACTCAACCGTTTAAATGATAATAACGATTAAAGTTTAATAATTTGAAGATATATTCTTTTTTTCATGATTTGTATAACTCAATGGGAAAATTTTTCTTCAATTTTTCGATTAAGTTAAGCGTTTACGAGATATTCATCGTCATTTTCAATTCCTATCAATTTTTCCAGTTTTTCATCAATAATTCGAAAAATTTTAATTGAATTTATGAGTTTTGGGAAAAAAACCATTTTGTAGAGCAGTAAATTTCCAACGAAATTATCAGTTTCATGATTCAAAACAAGTTTTTGTCATTAGAGTTACAAAACTCACCTTCGAATAATCAAACTTCAACCGTTAATACCTTTCAAATATTTAAGTGTACGAAAAAATCGTAATAGACTTTTTTGTAGAACATTCAATTTTCTACGAAATCTATGAAATGATATATTTTTCAAGTATTTGAAAGCGAGATATCAATTCCTCTATGAGGTAATAAGAAGAAAATAAAAAACTCTAAGGCATAGCATCTTCCTGTTAAAATTAGGGGCTCATACTTGGAGAGACTTCCTTAGAGTTATCTAGAAACCTATTCTACAGATTACTAAGCGAGAAAAAATATTAGTTTTTTTTGACCCACTCTGATACTCATCTACAATTTGAAATTGTCTTCAGAGTCGTCCCACTTCCTGCGGTTATACAGTATATCAACTTCAACTTTGCTATTTCAAATGGCATCATATTAATTTGTTTTTCATTGTAGTGCATCCTTTTTCAAGCATCTTTCGTTGAGATTTCCTTATCAAAAAAAAACTACCATTGAGCTATGATTGTTTCCGGAATTATAGTGTCATTTTCTTTCTCTTAAAAATTGATTCAGACTTCAGTAAAATTATATTTTTTTCTTATTTTGAAGGAAAAATGTTATTTTGATGGGAATTAATTTCCGTTGCAATTTCATATTTGTTTTCTTCGAAATTTTAGGAATTATAGTGTCGTTTTCTTTGCCTATGAAAATTTGTCATAGACTTGAGTAAGACTAAATTTTCTTGAGTTTAACGAGAAAAATGTTATCTTTGAAGGCATATTCCGATTCCATTTTATATACACGCTGCTCAAAAATCAACTCCATAAAACTAAATTATCAAAAGAATGCGGTGGTTGGGATTAATTACAGCAGAATGTTGATAATTCACCCAGACTTCTCACAAAACAGACCGATGAATCCTAATTTTCGAGATTCATGTCGCCAAAACGACATTTTTATCGTTTGAAGTGGGCTAACCCTACTCATTTCAATTTTCGGTATTTCATAAGTGAGAAAATATGATGGTTATTTCCTGAATAAATCTAATGATTTTATTTTCCGTTGGAACTGCGAGTTTTCGATTAAATCGCGAATAAAATGAAAATTGGCTATTTTAGATATAGGAACGCCAAATGCCAATCAATTTTAATTTGAAATACGTTTTTGCAACAATTTAGATTTTGAGTTGACAAGTAATTTTTGAGCACCCTCTATATAAAAAATATTTTTCTCGTTACACTTAGTAGAAGTTATGATCTTCTCAAATCTGAGTCAATTTTTTGAGCAAAGAAAATGACACTATAATTTGATGAACAAAATCACATGTAGCGGTGGTTAATTTCAGAAAGGACAAATTTCCACAAAAGATGCTTGAAAAAGGATTCTCTGTAATAAAAAGAAATTAAAAACCATATCATGACATAACCGAAAATGGTACCGCTCTATGAATGTCTGCAAATGATGGATCAGTATTTATTAATTCTAACTTCAAAATTTTGAGTTGATCGAAAAATCCGTTACCCAGATACTTCTAGTGGGCCCTCTAGTTGAAGAAGAGAAATTAAAATTTTGTTTTTGCGAAATATATTCAGAGAAACATCGAAAATCGATTTTTTTTTTCATTGCATTCCTTGCTGTTGTTTCGTAACTTGCAACTTGCTATAAATGTAACCAATAGAATATCCGAACATTAAGTATTTTGGAAATTAACATATTTGGAAAATTTTTTCATGGATATCAATTTAAAAAAGAACGTTATTCCTACATATTACATTTTGTCACACAATTCAGGAGGACCAAATTTGTACCCATACTTTTTCAATTGTACCAGCAATAAATTTGAGATGATCAAATGTTCATCAGTTTTGCTTGAATATTTCTTCCAATTTTGATTTCTTAATAAAGGCTGTTGGGAAAAACAATTGCTGGAGCACCTATATGAATCAAAAACGGAATATTTCTCAACCACCATTTGGTGTTGAAGAAAGATATATTTAATTCAAATTTGTGTTCAAATGAGAGTAATTGAAAAATTCGGAGAAAAGTAGAAAAACTGACTGAAAATAATTAAATTCTTTCAGTCATTTTCGGGGATTTCAAACGAATAATATTATCATATTTTAACGGCAACAATACAATTCAACTTTCTTCCTTGGACTACCTGCCGAAATGTGAAATTTCAAATAAATGATTTTTCCCAGTTCTACATTCACAGCACGTACAAAATATATAAGAAATACGAGGAAAAAATTACGTTTTTCTGATATAACATGAAAATTATGTCTAACTATCGATATGAAATGAAGTACTAATCAATAGTTCTTTTTAACACGGTTTCTTCAGATTTACGAATTTTTAGGGTATGAAGAAGATTGGAGATCCACTTAGAATTTTTTCTGTACTATTATATTCTTTGTTTTCCGGCCTAGATTTTGTAGAGCTGTTACACCTATCTATTTGAATATTTCATAATAGTTGATTTGGTTATGAATGATAATTATGAAAGAACAAACATCTCTCATGAAGTTCGAATATAAGATAGCATTTCAAAATTTGTTGAAAATCCACACCGAACAAACAATTCAAAGTCGTTAATAATTAGGTTGAGCATCAAATGAGTTTCAATTTTTCACATTTATAATAAACCATGTTGACCATGGGCGAAGTGTTTACCAAAGGTACTTGTTCTGCGAGCGAGTGAAGAAACGTTCAGTGTTGGTCAAACATTCCGCAACTGAGGACTGATAGCCACTTCCATCTATTCGTTCTTATTACCATACATATAAACAAAGTATTCGGGAGTAAGTGGCGAATTTTTAATCTTGTCTAGAGCGTTGGTATTATTCGATCGAATTCTCGGGTTCGTTTTTAAGAGGCTGTGTATCTGGTGATAGGTGGATGAGGACAGTTTTTCACTGAGTTTTTTTTTCATCACTTGTGATATTTCAGGTAAGACGTTATAATTTATACAATGTGTCATAAATTCTACTTATAAAAATTTGTGGTGTAGCCAGAGTTGAAAGAGATATACCTCGCTCTCTCAGGGTTTTTTTAAATATTTTTGTATAATTTTTAGCACTATAATTTGATTTTTTATAGTCTATTTTTCTCGATTTTCGATCCGAAAATTTCCATTTTGTCCTGGAAATAAAAAGAAATTCGAACTGAATTTTCGTGAAAATATTATT
Organism: Cryptolaemus montrouzieri; assembly: GCA_013387265.2. Taxonomy (NCBI): domain Eukaryota; kingdom Metazoa; phylum Arthropoda; class Insecta; order Coleoptera; family Coccinellidae; genus Cryptolaemus; species Cryptolaemus montrouzieri. The sequence continues at coordinate 91,856,172 of JABFTP020000021.1, read as the reverse complement.
TCAATGTGCGTGTTTCTTTACGGTGAATGGAGGGAATTTTAACCTATCCATTTTTCTTGAAAATTACTCAGTCGGAAGAACGAATGATCATTTGTCCTGATTTATCATTTTATTCATTCGAACAAATAAATGTATAAGAATCAAAAACTAAAAGTTGCATTCGAAGTGGTCTACTAAACAATTTCATTGCAATTTTTTCATTCCCTAGGAGAATTGATCATGGTTATAATATTCTGAATTGATTCTCCGAACATTAATCATCGAAAGCAATTTTTTTGTAAAAAGAAGTAGTTTATGATAACGCTTCTGTTGCTGGAAATTTTCATTAGGAAGAAAAAAAAATGTGGACCTCACAATCAGTGATGGAGAACATATAAGAATTTTTCTCACGTTTTTTCTACCGTTTCCCATAAATCATATCCAACATATGATTCACCCGTTTCTTTTCATTTTTCCGTTGATTTTGAATTTTTTTTCATTCTACATAGTATGCTTTCTCCGATCATCTTTTGACTCATAACAAATTTCGGAATAATGATATAATCAATGCAATCTCCCAATTTTTATAACTTTCTCTTTCATTTTAATAAATAATTGTGTCTTTATTGACATGAGCCAAAAATATTGTATCATCAGCAATTTTTCTACTAAACGAGCAATATAGGTTAGGTTTAGATTTAATGCATCATTCACCAGCTCTTGCTTTAATCAGTATGCTGCTAGATTTCAGCACTAGTGGCGACCGTAAAGTTTCAAAAATTACCTTTAGTCCCAATAAAAAATAATTATTTCTTGTCTAGCTAAAAAGAAACAAAATAATGTTTCATTTTCATGACAGCATAAAACGAAAATAAAGAACAAGGATCATCACATTGGGTATCACTGAGTCATTTTTTTTATTCATCTACTTCACTGTCAACACAATATTCTTATTGCATAATTTATTGTTCATTTTTGTGTTTTTGTTTTCTTTTTCGCTTTTTTCATGCGTCTCGTTAGTATAACTATATTAATATGTTTGTCTAACGAAAGAGCTACTCGGACTCATTTGAATGAAATTTCTACAATGAAAGACAGCCCAGATTGAGGGAATATTGAGTAGAATTAGAGCATTCCAATTATGTATGTCGTATACCTATTGGCATTTGGAAAAAATGTTGATGACGTCATATTTTTGGCAATAAAAAACGGATAAATGTTACTAGTGAAAAAATAACTAAAATCAAGTTGATTTAGCCTTTTAATTAATTGCCCAATGGTTAAAGGGAATCCATTTTTCTATACTGTAACCATACTTACTGATTTTCACCCATAAACATTTTGTTTATAATCATCTGAATCCAGAGAAGTATACGTTCATTACGAAATAATCATATGAAAAACGGAGAAACCTCCAACTAGTATAGTATAACCTACTATTATTGATACAACCGTTTAAGATTTGTTAAAATATGGATTGTTTTCGTATTTCCCATTTGAAACCATTTCTGAAGGTAGCTCTGTTTGAACTTGTCATTGTTGCCTAGATGAGTTCACACTAGGGAAAAAATTGAAGAGACCATCCAGAAGAAATTTCTTGCAAATTTTAATTAGTAAAAATTTTTATACACAATAAAATATTCAGAATACATTTTAAGACTTGATATTTAAGATTTAAAATCCAAGTTTTCACAGAAAATACAAATGGTCTTAGAAATGATATTATCAAAATTTATGTTTAAATATAGATGTGAGAGTTTTACTACTAGAAACTAAATACTTATTAATAACTGTAAGTATATTTTAACTTGGATTTTGCGCTACTCACATTGAAGTTCTGAAACTCAGTAAATATTTATTAGTACAGAAGGCCATTAAAAAGGTTAAATTTTGAGCATCTAGTCGAAAATCGAAATTTATTTTTTTTTGCAGCCACCAGCACTAACAAATGCTTGAGAACAATCGAAATGAAAACAGTAGTCATAAATATTTGAATGTAACTAATAATGAAAAATGTAAAACTATTACAAATAATCAAAGTTTCGCAAGAACCTGTTGATACCAGATATTTCCTCCCCTGGTGAGAATTAGTGCATGCAATCTATAATTCATACTTAAAATCAATGACCTTATAAGATTCTGATCCATTCGTTCTGAATTTCTATCAGTCTGTTCCGAGCCTCGTTCTCGGCTGGCTGGTTTCACTGTTTTCTTCTGTTGAGAATGTCCTAGATATGTTCGATAGAATCGAGGTGTGAGTTTCGTGCAGGCAAATTCATTGAAGTCATTTGGTGATCTTGAATATAATTCCTTATGATATGAGCTTGCTGAGGTCTGAGGTTTTCATGCATAAATGGAAAGTTTTCTCCCATGTTTGCAGCAAATAGAACAACATGTTCATCTTAAATATCTGTAGCGTAAATTTGAGCATTCAAGATTCCATTATTTAATATGACTTGATAAATGTGAGCGTTCAAAGAAATTCCTCCCTACGCCATTATTGAAGCTCCACCAGAAAAGTTGCACTTGGCATATCTATCATTTCGGCATCTGTACACTAAGGAACGTCAATCGGTATGAAAAAGACAAAATCCCGATTCATCTGTAAACAAATCTCTCGCTCAGTCAACTTTTGACCAATGAACTCGTTTCCTGGCTAAAGTCAATCAGGCTCTTCAATTCTCTCAAACGTTGTCGTATTGTTTCAGTGCTAATTGGTATTCCACAGTTCTGTCGAAGCTGTATTTGAAGGTGCCTAGAAGTTTCAAACCGGTATCTCAACTGAAAACAGTGGAATGGGATACCCCAAACCTTCGACCTATTCTTATATAAGTCCAACCTACGTCGTCTAACACCACTGCCGGGGTCGAATTTCTTGATTCGCGTTGCATTATTACCGAAAACTAAAATTTTCAAAAAGAAAAACCGTTGCTGTTCTCAATTTGTTGTGGTTTCTCGCGAAATCTAAATGCATCTCTTCCATTGAATTTCTTATGAGAGACATGTGCGAAAAGAAAAATCATCGAATTTTGTTGGCATATGTCCCGACATACGAAAAAACATGTGTTATTGATTTGTTGCCTACAAGAAAAAAAAATTGAAATGTCAAAATTTTTTTACCCTGTGTGTATAAACCTGAATTTCCGCAATGTATTTTGGCATTAGATGTAACCCACAACACGGAAAAGAAATGCGTACTGTAATTTATATATTCCTAAGGATGGTTAGAGAAATAGTTTTTTTACGATGTCATCTCAAATAATTACACTATTCTATCACACTACGAAAAATGTGTTCAACACCTAAACAGTATTTCTACGCTAAAAAAAATCGAATTCCTGCTAATAAATGTGCTCACTATCAATGATTTTATACGTACGATCAACAAAGTCCAGCAACGTTGGCTGTATGAATGACTGCTAGGGGTCAATGTCCCAAAGATATTTCATTTGTTTTATTGAATACATTATCTTTTTCTTCATTCAAAAAATTTTGAACAATTGAGAACCTCTGCTGTGTTCAGCATTTCTCAAGATAGGTAAGTTTGAGACGTTTCAAAATCTGATTGTTTTCAGTTTGATCGTATTCCAAACATACTTGTTGAAATTTGAAAATGTATACTTCAAAATGTGATAAAGACAGCTGAATACCAACGTAATTTGATTGTCTTGCCATATTCCACCAAGTCACCGAAGCTGTGGGCTTAGGCTAGGTTTATGAGAAAACTGACTTTGAAGGGAAAAAAGGATTATTTTATCAGTGACGAAATAATGACATGAAGGAGATTGCGTATACTATTTCATCAAATGAAGATTAGCATTGTATTTATGGGATGAACTTCATTTTCCAAAGCTTTCTTCATAAAAATGATATATATTTTATAATTTGAAATCCCTATAGATGAAAACCTTTACTTCTATATTTTCTTTTATCATCAATTATTTTTTGGTTAGCTATATTTGTCGTCGATCCAGACGATGTAGCATCCTCCTCATTTAAGTGTAGATTATCGCAGGCTCTACCAGAGGTACCTTCAATTTAATATCTACTCCCAGCCATTTCACCTGCTTTACCATTACCTGCATGGTTCAAGCGGTCTAGGACTTTCCAAGGAGTAAAACAAAACAACAAAACCCAAAGCCATACAATGCTCATAATCCCAGAAACTTTCCGACGTGATCGAAATGCTTCAACTGCAAGTTGTCTGTCCGTGGGAATAAAAATAGCCTACCTGTTCAATAGATTTATTCTGATAGCACTGATCATAGGTACCCTAGTCTGTTAGACAGTCCAGAAACTTCCTATAAGCATGCTCTTTGAATTTTCAGGAGTTGGAAAGGACGCGGAACAAACTCTGGTATAAATAATTCAGACGCCAGTCCTCCACTATACCAGAGCTAAGTTCTCTAGCGATACTCCCAGTGTTCTATCAACTCCAATCAAATATACATAATTAGCTTGCTCATCCAGAAATACGTTTGAAGCTGGCAAAGTTAACTTATGAGTTGAAGGCGAGAGCATCGGTAGGGTGCTGGACATATCGCCCACTATACATACGCACACTAGTCTCTCCACACAATCAAACCACCCTCTTGCAACGGTTTGGTTTGAATAAAGTCATCAAACCACTGCAACATTCCATTTAATTTCAAGTTTATATTATCCTCCTTCTGGACAAGACCTGAATCTCAGTGTTTTGGCGTAGTATTTATAAATCTGAATGACCGCAATGTATTCCGGCATTAGATGTAACCCTCAAAAAGGAAAAGAAATGAGTACAGTAATTGATATATTCCTGAGGATTAGCAAAGAAATAGCTTTTTCCACGAAGTAATCCTAGAAAATACACTATTCCACCACACTACGAAGAATGTTTTCAACACTTAAACATTATTTCTACGCTTAAGATAATCGAATTCCTGCAAATAGATATACTCGCTGTCAATGATTATATAAGTTTGATCAATTGAGTCCAGCAACGTCGGCTGGATGAATGACCGCTAGAGGTCAAGGTCCCAAAGATATTTTGTTCGTTTTATTGAATACCTTATTACTTTCTTCATTCGAAAAATTTTGAACATTTAGAACCTGTGCTGTATTCAACATTTCTCAAGATAGGTAAGAGACGTTTTAAGTTCCGGTTGTTATATAATGGTTGAAATTTGAAAATGTATACTTCAAAATGTAAGACAGCTACACACCAACGCGATATAATTGTCTTACCATATTTTACTATAAAGACAGCGAAGCTGTGGGCTTAGGCTAGTTTATGATAAAACTGAATTCGTAGGAAAAGAAAATATTATATTATCAGTCACGAAATAATGACATGAAGTAGATTGCGTATACTATTTCATGAAATAAAGATTAACAAAGTATTACTGGGATAAACTTCATTTTACGAATCTTCCTTCATAAAAATGAATTCATATTTTATAATTTGAAATACTCCTAGATTTTCTCTCATCATGAAATAGCTCTTAATTAGGTATATTTGTCGTCGATCCAGACCATATCGCTTCCTCGCCATTTAGGTGCCGATTGCCGCTGACACGTTTTGGTTCTACCAGAGGCTGTTACAATCTAATTCGAGCGAATCCATCTCTCTCATAACCTGTATGGTTCGAACGGTCTAGGGCCCTCCAAGAAGTATAACTGTCACCACAAGCCAGACAATGCTCATAACCTCTGACTTCTTTGTATGACATGATTGAAATGATTCAACAGGAGTTTGGCTGTTAGTGGCAATAAAAATAGCCTGCCTGGTTTACTAGATTTATTCTGATTGCACTGAGTAAAGGTACCTCAGTGTGCTAGACAGTTCAACAATTGCCTAAATTCAAGCTCGTTGAATTTTCAGGAGTTGGAAAGAACGTGAAACAAACTCTTGTACGATTTACTCCCACGCCAGTCCTCCACTCTACCACAGCTGAAGTTTAAGATACTCCTCCTCATAAGATTCTCCAAATATTCTAGCAATTCCAATTGAAATATACATAATTAGCTTGCCCAGCCTGAAATACGTTTGAACATGGCAAGTTGAATCGTGAGTTAAGGACGAAGGCATCGGTAGGGTAGTGGGCATAACGACCATTATACATAGGCACTCCAGACTCTTCACACAATCAATAGTTTGGTTTAAATAAGGTCACCAAACCACTGCAGCATTCCATATAAGAATAGTAGAATTTTCTATACAAAACGACTAGTACGCATTCAATTTCGATTTTATATGTTCCTTCTTCTGGACAAGAACTGAAACTCAAACGTCAAGAAGAATTAAACAATATGTGAATAAAATGTGTATAGCGTTTCAAAAATTTGATAACATTGCAATGAGTTCATAGAATACAATTTTTACTCCAAGGATAAGCTGTAAGTGTTGAATATAAAGACGCAATTTTATTCAATATTGTGTATATATCATTAGATGATACCTCGTATAGACTCATCAGTGCCATATACCACTCTACTGTAGAAACTTTATGCTTATTTCGTGAACATCTGATAATTGTTTGGGATTAAAATGGATAATTACCTCAAATTATCGTGAGAAGCTTTCAAAGAAATTATAATTGAAATTAAATCGAGACGATTGTATTGCAAGGTCGGTTATAATTCTTAATAACAGAACATATGTTGAAGAAAATCATAATTCGTTATTAACTTAATCAAGGATGGAAGTAAAAATAAAATAATGCGGGTAAATAAGATTTTTAAAGACTTGAAATTATATAAAGAAGTAATATGTGAACTTTCGAAAGCACACATACACTGACTTCATCTTGAGCGTTTTATTTATTGTCATTTGAAACTATGTCGAAAGATCACTTATCTTGAGAAATATACAAATGCTAATATTTAATGATCGACGTTTAAATTCTCTCGAAACAGTAGCGATACCACTTTTCAAAATAACTCTAGGGAATATTTCGGTGACTTCGTGTGTGAAATTAAATTTAAATTTGAATTTGAAAATTATGAAAACAGAATACTTAACATTCGAAACTATAACACAAAAGTAGTTTCACAGAATTTAAGAAAATCACTGTTTTAATTTCCAGAAAATGGTGGAGAATCTTACAATGATATTTCAACAGGGTTCTTGAGCCGTATTGATATCGATCCTGAGAGTGTATGTCGTTATCAACGTCAGTATATTTAGATGGCCCTCCTGGCTGTCCACGCCGTTCTGAAATGTTTCGAAAGTACTTCTTATAAATTCATCTCTGCTGTTTTCCTTATGTTTCTAGCCGTCCTTGAGCCTGAAATCTTTTGAATGCCAAGGTTCGACTCAGATATGAGTATCCTTTCAGAAGGTCAATCCTCCTGATTTTCTGTCATTGAGAGCAGATTCGTTGACGATGTTTGAATCTTTGATTACCTCTCATCTAAAAACCATTTTTCTATCAATTTTACAATTATTCAAATTCTCGATTTGAAATATTTTGCAAATTAGATTCTAGTTGAAATTGAAACAAGATTTTGCTACAAATCTTCATATTATGACTTCACTATTTTTTCGTTATATCAATGATTAGATAATCATTTTCTAGTACTCCATTGTTATATTATTATGTTCTAGGTCAGAACAATAAATTGTTTCATAATAATTGAAGAATGTCTGCGCTATTTAAAAATAATGCTGATATGGAGAAACTACATTGGATGCACCTTTACCGAATGAATCAAAATAAATGAAATGAATTCATAACACGTATAACCAAATGATCGGAAGTTCATTTTGGTTGATTTTGTATGAGGTTTGACGAAGGTTTTGATTATTCTTACCTAATTACAATCGAAACTGTTGAATACCTACTCAAGTAATTACTTATATAACCTATAATGCAATATTCAAATAACATTTTTAGGTATCTCAGTTTTCTACTCAAATAGTGAAATTAACTTTAGCATCTCAAGAAAACCTATCGATATGGATATAAGTATTCCCAATCATTCGAACCACACACATTCATTCACATGAAATAAAAATAATTAAATATAACTATTGACGAAACATATTTAATCATGAATACCAACCACTCGAACATTTCATGCGTTAAACATATTTTGGATAAAAGAAGATAGAAATGTTTCAAATAACCTTTCCAATTGAAATCTAAAATTTAGACCTCAAAATAATTGTAATCACTCTCATTTTTCGCTAAAAATCCTATCGAGAATTTAAATACTCGAGGTTCTTTCAAGTTATTTTCTGCCGAATACATAAATTTTTCATGAGTCAAACTGGTCGTTCCTATAAAATTAGATATGAAAAACTCAATTTCTTTCATAAAAATTAACAGTATTCAACATCAGCTGAATACTGCATATAAAATAGTATTGATCATTTGAAAATCCCACACATTGCACAAAAGAATACTAAGTTCTTTAACTTATTAATGTTAATTCGATATTTTTGAAGTCACCAAATATTAAATCCCCTTAACTGTATTCTGAACTGCATACCGACTATGAGGCTCTAATTCAATGAGGACTCCTTTATAAATATCACGACACATTATATTCAGTGTCATGCTGTCCAAAAATGAGAATGAGATCAAAACCGCGGTAACAGTGATCTATTAATTTATTAGATATTTATAATCTTCAATTTGGTTCAACTTGCTACTAAATATACAAATAGTGTGAATATACGTTTTGAGGATGATTTTCTCAATACTTAAAAATAAGTTTCAAAAACGCAAAAACAACTATTCATAAACCTTTAAGCTTCTACGGAACCCTATACGCGCAAGTTCTAGTCAGTTATTTTGTTACTATAATCACATTTAAGGGTGACTTCACATTTGTATGGTCCTTATTTTGAGTCAACGCTAAACCCGTTTTCCGATATTATATACATTATTCAATTATCAGCAGAAATATCCATATGACGAATTTCGAAAAATGTCGTAACACATTTGTCTTTGAATATTGCTGAAATAGGTAATACTCTTTTAAGAGAAATATAATGCTTTTCATCATAAAATTTATGGTAGAAGAATTCACGAGATATGACATTCTACTTTCTCATTTGAAATTGGAAACATAGGAAATTTTATTCTGAAAAAAAAATAAGAATGGGTTTTCCAAAATATATATATTCTGTCAAAAAAGTTGTCACAACTATTTTCTATTGTAATGCAGCGTTTGAACGCGATCTGACATTTAGTTTGTTCACCAGGATTGATTTTGTCAGTTCTCATACATGTATTTTGTGATTTTTACAATGGATAAAAATATCGAACGAGAAATTTGTTTCAAATTCTGTTTTGCAAATGGAATTTCGTGTACCGAAATATTCGAGAATACGTTACAGAAGGATTGCGGTGAATCGAATTCATCAAGAACACGTGTATATGAGTAGTACAGTGCATTATCCAGCTGTCGAGATGGAAGAGTGGAAGAATTACTTCGTTCTGGTCGGCCATCAACATCTTCAACTGAAGTTAACATCGATAAAGGTAGAAAATAGTGATTAAAAATTATCCTTTAAGTTCAAGAGAAATATGCAATGAACCTTCAAGAATCAATTCATACTATTTTGAACCCTTCTTTGGCATTAAACGCGTTGTCTCTCGACTAGTTCCAAATGATCTGAATTTTCTTTTAAAATTGAATTGCGGAAAGGAGATATGCTAGAACGAGTCAATTCCGATTCCACATTCATAAAACGCATTGTAACTAGTGATGAGACATGGGTTTATAAGTTTGATATACAAACCAGTCAACAAGCTTCGGAATGATGCCTTCCAACTGAATCAAACCCCAAGAAGTCGAAGTTGATCAAAGGTCAAGGTAATATCGACTGTTTTCTCTTATAATCGCGATGTTGTGCACACGGAATTATTACCAGAAACTCAGACGGCAAATAAAGAATATTACTTGAGCGTTATGCGGAGTTTGAGAGAGTAAATTCGTCGAAAAAGGTCTGATTTGGATTTTGTACCACGATAATATACAATCTCACAAGACTCAACAAATACCATTAAACAACTACCGTATTCACCTGATATGGCTCCGGCAGACTTTTTTCTTGTTTCAAAACTCAAATTACTACTTCGAAGTACCCGTTTTGAATTGATAGACATAAAAGAGAATTTGCGTTGAGAACTGAAGTCGATTCCGAAAAAAGGGTTTGGAAAAGGTTTTGATGATTAGATTATCCGTTGACGTAAATGTATTATTTCGGAAGAAAAACACTAAACTTGTATGAAAAATAAGTATTTTGTGTTTCATTGACCGATTACCAGTACTATTTTGAAAGAAGGTATATTTCCATATGTTCCATGATTCATATTTGTAATATGATCTTTTTGTTCCTCGAAGTCTAAATATGCTTTTCAACTATAGAAATAATTATCTATTATAGCAGCGACCTTCTATTGAAATTTTGAAATAAAGAAATCACATGATCTAATGCAACTATCGATGCTGTACGGGTTGACCTTTATAAAGAAAAAGAAGAAATTCATAGAGAATTTTTCGTTGTAATCAAAATAATCTTCGTTCAGCTATTCATCAAGTTCCCGTGTTATTTCCAATCCTTTGTGAAATTAAAAACGGTATTTTTAATGGAATAAGTAGAGGACCAGGAGAAATATCGCATGATTTCTTGTTCCATTGAAAGTGGGCGCTATAGTAATGTTGCTGGTGATCTTTATCCAGAACGATACCCTGAACGCAAACAACTTGGTTTTCAAATGGTCAAAACATAATGCTATCTCTAATGGAAAGGACGAAGAAATCGAAACAAGCGTGACTTCTACTGTTATAGAGAACTCAAAATACCAACCAGAAAAATAGCTGATCAAAGTGGTGTAACTAAAATCAGAGAATACTAAGAATACGGAAACTCAATGCTTTAGGTATTAATGAATTTATTTTTTTAATGAAAATGTAAGAATCAAATAATTAAAGGATTACATTGATTATGCCAAAATATCAAATTTCGATATGAGTCAAAACACGATCAGGTGAAAGCACATTACGTAGATTGGATAAACATTCAGAATTTTCCGAGCCTCATACTAAAGTGTGAAGGAATACACTTAGGAAAATGAGAAGAAACGGATGAACAATACGTAATTTGTTGTATGATGTAAGGTTTAAACCATACCTCACCTGTCGCTGATTCATTTGTAACGAGTAGTATATGAGTCTTTTGAAAAGAGAATAAATTATGAGCTGTTTGCTGGCAATTTGGTTCGGAGATTGGAATTTTAGGTTATAGAAATGTGATGAAGATGCAAAGTAGTAAATCTTCATGTTCCCTTCGGAGCGATAATAAACACCATGGATCAGATCAAAGTAATAATGAGTAGACCAGGACAATTCGGCTTTATTACGTAGTGCGTACCAGTGAGATAAAATTTGATGAGCCAATCGGCATTCGAATATATCAACAGGATTTGTTTAATATGGATTATCAGTGAAATCTCTCGTTAGCAGACCTGAAGATAGAGTTTCAACAGGAGAGCGCAACTACGCATAACGCAGTTAAATTGAATGACATTCATTGATAATTAAATAGCCACAAGAGACTCTGTTTAAACCAGATCAGATTATCTGATGTTGATCCTCTAGACTTTGTCATATGAGGATTTATGACAGATGATTTTTTTTTCAAGCTTCCAGAAAGTAGAAAGGACAAGTAGACGAATTCCTGCAATTCAACTACTGAATTCTGAGGAAGAAGAATTCCTGAGCAGCGGATCATAAATACAATTCGAGCATTTTCTTTTTTTCACTGTTTTTATTACATATTTTGAGCTTTATTTTCGGGACATTTCCATTTGAAAATGTTAACACAAGATTCTTATTGATATAGTAAAAGAGAAATTTTTCTAGAATCGAATGTTCAGCGTATTTTGAAAATATTAACGTATGTATGTTTTCCGTATTTTCCAAAAAGCTTTCCCTGTACGTGGGTGAAACAGTAAAAATCATCCTGTTAACGTTTTTGAAGTTTCAGATATTGAGGTGGTCTTCAGTTATTTTTTATATCAAGTCACCTCAGCTGATTTTCGTTTTCTGGTCAACGAATCATTCAATCAAGAGACATCAACCAGTTCTTCGTGCAACATTTTTTGGATTGTAATATTTGAAATACGAATGATACGTATCGTTCGCGCCACGTCGTTCTTGTCCTGTTTCTAGATAGGGTCAGAAAAAGGAATTTTTTTTTCTCATTTATGCAAAATGCGCAGGTATGGCAGTCAGTTTTTCCCATTTTCTTTAGATTAATTTTATTGCCTAGACTAGAGACTAGCATCTCTGCTTCATTCTCCGAAACAGAGTAGGCTCGGAGGGAGCCTGCTATAAAGTGGTATCTGGTCTCCCTTCTCTTAAAACATTTGATATCTACTTCCTATTACTAACACAAGGAAAGATGATCACCTTTGGCACATCCAATTTCCACCGGAAGGCTAAATGAAGCTGTATATTATTTGGTGTCCAAAATATTTCATAATCATGTCACATTCCTCTCTCCACTTTATAATACTAAGCCCATTCGTCAAAGGCGTCAATGTCAGAACTTGGTTTCTCGCTATTGAAGTACTATATATTTATGTCCTCTTCAACAGAAAAATAGATCAGATCAAATCAACAACGAGTTGACAAGGAACTCAAGGGCTAATAACTTATCCATTATTTATCCATCAAGAAATATCACGTTTCTTCATAATCTGGTGATCACAGAAGAGTTATTTCGGCAATAAAAATCAATTTAAAACCAGCTGACCTGACAGGAATTATTGTTTTTAAACACACTCATTTTCAGATATTACCCCAATCACTTTTTTATTATTATAGTAGGTATTCAGTACAAGTTGACGACCATAAATTATATTATTGAATTTTTGATGGGTTGAAGGTCCAATTGAAAAATAACTAGTTTGATTAAAAGGCCAACAGTTTCGATTTATATTTTAAATCTTCTTCAGGGCTATAATCGTTCAGTTTTTCGTGTCACTATTACGAATGAATATTTGAACGAACGAACGATACATTTCACTGCAACAGGACGGAACGAGTACATCATATCAACTGTTAATAGTTTTCATCCTAGACTGTAGCAATTCACTGTGGGGATGGAAATGGACGGTAAGCTACCGTTTTTAGATGTAACCTTAAATCAAATCTAAATCTCCTAAAAGCCTTATGAGTGATATCCTTTAGAGAATTCCGTATATTGACTGTGATGCTGTTCGTATGGGCCAAACAGGTCGTTACTTAAGTACCAGGATCTCCGAACACCAGAAGGATGTTTTCAATTCAATTTCAATGAGGTTGAAATACTGGGTAGACAAAATGTGTTAAAAAAAGATTATTGCATGATTGAAATAAAGAGAGTCACTTAATAAGAGATCCGATATAGACGTCTAAATACTTCATATTTCAATCTTATTAGTAAAATCAAAATGAAAACGCATAGAGTGTTAAAGGTTTCAAATCAATTGCTATCCTTCAGAAAATACGTGTTTTTGTTGTTGTTCATAATCTCTGAAGACCGTCCGCTGCCTAATATTCAGTTGATATCATGCACTTGTGCCGTCCTGTAGCAGTGAAATGTATCGTTCGTTCGTTCAAATATTTATTTGTAATGGTGACACGAAATACTAAACGATTATGTAGGTAACTCACAACTCTGAAATTCTTTTATTCAACCCATAAATAATGTAGTTTTCAATTTCAACCTTTAATAATTTTTATCTGTTTTTATTTATACATTAATATGTGTCATTTCGGTTCTGTCAGTCCTTAAATAGTTCTATATATTTTTCTCATTTTAACTTATAATATTTTATCTATACATTAGTTGTGTGTCGGTGTCTTTATTGCACTAAGTTCTTATTTATTGTAGCTTAACTTTTTTTGAAAATAATTTCACAAATTTCGAAAGATCTGTATAATATGTATCTTGATATATATGTTTGTATATATATTTATTCTGTTCTTCTAGAACCCTGAAGAAGATTTAAAATATATAGCAAAACTGTTGGCTTTTTAATCAAACAATTTTTTTTCCATTGGACCTTCAAACCATCAATAATTAAATAATATAGTAGGTATATCCATCGCAAGTGATTCGCTAACCAACTACACGAAACCAGGGACAATGTTTCTGAAACCAAAAATGTACTTCTTTCTTCCTTTTAAATAAAATAAAATCTCGACATTGTTTATCTTTTGATCAATGAGATAGAGTAAGAAAATATTTTGCTTCTAATTCATCAATAAACACGTGGATTATTCGCTTCAAGAAATAATGAGTTGATCAATGGAATAACCTTCATAATTCTTGAGGTATTCCTGTTATTTCCTCGTTTCGACCAGATAATTTCTGACCTTATACCATTTTTAACATTGACCTTCCTGTGGTGTTTCACCTACTGCTGTCTGAACACTAATAATTAATTTATAAGAAATTATTTAAATAAGCATCCGGAATATTGCTTTTAACGATTGGAAATCGTTGATGTAATAAATATTTAAATAAGCACAAAGTTTAGATATTATTTCTAACTCGCTTCACATCTTTCATGAATCGAAGAATTCTCAGTCGGTTCTGTGATACCGTTGATTTTTTCTTATTACTGAAATATTAGCAACCTCCAACTACTGCAATATCATTGAATATTTATAAATACTGATATATTTTTAAGGACGAATTAATAATTAATTACTATATGGGAAATACCAAATGGAAAAATATATAAAAATCTTTTCGATTTATAATTTTAAGCCCCGAATATCTCTTCAGGCAACGATGAGAAGGGTGCGAAGAGAAAATTGACTTATTTTTCGTAAATTACAAAAGCAAAGCTTACTAACTCCCTACAGATATTACTTGGCAATTGAAGAAAAAACTAGGATAGGATAATTATATCCTGCTCATTGGATCTGGAGAAGACAGTACATGAACTCTAGAGGAGGGATGGTTGAGATTCTTGCGAAAACACACTTACCAGATTGTCGGATTCTTGATATCAGTGATATAGCTGTGACTCCGTCGCCCTGAAGGGCCTAGCTAAAAGGCCACTAAAGGTCGATTGGAAAAATGCAAGAACGATCATCGAACCCGGAGCAGTAAGGTGAGTGATTTGTTCATATAAAACATTTGAGGCTCCAGGGGAGGATGGCATCGTGCCTGCCTTACTACAACAAGGAGAGGAGGTCCTCCTGCCATATCTTATTAGCCTTTTACGGTCAAGTCTTGCCTGGAATGTTGTACCGACGATTGCGGAATGTTAGGGTTGTATACATCCCTAAGGTGAGTAAATCGAACTCACAACCCTAATCGTTCAGACCGAGAAGTCTCTTGTTCTGAAAACCCTGGAGAAGGTATTAGATGGATTCATCAGGACTGATGTGTTATCACTGAAGCATCTGAGTGAACATCAATACGCCTTTTGAAAAGGTAAATCAACCGATCTGGCACTTAACATTCTAGTCGGGAGGATCTCTCAGTCTCCGGGCTGCAGCTGCAGTCTTCATGGACATTGAAGGAACATTTGATGCACCCCGCACTAGTTCACTATGTGGAGCTGCGAGAACCTGCTAAAGTATTATTGCGGAATAAATTGGTTCCATGCTAAATGCAAAGTAATCAGCACTTCCCTGAAAGGGTAAGTAGTTAGTTTTGTGTCTGGCAGAGGCTGCCTCAGAAAAGAGTATTATCCCCTCTGTCGTGGTCTCTGCTGGTTGATGATCTTCTGGCGATAATTGGCGCACTCAATGTTTATGTACAAGCGTACGCTGATGATGAAGTCATTCTGGCTTTTAAAGATGACAACGATGTCTCCGTCATACTTCGAGAGGCTATGTCGGCTATTCAGGGGTAGTGTGAGGGTGAGAAACTTAGCATAAACTACCACAGAATCTTAATGGTACGATTCACCAGGGAGAAGAGGAAATTTGTTTCTCCCCCGATTCTGGATGGAGTGTTTATTCCAGTTGCAGAGAAAGCAAAATATCTGGGGGTTACCTTGGATAGTAAGCTAACGTAGAATTCGCACCTAGAAAACACAATACACAAGAATTGACATTCTTTATGGGCATGTCAAATGACCTGTAGAAAAAAATAATGGGGTATTGCCCCAAAGCAATTTCAGTGACTATATGTGATGGTGGTGGGACCACGTAGCACATACGTCTGCATTGCTCAGTACGAGTGCAGCCTTTAGAAGCAATCCCAACTCAAGCTCTCTTAATTTCAGAGAACAGCCTTCATGATAATTACTGGAGATTTCAGCTCTATACCCACTGCGGCCGTGGAACTGACATTGGACCTTGCCTCTCTTCATTTGGTGATAAGAGGTGTGGCTAGAACGACTTCTACATATTCCATCATCTTTCCCGAAATGATGCACACTCACTGTGGCCATGGGACTAACATAAGGCCTTGCCTTTCATCACCTGGTGATTGAAGGAGCAACAAGAATGGCTTCCTATAGATTTCATCACCTTTCCCGAAATGGTACGTGTATCTTCATCTTCGTGCCCGGTGCTTTACAGTCTGAAATCGGGGGCAACGAGATGCTAAGTATGAACTCTGACATAACAAAACCTTGAACAAACATGGAGCTTCCATTCCTAATCACCAGTCCTAGCAGATAGGAATGGACCAGCTCTAGGGACCGTCTAGTTGAGAGCCCCTCTTGGTACAAAGACGGCTCCAAAACTGCAAAAGGAGCTGTGGCTGGACGAGGTGCTACCAAGGAACAGTCGATGTGTATAGGCGGGCTTGCGACTGTTTTTCAAAGAGCCAATGTCCACTGTGCTATCCTCTTGCTTGTGGGGGGGAATTTACAAATAGGTCAATAAAAATCATCACCGACAGCCAAGCTTCACTGAAGGCATCGGCATCCAATATCTGTACGTCGTAAAAATTCAAAATATTTCCGAAAAAATTGAATCTAGGTTATGAGGCATATCAATTACATGTTTAGACTGTTCTGAAAAATTCAGAAATTTGTGATAAAAATATAAATCATGAAACTAGGCTTAGCATTCACAAAATAGAATGAATAAAACTATGATAGGCTTAACATTCATAGAGTATGATTAATAAAACTATATTAGAGATATGTATCGGGTTTTACCCCATTTCCAAAAACTAATATTTTGAAAATGAGATAAAAGCCGAAATATATTTTGCTTCATTATATTTTGTGAAATGTTTTCTCCTATTGTTCAATTATTTAGTGAAAATGTTGCATCACGTGATTAGCGAGAATTTATTCAATTTAATTAAAACCCACAGTGTAATGAATAAAAGATAATAGCTTAAATGTGGTTGATAATTTTCTAATTTCTGAAAGCTGGATGCTTTGAGTCAGATATCATAATTATAAGAAATTCCCATAGGATTTAAACAAAGATCCTGGCTCCTTTTTAAATAATGACCTTTTTATCTGTAAATTCGCGGAACTATAATACATTCAAAATTTCTGCGATACCAATAAAATAAGTGCCGCTATATATCTTAAAATATATTATACCACCAATTATTTGGAACCCATTTTATAGATAAGCCGATCGAAAATATATGAATTACGCTTTTTGATAATTAATTTCTGTGTAAACAATAATTAAGCAACCAAACAGGTAAAATTCATAAATAGACGCAAAAACTTTTACTGAATTAGCATAATATATCTTTCACAATTATCAATTACACTAACGCATTATGTTGAAACAACAATCATTCATTTATCGTGAGAAGAACCTGATATCACTGATTCCATCTTCTTTTTCATTGAAATAATCGAAATATTCATTAACATCATACTTCAAAATTTTGAGCAACAATGCTGAAATTATGGGTCTTCAACGATATTAACAATAACAATTTGATCGAAGGGTATCCTCGATGAAGGTGAACCACATTTATAATCAATTAGAATTAAATTTTTGGAAATGAAGCTAACAATATTAATAAGCTACCTATCTCCAACATCTGATTGAATTTCCTTATTTTTCGATTACATATTAATGGGGACTGAAGTAGATACTATCAGTAGCTGAAATCCATGAACAATATATCATTCCATCAAAATCAAAAATTTCATGACTTATAGCAACTTCAAACTGCTGGACATATTAACTTGAAACTGAGTAGAGCTCGTACTTTCTAGAAGCAGATATAGCTCTGATCTTCTCTGCAAAAACAATATCTAAATCTTCGAAGGAACCATGTTACCCAACATATATCTAGAACAAGTGTGCCTACAAATACAATAATTACCCTTAGCTACCCTCACATCGCCAAAGTAACTATTGCAAATATCACCAATAAAGAAGTAACTAACTAGGTTCTGATTGTGTCACTCATAACTTTCACCAAGTGAGGCATAACAGCGAAGATAAACGTGAATCTCTAGAAGTACATCCTCAGCAAACCCCTTTTGTAGGATAACGTGCTATACGCTGAAGCCACGAATGTAGGAAGGTTTGTTTCAGAAATAATTTGCGATGCAAGGGTCATTGAACATTCCTTCAAGGACGCAGATTATGTTTTTGACGAATCAAATTACCTTCCCCGGCATAAACTTATATTCTTGTCTTACTATTAGATATGGTTCTAGAAAAGCCTGCTCGGTTTCGGGGAAACACTGGAATTTGATTAATAAAAGAATTACAGTTTCTTGCTCGTCTGCACCAAATTGTCATCGGTCAGTGCAAAAAAACATGAGTAAGCCATGAAGGCCATCAACACTCCGGAAAGAATTCTAACGTCCATCATGTTCTAATAGAGGACGTAACCGATCTCTTCGAGTTAAAATGGTGCGGAAATTTAGGCTATATATTCCCAGTACTTGTAGTTCACGTCTGTGTATGTGTATGTATGTGATCTATTTTCAGTACCAGGTTGTTAAGGCACCAGCACACTCGAATACGAATCATTTGGTGGTATTTTCATTTTAAGCACTTTTAGGAATCCATTCCTTAAAATACCTTTCTACTAAGAATTCTGCCTAGAAAAAAGTGGAGTGTGTATGTGAAGATATTATGCGGCGTAACCGGGGTCTCGCCGCTGCTAGTTTCGTTTTTTGTTATCCGTCTACGATGTCAGCGAACGAATCATTTATGTAGGTTCCTTCCAGCTCTCCACTGTGAAAATTATCAACACTGTAAGATCTATCAAAGCTAAATGATTGCATGATTTTCATGATAGGGAGTTTGCCGATTTATCAATTACCGTTCCTCATAAATTTAGCTGTGATGTGAATGTCTTTCATGATGACATCACCAATTGCAACTGCTACGGGAATTCGTTCTGGAGTATCTGAAACACATAATGGAGCTTTTGTTTTACTATCCTTCTTCTTTTCGAAACAATCTGCTTACCTTTTGGCTATGTAACCATAATGTTCCAAGAGAAAGGTTAAAGGTGTATGCTGACTATTTTCACAAAAATAGGGGAAAATTATTTAATAAACAAACGTGTTAGCTTTTTCGATATTTCTATCATCATCAGACATTTACAAATTGTGAGCTAAAACTAAGATACAATTGTAAAATTTGTCTTAAATATAGAAAAACAGGTATGAATTATGAAGAGAGAGATAGAGAAACAACAAGTTTCTACTATTGGAATATTGATAGGTATTAAAACGTACATTCATCCCAAATATTGTGGAATAGCATAGGTCTGTGTTGTCGTTAAGAGAGTTAAAATTGGTTTCAATTGTGTTTAGGTTCGAAAACTTCCAGATTCCAGGTAATTGAGTTAATTGCTTTTCGGGGCCCGATGAATAAAGTTAAGGTTTTCTATGCTAGAGGACCGGTGCTTGTTATCTAGGCAATATTGTGCGATAATGGAGGCACATTCGTTTCTACAAAAGGAAGAGTGATGTTCTTTATTTAATGCGAAAGGATCTTCCTGTCTGGACTATGTATATACCGTTACAATCAGGGTAACGCAGTTCGTATACTCCTGAATTGTCTAATTCGTGAGTTTTATCATTGGCATTAAAAAACAATTGTGATGATTTACATGTACGTTAGAAGGCAATTTTTATGTTGTCACTCGACATTCGATTTGCTACTTGCTGTGAAATTGGAACAAAATCAGTTGAGGGAAAGAATTTTCGAATATCGGTATTAGGTTTAACATGGGGGTATACATATACTAAGGTTAAGTCTAAAAAATGTATTCGATTGTTTTGTATTTCTAACTTAATATCGATTCTTGTGTGGATATTGTTGATGGAATCCAGAAAAAGATCAAGTTGTCTTGATGTACCAGTGAAGCACGCTAGTACATCATCAACATAACGATTCCAACAAATTATTTCTGAAGCTCAGCGATTTTGAAAAATTCGTCTATATGACACATAAATATTTCAGCAAGAAGTGGAGAGCCCATAACAAGGCCCATAGCAATAGGATGTGAACGGTCGAAAATGCTGGAAATTAATCTCAGACATTCGTCTCTGGGAATATTACAATACATGTCGTCGACGTCAAGGGAAAGTAGAAAAGCATTTGTGGGTACTGTAACATTTTGTAGATTTTCGTAAAGTTGTAGGGAGGTTTTCATGAAATATTTAGAGATCAAATTCATAAGTTTTTGAAAATGTAATTCAGCTCTTTTGAAAGTTTGTACGTTGGAGAACTAGTCTAAGAGACAACTGGACGTAAAGTTTGGATGCACAAGGTTTCGTATTAATAAGGGTCCATATTGGTTTATTGAGAAAGTGGGTTAAATTTCGGTGAGAAATACTATTAATAAAAAAATTTTTGAACAGTCTGAAGGCCTTGTTATGGAGTCCCCATTAAGTCCACTACTTGCTGAAATATTCATGAGTCATATAGAAGAAAGACATTTTCAAAATTTCAGAGCTTCACAAATAATATTTTGGTATCGTTATGTTGATGATGTACTAGCGTGCTTCACTGGTACATGAAGACAACTGATCTTTTTCATCAACAATATCCACCCAAAAATCAATTTCAACTCAGAAATAGAAACAAACAGTCGACTAAATTTTTTAGAGTTAACCATTCTCGAACAAATAACTTTTTTGCATTTGATATATTTCAGAAATCTACTTCCACAGATATCTGCATTCGTCATGACTATTCTCACCCCCTGCATTATAAACTAGCGATTTTCAACTTAATGGTTCATAGAGCATTTTCAGTGCCACTTTCTATTGAAAATCTTAACAAAGAAATTCATCATAAAAACTATCGCCATTAATAATAGTTACACCCTACCATAGTAGACAAAATAGTTCTTAGAAAACAAACACAGTTATAGTTTATGTACATCACCACCTTAGGCTACTAACAGACTGGCAGGCTTGTTATTGAAAATACCCTAAATTCAAAATTTGATATGAATTCTCTGGTACGATTTCGATTCTAAACTTAATCTATGACTACCTTGAGTCAATAACCATATCGCTACTTAATTTATTCATCAGTTTCTAGAAACTAAGATATGTGTGATGATTCAATACTCTTGTTTCCATATAAGTGACACTGATGATTAAAGTACAATTGTTTGTTCAGCACTTAGAGTACACGTAAAGAAAAATAATTACATTATAAATTTAGCATATTCCTTATTCATCAGATTTTCATTGTCAGATATTTTCAGTTATTAAACAATATTATAAACAATATTATCTACTAATTTGTATCGTTATATTCTTCTTGATTGAGAGAGTCAGTTAGTTATCTCAAAAGTTTCTATTATTTAGGTTAGTTTTTCTAAATCAGTATTGAGATATTTCTAAAAGACAAGAACTGGCCTTCTGGTCTATAATAAGAATAAGGAGGTATTCATATTTTCGCAAGCGTACTTTGTAAAATTTGAGGTATCAGGAAAGGAATTGAAGTTTATCTTTCCTGTTACATACATCAAGCAGAGTAAGCTCATTTTCCATTAAAAATAAGTTTTTCTAATTTCTGACAAGTATTCATTCTGATATATTGTTTGGAATATATTTTAGTTACAGTAAAAAAGCTACTGAAATTCGTGCTGTTGATATATAGGCACAACTTTCATATCTATATGAGAAGGTATTAGTCTCTAAATATCCTAGGCCAATTTATGAACAAAGAAACTAATAACCTATTATAAGTGTCAATGTAACGTTACTTGTAGAGAAGTCAAATCAAAGTTGCGCATTAAAATTTATAAGAAACGAACTGACACAGAGGCTACTTACCAACGCCACCGGAAAACCATGAAAATAAAGGAAAGATTTAATGGAAAACTTCAAAATGCCATACTAGTTCGATTATGTACCTCAACGCTGCACACTGTGTCTGCAAGATGCGATCTGTCGAAAAGCAGACGCTCCCTATACTTGCCTGTCTGGTGCAACTTTCCTGCGGAAGAATACGCACAAGGGCAGGTTAGATTACTCAACAAAGACAAGATTGGAAATTTATCGCTATAAGTTAATACTCATTGAAGACTTTCATTAAGGAAACAATATTGATCCTCCGTAGAATATCAAATATCCGATCCACCCTTTATAAACATCGTCAATCAGAGCCACGCAGTAGAGATATCTGATGTCATGAATAAGAGCAATAGACTGCAGTTTCAGCCTCGTTTGACTTCGTCAATGTCGCACACACATTCACAATACCACGCCTGATTGTGACCTTCTAATCTCAATCGGTTGAAGTGTATCAGGACATGTATATGTATTGGCATCCTAATAATAAACTAACGAAGGGGCTACTTACCAGCGCCATCGGGTAACCATGAACGTGTGAGTTCGTTGGAGGCGCCAATACATATACATGTCTTGACGCGCTCCAGCGGATTGAGATCAGTAGGTGGATATCTGGCTTTCTGTTGTGAATAAATGTGCAATACGAACGAGGTCATACGTGACCGAAACTGCAGTCTATTGCTCCTATTCATGACATCCGACTAGATTGTACTTCTAATGTGCGGCCCCGGTATACGATAGTTTGAAGGTTGGATTGGAATAAAATTGAACATTATACTGAAAGTTGAATATTGTTCCCAGAAGTAATGTATTCAATTAAAATGAGTCCAATTAAAATCCTCAAATTTAAAAAAGACAAGACGAGTTGAACAGTCCCAAATTCATTAACTCAGTACAACTAATTTTTTCATAGAAATGGAAAATATTAAATATGAAACGGCATTTGTTCGTTCGCGAACAAATTCACTTAAAATTGAAAGTTTGTCTATTCTACAATCGTTGAGAAATGTTGATAAGTTGGGAGACACACTCAAACACTAGCAATTAGGATTCAACAAAGTGAATTTTGAATCAGCTTCGTTTTTAGAAATGATTTCCAAAACATTATCCCCATGATTTCCTCCCTATCTAAAAAATCTCTAATGAATGGCTTCAATTAATGAAGATTTTCCAAATGAAAAATTTTACTCGATGTTCCAATTGTTATCAAATTTATGTAGTTGCCGTATTCAAAGTGAACGACCCATTATGTCTTACACCTACTTGGTATATAAATTTTTAATTGCTTTGTATTGTGAATTAGAAGGATGAACTATTATGCAAAATTGATAAGAAAACTGTCCACAATTCTATGGTTTCACTTGATGCCCACCCACCTTTCAGGTTGGAGCTCATAAAGTAGTGTATTGTCTAAATTTAATTTTTCTGGAGAATCTTTAATTAAATTCATTGGATACTCTACGCTATTATTTTAAATTAGTGAATATTTATACAAGTATATGTCTGCGTTGATTCTAGAAGTAAGCCATTGATTATTTTTTTTATTTCAGATTAGATTAAGTGAACATGGCTACCAGCTCTAACGGATTTCGTGCAATAATGGACGTATATAATGATTTCATGGAGAAAAACAGTGGTAAGTTCACCCGATTCATTAACGAATTCAATAACTGTAAATTCTTGAGTCTTGTTATATTTATGAAGATTTTCAAACTTATTTCTTGAACAATATGTGTCATTTTTTTTAAATTTGTTTAATTCGAAATACTCGATAACAAATATAAAAATGAAACATTTTATTAGTTACTCTATATTGACAGAAATAAACTCTTGAATAGGAATAGAGGCAGAGTAAACTTGTTCCCACTCTCGAGGATATTCTCTGAATTTTTTCAATACTCAATCCCTCATAATGAAGATGTTGAAATCGATGGAAAGTTTTCTCATGAGTACTATTTTAAAACGACCCTTCTATGGAAACATTTCTATAAACATATAATTATAAGATTTTTGACGAAATTATTTTATCATTGGATCTCAGTGGATCAGTATTGCATATTTCATTTCTCATAAATTTCACCAAGAAATACATCAATGAATTGATCCAGTTTTGATAACACTAAATGTACAGTTATTGTCAGAGAATCAAAATCAATATGACTTTCAGGTTTTATTATCATTTACTTTTTTCACCTAAAATAAACATAATTTCTCAATTTGATACAAAAATGAAGCTAATTTATATTTTCAAATTGAATGCCATTGGTGTCACTTATGACATTGTTTCATATTGAAAAACAATATCAATTGATATTGACAATTATCTCGTTCAAATTGATTAGTGGTATTTTTCATGTATTTATTATAATTATCGTAATTATTTCGTTGGAATTTCATTTGAGCACAGTGACTGTCAGTGAATGAATATAATTATCATTGAAAAATAATATTACGACAAGAAGTTTCTGTGAATTTTAGGCAAAACTAATGTTGTACGCTGCTGCGTGGAAACGTAAAATGAGGTCAAGCTTTTGCCATGAAATTCTGCAAAATTTCTCAATTTAACAAGAGCTCCATGTCTATATATTTTTATCCATAAATTTCTCTGGAAATGAATGAAATTCACAATCCTTTCATTTTTTTATTAGAACTCTTTTGAAAGCATTATTCAGTGGAATATTTTTTTCTCAAGCTACGTTTTGGAAAAAAAGTTTTTATTGTGTTTTTCTTCGAAAATTCATATATTCTGCACCAAAAATTTCAGAAACTAGTATATCTTGTTTTTGTCTGGTTTCTGAAGGTTAGTTAGGCTCTCAAATCCATTAGAGCTGGTAGCCGCTCTAATGGATTTTGTACAATAATGGACGTATATAATGATTTCATGGAGAAAAACAGTGGCAAGTTCACTAAATTCATTAACGAATTCAATAACTGTAAATTCTAGAGTCTTGTTATATTTATGAAGATTTCCAAACTTATTTCTTGAACAATATGTGTAATATTTTCAAGATTTGTTCAATTCGAAATACTCGATAACAAATATAAAAATGAAACATTTTAGTAGTTACTCTATATTGACAGGAATCAACTCTAGAATAGGAATAGAGGCAGAGTAAACTTGTTCCCTATTTTAAAACGACCCTTCTATGAAAACATTTTTATAAACATATAATTATAAGATTTTTGATGAAATTATTTTATCATTGGATCTCAGTGGATCAGTATTGCATATTTCCTGTCTCATAAATTTCACCAAGAAATACATCACATATATAAATTCATGAATTGATCCAGTTGTGATAACACTAAATGTACAGTTATTGTCAGAGAATCAAAATCAATATGACTTTCAGGTTTTATTATCATTTATTTTTTTCACCTAAAATAAACATAATTTCTCAATTTGATACAAAAAGAAGCTAATTTATATTTTCAAATTGAATGCAATTGGTGTCACTTATGACATTGTTTCATATTGAAATACAATATCAATTGATATTGACAATTATCTCGTTCAAATTATGATCAGCGCCCAGGTCGATTGACTTTGGTTTCCGGAGTTGAAACAGTGACCAAAGTCAATCAAATTGTGCGTGCAGATCGTCGAATGAGTATTCGGATGATAGCCGAGGCTGCAAACATCAATAAAGAAACGGTTAGAAAAATTTTACACGAGGATTCACAAATGACAAAAATCTGTGCGAAGTTGGTGCCAAAAAACCTGCCCATAACGCGCTATCTGAACCAGTATTTGGCCAGTAAGTGCACTCCTGTGCTCGAAGACGCGCCGTACTCGCCAGATTTGGCACCGTGCGACTCTTTTCGTTTCCGAAGATAAAATCTGCTTTGAAAGGCAGCGGATTCGAGTCGATGGAAGCGGTTATGCGAAAAATCGCAGAGCTCCTAAAGGCCCTCACCAAAGAAGACTTCCAGCACTGTTTCGATTAATGAAAAAAACGTATGGAAGCTGTGTGGCGAGGGAAGGGGAGTTTATTTAGGGGGAGAATTCGAATGTAAAATAATTTTCATATTAAAACCCTTTCTCGAAACCAGTATCGTTATTTGATAGCCAGACCTCGTATAGGGTACCAAATTGTAGGGAAATACTCTATTCGCTAAATATTAAAATACTTCATTGAATAAAGCTTCTCTTTGTTCACCGTATTAGGTATTTATAGATGAATAAAATAAGTGACAAATTGAGGATCTCAATTCTTTTCACCCTTTTCTATTGAAAAAATATTTAATGAACTTTCTGGTACACTGCAAAAGTACCTTCGGCAACGGCCCAATGTTTTCTTGCGATGGCTGATGGTCATATTCTCAGGAAATATCAGAGATATTTAGTGGGATTTATATATGGAGAATGTATTATATTCCATGATGATAAAACACGTGTTCCGTGCTATTCGGATGATTTTGGTCATAAGTGTAAATACCGTTTCTCTCGAAAATCTGATAAAATAGTCTAAATAATATCTACATCCGTTTCATTAATTATTTTCCTACAAATATGATCTATTCATTGTTTAAACCGTTGCTGATACATCTGAGTCCTTCTTCATACTACCATTACATAAACCAAATCCTAATTCGTCTACAAGAAGAAAGTCTATTTTGCTGGTCGATACTTAAGACCTAGCACCCATAATGAGTGAGATAGAATCAAAGCTGCTTTGTATAAAGGTTGACTTAACAGCTGAATTTCTTGAAAACGATTGCGGATAGATTGAACACTTATCTATAGACTTAGGCCTTATACACAGAGATATCCACCGGGACCGTCAGTTAAAAACTTTTTGAGTTCCAATTACAATATCAAGCTGAAATTTTATACGCGGCCATAACTAGCGATTTCCAATTGAAGTGAAATATTTTCGAAGTGATACTATTTCCGGTTATACCGGAAGTGGGTCATCACTTTGATATTTCAAATGGCAATCTACCTTTTTTATTATACATCTAGAAGCGATATTTGAGCAAGGCATAAAATACCCAAGTTGTTGGCACTTATCTGTCAAAGCTTTTGACAGATTTAATTATTTTTGTTATAAACTCGATTTTCGAGGAATATTTAAAAAAATTGTAGCTCGTAGATCTTTTGCACTACTGACACAATTTTTGCTTGCGTGGATAGAAGAAGAATCAAGGAATGTTTTAAGCAGTCTACACTTGTCAAATGTTCATTGCGTTGTTTTGTATGATTTTTTCCATTTTAGCCTTTTTCAAACAGCAATAACTCCATTTTTTCAAACAGCACGTGCCAATTTTTATATCGCCATCAGATGAAGCGTCAAATTTCAGATGGAATTGTATCAGCATGTAATATACCCATCTCTTATAGTTCCGAAATAATTTGGGAATATATTGAATTTTGTAGATTTTGCAAGAACTAACAGAGAATGCTTTGAAATATTTGAATCAAGTAGCTGAACTGGCTACGCTCACCTGACAGGTGCCTAAAATTAATGTACGGCAAATGTCAAAAACTGGTGGATAGAACTTGCAGGCAATTCAATAACTAATTTCCAAATTTGGCGCCTATGAGTAAAACAA
The DNA here is from genome assembly GCA_013387265.2 of Cryptolaemus montrouzieri. Taxonomy (NCBI): domain Eukaryota; kingdom Metazoa; phylum Arthropoda; class Insecta; order Coleoptera; family Coccinellidae; genus Cryptolaemus; species Cryptolaemus montrouzieri. The sequence continues at coordinate 91,828,423 of JABFTP020000021.1, read as the reverse complement.
AATTTCAAAGGATTAGAAGCAATTTTCTGCAATTTGGAGGATTAAAATACATAGAAACTAGAAGAAAACCAATTCTCGAGGACGACGACAATCAAATTAATACGCTAGCGTATTTTCGTTCCAATCCACATGAGTCCATTGAGTCAGCATCAATGGATATTGAATTGAGTTATACTTCCATTCAAAAGATCCTTAAGAAACATAACATTCATCGGTATTCTTTTATCAGACTACAAAAATTGAAACCAACAGACTTTCCCAAGCGGCTGAATTTCTGTGAAAATCTATTAATTCGGCTTCAAGAAGATGAGACAATTCTACAAAAAAATTATATGGTCCGATAAAACCAAGTTCAATGAGTGGAATAACCAACAGGAGGAATCGACATTTTTGGGCCACAGAAAATCCACATTTCATTGAGGTTATTGATTTCCAAAATAAATTCAGCGTGAACGTTTTTGCAATTTCAATGAATGATTTGTTGGCTTATCACATTTAGGACGAAAATCCTAATGAACAAAGATACCTGGAAATTTTGAGAGGAACATTAGCAAATTTTTTAGATGGATTACCCCTTAACATTCTGAGGGATTGCTATTACCAAATGGATGGTGCACTAGCTCATAAAACACGAGCTGTAGATCGGTAGCTAACAGAAATGTTTGAGGATAAAAGGTGGGGTAATCAAGGACCAAATTTATGGCCTCCGCGTTCTCCGGACCTGGCGCCCCTTGATTTTTATTTATGGGGCAAAATCACGAGTGTAATGTATTTTATTTCTGTAGGAAGTAAAGAAAAGTTACAAGAGCGCATTCATAATGCTTTTCGTAATATTGATCCTGAGGAAACTAGGAGGGCAACTCATCATGTTCGTATCCGAGCTGTCAAGTGTATCGAGCAAAATGGGGCCCATATTGTAGATTCATTCAGATCGTAAATTGGTTTCCTCCTATGATGTTTGCTGTCATTTATTTGTATTAGTGTAATTATCTTCGATGATAGGTTTTCGCTTAGTTCCTACAATTTTTATTCATCCGAATTGTAGAAAATTGCTTCTAATACTTCGAAATTTTATTTTACTCATAAATTTGGAAATTGGTTATTGAATTGCCTGTAGTTTCTACCCACTACTTTCTGACATTCTAAAATGAATTAAAAAGAGATTAAATATATTTTCGTTTGAATAACCAGTGGTTTTATTCCAAATGTGTTGTATTTTTTGGATATTTTCAATATGAAATAACGACAATTCTTGTTGAAATATCAAGTTCGAATGAACGAAGTGCCAAGTACATTAATTTTAGGCACCTGTCAGGTGAGCGTAGTCAGTTCAGCTACTTGATTCAAATATTTCAAAGCATTCTCTGTTAGTTCTTGGAAAATCATCAAAATTCAATATATTCCCAAATTATTTCGGAACTATAAGAGATGGGTAAAATACATGTTGATACAATTCCATCTGAAATTTATTATGTGTAGACCGCTTAAAGAATTCCTTCAGGTTCAGATAGACCAATACACAAACTAAAAGCATAAGATTATCTTTAGACTGTTTTTACCCTCACCTAGGTGTATGTTAAGTAGCGGTAGAAGGTCAATTTCAAAATAACATAATGGAACATAAGTCCAACTCCTTGTAAATTTCCTGGTATAAACGAATAAATCATGTTAGTTATTTCACGCTTGGTTTGTCTGGATCATTTTGAATAATTTCAATCCGTCGAACGCTTTCAGCCTTCAACTGTACTAATAGTAGAAAATCACTAGAAAAACTACTATTATGGATTGTTCTAATTCGTCGATAATACACTCTATAATTGAAGTGGAATTTCAGGAGAATCGATTTCATAGTCAGCCCAATTCCATTCGTACATTCCTAATTTGGGTATTATTTTCACTTCATTCTATTCATGCGGTTATTTATTCTCACGTTAGTATATGTATGTGTTTCAATGATTATTAATATATATCTCTAGGAAATATATAATATATAAATATATATATATATATATATATATATATATATATATATATATATATATATATATATATATATATATATATATTTCTAGAGATATATATATATATATATATATATATATATATATATATATATATATATATATATATATATATATATATATATATATATTAAAAACTTTTGATTACAATATCAAGCTGAAATTTTATACGCAGCCATAACTAGCGATTTCCAATTGGAGTGAAATATTTTCGAATAAATACCATTTCCGGTGATACCGGAAGTGGGTCATCACTTTGTTATTTCAAATGACAATCTACCTTTTTTATTATACATCTAGAACCGACATTTGAGCAAGGCGTAAAATACCCAAGTTGTTGGCACTTATCTGTCAAAACTTTTGAAAGATTTAATTATTTTTGTTATAAACTGGATTTTTGAGGAACAGTTAAAAAATTGTAGCTCGTAGATCTTTTGCACAACAGACACAATTTTTGCTTGGGTGGATAGAAGAAGGATCAAGGAATTTTTTAAGCAATCTACACATGTCAAATATTCATTGCGTTGTTTTGTATGACTTTTTCAATTTAGCCTTTTTCAAACAGCAATAACTCCATTTTTTCAAACAGCACGTGCCAATTTATATATCGCCATCAGATGAAGCGTCAAATTTCAGATAGAGTTGTATAAGCATGTACTATACCCATCTCTCATAGTTCCGAAATAATTTGGGAATATATTGAATTTGGATGATTTTGCAAGAACTAGCAGAGAATGCTTTGAAATATTTGAATCAAGTAGCTGAACTGGCTACGCCCACCTGACAGGTGCCTAAAATTAATATACTTGTCACTTCGTTCATTCGAATTTTATATTTCAACAAGAATTGACGTTATTGCAGATTGTAAATATCCAAAAAATACAACACATTTGGAATATAACCACTTATTATTCAAACGAAAATATATTTAATCTTTTTTTAATTCATTTTAGAATGTCAAAAACTAGTGGGTTGAAATCGCAGGCAATTCGATAACCAATTTCCAAATTTACCGTCTATGAGTAAAATAAAATTTCGAAGCATTAGAAGCAATTTTCTAAAATTCGGATGAATAAAAATTGTGGGAATTGAGCGAAAATCAATCATCGAAGATAATTACATCAATACGAATAAATGATAGAAAACATTATTGGAAATAACTAATTTACGATTTGACTAAATGTTCAATATGGGCCCCATTTTGCTCGATACACTTGAGAGCTCGTATACGAACATGAGTTGCCCTCCTAGTTTCCTCAGGATCAATATTACGAAAAGCACTTCTTACAGGAATGAGATACATTAATCTCTTGATTTTGCCCCATAAATAAAATCTAGAGGTTTCAGGTCCAGAGAACGCGGAGGCCATAAATTTGGTTCTTGATTACCCCACCATCTATCCTCGAATATTATAATGGAAAAGGTAGATTGCCATTTTAAATAACAAAGTGATGACAAAGTGATGGTATCACTTCGAAAATATTTCACTTCAATTGGAAATCGCTAGTTATGGTAGCGTATAAGATTTCAGCTTGGGTCACGGTGGATATTCTTGTATATTTATATATATATATATATATATATATATATATATATATATATATATATATATAAACAAACCACTACATTTGCTATTTTCCAATACTCTCACAAAATAGGCCACAAACTCGAATAACTTCGGAAAAGAAAACTCAGAGAAACCATCGAGATGAGGTGTTAAACATACTCACCATCTGTAAAACTATGTTGAAACCTTTACACAAGACAACTAAACGCTAGCAGAGAAACACCTAGGACAGAGTCAAACACGCAACGCCCACGGGTCAAGCCACCGACCACTAGTAACGCGGCGCCGCCACTACGCTACGACTTGAGATCGCACAAGAATATAAATTCAGTAAGCAGCGGCAAATAGGGCAGTAGAATTATGCTCTTATTTGAGGACGGATAATACGTGATGAATAGTAATCAACAGATTCAACGGATGAGAAACCGGAAGAAAAAAGAAACCGCACCAGAATTCGCCAGAAATTATCGGAAGAAAATATTAGGTTCTCGGATGAATGCACTTTCCACGACAACTCTCTAGTGAACCGGCAAATTTTCATTATTAAGACGATCAGAATCCTCATATCTTTCGTGCAACATCGATGGCGATTAATACTTGGGGCGAAATCACACGCCCACATGTCATCGGAGCACTTAAACGGAAATATATTTTTGAGGTTTTTTCATAATCATCGATTAGAATTATTAGGAGATGTGACGATCGACATAAGGCAACGACTGTGGTTCCAATTGGACGGAGCTTCTGCACCTTTTATGATTTTATGGACACACACTTTCCTAATAAATGGATCGGCAGAGGTGGATTCAGAAATTGGCCTGCGAGATCGTATGATCTAACTTGCCTTGACTTTTTCCTTTGAGGGTGTGAAGGAAATTATATTTTGAACTCCGCCAACAACGACTGACGATATGAAAGAGAAGATAAGAGAAGCATTTCGATCGCTAAATTCAGACATGCTGTGTAACGTTAGAAGATCATTAGAAGACAGGTTAACATTATGTATTGTTCAAATTGTAGGCCGTTTCGAACTTCTTATGTAAAAAATGTTATTATTTAATATAAATATATATATATATATATATATATATATATATATATATATATATATATATATATATATATATATATATATATATATATATATATATATATATATATATATATATATATATATATATATATATATATATATATATATATATATATATATATATATATATAGGGTTTTACCCCGACGAGTTGCCCATATATCTGTTCATGCAATCAAACTGATTTCATGAAAAATATAAATCCACCACCCGGTAATTAATACCATTGCCAGGCAATGATTATAATCAAAACATATCCTGGAGTAATTATATATTAGGATAACGTTAAATGTTATGAGAATATATCAATCTACCAGAATATATACATACTATAGCATCATCAGACAATGATATCAATGTACCAACGAGTAGTGTCAGAGGCTTTCTCCCGGAAAAATCCAGTGTACGGACCTTAGTCAAGTAACACTGAATGTTACTCATTAATAGTTTCCTTTGTGTGAAGTGGTGAACGATCGAATAGAATACTGCTCTGAATATAAATATGACAAAATTGTCAGTTAAATATATTACATTTATATAAACAAATAAATAAAATATGAAATGAGATTCTGAGCAGTATAAACTAAAGAGAAAACCTATGACTCTACCTCATTATTATTTTCGGAAAGAAACCTACGAAGAATATTACAAGATTTGATGACTGTTATCTTTTGTAACTGTTCAAACAAATTTTTCTTCAGACCCAAAATCTCAATAGTTTTGTGAAGATTTCTAGGAATAACGCCTGTTGTAGAAATAATAATCGGTAGAATAAATATTCATTTTCCACATTTTTTAATCTCATCGCCAAGCATCATATATTTAGAAATTGTTTCAATGTATTTATTTTGTATATTATGTGTGTCGGGTATAGCAATATCAATTATATATATTATTTGATTCTGTTTATCATTAAGAACGATATCTGGTCTATTGTGTTTTACAGCTCTGTTGCACAGAATTGTTTTATCTAAATAAAGTTTATATTTGTCATTTTCACAAATAATCTCAGATTCATATTTTTGAAATTTTTTTCTTTTGGGAATTAGGTCATGTTTAATTCCTAGATTGAAATGAATAATATTAGCGACGGCATTATGTCTTTCTAAATAATCTGTTGAAGCAAGGACTGAGCAAGATGATAATATATGAAAAACTGTTTCTGAAGAACAGAAACATCTACGGCAAGAATCATCTATATTTTGTTTGATGATATGTTTTCTATAATTCCTTGTGAAAACAACCTGATCCTGTATCGCAATTGCCAAGCCTTCTGTTTCAGCAAACAATTCTCCAGATACTAACCATTTATTCGATGCAATTTCATCAATATAATCATTTTTCAATTCTTTAGGGTGCTTTCCGTGTAATTCCTTCTGCATCCAACTTTCTCTTTTAGAATTATCATCAAATATATCAAAATCTACCTTTTGCATTGTCAAGTTCAGAGGTGTAAGATTATAATCTGAAGCAACAACAATATCATGTAATTTAGACGTTCTCTGTTTATCATGAAAATGGGAACGTAGATGAAAAATCTGTTTACTATGAAGATTATTCAAATCAATTAATCTACGACCTCCAAGATGTCTAGGTAGTGTAACTCCCTGAACAGCTGACTTTGGGTGGTGCTTATGATATTTACAGAGCATTTTCCTCGTTTGACATTGTAATTCATTTAGATCAGTTTTAGACCATTTAATAATTCCAAAAGAAGATGTAAGAATAGGAACAGCATAGGAGTTGATAGCTCTGAAAACGTTTTTACTAGTTAAATAACTCTTGATGATAATTCTAAGTCTTTTGTAATATGAACTTCTAATATTTTCTTTAGTGCTGCTATGGTTAATTGTCTTCCTTGACAAAATCCAAGATATTTATATGTATCTCCTTGATGCATTGGCTCGATTTCGATATTGGAAATCTTTATATAATCAGAGGTGATCTTTCCTTTTTCAATAGAAAGATTTTTACATTTTGGAAGCCCAAATTTCATATGGATATTATTGGAATAGTTGAAAGTAATCTCAAGTAGACTTTTTAAATGAGATCTGGTTCCGGCATATAATTTAATATCATCTAAATAAATTAAGTGACTTAATTTGAATTCAGTTAATAAACTCTTTATTTTGAAGCCGAAACTAGTAGCATTTAATTCATGAGATAATGGATTGAGGTAAAGACAAAACCAAAGAGCACTTAAAGAATCACCTTGAAAAATGCCTCTTTTGATTGGAATTACTTCGGATTTTAACGATTGTTTTGAATTATTTAAATGAAGATTGGTTCTCCAATTTTTCATTACAAATTCAAGAAAATGACGAAGTGTCTTATCAATTTTATAAATTTCCAAAATTTCTTGAAGCCATGAATGGGGAGAACTATCAAAAGCCTTTTGGTAATCAATGAAGGCTGTATGAATATTTCTCTTCTTAGTTTGAGCTTGATTCAAAGCAACAGAATCAATTACAAGTTTCTCTTTATATATATATATATATATATATATATATATATATATATATATATATATATATATATATATATATATATATATATATATATAAATGTGCCGTTTTAATATTAGATTTGAAGTATGGATTATTGTGATATTATGACCTCAAATCTTTTGTCAATTTTTTTACTCAATAGTTATTTGACGGAATGATATCATCTGATTCAATTGATTCTTCTGAGGCAACAATCGGTTCAGATTGAAATTGGAGTGAAAAATTGGAATATTTCTTGAAATTCGATAAAATTCCGCTAAACTTTCGAAACTAGGGAAAGTAGATATCATTCGAAAGGAATTAAAATATACCACCTACTTGGCCTTCTATATATAAAATATTGAATTCTGATTTTGAATAAATTTCAAAATTTCAAACTGTTTTTGAAATTTACTATATATTTATTTCATGTTTGTGCTTCATCGTTGAACTCAAGAGTGTAATGATAATTCAAAATCATTTCATCCATTATTTATCAAATCAATCAAATATATGTATACACCTCGAACATATATACAATTATAAAGAGCACTAACTAACACAATTTAGTTAATAGTTACATACTCACAGTTGGAAATAAAATGACTAATAACTGATTGAACAACCTATAAACCAATTCGGTTAAATACTTTTTGTAGATGTAAACGTAATGTAAAAGTAATTTCAGTAGATATCCCACTTCTATATTTTTAAATCATAAATGTCTCGCTGAATTGTGGAGATAAATCTCTTCGGATTATAACGAACCATAAATTCCATAATCCATGAACAAGTTCATGGTTTCATCACCTTCGTACAGCCTTCAGTATACTTCTAAATCGCTATGGTTAAGAAATTACTAGTTTATTCTACATTGAATGAGCCGAAAAACTTATTCAATTTTTCTTACATATTCGAAAATTCTATTACTTTCATCTGTTTGTGTCTCAATTTTGAACTAGAGTAGATGATAAAACGTTGAAGAAAATGAAAAAATATATAATTGAATATAACACTGCTGTTCAAATCTTGACTTAATACACAAAATCTAAACACATTTCGTGAAACTTTATGGTACCTATAGATAGAAAAAAGGTTGAGCATTATATAGTATTATGACTCGTGCGTTATTCAATGGGTGAAAGCAGGTACCTGGGTTAAACTGGAAAAAATACAAATATTCATTTCAAAAAAGGTTGAAATCTGGTGACGAACTTGATCTAAACGTGTAAAGTAATCTTCCAATAAATGATCTGCAAAGTGAGAATATGATTTCTGTTCTTCAAAACTGCATTTGTGCTCTGATTATATATATATATATATATATATATATATATATATATATATATATATATATATATATATATATATATATACAGTGTGTTCCAACGAAAATTTGACCCCCTATAACTCCGAAATGAGTAACATTAGCGAAAAACACCAAGACACGTCGATTTTTGTTTCGAGGGGGAGCATTTTTCGAAATAATTCGAAACTTGTCAGATCAACCCCTACCCCAGCAACCCTAATTTCGAAATTCATCATAGGGAATAAGGGTCGAGTGGCACCTTACTGTAAAGGTCTGTCAATTCTCCATTCTGATTTGTCATTTTAGAATTTTAAATTAACATACAGGGTGTCCCAACCGAGGGTAAAGTTGAATTCCTGCAAATCCCAAATACTAAATGAAATCGATTTATTTTGGCATAATGCAAGCGCAGGTTTATGCTCGGTCTAGAAAAACAACCTACACTTGTGAATTTGGAGTTGGTGCAATCAACCCCCTATTTCCAGCATCCCCAACTCAAAAATCATTCGATCGAAAATAGGTCAAGTGGCACCTCGTTGGAAAGGTATTTCAATTTTCTCTTCGAATTTGGTATTTTCGAAATTCAGGATCAGCATACAGGGTGTCCCGGAGCAGGAACACTGAAAACCCAAATAACTTTGAAACTGGTTCATTTCGGTATAATACGAGAACATGTTTATGTTTGATTCGAGAATAAGACTCTCTTGCGTGAATATGGAATTTTTGCAATCAATCTCTTCCATTCAGCATCCCCAACTCAAAAAATCATACAAGTGATTACAGGTTGAGTGGCAAAGTTCCAGAAAGATTTTTCTATTTTCTGAATCACTGAGGCATTGGTTTCAGTTTGGCAATCGAGGTTTTCTGGCGTGAGGATCAGGATGAGGGGATGATGGAGAAACTGATTGGATGCTCATCTAAACAGGAAAACGAGATTTATTGAACTTGTATTCAATTGAAAACAAAACACTAACTTGATTATTACAACAATTGTTCAAAATGACCTCCGCCCACCTCCATACAGTTATACAGACGATTTTCGAACTCTCTTCTCACATTAGCGAAAACTTCAGGAGTCAAAAGTCGGCATTCTGTGATAATCCTCATCCGCAGTTCCTCCAGGTTTTCTGGTCTTGTGGCATAAACTTTAGATTTTAGATGGCCCCACAAAAAAAATCTAGGGATTTAAATCTGGTGACCTGGCTGGCCACTCAACAGGTCCTCTTCTACCAATCCACCTTCCTGGGAGATTTTCGTCTAAATATTGGCGCACCTGAGCATCATAATGCGGAGGAGCACCGTCTTGTTGAAAACGCATTTCGTCCTCAGAAAGAGTTGGATCGTTCTGTAAAATTTCTGTCAATCTAGGATGTATGTGTTCCTCTAACAACTGTAGGTAGCCATTTCCATTCAGATTACCCTCAATAAAGAAAGGCCCAACTAGATGATTGCCAAAAATTCCTGCCCAAACGTTCAACTTCTGAGGCCTTTGCGTGTGGGCCTCTCTAAACCAATGAGGATTCTGTGTGTCCCAATATCGACAATTATGTCTATTCACTTCACCACTGAGCATAAAGGTGCTTTCATCAGAAAAACAGATGTTATTCAGAAAATTTGGATTAGCGTTTAGGTTTCCACTTAGATTTTCACAAAACTGTAAACGACGATCTGGATCATCTTCGTTTATTTCATGCACTAATTTTACCTTGTAGGGTGAAATTTGTCATGTTTCACGATTCTATGGACAGTTGTAGCTGATACACCAGTCAGACGAGATAGTTTTTGATCGAAGTAGTATTCTCCATTTGTAGATGACCCACTACTGCCACTTCCGTTGCCTCATTTCTGACAGGACATGCCACTTCATGTTTTTGTTTGCCACCGAACCCGTAGCTAGGAATTTGTCAACCAAATATTTAACGTAGTGGTGACTGACTCCTTTCTCTTTCAGGATGGTTCCTATCGAATATCCTTGCCGTTTCTTTGGCACAACTGTTATTTCGAAAATACGTCGATACAATTTCGACCCTTTCCCCAGTGGAATAAACCATTTTCAGATTAATTTCAACTGACTAACAACAACAATAATGAGGAACTGATCTGAATAATAATAATATTTCATTGCAAAAATGAGAAATAACAGATGACTGCACGCCAGATGGAAATGAAAAAAATGTGAACATTTTCAATGCAGAAATCAGCTTTATTTCTTCGTAATTGATGCTCAACACATCGTACCCCAATAATTTTAACAGTTTCGAATTAATTTTAGTTGATAATTTCAAATGACGATATTGAATTTTTCGAAAGCGACATCCTGTATGGAGAGCCGAACTGAATGAAATGCTTTAATCATTCTGGAATTCAAAAAACCTTTCTGAAGATATGCCACTTGAATTATTTGTATGATTTTCAAGTTGGGGATGCTGAATGGAAGGGGTTGATTGCAAAAATTCTATAACCACACAAGAAAGACCTATTCTCGGATCAAACATGTTCTCGTATACCGAAATGAACCAGTTTCAAAAAGTTATTTGGATTTTCAATGTTCCTGCTTCGGGACACCCTGTATGATGATTCTGAATTTCGAAAATACCAAATTCGAAGAGAAAATTGCAGTACCTTTCTAACGAGGTGCCACTTGACCTATTATCGATCGAATGATTTTTGAGTTGGGGATGCTGGAAATAGGGGGTTGATTGCACCAACTCCAAATTCACAGTAGGTCGTTTTTCTAGACCGAGCATAAACCTGCGCTTGCATTATGCCAAAATAAATCTATTTCATTTAGTATTTGGGATTTCCAGGAATTCAACTTCACCCTTGGTTGGGACACCCTGTATGTTAATTTAAAATTCTAAAAATGACAAATCAAGGTGGAGAATTGACAGACCTTTTCCGTAAGGTGCCCCTCGACCCTTATTCCCTATGATGAATTTCAAAGTTAGGGTTGCTGGGGGTAGGGGGTTGATCTGAGAAGTTTCGAATTATTTCAAAAAATGCTCCCCCTCGAAACAAAAATCGACGTGTCTTGGTGTTTTTCGCTAATGTTACTCATTTCGGAGTTATAGGGGGGGTCAAATTTTCGTTGGAACACACTGTATATATATATATATATATATTATATTACATTAATGAACCCGGAAGATGATCGAATATAGGTAAACAAACTCCTTCTTGATAATATCACGATTTGTTCTCACCGACTATAGAATGCGCATTATTTGTTTTAGAAATTATCAGCTTATTCCGAGAGAAATTTATTTTCGAGGTCACAGACCAATCTGTGATTGCTTCTCCACAATCTAATAGACTTTGTCACTTTGTCATCAAAAACAAATCTGATCAATTCACTATTAGACATATGAAACTATATATATTGCAGCGAAGCAAATATATTTTTTTCTGTTTACACGATATATATAACTTTTTATAAAATTGCTCTTTCCACAGGAGAAGTGAGCTCTTTTTCCTGGATACATAAGTAACGATAGATATTTAATTCTTTTTCAACCATTGAACAACCAATAACCACGCAATTTTGTTATAAAATTGACGGATATATGATTACTTAAGCAATTTCTTCAGAAACGCAGGTCTAATTGTCGGTATAAGTTTAACAGCCTAGTAGCTTAAAACTTCAAATTTAACTTCGATAGTTTTCTGACTTGAATATATTGCGATAATTTGTTTTTTCAATATACCTTAGGATCACATACGCAATGAAAAGTCAATCAGATCAGAGAAAAATATAACATACAAATATGAAGATAATGACAAATTCATAAACTTATTTTCCAACAAACACCTAAACCTTTTTATCATCAAGTGCGGTCCGATCGCTGAACACTTAACATCACTCTTCCTACCTGTCTCCCTTTAAGGCGTGAAATATTTCCTCCCGGGATTATAAATCAGCCAAATATAATTACCATCTTGACACAATAAAATCTTTATACAGAATCTGCGCAACATAATGAATAGCTACGAGATTTATCCGTATATACAGACGCATCTAAATCTGAGGCTAGCGTAGCAGCAACGGTTATGACATCTAATTCTGCGCTTAATTTCACATTACCATCACAAAGCAGCGTGTACACTGCTAAACTGTTCGCTATACTTCAAGCCTTAATACACATCAACCCCTTCAACTCCTCTCAAGAAGGAAAATTCATCATCCTAACCGATTCACTCAGCTCCCTTCAGACACTCGAGAAAATATTCTCCAATAACACCATCGCAAATAAAATAAAACAAGAACTGGAAAAGTTCCGAACGAAAGAAATCATTTTCATCTTGGTGCCATCACACATAGGAATTCCAGGCAACGAAGAAGCTGATAAACACGCTCGTGAATCTATCAGTGACGAAAACGCAGTTCGGGTGAAAGACTTATTGACTAGTGACATAAAGAAGTTTATAAAATCAAAAGTGAATTCTACATGGCAATTCAAGTGTTCGAACACGACCTCAAGACTCCGGTCAGTGAAACCATTCGTGAAACCATGGTCAAGACTACCACTTCATCGAAAATCACAAATAAAAATCCGCGCGACTTAGACTTGGACACACGATCTTCACCCACAATTATTTGATGAGTAGGGAGTTACAGCCCCAATGTAACAACTGTAACGTAGGACAATCAGTCGAACATCTCATGGCAATATGCCCCAGAATCTCTGAAGAGAGAATACTATATCTGATTCCCGATAATATTGAAGAAGTACTTGGACCAAATTGCAACTTCGAAAATACCATCAAGTACCTACAAGCTGTAAACATTGAAAATATTTAAATATTCTGTGACCCTATTCTATCTCATATATCGCTAATAACCCCCGGATTGATGCGACCTTGTTAAATAAAAAAAAAATAATAACTCGTCGTTTTTCCCGATACATATAATCATTCATTATTATAAACGGAAGATACAGTAGATTTCAGCTCTCCTTTTTTTCTTTTTTGACTCAGTCCGCCTTGCGTCGGAAGTTTGGAAGTCGCTCCCATACCAAATGTCGATTTTTTTAATGACCGTAGTACAGTAGCTACCTTCTAAACGTCACGGTGAAATTTTCAGAATATTGTTTTTTATCAAAATTCATACTATTACCAAATGTCATTGAATTTAGTGTCAATTTAGTTACAGCTCCCATACGTATACTTGATTTTTTTTGACAAAGTGTAGTACTAGAGCAACCATCTAGATGTCAGCATCCTACCTCTTTTTCAACAGGAGAAATACGAATTAGATCATGCATATCATTTGAAAATTTTCTGAATATTGATGATGAATTACGACAGTTATAGTATCAATATACACACAACCAAATTTATATGGAATCACCCGATATTTGAATATTTCCTCAGGGATTTTGAAAATTTCGAATTGTTAGAATTGATCCTTTTAGAGATATTTCAATTGAAAAAAGAAATAAATTGAGGTTAATTAAAAGGAAGAAACAAATAAAACAAACTAAGAGACTCTTTCCGCATGTAGTAAAAACACTGAAATTTGTCTTCTCACGGAGTAGGTGTTTTTTTCTCGACCTCAGTAGCTTGTATTACCTCATCTTGCCCTGATACAAACCTGAATCCGTCTAGGCATGCTTAGCTTGTCTGCCCCTTAAAACCTGAATCCGGCGGTCATCCGATCGAACACCAATTCTGGTCTTATCCGAAAAAAGATCATTTCGCCAATTCTCAATATTCCAATTTTGGTGCTGGATACATCAATTAAGTCTGTTAATTTTTTGTTGTCTGGTTAGCTCTGAAACTCTTGAGGGCTATCTGCTGTATACACCCTTCGAACGAAGTCTTTACGGTTGCTTCCAGAAATTGCCTTTGGAATATGAGGTGCGATGCATTGGGTCTTTTCTTGCAATTCGGCACAAAAAGCGGTCATGTTCTTCAGAAGTGATCTTCCTACGACTTCTTCTAAGCCTATTTTGCAGAGATTGTAGCTCCAGGTATCGGGCGTAGGTTTTTGAAATCACCCCTTGTGATACCACCATTGTGGCCGCTATATCCCTCTGTGTCACCCCTTCTTCAGCAAGGAGCAATTATTCGACCCCTCTGCACATCGGAATATCCAACGTAAGGCATTTTCAATTATGATTATAGGCTTTTTTAAATTTTGAAATTAACAGTTTCAAATCTCAGTGACGATTGAGTACAATATCCCGATCATGTGGTGATAATTCAACATTCATTCTTCACAATAACTCAAAGATCCATGGTTAAAAAAAATCAATAATGTGAAATAACGAGTGATTCCATATGAATTTGGTTGTGTGTACATACTGTATCACCAATAACATCTACAATAACATCATCGATGCACATGTGGCGAACATACGTAAAATCGCGTTTTCTTCTCAACTTATTTGTTATGGTAAAACTCGTTATAAATACACAATATTGAAATCTTCTTGACTTCGATGGTATCAATAAATTTTCTGTGCAGAAAAGTTTATAAAAAGTATGCAATAATTTTTCTGGTAACACAATTGGAGAATATTATCCTCTTGAAAATTAAATTTGAAAGTTTTATCGATAAATAGACTTGAAACACAAATCGGTTAGCCTTCAAAATAATCTAATAAATAATAAACAATTTAACCCCAGCATATTACAATAAGCCAGACGGCATTGGCAAAGAGCCAAAAGATTTATGACTTTACAAAAATAAAGACTTTTGAAGATTGAGATTGATAAAATGTTCAATAAAATATAAAATATTTCAATCTCCCATGTTAACAGGTACTTTCGTTGTAATTATACTTTGACTTTCAATTTTTTGATAAAATAAAAATCCAGGAATCATTTCCATTGGAATACGGTTTTAATATGATTTATCCATATACTAGCTTTATCATTCCTGATATTGTTCGCAGATATTATAACATACATTTTGAGGTAAAATTATGAATTTACGTGATTTTAATGAAGAGAACATGAACAAATTAATTTTTGATGAATATTTTCCTGAATAATTTATAACTCAATGCACATGAAACTGAGTTAATTTTTTGCACGTAATATTGTTGAGAATGAAGACAAAAGAGAAAAAAAACAGCCATCAATTGAATAGATTTAGGCTAACATAACCCTAAAAAGTTATTATCAAACATTCAAGTATTTCATCTGTGACAAAGATTTTGTGACAATCCTAACGAAGTCCGGGTAATGAGGGCGAAGGAACAAAATTTTCGCAGAAAAACTTTAGACTGATCACATCAGTAATTATGGAATATTCAGTCATCAGAATGAACATTGGTGGTCGAATGTAAGGCCACATCGCTATATTAATATTCAAAGTCAAGGCGGATTTGGGTTCAGATTTTCATACAGTAAGGTGGCTTCGTTATTACGAACGATATTATATTAACAAAAAAATAAGAACTTGATGAAAAAACATTAAATAATTCATCTGACTACATATTCATGGTTCAAATTTGATGAAACGTACATTTGTATAATTTCTCAAAAACCGTTGGACAGAAAAGAAATTTCCGCACGTAGTTGGATTCTACGTACCTAACGAATTTCAAAACCATTTTTACGTGAACTCAAAATCAACGCACATATTGGCACTTTACTGTTTCCGCCGAAAATTTTCAAACATTGCTCGTAAACGAAAAAGTTGGGTAAAATCTGTTTGCGGAATTCCTTACTCAAAAGTAACACGCCAAGGGTAGGTCTCCTCCTCTATTCCCACTATTTTACATTACACTACAATGTCGTCGGAATCTTTACTCCCTCTAAAAAATTTCCAAATTTAAGGGATGAATTATTCAACATCAATTATAAGAAGAAATATTGAGAAGATTCGCTCTAGAACGTATTTCTATTTTATTCGCTCTGCTCCCACGCAGAATTTGGATGCCGAATATTTCAACTGAAAGGTCTCTGGCTTTTTTCTCAGCCTCTTCGGATATCTCCGGTTCTCGATGGGTATAAAATTTCAAGGAAATGTAAAGGGAGAGAACCTCGTTCGAAAGGATTAAATTTTCGTTTTATTTATTGAGGTATGATGTTATTGGTCACGTCGCCAACTCTTTTTGTTGAGTTAAACATTTCAAGCTAGAAAATATATACAAACAACCAAATTCATATGGTATCACTCGGTATTTCAGATTATTGATTTTTTTTAACCATGGATCTTTGAGTTGTTGTGAAGAATGAATGTTGAATTGTCACCACATGTTCGGGATGTTGTACTCAGTCATCACTGAGATTTGAAACTGTAAATTTCAAAATTTACAAAAGCCTATAATCATAATTGAACATGCCTCTCGTTGAATTGTTTGATGTGCTGATGGGTCGAATAATTGCTCTCATTGAAGAAGGGATGATACAGAGGGATAAAGCGGCCACAATTGGGGTATCACAGGGGGTGATTTAAAAAACCTACGCCCGATACGTGGAGCTACAATCTCTGCAAAATAGGCCTAGAAGAAGTCGTAGGAAGGTCACTTCTGAAGAACAAGACTGCTTTTTGTACCAAATCGCAAGAAGAGACCCTAGTGCGTCGCACCCCATACTCCAAAGGCAATTTCTCGGAGCAACAGGCATCAGTGTATCAGTCGAAACGATACGTCAAAGACTTCGTTCAAGGGGTTTATACAGCAAAAGACCCTTAAGAGTTCCAGAGCTAACCAGACAACAAAAAATCAACAGACTTAATTGGTGTATCGAGCACCGAAATTGGAATATTGAGAATTGATGACCGCCGGATTCGGGTTTTAAGGGATCGTGGAAGACAAGCTAGACTCCGAGCAGCAAGATAAATTCCGAAATACAAAGGGGGCAGTGTGATGTTCTGAGATGGCATTAGGCTGGGAGGAAAAACAGATTTGGTTTCGTTTTCTGCGAGTGTAACGGTTATAAATTACGTGGACCTAGTGCTGGAGCCCATAATGGTCGAAGTGCCCACGTTTTATGCAAGACGATGCTGCTCCGCATACCAGCAACCTTTCACGACATTATCTTAAAACAGAAGAAATCGCTATTTTGGACTGGCCAGCTTGCTCTTCAGACCTAAATCCTATTGAACATTTATGGGATACTCTCAAGAAGAAAATTAAATCGCGCCAGGATAATCCAAGAACCCCACAACAGCTCATCCAAGCCGCCACAGAAGAGTGGCAGAATATAACACCAGAGGAGGTCGAAAACCTAATTCAAAGAATGCCTAGACGCATTCAGGCTTGTATCAGGCAAAAGGAGGTAATAAAAGCTACTGAGGTAGAGAAAAGAACACCTACTCTGTGAGAAAACAATTTTCAAATTTTTTACTACATGAGGAAAAAGTCTCTTATTTTCTTTTATTTGTTTCTTTCTTGAAATAAACCTTAATTTGTTTCTTTTTTCAACTGAAATGTCTCAAAGAGGATCAATTCCAACAATCCATCGAAATTTCCAAAATCCCTGAGGTAATATTCAAAATATCGGGTGATTCCATATAAATTTGGTTGTGTGTATATGCTTTCTTCCATTGAATGAAGCTTTTTCGGGACAGGAACAGGTAACAAATAAAATTTCAAGAAGCCAACTTTCGTATAACAGGATATACGTGTGATATATCCCATTAAAGATCATTGTGAATGCAAAATAAGCAAATCAATTATCTTATTACTTTTTTTATGTTCCTGAATTACTCTGTCTCATTTATAATGTGAAAATAAAGAAGAAAATTGTCCAAGAAATTGAATTTCTAAAGCTCAAGGACTAATTACTTATAACATAAACTCCATTATATAAAAATTATCATTTTACGACTATTTTTATGTAATACATAGCTGTACTCAAAGAAGAAAGTAATTTTAAACCGTTATCGAACAGATTTTACAAAGGACTGGTTGGAAGAATCGTTCAGATCCATGACCTTCGGTGAAAAAATAAACCTGAAAAATCAATCGAAAATTCTTCGTTGTTTGTATGAATTTGTTTAGACAAGATTGTCCATCGACAACATGTTCTTTATTCTCTCAATAACAAAAATCGATTCAATTGAGTTTCAGATTTGATAAATTGAAAACAAATCAGATAACGTAGCATTTCATGCAAATTTATTCTTCTATGCGTTGGTGAACTTATAACTTACGACAATTTTGCTTACTTTGATCAATTTACTTAATGATATGGATAATGGAATTGCTTCTCAGCTGATTTTCATCGTATGTGCTGCCCTCTGCCCCCTCCTATACCTCCTATAAGCGAGATCGAAGCAGTCATATTCTCGATGAAATATTACAATATACATTGAGAATTCAAAAAAATGATGTATAAATCGATTTCTGGATATATTGGTACAGTTGCGAAATAAAATACACACTTGTCAAAAATTTGAGGTTATGAGAAAAATTGTCTAATATTTTCTAGCACCTTATGAAACTCAGTTTTTGCACATTATTCAACTATTAATATATTTTCACTTGCTAACACATGTGTTTTTAGGTAGATCTCGTGGAAAATACTTCCTAATCGCAGTTTTGTCCACCGATCATGACCTCTGGACCCCTAAACCACCTCCGTTCAAAAATTTACATATCGGGTGTTCCGTAAAGAACGCCCCATGCTATAACTCTTACTTTTGTTGATCGATTTCAATGAAACAGAAGCCGAACTGCATCCTGAATTATTTTCTAATAGCTTCAAACATTTTATTAACTTGATTTTGGACGTTTAAAGAGGTGGGTGAAAAGATAGGATATCTTTTTCGCTTGGTACCTAGAAGAATAGGTTCCTAGCCACCTCTGTCCAAGTATGAGCTCTTAATTGTAACGAAAGGTCCTCCGGCTTACAGTTTTCTAGTTTTTTCGTATTATCACACGGAAAAATTGATATTTCGCTTCCACCTACCTGAGAAAATATATCATTTTATATATTTCATAGGAAATTGAATGGCCTACAAAAAAAGCCCCCCACAATTTTTTCGTAAACCTAACGGTTCGAAAGGAATTAACGGTTGAAGTTCGATTATTTGAAGGTAAATTTTTCTCTTTTCTTATGAAAATAACACAATAAAAAAAAATATTATGGAAAATAAATATTTCGTTTTGTAGGAAAATTACTGCTCTACAAAAATGGTGTCCTATAATTTTTCGGTTAAGTTAAGCGTTTACGAGACATTCATCCTCAAACATCAATGCCTATCAATTTTTCTAGTTTTTAATCAATAATTCGAAAATTTTAATTTAATTCATGATTTCGAGGATACTTACACAAATTTGAGTTTCTATTTCAAAAATTACTATAGACGATTTATATACAAAAATTATTTGAATGTTTTTACAATTTTTAGAATTATTGATCAAAACTGGAATTGATAGGCATTGATGTTTGACGATGAATATCTCATAAACGCTTAACTTATTCGAAAGATTATAGGAAACCATTTTTGTACAGCAGAGAATTTTCTACAAAACAAAAACAAAAAGTTTATGATCCATAGTGATTTCTTTTCATTGAGTTGTAAAATTCATAAGAAAAGAAAAATTTACCTTCAAATGATCAAACTTCAACCGTTATTTTCCTTTAAACGATTAAGTTTACGAATACATCGTAGGAGGTGTTCTTGTAGAACATTCAATTTTCTATGAAATCTATAAAATGATATATTTTTCAAGTAGTTGGAAAAGATATCAATTTTTCTTTGTGATAATGAGAAACAATAGAAAACTGTTAGGAGGATCTTTCCGTTACAATCAAGAGCTCAATCTTGGAGAGACTTTCTTAGAGGTATCTAGGACCTTCAGAGTACAAAGCAAAAAAAAATATTCATTTCTTTTGACCCAACCTATTACTCATTCAATTTTGAGTAACTTCTGCTTAAAATAGTATCGTTTAAAACGCTGTATTTTCTGGAAGAAAAGAAATCATCCAAAAATTTCGGAATAACACTCACATTTCCATTTCAAATTGAGTTTGGAATAAAGTTTTTCTGATAGTATTCTGGTTATAAATTCAGTTGGGATTACTCACTTTACTTCGTATTCTGGCTGAAAAAAGCACCCAAAACGTAACGTGAAGTAAGCTCTGTGACGAATTACCACTGAAAATCACAAAGGAATCTTAATAGAATTATGATGTTATTCGCATTTATTTATGTAAAATTATGACAGATTAGGTTCCTACCAGCTAATAGTTGTTGTTCTTTCGTTTCGAGTATTTTTCCTGGAGAATTAATTGAATGCAATAAATTGATCATGGAAGACCTCAATTAAGTGAATTAAGACATGATACAAGCCAATTTCCAAATAGTGATGATCTAAAGCGTTGCAAGTTTTCCAGACTTGAAAAAGCTTAAAGAAATGGGAGACAACTGTTTCAATGAACCGAATTCGTTGAAACTTTATATCATAATAATGTCTTAAAACTGTCCTCCATGCTGTTGACTACACAATTGGCATCTCCTTTATGCGGCACGTGTTGCATTCAGGCTTTTATTATTTTTATCAACATGTCCGAATTTCTAGGTGGAGTACGGTAAACTCCATTCAGTAAAGAAGTATAGAGTCAAAAATTACGAGTCTTCAAATCTGTGTTGCGACTGGCCACCTAACAGGACCATTTGTTTATATCCATTGATCACCAAAATTATTGTTCAGCCAGTTCACATACAAAGCTGTATTATAAGGAAGTAAGTAATGAATGATTTAAGATTTCTTCGATGTGAAGTGATCTTATAAGCTATTCGAATAAATTCAGCACCAGAAATTCACACTGTATCTGGGCTGAAACATATTGTGCATTATGTTATGATGATTCTGCTGACTTCAATGTATCAAATTATTCTTATTGAAATGAAGATTGTTCAAAAAAGTACAGTCATCAGACCAAATGATGGTTTTGAAAAAAAATCTAAATCCATTCTATCAGTAAAAGAATTCGGAAACGTCCAACACTGTCATTTTCTTCAAGAGATTGAATTGTATTCAAGATTTCGTAAAACGTCGTTTGACGTCCTTGTTTCTGTAGAAAATCGCCGATTAGATATTGGTAGGTTCGCTTCTACATTTACTTTTCTTACCAGAGATATGGCAGTTCTCAACCGATCCGAATCTTCACAATAGATGTTATGGATAAAGGATAATATTAAAACCGCATCTAACCTAACCTGATTTAAAAATTTCAAATCCCATCCTATCCTTTTCTGAAGTTAAAGATCATCATATCAAAGAACTATTGATCAAAAGTCTTCTAAAATAATATGGATGATTTCGAAACTTCATAGATAAACACCTCAAAAATTCTAGGAACACTTACCAATACCTTTAAAATATGAATAATAAAACAGGTACTGTGTTTTAAGGAATTTTACTTAATAAATAAAAATAATTATTAACTAAAATTCCTTAAAACACAGTACTTGTTTTTATTATTGATAATGGAATTTTACCAAGTAAAGCCTCCCAAATTCAAATTTTAAAATATGAATTTGATGATTCGAATTTATAGAAATCTTTCGGTTTTTGTTAAGATGTATTGTATATATAATATATTGTCAAGAGAACAAAATGATATTAGACTTGTCAAAAGCACCTATTATAAAAAAAAATTGAAATTTGAAAATGACGAAATTTGGTACAACACAAAAAAAAATCCTGAACTAATATTTTCGAAACGATATGGAAGCACTTATATTCTTTAGTACCCAGAAGGTCCACCTCTGTTATTAATGACACTTTGACATCGTCGCAGCATGCTCAATATTAAATTGTCTATTACATTTTGGCCTAAGTCATTCCAAGCCCCCTGAACTGCTAATCGAAGCTCCAGTTCATGATGGAAGACGTTTTGACGCAGGAGTTTTTTTTTAGGGTGTCCCACACATGCTCTATGGGATTCAGATCTGGGGAGCAGGATGGCCACGGTAGAAGATCGATATCATTCTCTTCAAGAACGTTCAAGACAACTTTTGCACGATGAGGAGGGACATTATCTTGTTAGAAGAGTGGATTTTGACCTATTGTTTGGAGATACGGTACCACTACAGGTAAAACTATCTCATTCGCGTAAGAATTTCTCGGGAGTTTGTTCTGTATGAAAACGAGGTCAGTTCTTCCACCAAGACTGATCCGCCTCCCTGTCTAACAACTTCTCGAGCATGCTGGAGACGATTTTGCTTTCCAGGTTCCCTCCATATTCGAATTCTTCCCGAATCGGGATAATAATCTCTTCTGGCTTGTAAAACCAAACATTAGTCTTGGGCGACTGTAGTAATCTTGAAACGACCTGTATGGCGTTCTTCTACGCTAACTGCTTCATTGAAACGCGACCATAAACGGTTTATGACACTTGGGCTACTTCCCAGAACCCTGGATACTTCCCGTTGTGAGCTCCCAGCTTGGAGCATGCCAACGGCTCGTAACATCTCTTCTGTAGTCAAATGTCGTATTTCCATGGTCGAATCACAAAACTTGAATCTTTTATTTGTGCTTACAACAGAAACAACGTGCTAACTAACTGATTTCAAACACTGAATACATGAAATGATTATAAAGCAGCGTCGCATCTGCTGCATTTTTAGTTTTTTATAAAAAAAACTGAAATCTGTTGCGCCAGTCTACATAATTTGGTGAGAAATTGATGCAGGTGTTCATTTCTTGAAAAAAATCATCCATATTGATCATTCTGGATACGATATATTGATTTTCAGAAGTTTTCCCTAGACTTTTTGGAGGTGTTTACATCTGAACTATTACCGTAGATATGGCAATTTGAGAATTTTCAACCCCTTATGATCCAATTGAAATCCCGACTGAAATTTTGGCACCTCGAATGAAACTGTAAAGTTTGGAGGCGATCAGACCTTAACTATCTTGGAGGTCAGATTGGTGAAGAGAACTTGAAATCCGCCGTAACTTCCACCATTACGACGGCTGTAATAGGTAGATTTCTTACGAAATCTACCTAACAAAGTTTTTCCTCATCTTTCATCCTACGCCTAACGCAGAGCGAGCTGAACAATAACTAGCGACATTGAGTCAACGGTAGTAGAAATTATTTCGATTCACCAATATTCTCTAATAGCCAACTACCAAACATATAATAGTATATTTACGGACATCAAGGATATGAAAAAGAATTACATAAATAAATACCTATGTATGCGAAAGATAATTATTTTACATTCTGTATAAACAAAGATCTAATATGCCGGCACATATATCAAGTTTATGAGGTGATTGACTGTGACGTTCTTGAATGCAATGTGGATTTTATTTGGGCCATTTTAGGCAATTTCGTCTATATTATTTCAGATAAAAAGGCTGCTTCATTGGAGAATGAAATATATGATTCTTATATGAGGTTAATTCTGAGAATTATGTAATTTCTCTGTTCAAGCCTTTTTGCGCTTATTCCTGCATCCAGTTCTAGTTGCTGACTGACACTAAGAGGATTTTCTTCAGTAACCAATGATACGTCAAACTTGATATTGTCATCCCTTTCGGTATTTCACTTCTAGATAAGTTTTTAACATGACCATGCTCTTTCTATCTCTTCAAAATTTTGCAGATAGTAGGTTCAATAAAAAAGTTTATATCTAACCGTCATCCAGATTTCAAGACATGCAACTGAATTGCGATATTTTTCAATAATTGTTCTTGCTGCAGAAGAAGAGGAAGTCATTTCTACAGTTGGATCACACCTAGAGTAAATTTCACAATTGGACTATAGCCGTCTCAAAATGGTAGGCCAAAGTTGCGCAACAATCTAGTGAAGGAAAAACCAATAATATATATTTTCTTGCAACTTTGACATTATGAGGTCACACAAATTTGCTGCTACATGCCTGAAACTTTCAAATTGATTTCAATGATTACTGAAATTAAAAGTGGCCATAAATACAAAAAGTATAATTTTCGTTCAATAATTTCCTTATAATTATCTCCCAAGACAATGGATTGTCATCCATCTGTCATAAATTAAGTCATGAAACTATAGGGTTATTGAAAAAATTGAACCAGTACATCATAGAATGTTCCAATTTTAAGGTGTAAATTTGGTTCTCTTATTCCCAACAAGAATGAAACTGTTGTCTTTGAAGCTAAAAAGTTCTTTTCAATTTCCTACAGTTGAATCTTTGTAATCGTCTACGCAAAACTCCTCATAGTCATTTATAGGATAATTTTTGAAGTATTGAATGAGTAATATTGTTTCAGTTTGTATTGGACATATATGATTTCTATATAGTTTATTTTTCGTAAGATATTTATCCATTATTTTTGCATTTGCAGATCCAAGAACTTCGAACTGGCTTCTTATGAGCTCTCCAGGACCATTGATCACAATCTTAGTCACTTATTTATATTTCTGCATATCGGCTGGACCAAGATATATGAGGGATAGGAAGCCATACGATCTTAAACTTATCATTCAAATCTACAATGCACTTCAAATTGTTCTGAGTATATACTTAGTGTACTTGGTGAGTTATTTACTATTTCATTTGAGTTTAATTTTTTTTACTATAACAACCATTTCGTTCTTTCGTAAGGAATGTGTAACTTCTGCTATTGTAACCACAAATACATATGCACGAGACATTTGAGGCTATTTCACTAAAATATAAAACAAATTGCATGTTTTGTTGTCTATTACAACATGTAGTTTTCCATGAATTTTAGTTACCACATTAGTTGAGTATTGCTTATGTTTTTGAGAATATTATCGTTTTTCCAAAATTGAAGCAGATTAAATGCTATCATGAAGAAAAAGGTGTAAAAAGTATTGTTGCAATTCATTGTTATTTAGATAATTTAATTAAAGATATACATTTTTCGATCAAATGAAACAATGATGTTCAAATTTTCACTATATTCACAAACTTATGACGCGTTTCAACACACTGTGGCTTCATTTGATAAGTGTTATAATGAAAAGGATACACATACCTAATATACCTAATATATTACATGCCCATATTGCATTAGTAAAAGCCGGTACTAAGCACAATAGAAGGAAAACCCATACAGGGTTGCTTCTTTTAAGAACTGCAAACATTTAGTTATTGGTGACGAATTTAAATCAAATTGAAAATTAAGTAAATTTTCGAATTTTCCCTATTTATTGATCTCCAATGCTAGCCAAAGGTTCAGTTTCAATCTATTATTTTCATTATTGAAATATCAAAATTATAATTGATACCATGGTTTTCTTCTAGTAGATGAGTTTCATAGTGAGAATGTGATTTTTGTTGATCGAAATTACGTCATGAATTATAAAAGTCACTTTGCAGTGCTAATTTCGGTGGTAAAACTTTCTAAAATTAGCATAAAGAAGAACTTTAATGAAACTGCATCAGTTTAACTGCTATTGATTTAATCTTCAAGAAAGATAGTTACCTCCTATATCATTTTCAAACGTTCCCCATTTACGAACTCGACAACTCTGTTAAAGACTTAAGCAAAATAGAATAAATGACACAAAATTGATCACTAGTGGTCATTACTTGATGAAAATCCAATTCAAATGATGAATGGAAAAATTCAATTATATATATATATATATATATATATATATATATATATATATATATATATATATATATATATATATATATATATATATATAACGCGTTTTAACACTGCGCCTTCATCAGACAATTTATTATATTCCAGATCAGATTACAAGTGAATAAAACTACCTTAGACAAATTCACAGAATTATTATCTGAATCTTATTTCTTATAAGTTGAATGTAGGATTTGAAAATAAAATTAGTTTTTATTAATGAAACTCCGATAATGATCATTGACTCCAATTCTGAAATTATAGATATAATTTTTCCATATTTCATAAGCCGTCGCATATGGACATCGTAATTGAAAACACGTCGTTTAACCTGTTCAACATAAAATGGCAGCTTTTCACAGCATGACCCACATGAGTTCTTCCTTCTGTTGATAATTTCGATAAATTTCTTTGTATTATGAAACAGCTACTTCTTATTAATGGTGACAATCTAAGTATTATAACTTAACTACAAAAAAAACGAACACACAAGGTAATAAAATTGGTGAACCCAAAATCGAAAGATCCCACAAATATAGTAGCCTCACATGATTCGTTAGGAAAGTTAGATATAATTTAAAACATCTACTGGAAAAGTTCCAATTACATATCTTTGGAAACAATAATAATTCATCCAAACACATGCACAATAAAAATGAAATAAATGAAGGAAGGAAATTTTGTGTATACAAATTTTGCTGCGGTAGTTGTGGTAAGATGTATATTAGTAGAACGTAAAGAAATTTCAGCATCAGAGACGATGAATTTGACTGATGAAGGCGTCATTGTCGTTGAAGTGTAATACAAATATAGTGAATAAGTGTATATCAAATTTTCCTTTATTTATCGATCAATGACAGATTTATAGTAAACACAATCTAATGTCAAGAACTCGAAAAAGGTCAACACAATATCATGTGACACATCTATGCAAGAAAAATATATCTTTAGCCTAGTTTGTCAATCTTCGTGGTACCATTTCTTACACTACATACAGTCGCTAGTCTGATAGCCATTTTCTTTACTGGTATAGCAGTACAAATAGGATTCTAGTTATATTTTGGTACTTTTACCTTTGCCTTCAGATTGATCGATTTCAGATTTTTTCTTTTTTCTGAATTTTCTTCAGGTTTTAGTTGTTAGTTTTCTTATTCTTATATATAAAAAAATCCTTGTTTACTGTTTCAACGTATATAAGGCCCAACTCATTTTGGAGGAGGCCTTTGAAGAATAACTATAGGATCTCACAAAGAAACTACTTTTGTTAATGTATATTAATATACACGATGTATGTACCAATCGCCTAATTCAAACAAAAAGATTTATGTTAAACATTCGAACTCATCTTTTAGCATAAGCAAATATTATAAAACTTTAGCTTAATTGCTGCATCATGGCACCCGTCTCTCACTGATAAGATATCAACGAGGGCACCCACCCGCCGTAAAGGCCCAACCGACTAATCGCATATCCATCAAATTAATGAAATATCAAATTTTGCGAAATTTCAAAGATGCTCAATCCAAAGCTCGGGCTTCATTTGTCTTATTATAAACTGTATTTCCAAATAGGAATGATTCACCTATAATAACACGACTTCTCTAATATATTTGAATCTTTAATTCCTTTCGAGTCATGAATGTTCTTACTTTGACTTTCATGAAGGAGGATTTAAATAAAGAACATTGTTATAACATGACTAATTTTGAAGACTTTCACCCTTCCGTAGAATGTTAAATATTTCTCAGCGAGGGTGCTTGTTCTTTGATCTACTCTTCATAATTATCATCAACCAGGGTCACAGTAGTAGTAGTACAATCTAATCGGATGTCATGAATAGGAGCAACAGACTAATTCCGTTCTCGTTTGAACCCACCAGTTCTGAATACACATTCTCAACACCAAGCCAGACTGCCTACTGCTCGTATCAATTCATTGGAGCATAACAATTGTATGCATATGTATACAATACTCGTTATCGACCTCTAACGAACCGACACAAAAGACTACCGAAGCAAACCATGAAGACAAATAGTAGATCATTCTTTAATGTCCAATTTTGCCTGAATCTTTACTTATTTACTTTGATACTGCAAACGCCATTTTAGTTTATTATTTGTCTTGTTGATTCTTCCTCCATACAACCTCATCAACATCGACTCAGTGACAGTAGATCCGAAGTGAGCTTGCCAAACGGTTTTTTCCTTTTTTTGAAGCTCCTGTAAAACTCTAATATTTTAAAGTTTTTATGTTTTTTTCCTGAAATAATCTTATCTCAATCATCAGTAAATTCTTTGTTTCAGTGTATAACAATTCATTGGTGTTCTAGAGTTTCAGACACATATAGGGTGGAATATCAGAATAAAAAGTTTTCCTCTAATGCCAAGATTTGAACCGGTATAGGTAAAATCAATAGCGCTTCAACTTTGAGTACTTCCAGAAATGTGGTGATATCGCTTAGAACCCTTAGAGACATCAGTATGGCTGAACCCACTGGCGTTTCAAACTATGAGTACCTTCAGAAAAAATGAAATATTCTCTACATACCCTTGGTCTACTTGTATATTCTGGTGCAATTTCTTTATAAGGCTCTGCCAAAATCGAAATCATACAACAAATTTTAAGCCAGTGAATTCCTAACCAAGACTTCACACTTCACTTCACTCAAGATACAATAAATGCATGGAACTGTATGAAAATTTTATTTGAGCGAAATATTTCTCTAACGCAGTTGGAACCCTGAATATATAGCACAAAGAGCCTGTTCTTATGGAGGCCAATAATGAATATGTATTTCGAAGACGCAGCTAAGAATTGAATCTTATAAATTCTGTTCTTAAGAATACCCATATTACAGGCACTGTATGGATTAGGCCATCATTATTTGGTATTCATTACCAACAAATAGATCAAATCAATAAATAGTTTAACTATTTATCGCAACACTACACATTGAATCTAGAGGATTCGATCTATCGAAAAGCTAACGCTCCAGTTCATCATAATTAAGTGAAATGTTCACCTGGTAAACAGCCCGATGACCATTGCATCATTATCTCCTTGACAGATCGCATCTTGCAGACACAGTGCGTAGCGTTGCGATAGATAGTCGAAGCAGTATGGCTTCTTAAAGTTTTCGGCTTGATCTATTCTTTGTTCTCATCGTTTTCCGATGGCACTGGTAGTATCTCTGTGTCAGTTTATTGAATATGAATACAAATATTGATGCTTCCCAAAGGTTTGAGATGGGTATGTGACAGTCTGGCTTGGTGTTGTGAATGAGTTTGCAACACTGACGAGGTCAAACGAGACCGAAAATGCAATCTGTTGCTCCTTCTCGCGACATCCTCCGAACTGTACCATTACTATGTGGTCCGGTTGACGATGATTTCGAAGGAAAGATTCGAGAACCAGCTCCTTCAGAGGGGGATATTTAACATTCTACGGAAGGTTGAATATTGTTCCCTGGATAAAAGTCTTCAATGTATTACTAAATACCTAACTAAATTACAAACAATGAATCATGAATAGCCTACGGATATGTACCTATTGCTCAAATCAGGAGAGTATTCAGCAAATTCTAACATTTTTCACATATTTAGAAAAATATGTTCGCAACAAGCTAATTTATTATTATCTCATTAACTGTGATCAAGATTTTTGAACGAATATATGATTGCTATCTCACGAGCGAAGAAATATCAGATCTTATGTAATAGGTCTTCGATATTTTATACTTGCAATAGCCAACAAATTGCATTAAATTTCATATGAAATATGAATAATTTTGTTTTATTTCCAGACTTGAAATATATGGTATATGTACATTAAGTACGTTCTAAATCAAACTCACGTTTCGAATTCAATTTAAATACAATTATATTCTTCGAATTTTATTAGCAAATAGACGTGAACCGTTATTTTACGCGAGTATTAGCAAACCATTATTACTGGAATTCAGTTGAATGAATCTCGAGAAGAATCAATTTCTGCAATTAGCATTATAATACATTTGTTTTATGAATTTTTCAAATGAAAAATATATTCTTTACATGATTTTATTTTTGAAATATGTGTAAAGTTTTGGTTCTCTGAAAATGATTTAAACGTACCGTTTCCACTGTATGGAATGTATCATGAATTGTAACAACTTTTTATAAAATTTCATTCATTCTTTCTTTTTCGTTGTTCATCAAATAATTTTAGAACAATCGCTCCTATCCAGTTCAGCAAACATTTCATTCATACATTCAGTTTTGATGACAATCTCTGATGGCATTCTAAATTCGATATGGCAGGTTCAAAGAATTGCAGACCAATTATTTTATATGCACTCCATAATGAGGATATCCAACTGAACTGTTTTCTGAGAAGCATATGTATATATGTCTTCAACTTCTAACATGATTATATAGAAGGTCGCCTAATTGAAGAAATCTGTAACCAAAACACTTTGCAATAATGATAAATTTTAGTCCAAACAATCGGTGTTAGATAGATAGAAATCTAATCTCACCTACTCAAAAATCTTAGCAGGAAACATAGAGTCGCATAGAACACAAATTAAAACTGAACCTATGGAAAGCATTGGAAATCAATTAAGAGAACGTTATGTTCAGACATGTTTGGATTCACATCTTTTTAATATACTACTTATTTCATGAAGCTACACCGTAGTGAAACGCGTCATATGCTTGTGAGTATAATGAAAATTTGAACATCATCGTTTTATTTAATTTAAAAAAAAATGAGGGATGAACACTCATCGTAGTGATATAGAATTATGCTACACTCTGTACATGAATTTCTCTGTAACAAATTGACGAGAGTCTAAATTTGCAAACACTAGGCAATTAATTTATAAAAACATATACAGAGGTTGAAAAGATACGAAATACAAAAGTTTTTCCTGAAACTAGACAGAGCTAAATATCCAACTTTGCAGCCCAGTATCTTAGAAACTAGGCATACAATTTAGTAGAAAAATGCAACATATCGAAATTTCAGAAAATCTGACTGAAAAATTTGATCTTCACTCATGTGCGGGGATCTTTACGTAAGAAAGACAACTGTTTCGTGAATAAGTGAGCATTGATTTGTTCAATTATACGATTGTAGGTATTTAAGAAATCTATCGATCCATTTTCTCATTTTCTATCGGTCGGTGCCTTAGTCTTCAAGATCGAAAAATTGCTGCCAGCTGCTAGTTTCACCCAAAGTACATCAAAGAAGAACGATTTTTCGAAATATTTTCAAAATATGTCATTCTCGAAAATTAGCTTGACACTTGTGGCTGTCATCTGTGAGTGCTACCCATGTGATCCATGCGAACATAACATTCACAATTGAAAAAGAATCAAACAAACAATTGTCATATCTGGATCCCCTCTTAACAGAGTCACAAAGCGGAAATTTTTACGATTCTCAGTATACAGAAAATCAACCCACACAAATAGATTGTTACATGCTTCATCACATCATCCAGCTCAATTGAAATCAGTGGTCAAAACGCGCATAAGCAGATCGATAGCACTTACAGCTGATAGCCACAGAGAAGAAGAGTTATCTACAATAACCAACGCTCTTGAAAATAATGGATATACCAAAAACACAATAAAAGCAGCTATAAGAGACACTCTCACTAGGCGAAACACGATATGCACAGAAGAACAAAAGCACACTGTATAATACAGTATATGTGTATTATTGTTAATATTTTGACGTAAACTTTCACAAAATTGCAACGGGGATGAGGATCGTCTTCGTTTATCTCATGAACTAGTTTCATAGCTTTATAGGGATGAAATTGGTGATGTTTCACAGTACTGTAGACTGTTGAACTGATACACCAGACACACGTGATAATTTTCTGATGGAAGTAGTGATACACTAGACACACGTGATATTTTCTAATGGAACTAGTGATACACCAGACACACGTGATAATTTTTCCGATAGAAGTAGTGTTCTCCATTTAAACGTGGCCTAAAACTGCCACTTCAGTTGCTTCATTCCGTATGGGCCGATGTTGAGCTTCTTGTTTTTTGTTAGCCACGGTAAGCATTGTTAAGAATGTATTCATCAAATATGAAACATACTGGTGTCCTATCTGCTTTTCGGGATGGTTCACATTGTGAATGGCGGATGACGTCATTTTTAGAACTTAATTTGATTTTAAGCAGCTTCAAATTCGTTGGAAAACGTTTTGTTTGTTTGGACTGTTTGTATGATATTAAACGTTCATAGAGATAAAATTTTTGAATGGACATATAAAAGACTTTTCAACACGAAAAGAAATTTATTGCGTTTGAATAACTCATTCTTCCGTTTGTGGGTTTACAATTGAACGATTGCCATTTAGATAGAATAGTACTCAGTCAATCTAGGAGCATACTGATAAAAAAAAAGAGATTTCTAACGATGTCATGCCATTTATTGTCATTTCATGAAACGAAAAGGCGTCTTATCAATTAGAGACATCAATTGAAAATAAACTCTATAAGAAATTAAGAAAAAACTGATAGAAATTCAGGTTGTTGAACGTACTCCGTACTTTTTTTTCACTTTTCTATTTCTGAATTAATTATTACTCTACTGAAATTCGCTTGATAACTACAACATATTTAATTGGAAATTTCCAGCGTCCATTGTCGTTGTATGTAATCATATGTAAAATAATGAATCTACAGTCAAAAAAATTGAATTTCTTTGTTTGCAGGGCTTGGAAGGTGGATGGGCAAATGGATACAATTACGCCTGTCAGCCTGTGGACTTCTCTGTTAATCCAACTTCAATGACTGTAAGTAATCTCAAAATAATAAATTTGACATTTTCATCTTCTCGTATCTGATTTCGTTATCCTTAAAACATTCGACGAGGTAATCATGATTGATCCTCTAATGATTTTTCTTTCTATACATATTAGTTTACTTCTATCATGACTGTATAGATTTAGCCGTTACTATTTGGTGGTTAAACATGATTAAAACACAGATGAAAATTTTTTCATTAAGTTTTTACTACCAACAAATAATTTAATAGATTAGTGTTATAGCTGTTCCGAACTCTCTCATCATCGAACAGTATGAAAACCAAGTGCAAAGTGACTTGAAATACATTCTGTACCAGGACTTAGTCAATGAAACACAAAATTTTTTTCATTCAAATTTAATGAATCGCCTTCAGATATATATACATTCACGCCAACAAATAATCCAATCATCAAAACATTTTTCGAACGCTTTTTCCGGAATCGACTTCGGTTCTCGCCGCGAATTCTCTTTTATGTCTCCTAAAGGATACCTCGAAGTGGTAATTTGAGTTCTGGAACAAGAAAAAAGTCGGCCGCTGTCATATCAGGTGAATTTGGTAGTAGTTTGATGGTGTTTGTTGAGTTTTCGGTCAGAAATTCATTCACAATCATAGACTTGTGAGATCCATGAGTCTTCTTTTCACAAATCTGGCCTTTTTCGACGAATTCATTCTATTGATCGTCGCATCACGCTCATGTGATATCATTTATTTGCCGTTTGACCTTCTGTCGAAAATTCCGAGTTGACAACACCACGATAATCGAAGAAAACAGTCAATTTTACCTTGACTTTTGATCGTTTAGCGTAGTTTTTTCGGTTTCGGTTCAGTTGAAAGGCGCCATTACGAAGCCTGTTAAAATATGAATGGGGGTTGAAATTGCCTCGTTCTAGCATGTCTCCAACGATTCAATTGCTGAAGAAAATTAAGGTGCTTTGGAATTAGTCCACCTGCCCAAATAATTGTTTAAAATGGTACGAGTTAATTCGTGAGACACAGAAAGTTCTTTACATATCTCTGTAAAACTCCAATGGTAATTATCCATTACCACTCCCTTCACTTCATCGATGTTAACTTCAGTTGGAGGTGTTGATCTGCGGCCATAGTGAGGTAAATCTTTCACCACGTCACGGCCGCTGTTGAATGCTCTGAACATTTTGATAAAGTCGATTCATTGTAAGCCTTCTGTAACATGTTCAGCGATCCGGCATGCGAAATTCCATTGGCAATAGAAAATTTGAGACAAATTCTTTGTTTGATATTTTTATCCATTGTAAAAATCGCAAAACACACTTGTGACAACTGGTAAAATCGAGCACTGTAAACAAACTAAATGGCAGATCGCGTTTTAACTCCGTGTCCGTATAGAAAACAATTGTGCCAACTAAGCAATAACAAAAATTTTGGCGATCGTGTTGAGCAAATTTTCCGAATAATCAATTTCTAGTATTTTTTTCACAGAATGTATATATTAATAGGTTGCTTTATAGATTTAGAAAAACTAACGGATTCCAAATCATATTAAATTTTGGCATAAATTCAATGAATCACAGAGCATTTTTGTTCCCTCCATCGGGACTTAATTGACGAAATAGTGAAACAATATTTTAATTACATATTACTATTAGCCTAAAATATTCAATTATGAATACCAAACGATCTAAAAATTCATCCCTTTAACAGGTTTTGGACAGATAAGTGAAAATATTAAGAATAAACTTTCCAAATTGAAAACTTTCACCCTAATTTGAACCCCCCGGCTCTCTCACGAGATTCTAAAACCTGATTCTTCAGATTGAATGTTTTTTCCGGATTCTGATCTCTTGTCGTTCCTGCTTCTGCGCTTGCGAGAAAGAATGAAACTAATCAGATACTAGGAAGATTATTATTCAATTCTATAAAACATTTTTGCTAACGATTTTAGTTATTTTTCCATTTATTCTACTTTTCTGACAAAATTTTTATCATTTTATTCATCAAGATTGGATTTACTGTATCTCTTGTAATTTCGTCATCATCGTAATTTCTTTTTTGTGTATATACCTAGTAGTCCTACATTGTCCGTGATGTAGTGTTAATACCGTAATATCAATGAATAAAACAAGATATTGAAGCATGATCAATTCATTCAGCATGAAAACTATAGATCGATTCGATTGTCAGTTATTGCACAAACATATAAACAATGAGGCACAATACGTGTGCAGTCATTTAGTTTAGAATAACAGCGGTAGCAAAGCAACATTCGAATTTCCATAGTGACATAGTTGTATACATGGGAGTTTACGTTCTCATATGGTCAATAGCTTTCCGTCACAGTAGTGAAATAAAACTAAGTTCGCGAGTTCTGCGTTGATTCAAGATATCATACCAACATGTCGAATGCGATATATGTAACACATATACACAAATAAAGCTCAGACAAGCCAAATTGTCATACACATAAATCATATGAGTTCATGTGGGATCATATGCGCGCAGACGGAATGGGTAAAAGCGGTAATGCACAAACGAAAGTTAAGAAGTGCCAGGCATGGGGCTAACCACGGCCCTTCTCTATGCAAGGTCGGAGCTGCTGGGAATTGGCAACAATGCTAGCAGGGTTATTGACGACCCGTACCGAGTGCGCACCAAGATACATCTTCATTCAGTCATGAAAGTAGCTGAAAATGAACCTTCAGCGCATAATGCGGGCCATTGTTTACAGTTGATTGAAGCACGTTAAAGATATTTCGTATTCTATTCGTTTTTGGAAGTTTTAAGCATTGTTTAAACAATCTACCGTTTCCTTAGCGAACTGTATTCATTTGAGTGTAACATCACTTCAAGTTTTGAATAATCAGGTGCTCACTCATCTGTATATGGTGTCTGCCTAGTTCTGTTTAGTTTTCGTTTCGAGATTCAAAACATGCCGAATACTTGTGTAGTGCCAGCTTGTGAAAGCAATTACAAATTGCAGAATGGAAAAGTATCAGTGTTTAATTTTCCCAAGGATGACTTGTTGAGGAATACTTGGATGAAAAACATACCCAGAAAAAACTTGATTTCTGGTAAAGACTCTGTTGTTTGGAAAAACATTTTGAACCTTATTTTATTTTGAAAGAAGAGAATTATGGGGATTCGACAGGCCAGAAGAGAGTTATTTCTAAATCGAGGTATGCGCCGGTGCCTGAGGTAGTTCTCAAATTATTTCCCAATTTACCTTCTTATATTAGCAGGAAATTGCCAGAAGTACGGAAAGGAAATATTTTCACAAAGAGAGGAACAAGAAATCAAACAATGGCTGAGTGGAGACACTATTAAAGACTTTACAGTGTTCTTAGACAATTTTAAGCAAAAACTGGATTCACAACAGTGGAAGTGTGAAGTTTTAAGTGATAAAGTTTATTTTTATGAGGTTGATCTGGAAAATAAGCCAACGGTATCTGTCTTCTTACACATTTATCTGTCATTGTAAGTGCATGTTTCTAAGTGTTTTCATAATATAGTATCATTTAAAAGCATGCGAATTCAATTTAAAATACCCGCGCCATATTAATAACTCTGTGCTAGTTCAATGTCAAGTAACCCTGTTAGTGTGACATCACGCGCTGTTGCCACATAAGCAGCCCCGGCCTTGTATAGAGTGGCTGTGGGCTGCTAACCATGTAATAAGCCCGGAGGCCGTCAGACCATTTCCTAAAGTTTTACCTCGTAAACCTGAGAAGCGACGTAATGGTAAAACCACGATGATAACTGAAACCCCTGAAAAAGATAGATTGCCTTTGGAAAATATGATGGATATCTTAAACAAGAAAATACCTTAGACTGAGAAACAAAACTTAAAACATGTTAAACAAATTTTCAAAGGAAATCTAACAAATAAGGAAGCAAACAAAACCAAAAATAACGAGAAGGCTAAAACGAACAAAACAGATACTGAGAAATGTGCTAAAGCCAGTCAGAAGAAGGAGAAGGTTGAAAGAAAATTTTCACGTAGTAGTAGCAACACCGATGGGTTGTCATATGAAGTTAAAGATTCTGACTCAATGGATGATATTTCAGAAAATGAAGAAATCACTGCAAGATTAAGAAATCGCAGCATTGCAATAAATAAAACATCTGATGATGAACAATGTGCTATTTGTAAGAAAAAATATTCAGAAAGCACTGAAAACTGGTTTCAGTGTGAAATATGGTCTAAACGGGCACACGAAACCTGTGGCGTTAAAGGTGTTTTTAATTTATTTTCTCACTATGTCACTAAAATCTACTATCACATGCATATGTATCCAAGTACTTTTAAGACACTGTAGGTAGTTCAAATTTTTTGGAGGCGCGTAGGCGGTTCATTTTATAATTCGATTAAAAAAACAATAATCATTTTTCAAGTGCATTCTTTGTTTAAAAATTGTTGATTTGTCTAATTATACATTAACGTTTAATTTCTTGTTAAGTTTTTATGAGGAGATTGGTGGTTATAA
This sequence comes from Cryptolaemus montrouzieri, assembly GCA_013387265.2. Classification (NCBI taxonomy): domain Eukaryota; kingdom Metazoa; phylum Arthropoda; class Insecta; order Coleoptera; family Coccinellidae; genus Cryptolaemus; species Cryptolaemus montrouzieri. The sequence continues at coordinate 91,791,154 of JABFTP020000021.1, read as the reverse complement.
GTGTCTTAAGAGAAGTTATTAATTATTTTTAAGCTCATTATTTTTCCAAAAAAAGAATTAAAACATTCTTGATTTCTATTTAAGTATATAAGGTGCTTAAATACAGGGTGCATCAACGAAAACCGAACTGAGGCTATATCTACCAAGATACTCATTTTTGATCAAAATCCAAAAACAAGTCAATTTTTGTTTTAAAGGGGACATCTTTTGGGGTACAATACTTGCCTGAAATATCAACTCCCTAAGCGAGGCTTGCAATCGTTGAACAATTTGAATAGAGAAGATGGGTCGAGTGATGACTCAAAGGAAAGGTGATATCTTTGTCTACATTGCTTTGAACGAATTTTTATTTTTAATTGAAAAGTGTGAAAGATACAGGGTGAGCAACTGAAAGATAGGGAAGACTATTCAAGTTTCAGTGAGGTAAAATGGGACAGATCCATGCTGATCAATGGCAGTCATCATCAAGTACCATACTCATCTCAAATCTCAACCCCTAGAGCAGGGGTGACAACCCTTGAAAATTTGGGAGAGGGTAGATGGGTCGAGTGATAACTCGAAAGAAAGGTTTTATCTTTGTATGCATTCCCGTGAAAGAATTTTCATTTTCGATTTAAAACTGTAGAAGATACAGAGTGAGCCACTGAAAAATAGAGAAGACTATCGCCCCAAGACTATTGGAGTATTAGTGCGAAAAACTGGAATAGTTACATTTGGATCAAATATGACAGCCTTTGATCTGGAATGAATCTGTTCCATTTTTTTGCACTAATACTTGATTAGCTCAGGGCGATAAACAGTCTCCTCTATTTTTCAGTAGCTCAGTCTGTATCTTCTACAGTTTTCGATCAAAAGTGAAAATTCACCAGGATGCAGACAAAGATAATACCTTTCTTTCTAGGTATCACTCGACCCATCTACCCTCTTCAAAACTTTCAAGGGTAGTCACCCCTACTCTTGGGGTTGAAATTCGAGATGAGGATGGTACGTGATGATGACTGCCATTGATCAGCGTGGATCTGTCCCATTTTACTTCACTGAAACTTGAATAGTCTCAGGGAAATAGTCTTCCCTATCTTTCAGTTGTTCACCCTGTATCTTTTACAGTTTTCAATTGAAAATAGAAATTCATTCAAGGCAATGTAGACAAAGATACCATCTTCTTTTTAGGTCATCACTCGACTCATCTTCCCTATTCAAAATGTTCAAGGTTTGTAACCCCCGCTTAGGAGGTTGATATTTCAGGCAAGTTTTGTACCCCAAAAGATGTCCCCCTTGTAACAAAAATTGACCTGTTTTTGCGTTTTGATCAGAAATGAATATCTTTGTAGATATAGCCTCTGTTTAGTTTTCGTTGAAGCACACTGTATATTAATCGTTACGATAGAGACGATCCAGTCACTTTTAAATTTGATTTTTAATACATTTGGTAGTTATAGTAGATATCCTGCTTCGAAATTAGGTACTGTCCCTTTCACAAATTACTCCGTCCCTTTCAATACAGTGCGTTTATGAAAGGGACAAAATATACATTTTTTTAAATGCAAAAATGAATAAATAAGAACTGATTAATGACAATTGTTGCATTTCATTTCAATAGTTTATTATAAATCACTTCCTTTTCAACGCAAACTTGTTCCAAATATTTTATTAGCCACTTACTAGGGCCCCAAAACTGAAAATGTCCCTTTCAAGCCACGTTTCCCCTAATAACGAAGAAATTCTGCATGTTTTGTGAGGTGGATACTAGTATTCCAAAATTTTTGAGATCTTTTAAACGATCATAATCCGAGGAAAGAATTAAATTGTGAATAATAAAAAACAAGTACTGTGTTTTAAGGAATTTTACTTAATAATTGCGATTCGTAACGCGTTTCACTACACCGTAGCTTCTTCAGACGAATGATTATGCAGAAAAATGTAAATGAGAATATAACTATAAATGTTCTTGAGTAATTAAAAGCTTATTGGTCAACTCCTCCTAAGTGGTTATTTATGACAGGTATATCCAATAAAATTAAGGAATAGATTGCTCCCCGAAAAGATTCAATAGAGGTGAAGGGCTTAAATCGACTTGTTCATTGATGAGTCTACCTGAGTGTTTGTATTTATTTATTTCTAAAGTTTCCCAAAGATCTACCTTCCAATATTTATTATCTGTATGCAAAATTTCAAACTGTGGGTCGAAAGAATGATTATTTTCTAAGAGATGATTCGCGTAATTTGAATCTGATTTTTTATTTGCAAAACTGCGTTTATGTTCCGATATTCTAATATTAAAATTTCTATGTGTTCTACCAATGTAGAAATTATCACAGTCATTGCAATTCAATCTATAAACACCTGATTTATTGTTTTTACCTGGTTTGGTTTTATTATTTTTATATATTTGCCTAAATTATTATTAGTTTGGAAAGCTATGTTGAAATTATTGCTACTTAAGAATGATTTCAGTTTTTCACTTGTAATGCCAACGTAGGTTAAGGTGTTGAATTTTTGTTTCAATTTATCGACAGGGTAAACTTCATTCAATGCGATTCTACTTTGTTTTTATTTAAAATATTATTTATTAGTTTGGGATTGTAACCATTATTTTTGGCTATTTGTTTAATCAAATTTAGTTCTTTGTTGAAATTTTCTGGTGATAGCGGGATGTTAATCAATCTATGAATAAAACTATTGAATGCTGACATTTTATGTTGATATGGATGACACGACGAGTTATGTATTATAATATCTGTATGTGACGGCTTATGGTAAATTGCGAAAACATGTTTTCCATTTTCATTCGAAATTGTTACGTCTAAGAAATTTATCGAATTATTGCTTTCTATTTCGGTTGTGAATGCAATTTTTGGATGTAATGAATTTATATGATTTTCGAAAATTTTCAACTGTCTATCTGTTCCTGTGAAGCAAATAATGATATCGTCTACATAGCGATACCAGTATAAACAATATTTACTGAGTGGATGATTATGAATTACTTTCTCTAAGTTATTCATGAAAATTTCTGCTAACAAAGGACTCAACGGATTGCCCATAATCAAGCCGTCTTCAATAGTATAATATTTGTAATTGAAATGGAAATAATTTTGATCTAAACAAATTTTTAATAATGAAGGAATATCTGATTTAATGATAGTATTGACATGATTCCTTTCTAATAATTCTTCAACTAAGTAATACGTATCTTTTGGAGGAATGTTGGGAAATAGATTCTTAACATCGAAAGAAATAAGTTTGGAATTAGGTGGTATAGTGGTATCTTTGATATTGGCAATAAGTTCGTATGAATTATTGACCGAAAATTCAGATTTAAAATTGCAATATTTTATTAGCAAGTCGTTGAGGAATTTTGAAAGTTTGAACGAAGGTGCCGTTACATAAGAAACAACAGGTCTAATAGGGTAATTAGGTTTATGAAGTTTTATCAACGAATATAATTCGGGGGATTGTGGATTGGAGTTAATGAATTTATATTTTTCTTGGTCTGTAATTAATGATTTTGCTGTCGAAATTATGTTTTTAACAACTTTCTGAAATTTTGCGGTAGGATCCTTAGTTGATGTTATATAGTTTCCGGCTGTTAAGAATTCTTCAGTTTTAGAAATATAATCGGTTTTACTAATCGCAATGACGGTGTTACCTTTATCTGCTTTAGTGAATACTAAATCGTTCTTGGTACTATTTTCACGAATTGTTTTTATTATCTTATAATCGGAATTGCAATGAGGTGATAATTTCGAAAAGTCTTCTTTGATGATTTTTGCTGTTTGATGTTTGGCTAAAATATTATCTTTGGAGTTTTTGAGAATAATTTCGAGTCTATGCCTAACTGTTCAAAATTAGTTTTATTATGTTTTGGATGTAAATTATGTTTGAATCCTTTTTCTAATAGATCTTTTGTGGTTGTGTAAAATCGGTATCAGTTAAATTAGTGAATCTTTCAAAAATTTATGGTCTGAAAATTTATCAGTTGAAGGTTTGGGTGGAGAAATTTTGAATTTAAGTGAATTCAACTTTTTCTGTTGTTGCTGAAACTTTTTATGAATTAAAATTTTTTTTGACATCGTATCTGGATTCAGAGTCTAAAATATCAAACTCAACAGGGTGCAATCTAAACAATAATTCCGTATGGATTACCTTCAAATATATGTTTGCAACGTCCCTCCTGTTGTACTGGATCTTCATATCCTCTTTGAGCCATATGCGTTGGCCTTTCTCAATTGCTCTTCTTGCTGGTCCACTGTTGTTATGTGTCTTCAACCGTATGTAATTGGGAATCAACTGGTTTTTCAAGCACATATCGAAAAAAAAAAAAAAAAAAAAAATTAAATTGTGAAAAAACCCATTTCAAAACTTGTGAGAAGGGTGGGAGGGGGTTGTAGGTGGTTGAAATCAAGGTGAAAGCTTTTCTTTTATTTTGAAGTTTGAATGCAATTTTTATTTCAATTTGGAAAGTTTATTCCAGATATCTTCTCTGTCCAAAATATGTTAAAGTGATGAACTTTTCGGATCTATTGGTATTTATATGGTTAGAATTTGTGAGATGGTTAACAGTGTTCTTTCAGATTTTTCAAGCGATCACAATCTGAGAGAAAATATAAAATGTGTAAAAAAAGTTTTTTATTGATGTGGGGGGAGGAAGCGGGAGGGGGGCTTAAATTACTGTGAAACCTTTCATTTCGATCAGCCCAATGATGTAATCAAGAAGGAAAGGATTTCCTTAGTGAGGGCCTTTCGACTATCTTAACGGGTCGAAACTTCAGTACGGTTAAGAGAAGATAATTTTTCCTCTATTTGCAGTATTTTAGATAGCTTGAAGTATCGAAAACGAAAAACCCCGTACTGATTCTTAACGGTGATAAATATCATTTTAAGAATAAGTGGAATGAAAATTTTGAAGGCTTTCATTATCCGCTGATGACCTTTACCTGTTTTTATATCTAATGATATGAATTTAGGACGAATTCAAAAATTCACTTCCACGTCTTTTTCAGATGGCGACCGCAGTATGGTTATACTTCATAACTAAAATAATTGAGCTGGTTGATACGGTAAGATTCCATTTTCATATTCTTGCGACTCAACAAAATTGTGATGAATTGATTTTCAGGTCTTCTTTGTACTGAGGAAAAAGATGAATCAAGTATCTTTCCTTCATCTCTATCATCACGCTATGATGCCTGTGTGTGGATGGATTGGCACAAAATTTTTACCTGGTTAGTGAAAAATAAATAATATTACCTTTAATACCTCAGTTCGGCTTTCAAAATAAAAATATGAAATGAACTCTGATAGGAGTGAAGTCTATAGATATATACACAGGGTGTTACATAATAATAAGTCATAACTTTATCTTTGTTACCGAGCTACAGGGTGTTGAAATTTCCGGAAAAAAATTGTTTTTTCTTCAAAACTCCTGCAGTTTTTGAGATATTCAGCCCTAATTCTGAATGCAAGCTATTTTTCACAGCCTCCATCATTATGCGTCCTAAATTTTAACTAGATTCTACAAGATGTTTTCTTATCCAGAGCCATGTCTAATTTTCCCCTTTCAAACTTTCTTGCAGTACGCCACTGAACAGCGTACAATCAATTTTCGTCATCTTCGTTCCATTTAAAAATTCTTTTGTCGCTTGTAATTTTTTCGTATCTCAAACCGTTTTTGAGTGAAAAATTTTTGAATTTGAATTATTTAAATTATATGTTATATGGCTAAATGAAAAAAATAACAGAAATACTCGGAAGGTATGCCCAAAATTTGCTTTTATTTTGATAGCTAGTCTTCTGAGACGCAACTTATACTTATTCAATATCAAATGAAAAAAAGGACAACTAAAAACTAAATAAATTAGTGGAAGTGTTCTCCACCTGCAAGAATACAGGTCTCTGTCCTTCGCATGTTATCACGCACTCTTTGAAATATTCCAGGGGTATTTCTTATCGTGTCACAAGAGGTTATTATTCGATTCCTCAATTCTTCAACAGTGTTCACTGGAGTGGCATAAACTAAATTTTTGAGATATATCCATAAGAAAAAGTCTAAATTATTTAAGTCTGGTGACCTAGGAGGCCATGGTTCTGGCCCACCCCGACCTATCCATTCGTTGTTGAATGTATTATTCCCTAGCTTCTCCACTAAAATGAGCTGGTGCCCTGTCATGCATAAACCACATTATGTTTCTCACCTAAAGTGGCACATCCTCGAGCAATAAAGGTATCTCCTCCTCAAGAAACTGTCGATAAGCCCAATCAAATAATTTCCAATTATTTCGACCAAGACATTTAGGAGAATTATTCTTGATGATGACATTCTTCAATCAAATGAGGATTTTCCTCATCCCAATAATTGTTATTGTGAAAATTTGTGAAAATTTTGTGAAAAATTTGTGAAATTTTGTGAAAAATTTGTGAAATTTTGTGAAAAATTTGTAAAAAATTTGTGAAATTTTTGTTCTCGAATAGTTAGCTTCGTCTTCGAACATTATTGCACTATCAAAATGAGCATTTCCTATAAATTTATTCAAGAACCATCGGCAGAAATTCAGTCTCGAAGGAAAATCTCGAGGAAGTAGAGTTTGGACGCGTTGAATATGAAACGGGTACAATAAAAAGTCTTGGAGAATCCTCCAAACTAGAACATGTGAAATCTTCAACTGATTTCCAATTTTTCTTGTACTCACATGAGGAATCAAATCAATACAATTCAAAACTGCTTGTCTGGTGTTACTCGATTTTGAAAGCGCACCTGATATAATCGCCTAGCTTCTGTTGTGTTTCCATCAGCCAGACCGTACATGTAATGGATATCAGCCAATTCGACGTTAGTAAAATTAGCCATTTTTTCTTACAGCAATAACTTCAAAAGTCTTAAAACTAATCGTAAGTTTAATAAACGATTCAAGCAGACAGTGTTTCAACTTAAGCAACAGTCGAAATAAATAAATGAATGAAAAAAATCAAAGCCTACTCGTCATTTTTTTAATTAGAAGTGCTTTCAATTCAGCGAATGCATACAATCGTTTAATAATTTTTTACCAGAAAACAGTCAGAGATACCAAAAAATTACAAGTGTCAAGAAAGTTTCTAAATTGAACGATGATGGCTTAAATGGATTGTACGCTGATCAGTGGCGTACTGTAAAAATGTTTGAAAGGTCAAAAAAGACATGGCTCCGGAAAAGGAAACACCTTATAGATTCTAGTTAAAATTTAGGACTTGTAATGATGGATGCTGTAAAAAACTAGCTTGCATTCCAAGTTGGGGCTGAATATCTCAAAAACAGCAGGAGTATTGAAGAAAGAAACAATTTTTTCCGGAGATTTCAACACCATGTAGCTCCGTATCGAATCTTTTGCGGTCCTATGTTTATATGAACTTTTCTTCTTAAAATTGCACGTAGATTTACCCCCTCAAGTTGTGACATACTATTATGTAACAACCTGTATGGGAAATCGGTCCAATTGAAAAAAAGCGAAATCCGCAACTATATCAATAAAAGTCTCGATAAATAAATGATGATTATTATGGTGCACGACGAAATTAGGAACTATATCAATTGTGTACAAATTGGTCACATATATGTTCCTCGTCATAATGGTTTCTCATTTCAGCGCAAAAGTTTTGTAACAAAGCAGCTAACACGAGTTGCTTGCAATCAAACTTATATCTGATGGTGAAAAAAAGTAAAGTAGATGCAAGCAAGCACAATCACTCTTGTTATCTTCAGATATATACTAACTAATTATGTTCATCTTGTTTCTCCCACAATCGCCCCTGAAGTATAATCTCACGAAAAAGAAGAGAAACCAGTGAACCTTGCGTAATTTTCATATGATTCAAGAAAAAAAAAGAGAAAAACTTCCGAAAACATATTACAACGCCCATAGCATTTTCGATTTAAAGTACACCAAATCTTTTTTTTGAAGCCAAAACCAGAAACCTTCTAATAAGGATCTTTAATAAGAAACTTGTTAATAAAAATAACTTAATTCTATTTACTTCTCCTAAATTCTAATGCTTCGAAAGGACCACATAGAAAACCAAGCGACCATATCGGTTTTCCAGATTTCAATCTCAAAACTCCGAAGTACTTGGATAATTGGAATATATTCTGCAAGAAGTGTTACTTATCACAAATTGTTTTCAATGCAGATTATCTGCAGAAATGTGGAGGAATTATATTGCGGAAGATATGCAGCCAAGGATTTGGAGTTAAGCTAATGGTACCTTTGTATATGACTCTTAACAACCGTCTCTTGCTTATCTTCCTCAACACCATTCATAATTTTTCTTACCCTCACAATTTTTTTCATGATTTTGTGTTACAATTTTACTTTCAGATGTGAATTATATCAACATTGAAATGCGTTTTAATGATCTACCTATAAAGGGTTTGGATCTCCAAATTCGATACAATAGGCTCTGCAGTTCATGAAGAGATTCAAGATTTAGAGAACTCGAAATGCACTCTATCAGTAGTTGTTGTAGAATATCACACACTAAAAGAATCAGTGTGGATCAAGTGAATTATACTATAGTTTGACTGAGTAATCTGTGAAGTATTTTGAGGGCTCAGATTAACAACCTGATTCTGTATTAGCTGTGTTTGGAAACTACTAGTACTAATGTATCTTGTATTCATAGTTTTTGCAGCTAGAAAATCTACATCTGTAAAACGGATTTTTGCCTGTAGGCCTTATACCGATTTGCAAAATTTTCCTATTGCTCTAGAGTTGTAGACTTTTCTCGAGTCCGAAGAACTTATCTCAATGATTTTTGTTCATCAACTCTATAGTACTCAGGGGCTTTATGAACGCTTGTTCAATGACGTGAGAGTACAATATGACATCTAACCTATCTAGAAGAGATAGAATAATAAAGTGCCAGTGTTAAGTGTGGAATAAAATTCATGATTTCTATCATTTTCGTTCATGCGAAAAATACTGGAATAGATTTTTATACTAAGATAAAAAAATTTGTGTCAGATAAAAATTTTGAGTTGACAAATCGGTGATTTTTTTGAGGGGCTGTGTCATCCTCGCTTTTGCAGTGCTCTGCTCCAATCATAACGATCCTGACATAATTCACGAATCAATATGGTTTCACTAAGATGGGGCTTCTGTGCACTATGCTTAGCCTGGATTTGGATACCTCCAATTGGACATTCAACTGCATAGAGTATTTCAGTTTTGTTTAAACTTTGATCTCTCAATTTTTACATTTTTAATTATTTCCATAATTCTAAACTATCACTGCAATTTTGTTCGAACACGCTGTAGAACGATACTGGTAAATGTGTTTTTTCTTTCGATCCACCATACTTTTTCAAACGGGATGTCACTCAACCTATCAAAATTCTTATATGAAGTGGATCAGAGGGTGAAGGAATTAACTTCACATCGAACTAAAAATAAAAAGGTTTTTCTTCGAAACAGAAGCTCATAAAGCAGATTTTTGAAGGAGGATGTGCCGCATTCTGCGCGTATCTTTTTAGTAGATGGACCTCAATGTATAATTCACAGAACAATATAAAATTTCAACAATGAGAGATGAGGCTTGATAGATATTTCGCATCTGTAGTCATGCTCAAGTCGAGTCTTGACTATAACCCTTGACATAAGTTTCGCCGTTTTTTGATCATTTTGAACTTTCAGAAAGTCAAAACTGCTAAGTAAGTTGAATGTCACCTGAAAGATTCAAATTTTATAAATAATCAAGTTCCTCTAATCTAGTTGCAGCTACATTCATCATAACTCCATATATAGAAAGTGTGCAAGATGTAGTGGTAATGTTTCTACTTTCTTATTTTGAATAGAATACCATACTTTTTCGTTGTGAGTCAAATAAAATTACATTTTCAGTATTATAGTATATTTAATGTACTTGAATTCAGTGGATTTCATTTCATGAATCCTTTTTCATTTTGGTTTTTCAAACTCAAATATTTTAATATTTCGAAAATATCACTTCTAACATTATCACTAAACCAACCAAAATAGTTCAGGAAGGAGAATTAGTTCAATGATTTAAATAATAACTATGAATTGAGTAAACTATAGAGCAACAAAGGAAATTAATATGCACTAGTATAACATTTGGTACCTGCCATACAGCTCCAAAAAGAGAAGTCATTACATGTAACGGGTCGGTGATCTAGCTGACCAGTTGTACAGTCCACCTCTTCCCATTCATTTATAAGGAAACAAGCTGTTAAAATAGGTTATCACAAAGCACCCAAAATGAGTTGGAGCCTCGCTAGCAGTAGTCAAATTCTTTGCCTCACATTGAGTTGTATCTTTTCAAGAAGTCATCAAAAATCTCAGAAAAAGACAACAATTTCTTACCATACCGAACATCCATTGGAAAATATAGACCAACATATTTGGTCACCAACTGTATGCTCATACTTTTACGCTAGTGGAAATTCTGCCTGTTTACGAGACCATTATTATAAAAAGTGCTCCATCTATGAATAGCTCAAAATTAGAAGAAATTACCTCTTCAATTTTTTCAAGTGCCCATAAACAAAAATTTAAACGAGTACGGAAATTTATGCCGTGTAAATTCTAGTGCATTTGAAAGTGATACGGGTGGTAATACATCCAACTAAAACTAGATTAATTGATGACAGTTTCATTAACAATTTTTCCTGTTATTTGATATTGGTGTTTAAAAATTTTTACTTGAATTGAAATTCCTTCCTTTAATTCTTTTGTTGTTTTCGTATGAATACCGGATATCTAAAATATTATATGTGCGGGTATTTTACTATCTTCCAAAATACGTCTACTGTGTGATAAGGCTGAAGAAATAAGATGAAATTTCATCTATAACAATAATAGAAAATATAAGATAAAGGAATAAAAAAGACTTTCTTGCTCAACCGACAGTAAATCACGTCTGTCTCAAAGCAAATTCACAAGCTCTTTCAATTTGTAAATTTGTAGATCACATTGTCAACATAATCCGCATATTAAATGAGCTTTTATTAGTATCTTGTATTTACAACCAGACAAAAACAAACGATTTTTTTGTTTTCAGGAGGCCATGGGACTCTGTTGGGTGTTATCAACTCCTTCATCCATATTATTATGTATACTTACTACTTAATGGCGTCTTTGGGACCCCAATATCAAAAATATTTGTGGTGGAAGAAACATTTGACAGCTATGCAAATGGTAAGTAGGAGAAGTATACCTTTCGAAACTTTCTTGGTTGAAGTATAGTTTTTTAACATTAATATTAACCCAATCAAACGAGGTGGGTTCTGAACTCAGAAGGTACAAAAATTCGAACCCATTTCAGAGTTGGTAGCTTCAAAACAGCATCATGAATTAAATCTAAGATTTTCGTGATTCTCAGTTAAACTATAAGTTTTATCATCAACTTAGTTCAGGCAAAAATTGTAAATCAGATAATTCTATTGAAAATATTTCAATACTTTTTTCCTTCAGACCCACCGATTCTGTGATATAATGATTCAATGAGTTGGGAGAGTAGTAATCGTTATTATATGCACGTTTCCACGCCTATGAGGTCGTGCACTTCGTGTGTTTTTCAAAATTGGTTTCCCCGTCAGACCTACTCCACGAGTCTGTTGTGGTTGTGTTTAATCTGAAACTTTTAAAGAATAAAAGATATTGGCAGGACTTGAACAGGATGTAAGCGGCGTAAATTAAAACAAAATGAAAAATTTATTCCTCTGATTCATAATTCTTCTACATCTTCTTCTTCTTGTTTTTCTTCTTCTTCATCTAGGGTGCACTTAAATTGCCTCAATAGTGCTGTATCGTACACTGCATTGCATTGCAGTGCATTGGAATACGACCGACCTCGACAATATGCACATACTAGAGAACAAAATTAAGCCAAGTTTTTTTTGCAGCTACATTGAACACTACATCCCTTACACTTGAAAAAAAAACTGTGTTTAGCAGCTTTTCTGTACTGGTTCTAATGTATTGTGGACCACTCCCACTCCATTGGGTCTATCTTATAACAAAGCCACACTTGAACTGTCGCTGAGCTTAGAGGAATAAAGCTAATTACACTTGTATTTCATTTCGAGTATTTTCAACAAAACATGCATACTCAAACCTTTCTAACTAGGAGTTTTTTTTCAAGAGTTCCGTACGTAGAAAAATGTGTGAAGTTGAATTACTCATTCTAAAAACTTCAGTGCATATTGGATTCAATTTTTTTTATTATTTCAATATTTGTTTTTTCCCCACCTGCAAAATGCAGATTTCGTATAACAGTCAGTTATTGTATGTAAGCAGATAACTTTTCAATTAATATATTTCTAATTGATATTGAACTTTTTATCATTCATCTTCTTCTTCTTCTTAGAAAAATATATATTAGGAATTATGATTCAGACGAATAAATTTCCTATTTCTTTTAGATTTACACTAATATTTCTGTTCTCATTTGATCGGACTATTGGGTATTACAAATATTAATTAATCTATTATGAAATCCGACATTATAGTATGCATTCCTACAAAATCCAATCGAATATTATGATTTTTGTTGTTGCTCTCGTCAAAGGCTATTTTGGATATTCATTCAATAATTTGCAATACATAAAAAGTATTTCACGATTGTATATAACATTTCGAAGTCTAAAGCTGATCACATAATGAGGTTATCATTTCCTCATTAGGCTAACGCCATAATTTCTTTTGAAGAATGCAGTGAAACTGCATTACGAAAATTTGAAAGTAACTGATTCAAAAGGAATTTAATGTCCCAAATTTGTCAAACATAGTAAACTTGTAATGATGATTAAATCCACTAATGATTTCATGAAATATTATTATAACTCGCAATTTCAAAATATCAAGATAGCGAAATTTTGAAGTTGGTATCCTAATACATGAAATTCAACTCAGTGAAACTTCGGCGAAAGTATTCTTCATTTCGAAACTAAAATCATGACAATACAGGAAAATATAATTTATATCAAATTCATGCCTATTATAATAGGCATATTAGGCAGTATGTAATGCTGCAGTCGTCCATGACAATTGAAATTTCAATAAAAGCAAATGACGTCACGTTTAAGTATTCAACCGTATACCTTGAACTCTGTTACGATTTCGTGTTTTAATTGATTTCTGCGGTATCTAATCAATTGATTGTTGATGACTTACTGATGTCTATAGAGTTTCTTTTAATAAAGTGAAACTTTTCTTTTATTTAGGCATGTATTATTCATACAGTGTAAAAATAATCATGGACCGACCTTAACAATTTCATTTTTCCATCAATGAAGCCTATCAAAATTATGGCATCGACATTTCCTTAAACAATAATATATGAAGTGCTCTTTCACCTGTCTATTTTTAAAGGACCGTTCAATTATGAAATTTTCACTAAAGGTGATCCCAGTCAAAATTATATCCTCATTTTCTGTCAGTAAACAAAAATCATGAATGGGTATGAGAAGGACATGAGAATAATACAACAATGAAAAATCCATAATGAAATAAAACAGATGTGTTAACAATAAAGCAGATAACTAACAAGATACCACAAGAAGAAGTTCCAAGTTACCATTGCATTTATATTTCTTGCGCAATGGAAAGCGTTTCCATCTTGATGAAACCAAATTTCAAGACTGGCATACTGAGATTGTTTCGATCAAGATAATGCATCATTCAAGAAAAAGCTCATAGTTGAAAACATTCAAATTGAGTTCACTAGTAAATTTTGAGGAGATTGACTGTGAGGTTCTTAAATGCACGATTTCGCAGAAGTTTTAATTTAATTTTCGGACGTGGTTGATTTTGTTTTAATGCAATTTTTTTATGTCATAATTTTTACACCGTATCGGTGCTAGTTTCCGACTAACACAAAGAGGGATGTCTTTTATGTTCTGCATGCTCGAACATAGAAGATACCATTAATCAACTGTCAGTAATAAAATAAACTTCTATGATTTGTTAATATAAATCCACAATTTCAGTTGCCGGCTCGGTGGCGTAGGGGATAGATGCTCGTCTCCTGCGCAGAGTTACCTGGGTTCAATCCCCACAAAGTCAGTGCGATTTTTTCGGATTCTGGGAATCGCTTGAATGTCCATCTTTCGGAGGAGATGTAAAGTTGCCAGTCCTGTCTAACAGAGATGTGTTGGACATTAAAGGTCCCTTCCCTCGACACGAGAGGGCTTCGGCAAAATTCCCGGGTTAGTTTTTTCGTTGATATCTCAAAACGAAAAATCTGAACAGGATGTTGGTTCATTTTTCCCAAAAACAAGCTCGAATTTGAGTCACTTTGTACTTTACAGGTTAACCTGTTATACTACAAGGCTGTGTCTCCGTAGTGTTAACTTTAACCTCCAAGATGAATTGATTTATTTATTTTATGGAATTTCATCTTCGAAGTAAAACGAAATAAGACATTTTTGTCACCCTTCCACAATTTATTCTATAATTACAACCGGTTTCGACCTTACAGTCATTTTCAAGTGAATAACAATATAACAGCCGGCTCGGTGGCGTATGGGATATGAACTTCTATGATTTGTTAATATAAATCCACAATTTCAGTTGCCGGCTCGGTGGCGTAGGGGATAGATGCTCGTCTCCTACGCAGAGTTACCTGGGTTCAATCCCCACGAAGTCAGTGCGATTTTTCGGATTCTGGGAATCGCTTGAGTGTCCATCTTTCGGAGGAGATGTAAAGCTGTCGGTCCTATCTAACAGAGATGTGTTGGACATTAAAGATCCCTTCCCCCGACACGAGAGGGGTTCGGCAAAATTCACGGGTTAGTGAGGGGACAGAATTCCCCGGCGTGTCATTAGCCGAAAGCCAGAAATAGAGCACTTTAAATTAAAAAGAAACAAACAAATCCACAATTTCAGTTATATGAGTGCTGTTTTTAAGACACAACAAACTGTCAAAGTTGACAAGTTAGTTGAAAAATGAAATTAAATAGTGAGCATTTTCGCACAACAATTTGCTACAATATTCAAATAATGTTCTCAACAAGAATGTCTCGGAGAGTACGTTTCAGTTTTCATCATTGAAGCACCACACCAGTCAACAGTTTTCCGTTGGTGAGGAGAATTTAAAATCAAAAGGGTTAGACTTGGCAACGATCCAATGGAAGGTGCACCATAAACAGTGGTCACTGAAGAAAATGTGGATGCTGTTCGTAAGATTATCCAGGGGGATCAGTAGATAACATATCGAGATATTGAAGCATCGTTGCGGATTTCAAAAAGCTCAATACAAAAAATTTTGCATAAAGAATTGCGTGCGATAAAATTAGTTTCTCGTTGGATACCGCATCTGTTGACCGTAGAACAGAAAGCTACAAAGGTGAATTGGTGTCAAAAACCTCTAGACTGTTTCTACGTCTAAGAGTACGTTTAAGAGGCGTTTACAACATTGTCAGTAGAGATGAATCTTGGATTTATAAATACGTGCCAGAAAGTGAGCGCCAATTTTCTATTTGGGTGTTCCAAGTGGAAGAAAAACCGAGGTCGAAGTGTCTCCGAAAAGATAGTCGCAACGTTTTTTCAAAAACATGTCATGTAGCAACAATTCCTGTACAAGATCTGAAGAACACTTACTGATGATTGGTATACAACTATTTATTTACTACAAGTCGGTAGTAACCTTCGAGAAACCATTCCGAAAGGCGTATCATTATTCACCAAAACAATACAAGTTCGCACACAGCCCAGAAAACAATAGTGTTAAATATTCAATACAAAAACATTGAATTTGTTACATCATCCTGCTCACAAACCTAAGACTCAACGATTTTTTACTTTTCCCAATATCAAAAACGGACTGCGTGGTCGAAGAATCAATAATCAAAGTTGATGCCTTTCAAAAGAGCATTTTGAATGTAAAAGCTAACGATAGGAATATCTGCTTCCAGAATAGTTCGAGAAAAAAAAGTTTTTGGAAGCTCCCAATTGTTTAATTTTAGCTCTATATGCAGAACTTAAAAAACATCTCTTTCATGTGGATTTTATTCAAAAACAAAAGGGATATCAAGTTGTTCAATGTCATCCTCCTTCATTCTGCACACTAGACACCTTCGAATTTCGTAAATACGGATCAAATCACTCGTCAAAAGTGATTTAAATTTCCTTTTAATATTGGTCATATTTTCTGCCAAGTATGGATCGATATTGTGATATTTTCATGTTGACAACACATGTATCGTCCACACATCACCATTATGAGTCCATCATTGTTTTTTTGTATTATTTCTTTGTTTCATTTCTTGATGATAAAACTAACTTAATATTCGTCACCATTTTAAATTAAACAACATGCTAGCCAAAAATCTGAGGACGTATAAAGAAGAACAAGAACTTTCCAATGATGTTTTACACGCGATATATTGACATTGAAAGAAAATTCCGATGACTTCGTTTCGACAGGTGCCATCAACAAAGCGAATAAATTTTATCCGATGGAGAGAAAATGAAATGTACATGGAGATCGAGTGTTTTCCAGAAAACTTGAAAAAGTCCATTTTTTGGTATATCTTCGAAAGCCTCTTTACATAAAAATTCAATATCTGATGGTTATTCCTATTTAACAGGTTTCTTCCTTATTTTGGCATGCAAATATTTTGCAATTTTCCACCATTTTACAGCTGAAAGGGGAACGATTGACCCATTGAAATTGACAACAAAAATTAAAATAATTCTAGCCTCAATATTCTGCTTATTAGCAAATACTTTTATCATTTTGAGGAACGCACCAATTAATCTATAGTGTCCACGCTAAAGGTCCCATTAGAAGTGCCTGAAGAACGGGTTTATGCATAAATTTCAAATTTTCGGATTAGGGTAAATTGATAGTGATCTACAATTTGCAGTTGTTTGTTCAAAAAAGCTCATCACGTTTTTTCAGTTTGACGAGAAGCGTGTTAATTTTTAGAGCAACGTACTATCCGATGCTATTTTATATACAAGGAGCTCTTAAATCACTTGTCAACTAAAACAACGTTAACTGTCAGATAACGTTTTTTGCGAGTACCTGTTTTTCCATGCTTTATTAGAACAGTATTGATTAGTGTTTGGTTTCTCTCTACTTTAATTAGCTCGTTTTCATTTAATTTTGCGGTTTTATCATAAACTTGCAGTTCCTTCGAAAAATTAAATCATTATGTTGGGAAACATAGAAGCTGACAAAATGGATTCAATTCCGAGTGCCAGTTTTTATATTTTATATTTCGGCCTAAAATGGCAATAACATTAATTTCGTTTGTGTATAATTCTTACTTAGATTTCAATTTCAGCAGTAATTTCATTCATCTATACTTTTATTGTTAAATAAAATGATAAATGAATACTAGAACGAGGATACTATGAATTTATTTATTTATGGTTGATGCCAAGAAATATCAAATCGAACTTGCAGAACATTTTACGAAAAGTACCCTATTGTACGACCAATTTGCACAAAACAATTTAGAAAATTACAATCAAATTTTGTCACCTATTGAATACACAGAACTGAAATGAGTAGCGTTAGCTACGATAAAGATGTCGTTTCGGAGACATGAAACGAAAATTCTAACATTTATGAACAATTTCAAGAAACGGTAATTATAAAATTCTTAAAAATGACATAGTTTTAATAAAAACAAAGTGAAGTAGAAAAGTGAAACTAAGTATGAAATGCTGCAATCGTCCATGACAACTAACATTTCAGTAAATGAAAATGACGTCACGTTTAAGTATTCAACCGTATACCTTGTACTCTGTTATGATTTCATGTTTTAATTGATTTTTTCGGTCTCTAATCAATTGATTGCTGATGATTTATTGATGTCTTTACAGAACATTTTACGAAAAGTACCCTAATTTACGACCAATTTGCAGGAAACAATTTAGAAAATTACAATCACTTATTGAATACAAACAACTGAAATGAGTAGCGCTAGCTTACTTCAAACGATGAAGTGTCGTTTGGAAGACATGAATCATGAAACAAAATTTCTAACATTTATGAAAGATTTCAGGAAACCGTAAATATAAACATCGCTGTAAAAATAATATAAATTAAATGGTCAGATCGGCCACCATTGTTTTTCATAAAACTTTCCAACCGCAGAGGTACTTCTCTGATAGTTGCATTTTGCAATTGATTGGGATCGATGTTGTCTAAGACACATCACTTCTTTTTGATTCGAGATCTGTATTCATCGGCCATCTATAAACTTGTTCGTAAGGTACCCCCATAAATGAAAATCTGAAAGGGAAGGTAAGATCCGAAGATCTTGCAGGCCAATTCTGTGGACCCAGTCTTCTTATCTGTTTTAAAACAAATTGCTACTGAGGCGTGCAATGGGCCGGCATATAATTAGTATCAACATGAAACACGTGCATTTGAAGGGAGATTGTCCAGGAATTCTCAAACAAACATAGTTAAAATCTCTAAAGATTTTATACTATTCAAATTTCCTTCATGAATTTGAACTTCACTTGGTTTTTGTCTGTCAAACTGAATACATCCGTACTAAAAGGTGTTTGATGTGAACTTTCGACGGCCCAGCTATAAGAATTGTGGTAATTGAAAATACTTTCTCTAGACAACTTGGACCCATCGGTCACTATATTGTTTTATAAGAAGTCTGAATTTTCTAGAATGTGAACCATTAACATTGCGCAAAAATTAATCATAACCACCGCGTCTTGTAGATTCGTTCATGATATTAATGAGAATTTATAGGGATGGAAAATATTTTTATCCACAATTTTATTAATTGATGTACGTGCTACCCGCAAACCTGCAACAGCAGTACGTGCAGACGCATACGCATAAATAAAACCCTGTACAGTAACTGCTATGTCTGCATCGTTAGTAATGAAACTAATTTTACTCTTTCCGCTGTCTGTTTTCCATCAGTATTATAATTTGATTGAAATCTTCTGGATTTTTTTCTTCAAACTGGTTATGAATTCAGATGATAATTGTTCAATGTTCTGAAGTTTAGTATGTGCTGATATTGACCATGAATAATGAATCATTTAATAATATCCTCCTTTGACTATTTATTTGCCATTTCATTTTACTAAGAAAAACTATACACAAACAACTAAATCAGTGTTAGTGCCGCTTTCAAATAATTTCTAAACGTCAAACTCAGGACGAAATGCATAGAACCTTACATAGAACATGATTTAATTTTCCAAAAGAACTGCAGCTTTTTGAATAAAATGAGAATAGGTCATTTTAGGTATAGGAAAACATAATACTAATGCCAATACTAATTTAGAATACAGTTTCGAAGAGTAATGAAATGAGTGCTCGTAATCGTACAAAACGTTTTTTGACGTTTTAGTTCTATTGCGTTGACAATTGTTTTTGAGCACTCTGTATATAGAATATCATCGGAAAGTACGTTGCTTCCAAAAATTACACTTTTTTCGTTAAACCAAAGAAAAACTTATAATTTTACTCAAATCTTAGTCAATGTTTTTTGCAAAGAATATGACACTAAAATTCCCAAAATTTTCATAAGAAAAGTCATCGCTCAATAGTGGTTGATCTTCGATAAGACAAATCTCAACAAATGATGCTTAAAAATGGATAGCTTTCAATTAAATAATCAAAAAGTAAAGAATGCCATTAGAAATATCAAAGTTGTAGAGACTTCTTATGAACTATTTATCATACTCAATTGTGGAAAGCTAATTCAATTCAAACTACATCTACTTGGCTTAGCCATTCGAGCTTCAGCCACATAAGTTCAACAATTTTCTCATTCAAAGCATGAAAAGGTCATTGGTTAGTGTTGATATGTTTGTGTACTGGGACCACAGACCACTGGAATATCTTATAATTCATTTTTAAGACACAGATAGGCAATATTCTGTTGAGGATCTTCGATGAGCCTAGACACAATGTCTACTTAAGCGTGACGTCACAAACGGACGGCATGACGTCAGCTGTCATTTAAAAGCATAATACAAATAGGGTAAATGCAATAAGTTGCTAAGCCTTAGTTTATTGAAATGATATAATATTACTCTCAAAAATAGTAGTCGTGTACCTAACTACGTTGTGTCAAAAAAATAACGGGAATTGATCAAAGTAGGCCCTATCCGAAGTAATACATTTACGCGAACGAATAATCCAACCATCAAAATATCTTTCAAACGCTTTTTCGGGAATCGACTTCAGTTCTCTACGAATTCTCTTTTAAGTCATCTATCGATCAGAAACGGTTACCTCGAAGTGATAATTTGAGTTTTGGGAAAGGAAAATAGTCGTCCGGAGCCAACTACGCTCTAATCAAAGAAAACATTCAACATTGCCTTGAGTTTTTATCAATTTCGACGTGGATTTTCGATTTTGGTTCAGTTGGAAGGAGCCGTTCCGAAACTTGTTGATTATTTTGGATGTCAAACTCATAAACTCATGTCTCATCACCAGTTGCAATGCATTTTATTAATGTAGCATTGAAATTGACTCGTTCTACCTGGTATTTAGCGATCTTTACGCTATTCAATTTTTTAAGAAAATTCAGGTCTTTAAAACTAGTCGAGTAGTAACGTGTTTCAATCCTAAACAATCGTTTTAAATGGTAGAAATTTATACGAGAGACACAGAATGTTCATTGTCAATTGCTCTCAAACTTAAATGACGATTTTCAAATACCATTTTCTTCACTGTATGGTTGTTAACTTCAGTTGAAGATGTTGGCCTAGCTGAGCAAAGCAAATTCTTCCACCACATCTTGGCCGCTGTTGAATGCACTGTACCACTTATATGCACGTCTTTTTGATAAAGTCGATTTCGTAATATTTTCAGTGATTAGGCACACGAAATTCCATTTCAATACAAAATTTGAGACAAATTCTTTGTTCGATATTTTTATCCATTGTAAGAATCGCAAATACACTTGTGAGAACTGACAAAATCGGGCACTGTAAACAAACTAAATGAAAGATCGCGTTCAAACTCCGCGTCAGTATAGAAAACAATTGTGCCAACTTAGGAAAAACAAAAACATCGACAATCGTTCAAAGCAGATTTTTCGAATAATCAGGAGTTTCAAAATCTTTCGGGATGCCTATTCGTTTTATGTCCATTTTTCAAAAAATTCAATTTCAACGGCGTCAGGTATCGGCTGTCATGCGCGAAGTATATTCAAAAATAAATTTTCTTTTCTTCCAATCTTAGTGTTTAGTAGTAAATTTGTTTTAATGAATATAATAAGCAGGTAAATCAATACAGAATTTATAAAGTTTATCGAAAATTCGGTTGGGTTATTCGTTTGGGTGACAATATTTTTCAACTTGCGTCTCTTTCAACTGATCAGCTTTTTAATATTGAATATTGAGTCATACAAAATTTATTTATGAATCATTCTCGCCTAGAGGCGCTTTACAATAAATTCGACAGATTCAAAAAATTACATAAATCAAACTGATAAAACAAAAAAAATGGTCAAAGTCTGAGTAACGGAATTAAAAATCTTGAACTGCTTTTGTGTCAACTAAAAGATTTCATGTTGGACAATAAAATTTTAGGAAATATATTATAGAATGTTGTTTGTTCGTGATGAATACGGAAGTGAAAAATAGTTGGAAACTTGAAAAACAAGATCAGTTCAGCTTAAAGTTAAGAACAAGTTATTCAAGGATCGAAATTACTCAGACCTATAATCAAATGAAATTGTGATTCAGTTGTTAAAATGTTTTACTGGCCTTAAATGATTCTCTATGAGGATGTTTCCGGATTTTCCATAATTTAAAGGGTGTCCTGGGTTCATCTATGTCTTCCGGTCTTAACAAAATATCATGGGGAGAGGTTTTTGCGTGCCTAACCGTATCAGCACAAGTAAACCTTCGGACGCTTATAGTCTATCTTAAAGTCTCAATCGCTCAGGCTTTCGTTCAATTATTGGGGATCTTACAATAAAAAAACGGCGTCAGTACCAAAAACCAAATTTCACTGGGAGAATTGAAAACGCTTTATTGATAATATATTTTAACCAAAACACAGATTTATAAGCAATTATCCATTTCAAATTGCCATTGTTTTATTTTCGAAAAGATATGTATATGACTTTCCTGAAGTAATAATTGATTTATCGACATGGTGATTTTCCGAGTCCAAATATTTTAATAATTACTAATAAGTCACTCTTCTTCCTTCGTTGATAGCTGATGTTCTGGCATCGATTAGAACTCTTTGTCAACATTTTTCACTTAATGAATTTATTCCTTTGAAATTGTTATGGGTGTTCCATTGAATTGAATTTTGATATTGTTTATATGTAAGGGATCTCAAGTATCAAGAATATGAGTTATTTCCATGAAAATTAAGTAGTCAACATGCAGAATGAGTCGGCGCACTACTTTGTATTATATTTGCCATTATTTCGCAATAAATTTTTGAAACACCTGATATTTAATCAAAAACTGTCAATTTCCAGGAGACTAGAAATTTCATTCCGTTTCATCTGTATTTTTAATTTAATACTTCATCAATTCGGAGGCAAATCATCTTGCTGAATGTACTAGCGACTTGACAGATGTCCTGATAAACTTTTTTTCAGTTATTTTCATCAAAGTAGATCAACCAAACAAAAAGACGATTTTAAAGTTGATACAAATTTTCCGATTTCTTTTAAAGTTGCATAATTTTTATTTTCTGAGAATGCTTCCAAAACTCTTGTCAACAAAGAATCAACCTATAGTACTTCTATCATTAGTTGGTGTATACAAAAATCATAATACAAATTCATAATTCAATTGATGACTTTTGGGACTATTAATATAATTTATTATTATTATAGTATAAGACAAATTGATATAATGATTCAATTATAGTTGTTATTCTTTGTTTATTCAAGAGTAATACTCAATTATCTATTATTAAAGATATCAACAAACATGGTGCAGCAATAATTTCAAGGATGCTACGTAATGGAACATAATTTTTGTACTTGCAACAAAAACGAAATTCGTAAAAGTTTGACGTTTCTTTGCTAATATTTCTTCTATGAAAAGTAATTATTTATTGAAGGTGAACTGGTAGAGCCAACCTCAGAATAATTTAGTTTTTTACTCCTGGATGGAAATATCTGATTTGGGACATTAATATTAGTGTTAAATATTTATATGCATGCATATGCAGATATTACGATTTGGAATGGAAATAATTTTTCAGTTCAAGAAAATAATCCCGGAACTGTGAAATTTTTATCTGTTGCGTAAATTGACATTTTAGTCGTGGAAACGAAGCACTAAAAACCATTAAACCTACCAATTTTTCCTAGCATGATCAATCGCTATGCAACTTTTTGCATTCGTTTTGAAAAAGCATCAGAAAAGTTTGTGAACTTAATCGAGAGTGGTAATATGAAAATTGCATTTTCTGCATAAGAAAAATGCAAGAAGACGTAAGAAGAGAAGTAGACAAATGCTTGCAGAAAAACTTGTTAGCAAAAATATGAACGAAGCTAAAATTTGATACTTGCGAAATGCAATTCAAGTCAAAACTCAATTGGAAATCACTTCAAGATTTTTTATCATAAAAGTCGTTATTTCCATTGAGCGATCGGAATTTGTATCAATGTTAGACTTTATCAAGAACATGAAGAATAATATGGAGCAGATCTACAGTACAATCGAAAAACGAAGCGAGTCGACTTACTTTCCAAATAAGATTTACTTTGTTGTTCGAAATTGTAATAAGTTAAAAACTGTAAATAGTTAATATGACTCTAGTTTCATGTCTTTTCTTATGATAAGTCAATATTGCAAATATAAAACCAAGTACGTTGACATAATCAGTTGAAGTTCATTCTGAATTGCAAGAAAAACACATTAAGTGTAATTCTGCCATTAAATAAAAAACTCAACGAAATCTGTGTTCTCGCTTCTCTGAGAGTGGAAGAATGTATGTATTACAAGTATGTACGAAAAATTCAGTTTTCGAAAAAGAGACAATATGAAGATTATGTCAATAAAAGTATGAATAGAATGAATAAGTTTTGTCGGAATTCCACAATGTTTCTTTTTAATACACACGACCGGTTTCTATAGTCATTTTCAAGTGTCTAGAGCTCTAGAGCAGAGGTGCTCAAACTTGATCTGCTGGCAATCTACCTCAATATTTTTAGACTAGTTACGATCGAATCTGAGAGGCTGCAAGTATGTGTGATGCAGGGCTGTCATCCTACCTACCTACCTAGGTAGGATGTACCATAGCATATATAGATATTAGCTATCCGCACAATAAACATTATTTTAGTCGAGGTTTCGGTTAGGTTTAGTTAGGTTCTTCACTATAGTATCAATGAAAAAACTCATAGCTATTCAAAATTTCGAGTTTATTGGTTGTTACAAAACAAAAGAGTTACATATGGTATTAAACTTAACTAAGGAGTAACTTTGGATGTTGAAACGTGCCACTGCATGTCCTCAGCAAACTTTTCATAAGATGGTACGTATTCACTGAGTGCTAATCGCAAGCATGAAGACATATGATCGTCAATTAGTAGATTGTGATATTTTGACTTGATTATCTTCATTTCAGAAAATGCAGACTCGCATAAGTAAGTTGACCCAAACATTGCGGTCAGTTGAAGGACGATTTGCCTTACATTCGGATATTTAGTTCAGATATAAAACACCAGAAATTTGAATCAGTTGCTGTAGCTTTGAGATGTATATCTGATATAATCTGCACTAACTCATTTTCAACAGAACATGAGTTCATATCAAACTGGATAACTCATAAATGATGCTATATTTGCCAATTTACTGCAATCATAAAAACGCATTTCGAATTGTCCTAAACTATTCGATAATTCAGCCTCATACGTATAATAATTAAACTGAGTAATCCTTGCTTTCAAAGACGGAAAATGTTTCAGATCCTTTCTTTTCAGTTGATCTATCATAATTTGCAATTTACTTTTGAATGCGTTTACTACGCTAATCATCTCAATAGTAGTTTATCCTTTACCTTGAAGCTCCAGGTTAATAGTATTCAAGTGCATTGTGATGTCAGTCAAAAATGCCAAATCACCTCTTTCGTGTAGAAGGGTTTTATTTCGGGCAATAATTCTTGAAACCTTCCTAGGAATTTTCCGGGACTCAACCACTTGGACGTCCGTGTGAAGAACTAAATCAGTGTGTTCAGCTGACTCCCTATCTTCCAGCTGCAACTTGAAGAGCCACTGTTGAAAGCTACGTGCACGGATGAAATTCACAATTTTTGTTGCAATGCACATAATTTCCTTCGCGATTGAAACTTTTGAACACAACACTTGTTGATGTATAATGCAATGGAATGAAAAAAATGAAGGGAAATCTTCATTACCTCGTCACAATGCCACAAAACCGTTTTTGTTTTCAGTCATTGCTGGTGCTCCATCGGTTGTAATGCACAATAAGTTATATATTGGTAGCTTGTAGTTCTTTACAAAATTGAAAAAAACGTCGTGTATATCTTCGCCACAGGTCTTCCCCTTCAGATCAATGATTGTCAAAAATTCTTTCTTGAGCAACATGTCATCGAATAGCATCAGAATAAAAATACACAGCTGGGCAGTGTCTCTCATATCGGTGGATTCGTCTAACTGTAAAGAAAAGTATGTACATTTCATGATATTATGTTTTAGTTTATCTGCTATGTCCTGACACATGACTTCAATACGTCTTGTGACAGTCGGACGAGATAACTGAAGTTCTCTTATAGCAGACATGATTTTTGTTTTATTACTTACTTTTTGTTTTCTTAATCCACTCTGTGGCGGAAAATCCTTTTTATAGTTTTCATGAACCGTTTTATGATGCTTCTCTGAGTTACCACGCTTTCGTATTTTAACTGACGCATGACAAATACACTTATCCTTCACCATCAAAAGTAAAATTCTTCCTCCCAATCGTTATTAAAATGATACGTTCTAGATTTCTTCGCGGCACTCATTTTGTAATATTTAATAATGAACTGTGTTTCGACGTAGTATTTCCTCAAGCTACAAGTCAGAATGTCTCCGATTCCTGTAGACGCAACATTTATATTGGCGTGAACGAAAGTATTGAATGTTCCCGTCAAACGCGCCACCGAAATTTCTAGAAAAGGGGCAAGAGTAAAACACGCGGCTTTTCTTTGACAAGTACCACGCGTTCCTTTGATAAAGCAGCCTTTTGCCGCTAGCAGAGTGTTATTTCATTACGTAATAAATTTCAGTTACCTACTCATTCAAAATTTTTTTCTTCTCGAGATCTACTCAAAAAGCACTCGCCATCGGCCGTTTG
The DNA here is from genome assembly GCA_013387265.2 of Cryptolaemus montrouzieri. Classification (NCBI taxonomy): domain Eukaryota; kingdom Metazoa; phylum Arthropoda; class Insecta; order Coleoptera; family Coccinellidae; genus Cryptolaemus; species Cryptolaemus montrouzieri. The sequence goes on along the minus strand of JABFTP020000021.1, from coordinate 91,764,884 downwards.
AACACGCCTGCTCTAGGGAGAAAAAGAATGTGTTAACTATGCCTATTTTACATGTTGAGTAGAAGGGAGTGATTCAATTTGGGTTGAATATTGAGGGTAAATTTGTGAATAATTTTCAAATTATCTTATGTAATTCTGTGATTTGTAGATTTAATATGTTCAAAAAATGCGGATTTGTTATCTGAGAGATTGTCCTACGTAAGCTATTGAGCATTCATTGCATTGAATTCTGTATATTTCTGACTGTTTGAATTTATTAGTTTTTTGTTTGGCATTGCAAAAATTTGGTTATGTTGGGACCACTGGAAGAGAAGGTTATTAAATTGAATTTGGAAGGAAAATTGCAGATATTATTTGACAGGGGGGCAATGAAAATTAGATATGTGTATTTAATTTTTGGTTTTTCTGAAATGGAATATAGTAACTGAGACATTTTTGTTTTTTGCATTTCATAGTTATTACTATTTATACGAGAGACTGGAATATTATTATTCGGTGCAATTTTCTCAATGCGTTTGATTTCCGTATTAAAGTATGACTAGAGAATAGAAAACGCTATATGAATAATTGAATTATTGGCAGCTAATTTATGTGTAATCTGGATTGTTGTCGCTGTGAATGTATCTTTCCTATATATTTTGTAGGTGAGATTTTTAGTGAATCTTGTGCTGGTTAGGCCTAGGCAATCAGTTTAATTGTTACATTCAATTTCAGCTGTGAATGTTATTTCATTAGACATTTCATTCAGAAAATATAAAATGGTCTACTTATCTGTTTAAGTCTCAAAACCAATAAGAATATCATTAGCGTATCTGTAACAAAAATTAATATGTTTTTGTGATAACTTATTATTCATTACAGATGTTTCAAGATTTTTCATAAAAATATATGCTAATATGTCGCTGAGACATGGGAGACCCCATGTAGAATATCAAGTTCTGTTTGAAAAATTTTGATTTTACCTGGAAATAATTTTGTGACAAACAGGTTTCTAAACGATTGCAAGTTTCATTTATAATGTCTATTACAAATCTACAAATCTCAAAATGACACTAACTATATTGAAAATTCTCAGAAATGTAATAGAGGGATAACAATGAATCTATCGGAAACTTTGGAAATTAACAAACTTCGTAAAAATCCGAAATTCACCACTTTCAATAGTCAACTATAATGAATCTCTACCCACAACTCAATATTTTTTCCTTTAACGTGCTCTATTTCTACCTTTCGGCTAATGACACTCGGGGGATTTTCAATGTCCAACACATCTCTGTTAGACAGCACCGACGGCTTTACATCTCCTCCGAAAGATGGGCACTCACTCGATTCCCAGAATCCGAAAAATCACACCAACTTTGTGGGGATTGAAGCCAGATAATTCTGCGCAGGGGATGAGCATTAGATCCTCTACACAACAAAGCCGGTTGACTCAATATTCAAAATAGACATAGTTGCTCATTCCTTCTCACAACTGTTAGGTTAGGTTAGCTAAAAGCTTGAAAATGACGTAACTGTCGAAACCGGTCATATGCATCAAAAACAAGTATTTAATTTTATTTATATTAAAATTAATTTCCATGAAATAATTCCATCAATAATATCGTCATTAGAAATTAATACTTTATGACAAATTCAGCAGGATTCTTGTTCGAAGGAAACATTTATAGAAAAAGGAATAAATATTTGTGTTCTTTGAAGTGGAGCCATCAAAGGCTGCTCTGGGTCTTATGTAGTATTCACTTTTTCAGTGTCATTAAAAGTCAAGACGAAAATAACAACGAAAATTTCAATTAGTTTGACAATTGTCCAGCCCAAAATGAAAATTGGACTCTATTTTCAAGAAGCATAGTAATCGTCAAATATGATTGGGAATCCGAATTAATAACCTGGAAATATTTTGAATAAAAGCATTCATTTTGATAACTCTTGATATTCCTAGTGATAAATAAAACAAAATTTCCTTTACACTTAATTACTATATCTGCAACGCGTTTCGACGACAATTCCAAAATAAAAAGTAACTAACAATTTTCCTTTGTCTATTTTACTTTTATCATTTTTGATATGTCTGGATAAATATATAATATAACATATATAACGTATGTGAGGCTACTATATATGTAGATTTTGAGTATACCAATCTACCTTGTGTTGTCAATTTTCGCTCAGTAATTCTGTTATAATATTCGGATCGTTACCATCAGTAAGAGCAATTTGTTTCTAAATAAAAGTTTATTTATTTAAATTATTCAAGATGACGATGTGATGTTGAAAGCTGCCATTTTATGTAGAACAGAATGAAACGACGGGTTATGAATATCCATATAAGACGGTTTATGAAAGATGGAGAAATCAAGCATATTATTTAATTCGGTAATATATCTAAAAGTTTAATGAATCTCTTTATTCAATTTGAATAGTAAATTTCATTTATGGATGAATTGAATTTATAAGCTTGCCGTCAGTACCAGTAAAACATACAATGATATCATCCCAAATCCAAACCAATGTAAAAACTGTTAGGCAAAAGTGTTGTTATGTATTATTATCTCTAAGTTTCCCATAAAAATCCCTGCTAATAGGGGACAGACTGAATTTTCCAATAAAGTCCTCTCTCGAACGATAAAATGAAGGCTCAAATACAAAGAAACTATAGAACAAAACTAGAGATATCCTAGATTTTCAGGATCATTTCGATCGAATCAAAGAATCATTTAAAATTTCTAAGCTCATTAAACTGCATGCAAATGATCTCTTAAGTCAAGCAATGGTTGTCAAGCAAGAAAACGGAAAGAACATTTCATTATTGCACGATATCATGGTTTGTAAGTTCCGGAGGAGAAGTAGATCTGTTTTCTACAAAACGGAAATTGATGGTTCTGACTTAAACGAACTACATTTTTGAAACCAACATTTGAATTCTATTCAGAGAATACAAAGTCTACTGTTTACAGAGGAATGAAGCAGAAGAAGAATGAAAGACACTCAAAGTGCTTTCCATGCCTCTGAAGTACCTTCCTGTGTCACGTACTCACTCTTTTCTTTGTTCGAAAATATTACTTACTTTTTCTTGTTCATAAACTTTCGATAAACCTGACTGAAGTTATCGCTTAGGTATGTCTTCAGAACAGTTATTTGAGTTATAAAATAGGCATTTAAATTATCTTTGAGTAATATATAAGTTACACATAAGATGACAAATGAAATAATAAATCCCTAAACCTCATATTCTAGAAATTGGGGAAAAGTAGCAAATAAAATTGCATATAAATTGAATTCCCAAAATTCAACTATTTCGCCATTCCTGTTTGTTCAATAGCACGACAGATATTATTTCCTTTAAATCTATCTATTCCGGTAGTCATTGCACAGTCTCCTTTTTTCTGCTCTATATATTCTAATTTCTGATGACCTCTGCACATCTGCTTGTTTCAATACTACTTTTTATTGTTTGTGGTTATATTCTAATCTTGTAGAGTTCTTCTTGTCGTAATATTAGAGTTGATAGAGCTCATATGGGTATTCTACTTGCTTATCACCATTGTTTCTCATATCCAAGTAAAAATTGTTATCGCTTTATCTTCTGTTGTAAGATTCATGGTCCTTGATGTCAGATATTTCGTCCTCTGAGCCTATCATTTTTAGAATATTTATGGACAAGGATCCTTTATACACGCATAAGAACTATCATATTTATTTCAAAGAATTTTTGTCGCCTTGGGATAGTCATTAGAATGAAAATAATTTCCGCATTTAAATATCAGATGACATAAAATAATTGTCTATTTAATTCATTAAATTAGGAGAGAATGATTTATATCATATTTTAATTATATGCTATCGCATCCTTGATAAGAAGACCAAAATGTTTTGTATAATTCTTACAGTGACAAACAAATATTTATGATACTTTGTTAAAATTGTAAGAAGTTTTTATAGGCCCAGGTTTTAAATTTAACGTTCATAACGCGCCTATACCTGAGAGAGGGAGATTATTCCGAGAATGTTACGATTTCAAGTTTTTCCGAAAATTTTTCCAGAAATGATGTCGATATATATCGGTATTATACAACATTTTGGAAAGGAAAAGGAAGTATTTCCATAAAGTCGCCTGTATGGTTTCACTTTTTCCTTCATTACTGAGGTTAAGAATATATTTAAGTATGAGTAAGAGCTGTTTGAAGATACACCTGGTTATATATTCCACACACAAGGTTTTCCTTTCGTGGATATAACCAGGGATTATTTTAAGCTCGTGCACTCAACTTTATTTCGGGAGTCAATTATAGACATTATATAAAAATCTAATATTGTATTCAGTTTCTGCGAAATAAAGTTATTATTATTATTTATTATCGTGGACTATCTCAGCTGTTAGCTGGATATTGTTTACCTTTCCCAAATTCAGCAAAGGGATTAGGCTCGACTACAATATACTTGACTTAAATTTCCGAACTATCCTACATGTATTAATAATTACAGCTTTTTGCATTTCTTTATAGATATTCTTATGCAATTCTAATTTCTTAAGGCTATCATGTAAAGTTTTGGGTATTAACCCAGTCGAGGATACGATGACAGGAACAATATCTATTTTCTCGAGGTGCCACATCTGCTTCATCTCAATAGCAAGGTCTGTGTATTTGGACTTTTTCTCCTAGAACTTGTTCAGAACGTTGTTATTATTCGGTATGGCGACATCCACCAGCATTGCTGTTCTGGCTCTCTTATCGTACACCACTATGTCCGGCCTATTATTCGTCACCATTCTGTCAGTGATAACAGGCCTATCGTAGTATAATCTCATAGAGTTATTTTCCAATACAAGTACCGGTTGATATTTGTAATATGGCTAGGAGGCATTCAGAAGTCCTTACTTGTGTGCAAGTTTCTGGTGGATAATGTTATATACTTGATTATGCCTGTGAAGATAGTCCGTATTGGCCAGTTGTTCGCATCCGGACGTAATATGCTGTATAGTTTCCGATCTTATATGGCATTTTCTGCACTTATCTGTTTGTAATGTTCCGTCCTTAATTATAAATTTTTAGTAGTTGTTTGTAGCGATGACTTGGTCTTGAATGGCCGTAAGGAATCCTTCTGTTTCCCAGAATAGTTCTCCTTTCATCAACTATTTGTTGGAAGCTTCTTTGTCGATGTGTGATTGATTAATCGCATGGTGATGTCGTCCATGAAATTCCTTTCTTGACCATTGCTCTTGTTTTTCAGTATCTGAAAGGAGCGGTAGATTCAGCAGGTCATCACTGGTAGCAAGATTTAGATTTGAATATATTATTATTATTATTATTTCTCATTTATTATCGTGGACTTATGCACTATCTCAGCTGTTAGCTGAATATAATTTACCTTTCCCAGATTCAGCAATCTATTATCATTATTATTACTAGCACTTAGTGTACTAAAAGTACACTAGATGCAAAATCGACTTGCGCTTCAAAGATTCCGTGAAACCTTGTATGTACTTACATCAAGAAAAACCGTGCTTCTTCGATTGTTCCTTCACGTAATTTACCACAAAACTTTTGATTATCATGTTCATAATTTTTTTTCCTTAGAAATCCTAATAATCGCCACAAAATTTGGAATATTTCACCCCTCGCGAATTAGGAATGTTGTGTTGAATTAGATTTTTTGACAGATTCAAGGAATTGCCGACCTGTATATCTGGTATATATCTCAACTCGATACCTATAAGTGTTCTTCATGAAAAACGGAAATCTCCACTTATTGCATATACAACTTATACACGCATGGAAATTTTCGAAAAATTTGGTGAAAATTTCAACTGATTCTAGGTAATTGAGTTTTCTACCCTTTGGTGCAATGTTAAGAACTTTCAATTTATCAATACTAACAAAAGAGTGGCCATTTTGAACGCTGTAGCTAGCTATGTTGAATCATGTCTATTTTTAATGAATGGCGTTGGATGTGCTTTATGCCTAATTTTAAAGGAACGACCATTTTGACTTTTGCAGTCTGAACAATATAACTAATGAACTCCTTGTTTATTCAAATTCTTCATTGAATTGTTAGCATTAAATAGGAATAATGACAATTTGAGATTTAAATGCAAATTCAGATTTCAATTTGGAAAGGCAATATTTTCACTCATCTGTTTCAAATATGTCGAAGGAATAAATTGTTGGGATTTATTGGCACTTATAATTTGATATATTGGGCTAATAGCTATACAGATATGATTGGTTTCGTTTCACTATTTCGCCCATTAATTCATGATAAAAACCGTTGTAGTGAGCTATAGTTTCAATGGCGTCAATTTCTTTCTTAAGATTTTCAATGATTACGTTTACGGAAATGCTCTATGGATCATTGAATCTGTTAGTTTGAACAGTTGGAATCCATGGGATTACATATACAGGGTGTTACATAGTAGTAGGTCACAGCTTAAGGGGTAAATCTACGTTCAATTTTAAGAAAAAGAGTTCATATAATTATAGGCCCGCAAAAGCTTCGTTACGGATCTACAGGGTGTTGAAATTCCGGAAATAATAGGTTTTTTCTTCAAAACTCCTGCAGTTTTTGAGATATTCAGCCCAAATTTGGAATTCAAGCTATTTTTTTTTTGCCTTCATCATTACCCGTCCTAAATCTTAACAAGAATCTTCAAGGTGTTTTCTTTTCCGGAGCCATGTCTTATTTTGCCCTTTCAAACTTTTCGCAGTACGACAGTGATCAGTGTACAATCAATATTTATCATCTTCGTTCAGTTTAAAACTTTTTAACATTTTTAATTTTTTCGTATCTCCAACCGCTCTCGATCAAAAAATTATTAAACGATTGTATGCATTCGCTGAATTGAAAAGCACTTCTAATTGAAAAATGACTACTAGGGTTCGATTTTTTTCATTTATTTATTTATTTTGACCGTTGCTAAAGTTGAACCGGTGTCTGATCGAATTGTTTATCAAATTAACGATTAGTTTTAAGACTTTTGAAGTTATTGTTGTAAGAAACAAATGGCTAATTTTACTAACGCCGAATTGGCTGATATCCATTACATGTACGACCTGGCTGACGGAAACTCAACAGAAGCTAGGCGATTATATCACTTACGCTTACCAAATCGAGTAACACCAGACAGGCGAACATTTTCAAATATCCACAGAAAGTTCAGGGAGACTGGTACTTTCACTGCAAATAATTAATTAAAAGGTGCAACTCAAACTATGAGAACTCCAGATATTAAGGAAGCAGTTTTGAATTGTATTGATTTGAATCCTCATGTGAGTAAAAAAAAATTGGAAATCGGTTAAATATTTCACATGTTCTAGTTTGGAGGATTCTCAAAGACTTTTTATTGTACCCATCATATTTAACGCGTCCACAGCTAGGGAATTCTGGAATAATACATTCAACAACCGATGAGTAGGTCGTGATGGACTTAAATAGTTTAGACTTTTTCTTATGGGAATATTTCAAAAGTTTAGTTTATACCACTTCAGTGAACACTGTAGAAGAATTAAGAAATCGAATAATAACCTCTTGTGACATGATAAGAAATACCCCAGGAATATTTCAAGTTCGTGATAATATGCGAAGGACAGAGGCCTGTATTCTTGCAGGTGGAGGACACTTCCAGCAATTTATTCAGTTTTTAATTTTTCTTTTTTTTAGTTTGATATTGAATAAGTATAAGTTGAGTCTCAGAAGACGTGCTATCAAAATAAAAGCAAATTTTGGGCATACCAATCGAATATTTCTATTATTTTTTTTATTCAGCGAATAACATACAATTCAAATAATTCAAATGCAATAATTTTTCACTCGAAAATGTTTGGAGATACGAAAAATTACAAGTGTCAAAAAAGTTTCTAGATTGAACGAAGATGACGAAAATTGATTGAAAGCTGATCAGTGGCGTACTGCAAAAAAGTTTCAAAGGACACCTTGTGAATTTCAGTTGAAATCTAGGACGTTTAATGATGGATACTGTAACACCCTGTATGGTTGTGAGTTGGTTTTCGATGTTAAAGTTGAAGGTCGTCAAACATATCTGAAGTTTTCCCTACCCTTAGATAGACTTTCTAATAGGTTGCGAATTGGAGAGCGCCTTTCATTAGTTAGTTCATCAAAGCTCTGGCTTAGTGAATATCGTGAAATACTTTGTGTAACAATTATTTGGTATCGCAACTGCTCTACAATTCTCTATTTCAATTCGTGCCCATCTTTGTACATTCAAATTTATACCTGAACATTTTAATGCGGATTGTACTCGCCGATCTTCGGGCCATGCGACCTTTCTATCTCCCTTACTTCGAATACTTTCACTGTTTGTATTGGGTCATACTATCAATAATCGCGATAATTTTTCCTACGTTTGCGGGACTCTAATTTTGCTATTTGGATTGCAAATTGAGAGATCTAGAAATGATACTTGATATTTCCTCTTTTTCGAATTTAAATTTTCTTTTCGGATCGATAATTATTTTGAATATGAGAAATGGAGCAAATTATATGTGAGTACCCTTAAGACAAATAAGTATGTCATCGAAGCGTATACGGCAAAAATGAAATTTACAGTTAGAATTTTAGAACTTTGTTTTCTGTACTAGACATACATACAGACCGTCCGTTAAAAACTTTTTCAAGTTGCAACTACAATACCTGAACTGAAATTTTATACGCCGCCATAACTAGCAATTTCCAATTGAAGTGAAATATTCTCAAAGTGAAAGGTCATCACTTTGTTATTTCAAATGGCAATCTACGTTTTTCATTTTACATCTAGAACCGATATTTGAGGAAGGCATAAAATACCCAAGTTGTTGGCACTGTCAACTGGTGAATCTGTCAAAACTTTTGACAGATTCAATTATTTTTGTTATAAACTCGATTTTTGAGGAATATTTAAAAAAATTGTAGCTCGTAGATCTTTTGCTCTACAGATACAATTTTTGCTTAGGTGGAGAGAAGAAGGATCAAGGAATTTCTTAAGCAATCTACACATGTCAAATGTTTATTACGTTGTTTCGTATGATTTTTTCAATTTGGCCTTTTTCAAACAGCAATAACTCAATTTTTTCAAATTTCACGTGCCAATTTTTATATCGCCATCAGATGAAGCGTCAAATTTCAGATGGAATTGTATAAGCATGTACTATACCCATCTCTTATAGTTCCGAAATAATTTGGGAATATATTGAATGTTGATGATTTTGCAAGAACTAACAGAGAATGCTATGAAATATTTGAATCAATTAGCTGAACTGGCTACGCTCACCTGACAGGTGCCTAAAATTAATGTACTTGTCACTTCGTTCATTCGAATTTCATATTTCAACAAAAATTCTCGTTATTTCTGATTGAAAAATATCCAAAAAATACAACACATTTGGATTGAAACCACTAGTTATTCAAACGAAAATATATTTAATCTTTTTTTGTGTCATTTTAGAATGTCAAAAAGTAGTTTCAGGCAATTCAATAACCAATTTCCAAATTTACCGTCTATGAGTAAAATAAAATTTCGAAGTATTTGAAGCAATTTTCTACCATTCGGATGAATAAAAATTGTAGGAACTAAGCGAAAACCAATCATCGAAGATAATTACATTAATACGAATAAATGATAGCAAACATCATCGGAGAAAACTAATTTACGATCTGAATAAATGTTCAATATGGGCCCCATTTTGCTCTTCTTTAGTTCTTACAGGAATAAGATACACTTCACTCTTGATTTTGCCCCATAAATAAAAATCAAGGGGCGTCAGGTCCGGAGATTACCCCTCCATCTATCCTCGAACATTTTGGTTAGCTGCCGATCTAAAGCTCGTGTTTTATGTGCTGGTGCACCATCCATTTGGTAAAAGCAATCCCTCAGAATATTAAGGGGTAATCTATCTAAAAAATTTGCTAATGTTCCTTTCAAAATTTCCAGGTATCTTTGTCCATTAAGATATTCCTCATAAATGTGATAAGCCAACAAATCATTCATTAAAATTGCAAAAACGTTCACGCTGAATTTATTTTGAAAATCAATAACCTCAATGAAATGTGGATTTTCTATGGCTCAAAAATGTCGATTTCTCCTGTTGGTTATTCCACTTTCATTGAATTTGGCTTCATCAGACCATCTTATTTTTTGCAGAATTGTCTCATCTTCTTGAAGCCGAATTAATAAATTTTCACAGAAATTTAGCCGCTTGGGAAGGTCAATTGGTTTCAATTTTTGTAGTCTAATAAAAGAATACGGGTGCATGTTATGTTTCTTAAGGATCCTTTGAATGGAAGTGTAACGAAATCCAATATCCATTGATGTTGACTTAATGGACGCATGTGGATTGATACGAAAATACGCTAGCGTATTAATTTGATTGTCGTCGTTCTCGAGAATAGGTTTTCTTCTAGTTTCTATGTAGTTTGTTTCTCCAAATTGCAGAAAATTGCTTCTAATCCTTCGAAATTTTGTTTTACTCATAGGCGCCAAATTTAGGAAATTGGTTATTGAATTGCCTGCAAGTTCTATCCACCACTTTTTGACATTCGCCATGAATTAAAAAGAGATTAAACATATCCTCGTTTGAATAATCAGCCATTTTATTATCAATCTGGTGTTTCTCGAAAATTTTCACCTCAAATTACCAACAATTCTTGTTGAAATATCAAAGTCGAATGAACGAAGTGACAATTACATTAATTTTACGCACCTGTCAGGTGAGCGTAGCCAGTTCAGCTACTTGATTCAAATATTTCAAAGTATTCTCTGTTTGTTTTAGCAAAATAATCAAAATTCAATTTATTCCCAAATTATTTTGAAACTATAAGAGATGGGTATAGTACATGCTGATACAATTCCATCTGAAATTTGACGCTTCACCTGATGGCGATATAAAAATTGCCACGTTCCATTTGAGAAAATTGAGTTATTGCTGTTTGAAAAAGGCCAAATTGAAAAAATCATACAAAACAACGCAATAAACATTTGACATGTGTAGACTGCTTAAAAAATTCCTTGATCCTTCTTCTATTCACCCAAGCAAAAATTGTGTCTGTAGTGCAAAACATCTACGAGCTACAATTTTTTTAAATGTTCCTTAAAAATCGAATTTATAACAAAAATAATCAAATCTGTCAAAAGTTTTGACAGATAAGTGCCAACTTCAAAGGTATTCTATGCCTTGCTCAAATGTCGGTTCTAAATGTATAATGAAAAAGGTAGATTGCCATTTGAAATAACAAAGTGATGACCCACTTCCGGAATAACCGGAAATGGTGTCACTTCGAAAATATTTCACTTCAATTGGAAATCGCTAGTTATGGCCGCGTATAAAATTTCAGCTTGATATTGTAATTGGAACTCAAAAAGTTTTTAAAGGACGGTCCCGGTGGATATCCCTGTATATCCACTTTAAATAGACAATGTGATCACCGATAATCCCCCTCTAGCGTCTATATTCCTGTTTAGTATAGAAAACAAAGTACTTAATTCTAACTTGCCTGTTGAATTTCAGTTTGGTACAGATACGTCGATGGCAGACTTATTTGTATAAACGGCACACCTAGGCAATTTGATCATTTTCTTAAATTCATAAACAGTTTCCATCAAATATCATTTTTATATCTATTAATTTTCCACTGAAATAAAAAAATTACTTCAACATCTTAAGAAAGTGTTCAAACACGGATGTATGTATTCCCAGGGATTTGGGAAATTCATATCAAATTTCGGCACACAATTCAATGAAACACGTAGCATTTGAAACCAAATAATTTTGGTTCGAGTTGAAGAAGTATTATTATTTGGACGGTCGAAATTCGAACATTAATCCGGCCCGAAGCACCAATGTTAATTGCGTTATTAAATAGCTGCTGAGATGTTGGTTGATTTAATGATAAATTGTTTCCGTAGGTCTCGAAAATTGAAGTAGCGTTAATACATAAGCGTTTATTAGAAAACTTCACAATATCAATACACATTACTATTTACAAATTTGGTTTATATTGTGTTACAACTGTACTCCAGAAGGGCTCGACTAGTAATCACTAATTTACTGGTGTTACCCTCATTACTGGTTATAGTCCATTAATTTATTGTCAATTTCAAAGTATTGAGAAAATTGGTGAAATTTAAAAAAAAGGATGAATAACTGAGGTTTGAAATTCGAATATCATTTCTTATTTAAAATTTTTTCTAAAATATTTCAGTAAAATCATGTTATATTAAACATATATTTTTCTTCCAGGTTCAATTTTGCATCATTTTTGTCCATAATGGCCAAGTTCTATTCAGAGATTGCGATTATCCGAAGTTCATTGCATTTTTACTATCAGCTCAAGCGCTGTTCTTCCTGTACTTGTTTGGCAGCTTTTACCACAGAAGCTACGTCCAATCAAGAAAATGGGACGAAGCAAGGCAAAAGAGGCAACAAGCAAGATTAGCAGCAAAAGCAAAAGAGAATAAGGCATTGGAAGAATCGTTAGAAGCCGAAACCAAAAATGGGGTTAGCATTCATCAAAATGGCAAGATTAAGGCGAATTAATGAGTTTAGCATAGGGAATACTTACAGATCATTCAAAAAGAATAAAAATTTGTATCAATATCTGTCATAGAAAACAACTTCAACCATTTCTGGGAATGTAATTTGCAGATGACAATATTTTTTAGACAAATTTGTTCTCGGTGGATATTCGTTAATGGTTGGATGGAAGAAGCATATGTATTTATTGTTCATTAAAGATGTAGGGAAATGTGTAGTTCAACTGTTACTGTACAGTAGGCATGACATGATTTGATTTTGTTTCTACAACTGAGTTAAAGTTGTTCAACCACAAGGTGCCAGATATATGAACATATAAAATGTATATATATTTCCTTATGTATATTCACAGAAATTGCTCAAATTTTGAACTCAACTATTAGTTGAACATTTGAATCTTATATCTTAGAATATTGAATGGCGTGTTATAAACGTCACTGACTTATCTCATATGAGGTACTTAATTTTATTTATGTATATAAATATTTTATTTGTCTAATTGAAGTATGTTATTGCATCGTTGTGATTTTCAATGTAAAAGACAAATGGAATAAAATATGAATATCATATTTGGCCTATTTTATCTTACAAAATATCTAAGCAAGTTGTAAGTAGCAACATACAGGATGTCCGTGATGAAGAGCCCATTCGAACTATGTGTGAAACAGGTTCATCGATCAATTTCAAATTTCGGTATCAGAGTAACTTGATGCCGATCTACAATTTGCAGTTATTTCCAGAGCGTCATCACTTCCGGTTATATCGGACTTCGGCTACTTTGCGATTTCTGATAGCATGGTGTACTTCCTAATTTTTCTCATAAAGGACATCCATTTTTAAGCATCTTTAGTTGAGATTTGTCCTATCTTAAACTAACCACTATTGAGCTATTGTTTTTTTTATCAAAACTTTCGGCATTATAGTGCAACAGGGCCCTCTCTATCCAAGACCGGAACTGCTCATGTGGCAACAGCGCGTGACGCACACTAACAGGGTTACTTGACATTGAACTAGCACAGAGTTTATATGGCGCGGGTATTTTAAATTGAATTCGTATGCATTTAAATGATTCTATAATATGAAAACACTTGAAATGATGCACTTACAATGACAGAGTAATGTGTAAGAAAAATACTAATGATCTTGGTAGAAATAGGTAACTGAAAACAACAATAGGTAAATGATTTAAAGTATAGTAAGAAGTTCCCGTTTTTTGGAGTACTCAGTTGACTAATGACATTATTTTTCACTTTAGTATAATTATTTAGCAAGATGTTAGACATAGTTTTCAATAACATGGTGATAACATCCTTAAACTGTAAGCCACAAACACAGTTAACATAATAAATTTGGAAGGATATCCTGGTGTTGAAGAGAGTAAAATCAAAACTTTCAATTGTTAATTTAATGAGGAATTTACGTTTATTTTCGCATTTTAGAAAAGCCATTTCAAATTTTTCGATATTAAATGATTCATTACATAATATATATGCTTACCAAGTAAAAGCACTGTATCAGATGGAATAGAAAACCCTGCCCTATTCAAATCATGCAAATATTTGAAATTATCTGAATCATCCTCAATTTGTGACTCCACTTGTGTAAAATTCGTGCACATTTCACAGAAAGCAAGTTTATTTTTTATTTTAAAAGACGTATACCCACATATGTATATTAAAGAAGGTTCACTCAAAATTCTGCTGTCATCAATAATTATTTCATCTGATGCATTACATATTTCAACAAATTCATGATCATATTTTTCTATATCATCACAATTTCTTTTAAGATTCTAAGATTTGGGTTAACGAAACATGATAATTTTCCCCTGACAGTTGCCTGTAGCGACTGAATCTTCCCTCCAAATTATCAGTTTGTAATTTTCCTGGAAAAACATAGGACATTCTCAATTCTGACAAAGAATATTTTTTGGAATTTATTGTTGATTTAATGATTTAATGATTTAATGATTTAAAAAATGTAATGGAAAAATGCTTTACATTCAATAGCATCCCCATTTTCTGACATACATATACCCAGAGTAGAAGTGTTGCAGAAGGAAAACCTTGTTAGCAACACACATGTGAAAACAAAAATCAGAGTAAAACACTCAGCTAAATATACTTATTAAACTAAATCTCAGACACAAAACAAAAATTTATAAATAACAATTTTTCCCGAGCCAAGAATAGCTGTCCTAAAAGGCTTCATTTAAATGAAAAATTACAAAGATAATGCATAAAAAAATAAAAATATACATACATATAAATAAAAATATGAATATAAATTCCCCACAGGCTCCCCAGTCAAACAGAATATCAAATGAACATAATATTGATAAAAGACCTTTCCTTTGGACCCATCTGAAAACCCTCTTCTTAAAAACTTGTATTGAAACAGACGAATTTCTTAACTGACTGTCGAGAAAACTATATACTCTATTCAGATAGTATGTGAAAAACCTCTGTGTTATTCTAAAACATGCTTTGTGGACGTAATTCAGGTGGCGTGCTACCCTCTGGTATCGTAATTATGTGATAATAGATTAACACTGATTTTACCATAATACCAATCAATCAACAGAGCTCTTACATAAAGTTGTCTAATATTTAGCAGGCCACTCATTTGAAGAATAAGTTCAGTAGAAAAATCATATGGTTTTCTGTAGATTGTTTTAATAATTTTTTTCTGAACTACACTCAAACCATCAAGATGTCTGTCATATACTCCTCCCCAACCTATGCAACCGTACTGCAAAATAGGACTCACTAAGCCGTGATAGGCGGATAATAAAGTTTTTGTATCAGCCACTTTACTCAGAATACGAAAAACATAAATGAATGGACGCATTTTTTTGCACATGTTATTTATTTGATCCACCCATCTGAGAGTAGAGTCAATGTGTACACCCAAATACTTCGTACTGTATTGCAGAAAGAGAACCTGAGTTTCACATCCACAAATTTTCACAATTTTCCGATTTTGGCATTCCATGCAAAAGCTTATACTATTAAAATGCGGCAATCCAACTGTACTTCTAGCAAAAGGGAGAATAGTAGTTTTTTTCTGATTTAGTATTAAACCATTGCTGTTCATCCAATTTCCTGCCAAAATCAGCCCTTTACGGACTAAATCCCTTGTAGCGTTCCAACTTTTCCCACTAAACAATAGCACCGTGTCGTCCGCATAGGATGTTATCTCACCTACACCACTCAAACTAAGAAAGTCGTTTATATAACATAGAAACAATAAAGGACCCAACACAGTACCTTGTGGTACACCCATTTTCACATTTTGACTATCACTTACAGATTGACCTATACGGACGCACTGACATCTATCTGAAAGATACGACGCCAAGAGACGCAGAGGAACACCTCTCACCCCCATTCTATCAAGCTTACACAGTAGTTGTTTATGAGGTACAAGATCGAAAGCCTTGGTAATATCGAGAAAAACAGCCATCGGAAACAGTCCCTGGTCCAGAAGCTCATAGACGCGGCCCACAACCCTCCTAATCGCGTCATTGGTGGATCTACCATTTAGAAATCCAAATTGATTACTATTAATGACCTCATATTTATCAAAAAATTTATAAGCCTCTTTTGATGACCTTCTCAATTAGTTTGGCTATACACGATGTAAGGGATATAGGTCTGTAATTATTCATATCTGCTCTATCGCCCGATTTAAGTAAAGGAATTATTGTTGCCATCTTCAAACTATCCGGGAAGACACCTTCGCCAAGAATACGATTACAGATGTGAACAAACGGTCCTCCAATAATATCAACAAATTTCTTAAGTATTTCATTACTAATACCATCACCCCGCCAGCAGAACGACTAATTTTAAGATCCTTTATCATTCCCTTCACTTCATTAAAGTTAGTAGGCTCCAAAAAATTGATTTATCCTGAGTTAGAGTATGCGGGTTGGAATTGAAAGATCTATACGGACAAATGTTTTCAGACAACCTAGAACCTATTCCTGCGAAAAATCATTGAATTTTTGAGCAATATACTGTTTATTAGTAGATTCGACATTGTCCACTCTAATTTTTCGATAATATTACTATATGCACTAGGATCCCTCAAATTTGAAACCTCACTCAATAAATTCCACATCTTCCTAGAATCATTACCTGCATCTTTTATTTTGTTTCTATAATAAACAAGCTTACTAGACGACACAATTTCATTTAGTTTATTTCTATAACTTTTATACTCCTTAAAAGATTCTCGTCATTTGGGCGGGCCAAAGTTTTTTGTAGAGACTGTTTTTGTTCCAAATGGACACCGATAGCGCGGCTGTTATCCATGGCTTTCTTATCTTACGCTTTTTATACTGAAAAAACTAGTTGAGCTTTCAATCGACTTCGTTACCATATCCAAAAACAAGCTCATCTTTGAATTTATATCACCCACTGAATACACATTGTCCCAATTTAAGCCCATCAGAAGCTCTTCAAGCAAAACAAAATCAATCTTTTTCCTTGATGATCATTATTACTACTCGCATCTGGAGTATTTTCAACTTGTCGTATTTTCAGCACTATAGGAAAGTGATCGGTTATATTATAGTCAATAATCCCGCTTCAACAACTATATTTTTTTCAAACTTGAAACAAAAAATGATCAAGGCAGGTGCCACCCGAATCACACCTTCGTGTAATATCATTTACATATGACTTGAACCCAAAAGAGTATAAAAGATTTAAATACTCATCACGAATATTACCACCCACCGCGGAATCCAGAATATCTATATTGATATCTCCAACAAAAATCTCAACATCATTCTTTTCACTCAATTTTGAGTTGAAATATGAGCCTAGATCTCTAATAAATTCGTCTACCTCAATAGGGGAAGTTTATAGCAACAACTGATCAAATAACTAATATTATTTATCTTGAAACCAATTTTAATTATTTTTGTGACACCTACATCAACAATATCAACATTTTCGAATAAACCCACCCTTACATAACAGATCACACCATCATTTTTATTAAAATGACAAACGTTGTAGTATATCTTAAAATTAGGTATTCTGAAAAGGTCTACACTACTAACACTAAAACATTCCGAGAGAACAATAATATCAAAGTCGACTGAAAAGGAGTCCAGAAAAAATTCCAATAATTACCATAGTGTTTTGATATAAAGCATTGAATATGTCAAGTGTTAAAAAACCATGTTGTAGATTCAATGATTTCCATCGGCAGAGCCAATCTGCAAAATCTTTCAAAACTTTTAATCTTTCATCGCTTTCTTCTGTGAGAGGTGAT
This sequence comes from Cryptolaemus montrouzieri, assembly GCA_013387265.2. NCBI lineage: Eukaryota > Metazoa > Arthropoda > Insecta > Coleoptera > Coccinellidae > Cryptolaemus > Cryptolaemus montrouzieri. The sequence continues at coordinate 91,747,071 of JABFTP020000021.1, read as the reverse complement.
TCTAGCTTATTTCTATGAATAACATCTTTGAACGAACTCTCAACATTCATTATGGTCCACCATTTTATGATAATACTTAAAAACTTATATGTACCTGATTCTTCACCCAAATAATGTTTTACTGCTACAAGAGTCGAATTATTAATTATATTCACTACCAGGGCTACTTTCTGAGGTTCAAGCGAATTTGTAAAAAACAGATTTGTAATTTAATTTGGAAGCTGTTCTCAATACCATATTAGATTCTTGTTCATAAAGATTCCTTAAATCACTAAATTTTGCAACAACTAATTCATCAGATTTTTCATCTTGATAAAACTCTGGAAAAACAAAACTCTTTTCGTTATCTTTTTAATTCATCCAGTTATTTCTGATGTTCCTGAAAATATGAACAGTATCATAAGTTACAAAAATTTTATGTTGATCTGAAGGTGGTACTTGGAGGTGGGATTTTTTAAGAGATTTTCAAGCATTACTCGATTAATAATAAAAAACAAGTACTGTGTTTTAAGGAATTTTACTTAATAATTGCGATTCGTAACGCGTTTCACTACACCGTAGCTTCTTCAGACGAATGATTATCCAGAAAAATGTAAATGAGAATATAACTATAAATGTTCTCGAGTAATTAAAAGCTTATTGGTCGCCTCCTCCTAAGTGGTTATTTATGACAGGTATATCCAATAAAATTAAGGAATAGATTGCTCCCCGAAAAGATTCAATAGAGGTGAAGGGCTTAAATCGACTTGTTCATTGATGAGTCTACCTGAGTGTTTGTATTTATTTATTTCTAAAGTTTCCCAAAGATCTACCTTCCAATATTTATTATCTGTATGCAAAATTTCAAACTGTGGGTCGAAAGAATGATTATTTTCTAAGAGATGATTCGCGTAATTTGAATCTGATTTTTATTCGAAAAACTGCGTTTATGTTCCGATATTCTAATATTAAAATTTCTATGTGTTCTACCAATGTAGAAATTATCACAGTCATTGCAATTCAATCTATAAACACCTGATTTATTGTTTTTACCTGGTTTGGTTTTATTATTTTTATATATTTGCCTAAATTATTATTAGTTTGGAAAGCTATGTTGAAATTATTGCTACTTAAGAATGATTTCAGTTTCTCACTTGTAATGCCAACGTAGGTTAAGGTGTTGAATTTTTGTTTCAATTTATCGACAGGGTAAACTTCATTCAATGCGATTCTACTTTGTTTTTTATTTAAAATATTATTTATTAGTTTGGGATTGTAACCATTATTTTTGGCTGTTTGTTTAATCAAATTTAGTTCTTTGTTGAAATTTTCTGGTGATAGCGGGATGTTAATCAATCTATGAATAAAACTATTGAATGCTGACATTTTATGTTGATATGGATGACACGACGAGTTATGTATTATAATATCTGTATGTGACGGCTTATGGTAAATTGCGAAAACATGTTTTCCATTTTCATTCGAAATGAAAATGTTTCGAATGAAAATTGAATGAAGTTTACCTTGTCGATAAATTGAAACAAAATTCAACACCTTAACCTACGTTGGCATTACAAGTGAGAAACTGAAATCATTCTTAAGTAGCAATAATTTCAACATAGCTTTCCAAACTAATAATAATTTAGTTAAATATATAAAAATAATAAAACCAAACCAGGTAAAAACAATAAATCAGGTGTTTATAGATTGAATTGCAATGACTGTGATAATTTCTACATTGGTAGAACACATAGAAATTTTAATATTAGAATATCGGAACATAAACGCAGTTTTTCAAATAAAAATCAGATTCAAATTACGCGAATCATCTCTTAGAAAATAATCATTCTTTCGACCCACAGTTTGAAATTTTGCATACAGATAATAAATATTGGAAGGTAGATCTTTGGGAAACTTTAGAAATAAATAAATATAAACACTCAGGTAGACTCATCAATGAACAAGTCGATTTAAGCCCTTCACCTCTATTGAATCTTTTCGGGAGCAATCTATTCCTTAATTTTATTGGATATACCTGTCATAAATAACCACTTAGGAGGAGGCGACCAATAAGCTTTTAATTACTCAAGAACATTTATAGTTATATTCTCATTTACATTTTTCTGCATAATCATTCGTCTGAAGAAGCTACGGTGTAGTGAAACGCGTTACGAATCGCAATTATTAAGTAAAATTCCTTAAAACACAGTACTTGTTTTTTATAATTGATAATGGAATTTTACCAAGTAAAAGCCTCCCAAATTCAAATATTACTCGATTAATTCGATTATTATCAGAAAAGATGGCGACAACTCGGAGACTGCACTTTTTCAGTAACGTACAGAGTTTTTGAGTCATTTCTGCCAAATCTTTCCCTGTGACGTTATGGACTGGAAAAAGAGCGACAACATCCTTAAATTTACCAAACGCTGACGAAACTTAATATGTCACCACTGATTTAGCTGCACAAGAATTTTTATTTTCTGGATGTCCAAAAATATCCCCATTTTTATAATCATATTTTTGTTTGATATATATTCCATCTATTTGCAAATTGATATATTTTCAATGCTATTTATCTGACTAACACTTCCTTCGAGAAAATTTTCATTTTCTTCTGGCTTATTAGCTGAAATTTCAAAGAATTTGTAATTTTTGAATTTTTTGGGTTAGGCAATGTTAAAATGAAATTTTCTCTCAACATAGAATAGCATGCAGTATACTAGGTGTATATTAAAAAGAATGCAGAATCATTTCTGGAGAATAACTCCTAGACTTTTTCCTTCAAAATTGAATTGCTCTTTCCAAATATGTATCTTGTGAAATATAATCTCCTGATTTCATAGAGTTTAAGTAAATTTTGCAAGCATTCAAAAAAATCTAATATTTGTAACATTGAGTTGAGGTTTTTCACATCCCTTAACATACTTATATCTAATTAATATATTTTCTAATTGCGACCATCTATTGATTTAGCCACTACCATTAGGAACCCAATTCAAATCTTCTTTAGATATATAACAGTTGTTTGTACATACTTCTATACTCAAACTATCTTGCACTTTAATACCGATAGGTACCGTTGGCATATTTTTCAAATCAACCTGATAAAAACAAATTCTATCACTTAAAACTTCACACTTTCACTGTTGTTAATCCAGTTCTTGCCTAAAGTTGTCTAAGAACACCGAAAAATCGTTAATAATGTCTCCACACAGCCATTGTTCCATTTCCTGTTCTTCTCTTAGTAAGAACATTTCCTTTCGCACAACAACATCTTTCCGTAGTTCTGGCAATTTCTTGCTTATATAAGAAGGTAAATTGGGAAATAATGTGGGAACTGCCACAGGTACCAGTGCATATCTAGAAATAACTCTTTCTTGGCCTGTCGAATCCACACAATTTTCTTCTTTTAAAATAAAATGAGGTTCAAAATGTTTTTCACAAACAACAGAGTTTTTACCAAGAGTCCAGTTTTTTATGGGAATGTTTTTCATCCAAGTATTCCTCGGCAAGTCATCGTTTGGAAAATTAAATACTGATACTTTTTCGTTTTGCGATTTATAATTGCTTCTACAAGCTGGCACTACACAAGCATTCGGTATGTTTAGAGTCTCGAAACGAAAACTAAAGAGAACTAGGCAGACACCATATACAGATGAATAAGCACCCGATTATTCAAAACTTGAAGTGATGCTAAACTCAAATTGATACAGTTCGCAATGAAAACTGTAGATTGTTTTAACAATGCTTAAAACTTCCGAAAACGAATAAAATACGAAATATCTTTAACGTGCTTCAACCAACTGTAAACAATGGCCCGCATGATGCGGTGGAGGATCATTTTCAACTATTTCATGACTGAATTAAGATGCATCTTGGTGCGCATTAGGTACGGACCGGTAATAGCCCTGCAAGCATTGTTGCCAATTCTCAGCAGCTCCGGCCTTGTATAGAGAGGGCCGTAACTGCCATCATCATCGACCGAAAAAGTTGACGCAGATTTGAGTAAGATTATAACTTTACTTTGGTTTAATGAGAAAAGAGTAATTTTGGGGCAACTTATCACCCTATATCATTTCATATATAGGGTGATTGAAAATCAGTTGTCAACTCAATGAAACTAAGTTGTCAAGAAAATCGTTTGTTTTCACATACGGATTATCTACTTTATTTTCCTCCTATTAGAACCGTATTTTATATTAGTATTGATTGGTATTAGGTGTTTAGAAGTCTCTATACCTAAAATTGTTCCTTTTCATTTCATTTTCGATTTCATCGAGAACCTGCAGTTCCTTCGGAAAATTAAATCATTTGTAGGTGGAACATAGAAACGGATTTAATTCCGATACCAGTTTCTATGTTCCACAATATTGTATGAACTTTGGCCACAGTTTGATGTTTAGAAATTATTTCAAAATAGCAATAACTATAATTTTGTTTGTGTAAAGTTTTTGTTAACTAAAATGGAAAATTAAAAATTGAACTTGCAGAAAAACCTGAATTTGCAAACAATTTGCAGAAAACAATTCCGAGAATTGTTGAAAATGAGGATAATCTATTTGATGATTGAGAGCCTATTTTCATGAATTTTTACGGAAAAAAAATTTTGTGACAAAACTACTCACCAAAAAAACTTATTACTTAAAGACATTGTAGCAGAGTTTAGGCGCTCTTGAATCTTCAATAAAAAAGTGATCTTCCAATCTGAAAAAACCTCCGAAGATTTTTTTATAGAAATTTGGGACACCCTGTTTACTTCAAAATAAATTGCTGAAGTAGATTTTTACTTTCTAAATACAATACCGTTCGAACAAAAATGAAATCTTGAAGAGTGTACGAGCTAAAGAGCACCGCGCCACTGGTGAATCACTCATTATATAGATGTGCAATACTGACGGGGTTAAACGATACCGAGATAATTGGAACTTGTTGATGAACATGGAAGAAAGACACTTGTTAATGTTCAGGCAGATGTTCAGAATAAGGTGGTATGAAAACAATGGAATCTTCATTGCTGAAAACATCTTCATTGACGAGATAGAAGCCGGTTTCTTCAAAGTTTACTGCTATGTTTCCTCGCCGTAGCTCGAGGTAGGATCTGCCGAACAGTTCCATCGTATCGAAAATACTGAAGAGCCGTGTCTTGTGGCCTGAAAAAACCCTCACTTTCCCACTATAGTGAAGAACCATGAAAGTCTCATTCAATAATTTTGTTTTAGGAGAACTGTGGAGCGATAAACATCAAATTATAAGTTTTTCAATTATTAAATTATGTTTGTCTGCACCCAACCAGATGATGGGTACGCTGAGGTATACTCTGGTGGAGCACATTTAAGAAGTTGATAACTCGTGTGCTCCCTTAGGATAATCTCCAGAGATGGACACTATTATAAACAATGACGGTGACGAAAGATGTTTTTCAGATGAAGAAAAGAACCCAATTCATAACATTTCTTATGCCTATTACATGAAGAGATTCACTTTGGATGAAAGGCAAACCTGTTTTGTCAAAAAAACAGGTATACTTTTTCTTCATTAAATCCCTTGGCTCTGGAAAAAGTTGGACCTATCTGTTTACGAACTGAAAGGTCTTTTTCATAGAAGCATAGATATAGTTTTCACCACCAACTTCATCTTTAAATTGTTCGGATATGTTATTGTCAACTAGAAGTTAGTAAGCGAAACAGCTAAAGAGATATATTTTATTGAATCTGTAGAACATAGTCTCCACCGCAACAAAATACGTTTGTAGCTCATCTTCTAAACTGGCTTACGACTAAGAGTAGTTGAGGCTACTAGCTTTACATATTTCTCTTAGCTATAGATGAAGCGACAGATGGGCGCCCTGGGTGTCTGATATTTCTTAGATGCTTAAACAGCTTCTATAACCATATGCCGTACTCGTCTGACACCAAAACTTTTGCTTCTTTTCTTCATCTATTTACTATTGTTCAGCTATTAATACTAACTGAAAATTTCTTTCTATCTTCAATGTGTAATTCCATATTTTCAAAAATTTAGTAGTATTCGGATGACATCTTGGAATACAAGGAAACGTTATCAACTGAAAAACGACCATGTATTCTAAACAACAATTTTTCCAGTGCATATTACGTTTAACAACAATGTTCAAGTCACTCGTGTAATAGTGAATTGATGTATTTAAAAACTCACTTGTGAAAACTCTCGAAAACAGCAAAACACAATGTAGAATTTGATATAAGGTTCACACACAACAGCTGATGAATCTTCACTGCATTGCATCATGGAAACTATCTTGAGTTCACAGTATGCTCATCCGACAGCAGCATCAAATATACCCAAAATCCCAGTGGTCCTTATTACCGATTATTAAGTTGATCGAGAAGTTCCTGGAATTTATTTATAACACTGAAATTTTGATCCATCACAATCGATATGATTCCCTCAAAAGTACTCCTCACCGACTAAAACACCAACTTTCGATCTAATCTTCGAAACATTTTTCAAACTCAGTTTTCGGTATGGCTGTCTTCGATTCTTGCAGCATCTACTTTCAGCTACTAAATCTCGTTCCTCGTAGTGGTTTTTTTGATTCGATCGAACAAATAAAAATAACAGGGAACCAAGTTAGGTGAAATCAATGGCTGTTGGTTGTTAGAATTGTTGGTTTTGCTTAAAAGCTTGCAGATAGAGATGGCATTGTGTGGCAGTGTTTTATAGTTGTGCAAAATCAACGAATTGTTTTCTTTCTTTTAAGGCGAACTGCGTCATGCCACGTTCCATGACACTTAAACAACAGTCTTTATCGACTGATAAAAAATCTTGAAACACGATACCTTTGCAGTCCATGAGAACCGTGAACATTGCCTTTTTTCGACTGAAAACGACATGGTTAATTTTGGTGTTGGCTCATTAGGTGCAGGCATTTGATTCGCCTGATGTTGGTATTGCGTATCGTACTCATACACTCACGTCTCATTTCCAGTAATGATTTGTTGGATGAATGTTGGATTGGATTCTGCAATGAAAATCATGTATTTAGCAATGTCAAAGTTCTTTTTTAATAAAATTTGAGTCTTCGGTGGCCAATTTTGCTGCAACACAGGGCTGACCCTAATCATTGGCTACAATGTCAGATCCATAAGCAATACTCAAGTCCTCCACCAGCAGTCTGATAGTAAAGTTGCTGTTATTTACCAACAGTTCTCTTACTTTCTCGGCATTTTCGTCTTTTTTGATATCGACGACCTTCTACTACGTAATCTTCGATGGACTCTCAACCATTACTAAACCGTTTGTGCCACTAAACAACTGTTATTTTCAGAAAATCGTTACCATAACAATTTCCCCACACGTTTTCAACATAAACTCGTTGTTGCAAATTTAATTCGACTTTACAAATTTCAAAACCCTACTTAGAAAGATGTACTTGAAAGGGCGCAACTATCTGAGATTTTATGTAGAGGAAATAAAAGTATTTTGTATGGGGTTTATACAGGAGATTCGGAGATCTTATATCATCATTCTGAGAGTGCCAATGGTGGGCTTCCAACACCTTCTGATTCAATAGGGCATGTCCTAATGAGAGCGAAACGTAGTCTAGAGAGAGATCATGCCATAGTTTTATTATAAATTGTATTATTTTAGTATTAGAGTCATTGGGACATGTCCACAATTAATTTTAGAGTGTATGCATGTTAATTAGATCTGAAGTTCTATCAGGTAATGCTTTCGAATATTTCATCACAAGAACTGTTTCCCAGATGAATTAATTCCAAGTATATTTAATGAAAGTAACTTTTTAAACTATTTTAATGAATACCTAGACGGTATTTGCAATAAGATTTGTAATTTCATAGAAAGTATTTCACTTTTACAGGAAATTGATTCTTACTGTGACAGGTGGAGAGTATACGCTGTACAAATTTTAGAGGTTATGCTGACAGACAAATCAGGAAATACTGACATATGACAATGAAAAATTTGCCTGGATAACTTGATTCTTAGTTACTTTTTATGTAAGAGAGTGTTCACACTGGTGAAGTATTTGAAAACATATTGTCCGTTTTGAAACTTCATTTTGACAAATTTTTGATATTTAAGCTTTTTCCTAGAAAATGTCTTATACATTGTGTATGATATATATCATACTTATTGTCTAATTCGTTTTGAAGTATTTCTTTTCCTTGAAAGATTAATTGCACAAATACAATATTAGTTTGTTGAAGGACTTTCCAATAAGTAACTATACTTTTGGGTTTTTATAGTTTCAATTCTTTAATCAAAAAGTTTGTTTCGAAAGACAAATCCTGTGAATGTTTAGTATGTTTTGAAAGTTGTGAAAGAGAGTTTTTATAGTTTCAACAGATTTTAGAATTTCAATAATGCATTTTAATGACAATCAATGTTGATGCTTGGCAAATACAGTGGAAAAAATTGCTTTGTGAAATTTTATTATAGGCGGAACAATTGTATGAATTTTGAGGAGACAGAAAAGATATTGCTTCATATATTCCATTGAAGGTGGAGAAGTATTTTATTTTTACCAAAGAACTATCGCAATACAAAATTGGTTGTTTTTATTTTCATAATGTATAATAATAAATTTTAACTATTTTATTAGCTGAAGTTTAAAAACTAGATGTAAAATGTTACTAGACTGTGATGTACATCTTTATTGTTTTCTTTTTTACGCTTATTTGTTCAAATTCACAAATGTCAAACTATGATCCCCAGGTCTGGCGTTTTCCTGCATAAATAAAAAGTTTTCACCTATGTTTGCCGCAAACGGTACAACATGTTCTTCTAAAATGTCTGTAACGAACTTCTGATTATTCAGGGCTTCGTTATTTACGATGACCAAATCAGTGTGGGCGTTTTTTTCCCACACCATTATTGAACCTCCTCCAAAATCATAGTTTTCTATTTGCTCTGGGCATATCTCTCATTTCGACGTCTGTACACGAGGAAAAGTCAATCACAATTGAAAACACAAATTTTAGTATAAACCTTTTAGCTTCTAAACCATTGACATGTTTCCTAGCAAAATTCAATCCGATGTGCTACGGTTAGAGCAGCGTAGTCGTATCGTTTCAGCTACTTTACACTCCACTGTTCTGTTGAGGCTGCATTTGAAGGTGCTTAGCAAGAGCAAACTGTTGACTCTATGAGGATATTTCTAAGTTACGGTCGTGGATCGCCGTTGTTGTTCGAGGTCGTCCTTTCCCAGGCCTCGTTTCATGACTTATAGTCTCATTTCACCTATGGAACATCTGAATATACTTAAATGGGACAACCCAACCCTTTGGCCAATTCTAACACCTCTGTTTCAGCACATTTAGCCAAAGTTAAATTTTGTGATTCGCGTTGCAGTACTACCAAATGAAATAAATAAAATTTAATAAATAATAAAATAAATAAAATTTATCTTACCTATAAGAATAGAACACCAACTACTGTTATGAATGTGTGGCTGTTCCTTGCAAATTACCAAATTATTTCTTTACTTGGCGTAGCAAAAAAAACAGTGAATAAATGTTCGAACATACTTCGTTAATTTTATTTTTTCTAATGAGTTATTTAATTTTAATTCGAGACAAAGCTGAGGTAAAGCATTTTGCTGTAATGAATATGTATTTCCAATTGTTACGTTACTACACTAGGCGCAAGAGAAGAGAAGTAGAAAACTAGGTATTCAATAAGTAAAACTCACTAATACTCATTCAGTGCAATTGTTCGCTTTCAGATGGCGCGCACAGTAGTTTCTTGGGCATATTACAGGAAAGAGTAAAAGTTTGAAAATTGTGAAAGTTCAATGAAATGGTAATTGAAAAAAATACTCCTTAATTTCAATTTCGCAACAAATTTGAAATTTTTAAAAGGATAGTGACTCATAGAGAAAATAGAAAAATGATTTGTATAAGTAGAAAGTTATTATCACACCCACTTCAGTCAATTGTAGTTCTTTTCTCGGCAATGTCGAAGGAAGTATTTAAATGTTTACCACGACAAGTCTAAAAAAGAAAATTTTCAAAAATGAACGCAAGTACAAGTAACCAGTTTCATTAAAAGTGATCCGATCAGTGTCATTTTCTAGAATTTTGATCGAATAAATGAGCTTGAAGTCTTATATTCCAGCAGAAAGATGGAAAAAGTAATTATTCGAGAAAGTAATCCAATAAGAATTTCTGGTTGGTCATATTTATTTTAATGCACCCGAAATTAGAGTTAAAAAGTTAGTAACAAAAATTTTTCATTTGAAAAACCTGCTATATTGAGTACAGGGTTTTGTAAGATCTCTTCTAATATGAATTCAGTAAATATTGTCATAACGAAAATTATATCATATGGTACGCTGAAGTCTCAATTCTTCCTTATTCTAACATTGACCTTAAATTGTGAAAATGAAATATTGAAATACAATTTTCCGATATTTTTATATTGCTTTCTAATAAAAAAAATAAGGAGAAACCTGATAAAATTCCTCTTCGGTCATTTTTGTTTTTGTATGAAAGGAATTATAATACTAGTATTTCGACTAGTGGTTTTAAGGAAATCTCTTTTGTATGAATTCTGTAAATAATGGAGAAATGAAAACCAGTAATATGAAACTATTGGGCTTAGCATTACTCTCAATACTTGAAATATTCGTTATTGAAACAGAAATGCTATATATATATATATATATATATATATATATATATATATATATATGAAATAAAATACATACTTCAATATCGGTAATATACCTTAACAAATATTCATAAAATAATTTTCGGATAATTTGCTGGAATCCATAGTAATTATATGTCTGCTTGGGCTTGAAATTGTATGATCTATCAAAAGGAGTGAAATAATGAGAAAGATGAGTTATAAAATGAGGCAGCAATATTTGTGCTACTGATCTCATAGTTAAAAAAAATAAAAACAATAGAATAGACCTCTTATTCGAATTTAGTATTCAATGGAGTAACAGAAAGTCAATAATGTACATACGAGGGTAGTCTGAAAAATTTCCGACATAACAAAGATATCAAACATTTTTCTGAATATTTTCTATATTTTCCAACATATTCTCCTCGTAACACACTTTTTCCAACGAAGTACTGGTTTTAAGGATATCTGTAACTCGTCCAAATTGTACTCGGAGTTTTTTTCTACATAATAGCAGTTCACGAAGATGATTGCTTCTTCTGTTGACGATAACACTATCCTCCAAGCGCAATTTTTAGTTGAGGAAACAAAAAAGAAGTCACTTGGGGCTAGATCTGGTGAGTAAGGTGGATGGTCAAACAGTTCAAACCATACTTGGATTTTTGCCATGGAAACCATTGAGGAGAGAGACTTGTCTGTCTTGGTGACACAGGATATTTTCTTTAAATGTTGCCGTTCTTCAGAAAGTTCTGCTCTTAGCCTGTCAAGTAATAATCCGTAATAGGCTCCTTTCATAATTTTTCATTTTTGAAAATAATCGAGTAGAATTCCTCCATTACTATCCCAAAATACAGTTCCATCACTTTCCCAGCCGAAAAAAGGAGTTTTTCTTCTTCTGGAAGCGATTACCCCTCTGCAATCCACTGTTTGGACTGCATTATTGTTTCTGGCGTATAATGGTGTATCTAAGTTGCATCTACAGTAACTAATCGGTGCCAAAATTTTTGCACATAAATTGCTCCAAGTGGGAAATTTTCATTCGAAAAAATTTTTGGTCTAACGTGAGCATCCAACGTAAAAGCTTTCTCATGTATAAATATTAGTTCAGTATGTGACAAACTCATTCTCCCGCCAGGTTCATAATCTCTGCTATTTCTCTTACATTAATTCGGCGGTCGCCTATATAAGTATCTGAAGCATACTAACGAATTAGATATTGATACTCTTGAAGAAATTTCAAATTAAAAAAACGGCATAACGAGGACTTATTACCATAAAAGGGAAAATTGCGAAAATATTATTTGGAATCTTGTATTCTTATACGGAAGAACTGTACTGAAACTATTTCACATGCATTGATGAGAATGAAAAGTATTAATGAGAAATCAAAAGTTGATTTCCATAATAGTATATGAGCTTAAAATTAATATATTCATAAATTTTATGAATTCCAGAAACTGTCAGATAATTTGAAGCTACTTCAAATAGTACCAGCGTTAGAAGAAGTAGATCAGATGCATCCGCTCACTTTTGAGCTTCAATATATAAGAAAATATACTTGACGAAATTCAAACAGCTATGAGTTTTACGAGATTACATTTATTACAGGAGCTATCCTACCCTATTCTAAATTTTAAGAGTTGATGAAAAATTTCAAGATTATGCCCTTACATCATATCAAGGACTATTATCAGATTTGTCACACAAAATAGTCTATAGAAACCATTTTTACTGTTTATAATATCAATTTCATTAGTTCACAAGGATAATTTTGACCTACTCAAGTCTTATTACATACCTCGAAATGATTTCTTATACCGACCCCTATATAATCTCACATAGAGAAGTGCCGACATGGTCAACAGAACAATGTCACCAAGTATAAGGAGACTATCATACCATCATGTATGTATGCTTAACATTTTGAGAAATATATACAGAACACTGCTCCAGAATGAAAACATTTCATCCACCCAATCTTGAATTATTAGGAGACGGAAATATTTATGGAAATAATTATGGAAATTTGTAATCAACAAACAAAGTTTCACCTCGATAGCTATTCTACATACCAAATGTGCGTTAAGTAATACAAGAAAAGAGATTTTTACAGCTTCCACAATCAACAAAGAAAAATACATAATATTGCCCAAGAGAACAATTTTCCCTAAAAATTATAATGATATGAAATCATCAAAGAATGCGAACATTCCTGATATTCTCTAGAAGGACTGGATCAATGGAACCTGAAGCCATCAAGATTCTCTCTTATTTTAATTTTATCAATAATGTTCTTTCTCATTCTCACATATGCCATTTCAAAATATAATAAAGGTACACCCAATAAACTCAAGAGGGTGGAATTACATAATACAAACCCCATATTTTGATTAATAATTACTTATCATATTCTCATAAATATTGAATATGTCCAAGTACAGTTTTGCAGCTGCATCGTGAGCTGTATCATTAATAATTTTGATAAGAAAAGATTATAAATATTTGTTAACTTTCACGATAGGCTTTTCATTTCGTGACCGTTAGCGATGTTATCATTGGTAGTTGCAGTTTTGGACGTCCCGAACGTTCATCGTCTCCCAAGCTCTTACGTCGACGTTCAATTCAGCTTTACCCTACACAGAATCCAACTCATCTTTAATTTGCATAGACGTATTGCCTTTCAAAAACAAAATTTTAGTTACAGCTTTTTTGTCCATTTTAACGAAAATACTCACTTCAACTCGATCAAATGTCTGTTCCATAGCAACTGTGCGTCCAGAATATATGAAACTTGGGTAAGTAATTGTCAACAGATGAACAATGAACATTCATAAGCGTTTATTTACGAGTGCTGCCATCTTCACATAGAGATCGAAAACTTTTATTTAATCTATCTAAAAGTTAAACAACGTTCCTTAAGTAAAATTTTAAGAGTATGTTTCGTACTACGCCATCAGAAATCTCTGGAAGTCTCAGCTTTTTTCTACTCTAATATTCTTGTAATATACACATTAACCTTCCGGAAGAAATGTGAACGTCAGTCAAAACTGTATCAAAATTATTATTCCTATCTTAGAATTTAGTGGAGTAAAAGAGAAAGAAAAACAATGGTTTTGATTTCTAAATAAGAGAAGTGGTAAGCAGGGCGTGTAACGTTTTTTCGTTTCCAGACGATTTCAACCAACTCACTCATACTTGACGCCTCGTTCAGAAACTTCGCACCGAAAGTTTTAGCTCCGTAAAATAAGGTTTTTCTATGAAAAGCGACATTATAATAGTTATTTCATACACACACTTAAGCGTGATGAAGAAGTGGAAGATCATTAACAAATTTCAAGAAAGTTTCCTCTGTAGGATGATAATCGTTTATGAAATATTTTCGTCAGTGAAGAGAAACTTCGTAATCTCATTAGGAAAGCTAATGATATTGTGATGAATTCTAATTACCGAAGGCAATTGTTCAAACTGGACGTGATTCAAAAATTCAATAATATATAATCAGATTCGTGAGAAGATGTGAGGATATACCTTTCCGTGATGTTAGATTGGCAAAACTCATAATAGAAATATGTACCCATTTTGTCTTGAATAATAATAAAAACGAGAAAAGGAATCCAACATTTTTTCATTCCTTAATGAACCTTAATTTTGGATTGGCGATGAAACTGGTTGAAAATTTATCATCAAAGGGAATGTGATACAGGCAGCAAAGTTTGCTCACTTAATTAAATTTGTATGATGTGTTTTATTACGACTAGGTTTCTATCAAGTCAAGCATCTAGAAAATCATTTCGAAAGTTCGACTCGATTTAAAATTCAAGCTTTTGAAAAATAAAAGGTTTTGCTTGACTTGAAATAATCCCGCTAAAATAGTGCTCTGAGCCTCTGTTTCCGTCGGTAAATATTTGATGGGACAAATATCTTCCGCGATGAACTTCGCGAGGAGTCTACATATGAAAACTTGAGACCAGAAGAATTATTCAAAAATCCTAAGATCAATGAATAATTGTTTCCTGACAAGAGCTGGTTCCCAAATCTGCCTGCCATGCACGCAGCCCCCAAGAGCCACAATAGTGCAACTAAGCAGGATTCCGAGAAACGAAGCGGCAGACTGCAGTTTCGCCCTTATTAGTAGCTCATCAGTGTCGCATATCGCTTCTCAGCATCCTATCAAGTTACATGGGAGTACCCTATCGATTCCCGAAAGGACGCCCACAGGGCGAACCTGCTACCGGACTTCGAGAAAGATACGAACAATAACAAACAGATGTGAGAACGTTAAAAATTCCAACATTTGGGAGACATCTGTCGCCGCTCCGTGAATCACATCAACGGTAGAAAACGAGCGCAATAATTCCGCTAAAATAGTGCTCTGAGCCTCTATTTCCGAGATAAAACTCCCGTCGGTAAATATTTGATGGGACAGATATCTTCCGCGATGACTTTCGCGAGGAGTCTACATATGTAAACTTGAGACAAGAATAATTATTCAAAAATCCGTAGATCAATGAATAATCCTTCCTGACAAGAATAGGCTGATAGGCCCATCTTATTTTCAGGATGGTTCATCCAGTAATAATGAATACAAATAACACAAATTAGTCTTGAAATATATAGTGACTGAGTATCTTCCGTTTAACTTCTTTGAGGATAAGGTTAGTGAAAATATTTTCAAATCCTGACAAGAGCTAGTTCCCAAATCTGCCTGCCATGCACGCAGCCCCCAAGAGCCACAATAGTGCAACTAAGAAGGATACCGAGAAACGAAGCGGCAGACTGCAGTTTCGCCCTTATTAGTAGCTCATCAGTGTCGCATATCGCTTCTCAGCATCCTATCAAAGTAGCGGGTTCGCCGTGTCGGTCCATACAGGGCGACTCTCGTACGTATGTACGGGGTACGTCCTTTGGGGAATCGATATGGTACCCCGATGTAACTTGATAGGATGCTGAGAAGCGATATGCTACACTGATGAGCTACTAATAAGAGCGAAACTGCAGTCTGCTTTGCCTGCTTATATATATATATATATATATATAT
This sequence comes from Cryptolaemus montrouzieri, assembly GCA_013387265.2. NCBI lineage: Eukaryota > Metazoa > Arthropoda > Insecta > Coleoptera > Coccinellidae > Cryptolaemus > Cryptolaemus montrouzieri. The sequence goes on along the minus strand of JABFTP020000021.1, from coordinate 91,731,416 downwards.
ATATATATATATATATATATATATATATATATATATATATATATATATATATATATATATATATATATATATATATATTTCCCTTATATCTGTATTTATCTTTCCTCAACATCTTATGAATTTTATATATATATATATATATATATATATATATATATATATATATATATACAGTGTGTTCCAACGAAAATTTGACCCCCTATAACTCCGAAATGAGTAACATAAGCGAAAAACACCAAGACACGTCGATTTTTGTTTCGAGGGGAGCATTTTTCGAAATAATTCGAAACTTGTCAGATCAACCCCTACCCCAGCAACCCTAATTTCGAAATTCATCATAGGGAATAAGGGTCGAGTGGCACCTTACTGTAAAGGTCTGTCAATTCTCCATTCTGATTTGTCATTTTAGAATTTTAAATTAACATACAGGGTGTCCCAATCGAGGGTAAGTTGAATTCCTGCAAATCCCAAATATTAAATGAAATCGATTTATTTTGGCATAAATTTGGTATTTTCGAAATTCAGAATCAGCATACAGGGTGTCCCAGCAGCAGGAACACTGAAAACCCAAATAACTTTTTGAAACTGGTTCATTTCGGTATAATACGAGAACATGTTTATGTTTGATTCGAGAATAAGACTCTCTTGCGTCAATATGGAATTTTTGCAATCAATCTCTTCCATTCAGCATCCCCAACTCAAAAAATCATACAAGTGATTACAGGTTGAGTGGCAAAGTTCCAGAAAGATTTTTCTATTTTCTGAATCACTGAGGCATTGGTTTCAGTTTGGCAATCGAGGTTTTCTGGCGTGAGGATCAGGATGAGGGGATGATGGAGAAACTGATTGATGCTCATCTAAACAGGAAAACGAGATTTATTGAACTCGTATTCAATTGAAAACAAAAACTTACTTGATTATTACAACAATTGTTCAAAATGACCTCCGCCCACCTCCATACAGTTATACAGACGATTTTCGAACTCTCTTCTCACATTAGCGAAAACTTCAGGAGTCAAAAGTCGGCATTCTGTGATAATCCTCATCAGCAGCTCCTCCAGGTTTTCTAGTCTTGTGGCATAAACTTTAGATTTTAGATGGCCCCACAAAAAAAATCTAGGGATTTAAATCTCGTGACCTGGCTGGCCACTCAACAGGTCCTCTTCTACCAATTCACCTTCCTGGGAAATTTTCGTCTAAATATTGGCGCACCCGAGCATCATAATGCGGAGGAGCACCGTCTTGTTGAAAACGCATTTCGTCCTCAGAAAGAGTTGGATCGTTCTGTAAAATTTCTGTCAATCTAGGATGTATGTGTTCCTCTAACAACTGTAGGTAGCCATTTCCATTCAGATTACCCTCAATAAAGAAAGGCCCAACTAGATGATTGCCAAAATTCCTGCCCAAACGTTCAACTTCTGAGGCCTTTGCGTGTGGGCCTCTCTAAACCAATGAGGATTCTGTGTGTCCCAATATCGACAATTATGTCTATTCACTTCACCACTGAGCATAAAGGTGCTTTCATCAGAAAAACAGATGTTATTCAGAAAATTTGGATTAGCGTTTAGGTTTTCACTTAGATTTTCACAAAACTGTAAACGACGATCTGGATCATCTTCGTTTATTTCATGCACTAATTTTACCTTGTAGGGTGAAATTTGTGATGTTTCACGATTCTATGGACAGTTGTAGCTGATACACCAGTCAGACGAGATAGTTTTCTGATCGAAGTAGTATTCTCCATTTGTAGATGACCCACTACTGCCACTTCCGTTGCCTCATTTCTGACAGGACATGCCACTTCATGTTTTTGTTTGCCACCAAACCCGTAGCTAGGAATTTGTCAACCAAATATTTAACGTACTGGTGACTGACTCCCTTTCTCTTTCAGGATGGTTCCTATCGAATATCCTTGCCGTTTCTTTGGCACAACTGTTATTTCGAAAATACGTCGATACAATTTCGACCCTTTCCTCAGTGGAATAAACCATTTTCAGATTAATTTCAACTGACGAACAACAACAATAATGAGGAACTGATCTGAATAATAATAATATTTCATTGCAAAATGAGAAATAACAGATGACTGCACGCCAGATGGAAATGAAAAATGTGAACATTTTCAATGCAGAAATCAGCTTTATTTCTTCGTAATTGATGCTCAACACATCGTACCCCAATACTTTTAACAGTTTCGAATTAATTTTAGTTGATAATTTCAAATGACGATATTGAATTTTTCGAAAGCGACATCCTGTATGGAGAGCCGAACTGAATGAAATGCTTTAATCATTCTGGAATTCAAAAACCTTTCTGAAGATATGCCACTTGAATTATTTGTATGATTTTCAAGTTGGGGATGCTGAATGGAAGGGTTGATTGCAAAAATTCTATAACCACACAAGAAAGTCCTATTCTCGGATCAAACATGTTCTCGTATACCGAAATGAACCAGTTTCAAAAGTTATTTGGATTTTCAATGTTCCTGCTTCGGGACACCCTGTATGATGATTCTGAATTTCGAAAATACCAAATTCGAAGAGAAAATTGCAGTACCTTTCCAACGAGGTGCCACTTGACCTATTATCGATCGAATGATTTTTGAGTTGGGGATGCTGGAAATAGGGGTTGATTGCACCAACTCCAAATTCACAAGTGTAGGTCGTTTTTCTAGACCGAGCATAAACCTGCGCTTGCATTATGCCAAAATAAATCTATTTCATTTAGTATTTGGGATTTCCAGGAATTCAACTTCACCCTTGGTTGGGACACCCTGTATGTTAATTTAAAATTCTAAAATGACAAATCAAGGTGGAGAATTGACAGACCTTTTCAGTAAGGTGCCACTCGACCCTTATTCCCTATGATGAATTTCAAAGTTAGGGTTGCTGGGGTAGGGGTTGATCTGACAAGTTTCGAATTATTTCGAAAAATGCTCCCCTCGAGACAAAAATCGACGTGTCTTGGTGTTTTTCGCTAATGTTACTCATTTCGGAGTTATAGGGGGTCAAATTTTCGTTGGAACACACTTTATATATATATATATATATATATATATATATATATATATATATATATATATATATATATACAAATACAGATCAAGAATAAGAGTGAAATATATATTTTCAAATGAAACATAGCCATTTTATCCCAAAAACAACATAAATAAATTTTCTATAAAACAACTGAAATAAACTTCTGTGAATATAGAAGGAATAGCTACATTGAAATTTAAGTCGGAAAGAATAAAAATAAGCGAAACTACTTTCCCACTTCATCAGATAGTTGATAGTTCCTGTTTTTGAACCAAGCGTAGAAACACATCAACGGCTAACTGATTTGTGACCCAATCTATTTCGGGTTTTGGTGATAGTTAACGCAGCTTTTGAGAACTGCCTCTCTACAGAAGCCGAACTTACTTTTTGTATAGATCTAGTTATCTCGAATTGATTCAACTCCAAGTCACCGCATTTGGCTTGCTTTGGTGCAGACATTCTTGGTGAATAATGTGGGTTGCATAGTCCTTAAAAATTTTGTTTTATGAATGTTCTTGAAGATAGAAATTGCTTCAACCTGCAATTCCTTTCCCTACTAGAATTCAGAAATGTTTCCACCATATGACGAAGGTCCAAGATTAAAACTACAGAGAACATCTAGGTGAACGTTTCACGATTTCGTAAAAATTTTCAAAATTCATTCTTAATCTCTTCGGTAAGGTGATGCACTCCTCTGCATCACATGAAAGTGTAGGCCAAACATGCTTAAAGGTCGAAATATTCAGTGATGCTCTCGTTTGCATCAAATTTTTCGTATTTTCAGAACATATTCATACCCTTTCCTATCACAGAAATGAACTGATGGAAACCATACCAACAAATTATGGTGGTGGGATCCGTCTAGTCTTAGCACATCATATGTGTAGACTTGGTACTGGTTTCATCTTGATTTGCATTGACACATGTGCTCTCGTTTATTTGTTCGATATATGGTTCGGATGATGAAAAGTCAAATGTGAATTAGGGCTATTTCAGTTATGGAGACTGTGAAAATGGCGACAACTAACCAGCTCAATTTGTGAATTGGAAACTATATCTGTTCCTTAAAATGCTTGCAAACAATCTGAAGTATACATTTCTCAAATGCAAATTTTCATAGCGCACAACAGTGTCGTGAGCTGCCAGTCTTAATCCGTATGTAGGCGCAGGCGCCAATCTTATTATGCGAATCTGGTATCAAGGGTTAACCTTCGAGATACATGGTTTTGAGAATAGCAGCAAAATAATTTTTCAGAATAACTTTTATGCTCATGTAGTCAAGGGTTTTCATATTTTATGAAATGTCAGAAAATTTCAGCTAATAGGAATCTTATTTTCAGGATGGTTTATCCAGTAATAATGAATAAAATTACACAAATTAGTCTTGAAATATATAGTGACTAAGTATCTTCCGTTTAACTTCTTTGAAGATAAGGTTAGTGAAAATATTTTCAAATATTTGAACCCTAGGCAAATTTACCTGCTAGGAACCTGATGACTTCTCTAGTAACAAAAACATACGAAAAACAACAAACCATGCTGCGAGATTTTCTCAGGAAGTATAACACAGAATTATCTTTCACAATTGATGTGTGATAGTCTTTTGATATTCGACGGTATTATGGGATAATTGCCCATTTTATTGTTATCAAATGAAAGCTTCATTCCATTCTCTTGGATTTTGTTCTAGCTCATAGTCAACATACCCGTAACTCAATATCGGAATTATTTTTCCAAGTTTTGCTATGTTACAATCTACAAAATTCAAAGCAAATAATACCAACTGATAATACAAACGAGATAAAAACACAAGGTTTAACTTTAATCTACACTTTATTTGAAAAAACTCGACGACGTTTCGCTGACACAGCAGCTTTATCAAGAATGAAAAATAGAATGATATAAAAAAAATATACCATCCAATACCGCAAATTAAAGTTTCTCATGTCACGAAAACCGAAACCTACTCCACGTAAAACTAAATTTTCTGACCATCAAGTTTTTGATAGATTCGTTAACCTTTCTGATACTAATTTCACAACTGATGAAACAAATCTCTTGGAGAAAGGTTTCAAACACAATATTAAATCAAACAAGATAAAATCTGATTTAGAGGAACTTGGCATAGATACTGAAATTTCTCTGAAAAATATTCCTAATAACACTCACCTTAAATATTTAGCATCTAACATCATTAAAATGAATCATTAGCTGACTTTAAACCGAGTAAAGAACAAAATATTTTAAAGGCCATCAAACAAAAATCTCAACTAAATGAAGTTATTTTTACAAAAGCAGATAAGGGTAATACTGTTTTTGCGTTAAATAAAATGACTACCTATTTAAAACTCTAAATTTCATTTCGTCCGGAAACTATACAATTTTAAACAAAGATCCAACTATTAAATTCCAGAAAATATTAAAATTGCAATAAATGACGCAAAATCTTTAATTAAAGCAATAGATAAATACAAATTAATTTTACCAAACCCTCAACCACCTCAACTGTATTCACTCATTAAATTGCATAAAGTAAATAACCCCGTTAGACCAGTCGTATCTTACGTTACAGCCCCAGCCGTGAAATTGTCGCACTACCTTATAGATATCATTAAGAATTATTGTTCATTCAAATCAAAATTTTCTATAAAAAATTCTTTCGAATTGATAAATAACATAAAAAACGTTAACCTACCACCTAACGCAAAACTTATTTCGTTTGATGTAGAGAATTTATACCCAAGTGTTCCTCCAGGTGATGTCAAAATATTAATCGAAAACATGTTGAATTCGAATCACGTTAACTACATAATCAAATCAGAAATATTGAATCTGTTGGACGTTTGCATTGAACAAAATTATTTTTCTTTCAACAACATCTATTACAGTAGTGAAAATGGTTTGATCATGGGAAATCCTTTGAGTCCACTTTTAGCAGAGATTTTATGAATAATATTGAACAGAAAATTCATACACATCCACTCATTTCCAAATTTCTTTATTGGTATAGATATGTTGACGACATCTTAGTATGTTTCATTGAACTACTCGTCAATTTGACTTATTTGTTAATTTCATTAATTCCATCCATTTGAACATTAAATTCACGATAGAAATTGAACAGAACGATTCCATAAATTTTTGGACTTAAAAACACTAAACAAAATAATAATCATGTTTTTTCGGTCTTTCGTAAACCAACACATACTGATACAATTATACATAACTACTCATTACATCCAATTCAACACAAAGTTGCAGCTTTAAACAGCATGGTACATCGGTTACTCAATTTACCTTTATCAGTAGAAGATTATAATAAAGAGTTAAACACCATCAAACAGATAGCCATTAATAATTCATATAATCCGGATATGATAGATCTAATCATTCGTAAAAACTCTATCAGAAAGCAATAAATGAAGTATATCCTATTCATAAAGACTATACAATATTCAACAGTTTAACATTCTGCGGTTCTGCAAGTACAAATATTAAATCCTTTCTCGTCAAACAAAATCTTAATATAGCTTTCAAAACTTCTAATAACTTAGGTAAACATAATAAAAATAATAAATCTCGTGTTGAAAAATCAAGTAAATCAGGAATCTATAAACTCAATTGCGGTTCTTGTGATAAAATTCATATCGGTAGGACCTATAGGAGTTTTGGCATAAGAACATCTGAACATAAACGTAGCTTCGATAAAAATAAATCTGATTCAAATTATTCAAACCACCTAATAAAAGAAAACCATTCATTCAATAAAACTTTGACATATTACATATAAAATCAAAAAGTTCAAAATTAGATCTCCTAGAAGCATTAGAAATAAATCGATACAAACATTCGGACAAGCTTTTGAATGAACAGGTAGATTTGAATTACTCACCCTACTTAACTTGTTTAATTAGTTTTATTACCTTTCATACTAACTGTACAATGGCTCGGTGTGGATTTTCCTATTATTCATCCAACTTGTTCTACGATTTGTTTATAATACCATACTCTTCATTCTATTTTTCATTCTTGATAAAGCTGCTGTGTCAGCGAAACGTCGTCGAATTTTTTCAAATAAAGTGTAGATTAAAGTTAAACCTTGTGTTTTATCTCATTTATATCATGGATCTACATCAAGTAACGGCCTCCACAATTCAAAAAAAGATAATACAAACTGCAGTTTCATTACACATCAATAATTTAAAACGCCAAATTCCTGAAATTGATCAACAAAATAACCACCTTGTGTGCTTTGCATAAATGCATGCATTCTGACATGGACAATATAATTGAAAAAATTTCATCTGACACGGATGAAGATGAGGAAGAGATTACCATAAATTCGACAGTTAGGAAAATTCATACTTCAGCCAAATACATCAAAAATTCTGAAAATCTAAGTGAGGATTTTGAGAAATTTTGCAATACTGTCAGTTCGAAAGTGTCGATGCCAAAACTTGACATCATTACCCGATAGAACTCCACCTTTGAGATATTGCAGTAGGCTCCGAAGTTTAAGAGGCCATTAAATATAGTTTGCGATAATAGTGAAACAAGTAGTTTGAAATTACTCAAGTTGACACACACTCTTTGGGCATTCATAGGGAAGAAGTGTAGATATCTAGAAATCTTCAAAAATATTTCAACATTATTAGAAGGAGAAACACACAGTACATGAAAACATTTCTGAATTCTAGTAGGGGAAAGGAATTGCAGGTTGAAGCAATTTCTATCTTCGAGAACATTCATGAAACAAAATTTTTAAGGACAATGCAATCCCACATTATTCACCAAGAATGTCCGCACCAAAGCAGGCCGAATACGGTAACTTTTAGTTCAATCAATTCGAGATAAACCTACAAGGTCTATGCAGAAAGTCTTTTTTGCCAGCGCCGAATGCGGATATGTTGGCGAATATGGCAATAGCTGCGTTAACTATCACCAAAACCCGAAATAGATTGGGTCACAAATCAGTTAGACCGTTGATGTGTTTCTACGCTTGGTTCAAAAACAGGGAACTATCAACTATCTGATGAAGTGGGAAAGTAGTTTCGGATATTTTTATTCTTTCCGACTTAAGTTTCAATGTAGCTATTCCTTCTATTTTCGCAGAAGTTTATTTCAGTTGTTTTATAGAATTTTATTCGTGTTTTTTTGGGATACAATGGCTATGTTTAATTTGAAAATATATATTTCACTCTTATTCTTGATCTGTATTTGTGTTTCCTCAACATCTTTATGAATTCATTTCAGATTATTACTTAGAATGTCATATAAATATTTTCCCGATCAAATAATCAAGATTATTTAAACCTTCATTATCGCTCTTAGTTAATATATGAGGAAGTTTAATGTTTTCTCAGAAGTATGTTCCGATTCAAGCCTGAAAATTTTGCGTTTCAGAGAGCTTAAATATTCGAGATTTTTCGAAATTTGGAAGGAAAAATTTTACTTGACTTAAATTCTGAAAACAAAAGTTTGACTTGATTTCAAGTCAGCCGTGAATCTCTAATTGCGACGTAGCGTGGCTATTTTAGAAAATTAAAACAATGGAGTTGGTAACTTCATATATATATATATATATATATATATATATATATATATATATATATATATATATATATATATATATATATATATATATATATATATATATATATATATATATATATATATATATATATATATATATATATATATATATATATATATATATATAAGGTCCGTACACTGGATTTTTCCGGGAGAAAGCCTCTGACACTACTCGTTGGTACATTGATATCATTGTCTGATGATGCTATAGTGTGTTTATATTCTGGTAGATTGATATATTCTCATAACATTTAACGTTATCCTAATATATAATTATTCCAGGATATGTTTTGATTATAATCCATTGCCTGGCAATGGTATTAATTACCGGGTGGTCGATTTATATTTTTCATGAAATCAGTTTGATTGCATGATGGGCGCAACTCGTCGGAGTGAAACCCCTTTTTCATATATATATATATATATATATATATATATATATATATATATATATATATATATATATATATATATATATATATATATATATATATATATAGCGAGAGTCGCCTCTATGGACCGAGACGGTGAACCCACCTCATCCAGGATAAAACTTCCTGTCGGTAAATATTTGATGAGACAAATGTTTTCCGCGATAAACTTCGCTAGGAGTTTACATATATAAACTTGAGACAAGAATTATACAAAATCCGTAGATAAATGAATAATCCTTCCTGACAAACTTTTTATGCATAGTGTATTTGCTGTAACTAGCTATCACTCGTAACGAAAAATGGTGCTTTTATCAACTTAATGCATAATTAACTATCACATATTTTAAGGTTAATGATAAATAGAACTGATATTTTAGGGTAGAGTTATTACATTTACAAAATCTAAAAGAGAATATTAAATTCCATTCATTAAATTTCAGAATTAGACAATCATTATTAAAGGGCATTGCTTTTAATTCATTTCAATTGCAAATTTGTCCAACAAAGTACATGGATTCTCAATAGAATATTCTTTTTCACTTTCTATTCCAGTGCCAACGCGATAGCGTGAATAATGGCGTATGTGCTCAAAAAAGTTTACCAAAGTTATTTTTGGATATTTGATGATTTGGCGGGTGAGTTTCCATAGTTTTCGAGTAATCAATATCAATATTATAATAAATTATAATGGTTTCTAGATTGACAAAGGCAAAATCTATATCTTCGTTATGAGGAATAATTTGATATTTCTCTCGGAACTGACTATTAAAATTGTTATACTTATTCGTTCACTTCTCGTTTATAGTTTTACAGAAATTTATAAATCGTAGAAGTTGATAGAGTCTGTGAACTGAACTTTGTTTCATGAGTATAATCATTTTATATCATTTAAACAAATTATACTTGAATGAATTGTTCCAAGAAAGTTAGAGTTATAGTTAACAGATATGGTCATACTATACTATTTGAGAGTATTATAAAGAGGATAAACATTCAGGATATCTCAATAATCATTTAATCGAAAACTGTCATTCAAAAGTTATGAGAAGATATAATTAAAAACAATTAAATACTATATAATGTTGTTTCACAATTAAAAAAATGTTGAATTTTGTTTTACATGACCCATATACGTCGTATATCCACCATTATCTACAATCAATTCTGCATCTTCTTCTCATGCTGGTATTTTGATTTCTTCGATTTTCCTTAAAAATATTAACCCCAAGTTGAAACAATAGGTTTGTTACTTCATCCAATGTGAAACAAGCTTACCGGTGGTCAGGAAGACATTGTTTAAATATATCTCAGGTTTCTTCAATTCAGTTAACGGGTATTTCTACACCTTACTGTAATAACAGGTTCAACGAAAACAGAAGATACTCTCATTTGAAAAGTACCATTGCAGTCGTTATTTTTAAACAGAAATCTATATTCTCAGCAAAGTTGACGAAAAATTTATCTGAATTGTTATTCTACGAATTGATTTTCGAACGATCATAATGAGAACACTCAACATACTCACGCTGTTTCAAACATTCTGTCTGAATTTCGTAAGTGGACAAAGAGTCAGATAATAAAAAAGAAAAGTTACACTATTTTTGATTTTTCATGAAGATATATTCGGAATGAAAACTTCTATGCACATGTGATATGGTTCATATCTGAAAAAATTTTGCCCGAAAATTAAATGAACGACAATTTAGAAAAATATTTTAATGTTGATTCATCAACTATTATGTGAATATAGTATCATTTATAAAACGAAGCGACCATGCCGTGAGAAAATTGATTAAATGAAAAATTCAATATGATTGAATGCTATTTTAAGAATAATATGAGGTTTCTGCAAATATCTGAAGAAAATCAGCAGTTTTTCCGAAAAATAATTAGGACTGATGTGGTTCACATCAGAGGTGGTGGAATATCCAATTGTCAAAATTAACATTGATGGTCTGACGTAAACCCACATTGCCTCATTAATATTCAAAGTCAAGGCCAATCTGGGTCCAAAATTTGATTGATTTTGCTTTATCGAATATAGTTTTATGAGGATGTCGGCTCAAAGCAAAACGATCCAAATAAAAAGCCCTGCAATATCAATATCTAATTCATGTCGATTCTGTGAATGGAAACAAAATTACTATATAAAATTATGAAAAAGTTATACAATTTATGATTTTTCATGAAAACACGTCATGGATAAGAAAGAGTGAGTGCGCATGTGATATATTCTCGGTCAATAAAAGAAACAGTCTATTCAACGAAATCAAAGGTGCCAATGGTTCATATTGAAAGAAAAACGCAAATTTCCAGTCAAACTCCAAATCCGTTGTTCGATTCTAGTAACAAATATTCTGTAGAATGTTGAAGCCATTTTGACATAACTTTAGAACAACTAAGACAAGACGGCACTGGTTGATTCTGACAAAAATCTAGCTTGAAACTGTTTGCAGCAATGAATTCCCCAGGGAAAAAATATTTTCCTCTATTCACAATATTTCACATAGTTGCAGCACTAAAATATTAAAAACTCTCCACCCCCTGTACGTTGAAAGTAATTTTCTGCATCTGTTAGGTTAATGTCACCATGGTTTTTGGTCATTGGACATCCACTACTAGGTTATAAACACCAAGTGCTTCGGCAGCATCTACTCTTTAGCCAGTTGTATTTCGAATACCTGAATTGCCCTTGATTTCATGCCTTTCTTCTATTTAATTTATATTTGTCGTAATATCATTTCGTGCAGGTAACAATCTTCGAACTAATCGTTAAATCGTCTTAGTATATAATACATACGAATCAAAAAATCGTTGTACAAAATCTTAAAGAGTATTTATGAGAAAATATAGGAACAAAATCATGTGGACCGTACTTATGTTACACTATGTGTATGGGTCAAATGTAATTAGAAAAACTTGCATAAGAAAATAATATCAACTTCAACTCAGGTCTCAACGTCACAACGTACTGATACAAATTCGATATCGATTCTTTGAAGTACAACTAGAAAACTATTAATTGTTGTTGTCATATCTCTGATTTTAAAGAAGGGATTCGAATGCGTCTGAATAAACCTTATTTCAAGATAAAACTCACCTTATCAGGTAGCTTATGTGATCTAAAGCACCTTCAACACCCTTATCTCTACACACTTAAGTGAAGTAAAAAATATCGCAACATAAAAGGCTTACTGTGTTCCTTTGGTGGTGTTCATTGGTGTTTGGATTCTTTACAAGATTCAGGCGCATATTTATCAAATTTACTTCATAACGGTATCAAGTCTCATATATTCTCCAGCAAGGCTTATCTACACAGGACCTACAGAGACGCATACATCTAAATATGCTCTGACAGCTAGAACGCCCTTGGATATCTGAAAGATACGAAGGTCACATCCGAACTAGTTGTCGAATGCAAAGCAGCATTTCGACAACTCAGTGCTACAAACATAACTAATCTGATTTGTTACCTGGCCCTTGAGGGCATCGAAACACGATAGCAGACAACCTTGCCAAAAAGGTAACTGCTGTTAATCCGATGGTACCAGAACCAATTCTGACCATCCCATTAACCACGGCCTTCTCTATACAAGGCCGGAGCTGCTCATGTGGCAACAGCGCGTGACGTCAAACTAACAGGGTTACTTAACATTGAACTAGCACAGAGTTTAAATGGTGCGGGTATTTTAAATTGAATTCCCATGCATTTAAATGATACTGTAATATGACTTGGAATAACACTTGGAAACATGCACTTGCAATGACAGAGAAATGTGTAGGAAAATATTAATGATCTTAGTAGAAATAGGTAACTGAAAATAACAATAGGTAGATGATTTGAAGTACAATAAGAAGTTTCTGTTTTTTTTTTATTTGTAATTTAATTTGGAAGCTGTTTTCAATGACATATTAGATCCTGTATTATATAAGTTTCTCAAATCACTAAATTTTGCAACAACTGTTTCATCAGATTTTTCATCTTGATAAAACTCTGGAAAAACAAACTCTTCTCGTTATCTTCTTGATTTATCCAGTTATTTGTGATGTTCTCAAATATATGAACAGTATCATAAGTTAAAAACGGTTTGTGTTGATCTGAATGTGGGTACATAAAATTGGAGGTGGGATTTTTTGAGATTTTCAAACATTACTCGATTAATTCGATTACTATCAGAAATGATGGCTACAACTTGGAGACTGCTATTTTTCAGTAACGAACAAACTTTTTGAATCATTTCTGCCAACTCTTCACTGTGACTTTATAGACTGGAGAATGAGCGATAACATCCTTAACTTTACCTAACGTTGAAGAAATTAAATATGTCACCAATGTTTCAGCTGCACAAGAATTTTCATTTTCTGCATGTCCCAAAACATTCCCATTTTTAGAATCATAGTTTCGTTTGATATATATTTCATCTGTTTGCAAAATAATATATTTCTCCCTGCTATTTAGCTGACTAACTCTTCCTTTGAGAAAATGTTCATTTTCTTCTGGCTTATTAGCAGAAATTTTCGAAGAATTTGTAATTTTTGAATTGTATGTGGGCGAGGCAGTGTTGAAATGAAATTTTCTCTCAACATAAAGTCTACTGCATGCAGTAGACTGGGTGTATATTTAAAAAGAATGCAAAATCATTTCTGGAGAATAACTCATAGACTTTTTTACTTCAATGCTCAAATTGAATTGCTCTTTTAAAATATTTATCTTGTGAAAAACATGCTCCCTGCTTTCATCGTCTTATAGTAAATTTTGCAAGCATTCAAAAAGATTATTCATATTTTTCAGCAGATTTGTAACTTTGAGTTGAAGTTCATCACATTCCTTAACACTCTTTTATCTAATTAATATATTTTCTAATCGCGGCCATCTATTAATTTTGCCACCTTTAAGAACCCAATTAAAATCTTCTTTAGATATATAACAGTTGTTTGTACATACCTCTATACTTAAACTATCTTGCACTTCAATAAAGACAGGTACCGTTGGCATATTTTCCAAATCAACCTGATAAAAAAAAACTTTATCACTTTAAACTTCTCACTTCCACTTTTGTAAATCTAGTATTTCCTAAAATTGTCTAAGAACACTGTAAAGTCCTTAATAATGTCTCCCTACAGCCATTGTTCCATTTCCTGTTCCTCTCTTTGTAAGAACATTTTCTTTCGGACAGCAGAGTCTTTCCATACTTCTGGCAATTTCTTGATTATATAAGAAGGTAAATTGGAAAATAATGTGGAAACTGCCCCAGGTACAAGTGCATACCTCGACCTAGAAATAACTCTTTCCTAGCCTGTCGAATCCACATACTTCTCTTCTTCAGAATAAAATAGAGTTCAAAATGTTTTTCACAAACAACAGAGTTTTTACCAGGAATCAAGTTTTTTCTGGGAATGTTTTTCATGTAAGTATTCCTCAACAAGTCATCTTTGGGAAAATTAAACACTGATACTTTTTCGTTTTGCGATTTATAATTGCTTTTACAAGCTGGCACTACACAAGTATTCGGTATGTTTAGAGTCTCGAAACGAAAACTAAACAGAACTAGGCAGACACAATATACAGATGAATGAGCACCTGATTATTCAAAACTTTAAGTGATATTATACTCAAAATGAATACAGTTTGCAATGAACTGAATTGTTTAAACAATGCTTAAAACTTTCGGAAAAGAATAAAATACAAAATATCTTTAACGTGCTCCAACAAACTATAAACAATGGCCCGCATGATGCGCAGAAGCTTCATTTCCACTCGGTACGGGCCGTGAATAGCCCTGCTAGCATTGTTGCCAATTCTCAGCAGCTCCGGCCTTGTATAAAGAGGGCCGCACTTGGACCCATGTACTCTCTTTCTTTCAAAATTGGAATACCATCGAGGCCCTGAACTATTGAGCAGGCATCTTAGGACTCTTGGGAGTGAGACAGTCAAAAGGTGCATAAAGCGGCCGCAATCAAAGAAGAGGTATATGAAACATTGTCCCTGGATAAAAAATCTGTTGTGATGGTAGTTGGCCTATTTACGGGACAACAACTCTCAACTTCTATTCTTTTTTATTTTTGTCATATATGCTGGAAATGGTTTGATTGCCTCCTAGATACTAGATCTAGATACTTTCTGGGGACACAATATAGATTTCTATATATCATCTGCAAATTTCCTGCTCAGAATATGCTGAAAGAACGAACTGACTTTGTACAGGTGCATTTTCCTTCCTTGTTCTAATATTTGTTATCATTGGTGATGACAGAAATCGACACTTGCTAGGCAATCATATATTTCTATTGTTTTGCTGACTTAATTTATCCACTCAATTTCTATATTCAAATGAAAGAGAGTAATAAATAAGAACAACGTAGATTATGCCATAAATAATGATATTGTTGCTGGATTTATTTTATGGAAGTTCATTTTAATATAATAAATAAAACACTTCTGTCTGATCAACACAATGTTTATTCTCAATACACACTACCGATTTCGACAGTTTCATCATTTTCAAGTGTCTAGAGCTAACAGTTATGAGAAAGATTGTGCTATCTATACATATTTTAAATGTTAGTAGTCGATGAAGATTCAATTCTAGTTGACTATTGAGAGTGGTAATTTTCGGTTTTCACAAAGTTTGTTGATTTCCAAATTTTCCAACAGATTCATTTTCATCTAATTATTGCATTTGAGGTGAATATTTGAATTATCTAATGTGATTTGTAGATTTAGTATGTCCAAAAACTGCGGGTTTTTCATCTAAGAAAAATATTTCATGAATCAAGATTCAAAATTTTGACATACGTATTCTGTTAGGCATTCATTACATTCAATTCTGTAAATTCCAGACAGTTTGAATTTATTAATATTTTGTTTAGCATTGAATAGTAATTCACATTTACATTTGGAAAGATGATTGCTAATGTTATCAGGAGGAGCCAATATAAGTTAGACGTGCATATTTATTTCTAGTTTTTCTATAATGAAATAGAAAATTTGAGAAAGTAATTTAATAATACTATTTATGGGAGTGAATGAAATAATATCGTTTTATGTAATTTGTTGATGATATTGACTTCTATATTAATGTCTGTTATGGATGGAGGAATGGAGAAGTCTGTATGAGTGTTGAATTATATGCGGCTAATTTATGGGTAATATGGTTAAACATCCATTGCGATTTTTCATTCTGCAAATGTTTCTTTTCTATATATTGTAGGTGAGATTATCATTGAGTTTAGTGATGGTTATGTCTAGGAAATTCATTGCATTCTTGTGTCAATTTCAGCAGTGAAAGTTATTTTATTATACATTTTGATTATGAAATGTGAAAACTGTCTATTTATCTGTTTGAACTTTAAAACGCACAAGAATATCATCAACATATGTGTACCAAGATATAATACTGTTTGGTGCTAATTCATTCATTATAAATTTTACAGATTGTTCAAAATATCTGCTAATAAGGGGATCTCATGGGTAGTTCTGAGTTTAATTAAAAAATTCTGAATCAAATTGGAAATTATTTTAGTACAAACATGTCGCTGAAATATTACGAATGTGTGGTGAGGTGTTAATTTGGTTTAAGATTTCTCCCATTAGAGGCTGATATTCATATAATGGAATGTTTGGGCGTATATTTAGTATATCAAAAGGGACCAACTTGAAATTAAAATTGCGTTGAAAGTTTATCAGTTACGTCTACAGAATTCAAAATGGTGTATTGCAGATGAGAGTTGATGTGTATGTGGTTTCAGAAGCTTGATAATTTACCTGCAGGTGTTTATGTATGATACAACTGGCCTGACAGGATTTTCCTCTCTGTAAAGCAAACTACACAATTTGATTTCAAGTTCAACATTATATGGTTCAATCGAAATCAAACCATATAATTTTACAGTTTGAGGGTTCATTGGAATACGTTTCTTCTTTTTCCATTCTGAATGTACTAGATAATTCGGTTGTTCCAATTCTTATTTCATTTCTTTAATGAATTAATACATCTAACATATTGATAATGTCTAGCATTGTTTCTTGGTACTTGTTTTTGTCGAGGTACACTATACTTTTTCCTTCATCTGCTTTCGTAAGAACTAGATCTTCATTCTGTTTTTGGTTAAAATAGATGTTTCAGGGTGATTCTGTTCAGTGAGATTTCAGTTGAATTCTTCAATGATTTCTTCTTTTGTGATTGTTGTTTTGTTGAGAACTAGATTATTAATGATGTTTTGTGTCGTTGGATGCTAGTTCATCTTCAACTTCAAAATTTTGTCCTACTCTGTTATTATAATGGATGAAGTTAGGTCCTTGCTGAATAAAGGACCTACATTCTTTTGGATTATGAAACTTACGGAAGTCATACGTAATTTTCTATATAACTCAAGGCAATAGGCGTAAGAGCCGAGAAAAACCTTGTCTCTCCGTCGCTGATGCATCAGTAACAGCTAGTTTGTGAGTGAGTTGTTAACAGAAAGTGTGATCAGAGTAATTGTGTTTACAGTTCATTCTCCTTTCAAGTAGATATTTAATTGGTACTGGTACTGAAGCAATGTTAAAAATGAAAGAGGAAACTAGCAAGACTTGAAATAATGATAAATATCCTTCGTACCAACCGAACATAATTAAAAGAAGAATACTAAACGTAAGAAGTAAAATCATATATAGAACTGAGGAGATAATCAAAAACACATAACCTTACATGATCTTCAGCCGAAGCTTTAAAGTTAGGTGACCATTTTCTCCCTGAGGGAACTTGTCAAATTAGTAACAGAGTCTCTTTTGTCCCTTAAAGATTTTAAATCATCAAACACAATTCGATATCCTTTCTTTCCTTTCGGAAGGACCAAAGTTCGATCTTCCCGGTGAGGGTACTCTGAGCAGAAACACTATGAACTCATACTTAATAACCATACTGAGTCAAACAAATCATGAAAAATTAGGGATAATTATTTCATTGGCATAATTTATATACAAAGAATAACATCTAATCTTCACCTGTTAGACAATTCTAGAATTCGATTCTGCTAGAAAAAAAAACATGAAGAAATGCTTCAGTAGAATTACATCACATTATATCTTATAAATACCTATGTTAAGGTATCAAAAAAAAGCCTAAAAAACAAAATCTTAATTCAGAAGCTGAGGCTTGAATATTCTAAAGTGCTCCGCCTGTTCGCTTCCAAACAAACAGAAAAAGAAAAATAGTGAAAATATATCCACTCCAATCAACACATTATATTTTTTCTCATATGCCTTAAGTTCATACTTCATTTTTTTTTATTGTTTCTTTTTTTTTCAGAGTCAGACTAGTCACGTTTAATTTTTTTAAGCACATTTCAGTTAGAAATCGCAGTTTGGTTTAAAGCTACAGTTAGGTTCAAAGCCACAGTTTATTTTAAAGGCACATTTCGGTTTTTAAATAATCACATTTCGGTTTTTGAATAGTCACATTCAATAGTTACATTCCGGATTTGTATTATAATATTTCAGTTATAAGTCACATTCATTTTTGTTTTATAGGTACACTTTTTGTTTTGCTATAGTTAGTGCAATATTCAGGTTTGCGAGAACGTTTCGATCTGTTAATACACACTGATTAATAATGTTGTAATACTTAGATAAAATATACTACAGAAGTGAAAGCAGAACAATATTGAAAAATAAAGATCAGAATTGGAACAAATTGAATATTTCGAGCAACAAATGCCATTATTGTAATAAACTCAATTCAAGAGCTATATTTCTGTTGATTACATTTCTGAACCATTAATCATTTCAAACATTTTTAACCAGCAAACCACCATTGTGAATAACTGGAATCATTAATAGAATCCAATTATCATATTCTCAAATTACTATTACATTTTCTGCATTCCAAAAAACCTTGCACATCTTTATTACTCAATTAGTTCACATAAATCATATTGAATCGTAGTTATTCATCGTAACTGTCAGACTACACAGCTGAATGTTAACCTCCTATAACAGGGATCACTATTATTTGTAAATATTTTTATTGTTGACCAATTTTCAACCGTTTCACATATTTTCGAAAATAACTCCATGCAGTGTTCTATGTTCAGGAATAATCATTCAATTTTGAAAATTGCATTGTATGTAAATACGTTTTACGCTTGCTGATGCGACACGTGTAGTGTCTTCAAAACAAGATCGCACTTTGTTGTTAAATGACAGTGGTAGAATAATGATCCTTAATAGATGCTGAAGAGATAATATAACTTCTCATTCTCCATTGGTACAGAATTTCATATTCTCAACTGAATTATTTAGGACAGGGGTGCTCTAACGGTCGATCGCGAGTGCTTTTTGAGTAGATCTCGATAAGAAAATTTTAATAAGTAGGTAACTGAACTAAAAAAATAACACTCTGCTAGTGATAAAGGCGGCTTTATCAAAGGAACACGAGGTACTTGACAAAGAAAATCCGCTTGTCTTATTCTTGCTGCTTTTTTAGAAATTTCGAACTGCGCGTTTGACAGAAACATTCGAGACTTTCTTTCAAGCCAATATAAATGTTGCGCCTGGAGTCATTCTGATTTGTAACTTGAAGGCAATACTACGTCGATACGAAGTTTATTATTAAATAGTACAAAATGAGTGCAGCGAAGATATCTAAAACGTATCATTTTAATAACGATTGGGAGGAAGAATCTTTCTTTTGTATGGTGAAGGAGAAGTGCTTCGTCTGATTTGTCGTGCGTCAGTTGCAACACCTAAGAGTGGTAACTTAGAGAGGCATTATAAAACGGTTCATAAAAACTATGAAAAGGATTTTCCACCACAGAGTGAATTAAAGAAATGAAAAGTACGTGAGTTGATATCTTGTTTGAAAAAAGAACAAACCATGTGCACAAGACCAGCCAAACAATCAAAAGCTGCTACGATCGCGTCATTTAAAATATCTCATACATTGGCGAAACACAAGAAACCATTCAAAGATGGATCGATTGTGAAGAAAGCATTTATTAAAGCGGGTGAGACTTTATTTGGAGATTTTAAAAGTGAAACAGAAATAATGTCTGCTATTAGAGAACTTCAGTTATCTTGTCGGACTGTCACAAGGCGTATTGAATTCATGAGTCAAGACATGGCAGATAAACTTAAACACGATATCATGAAATGTACATACTTTTCTTTACAGTTTGACGAATCCACCGATATGACAAGCTACCAATATATAAATTAGTATGCATTACAACCGATGGAGCACCAGCTGACTGGAAACAGAAACGGTTTTGTGGCATTGTGTCGAGCTAATGAAGATTTCTCTTAATTTTTTTTCATTCCATTGCATTATGCATCAACAAATTTTGTGTTCAAAAGTTTTACACGAATGAAAGTATGGGATTACAACAAAAATTGTGAATTTCATCCGTGCACGTAGCTTGCAACGGCTGCTCTTTAAGTTGTATTTGGAAGATAGGGAGTCAGCTGAACACACTGATTTAGTTCCTCACACGGACGTCAGGTGGTAGAGTCGTGAAAATTCCTAAAAAGATTTCAAGAATTATTGCCCGAAATAAAAGCTTTTCTAGACGAAAAAGGTTGAAAAACGAAAAATGGCTGACTGATTTAGCATTTTTGACGGACATCACAATGCACTTAAACAAATTGAGATGATTAGCGCAGTAAATGTATTCAAAAGTGAATTGCAACTTATGATAGATCAACTAAAAATAAAGGATCTGAAATATTTTCCGTCTTCAAAAGCAGTTTAATGATGATAAATATGAGGCTGAATTATAAAATATTTAGGGTCAATTCGAAATGCGTTTTCATGATCGCAGTAAATTGTCAAATATAGCATCATTTATGAGTTATCCTTTTTCATGTAAAGATATTGAGAAATTATGAACTCATATTCTGTTGAAAATGAGTTGGTCCAGATTATATCAGCTATACATCTCAAAGCTACAGCATCTGATACAAATTTCAGGTGTTTCATATGTAACTCTTTTGTTTTGTAACAACCAATAAACTCGTAATCTTGAATAACTATGGGTTTTTAATTGATATTATAGGGACGCACCTAACTAAACCTATCTAACCTAACACAAACCTTGACTAAAATAATGTATATTGTGCGGAAAGCAAATATCTATATATGCTACGGTACACCCTACCTAGGTAGATAGGTAGGTTAGGTTAGTATCGTGTATGTTCCACAACCCTACATCACACATACTTGCAGCCAGTCGATCGTAACTGGTCTAAAAATATTGAGGTAGATCGCCAGCAGTTCAAGTTTGGGCACCCCTGATCTAGGATATACATCAATTAGAACTATTATAGATTTTCGAGCATTTAATTTTCTAATGGTTTTTGGTAGAACTTTGAAGATGTTAAGATAACAGTAGCCCATATGTTGTTGGGACAAAGATAACTAGTAATTTGGGTACCGATAAGGAATAATTCGTCACGAGTTATTTAGAGTTTTATGCTTAGATAATGATTAATCATATTCAACATCAAAGGTTAAACACATAAATTTTTCGGACCACTAAAACCTAAAATACAATTACTGATATGGCACAATGACTAATTTCTCAATGCAACTATAGTTGCAGATTATGTTATAAAGTTTGGTTTCGTAAGAATAGTTTGATCTGCGCAAAATTTGCGCCTCGACCCAATATAGAAGGCTTATTATGC
Source organism: Cryptolaemus montrouzieri (assembly GCA_013387265.2). Lineage (NCBI taxonomy): Eukaryota > Metazoa > Arthropoda > Insecta > Coleoptera > Coccinellidae > Cryptolaemus > Cryptolaemus montrouzieri. The sequence continues at coordinate 91,709,688 of JABFTP020000021.1, read as the reverse complement.
GCCTTATTGTCTCTATATTATAAGGTTTAATAAATATATTCATTACTAAGTAAATAATGTTGTGTGAAATCTAACCCAGTGCAAGAATTGACATGATACTATAGACAGGGGGAATCCAGATGAACTGTACATACTTCTACGGTGGATTCAATTCCATGAGACGAATTGAGATGCGTTATTGAAAACTTCTGTATGTCTTGTTGGTTTTCTGGAATTTGCCGAAAAATTCCTCTAACGTTCTCAATAATTAATGGAAGTGAACGATTTTCAAGACATTATTGGCATTAATCGCACCGAAAATACATACTATTTTTTATAGACAAATCACATAAATAAATTGCATAATTAGTAACAACTAAAATTTACAATTAACGTAGTTTAACACCGTAGTGACTCATATGTTGAATTCCTAATCAGATTCGATTAAGAAGTTCTGCTTCGAAAATATGCAGGTCAGACTCTGATTTTCTGAAAATCTGGCTACGGAGCATAGGGAACAATATCTTCCTGCTTTCTTCGACTATCTTACGAATTCGCAAAAAAATAATCATTTTGACATTTCATTACAAATTTATATTTGATCCAATTTTCCACTTCAAAGTCGGAACAATCCGTTGCGGGCTAGCCGGCAAATTCATGGATGGAGAAATCAAGCTATCTCTTTATATTCACTAGACAAATAAAATTTTGGTTGAACTCTGAACATTATGGAACAATGAAGACTAGGAATAGAGTTAATTGTCAACAGTAACAGAAAATTTAAATAATTGTGAAAAAAATTACAGAAATCCTTCCAAACTAACTCGAAGAAATTAAACAAAAGTAGAAATTTCAAACCAGTGTGAAAAATAATAATAATCTTCAAATTTCACACTAAATGTTCAATATGTCTTCCATCAGAATCAACTCATTTTCTCGACAGCATCAAGAGGTGATTAATAGATTTACTGATAACGTCAGGCCGATTTCACACTTAATGGAAAGATTCGCGAATTCTGGCGAATGGATGACGCGAATTAATTTCCACGTTTATAGGACACACCACTCATTCAATGAAAATCGGTGCAGGCAAATGTTTTATGGATTTTTCCGCTAAAACACCAACATGTTTGTTGACTTTATGTTCTAGTCCGGAGTCACAGATCCGTTCTTTTTTTATTTTTTTATTTAATGATTTCGGGTTGCCAACCGAACTAGTGTTCCAATAAAGGCTACCACTGATTACATGAAAGTTCTATGAGGTTAGTACAAAGTCATATTTGAGAACTTATTAACTATTTCAAACTAATAAGAATTTATATTATCAATACTTAATTATAAAAGTTTCAAAAACTATTGGCCTATAATAAAGAAAATGTGAATCCAAGAATCCACATGTTATTGAGCCTAAAAGACCAGAGTTACAAATGAGTTCAATTTGTTCTTTATGATTTTTTTCTTTCAATTCAAACGTGAAAATGTCAATATTTTTGCAGTAGATGTTTACAAATGTTTGCATTCTCACTAAAGCAGAATCGAAGCCTACATTTGTTCGACGGAAAAGAATGTTAAAATACGCATTGTACCTATTACAAACCCTAGGGGGTATATAGAAATTTGTTTTCGACAGTAGATACGGTTAGTCGATATAATTATTCATAATTTTATATAGACTACAAATATCAGCAATTATTCTCCTCTGACAGAGCGGAACTATTTGAACCTTCGACGTAAAGGTTGATAGTTCTAGTCCTCGATAATAATTTGGGCTTTGTATGCTAGATATTTAAGAAATTTGTTCTGGATGGACTTTTTTCTTCTGTAATATGAGGCCTGTCTAGGACTCCAAACGGAAGAAGCAAACAACAGCCTCCCAGTAACGAGAGCATTATATAATCTGACTATTGTGTAGGGATCATGAAAATATTTGGAATTTCTCTCAATAAAACCAACAATTCTATTGGTAATATCAACTAACTTATCGATGTGTGTAGAGAAACTCCACTTTGTATCCAAAGTGATTCCTAAATCTCTAATTTCATTGACTGTAGTTAGGACCGATTCAGACATATAATATTCGTGGTGGAAAGTGTTTTTCTTTCTCGTGAAATAGACTGAGAAACATTTGAAATGGTTCAAAAACGAACTATTTTCTGAACAGATTCTCACGAATCGATCTAAATCATTCTGCAATTTCACACAGTCAAGTGGATCCCTAATGATATGGAAAACCTTCAAATCGTCATCATAAACTAATGTAGAAGAATTCAGAAAGCAGGACTTCGAGTTCATATAAATAATGAAAAGGAGCGGACCAAGGTGGCTACCTTGGGGAACGCCATATGTTGGAAAAAAAATACTTAGACCTGAATCCATTCATGCTTACAAAACTCGTCTCCGAGAAAGATACGATCGGAACCATCTCAACAGTGAGCTATCCACCCTGGCCTCCGCAAGCCTTTCCAAAGTTATTTCGAGGTCTACTTTATCGAAAGCCTTGCACAGGTCGGTGTAAACATCATCCACTCGTTTACCGCTATCTAGAGCACTCACCACAACATCAGGAAAACTGAGCAAATTCGACTCTACAGATCGCCTAGGATAAAATCCATGCTGCTCATCAATTATTAGGTGTTTCACTTACGGAAATATACGCTGATAGATAAGCTTCTCGAATATTTATATTCTTAATTTACTTGTAGGTCCATAATTACTTATATCCTATCTATCGCCTGATTGACAGTATGACAGCAGCCTGTTTCCAACTATCAGGAAATATTCCTTGTTGAAGGGACTTATTGAATAATTTAGTTGATGGTTTATAGATATACAGTTTACAATACCTTACAAACAATGGGGATATATTGTCAGGTCCAGCAGATTTATATATCTCGAATCGATTATTTGCAACACGTCAATTTTTTTCACTTCATGTAATTGAGCAGAAGTATAATTTTCCGATACTGAGTTGTAGCTGTAGAATAGTGTGTAGGTCTGAATGTATTCTTATTGCTTCTTCTTTGCTTTTTCCAAAGTATTTTCAGGAATTGAAAACGCCGATTTGTTTCTCGAACGAGGAATACGCAAATGTTATATTCGTTTAAGGGTATTGTAATGGTGATGGAAAAAGTACTGCAAATAGAAAAAACGGCAGAACTCTCAACGATTAGACGTTCTCTTCTGTATTAAGATTCTGCAGTGAACATGGAAGATTGCCCTCTGGGAAACGATAGACTGAAATTAATCCAGCAGTAGTTGAAGTAGATAATGAGATTTTAGAAATTGTCGGAAATGAGCCTGTAATAAGCACACGAATGATGGCTAGAAGAATGGAATTAACTCCAAAACGAATATGCAGTACGTAGAAAAAGGAGCCAAAGTTGTCGAAAAATTTCCAGAAACGGTTTTCATTGAATACGTGCTGCGCCTTATATCGGAACCAATTGATTGATCCTAATTTCTTTTAAGGAACTCTAACCCCAGAGATTTTTTTGAATTTTCTTCTGAATGATCTACCCATGCTTATGGAGAATATTGCGGATAGGAGAATTTATCTTCAGCTAGATGATGCCACACCTCACTCTAGCTTACCTTAATGAAAGATTTCCAAATCATTGAGTAGGCCGAAGAGGTGAGATATCTTGACCAGCCAAGTCTCCAGATCTAAAACCCCTAGATTATTTCATCGGGATACCTAAGAGGTTTGATAAGTAAGGTGGAAATTAATTCGCGTGTGCAATTGGAAGCCAGAATTCGCGAAGCTTGCGATGAGGTTCATCTGACGTTATCAGGGAATTTAATAACAACCTCTTGATTCGGGCCAGAAAATATGATTCTGATGGAGCACATATTGAACTTTTATTGTGAAATTTCAAGATTATTGTTTTCTTCCTCACTATTTTGAATTTTCTACATTAGTATAATTGTTTCGAGTGAGTTTAGCGGGATTTCTATAATTTTTTCCCAATTATTCACTTTTTCTTTTGTTCTTCTCGACAGTTCAACCAGAATTTTATTTCACTTGTAAATATAAAGTGATACACGGATGTGATCTTGTTTTCTCCTTCCATGCGCTTAGCCTGCAACGCATTGGCTCGTTTTGATATCGAAATTGTAATAAATTTAAATTCTTAATGTAATGAATGTGAAAATGATTATTTTCATGCGAATTCGAAGATAGTCTAGAAAGCAGAAAGATAACGGTCCCTATGCTTCGACACCAGGTTTTCAAAAAATCCGAGTCCGACCTTGCATTTTTTCGAACCGGATCTTTCTAGTCGAACGTAATGAAGAATTCAACGTATCAGCCAGTATTGTTAAACGACGTTAATTGAAAAAGTTCTATTTTCACTCGATTCCAGCAATATTCTCCTAATTTTTGGACAAAAAATCGACCCCCGATAAAAAAATGTGAGGGTGTGCTATGAGATTTCATTACATTAATGATTAGTCAACTTCTTCATGTGTTTTTTCTAAAAAGAATAATATATGTTAAAATTTCAGTATACTGGGTTACATTTTTTCCAGAACACTGAAATGAGGAAGTGTCAGTCCGGTCCTGGAATTTCCGATATTTTTTCCGGAAATATTTTTTATGCGAAAAATGCCAATAATGTCCCAACAATCATTCTTTTCCATTCCATTCCAGAGCGTTTGATACCCTCAACTTAAATTTCATTCTGAATAAACTGTACAACTTAGGATTTAGAGGTGTTTTTCTGGATTGGATAAAAAGTTACCTGTCAGACAGAGTTTTTCGGGTTAAGGTACAGGACAGTTGGTCCAGTGATTACAATGTAAACTTGGGGGTTCCTCAGGGGTCCGTGCTGGGACCTTTGTTGTTTCTTCTTTTCATTAATGATCTACCAGATCATATTATAGTAGAGATATTAATGCTAATCATTATTTTTGTTGATGACACTTCATTTGGTGTCACAGCGCGGAGTCCTGAGGAGCTGGCAAGTGCTTGTAAAAAATTGTTAACTCTTTCAACTGTTGGTGTCATAATAATGCTCTAATTTTAAATGTTGGTAAAACTGAATGTTTGTTCTTTGGTTTGAGAAATGCTGGTGAGAGACATCTGATTGTGGACAGTGCTTTAACATCTAAATCATGCACAAAATTTCTTGGTATTCATGTCGACAGTGGACTGACATGGTCAGAACAGGTTGAGCATGTGTGTAGGAAATTGAATAAAGCTTATTTTGCTTTATGTAAAATAAAAGATTCGCTGCCAGTTACGTCCCTGATGACAGTGTATTACAGTCTTGTTCATAGTAATTTGTCTTATAATGTTGTATTATGGGGGAATTCAGTGGATGTAAATAGGGTTCTCATTCTTCAGAAACGAATTCTGAGAATGATGTTCAATATAAACCCCAGAATGTCATGTAAACCTGTTTTCATTGAGAATGCCATTTTAACATTTCCATGTGTGTATATTTATAGATGTTTAGTGTAATTAAAGGATAATGAGGCTAACTTTTCGAAACTCTCTATGTATCACAATTATGCAACTAGAAGTCAGTCAACTCTTCTCTTGCCGAAACATCGTACTTCGAAATTTGAGAACTCTCCAACATACCAGAGTATCAAATTTTTCAATACTTTACCTCACCATCTGAGAGTTAAGCCTACAAAAGTGTTCAAATCTGTTCTTAAGTCTTTTCTTCTGAGAAAGGCATATTATTCTATTAAAGAATTTATGGAGGATGATACTCTCTCATGACATGTCCTATATACTGATGTATCTTGTTGGATAAATAAATATTATTATTATTATTATTATTAATTATTGAGAATTTTAGAGGGACTTAAAGTTTTCGGCAATTTTCCATACACACCCTGTATAGCCACTAAGAACGATCTACACAAGTTTTTAATACCGGATCTTAATCCACCCTACCGCTCTGCATCCTATGCATGTATAGTTGATCCGTTAGTAAAACATGTGGCCACACAAAACACCATTGATGATTATAAGAAGGGGGGTATGAGCCATTTCACCTAGGTCCAATATTTCAGTTGTTTCCTCCCCTTTCTGCAAACGACAGCCATTCCAGTTCCTCGAAGAAGGTGACAATACTTCCTTGTGGACATTTCCGTAGAGGTGATTTCCCTCCAAGCAAGTATACTCTGATAATGACGAGATTAGGCAATCAAATTCAAACAGAACGTAACCGATTGTTACTACTTTCTGCTTGAATCCTCTGCACATGGACATGTTGCTTTTCCTCAGTGGATAATATCTGATTAGTATGATAGTCATGTGTCGTTATTTGTTCCTGCAGCTTTCGGTTTCATGCCTAAGGGTTTTAACCGTTAAAGAGATATGGCTTCTTAGTTTTTGCTGGTTTCGATGGAAACTTGGAAGGCTCTAGGATCTATTACCTGGACGCCACCTTAGCTAGCTAGTTCGCTTCAATGCTACCACTACACTACTCGTGTCTTCTCCTATTACGCAATAGTTAGCAACAACTATCTGTAGTACATGTAACACGAAGGTGATACCATAAATCACTTGCCTGGTAGGAGCTACAGGTGAGAGGAAGATGCAACAAAAAAGCTCATACCTGAATGTATTGGAGCGGAATTGCTTCGCTTTCGTTTTCAAAGTCAATCGCAGTTCAGAGCTCATGGAGTTAAAGTTTCGTAGTATATTTCAAGTTTCATCGCAGTTTTTCAGTATCATTAGGCAACAATAAAATTGCAATTCCTTTATTGCATTCCTACAATAACTGATCATATTGCATTCAACTTACATACATACTGTTTTATGGTGAATTAATTCAGTGTTATTTGAGTCAATCAATTATGTTTTTACGTAAAAATATGCTCTGAAAATTGAAACAAATGTATTATTTCCTGTCCTGTAGATGGTTCTACGAATTCAAATAATTACTTGATAAGAAAGGTTACTTAACGAGAAAACTTCAGGATATACAATTTATTTATCGAAAATCCTAACATTACCATACGTTTTATCCTCACCACTTGAAAAAAAAATTAGTTGGAGAATCATTCGTGATCCAAAACAATAATGAAGACAAATCTGGTAATCGTGCAGGCCCAATGACTCCCATAGTAGTGATCCAATTAATTTTAATTAGGTACTTCACTCACTGCTTGGAGTGATGGAGTGGTGAATCAACATGCTGAAAATATACGGCATCGCTTTGAAGGCACACCATGGAACCAGTATTGAGCCTAACGTTAGATATCGAAGTTAGGTTATCGATCGACATCAAACCAATTGTGTTCATTATTACGAATAAACATTCTTCCGCTCATAGTTGAAACATCCACCAAATTCACATTGTTTTTAACCTTTTCGCAGAAATAGATCTTCTCCGAAGATCACCCGTTTAGAAAAATTGGATTATATTCTTATTGGGTCTGTTACTATAATCATGTTTTTTGGAATTGGCTGGAACAGTCTCATTATCATCAGAAGTTGTTCTCTTCCATCTTAAATATTATATTTTTCTTGTTTTGGATATTGAACCAACTGCTGTTAAAGAAATTTCGGAGATTCTGGAAAATGGAACATTCGCTTCCGTTCGACAATTCGATGAATAACTATGAGACTGTTTATGGAGTGAACAACGATATCCACTTGAAAAATGTGAATAAAAATGACAAAACTTCATGGGTTATTACCAATCAGACTGCGAAAGTAGAGAGCAATCCCAACTTATGTATATGCCCTTGAAATTTCGAAATGTGACTCTAAGCGAAATTTTAGACGATTTATTATTTTTCGTAAGGGACAGAGTGCTTTCAAACTGTGTTCTTATATTTTCATTGTGGTAAAAGGCAGTATGAATACATGCACAATTTACACATTTCTTCTTGGTTTTATTTATTTATTTTTTTACCGAAACGAACAGGGTAACCTTAGAACGAGAATTTTCAAATGTGATTTTACACGATTTCCTCTTTCATCGAAATTATATAGGTGAAAACAGAATACAGATGTTGTTTTATGGTGAACAGTTATTGTCATATATTATTGTACAGTGCGTTTCAATGAAAACAAACCACACCGAACAACTCGGCTGCTTTGATTTTTCTGTGAATTTCCAGAAACAAGTCGATTTTTGTTAAATGTTTTGTTCTGACCTCTAAACCCCCTAGCCTTTGCAGCATCTGTCCAAATTTTTTGAGTAGGGTTACTTATTTGAGAGGATGGTTCCATTATCTACACAACCATGTAATTATTTATCTTCTAAAATAACATGTGACGAATTGAAATGCCAGGTTTTCATGAATCCGTTGGATCTCAGTTTGGGGAACACAATCGATCAAAATCTCTACCACTACCGAAAAATTTAAAACGTGATTGTGTGATACTTCGTTAGAAAAGTTAACTTCCTCTCAAGATCAGTCTGCTCTTGAAAGCAACCAGTTCAAGAAACACTGTTTAGAGTTCTATAATTCCCTTGAAAATCTCTTATAAAATGAAAAAATATCATTGAGTTTACAGTTTTGAATCGTAGTATGTTTCTAATGCAAATGTTCGAAGCGGCCCAATTTACTTCCGTGCATTGGTACATTTCAGATTCCAATGATTATCAAACATTTTTCAACATTTGTGATGTTATCTGCTGACATCCTCGAACAATTTTCCAGTAATTCCTTCAACGATTCGGGTGGCGTAACATTTCAATTTGGATCTCCTTCGATGATAACTGTTATAAGAGGATCAATTATATATATATATAAATAAGTATCACCGTCGAAGTTTTCGTGTATACATAAGGGTCCTACAATATGGCCTCCCAAAGTTTCAGCCCACACATTTAGTTTTTGAGTTGATTGAGTATAAATCTCCCTCTCTAAGTGGGGATAAGTGTCACTCCAGACTCTACAATTAGGGCGATGCACCTCGATCCATCAAAACAACCAACATTTCGAAGTAAATTCGGATCGTTATTGATCTGCTCACAGAAATGTTTGAAGAATTTCAAACAACGATCGAAACCATATTCAGCTCATGTATGAGTCTAGTTTTATATGAATGGAATTTGTACTAGTAAAGAATCCTGAAAATACTTGCCCGGTATACTCCAGATATTCGAGAAAATCTCCCCGTAGATTGTGTTTTCTCCATCGTCGCAACTTCACTCAAAACGGCGACACCAATACGTCTGTCTTTCACAGATGGGATTGTATTCTTTATTAATATTCCAGCTTCCATTAAACTGCTCGAAACTCAAGAACGTACTTGTGTACCGAATTCATTCTAGGATTATCTTCGTCCAAAATACGTGCAGTTGCTGTAGCACCGTTATTTTTTTTGAAAAGTAACTCACAATTTCAATACGCTCCTTTTGCACACTATCTTCAACTAAATCACTGTTATTTCAGATTAAGAAAACTATGGAAAATACTACCAATGCAGGTCATCTGTGTTTTAACTTAAACCAAAATTAACCAAAAATAACTGACATTTTCAAACTAGGGAAGATTGACAACAAACCGACACTTGCCACCAAAATGTGTGAATATATTTTAGATCGTTTTTATTCATTGATTCGAACGGGAGAAATCTAGTTTTTAGATGACTCTTCTAAACAGAATGGATTTGATAGATCTCAACATAAAACGTGAATTTTAAAAATTTCAGTATATTGAGCAACCGTTGCAAGAGGTATCACACAACCCCTTTTACATATGGAAATTTTCTAGGTGGTATTTAACAGGGGAAGGGGAATGATGCGCAAACGTTGAAATGAGAAGAAAAAATTTTCTTATCCAACAGAATTGATTCTGATCAATTATCATTTCAAAAAGTAAATAATAATGGTCGTATAGAGAATGGAATCCTCTTTCCAAAAAGATATCACACTACTCCTTTTCCCTATTCAAACATTAGAGGTGGAAGCTGACAGGGATAGGGGGTTGATAGGGGTAAAACGAATGTTTTAACAAAATGTCCCTCTCCAATCAAAAATCGATTTCTCCAAGGAAAATCATGGAAAAATCAAACTTGCCAACTTATTCAGGGTAATTCGTTTTCATTGAAACGCACTGTAAAACAATTTCATTGAATCACATTAATAATACCTGATTCCATGTGGGAAAACTATTCGAAATATGTTCTGACTAAAATCCAACGTATTTGGAACAAAGCTGTTAAGTCTGTCTTATAATTATATTTGTTGAAAGATTTTGTCAACAAGAAGTGATTGGTTGAAAATAAAGATAGCTCGAAGGACCAGTACAGAATTGATTGTTGAAAAAGCACTGTACACACTTATAAATAGTAACTTTAACTGCATGGATGATGGCTATATATAAACATGGATTTGAATTTATCTATATGAAAAATAAAGTTGATAAGTACTAAACTCAGTGAAGGTTACTCTGATACTTTAATACTGTTTTCAAGCCTAATCTCTGTGAAAGTATGTTGAGCTCAATCTTCCCAACTAGCGCCAATTCTTCCTGTATGGAGGCTATAGCCTACGGTCTGGGACTCTGTAGACAGGTTGCATCTCTTCTAAGATTTTTCTAATTCTAATCATGAAACAAAAATCCTTGATATCTCACTGGAATACTCTTACGAGGGTGAAGAATCAATCCGAGGTTGTTTGTAAGACTCATCTGAAACATGAGCACTCATCTGTGAAGGATTAGTTATAGAGGTGGGTTATGCGGGGATAGTTTTCATAAAAAGGCCAGAAGAATCGGTCGGTTGGCCCCGGTTGTTTCTTTCTCATATGTAATGCATTATATACTATGCTTAATGCTATAACTGGCTAGGGATATATTAGCCAGATGTTTTCTGTGGCGAAATATCTGAAATTTGTCGCTCTGATTTTTCGTTATATCTAAAATTCCTCCTAATCTTTCTTTCGTACCACCAAGAAGTTCACATCAAGACAAAACACTTCGAGATTTATTTCTCAATCGGGATCTTTCAAGTTTTCAAGCCTAATCTCTGTGAAAGTATGTTGAGCTCAATCTTCCTTACTGACTTCAATTCTTCCTGTATGGAGGCTATAGCCTGCGGTCTGGGACTCTGTAGACAGGTTAGGGGAAAAAACTAACGTAAATATATATAGGGGGTTTCACCCCGACGAGTTGCCCATATATCTGTTCATGCAATCAAACTGATTTCATGAAAAAAATGTAAATCCACCATCCGGTAATTAATACCATTGCCAGGCTATGATTATGATCAAAACATATCCTGGCATAATTATATATTAGGATAACGTTAAATGTTATGAGAATATATCAATCTACTAGAATATATACATATTATAGCATCATCAGACAATGATATCAATGTACCAACGAGTAGTTTCAGAGGCTTTCTGCCCGGAAAAATCCAGTGTACGGACCTTAGTCATGTAACACTGAATGTTACTCATTAATAGTTTCCTTTGTGTGAAGTGGTGAACGATCGAATAGAATAGTGCTCTGAATATAAATATGACATAAATATATATATATATATATATATATATATATATATATATATATATATATATATATATATATATATATATATATATATATATATATATATTAGTTTTGTCCCAACAGTATTAAAGTATCCGAGTAACCTTCACTGAGTTTAGTACTTATCAACTATACTATATTTTTCATATAGATAAATTCGAATCCATGTTTGTATAGAGCCATCATCCAAGCAGTTAAAGTTACTATTCATAAGTGTGTACAGTGCACGAGGGACCAATACCCTTACGTTACGTAATAAATTTATGACTATATACAATGTGGGTTTTTCTAAAATCATGAATATTGAGAATTTCAAGCACTTATGAATACTGGTCATTCCTATTTCAAATCGTACCTAAACAACTATTAACAGCCTTTCTAAGAATGGCTAAAATAAACAATTTCTATGGTTTTGAACATGTTGAGCTTATTTATTATAATTCTCAAGAATATTCTCGAATAAGGTTTTATCATTGCATTGTTATTATGTCCCACGTGAGAATTAAGCAGGGTGTAGAGTTTTCGATAAGTAACTCCATATAGTGAAAATTTAGTGATTTTACTATCTGGAGATCAATATTTTTCATTTCGTAACATTATATTATAATCATCACTTTTGTCTGGATAAATGAATGCAAACTAATTCGTCATTTTTATCATATCGATTCACAAAACAACAAAAATACATATAACTTTTCTATTCAATATTACAATCGCATTCTGGATCCAAGAAACAATGGAATACATTCGTTTTAAAGTACTTAAAATGTTATACTTTATTTTATGTCATTTCCTAATTATTTGTGCTTTTTAACACATAGTTAATGCAGATATAGACATTACATAAGTTGTCTCAGAAATCATTAAATATGCATTATGGTTCAAAGCCTTCGAATTATTTTGATATAGAAGTAAATGTAGAAGTGAGAAATTGTGTAATGCAAGGCTCATCATTTTATTACAGTGGAAAAATTCGACTTCCAAATATAATTTGCATTTGTAACAATAACAGGAAGGCACAACATAAGTGACGTTATTTAATCAAAGTAGAATCAAGGTAGACAGTGAGATTTTCTAAACTGAATGTCAATGTCCATTCCAAGCTTAATTCAAGATAATTGCGTGTAGGCAAACGCTTCCTCTTTTTGATTTATATTAGTTCCGAACATTTATGATGCAGAAGAAAGTCATTTTATATAGAAACTTGGTTATATTATGGTCATTATATGCATGTGAAGCCTTAATTATATGACAATGACGACACTTTCACGTGTTTTGAACCCTGCTGGGTTCAAGAAACGCGTATTTAAATTTCTCAATTTTTCAATTGTCTCTTGATATTGACCTCTAAAATAATTCGAACTTGATAACCTCACTGAAATCATGAGGACTTATGATATTAAAAGAGCAGGAATTTAAAGTCAATTTCAGAATTATACTTCTCCAAATTGAGAGTAGTAAGGTATGTAAATGCAGAAACAAAGTATTTCAGAAACTACTATGAGAGGAAGTTAGATCGAAAGTTGTTGAACATTTTTCAAAAAAGGAATTCTTCTTTAAGGTATCCCACAATTATATTCTCGAAAGAAAGAACGCAACCCTTGTGGATATCTTCATTATGCATCTGTCTGTTTATCATCATAATCTCTTATCTCAGAAACAGCTACAGGTATAGAATTAAAGTTGATATTGAATATTGGGAGGGGGGGTCAATATTCTGGACTGAAACACTACTGTGTGGTCTTGGTTGACAATGATTATGAGGAGTTGATCAGAAAACATATTCCTCTTTCAGGGGGGACATTCCACAGAAAGATGAATATTGTCTTCTGGAGAAAGTTTTCGATGTTTTTTTTTGTTCTCAACTCCTAGGAGGAGACGATGCCTGTCATGTTACAGCTGTCGCCGCCCAAGATTTAATGTAAGTGCTCCCTCACGTCTGGAAGAGGGCCAAATTGTGAGTTGTAAAGATGTTTGATAAAACAGGTTCCAAATCACCCTAGGCCTGTAAACGAAAGGATCTTCATAGTGGTATACACTCGGAGTTGCTAGTTCGAAGTCCACGAGTTTCTAGTTCGAAGTCCACTTATGAGAGTTTAACTCAAACCTGATTATTCTTTGGACCTGGATGTTCTCCTCATCCAAGCCTTTCTAGTGTCCATAAAAATATAGGCTGGAGATCAGGCTCGAGCTCTGGGTAGTCAATGAGGCGTATTGCTTTTTTCTGGACACACACAACACAAACCTCTCCCTCAAACCGAAGCCTTGAATGCAATTTATAGCCATTGAAGCAGAGGTTAATAGTGCTGTTGTTGTCATGATTTGAGTTTCCGTTAGAGCTCGGACATGAGACCAATAGCGAAAAATTTCGCATGTTAACGTTATTAAGATATGATGAGCACCTTGTTAGCAGCCAGACAAGTCCCCTGGAGCGTGAGATTTTCGACAGATCGCATCTTGCAGATAAAGTGATGCGGTAGATAGTCTAACTAGTATGGTTTCTCGAAGTTTTCTGTTTGATCTGCATATCAATTTCATCATTTTGCGGTGACCTGATGAAAGCCTCTTTGTCAGACCGTTTGAGGGTGCTAATTGCGCTTCTACGAATTGAGATGAGTAGATGGCAATCTGGCCTGGTGCTGTGAATGGGTGCGCAATACTAATGAGGTCAAATGAGACCGAAACAGCAGTTTATTGTTCCTATTCATGACATCCGACCAAACTTGTCACTACTGTGTGGAGCTGGTTGATGATGATTAGGAAGAGTGGATAGAAAATCCAGCGCCTTCTAAGAAAGATGTTTCACATTCGACGGTTAGTTGAATATTGTTCCCAGAATAATAATCTTCAATGTGTTTACACATACAGTGATAAATTTCGCATGTTATCATTATTGAGATATGATGTTTTCATATTTTCTTTATATTTTATAATATATTTTGAACGCAAGTATTTGAATTATCACATTTTTCATTTAAATGTCCTCATAAATCATAAATTTTTGTTTGTCATTAATTTACGTCATTATACTCATTAAGCTGTTAAAGAGAAATTGATAAAACTCATAATTCAATAGTGAGCTACAACAATCACCTAGAATTTTAGTATGTAGTTAGTAACAAAATAATTTTCATAAATAAATGAACGTTTTTGATTCTTTTTTCTTTCATAGATCATAGAGCAGATGACTGGTTTCTGATGCAAGGACCATGGCAACCTGCCAGCATCATGTTAGGATATCTATATTTCGTTTTCAAGCTCGGTCCTGCTTTTATGAAAAATAGACCACCATATGACCTCAAGTACACTCTTATAATATTCAACTTTGTTCAAATATTATTAAATGGTTATATATTGGTCCAGGTAAGTGCATAAATATAGAATACTTTGTAAAAATATTGCTTGGAAGCTGCTTAGAAATTCATTACCACTGCGGAACGCAGGTCTAGATATAACATCAAATACAATCAGGAATAAAGAAGACGTATTATTTCTGAATGAGATAACATCGAAGCACAGTTTTTGGCACTGAATTTAGTAATTTCTTAACAATATGTGCACTTGAACAAGCATATCGAAGAGTAGCTTTGTAGTAAGGGAAAGATCTTGAAACTTTGTACGATATATTGACTCTAGGCCACCAATAGAAAGTCATGCACGTCAAACGAAGTATTATGGCCCTCGGAAGTGACACTATACTAAGGATTAAATATATAATCTTAGTATCCATACCTCAGGATTTCTTAGCCCCTCTTATACTCAATGGAGTGACTCCTGATTCATTCAGAATTAGACATCAACTCATGGTAGAAGCTTCGGGAGCATTTTTCTTTGTTTATTGGAATTTTGGTTTTGGTTTTACCAAAATTAAAACTTAAAACTTACTATTACTGGTAAATCTTCTTTTCTATTAAAGCCAACGTTGCACTTAGCGCAGAAGCTCAGAGGAATTTCTCCTCAATGTAGCTCAAATTTCTTCCTGCTCTAAAATATATAGTCTTCAAATATATGTAGACTCAAATTTTAAAATGTACATTCTATTCATATTGAATAATGAAATAAAATAAGTTACTATGTTTTAACTTTCACTAATTTATTGATGTAAAGGATGACAAAATTTTTACATTGGTTGGACCGGTTTCGGACATACGTCCATTATAAACAACAAGCTAATGAAAACTGAATACTCATGTACAATACAGGAATTACCATCAATAAAATGCTAGTAGAGATTGCAGTAAATGGAATAATGGTGACTGGTAGGTAATTAAGTCTACCTGGTGGTTAAGGAGCTTAAACCCTTTCTACCCTAGATGTCTTGAAAATTTCCATGGATTCAAAGAAATGGAGTTTATAAGATTTATCACAGGAATGAAGAATTTTCAGCTGTTCAACTTCTGGAAAGGGATGCCATTCATTCAGACAATGTGCAGCTAAAGCTGAATCATATTTCTGATGTAGGAATAACCGGAAATGTTCTTTGTATTTAGCCTTGAAAGAGCGTCCTGTTTGACCTATATAAAAGGAATTACACTCAGAACACGTTAATTGGTATACTCCTGATTTTTCGAATTTATCGGTTTGATCTTTTGTGTTAAAAAGCAGGCCTGACTCTAGCAACTCTAGCAACCTGTTCTGACGTCTTCCCAAAATATGTTAGAGACATAAATTTTTCGGGCTTTTCTCTCTTGGATTGGGGATATATCATGTTGAATGTGTTGTTGCGTATTTTTCGATTAATTAAACTCTCCATGGCTTTTATATCGAAGCCGTTGTTCTCTGCTATTATCCTAATGGTGTTAAATTCTGATTTTCGGTCCATGTTCGATAAAGGCAAAGAAATCGCTATTTGAATCATGAATTTGAAGACTGCTATTTTTTGAGAATACGGCTGAAATAAATCTATGGGTATGACATTATCCGTGTACGATGGTTTTCTGAAGATATTAATTAATAAACGGTTATTATTCTCCCGGGTAATTGTTAGATTTAATTATTACATCAATAAATTAGGGATAGTTAAAACATAGTAACTTGTTTTATTTAATTATTCATTATGAATATCAACTATCACGTAGTTCAGGCTTCATAGATCAATTATTTGGACATTCTATTCTTGCTTGTACAAGCAACTTCGCTTACGAATGGTCCAAAATACATGGTGACCAGAGTTCACTGATACACTCTAAGACTCTCTTCAAAATTCCAAATTGTCGATGATAAGCATAACGCATTATAATCACAACATGCTATAATACTTATTATATTGAGTTTGGTGTAAAAACAGATGGTTTAACTTGACCAAAATCTCCTCTTTCGCAGTTGAAAATTATTTCACTACTGAAGAGGTGAAAAGGAAATCAAGTCATATTGATCTAAAACATCAGCAAGAGCACTAAATGAACTAGTGTCAAAGCTGTTCACGTGTCAAACTTCCAGTAAAAATCTGACATCCAATTTATTACATCAATTTTAATACGTAATAGCACCATGAATATTCAGAATATTCTTGAAAACACTAATTGGGCAGTTATGATTGTGCAAATTGAGAATCTTCAGATAACGATATTATTCTTTCTCAACCTTAGTATTGAATTTCATTGACTTCATATTCCTGAAGAGTAGAAAACATCAATGTTCAAAACAGATGAGTGGCTTTGAAGAAACTGGGATAAATAAGGCCCTGAATGTATCAAAAATGTTTATACCGTTACCTGCTCAATGGTGCTACTGGAATTTATGGAAAATTGCACACATTCGTCCTACATGGGTCATATGGATCATACACTAGTCAACTAAGGACATCCAACAGTATACATAAATAGAATGATTCGTGTACAATTACAAACATCCTCTATGATTTTGAAGCAGTAGCCAAATTGTTCAATTAGATCCCATTTTTTTTTGAAAGATAAATAAGCTAATTAAGCTGAGGAATGTGCCATTGGTAAGAGTTCTCAGAAAAGTGAATTTATTTTTCTACTCGATAGAAGTCGAGTTGTAATCTGCGCACAAAAATGTTTTCAGGAGTGATAGCTCCAGCATTATTTCTGTTATAGAAGTGAACCCATACTTATTCTACCTAATTATATGGTACCAGAGCTCGACTTCACACGTCCTTTCCTGAAAGTCATAGGTATATTTTGGTGAATAATAAATTGTGAAGACTGATTCGACCTCGAGAGAAAATGTAGTACATAGACAGCTCCAAAACGAATCATAGTATACGTATTGAAATTTTAACGATGCATAAATTAAGGTGAATACTGCACTGTCCAACTGGCTGCGGAATGTACTCATCAGGACACCAACAATCTAGAATGTCATAGCAAGACTGCTTTTGTCTTAACTGAGGGTGAAACTGTAATTGAAGCATTTCAGTTATATCGGATAGCTACTTGAGTAGACCCGGATTGTGAACACAGCCTGTAATGGCTTGTCCAGGACTACATTGGACGACAACTCCAATGAAACTACGCACAGATATGAGAAAATGATTTACTAAAAATAAACTTAAAGCATGGCCATTAATATAAGGATTTTGGAAACTTGAAAAAACTATGAATAGACACATCTTCTTGTCTTGTCATCCGTTACTACCATTGAAATCAGATATATCAGGATTACCGACTTTGTCGGGATGTAACAAAGAAGATGAAGCAGCTGAGTATATTCCATTTTCAGTTCAGAGAATATGCCATGGTGCCTATGGCATATTCCAGAAGGTTTATCATACTGGTAGGGATAGCCAGATGATCCATTTTAAAGAATACACAGTACAAAGGATGGTCTTGAGTCAAGGTTATTTAAGAAAAATATTCATTTCACGATTAAACATTTCAATATACTCTAACAAGTATCCGAAATTTCCATTTCTATGGTAGTTAATATCATAGCATTAAATGATTTTCTAGGTATCATTGAAACTATCACATTAGCTTATACGATGTTCCAGCGATTATTTCATGCAGTAAGTTGACTGGAAACTCCAAAATGTTTTCATCGGTAAATAGAAACACTGCAATACATGTCGGGTTATGACTTTAAATTTCTGGAAAGGATGCAGAAACTGTTTTCTAGTTTTCATCTTCCAGTTCAATCCCCACAAAATCCATAAAGAAAAGACCACGTTACTTCTGTATCATTATCTTCAATGAATATATCACAAAAAATCTGAGCAAAGATAATGGACTAAGTAGTTTATCTGATGTAAAATGAATCAGCTTTTTTATGTTTTTCTATATACTTTCAGGGCATTCATATGGCTAGAAATACTAATTGGAAATGTGCAGAAGTAGACTACTCAGATGGTCCAGAGTCAAGGCTGTCGATCAACTTGGCATATTGGTATTTCATAGTGAAAATATCCGATCTGTTAGATACAGTAAGTAAAGACATGACTACTTCTATTATTTTGACTAATTCTAATAATAAATCTCTATAATTTTCGATTAATGGTTTCTTTATTTTGAAGATGTTTAGTTTCGAATAGTTTTGGAAACGATATTGTTCAATTTAAATCAAATACCTTCATATTTACTCCATTCTTGAATCCAATTCCTGATTATACTCACACGCCTCTAGAGACGTTTTCCTATTTTCTCGTCTTTGGTTTCAATCTCCTTCCAGGAAGTGATTTCTTATATTTAGCATTCAATCATAAATGACACTGTGTCATGACCTAAACTTTTCTTTCCTCACAAAATCAATGTTCATTTTCTTTAATTTTCAATTAGATTGCAATTGGATATGTTGTTTATGTCTTCATAATTGAGAAGTTTAATAGCGAAATGACGTATTGAACTAAACTGGACCATTTTCTTATTGTACTCATACTAACCGAATGAACCCAACCGTTAAAACATATTTACACTCATCTGCTAATATGGCCGTCAAAACGATCTTCAATTTTTCCATCTTGGCTTCCGAAACTCCTTCCTCGTAGAGATTTTTTTCAGTCGATTTTCGATGTTTTAGTTCGCCAGTTTGGTGAAATATTATACTAGGAAAATATTAACGGCCCTTTCCGATTCTCATTTTTCGGGACAAACTCAATGGTGAGAAAATTTTGCTGTATCCTTCGATCTTCGAGTTATTTCGAAATTCTCAAATTTTTGGAATGCCTTCGATTGTTGATATAAAGATTGATATTGAAATTAAGTTAAAAATCTTTTGATATTATTGAGGCAGCTTTTTGAGTGAAATGCTTTGTCGTACAGAATATTCATTTTCGTTCGGCGGCTTTAGAGTTATAATGAACACATTTTTCCAACTGTGCATCACTGACAGACTTGATCTCATAAAACCAAGGTTTTTTTTCTTCACAAAAATATACAATATTTTATTTTATTTTTAGATTGATTAGGTTACTTCTAAAAATTAAGAAACATTGGAAACATTCAAAATATTTTCTAGTTGACTTATGTTTGATATTGCATTTATGGTTTTCAATTTCATGCTCAAAAAATTCATATCACTTTTGTTTCCAATTTTTAAAATGAAATTCACACTCCTCTTTGATCGCAAACCTTGAGTTTCTGATCAAAATGGCATGCAAAAACTACGAAGAGTATTATACCATGAAAATTTTAATTCATAGTGGTTATGAAGTAAATGCAGCAGAAGCAATGTATTTACAAGGTTTTCTGAGAGAAGACAGCCCCATAAAACTATTTTAAATAGTCAAAGACAATTTCATCAACAGCGTTCAGTGGTTAAAGAAGTAAAACACATTCTGTCAAAAATATTTAATTTTCATCCAAATTTATTGTATCGCCTTCAAAGTACGTTCTTTCTCAAAACCTTTACGCTAACGTAACAAATTCCGAGTCCAAAACACTGCGATAATCAAAGAAAACTGTCAACATTACCTTCACTTTAAATCGACTTTGACGTTGTTTTTTCGGTTTCGGTTTAGTTGGAAGGCGCCATTCCGAAGCTTGTTGACTGGTCTGCATGTCAAACTCATAAAACCATGTCTCATCACCAGTTACAATGCGTTTCAAGAATGTGGGGTTGTAATTGACTCGTTCTCAGTCACCTTTACGCAATTCACTTTTTGAAGGAAATTCAGGTCATTTGAAACAATTCGAGCGGCAACTCGTTTCATACCCATACAATCGTTTGAAATGGTACGAATTGATTCGTGAGACACAGAAAGTTCATTGTTAACTCTCTGAATCCTAAATGGCGATTTTCAATCACCATTTCTTTCACTTCATCGATGACAACTTCAGAAGATGTTGCAGGCCGACCAGAGCCGAGTTAATCTTTCAACATGACGATTATTTGAATGAAATGCCATAAGTTTAAAGCAATTGTATATATTTCCAGCAAGATGGTATACCTCAGTTTGTTAGATCCAAGTTCTTCGACCCTGATTATTTCCCCAGCTAGGCGTTCGCACATGGCGTGTTCTATTGATTCTATCTTCTCCTGACTTAGTCTTCATGAAGGGTCCTCGATCAATCCCTATTAATCGGTAATTGGATCTGAAGGTAGCCTCTCTACCTTCAGATCCAATTACCGATTATTTTCCATGCTTGTGGTTGAGGCTGTTCCTTGAATGGCCAACGAGTCCGCCTTCTCATTTTCTTTCTCCCACTTTTGCGGGAGTTAAACGACATCTCCACATAATAAGTGAGGTGGTTGGATACCAGTGCCTGCAGTGCAGCTTGGTTAATCATGATTTTTATTGACCTTCTTATTAATCCACACGCAAGCAATATGTAGCACAGTAGTCATTGGCGAATATATCTGCTTGAAAAACAGTTGCAAGCCCGCCAAGACAGATAGACTGTTCCTTAGCACCACCTCAACCATATAAAGCAGCTCCAACATCTTGGGTAGTTTTGGACCGTCTGTAAATCAACAGGGAACCTTAAGTAGACGTTCCTTGGAACTGGCCCATTCCTGTCTGCTAGAAACGATAAGCTGGAGTGGCAGCTTTTTATTGGTTTTAGATATTGCTATGTTAGACTTCATGCTCAGCATTTCGTTGTCCTCAATTTCAGACTGTAAAGCGCCAGGTACAAAGCTGAATACATTTGTCTCATTTCTGGAATGCTGATGGAATCAGTCATCAAGAAGTTATCTAGTAAATTTGTATTAGCATTTTTATATAGACATCTATTTTTTTCATATTTAAGTCTCCAGTTTTATAAATTTTTTTCTTTCTATGCCTGAAAATTTAATAAAGTATGTTGCTTTCAGGTATTCTTCATTCTTCGAAAACGAGATCGGCAAGTTAGTTTTCTACATGTTTACCATCATTTCGGCATGATATTTCTGTCGTGGGTGGGAACAAAATTTTTAGCAGGAGGTCATAGTCTCTTCGTTGGATTATTCAACATTATTGTTCACATTGTTATGTATTTCTACTATTTGATAAGTGCTTGGGACTCCAGGTATAAGCAGAGCATATGGTGGAAGAAACACATCACTCAACTTCAATTGGTAAGTCAGTTGTAAGCACTATTATGAAATTCTGATAACCAGATGATGAGCAGAATGTGAAAATGTTTCTTAGTCTTATCACAAACTTTGCTAAATCTGCTAAATATCCGCAATTGTTACATCCAACTTGGCTAACTGTATGCAAATTATTATTATCATACATTTAATCTTTTATTTCAGTTACAGTTTGCTGCCCTTCTGATAATGTTTGGTGGATTACTTCTCCAACCAGATTGCAAATATCCCAAGTTCGCTGCAGTTGTTTTTGTATCGCAAAATATATTTATGCTAGTACTCTTTGGTGATTTCTACTATAAAGCATATATCAAAAAAAAGCCTACGAAAACTGAAACAATAGGAGTATCATCAATTGAAAATAACTTACCGTCAACATCATCTATTTCACAAAAAAAAGGTAAGACAACATGATTCTCTGCAGCATAATTCTATTCATTCAAAAATTTTCTGTTTTAGATTCGTGAGCTTTTTCGCAAGGCGTAAAAAGCATACATGTTGTTATGCAAAAACACAATGAACTTTTATTTTTAAAAGATGTAATTAAGGAATGTATCAAGTGATTATTTGTAATTCATGCAACCTCTGAAGAATCATCTTGCTCATAACAGGTTCAACCCTTTCTTATTTTTATTATAGAACTTGAGATTATAGAAGGTGGGGTATATTTTCAAATAGAAAGATCTAACTTAACCGACTTTTCTCTATATTAGAGGGAATTATTTTCATCCCAGTTATTCTTTCAGAAGATAACATAAAAGTATTAACATCCTAAACAATTATTGCAGTATAACAATTTTGATATGGTTTCATTCAAAGATTTTTTTCTCAATTTTTATGTTCTCACTAAAATCCTGAAAGGAATAAATTTGCTGTAATTTATAAAAATGTCCGCTAAGTCGACTTTGTTGTACCAAAATCAAAAAAGCTTTTTTCTTAGTGAGATTTAACATAAGTCGTTAATCATCCAATACTGAGCAATGAAGATTTTTTTCTCTTAACCAAGATCGTCGCCGAAGGAGTGTGTGTTCACACAAAATTCACTGCATCGATAAAACAAACTCTATTAATATCGAATATGTACATGTATACAAAGCATTCCCATAATAACTTTTAATATAGATCTAACAATTTGATGCAATGAAGGAGACGAAATCGAAAGACAGACTGAGAAAAATTTATGGTTGTTATATTCATAGTGCTAACGATGAAGTAAAAACAAAATCAAATGAATGTCTAAATCCGTAGTATCATCAGGATGGGATGTCTTGCCTGGACTCTGATTCAGTAAACCTACTCATACTAAGGCATTAATTGTTCTCCAACAAATTACAATGTTCATGAATAGATTCCGATTCAATTTTCTCTTTTTTCTTTACTCGATTTTTTTACTTTCTTCTTCATTAGTGATTCAAGTTTCTACGCTCTCTACTACTTCTGGTTCTATTTTTATGTCAGAGTTCAAATTGAGTGGATTCTGCTGTGTCAAATCGAAATCTTATTAAGTTTTTGTTTTTGTGCATTTACGTTTTTACGTATCTTATTGTTTAATAATAAAAAACAAGTACTGTGTTTTAAGGAATTTTACTTAATAATTGCGATTCGTAACGCGTTTCACTACACCGTAGCTTCTTCAGACGAATGATTATGCAGAAAAATATAAATGAGAATATATATATATATATATATATATATATATATATATATATATATATATATATATATATATATCATTTATATTTTTCATGCATAATCATTCGTCTGAAGAAGCTACGGTGTAGTGAAACGCGTTACGAATCGCAATTATTAAGTAAAATTCCTTAAAACACAGTACTTGTTTTTTATTATTGATAATGGAATTTTACCAAGTAAAAGCCTCCCAAATTCAAATATCTTATTGTTTGTTGAGTACTAATAATTTCGACTAAGAAGCTTGTAAAACTTGCATAGGGTTATTGGCATCCTGTCTTAAATGACATTGTGATATGACCTGAACTAAGCATATGGAATATTCAGTTAGGAGAATGTTGAAGTTGATCATCCTGACAAAAACAATACTCACTAATCTTCTTCAATCTCAAGTTACACCCTCAGTAATTAAGTGATCTGTTATGTCGCATCAATTATAAATTAAAATACCTATAGCTTAATTTTCAATTTTTTTAAATATCTTGCTATTAGGCATTCACTCAAAATCAGATAACTGAAGATACAGTTTTTAATATTATAGAAATTTGATTCCCTAACTTTTCTGTACTTACCTTACATTTTCGTCGAGACTAAAATCTTGTTGCATAAATTCAATTCAATTCTTCCAATGTCCAGCTGATGAAACTGTACATATATTCCGAAACAGATATCTTTGACATCTTCAGCAAAATATTTGTATTTTTGTGAACAGAAAAATATATTAATTAAACGCAATGAGTAATCCACCTTCAATCAAATGTTACTTTCCACCCAGAGGGTCAGCAGAACATTACCTTAACCAAAAAATAATTAACTCACTGAAGGACCTGCTGCAGAAAATGAGTAACTCAAGTTCACCAGAAATCTTCGACAACGTTTGAATTCAAAATTTCATATTATATAAAGATATGCTTTTCGACCAATCTTTCCAATAGTCTTTATAATATAACATATAATATGAACATTTTTCTCTCAAAATGAATCTGCTAGATGCTAGTCATCTAGCAGATTTCGAGCAAATGTAGCTGAAGTTACCTTCCACCCAATAAATATTTTTTCTATTTCGAGAACTAATCATAAGATGAATACAGTTTACCTTCCCAATATTTTATCCTACACTTAAAATGCAGCATATATCTTCCATCACAGACAGATCACATTTTTCAATCAACACATCCTCTATACATAGGAGAAACCAAAACCGCATTGGTTATCAATGTTGTGCCTATGGCCTTCCTATAAGCAAATAATTGCAGTCATTTGGAGTGAAAAAAATTAATTCATGTAGATACCTATATCTAGCAAGTGGATAGGTCTATCTCTCGAGTAACGCAACAAAACTACATATTTCAGGCACCAAACGTAATATTTTTCTCTACTACAAGATACTACATGCAAATACAAACTCTCCAATACGACACAACCTCCTTCCTGCAGCCAAGTCTTAAAATTTTAAGAAATTTTGCTGCCCGATTTATATTCAATGAGGGAAAATTTCAGTGTGCTTAATGATTGAAAGGCTAGTTTTATTGCACCAAATATAATCAATATAATTTTCACTAAGATAGCGAACCTGAATATATTTTTAAACATGTTCCAAATACAGGTTATCATATTTAATTGTTCAGACCCAGTTCTTGAAAAATATTGAATATAACTTTCTTGATGAGTGAATATATGAATCATAAGTATAATATAAGTATTAAGTGAAATTTTTATCCAAGTTCTATTATATTTTTGCTAGGAATGTCTTTTAATTGAAGTTATAGGACCCTGTAATAGATATTTAGATACTTCATCATCATACTCTTACCACAATATATTTCATCTTGCAATTTGAATCAGAAATCGTGGTTCTGTATGTTAATAATTCCGAATACTTTTCCTTCTTGACAGATTTTAAATATATTCTATTGTAGTTGTAAAATCAAGGAAAAAGTTTTTCAAGAATGACATATCTGCAGATTTTGAATTAGTTGGATATAAGTCATTCTTCTTATGGAAGTACTAGTTATTCATTTTGTTTTCTAAGGAAGATTCTTCCTAATTATTAATATTGAATTTCCAATAGTTTGATAAAATTACTATTCAAAATCTTACTATTTTCGAAAATTAAATTCTATTAAAAAATTGTATCTTAGACTCTTGCATAACTTTAAAGCATGCACTTTAGCTTTTTGTAATTAACCATCAACCATGAACGAAAATTCGAACAGTAGAATATGTTTGGTCCGTTAAGGTAAGAATATAGTCATAGTTATAGCATAATTTTAGATGTTATTAAAATTGTCTATTAAGGTCTTTTTTATCATTCCATCCTTCCTTATCCCATGATAATCCCTAAATAATGGGATCATTGGATTGGACCTGACAGTCCATTGACATCTTGGGTACCTAGATCGCCGGACCTCCCGTCCTCAAATTGTTAGTTCAAGAGTGTGAAAGAAAACGACGAACATGTGCTCAGATAGTCCCTCAGCAGTTGCATAGAGTCAACTGGAATATACGTAAACGTTAAGACCGAACATCCTGTGTTAACTATATCATTGAAACAGTGTATTCGGAATACTGAATTATAGCCGATTCGATTGGAATTATTGTTTTCTGAAAGATCCATAATAGTTGTTTCTGCTGGTTCATTTTGGTCTCTGTGAAGAATGGAAATTCTCTCTTTCCTCTAGCGGACATCCTGTAGATGAGAGCTCCATCAAATATGACACGTTTGTACTTCACTGCATTTCCTAATTTTAATTAATACAGGTGTGCTCGAAAAGTATCAGTTTCTGAACTCTGAAATGGTTTTCCGAACAACCTGTATTAATATAACAGTCATAGTAGGCCTAGAAAATTGACCGAAATCCTAAAATTTGGAGTAATGAACTAACAATTCACAATCGGTGATAAATATATATATATATATATATATATATATATATATATATATATATATATATATATATATATATATATATATATATATTTATGGAAATGTTTTTGTTGATTGTTTCTGACAAAGTTATTTTCTCTGAATCTAACAATAAATAAACGTATAGGGTGTTATATTGAAATTCACATTTTTGGTCATTTCCGGCTACAACGGAAACACTAGCGAGCACAAAATATCAACACTGAATTCTTTATGTTCAGCAATGTAAGAATACCAATTCTCAAAGAAATCGCTCGGTAAATAACTGAGATAATTGACCGTTCCGGTACTTTTGCCTAACCCTATATATATTATTATATATATATATATATATATATATATATATATATATATATATATATATATATATATATATATATATATATATATATATATATATATATATATATATATATATATATATATATATATATATATATATACAAACGAAAATTTGACCCCCTATAACTCCGAAATGAGTAACATTAGCGAAAAACACCAAAACACGTCGATTTTGTTTCGAGGGGAGCATTTTCCGAAATAATTCGAAACTTCTCAGATCAACCCCTACCCCCAGCAACCCTAATTTCGAAATTCATCATAGGGAATAAGGGTCGAGTGGCACCTTACTGTAAAGGTCTGTCAATTCTCCATTCTGATTTGTTATTTTTAGAATTTTAAATTAACATACAGGGTGTCCCAACCAAGGGTGAAGTTGAATTCCTGGAAATCCCAAATACTAAATGAAATAGATTTATTTTGGCATAATGCAAGCGCAGGTTTATGCTCGGTCTAGGAAAACGACCTACACTTGTGAATTTGGAGTTGGTGCAATCAACCCCCTATTTCCAGCATCCCCAACTCAAAAATCATTCGATCGATAATAGGTCAAGTGGCACCTCGTTGGAAAGGTACTGCAATTTTCTCTTCGAATTTGGTATTTTCAAAATTCAGAATCATCATACAGGGTGTCCCGAAGCAGGAACATTGAAAATCCAAATAACTTTTTGAAACTGGTTCATTTCGGTATACGAGAACATGTTTGATCCGAGAATAGGACTTTCTTGTGTGGTTATAGAATTTTTGCAATCAACCCTTCCATTCAGCATCCCCAACTTGAAAATCATACAAATAATTCAAGTGGCATATATTCAGAAAGGTTTTTGAATTCCAGAATGATTAAAGCATTTCATTCAGTTCGGCTCTCCATACAGGATGTCGCTTTCGAAAAATTCAATATCGTCATTTGAAATTATCAACTAAAATTAATTCGAAACTGTTAAAAGTATTGGGGTACGATGTGTTGAGCATCAATTACGAAGAAATAAAGCTGATTTCTGCATTGAAAATGTTCACATTTTTTCATTTCCATCTGGCGTGCAGTCATCTGTTATTTCTCATTTTGCAATGAAATATTATTATTATTCAGATCAGTTCCTCATTATTGTTGTTGTTCGTCAGTTGAAATTAATCTGAAAATGGTTTATTCCGCTGAGGAAAGGGTCGAAATTGTATCGACGTATTTTCGAAATAACAGTTGTGCCAAAGAAACAGCAAGGATATTCGATAGGAACCATCCTGAAAGAGAAAGGAGTCAGTCACCAGTACGTTAAATATTTGGTTGACAAATTCCTAGCTACGGGTTCGGTGGCAAACAAAAAATATGAAGTGGCATGTCCTGTCAGAAATGAGGCAACGGAAGTGGCAGTAGTGGGTCATCTACAAATGGAGAATACTACTTCGATCAGAAAACTATCTCGTCTGACTAGTGTATCAGCTACAACTGTCCATAGAATCGTGAAACATCACAAATTTCACCCCTACAAGGTAAAATTAGTGCATTAAATAAACGAAGATGATCCAGATCGTCGTTTACAGTTTTGTGAAAATCTAAGTGAAAACCTAAACGCTAATCCAAATTTTCTGAATAACATCTGTTTTTCTGATGAAAGCACCTTTATGCTCAGTGGTTAAGTGAATAGACATAATTGTCGATATTGGGACACACAGAATCCTCATTGGTTTAGAGAGGCCCACACGCAAACACCTCAGAAGTTGAACGTTTGGGCAGGAATTTTTGGCAATCATCTAGTTGGGCCTTTCTTTATTGAGGGTAATCTGAATGGAACTGGCTACCAACAGTTGTTAAAGGAACACATACATCCTAGATTGACAGAAATTTTACAGAACGATCCAAGGTGGATTGGTAGAAGAGGACCTGTTGAGTGGCCAGCCAGGTCACCAGATTTAAATCCCCTAGATTTTTTTTGTGGGGCCATCTAAAATCTAAAGTTTATGACACAAGACTAGAAAACCTGGAGGAGCTGCGGATGAGGATTATCACAGAATGCCGACTTTTGACTCCTGAAGTTTTCGCTAATGTGAGAAGAGAGTTCGAAAATCGTCTGTATAACTGAATGGAGGTGGGCGGAGGTCATTTTGAACAATTGTTGTAATAATCAAGTTAGTTTTTTGTTTTCAATTGAATACAAGTTCAATAAATCTCGTTTTCCTGTTTAGATGAGCATCCAATCAGTTTCTCCATCATCCCTCATCCTGATCCTCACGCCAGAAAACCTCGATTGCCAAACTGAAACCAATGCCTCAGTGATTCAGAAAATAGAAAAATCTTTCTGGAACTTTGCCACTCAACCTGTAATCACTTGTATGATTTTTTGAGTTGGGGATGCTGAATGGAAGAGATTGATTGCAAAATTCCATATTCACGCAAGAGAGTCTTATTCTCGAATCAAACATAAACATGTTCTCGTATTATACCGAAATGAACCAGTTTCAAAAAGTTATTTGGGTTTTCAGTGTTCCTGCTCCAGGACACCCTGTATGCTGATTCTGAATTTCGAAAATACCAAATTCGAAGAGAAAATTGAAATACCTTTCCAACGAGGTGCCACTTGACCTATTTTCGATCGAATGATTTTTGAGTTGGGGATGCTGGAAATAGGGGTTGATTGCACCAACTCCAAATTCACAAGTGTAGGTCGTTTTCTAGACCGAGCATAAACCTGCGCTTGCATTATGCCAAAATAAATCGATTTCATTTAGTATTTGGGATTTGCAGGAATTCAACTTACCCTCGGTTGGGACACCCTGTATGTTAATTTGAAATTCTACAAATGACAAATCAGAATGGAGAATTGACAGACCTTTACAGTAAGGTGCAACTCGACCCTTATTCCCTATGATGAATTTCGAAATTAGGGTTGCTGGGGGTAGGGGGTTGATCTGACAAGTTTCGAATTATTTCGAAAAATGCTCCCCCTCGAAACAAAAATCGACGTGTCTTGGTGTTTTTCGCTAATGTTACTCATTTCGGAGTTATAGGGGGGTCAAATTTTCGTTGGAACACACTGTATATATATATATATATATGTATTTTTTTACCGATTGTGAATTCCTTCTTCATAACACCAAATTTTAGGATTTTTGAGCAATTTCCAATGCCAACTATGATTGTCATATTTAATACAGGATGTTCGAAAAATCATCCCAGAGTTCAGAAACTGATTTTTCGAGTGCCCCTGTATTGAAAAAAAATAAGGAAATCTGAGAATGCAGTGAAGTTTTTATGTATGTATTATTTGTAATCTGTTCCTGTCCCGAAAAAGCTTCATTCAATGGAAGAAAGCATATACAATAAACCAAATTTATAAGGGACTTTTTCCGCATGTAGTAAAAAAAATTGAAAATTGTTTTCACACGGAGTAGGTATTTTTTTTTCGACCTCAGTAGCTTGTATCACCTTGCCCTGATACAAGCCTGAATCCGTCTAGGTCATGCTTTGTATCAATTTTGCGACCTCATCTGGGGCGATATTCTGCCACTTGGATGAGCTGTTGTGGGGTTCTTGGATTATCCTGGCGCGATCTACTTTCTCTTCTGAGATCATTCCATAAATGTTCAATAATATTTAGGTCTGGAGAGCAAGCTGGCCAGTCCAGAATAGCTGTCCCAAAATAATTTCGCGCGAGATTGCTGATTTGCAGAGGAGCATTATCTTGCATAAAAGTGAAATACTCACCGTGGGCACCTCGCCAGAGTCTCACTATGGGCTCCAGCAGTAAGTACACGTAGTTTCTAGCCGTAACACTCGCAGGAAACGAATTCAAATCTGTTCTGCCTCCCAGTATAATGGCACCGCAAAACATCACACTGCTCCCTTGGTATTTCGGAATTTGTCTTGCTGCTCGGTGTCTATCTTGTCTTCCCCTTAAAACCCGAATTTGGTGCTTGATACACCAATCAAGTCTGTTAATTTTTCATTTTCTGCCTAGGTCTGGAATTCTTAAGGGCCTACTGCTGTATAAACCTCTTGAACGAAGTCTTTGACGTATCGTTTCGTTTGATACACGGATGCCTGTTGCTTCCAGAAATTGCCTTTGGAGTATTGGTTTCTTCTTGCAATTTGGCACATAAAGCGGTCTCTTTGCAGAAAACTTCACGTATCGGGTATAGGTTTTTGAAATCACCCCCTGTGATACCACCACTTGGCACAAAAAGCGGTCTTGTTCTTCAGAAGTGATCTTCCATCAACTTCTTGTAATACCCCCTGTGTGGCCGCTATATCACTCTGTGTCTGCCCTTCTTCAACGAGAGCAATTATTCGACTGCTCTGTACATCGGACAATCCAACGTAAGGCATTTTCAATTATGAATATAGGCTTTTGTTAAATTTTGACATTCATAGTTTCAAATCTCAGTAACGACTGAGTACAATATCCCGAACATGTGGTGATAATTCAACTTTTCTTAAGATTCATGGTCAAAAACAATCAATAATGTGAAATACCGAGTGATTCAATTTAAATTTGGTTGTATATATATATATATATATATATATATATATATATATATATATATATATATATATATATATATATATAATTGCTTGGTTGAGGACTATACGGCAGGCAGGAATGAATAGTAAATTTATACCAAAGACTCTATATTTCGGCCTCATTCAGGCCTTCATCAGGAGTAGATACGTTATGACGTTATAAAGTTTTGCATAATATGCAGGTCCAGGGGAAAAAATATAAAAATAATGCTTGTTTGAGATGAAAGATTTAAAATCAGAAATAAAACAAGATTAAAATGTTTGAAAATGATTGAAACGAGTAAAAGGCCAGTCAGACGTTATTTACAAAGTCGAAACAGACTCCCAAATTTTTATTTTTCAAGAAAACCAATGACAAAACAAGAGATACTGACATGTGACATAGAAAATAACATATCTGTCATAGAAGATTCTCATTAAT
The DNA here is from genome assembly GCA_013387265.2 of Cryptolaemus montrouzieri. Classification (NCBI taxonomy): domain Eukaryota; kingdom Metazoa; phylum Arthropoda; class Insecta; order Coleoptera; family Coccinellidae; genus Cryptolaemus; species Cryptolaemus montrouzieri. The sequence goes on along the minus strand of JABFTP020000021.1, from coordinate 91,677,876 downwards.
CGAGGTTTTGTATAATACAATAATAATAATATATATATATATATATATATATATATATATATATATATATATATATATATATATATATATATATATATATATATATATATATATATTTCTTATTGTAGAAAATTGAATTTTGTTTTCATTTCATTGCCACCTGAAATCAACCGAAAGGAAGATATGAATTTTTCAATCGGAATTTTGCGATTTTTGGTTATCTCCTCGTTGGCATCTTAAAAATACTAAAGGTCATTCAATATCGATTATTTTGAGCTCGTTGAGAGTTAAGAGTTAAAAGTCTCATTCAGCAGAATTCAAAGCATTTAGAGGCTTCACGGTATACAGGGTGTTTCCAAAGCATGTGACAGTTTGTAGTACATTCGAAGATACAAAAGTCCGTTTTTTCAAATGAGTCTACATATTTAACTCGTTAATAGACATCGATCTTTTATAGGTTTCCCTACACCTTAAATGCATCGTTTCCGAGTTATTCGCGATGTTATCCCAAGAATTAGGATTTTTTGCGCGAAGACCCTGAAATTTACAGCTTATATGACCGGAAATCTTTCAAATAATGCATTTCAATCTCTTAACACGAGACCCATCTCAAAATCTTCATCAAAGTATTTCTGATCAGAATTCGGAGATAAAAGGTGCAAAATCATTTACTATTGTGTATTGAATCTGACTTCTCCCTTTTCTTCTTTTCTAGTAGGTATTCTCGAGAAAGGTGTAATCAATAAAATAGAAAGCAGAAATGTTTACTATTCGTTTTCAAAATAACAGTGGTGTCAAAAGAACACCAAGAATATTCAATACAAATCATTCAGGGAAACAAATGAGTCTACAATATGTTGAACTTCTGCGTGTTCAAAATGCCTCCTTCTACCACCAATGGTAAAAACGGTTCCCAAATTATTGGTCCCCTCCTACCAATTCAGTTTTTTGGAAATCTAAATATTCTGATGTTCTGTGATAGTGGGATCGTTATACAAAATCTTAATAATTCAGGGATAAATCAATTATTCTAGATAACTAACTCCATTGAGATTATCCCCGATAAGGAACGCTCCAACAAGATGGTTTCCATACAACCTTACCCAAACATTCAATTTTCGTGAGATTTCTCTATGCATTTTCCTGTAAAACTGAGGATTCTGGATCTACCAGTATGTTGGGATGATTGTTCATATATATGTTAACTCAAATTTTGCCAAAATGCAAGCGATGATCAGAGTCATCTTCATATGATTCATGGCAATCCTATATTGTAGGGATGAAATTTGTGATGCTTCAATTCTGTAGACAATTCTACTTGACACACCCGTTTGATGGGATAATTTCCTAATGGACAGATTGTTATCCATTTAGATATGACCCCATACAGCAATTTCAACAGCTTTATTTTTCATAGGATCTACTAGTTCATATTTTGGATGAAACTTTTGTATCAGAGATTCGATATATGTAGATTTCTGTTAAATATTCTTGCTGTAACTTTAATGCAATTGTTATTTCAATAACACAATTCTACTCTTTTATGATGCAGCTCTGTTTGGAACAACAGGTTGATCATTGTATGATGAGTATGATCAGAATATTGCTTCTGGAAAAAATTGTAAGACATATTATAGAAATTGATTCGCTGATTGCTACGATTTTTATAATTTTTTTTTAACAAGTGGATTTTCTTTGAATCGAATTCTTTATGTACAGTCTGTCGGCAGTTTCAGGTTCCTGTAACAAAGCAAGTAGTATAATATCGTCGAATGAATCTGCACCAGTCAACCCGACGTACCCAGCTACCTAACGGAATGAATACCTCGATTAGAACACCTTGTATAGACCTCTAACACGAAGTGTTGACCAAATTCGTTCAGAGCATGAATATACATTTCCATGTTATTCTTTTGGATTGAAATTACCAAATTTGAAGAATTGGTAGATAATCGACCTTTCTAACGATATGCCTATATTCCCTATGATTATTTCATAGGTAGGGAATAATGGGGGTAGTGGGTTGATTTTCCATCCTAATAAGAAATGGTCTCCTTTGAAACAAATATCAACCTGCTTCGGCGATTTCCAGTTACAACGCTTTCTTTTGAGTTAGGGTGGGTGTCAAATTTTCGTTGGAACACCTCGTATACTACTATACTATGTGAATAATAATAAATAAATTAGAAATTATACACCATATTGAAAAGTGATAAATACAAAAGCTAAATCATATATCAGTTATCAGATTTTCGTATTCTGACATTTCAAAATAGCATTGAATAAATCTGTATTCTTCGCAGAGATGAAAGTAGACTCTTTCTTGAAACTATTTAAAACGGAATTTATCCGTTGACTTTGTGAATTTAATTAAATTTCAGTATAAGTATAAGAACCTATCTATCATCTAATGTGTCTTTGGCTTACTTAATAATTTCGAATTGCGGAATATAATTTTTGCAGAACCAACCGAACCACGTATAATTTAGATTCATCCAGCTCAAATTCAAACGATCCTCTAATTGAATATTATTGTTCAAATGTATAACACGGCATAATAAAAGTGAGTACGTGTGCCCTAATTTTATGGAGAACCCTATCGAACAATTAATGCCAGTCTTTTATGTATTCAAATCATTCATTATTTTGATCAATCAATTTATGTAGGTCAGTAGCGCATCTAAGAAGAGTTTATCTGTGTAGCAATTCACATTTATCGAGTTGTTGGATTTGAAGTTGTTGAAGTGGAGAAAGTGGAAGAATCTCACTACATGCAGAGATTAGATTATTTCATTTGTTCGATTTGCACTTAACTGCTTAGAACCTTCACTTAGTTTTATTGATAATCAGTGAAGTATACAATCAATTTTATACTGTCGGTAGAGATAGGTAGAAAACAATATTTTACCTATAGAGTTATTTATAAACCACGTCGAGTCTGGTAATATTTATAACGCAATATTTCTATGATATAATAACAATGCAAAGATTGCAATGCAATTAATTTATTCATTCAAACAAATAAATGCTAAGGAAAAGGATAGCTAGTTAATATATGAGATATATGGATTATTGTTTCTCATCTCGGGACGCCGTTGCAATTTTTTGACAACTATTCAACTATTTTATGATTTGTTGAATACATTCACATCTTACAAATTCATTGAAGGCTGACATGATCAAATATCGATCTGAAATAACTGGCATATTGCGAATAAGCACATCCATGCTTTCCTTCGGAATTTGGATCCCTAATAAGAGAAATACAACTTCTCAACTTTTTCTTAATATGAATGATAGCCATGAACATCTCCTCTCTGTGAAAATCAGACATGTTTGATGGGATTCAGATTTGGGGTGTACAAAAAGGTGATCATGATCAATTTCGGAATCATACAAAGCATTCACCTGCATAACGGAATACGCTAGGGACCAGCTTTGTTGCCTATATAAATGAAGTGTTCACCAAAAGCTGCATGAAAACTCGGCAAAATAATCTGAAGCATAACTTGAGTGTATATCAGCCCTATCGTTTTCAATGTACCTTTAACTAAATCTGTGCGCCTTTGTAATAGAAGCATTCTTTTCGTAAATCGTTGTTAATACCGCTATCTCCTGTTCCCCAGACACTCGTCACTATACCATCTTTATTGCTCTATTCTGGTGGCGAACTTGAGTGTGATTTTCAATCAGTTCAGGTCAGAAAGATGGTCTCGGGATCCATAAATAGTCAAAGTAGCCAGCGAACCGAGACTTGATGGCACAAAAAACTTAGACGGAGATAAAATCAGTATAATGAGTTGTTTACTTCTAACAAACAACTTCTAACCAAACCATGTTCACAAGACCAGCCAAACAATCAAAAGCTGCTATGATCGCGTCATTTAAAATATCTCATATATTGGCAAAACACAAAAAACCATTCGAAAATGGATCGGTTGTGAAGAAAGCATTTATTGAAGCAAGTGAGACTTTATTTCGAGATTTTTAAAATAAAACAGAAATCATGTCTGCTATTAGAGAACTTCGATTATCTCGTCCTACTGTCACAACGCTTATTGAAGTCATGAGTCAGGACATGGCAGATAAACTGAAACATGATATCATGAAATCTACATACTTCTCTTTACAGTTCGACGAATCCACCGATATGACAGACACTGCCCAGATGTGTATTTTTATTCTGATGCTATTCGATGACATATTGCTTAAGGAAGAAGAAGGGGAAGACCTGTGGCGTTCGATGAGTCGACCGATATCACAGACACTTCCCAGCTGTGTATTTTAAATCGGATGGTTTTCAATGACATGTTGGTTAAGGACGAATTTTTGACAATCATTCCTCTGAAGTAGAAGACCCGTGGCGAATATATCTATGACGTTTTCATCAATTTTGTAAAAAACTTCAAGCTACCAATATATAGATTAGTGTGCATTACAACCGATGGAGCACCAGCAAACAAAAACGGTTTTGTGTCATTAAGTCGAGCTAATGAAGATTTCCCTTCGTTTTTTTCATTTCATTGCATTATACATCAACTAGTTTTGTGTTCAAAAGTTTCAAATGTGGAGGAAATTATGGGCATCGCAACAAAAATTGTGAAGTCCGGCCATGCATGTAGCTTGCAAACGCGGCTCTTTAAGTTGCAGTTGGAAGATAGGGAGTCAGCTGAACACACTGACTTAGTTCTTCACACTGACGTCAGGTATCTGAGTCGCGGAAAATTCCTAGAAAGGATTCGAGAATTATTGCCCGAAATAACAGCTTTTCTGGACGAAAGAAGTGATGACAGTCAGATGTTGAAAAACGAAAAATGGCTGACTGATTTGGCATATTTGACTGACATCCCAATGCACTTAAACACCATTAACTTGGAGCTTCAAGGTAAAGGAAAAACTATTATTGAGATGATTATCGCAGTAAGAAGCATTCAAAAGTAAATTGCAACTTATGATAGATCAACTGAAAAGAAAGGATCTGAAACATTTTCCGTCTTTGAAAGCAAGGCTTCCTCAGTTAAATTATGATACGTATGAAGCTGAATTATCAAATATTTTTGGATAATTTGAAATGCGTTTTTATGATTGCAGTAAATCGGCAAATATGTTATCCTTTTTCATGTAAAAACATTGAAGAAGTAGCTACTGAAATAGCTAGTCAGTTGAATATCAAGTCATATTCTGTTGGAGATGGGTTGGTGCAGATTATATTAGATATACATCTCAAAGCTACAGCATCTGATAAAAATTTCTGGTGCTTTTTATCTGAATATAAATATCTGAATCTAAGGCAAATCGCCCTTCAACTAACGGCAATGTTTGGGTCAACTTACTTGTGCGAATCTGCATTTACTGAAATGAAGATAATAAAGTCAAAATATCGCAATCGACTAACTGACGATCATATGTCATCATGCTTGTGATTAGCACTCAGTGGTTATGTACCATCTTATGAAAAGTATGCTGAGTACATGCAGTGCCACGCTTCAACATCCAAAGTCACTCCTTAGTTAAGTTTAACACCATATGTAACTCTTTTGTTTTGTAACATCTAATAAACACGCAAGTTTGAATACCTATGAGTTTTTTCATTGTTATTATTGAGAAGAACCTAACTAAACCTAACCCAAACCTTAACTAAAATAATGTATCTTGTGCGGAAAGCTAATATCTATATATGCTACGGTACATTCTACTTAGATACCTACCCATCTAGGTTAGGTTAGGTAGGGTGTATTGTGTGTATTGTGTATGTACGACAAGCCTGCATCACACATACTTGCAGCTTCTCAGAGACTATCGTAAGTAGTCTAATATTGAGGTAGAAAGCCATCAGTTCAAATTTGAGCACCCCTGCCATACATATTTCGAAAGGAATTCTTATTCAGCTTCAACCATTCAACGACAATGAAAACCGAACGCCCTCTATAATTTTGCTATTATTCGCTTTGCTTTTTTCAGAGGCTCTTTTCTTTAAGAAATTTTTGGTGTCTCGGCGAAAAATTTATGACAATTCTGAGTAGGTACAGAAAGAGTTTGAAAAAAGGTTGAAATTCCATAAAATCTCGAATAATTCAAAAACGATTGGGTGTAGTTACAGAATTTCTTACAACTGAAAATTATTACAATATGAGAAATACAAAAATGATGCAGGAAAAAGGGCATTTTATTCGAAGAATTCATAACTTTACTATAAATCCCTTGAAAGGAACACTCTGTATATTGAAAAATTATTTTAAAATATGCAGTTATTCAAGATCTACCGATCTTCATGTCGCATCTTTTCGATACATTGTACTGTTTCGGAGCTATCGAACAAACACGCACTAAATGCACACGATATAGTTGTAATATAGTAACTTGATGAAAAAACTAGTGAATTTCGACTTCTACAGACATTTGGAAGCACCTGACCTTTAAAGTTACTTCCTGGGAAAACTCGACCTTAGAAGTTATCTTTAGGAGCAGTGCTATGTAAGATTTCACGGTACATTTGACTAAATTGGAAAGTTGAGATTTTCGAGATATGGAGTCGGTGAATTGAATACTCGTCAGGTGTTAGATTGATTTTCAGAACGTAATAGTCTGAACAATGATATTTGAAATGCCAGAGCACACTCCTACCTACGAGGAATTTTGTTGTACAACTTAAAGTATTTGGACGGTCAGCATTCGAGAGCCTCGGTAATTGGTATGGAACTGCACAACTGTCATTTTCGACAACAATTGCGTATAGATTGCACACTCATCGATAGAATCTGGGATTTACATTCAAAGGAATTTTCTTCAAATTATAAGAATTTTATATCAATCCTTTCGTTTCTAACAGCAAATGGTTCAGCTATATCCACAAGCCTCTCTAGCCTTAGCATTCCAATTATAGATTACCACTTGCTTGATGTAATAAACGTCGATTTTGATTAAATGTATGGCAGTATCGTATCCTAACATACGGCAAACCAATTCTTGAATCAGTAGAAACATTTGAGTTTATACAAACCTTATATAAAAAAGAATCAACTTGTAAAACCTAGAAAAATGTTCTTTTTGCTAAGACAATCAAAAGGTACAAAATGTAGAAATATAAGAAGCATATTGGGTAACAAATTCATAATTCCTAATATCTTTAAATTTTTTGTACAACGTATAATCAACTAATCTTAAATGGAACTTCATAACTTTTGGGATTGTTATTTATAAAATATTAAATAATGAAAATTTGGTAAATAAGTACCTAAGCCCTATAACCATTTATTATTGTTTCGTTAATCCAAAGTAAAATCGAAGAACAAACAAATAGGTCCATTGTAGCATTAAAATAATAAATTTTCGAGTGAATAAAATCGAAAAGTTCAGCTATTTATGACCCACATCTTTGGTTTGCAAATTGATTCAAACTTCTGACCGTACGAGAATCATGAAGGTTGCAAGAATCAAACACAACTGAAGAAAAATTGGAAGAAACCACAGGAGGTTTTACGGTAAGGAATATCATGTGTTTGAAGATTCTGATCCTAAGATATACTCAAAATCTTTCTAGTATTAGTGTTAGATTCTTATGTCCTTTCCGTTTTGTTTGAATTCAAAAAGTATTATTACGCAAGAAATAGGAGCATGCCAATGTTTATCGTATTTCTGAAAGCGACAAAGTAGACGACGAAGAAAGTGGCTTGTAAACATATTCGCTTTCCGTTTAACGTCTTATTGCAAGTATCACCTTAGGCAATGGGTTACCGAAGGAGGTATAGCAGGTTCCGTTAACACTGTAACCTGCTTTTCAATGGAAGAAAGCTTAGCCATTATTAAACTAATAGATGTACCTAATAGCATGTATTGGTTGATAGTTCCTAACGGACTTCAACGTTTCATAATTATTAAACTATTATTGGACAAACAATGTAGCTTTTCGGGAATTTAGACTACAGGTATCTGCGAGTACCGTTATACTTAAGTGTATTGCTAACACTATTACTTCAATCATCTCACATTCCTGAAATTTTCAATATTTTAAAGCTTGTAGAGAAATATTTATGACTGAAAAACTTTGCCGATTTTTTTTTCATTTCTGTATACAGGGGATGAGGAAGTATACATAGTCCTATCGTAGCTAGAGGACATGGAGATGGTCACCAATAATCTTCCTTAAATATATTATAATTTCCTTTTGTTTTAACCTTTCATATTTCTTCTATTGGTGAAAGAAACGCACAAATAAAAAAGAATAACTCAGACCTGTAATGAAAAAGAGTTGAATTTACTCATATTGCGAAAAACAACACCATGTAGACCTGACTTTGAAGATTTTGAACTCAGGTTATAACTTTCCATGAAATAATTGAAACTAATAGAAATTTTTGCTCTGTTTTTTCTACCAAAAAAATAAATTGAATTGATAGATCACTGTTACAACAGTTTCTAAATCTAGTTCATCACCGAACAATAAGAAAACCAAGACCAAAGTAACATGAAATATATTATCTGGGATTATTATCTGAATACATTGAAAATTTGCAATTAACATAGATCAGTCTAGTCGTTCATAACCTGAAAGTTGTCACTGAAAACTGATTAGAAAATTTCAACTGATTGTTATCAATACTAGGAAAAGAGTGGACATTTTAGATATGCAGTTGTTAGATTCAATGTTGATTCTTGCTCATTTTGAAAATTGAATGTTGATGTTTTTATATATATAATTTTGAAGCAACGACGAGTCTGACCTATGTAGAAATTATTGCAATATGGACAAGGTAACTTATAAACTCCTGATTTATGTTAAGGTCTGAATCCAGTTTAAGATTTCTATTTAGAACGGTTATTTGCGGCATTTTTACTTATGCATCCAAATTATGTTAGAGGGATGAATTTTTGGATTTGTTGGTTTTACAGAATCATGGCTTAACTTAAAAATCAAGCTGTTAAACTTGAATGCTTGGATCAGAACACAATTGGAATCAAACATTGAATTTCCTTTTTTATTCGATAGGTTAGGTTAGGTCAGGAGCGAGAATAAACGTTTAAATAACACTGAATATTTGATCAAAAAATATTTAAGTAAAATTCAACGCAAGAATCACTGTACGCAGTGAATACTTATGTATGATGCAGACGTGTGCATCACCGTACTCAAGGGGTTGAGACCGAAAATTGAAATTTTTTACGAAATCAAGAATCATTAAACAGAATGAATTGCTACATTGCTCATTCGAAAAAATGGGGTATTTTGAAAAATAGGTATCGAGGGTTTAAACAAAAATAGGCATGTCCGAGATTTTTGTCAGTTATGTAGTCAATACAATGTTATGAATTTCATTCAATTCTTAGTTTTCACTCCGTAGGTAAGTATAAGGGATCAATATTTTTGAGAGGAGTCTTTCAATTACTTGTTCATCAAGTTAATAACTAGAACGTATTGTTCAAAACAAAGTTCTTCTTCTATATTTGAGAAACTGAAGCACATATTTACTTGAAAAAAAGGAATTCATTTCGCAATTTCAATCAGAAATGTATAAGTTATTGATTCTCGATAAGCTTTTTATGATAATTTCTTGAGTTATTGGTGTCTTTTGTTTAGGACTCTGATCATTCAAAATTATAAAAATTGACCTTCAAAACACCTTCAAAATTAAAATGTGTAACATGTTCATTGAAAAATTTTTGTTCTTTTTGTGTGTGAAAAAATGTATGTAATTTGGGTACAATAAGTTTTTTGGAAACAAAATTTTTAAATGAGAGAAAACTCTTGTTCTAACTTTTCGATAATGATGTTGCCGCTCATCCAAATTGAAATGATCGCAGAAGTTATAGCAGCAGACGTAAGCTATTCCTGTTCTGAATTTCCAGAGGTCATTTTGTAAATCTCAATATGCTTCAATTTCAAATATCTCTTCATCGACGTGGTTGCACAGTTCTTCATTTTGAAATTTGGTACTCTGGATTTGCGTTGATTGCATTTCTCTACATCATCATGTGCACTTTTACCTTCCGCGTCTTGTCTAACAATAAAATAATCGGTCGGTTTCATAGTTTTTTTTTATTGATTCCTGTCCCCAACCACCTTCCTTTCACCCTTGCTTTTTGGAAATCATGGAACGCAAGAGAGAATGAAGCGGTTAAGCAGAAAAATCGAGTTTTTTCCTCAGATTTTTTCACTCGTTTATTGAATCATATACAAAGTAGTATGGTTCCTTTGTTACATTTCCTCAGCTCACACTTGTGTTTTTTTTTTCTGACACAGCAAAATGATAGATATAAGCACTTATTGTAAATAAAATTATTCAAATTTTTGTAAATTCTCTCTTTTCAAAAGAATATATATATATATATATATACAGTGTGTTCCAACGAAAATTTGACCCCCCCTATAACTCCGAAATGAGTAACATTAGCGAAAAACACCAAGACACGTCGATTTTCGTTTTGAGGGGGAGCATTTTTCGAAATAATTCGAAACTTCTCAGATCAACCCCCTACCCCCAGCAACCCTAACTTTGAAATTCATCATAGGGAATAAGGGTCGAGTGGCACCTTACTGAAAAGGTCTGTCAATTCTCCACCTTGATTTGTCATTTTTAGAATTTTAAATTAACATACAGGGTGTCCCAACCGAGGGTAAAGTTGAATTCCTCCAAATCCCAAATACTAAATGAAATCGATTTATTTTGGCATAATGCAAGCGCAGGTTTATGCTCGGTCTAGAAAAACGACCTACACTTGTGAATTTGGAGTTGGTGCAATCAACCCCCTATTTCCAGCATCCCCAACTCAAAAATCATTCGATCGATAATAGGTCAAGTGGCACCTCGTTGGAAAGGTACTGCAATTTTCTCTTCGAATTTGGTATTTTCGAAATTCAGAATCATCATACAGGGTGTCCCGAAGCAGGAACATTGAAAATCCAAATAACTTTTTGAAACTGGTTCATTTCGGTATACGAGAACATGTTTGATCCGAGAATAGGACTTTCTTGTGTGGTTATAGAATTTTGCAATCAACCCCTTCCATTCAGCATCCCCAACTTGAAAATCATACAAATAATTCAAGTGGCATATCTTCAGAAAGGTTTTTGAATTCCAGAATGATTAAAGCATTTCATTCAGTTCGGCTCTCCATACAGGATGTCGCTTTCGAAAAATTCAATATCGTCATTTGAAATTATCAACTAAAATTAATTCGAAACTGTTAAAAGTATTGGGGTACGATGTGTTGAGCATCAATTACGAAGAAATAAAGCTGATTTCTGCATTGAAAATGTTCACATTTTTTCATTTCCATCTGGCGTGCAGTCATCTGTTATTTCTCATTTTGCAATGAAATATTATTATTATTCAGATCAGTTCCTCATTATTGTTGTTGTTCGTCAGTTGAAATTAATCTGAAAATGGTTTATTCCACTGAGGAAAGGGTCGAAATTGTATCGACGTATTTTCGAAATAACAGTTGTGCCAAAGAAACGGCAAGGATATTCGATAGGAACCATCCTGAAAGAGAAAGGAGTCAGTCACCAGTACGTTAAATATTTGGTTGACAAATTCCTAGCTACGGGTGCGGTGGCAAACAAAAACATGAAGTGGCATGTCCTGTCAGAAATGAGGCAACGGAAGTGGCAGTAGTGGGTCATCTACAAATGGAGAATACTACTTCGATCAGAAAACTATCTCGTCTGACTGGTGTATCAGCTACAACTGTCCATAGAATCGTGAAACATCACAAATTTCACCCCTACAAGGTAAAATTAGTGCATGAAATAAACGAAGATGATCCAGATCGTCGTTTACAGTTTTGTGAAAATCTAAGAGAAAACCTAAACGCTAATCCAAATTTTCTGAATAACATCTATTTTTCTGATGAAAGCAACTTTATGCTCAGTGGTGAAGTGAATAGACATAATTGTCGATATTGGGACACACAGAATCCTCATTGGTTTAGAGAGGCCCACACGCAAAGGCCTCAGAAGTTGAACGTTTGGGCAGGAATTTTTGGCAATCATCTAGTTGGGCCTTTCTTTATTGAGGGTAATCTGAATGGAAATGGCTACCTACAGTTGTTAGAGGAACACATACATCCTAGATTGACAGAAATTTTACAGAACGATCCAACTCTTTCTGAGGACGAAATGCGTTTTCAACAAGACGGTGCTCCTCCGCATTATGATGCTCGGGTGCGCCAATATTTAGACGAAAATTTCCCAGGAAGGTGGATTGGTAGAAGAGGACCTGTTGAGTGGCCAGCCAGGTCAGCAGATTTAAATCCCTAGATTTTTTTGTGGGGCCATCTAAAATCTAAAGTTTATGCCACAAGACCAGAAAACCTGGAGGAGCTGGGGATGAGGATTATCACAGAATGCCGACTTTTGACTCCTGAAGTTTTCGCTAATGTGAGAAGAGAGTTCGAAAATCATCTGTATAACTGTATGGAGGTGGGCGGAGGTCATTTTGAACAATTGTTGTAATAATCAAGTTAGTTTTTGTTTTCAATTGAATACAAGTTCAATAAATCTCGTTTTCCTGTTTAGATGAGCATCCAATCAGTTTCTCCATCATCCCTCATCCTGATCCTCACGCCAGAAAACCTCGATTGCCAAACTGAAACCAATGCCTCAGTGATTCAGAAAATAGAAAAATCTTTCTGGAACTTTGCCACTCAACCTGTAATCACTTGTATGATTTTTTGAGTTGGGGATGCTGAATGGAAGAGATTGATTGCAAAATTCCATATTCACGCAAGAGAGTCTTATTCTCGAATCAAACATAAACATGTTCTCGTATTATACCGAAATGAACCAGTTTCAAAAAGTTATTTGGGTTTTCAGTGTTCCTGCTCCGGGACACCCTGTATGCTGATTCTGAATTTCGAAAATACCAAATTCGAAGAGAAAATTGAAATACCTTTCCAACGAGGTGCCACTTGACCTATTATCGATCGAATGATTTTTGAGTTGGGGATGCTGGAAATAGGGGGTTGATTGCACCAACTCCAAATTCACAAGTGTAGGTCGTTTTTCTAGACCGAGCATAAACCTGCGCTTGCATTATGCCAAAATAAATCGATTTCATTTAGTATTTGGGATTTGGAGGAATTCAACTTTACCCTCGGTTGGGACACCCTGTATGTTAATTTAAAATTCTAAAATGACAAATCAGAATGGAGAATTGACAGACCTTTACAGTAAGGTGCCACTCGACCCTTATTCCTATGATGAATTTCGAAGTTAGGGTTGCTGGGGAAGGGGTTGATCTGACAAGTTTCGAATTATTTCGAAAATGCTCCCCTCGAAACAAAAATCAACGTGTCTTGGTGTTTTTCGCTAATGTTACTCATTTCGGAGTTATAGGGGGTCAAATTTTCGTTGGAAAATATATATATATATATATATATATATATATATATATATATATATATATATATATATATATATATATATATATATATATATATGATATTGCTCTATCTGTTGAGACTATATCAGTATAAGAATTCGATGAGTTTTCATCTGAGTATTCTGAATCATTGTCCTCCTAAAGGACTGGTTGATTTCTTCTATTGTTCCTTCGAATTAAACAAATTCCTCGCGAAATCCCAGTGTGTCGTAGCCAATCAAAGAATTCTGCACGACTAGAGATAATTTCCGTCAGCACGTCCATACATAAAGTGCATGTCGGTCATCTCAACATTCGTATAACGATTCATGACAGCAGATTTGAAAAATATCAAATATCACTAACGATATCATTTGTGAACACATCTATGACTGAGCATTGAACAGGGATCTATGGAATCGCAAGGATCCTAGAAATTTTTTTATACTCAGAAACTGGGTGTCGGACAAATAAAATATCCAGAGAGCGTTTTCCTCGAAAAATAGTTGCAAAATCAAAAAATCAGTAGTGTCCTAGTTTTTTCCTCGATAATAACCTGCATTATGCCCATACGTGCGCCACTGCTGCCTCCAAAATATTGTTTCGTATTGAAAATTACGCGCCTTTGAAAATTTTTGACACCCCCAATTCAAATTTAACTGCATATTTCTATTAAACTTCAACACCCAGTAAATCGGTAACGAAGTATTTACGGGCCTAAGTTCATATGACTTTTATCATAAAATGACTCCTAAAATATTTCCGTGTCATTTTTAAACAGCCTGTGTAGTCACTATTTTACGCATTGAACGACATTCGAAAACTAAAATGATCTTAATGTACATAATTTCAAATTGGAACATTGCATTGAAGATCTTCTACATTTTAAAGGCTAACTAATAAATATGGTTAAAGAAACATTCGTGACCAAGATTATGCGGGTTGTCTAAATAAGATCACACATCAGCAATTATCGAAAAAACCACAATATCGTGATGAACGATGATGCAGTGAAAGAACGTGAGGTTGACGAAAGTAGGCATACCTATTGAGAGGGTGTGGCGTACGTTTTAACAACACATTTGAACTTGAAAAAGCTATCTGCAAAATGATTGACACTATTGATATCGAGCACACATGTGTGTTAATTTCAAAGTAAAGACTTGGATGATAATATATAATTTTATAGTTATATTCTCATTTACATTTTCTGCATAATCATTCGTCTGAAGAAGCTACGGTGTAGTGAAACGCGTTACGAATCGCAATTATTAAGTAAAATTCCTTAAAACACAGTACTTGTTTTTTATTATTGATAATGGAATTTTACCAAGTAAAAGCCTCCCAAATTCAAATGTTAAAGAAAGCTGATACCGGCTTTTTGGCTTTGTGGTATTTCAAAATACTATTAAGATGTGCAGTTCACACGCAGAATATATGGTTCTACTCAATGTGCTTGAAAAACAGGTTGATTCCCAATTACATACGGTTGAAGACACATAACAACAGTGGACCAGCAAGAAGAGCAATTGAGAAAGGCCAACGGATATGGCTCAAAGAGGATATGAAGATCCAGTACAACAGGAGGGACGTTGCAAACATATATTTGAAGGTAATCCATACGGAATTATTGTTTAGATTGCACCCTGTTGAGTTTGATATTTTAGACTCTGAATCCAGATACGATGTCAAAATTTAAAAAAAAAATTTTTATTCAAAAAAAAAAATTTTAATTCATAAAAAGTTTCAGCAACAACAGAAAAAGTTGAATTCACTTAAATTCAAAATTTCTCCACCCAAACCTTCAACTGATAAATTTTCAGACCATAAATTTTTGAAAGATTCACTAATTTAACTGATACCGATTTTACGCAACCACAAAAAATCTATTAGAAAAAGGATTCAAACATAATTTACATCCAAAACATAATAAAACTAATTTTGAACAGTTAGGCATAGACTCCGAAATTATTCTCAAAAACTCCAAAGATAATATTTTAGCCAAACATCAAACAGCAAAAATCATCAAAGAAGACTTTTCGAAATTATCACCTCATTGCAATTCCGATTATAAGATAATAAAACAATTCGTGAAAATAGTACGAAGAACGATTTAGTATTCACTAAAGCAGATAAAGGTAACACCGTCATTGCGATTAGTAAAACCGATTATATTTCTAAAACTGAAGAATTCTTAACAGCCGGAAACTATATAACATCAACTAAGGATCCTACCGCAAAATTTCAGAAAGTTGTTAAAAACATTGTTTCGACAGCAAAATCATTAATTACAGACCAAGAAAAATATAAATTCATAAACTCCAATCCACAATCCCCCGAATTATATTCGTTGATAAAACTTCATAAACCTAATTACCCTATTAGACCTGTTGTTTCTTATGTAACGGCACCTTCGTTCACACTTTCAAAATTCCTCAACGACTTGCTAATAAAACATTGCAATTTTAAATCTGAATTTTCGGTCAAAAATTCATACGAGCTTATTGCCAATATCAAAGATACCACTATACCACCTAATTCCAAACTTATTTCTTTCGATGTTAAGAATCTATTTCCCAACATTCCTCCAAAAGATACGTATTACTTAGTTGAAGAATTATTAGAAAGGAATCATGTCAATACTATCATTAAATCAGATATTCTTTCATTGTTAAAATTTGTTTAGATCAAAATTATTTCCATTTCAATTACAAATATTATACTATTGAAGACGGCTTGATTATGGGCAATCCGTTGAGTCCTTTGTTAGCAGAAATTTTCATGAATAACTAAGAGAAATTAATTCCTAATCATCCACTCAGTAAATATTGTTTATACTGGTATCGCTATGTCGACGATATCATTATTTGCTTCACAGGAACAGATAGACAGTTGAAAATTTTCGAAAATCATATAAATTCATTACATCCAAAAATTGCATTCACAACCGAAATAGAAAGCAATAATTCGATAAATTTCTTAGACGTAACAATTTCGAATGAAAATGGAAAACATGTTTTCGCAATTTACCATAAGCCGTCACATACAGATATTATAATACATAACTCGTCGTGTCATCCATATCAACATAAAATGTCAGCATTCAATAGTTTTATTCATAGATTGATTAACATCCCGCTATCACCAGAAAATTTCAACAAAGAACTAAATTTGATTAAACAAATAGCCAAAAATAATGGTTACGATCCCAAACTAATAAATAATATTTTAAATAAAAACAAAGTAGAATCGCATTGAATGAAGTTTACCCTGTCGATAAATTGAAACAAAAATTCAACACCTTAACCTACGTTGGCATTACAAGTGAGAAACTGAAATCATTCTTAAGTAGCAATAATTTCAACATAGCTTTCCAAACTAATAATAATTTAGGCAAATATATAAAAATAATAAAACCAAACCAGGTAAAAACAATAAATCAGGTGTTTATAGATTGAATTGCAATGACTGTGATAATTTCTACATTGGTAGAACACATAGAAATTTTAATATTAGAATATCGGAACATAAACGCAGTTTTTCAAATAAAAATCAGATTCAAATTACGCGAATCATCTCTTAGAAAATAATCATTCTTTCGACCCACAGTTTGAAATTTTGCATACAGATAATAAATATTGGAAGGTAGATCTTTGGGAAACTTTAGAAATAAATAAATACAAACACTCAGGTAGACTCATCAATGAACAAGTCGATTTAAGCCCTTCACCTCTATTGAATCTTTTCGGGGAGCCATCTATTCCTTAATTTTATTGGATATACCTATCATAAATAACCACTTAGGAGGAGGCGACCAATAAGCTTTTAATTACTCAAGAACATTTATAGTTATATTCTCATTTACATTTTTCTGCATAATCATTCGTCTGAAGGAGCTACGGTGTAGTGAAACGCGTTACGAATCGCAATTATTAAGTAAAATTCCTTAAAACACAGTACTTGTTTTTTATTATTGACTTGGATGATGTTGAAACCATTAGAAAAGATTTTGGTGACGGTTCATAATGCTCAACAACACATTGACTAATGCACATAACACTACAAAACATAATCTTAAGATGATCACGTGCTTCGAGAACTATTAAAACAGTTATATATATTTTGGGTAAATTAACATGTAATAGTGGAAAAATACATTTGTATAAATTTTTCTTCTCAATTTTAAGATCTATAATTACTAGTCCCTCTAAATTAAGTTTTTTCGATCTTATCTATTTTTTTCAATTGTTTGTGATCTTAAACTGGAATTAGCATTGACATTGACTAAGAACATAACACTACATTTTATGTTGAAAAATTGTTCTATGGCAAATCTTTAGTACAAGGTGTCTTTCCAGATAAGTGGAAGGCGGCAAAGATCGTACCTATTTTCAAAAGTGGTAAGAAAAATGAAGTAGGTAATTACTGACCTGTCTCTATTCTAAGTTAATTCGTTAAAATTTTTGAAGCAATAGTAACTGATGAAGTTTTTTATTTATCCGGTTCCAAATTGTTTCAATCTCAACATGGGTTTTTCAAAGGTAGGTCGGTGTTAACTAATTTAACTCCTTACGTTCATTTCATAAGTAGTAGTTTTGATGATGGTTTTCAAGTTGATGCCGTCTACACAGACATGGCTAAGGCCTTTAATAAGGTACATCATGCAACTTTGTTGTGGGTTCTAGAGGACTTTGGTATGGTGGTATCCTCACTGAAATGGATAGAATCGTATCTGTCGCATAGACTGCAGTATGTTGCACTCAAAGGCACTCATTCCGGTTTCATTCGTGTCACCTCTGGTGTTCCTCAAAGGTCACATCTGGGTCCCCTTTTATTTTCAATTAACATTAATGATATTTCAGAATGTTTTCTTTATACAAAACATGATTTATATGCCGACGATCTTAGAGTGTACAGTACTGTTCGGTCCTATGATGATATTTTGCGGTTTCATAATGATCTTGGCAGACTTTCCTCCTTTTATCAAAGTAGGTATTTTCAATTAAATATTGTTAAGTGTAAGCATATAAGGTTTACAAGGAATGTCAATGTCTTCGATGCTATTTTTTCTGTGGATGGGCTTGTAATTGGAAGGGACAACCAAATTAAGGATCTTGGTATATATCTTGATTCTAAGTTGTCCTTTGAGTATCATATTGATCATATAGTTTCTAAGGCTTTCAAAATGTTGGGTTTCGTTCTAAGAATTACTAAAAGTTTCAGTGATCCAAGGTCTTTAAAAATGCTATATTTTTCGTTGGTGAGGAGTAATTTGGAATATGCTGTACCTGTTTGGTCCCCTCACTATATATTGACAGAATTGAACGAGTCCAGAGAAAGTTTGTCAAGAGTTTCAACTTTAGATTTTTCAGTCCTAACCAGGATTATCAATTAAGTTTGCGTCATCACAAAATTTTAAGCCTGAAGCAGAGGAGAGTCCTTTTCGACACTGTATTTTTTTATCGAATTTTAAATCATTCTTTTAGTTTTCCCTTTGTTAATTATCTCACTTTCAATGTTCCCGTGTATTCTAGTCGTGGAAATGCACTCTTCTATGTTCCGAAGGCCCGTACTAGTTTATTTTTCATTCTGTTTTCTTGCGAATTATGCTTCTGTACCGCATGTCCCATTTTGGGGGTGCCACCAGGAGCATCTCTGTTATTATTTAGGATAGAGAGATGGGGTTTTCACAACCCTTGGCTACTTTTTCGAGACAAATTCATAGAGCTAATCAGAATTATTCTAACTTCAGTGGTTTTGAGTTATTCGCGAATCTTGAAAATTTCCGGATTTCTTTTTTCCCGATATCTCGGTTCTTATAGAAGATAATTGAAATCTGTTTTTACGTTTCTAAAACGGTTTTCTGAGTAGATTCAGTGACGTACTCGAAGTTTTTTTTCATTAATTATGACAGTTATGACATAAAGTTGCATTTTTAAATACGAACATAGTTTTTTTGGCATATTCCGATTGCCGTTTTTTTCCTTTTCAAAATATATAACATGATGACAAAATTTCCACCCAATTTGAAGAAAATAACGGAATAATGATTTACCCCTAATGGCTGGGCCAAGGAACACACGTGAGCGGACGAACCATAGAACATTTGTAGTTATTCGATGAAAACGATCAAAACAATGCAAAATCTTCTTAACCGAAGATAGATAGATTTCCTCAAAGAATTCAACCAAACAGGAAGTTCTTCGCCAAAATGGAAGCAAATCTTTCCAATTATGGTTCGTTCGAGAAACCAAGAAGTAAAAACTACAATAAATGGAATAGAGGTGATAATGAACTTGACGTGTTAGCAGCTGTTGAGGCTAACCATTCTACATCGTGTCGGCAAATTGAGAGCGAAGTGGGTGTGTCAAAAAGCAGAGCCCAAAGAATTTTGAGAAAGTATAAATATCATCCCTATAAACATAAAATAATTCATCATCTCAATGCCGGGGATGCAGAGAGGAGAACGGCGTTCTGCAATTGGTATTTAGGGAGAATCAGAGGTGAAGCTCGTTTTGGGCGACATATCATTTGGTCTGATGAGTCAAGAATCAGCAGTGCCGGAATCTTTAATCGCCATACGATTAGATTCTGGGCAAACGAAAACCAACACGAAGCAGTAGTTCGACGGCAGCAGGGGAGGTTCGGTTTCAATGTGTCGTGTTTCGTAATGGGCAACAAATTAGCCTACTATATCTTTGATGGCAACTTGAACGCACAGAGATTTCTCGAAATTTTAAATATTTGTCTGCCACAACTGTAAGATGACATTCCTCTTGCTCAATTCAACACATATTACTTCCAACAAGCCGGTGCTCCTTGCCATAATTCGGCCGTGGTGAGGAACTACTTGGATTTAAATTTTTAAAATAAATGGATCGGTACCAATGGCCCAATTCAATGGCCACCTAGGTCTCCTGACCTATCCGTTTTAGATTTTTTTCTTTGGGGTTATTTAAAAAATAAGATATATAGGAGGCAATACGCCAATTACGATCAATTGAAGAATGCAACAAATGAAGCATTCGAAGATCTGAGGAGATCCTCGCTACATTTGACTAGGGCCATAGAAGATATAATCCGAAGATGCACTTTATGTTTACAACATGATGGAAATCAGTTCGAGCAATATATGTAAATCATTATGAGAAGTAAATTTGAGTAAATTATTAGGTGCATATTATTATTCTCATGTAGGTATTTCTCAGAGAACTCTAGGAACTAAACGACAATCTCAAAAATAAAATAAAAAGCGGAAATTGCGGATGTCATAAATAACAAGGAATCTTAGGAGCAGCCTAGCTCCATTATTTCGGTCAAGAAGATTTTGCATTGTTTTGATCGTTTTCATCGAATAACTACAAATGTTCTATGGTTCGTCCGCTCACGTGTGTTCCTTCGCCCAGCCATTAGGGCTAAATCATTATTCCGTTATTTTCTTCAAATTGGGTGCAAATTTTGTCATCATGTTATATATTTTTGAAAAGGAAGAAAAAAGGGCTATCGGAATATGCCAAAAAAACTATGTTCGTATTTAAAAAAATGCAACTTTATGTCATATCTGTCATCATTAATGAAAAAAAAACTTCGAGTACGTCACTGGAATCTACTCAAAAAACCGTTTTAGAAACGTAAAAACAGATTTCAATTATCTTCTATAAGAACCGAGATATCGAGAAAAAAAGAAATCCGGAAATTTTCAAGATTCGCGAATAACTCAAAAACCACTGAAGTTAGAATAATTCTGATTAGCTCTATGAATTTGTCTCGAAAAAGTAGCCAAGGGTCGTGAAAACCCCATCTCTCTATCTCAAATAATAACAGAGATGCTCCTGGTGGCACCCCAAAAATGGGACATACTGTACAATTGGCATATTGCCAGTTTAGATATTATTAATGAACCTCTTTCTTGTTTCAAAAATAATGTTATTTTATATCTCATTAGATCTGAATCATCCTCATTTTAGTAGTTTTCAATTTTCATGATATTTTGCTTGATTCTGTAGTTTTTAGTGAGTTTTTGTTTTCTTTCCTGAATTTTTATTAAAGTTATAATTTTCATTTCGTATGACAGTTTCACTTCTGTTTATTTGTCTGTTATCATTTTTGTGAACCCCGGTAATTGATTCTCTCCTGTAGAGGTTCCTATGTTTTGTAACAATAAATGAATAAATAAATGAAAACAAACAAATGTTTCTTGGTATCACGTACATTTCAAAAATAATCTGAAATTCTTTGAGAATGATGAATTGAATGACAGTTCATCGATACAAAATATTCACGAAAGAAAACCGTTGAAAAAAAGAAAGACAAAAACAAGACATGACATTTTCATTCAACTATGAAATGTACTGCCTCAAAGTTGAAGCCAAAATAACAAATTTGATCGTTTCCATAAAACATACAACTGCTGAAAACTAATCGTGGCTCAATATGTTTGGTACCCAATCAGGACGGATAATGGTGTGCACTGAATGAACGAAGACCACGTCTTTTTTAATCAAAATTGTAAATGGACCTGATGATTTTCATTAAGTACATACTGCTTTCAAGACATATCCTCAATATTTGATAGGAAAACCTCAATGAAACAAAATAATTTCTGTTCGCGTTCATGACTGGCTATAGGTACAATATTCTCTTGATTCTATATTTGTTTTGATCGTTCAATTCATGTGAAGAAATTGAATTGATGAAGAATTTGGAGAATGCAGAAAAATCTGAGAATATATTGGAATTTCAATTGGAAAACGTCTGTTGAGTCAACTGCTAAATTCATAAAATATTTAAATAAAGGTGATAGATAAATAACCATTTTATGATGATGCTGTTATAATTTTGAAACCAAATTTTTGTGTTATTGTCATTAATTATATTTACTGAATAGCAAATGCTTCGTGCATATATATCACTGATAAAATTAAATGCGCAACTATTTAAAATATTCTTTTTATCCCTAATGTATTCTTTGATGGTTTTTAAATTGAAATTCCTGATAGCGTCATTATGTCTTACTTTGTGTTTCGTACAGATAATCAATTCTTGTAAACCACTAGGACATTTCAACATTGACATATTTCGTACCATTATTCACGAAAATGTGGCGTTTTGATGCACATTACCCAACCAAAAGTTAGTTTATCGTAAGATTGATGAATTAGTCCACCTATAGAGTTTTTCAACTTTTTTTTTAATTTAATTTATTTCTAGATTTCTTTATCCTAAAACTATTGCCCAATCAGTGGATAATACTTTGGAGCCATAGCATTATTGCATTTGGATGCAATTTGCTATATATATATATATATTTTACTACCTATCTTGATGATAGAATACATTGCATCCCGCAGAAATATTATGTTCCTGTGGGATAATCAAAAAACGAACCATAGGATGTATCCACGTAAAGTTGTATATGAAGATGCCTGAACTTCATGGACGAATTTAACTCCTTTTCCAAATCTGACACATTGACATGAGTATTTATCATTAATAAACATAAACTCTGCCGCAGATCAACATGTTTTCAGATCTGTCGTGTTCTTCAAATTACGCTATGTTAGGAATTACTCTTTCAATTATATTCGGTTGTTACGAAAATGTATTTATTTATTACATACACAATGGCTTTCTGATGTTTTTCTCTTTTATTGCCAGATTTCTAAATTTCCAGAATGAAGAATGGAAGCGTGGACAAAATAATTCTGATTACCCTTTCGTTCACAACTAACTCACAGACTAACTGTTACTGATGTTTCAGCAACGGGCAAGACAGTGTTTCTCATTTAGTTTTCTTCCTTGTTCTCTTGAATCACATAAAAGATTACTAATGTTTATCTATTTCTTTCCATTTTCCTTAGCATACACTTTGGATTTGATGTCTGAAATTCACCTTGATTCAAAGATTCAAAGTATCAATATAAAAATGGTTCCAAATACTCAGCAACTCAGAGAGTTACTCTACCTAAGACATCTAACAATCTTCATAGTAAACAGATTTTGCTTCTACGTTCTCATATTCATAATAGTTGATATTGTTGTTGCTACAGATTATAATCTTACTCGATAAAATAAATATCTTCCGCGATATCCTTCATGAAGAGTCTACAAATGTAAACTTGAGACAAAAAGAATTACTCAAAGTTTACATATGTAGGCTCCTCGCATATTATATCGCGTAAGATATTCGTTTTAACAAATATGAACTGACAGAAGGTGTTCTCTGAAAACTAGGTCTACAGCTCCGAAATCAGTGGTTTATCTCTCGTTTAAACCTTGATGTGATTCGCATATCGGCGAAAAGATTGTCTTCAAGTGTTGGAATTTTTACGTTCTCACATCTGTTTGTTATTGTTCGTTGCTTTTCCCCAAGTCAGGTAGAAACTTCACCGGCTCGGTCCATAGAGGGCGACTCTCTTATTTATGTACGAGATTCGTCTTTTCTGGATTCGTTAGGTTGTTCCAATTTGGTTTGTTGGGATGCTGAAAAGGGGTATGCGACACTG
This sequence comes from Cryptolaemus montrouzieri, assembly GCA_013387265.2. Taxonomy (NCBI): domain Eukaryota; kingdom Metazoa; phylum Arthropoda; class Insecta; order Coleoptera; family Coccinellidae; genus Cryptolaemus; species Cryptolaemus montrouzieri. The sequence continues at coordinate 91,654,013 of JABFTP020000021.1, read as the reverse complement.
ATGAGTTCATAATAAAGACAAAATTGCAGTCTACGGCTTCGTGCTTTAGCATCCTGATTCATTACACTATTTTGGCTCGTGAGGGTCGCAATAGTGATAACATCACTATTCGTTGGTACATTGATGTCATTGGTTGATGCTATAGTTTGTGTATATTCTGGTAGATTGATATATATCCATAACGTTTAAAGCTATCATAATATACAATCATTCCTGGATGTACAAGTCGACAAGAGTATTTGTGCGGTTGAGATTCTCATAAGATGCGCGAAGAACAAAAGAGATAGCAAGCGGAGGAAGTAAGGTGAATAATACGTTCTGCAATGTGATGTCAAATAACTATCAGCGTAGGCGTAAGGGCTTATTGAGAGAATTATCCCTCTTAGGAATATGGCATTTTAAAGTACTCGAGCATTTAAATTTTCATTACAAAGAAGTGAGAGGTATCACCAGTTAGACTACAGGAAATTTTCGAGGCAGTTTTTGTAACTGAACCTTCATAATAAGTACTATTTTTTTCTACTTATGATTCAAATTTTCAAGAATACCTTGAATCTGTACAATAGGATGAAATACCTAGTATCTTTGTGTTACCTCGATGGGTTTATATAGGATTAACGACATAACAAAGGAAACGGACATTTTAAGAGAAACAATCATATTGCGCTATCGAATGATTCGGATTTACCTCGGTGTCAGTTGAATAATACAAATTTATTAAAAATGGTAAAAACTCTATTTATCTAGATAATTTTTGCAAACAATTTAAGTATGAAACTCAAAATGAGTTGAATAGTGAAAAATTAAAAATATTCCTTCAGACAATTCTTCATCAGAACTAGAAAACTCGCTGTCACTATCGTCTGCTTGCAAAGTAACTATGAAATTGTCGATAAAGTCATCCAGCATAGATTTTTACTCCATAAAAGATTGTTCAATTTTCTGCGTATTGTCGCATAATGATTCCCACTGATCTGGAGCGAATGACGAGAAAAACTTACCTCATTGTTTTTCCACATTTTTCATTGAAAAATCATTCCTGTCAGCTACATAAACTTTTATGGCTGCCCAAATTTTTCCAATCAGGTTTAAGTCAGGATGATATCGAGGAAGTCTAAGTACATCCTGGGCATCATTCAGGAGTTTGTCAATGACATACGTTTTATATCTGGATTTGTGCAATTCAATTAGATTATAAAGTTCTGCTTTGAGCATCCCATCTGCTTAGGCAATATTTCGACGTTGCAACCACTCTTTTATATCTTCTTGTTTTCCTGTTTGTACATTGTGATATAGGGCTCTATCGATCACTAACACACTTTTTGGTGGTAAGTTTGGAATAATTTTTTCTCTCAACCATTTTTCGTAGTTTGCGAAATTCATATCATCGTGATAATCACCGATTTTAAAATTGGACTTAGAAGCCAGATATGCATTTCGTACGAATCGACATTCACTACGGGCGTTCAAAATTATCAGTCTTGATCCTTTTGAAACAGGCTGACATAGGCCGTCGTTTATCTCGTCACTCCAAGCCTTCTTGTGTGTATGTTTCGTCCACTTTAATTATTGGTCTCTTTTCTTGACGGTATCGTTTGATGCTTCTTAAATAATTCAAACGTAGTTGCTGTAATTCAGATTTTTCCATAGGTAGCTCTCTATTCGTTTTCGTCTCAATCAAACGGAACCCCATTCCTCCCAAAACTTTTCGATGATCCTGCATATTCATTCTCATGGACGAATTTTTGATGGATTCGTTTTGATGTGGGTATCATTTTATCGACGACATAAGAATTGACGATGAACCTACAAAGCTCTATCGAATTCATCGAGATCTGTTTTCTTCGCTGATTTTCTCTTTCTTTATCGGGAGTTGTAAAACTGTCATTTTCGCCATCTTCAATCTTCTTCATTTCGCTCGAAATTTTTTGCACAGTTCGCAAACCTACTTCTGTTTCGACAGCTACAGGCTCTACTACATTTTTCAAAAAAATTACAGGTTCATTCTGCGTCCCTTCGCGTTTCATGTAATGAATAACATTCGCAATTATTTCCTGTATTGCCAACTCAATTTTTTTCCTTTCAAATTGCTAACGAACTTCATCCTCACCAAAACTCAAAAATATTGAAATGCAATTTCTCAGCTCTTGTCATGAGGGATTATTCATTGATCTACAGATTTTTGAATGATTCTTCTTTTTTCAATTTTACATATGTAGACTCCTCGCGAAGTTTATCGCGGAAGATATTTGTCCCACCAAATATTTACCGACGGCGAAAGATGTTTCCCAAATGTTTGGAATTTTTAACGTTTCCACATCTGTTTGTTATTGTTCGTATCTTTGTCGAGGTCAAGTAGCGGGTTCGCCGTGTCGGTCCATAGAGGGCGACTCTCATACGTATGTACGGGCTGCGTCCTTTCTGGTATTGATAGTGTACCCCGATGTAGCTTGGTAGGATGCTGAGAAGCGATATGCGACACTGATGAGCTCCTAATAAAGGCGAAACTGTAGTTTGCCGCTTCGTTTCTCGGCATCCTGCTTAGTTGCACTATTGCGGCGCTTGGGGCCTGCGTGCATGGCAGGCAGATTCGGGAACTAGCTCTTGTCAGGAGGGATTACTATCTTCGGATTTTTGAATAATTCTTCTTGTCTCAAGTTTACATATATATATATATATATATATATATATAGCCAAGCCAAGCCAAGCCAAGCGAACAAGGACTGAATCTGTAATAATAATATATATATGGCAGACTGCAGTTTAGTCCTCCACTCGGATACTTAGTAGGTATATTCGATTTGGATTGAATTCACCTGCAACCCTTGGATGAACGAATAATCATCGAACCTCAGATCTGCATGGGTTTTACGCAAAATAATTAAATAAATCTAAATGTTTTATTCATTGCTTATAATCTGATCGTAATGAAAGTATTGAATATAGACTCCTATTCCTTTGATCGTAAATAATTGAATTGAATTATTATCATTTATAATTTTGTTATAAAACATAAAAATAGAACATTTCATGCCATATGATAAATGATCTCAAAAATGAAATTAGCGTATCAAGAATTTTATTACCAACTAAATGATAAAAAATTACGTCTTCAATATTATTTTGCTACCTGTACGATAACTGATCGATCGAGTATTTACAAACATGCATAAATAAAAAGATTTACCAATCTTTTGTCCCTAACTTTTTCTGTGAAACCGATTGATTGTTGATGAAGTAGGACTCGTTAAAACATACTTGAATAATATCTTATTGCCAAAACTTCAGGAAAATTGATCAAACCTCAACCACTAAAGGCTCTCACCCCGTAACTATACGTTTTTGAAAATATGACCACGTAAAAGATTACGTGGTCGAGAAATGTTTGGAATATTTCCAGGTTTTCTTACTAATTTAAACGTTTGCGTATCCACCTCTATCAACTACCAGCACGAAATTTTTATAATGAGAAAGGGGTTGTGTTATACCTCATTAGAAAGGTTACCTGATTCTCAATATCAGGCTGCTTTTTGAAGTGCCATTAATTAAAAGGTAATTCTGCTTGAACTTCTATAATTCTCACGAATATCTATAATCTATTATGAAACGAAACATATCATTCAGTTTTTAGTTTTTCAATCGTGGTTCGTTCCTATCGCAAATGTTGAAGAGTTTGCCATTTACTTCAATGCGCTGGTACAATCGAGATTCGAATAATTGCATAGCTTCTTCTGAAATGCTGAAACAAACCTCTTTCGTAGATCATTCAACGACTTGGGTGGCATAACATACTTCAGTCTTAAGATTGCCCCACAGGAAGAAATTCAGAGTTAAATCCGACGATCTATCCGGAAATTCTATAGCACTTCTCCTACCAATCCAACGAACCGTAAATCTATTATCCAGATAGTCCCGTTCTGCTGCAGCATAATGAAGTTGTGGTCAATCATGTTGATACATAACGTTATGTTCAAATGAATTTGAACCTCCTTTGATGATAACTGTAATCAGTCAATTTCTCAAGCATGTTCGAATAGGTTTGGCCGTCCAATTTTCCTATATAAATGAAAGAATTCAGGTCCAAACATTACATTTGAGATATTTGAGTATGATTCTATCTCTCTATAAATGGGGATTAATGTCATTCCAGGCTCCACAACTGTAACGATATGCCTTGTAGCGTGTAAAATGTCACTTTCGATTCAACACGCTACTCCTTTAGCATTTCGCATTTGAGCAATGCCATCCAGACAAAATGGTATTACATAGAGTGTGAGTTGCCACTTATTATTCCGTGTACTAACAATAGTGCTTATGGTCTTGAGCTCCGTGCGATTTTGAGTTTAACATCTTTGAGATTATTAGTTTGGAATTTGGACTTTTGTGAAGCTAAGGCTCGTATTCGTTCAATATATACGTTTTAACGAACATAAATACTTTTTGGGAGAAGCTGTGTTTTAACAAACATAAACACTTGTTGGGAGAAGCTGTGTTTTAATAAACATAAATACTTTTTGGGAGAAGCTGTGTTTTAATAAACAAATACTTTTACAAGAACCCGGATTAGTTTTCAAGGATCCGAACTTTGGCGATTCACAATTTTTTCAGTTGGAAATAAAAATATACTTGAGACGGCCCCAATTTTTTTTTTTGGACAGCATATATTCACAAACAACGTTCTATCTTGAGAGGTTGATTTCTGACTGCTGCTTTCTAGAGCCCTATAACACCGTTAGAAACTTCTCCACGCCCAAAATAAGTGATTCTAGTATTTTACATGTTCTTTTCTGATTGATTTTCAACTTGTGAATTCTTCTGTAAGATAACTTTCGGCCTCGTCAGTTTTTGCTTCAATTTGTAATAAATTTCCATTCAGCTTTTATGTAAAGGAAATAGGTTTAATACATTCAATCAATTCTAGTGTGTGTTTTCTTGTGAAGTGCTTGCTCTTATATATATATATATATATATATATATATATATATATATATATATATATATATATATATATATATATATATATATATATATCAAAAAGTCTAGGCAACACTTCTGAATATCGATATATCGTATCCAGAACGATCAATATGGATGATTTTTTTTTAAGAAATGAACACCTGCATCAATTTTTCACCAAATTATGTAGTGTGCCGCAACAGATTTCAGTTTTTTTTATGAAAAACTAAAAATGCAGCAGATGCGACGCTACTTTATAATCATTTCATGTATTCAGTGTTTGAAGTGAGTTGGCACTTTGTTTCTGTTGTAAGCACAAATAAAAGATTCAAGTTCTGTGATTCGACTATGGAAAGACGACATTTGACTAGAGAAGAGATGTTACGAGCCGATGGCATGCTCCAAGCTGGGAGCTCACAACGGAAAGTATCCATGGTTCTGGGAAGTAGTCCAAGTGTCATAAACCGTTTACGGTCGCGTTTCAATGGAACAGGTATAATAGAAGAACGCTATACAGATCGTTTCAGGATTACTACAGTCGCCCAAGACCGATTTTTGGTTTAACAAGCCAGAAAAGATCGTACTACTACAGCATCTCAATTAGCTCAAGAGCTATCACGAGTTCATAATGTACAAATTTTCTACCAAACTCCACTCCAAACGTCCTTTAAGAGTTCCACAACTGACCCATGGAAATCGCGCTAGTCGTTTAGCTTGGTGCCAAGAACACGTAAACTGGGATCAAGAGAGGTGGGCCACAGATTTCTTCAGTGATGAATCTAGATTTAGTTATTATCCCGATTCGGAAATAATTCGAATATGGAGGGAAAATGGAAAGCAAAACCGTTTCCAGCATGCTCGAGAAGTTGTTAGACAGGGAGGCGAATAAGTGATGTTTTGGGAAGGTATACGCCTTGGTGGAAGAACTGACCTCGTTTTCATACAGAACAACCTAACGGAAAATTCTTACGCAAATGAGATAGTTTTACCTGTAGTGGTACCGTATCTCCAAACAATGGGTCAAAATCCACTCTTCCAACGAGATAATGCCCCTCCTCATCGTGCAAGAGTTGTTTTGAACGTTCTTGAAGAGAATGATATCGATCTTCCACCGTGGCCATTCTGCTTCCCAAATCTGAATTCCTTCGAGCATATGTAGGACACCCTGAAAAGAAATCTCCTGCATCAAAACGTCTTCCATCATGAACAGGAGCTTCGATTAGCAGTTCAGGGGGCTTGGAATGACTTAGGCCAAAATGTAATAGACAATTTAATATTGAGCATGCCGCGACGATGCCAAAGTGTCATTAATAACAGAGGTGGACCTTCTGGGTACTGAAAAATATGAGTGCTTCCATATCGTTTCGAAAATATTAGTTCAGGATTTTTTTTTGTGTTTTACCAAATTTCGTCATTTTCAAATTTCAAATTTTTTTTTATAATAGATGCTTTGGAGAAGTCAATTATTATTTCGTTTTCTTGAGAATACATTATATAAAATACATCCTAACAAAACCGAAAGATTTCTATAAATCCAAATCATCAAATTCATATTTTAAAGATATTTGTTACCATACTATCTTGCGTATCATTCAATAAACGAGTGAAAAAACCTGAGAAAAAAACTCGTTTCCCTGTCGCTATTGCACTAGCAATAGCTTGTGTGTTTATGTCGTGTAAGTGTAGTGTGTACATAAAGGGTATCAAAGATTTTTCTGCTTAGCAGTTTCAATTCTCATCTTACACTCCATGATTTCCAGACGAAAGCAAGGGTGAAAGGAAGGCGGTTTGGGACAGGAATCTGTAACAATGGGAGAAGAAAACCAACCGAAAAATATTTAAAATATAATTATATTTCTTCAGTGCCGGTAATATTTCTTTTACCGGGAAAATTGACCACTTATTTACCTACCACCCCCTCTCTTCGGTAGGTCACTGAAGGATAATATGCAAGAAAAGCAATTCAATTTTAAGTTACAGCCTCACCATTCAAAAACAAACTTTATTCATCAGAAAAGCAATAATTTTGAAGCAAATTCGGATCTAGCTTTTTCTTCAGACAGTGATATCGCACAGTCCTTGTTTCCCATGCCAGATCAGCAGAATTATCAACTCTTCGAAACAAAATGGACTTAATAGTACTTAACATAAAATGACAGGCTAGGCAATGTACGGAAAAAAATGTAGTACACCAACAACCTTCCGAAGAAATAATGTACAACCCCTCAATCATATGGAATTCTTTGGGTTGGTAGATGACAAATGAAAGAAAAACATTTTCTGAACAGACAGATTTTGAGTGTTCTTCTCAAACGAAGTTCGAATACATTAACAAAAATTTCGATTTCTTCTGAACAATTGCCGATTTCAATTCGTCACTTCTTATTTTAGAAAGTGAACAATTACACGGTCGTGTAAAATATATTTGCTCAAACGTATCATCAAATAAACACCTTACTTCTGAAAATAAAAAGTTTACTTAAAGTAATTTCCTCGTTAAATGAGGAAAAAATGAATTTCACAAAAAAAATAAAATTAATCAAAGAAGTTTGAAGAAGCTTTGAGAAAACATTTCAACAAAACCTACTTTTCTCATCTAAAACCTCAAAGTTAGTGAATTTACTAGGCGGTTACTTCCTACGAAAGATTTTCCTTCCGAACGAAAATTAATTCGTTTTCCATTTATCAATAAACTTGAAATTGTGATTTATTTGAGATAAAATATAATTTTTGAGTAAAAAATTCATCAAAATTACTTTTCTTATACATCTTCATTAAGATGCTTGGAAGAGTTATCGCACTACCCCTTTACTCAATTCAATTCTGAAGGGTTGAAGCCCGCCTCAAAGAATTACTCGTTGGGACCTCAACTATGCGTCTAAGGATGACCCCAATCAGTATTTTTCGACGTATTTCGTCAAATTTTGCCAATCACTACGAGATGAGAAATATAAATGATGGTTCAAATACATTGAACAAGTTCTTACTGCTAATCTGAATATTCTAAACAAGTTCTTCAGGAAGTGTCGTTAATGTCCACATTCTGGGAGAACTGAAGTAGCATGTTTTCATCTCAATAATCGTCAAAAGGACATATAATTGAGGAAACTTCTCAACGAATCACAATTTCTATCCCAAATATCTTGGTGTCACGCTAGATTATCCATTGACTCCACGTCAAAAGTCAAAACAAAGCAACAATATTCTGTAAATATTAGCTTGGTACTCTGAGTTGCCGATACTCTCACTCTTCGATCTGCAGCTTTCACTCTAGTCTTTCTAAGGCTAAGTACTGTTTGGTTAAATAGTACTCACATCCAGCTTTATCTCAGCTGCAATATACACACAACCAAATTTATATGGAATCCCTCAATATTTTGAATATTACCTCATTGATTTTGGAAATTTCGAAGGATTTTTTTTTTCATCTTTTTTGAGATATGTTAATTGTAAAAAAGAAATAAATTAGGGTTTATTTTAAAAAGAAACAAATAAAAAAATAAGAGACTCTTTCCGCATGTAGTTAACAATTGAAAATTGTTTTCTTAAGGAGTGGGTGTTTTCTTCTCGACCTCAGTAGCTTTTTTCACCTTCTCTTGCCCTGATACAAGCCTGAATCCGTCTAGGCATGCTTTGGATTAGGTTTTTGACCTCCTCTGGGGTGATATTCTGCCACTCTTCTGTGGCGGCTTGGATGAGATGTGGGGTTCTTGGATTATCCTGGCGCGATCAAATTTTCCTTTCGAGATTATTTCATGAATGTTCGATAGGATTTGCTTGAGAGCAAGCTAACCAGTTCAAAATAGCGATTCCCTCTGTGTCGCGCGAGGTTGCTGGTATGCGAAGGAGTATTATCTTGCATAAAAGTGAAATTCTCATCGTGGGCACCTTGCCAGAGTGTCACTATGGTCTCGAGCACTTGTTCCATGTAATTTCTCGCCGTTACACTTGCAGGAAACGAAATCAAACCTGTTTTGCCTCCCAGCATAATGCCACCCCAAAACATCACACTGCCCCCTTGGTATTTCGGAATTTGTCTTGCTGCTCGGAGTCTAGCTTGTCTTCCACGACCCCTCAAAACCGGAATCCGGAGGTCATCTGATTGAACACGAATTCTGGTCTCATCCACAAAAAGAACATTTTGCCAATTCTCAATATTCCTAGTTTGGTGCTCGATACTCCAAGCAAGTCTGTTAATTTTTTGTTGTCTGGTTAGCTCTGGAACTCTTAAGGGACTTCTGCTGTATGAACACCTTGAACGAAGTCTTTGACGTAACGTTTCGATTGATAGACTGATGCCTGTTGCTTCCGAAAATTTCCTTTGGGGTATGGGGTGCGACGCACTAGGGTCTTTTCCTGCAATTTGGCACAAAAAGCGGTCTTGTTCTTCAGAAGTGATCTTCCTACGACTTCTCCTAGGCCCATTTTTCAGAGATTGTATCTCCATGTATCAGGTGTAGGATTTTGAAATCACCCCCTGTGATACACCCATTGTGGCCGCTACATTCCTCTGTGTCTCCCCTTCTTCAATGAGTGCAATTATTCGACCCCTCTGCACATCGGACAATCCAACGTAAAGCATTTTCAATTATAATTATAGACTTTTTTAAATTTTGAAATTAACAGTTTTAAATCTCAGTGACGACTGATTACAATATCCCGAACATGTGACGATAATTCAACATTTTCTATCATACTATCCAGTGTTTTTACAACAGAAACTTAATTCCTCACAAATAGTCGAAGATCCATGGTTGAAAACAATCAATAATGTGAAATACCGAGTGATTCCATATAAATTTGGTTGTGTGTAATTCTCTCAAACATACGCAAACAACTTAAACTTGAAGATTTCCTTTCCTAGCATTTCCCAAGTGCCTATTATATACTCAGAAAGTGACTGGTTTTGATCTTAGTAAAAAGATGTGTCAGCTAAAAATTAGCCATCAGCGTTTCAATAGCAACATACTTATACTTTATGGGTGGAATGTTGTAGAGGACCCAATTGCGAGTGTGGGAAAGCTGAAAAAAAAAACAATGTGCCATTCACCATGTAAATAATCAAAAAAACGGCCGCATTTGACTAAAAAAAAAGTGCTGTTTTATCAAAACAATACGGCAGCTCACAGATCCGTTATTGCGACGGCCAAAATTTATGAATGAAAGTTTCAATTGCTTCCTTATGCATCCTATTTGCCAGATTTATTAAGCTCAGATCATTCCCTTTCACCTAACATGAAAAACTGGCTCGAAGGTCAAACATTTTCTAATAATGAAAAAGTGCAAGAAGTTATTTTTTTGGGGAATTCGACTGTTTTCATTGTTATCATGGAGTCTAACCTATTGTATATACACTGTAATGTGCTAACAGATATATGAAGATATTTTTTCCAAAATCTTTGAGTCATCGTTATTAGGCCAAATAGATCTAGGACTAACCTTCTTAAGGTTTCTAACAATAATATAAGCAAATGATTTTCTTTCCGGTACTATGGTACCGTCTCCTAATATTAGCTAATATAATTTATTTTTTCTGATTTGTTCTCAAGAATATGTTTTCAATACACCTTACAACGACTATTATCTGCTAAACATCCGGTTCCTAAATTAATAATAATAATAAAATAAATAATAAAATAATAAATAAACATTTAAAAATTTCTTGAGAGTTTTTTGTTTATGAGTCATGGGCCCGAGAAATAGGAAACCTAACTGGTGATATTGCAGATATTGTAGGAGATTGTTTTCGCTTCATCGGAATGACATGATGATGAAGTCGTTCCTTTGTACTAAATTCAAACAATTAAGGAGTTTGCATTATATTCGGGACAAAAGATGCTTTTGCTACTGATTAGTAATGAGGTTATTTGGATTTGTTATCTGGTACGGCCAATTTCCGGAATCTGTCAATTCATCGAAATAATGCCACAACATTAGATTACATTATTTTCTATGATTCACCGCTGCTGAGAAATTCAACCTCATAGTGAAATTATTATAGTGCTCCGTGAATTCTATAATTTTCATAAGTTTCAAGTGCTAATTTTTTACGTTGTTTCACTATATGATTGAGACTTTAAGTTTCTCTTTATGGGAGTGATATTTTTACAAGGAAAGTGCAGTTTTTCCCGTTTAAATTGAAATATTCTGAAGTTGGCAACAAATAACAATCTTTTATTCGAATTTTTTCGGAGGTGCGTACTTCGACACATTTAAAGGTTATCATACACTGTTTCTGATCGTGGATATTTTCGCGCAACAGAAATGTCTTCTTGCAATATGTGTAACGTCACTGACTGAGGATTGAGGATAAACTGAAAAATGGTGGATATTGTAGTGCTAAATTTTTGTCCACGGGAGTGTGTAGTAAGATAAATGAACTTCCTCAAGATGTAAATACTTTGAAAGAATCGAATATCTAGCGGATTCATTTTTATCTCCATTAATTGACCAGATAAAGCATAGGAGGTTCTAGTTCTTTTTCTGATTCCAATTTGAAGTATAGTAACGACCATTTAAGTATGCCTTATAGCTATAGGGATGTATTGTCTGGGTCCCTTAAGGAAACCAAAACTATAAGGGAGGTTAACCAAAAACCAGCGCAAAAAATTGCTAAGAAGACTTTCTCCTTCTCTCAAGTATCTAGTGGCATCAATCTTGCAACGCAGAGTACTAATTCAATAAGCAATAATACTGAGGAGCACCTCAAAACTCAGAAGAAAACACTATCAGTTCACAAAATAGAACGGGTGTTGTTGCTTTCAAGCAAACTTCCTTTCAACGTAAACCAGTTGCTGGTATATCTAAATCGAATATACTCTCTAGTGTACCAAAATCTACTGAAGTTCATATCTCTCGTCTTGCACCAACAACATCTACTGAGGATATAGTCAAGTTTTTGGAGGGACAAGTGCCTATACTTTCTTGTGAAAAGCTCAATCCAAAACAACCCGATATCTACAGTTCTTTTAAAGTGACACTTTCTGTGAATAATGTTCAGAAGATCCTGTGATATGGCCTGAAGGAATTATGGTCAAAAAGTATTTTCTAAGAAGAAGAAAAGAGAACACGAACAAGTAATCAAGGTAAGTCTCTTTCTGTCTACTATCAGAATATCAGAGGTATGAGAACTGAACTAGATCATTTGAGGAAATCGATATCAAATCACAATTATGATATAATCTTACTTACTAAGACCAGGCTCAGCCCTGATTTTCCTTCAATCGAATTGGACTTCGGCTTTGTTATTTATCGTAAGGACCGTGATGATTCGGCTAGAGGGAAGTTATATGGAGGTGGAGTACTGTTTCTACTGACATGCAATCTGAAGAAATATGCAGCCTTGAGTCATCTGTCAACATTGAATACACTTTTGTCTGCGTCTCATCATTTCCTAGTAACTTGCTTTTGGGTACTGTTTATTTATCAGAAGCATCACTGCGGACGTATCAAAATCATTGTGATGTAGTGGAGGATGTCATTATGCATTATCCGGAGTCGAAGGTGTTTCTCTTTGGTGAGGAGCTGGAGGAATTGTTAGTGACGCCTTCCCTTAAATCCTATTCAGATGAATCAGATTAAAAATCAAAAAAATTCATTGTTAGACTTACTCTTCACAAGTAAACGTAATACAATTTTTAGTTTCGCGGATATTGTGTAGCTACCTATAGATGTACATGCTGGTCATCCAGCATTTAGATTTTCCGTATCCCATCATACGAATGATGGTGTATTTAGCTTCGAAGAGACTTATCTTGATCCGAAAAATTGTAATTTCTCTGCTCTTGATAATTATTTGAATAACGTAAATTGGGACGTCGTTTCTCAAGCAGAGACTCTTGCTGAGTGCTCGGATATTTTCTATAACATTTTAAGACAGAGCATTGGCACATTCATTCCAAAACGACTCTTTCGGACATCTCAGTATCCTGAATTCATCGGAATTGAAGGATCTCATCAAACAGAAAGAAGTTTCTCATAAAAATTTCAAATTATCCGGTACGCCCGAAAACTACGGTACATTTTCTAAATTGAGATCAAAGTGTAAGTTTTTAACTGACAAATGCTATAAGGATTATATGGATAGTGCTGAATCGTCAATCATCTCGGATCCCAAAAAGTTCTGAAGTTTTGTGAATCGTAGACATAATGATAATTCTTCTCCCATTATATTATGTATTTGAATGATAAACAGGACTCTTGTGGACAAGACATCGTCAATTTATTTGCTGATCATTTCTCTTCGTCTTTCACTCCTAGCCGTTCTGAATATATTCCTCGAGAAACTGGCAGTAGTGTTTGTTTAAATGTTTTTGGTTGTTTGGTGGAAAGTCATGAAGTACTACAAACGTCTCATGATCTGGAACCCAAATTAAGTGCTGGCTCTGACCGCATACCTGGTATTCTAGTTAAGTCTTGCAGAACAATCCCCTAAGCGGGGGTTGCAATCCTTGAACATGTTGAATAGGGAAGATGGGTCGAGTGATGACTCAAAAGAAAGGTCTTTGTCTACATTGCCTTGAACGAATTTCCATTTTTAATTGAAAACTGTAAAAGATACAGGGTGAGCAACTGAAAGATAGGGAAGACTATTTCCCTGAGACTATTCAAGTTTCAGTGAGGTAAAATGGAACAGATCCATGCTGATCAATGACAGTCATCATCAAGTACCATATTCATCTCGGATTTCAACCCCTGGAGCAGGGGTGACAACCCTTGAAAATTTGGAAGAGGGTAGGTCGAGTGATAACTCGAAAGAAATGTATTATCTTTGTCTGCATTTCCGTGAAAGAATTTTCATTTTTGATTTAAAAATGTGGAAGATACAGAGTGAGCCACTGAAAAATAGAGCAGACTATCTATCGCTCGAGCTATTCATGCACCCTGCTCTAGGGGTTGAAATTTGAGATGTGAATGGTGTTTCGGAAGATGATAGCCTTTGATCTGGAATGAATCTGTTCTATTTGTTTGCACTAATACTTGAAATAGCTCAGGGCGGTAGATAGTCTCCTCTATTTTTCAGTAGCTCACTCTGTATCTTCTACAGTTTTCAATCGAAAATGAAAAGTCATTCAGAGGGGTGCAGACAAAGATAATACCTTTCTTTCGAGGTATTACCCTCTTCCAAATTTTCAAGGGTAGTCATCCCTGCTCTAGGGGTTGAAATTCGAGATGAGGATAGTACTTGATGATGACTGCCATTGATCAGCATGGATCTGTACCACTTCACTTCACTGAAACTTGAATAGTCTCAGGGAAATAGTCTTCCCTATCTTTCAGTTGCTCACCCTGTATCTTTTACAGTTTTAATCAAAATGGAAATTCGTTCAAAGCAATGTATACAAAGATACCACCTTTCTTTTGAGTCATCACTAAACCCATCTTCCCTATTCAAAGTGTTCAAGGATTCTAACCCCCGCTTAGGGGGTTGATATTTCAGGCAAGTTTTGTACCCCAAAAGAAGTCCCTCTTGAAACAAAAATTGACCGGTTTTTGCGTTTTGATCAGAAATTAATATCTTGGTAGATATAGCCTCTGTTTAGTTTTCGTTGAAGCACCCTGTATAATGTTAGTAAAAATCCCCAAACTTATTTTATACATTTTTGAATTCATAATTGTATTATTTTCAAAAATTGCAAAGATTGCTTCGAATGAAAATATAGCCTTTCTAATGGAAACCATTTTTATGGATAATGACATGTTTTCAATCGGTATTAAAGTTTAATTACCCACCTTTTTTTCTCTAAAAATGGAAGTAGTTTGAAAATTTAATCGAATTTCACCAATGTCCCTTGATCTAAACAGACTTATTATTATCGATTGAGTATAAGTGACCTGAAGATATCATGAATGAAATCTTTTTTCATTTAATATTGAACCCTTTTAGAAACTATTTGTTTCACATTCATGATCATCATGACATTGGCAAAGATGACGTTTTAATGTTATCAATTACGTTAGTTTCTAAACTCATAATGTACAGTAGTTAGTCAATTCCTCATTTATCCAAATTCAACCTGATATACTTTCCGTCTCTCTTATATTTGCGGAGGAGCGACCGAATACCAGGTGAAAGAGAGGAAAGTTCAACGTGTATGAAAACCATTACGATAAGCTAAACTCTTTCAGTTTGCAATTAAAATTGAAGAAGCTAGGAGTGCGTTGTGTGTCAAGTACCATTACGTTCTAGTATATATACCGGTGGTGTCGAGTTTTAGATAGTTTATATAAATTTTTGTGTTACCACTGGCGGACCTCAGGTACAAACTTATTTTATTATCAATATTTGAAATATGGTTTTATTGTTTGAAATGAAACAATTTAAAATTTCTTGGAATATTTAAGATACTCTGAATGATTCATTGAAATAAAAGCAGGTTGGTTATAACGATCAACTTCCATTGTGCCATGATATTTGGTTAAGATATTTCCTCTCCAGACTTATCTTATCAAAGTACCATAAATTTTGTTCGAAGATTCTTAGATTTTAATAACTACTTTGTAACAAACAAAATTTTGATCTTGAAATGACTCAGTTTTATACGTAGTTAGTAGTAAATAGTTATCGATTCTTTATTCTTGTAAAATAGTTTTCACTAAATCAGAAGAATCTGATATGTAGTTTGAGAAAAATAACCTATTACCTAGGCAGTCTTCAAGTTCAATAGAAAACGCTTGAACAGTCGGATTTTGATTTTATCGCCTTCTGATGAAGTCTTTATGACGCCATCAATTTTTTTCAGAGGAAATATATGACGTTTAATATATTAATAGAAAGTTCTTGTTTCACTCTGTACGTTTCTTGATTTTTGAGTGAGGATTCGAATTTTCCCTGTATGTGATTCCTGAAACAAAATGACTATTTCTTGTCCTTCCTGAATACAAAAAATGGGTATGGTATCATTATCAAGAAATGAATCGACTAAAGAATATATCAGAAACAATCGTGTTGCCCACATGAATAATATCACAAAGTTCTAGCATATTGGGTTGAAAAACAATAACGAATGAAATTTGAGATCAATTTACACGAGCAAATCCGAGATGAGGATAGTACTTGATGATGACTGCCATTGATCAGCATGGATCTGTACCACTTCACTTCACTGAAACTTGAATAGTCTCAGGGAAATAGTCTTCCATATCTTTCAGTTGCTCACCCTGTATCTTTTACAGTTTTCAATTAAAAATGGAAATTCGTTCAAAGCAATGTATACAAAGATACCACCTTTCTTTTGAGTCATCACTCGACCCATCTTCCTTATTCAAAGTGTTCAAGGATTCTACCCCCGCTTAGGGGGTTGATATTTCAGGCAAGTTTTGTACCCCAAAAGAAGTCCCTCTTAAAACAAAAATTGACCGGTTTTTGCGTTTTGATCAGAAATTAATATCTTGGTAGATATAGCCTCTGTTTAGTTTTGCACCCTGTATAATGTTTGTAAAAATCCTCAAACTTATTTTATATATTTTCGAATTCATAATTGTATTATTCTCAAAAATTGCAAAGATTGCTTCGAATGAAAATATAACCTTTCTAATGGAAACCATTTTATGGATAATTACATGTTTTCAATCGGTATTAGAGTTTAATCCCCACATTTTTTTTTTCTAAAAAATGGAAATAGTTTGAAAATTCAATCAAATTTCACCAATGTCCCTTGGGCTAAACAGACTTATTATTATCAATATTTGAAATATGGTTTTATTGTTTGAAATAAAACAATTTAAAATTTCTTGGAATATTTAAGATACTCTGAATGATTCATTAAAATAAAAGCAGGTTGGTTATAACGATCAGCTTCCATTGTGCCATGATATTTGCTTAAGATATTTCCTTTCCAGACTTATCTTATCAAAGACCATAAATTTTGTTCGAAGATTCTTAGATTTTAATAACTAATTTGTAACAAACAAAATTTTGATCTTAAAATGACTCAGTTTTATACGTAGTTAGTAGTAGATAGTTATCGATTCATTATTCTTGTAAAAATAGTTTTCACTAAATCAGAAGAATTTGATATGTAGTTTGAGAAAAATAACCTATTACTTAGGCAGTCTTCAAGTTCAATAGAAAACGCTTGAACAGTCGGATTTTGAATTTATCGCCTTCTGATGAAGTCTTTATGACGCCATCAATTTTTTTCAGAGGAAATATATGACGTTTAATATATTAATAGAAAACTCTTGTTTCACTCTGTACGTTTCTTGATTTTTGAGTGACGATTCAAATTTTCCCTGTATATGATTCCTGAAACAAAATTACAATTTCTTGTCCTTCCTGAATACAAAAAATGGGTATGGTATCATTATCAAGAAACGACTAAAGAATATATCAGAAACAATCGTGTTGCCCACATGAATAATATCACAATGTTCTAGCATATTGGGTTGAAAAACTATAACGAATGAAATTTGAGATCAATTTACACGAGCATTTAGGTTCAAATTGGAGAAATTCCATCTAAATAAACAGCATTGAATGCCTGACTGAGGTTGGTGACGAATCTCTTTGATACAATCCATTTTGACTGAACACCAATTCCGCAATCCTCCGTTTGGAAAACTTGAAAATATAAGAATAACATGATCACTTCAAAAAATCATTTAAAATAGGTAGATGGAAGGTGGGTAACAATATCCAGCTTAATGTCCCATTGGCTGTTGATGAAAATGCTCATGCCATGTGTCAGGGGTGTTTATGTATGTATGTATATATGTATTTGAACTTCAGTTTCAATACTTCTTGTTAGCTGCAGATGGTTGAGAGTTATAGCATGATACATAGTTTAATTTCTCATTATCATCATGATTAAGTATCACGTAGCAACGACGGAATCAATCATTTATTTGAATTTGTAACTAATTACTGCGCTACATTTTTGAGCTCCCATCAACTCTGAAAAGAATGATTCTAGCAAAAACGTAGAGACAACCTCACTCCTTCCAGTTTTCCGCTGAAAGTGATAATAAATAAAAATAGGTAAAAAATATTTTAAGTTAAACGGTTTTATGTTAAACATACATTGCACTGTTTAAGATAAATGTACTAAAAACCAAAAATAATAAAATAGATACAGTCGTGGGAATTATAAACATATGCATAGACTAGACTAAAATAAAACCGTGGGGCACGTCAATTGTCTACAAATTATCGACTTAATGTGCGATAGAAGAATCGTTTAATTCGTCGTTAGGCAGTTGGCCTGCAGACGGTGAGGAAATTATTTACTATTTTCTTGCTCATGTTTCACTCGTTTCACTGCTTGTTGTTTGTCTTTAATCGACAAAACATATGACAAAAGTACTACTCGCTCACCACTATGAAACCCTAAAACTCGCTCATAATCGAGCTTGCTAGCTTGTTTCCACATTCTAGCCCTACTTATCACACGTCCATCGTTGTCGGTTGCACAACTGCCTAATAATTATAGTTTAACATTACAAAACAAACATTTTAATCAACGATTGTAGACAATTGACGTGCCCCACGGTTTTATTTTAGTCTAGTCTATGCATATGTTTATAATTCCCACGACTGTATCTATTTTATTATTTTTTGGTTTTTAGTACATTTATCTTAAACAGTGCAATGTATGTTTAACATAAAACCGTTTAACTTAAAATGTTTTTTTACCTATTTTTATTTTCTAGTTTTTAGTTTTTATTTCGCATTCTTTTTAATTCATTTAGTGCTTCATTATTGCAAGGTTTCTTGCCCGTTAGTTTATTGCAATCCAACTCCTCTATACGTAGTCCCTGCAAAGATCTTACTTTACTTTTACTCTTTACTTTGTTAACCTGGCTTCATATTCTTCAGGAGTTTCTGAAGCTACCATCTGTGTATATCGCTCGCGTTGTTTTGTTAACCTGGCTCCATATTCTTCAGGCGTTTCTGACGCCGTCATTTGTGTATATCGCTGACGTTGCTTTTTTAACCTGGCCTCATATTGCTCAGGTGTTTTTGACGCTAATTGTTCCCGTCGTTTCTGTAATCGACTTTTTCTATCACCTTCACTTTCTTTAGCTCGTTTTGCTTGATACTTTTCTTTCGCTTTTTGAAGCCTTCGTTTACGTTGTGTTGCAGTTTCTGTTTTATTTATGTTTGTATTTTTTATATTTTTTTTTACCATTTTGTTCCCACGAGAAATGGACATTTAAACGGTCGACCCCCCCAGAGGTCCAATAAAGGGGCAAGGCTATGTACAACAAGATGCGCCTGAGTCTTGAGGGGAAAACGCTAACGACATATCATTTTTATCCACCCTAATGCCATACAGTTCTCGGCGCGTTTTAACCTTTCACCTTAACTTGGGTGGTGTACCGCTAACGACGTATCATTTTTAGCGACCCTAACGCCACACAGTCCTCAACACGATACAAAATCTTGACTTGGGTGGTGAATTCAGGCTGGATACATTGTATTCTACTGGTTGAGCACTTTTATTTGATACCCATATTGATAGGATTGATAAAACCTACGTTATCCGCCATTTTGTAGCGGCCGCCATCTTGGATTTCAATTTTTTATAGTATATTGTATTCTGATTGTTGAGCCCTTTCATTTGATACCCATATTGATGGGATTGATAAAAGCTATGTTATCCGCCATTTTGTAGCGGCCGCCATATTGGATTTCAATTTTTATAGTATATTGTATTCTGCTTGTTGAGCCCTTTCATTTGATACCCATATTGATGGGATTAATAAAACATAAATTATCCGCCATTTTGTAGCGGCGGCCATATTGTATTTATAATGATAATGAATAAATATAATTGTATTGTCACCAAAATCCAAAGTGTATACAAAATTTCAGATTAATCGGTTGACAGGAAGAGGGTGAAATTTGAATTACTAAATTTGACCCAAGAATAAATAAAACAAACGGGGTGAGCTAAATAAAACCGTTTAAAAACAACTCCTCTGTAGAAACAAGGAAACATGGTTGTTTTTCTTTTTGTAATATCATCAGATTCTTTTACTCTGTGATCGACAGTAAAGGTACACAGCCAAATGATTTAGAGATGCTGCAAAGAAGAATCATTACTAAATGAATTATATTTTTGCGAATGTTAAAAGAAAATTCAAAAATCGCTTGCGTTATTGTATGGCAGTGGGTGGAGATTATATTAACCAGTTAATATGATTATTAAGTATTTGAATTTCCTTGAGAATCTTTCTTGTTTTCTCTCTTTGTCAAAAATGAAAGAAAATGATGATGTTTGTTTCTGTTCATAGAAAGAATCTCTATCTCTATTTTATTTATTCTATCAGCACAATACCAACCGAATCAAGTGAGCTAAACATTCTCACTTAGTATGTCGTATGACTCGTAGTATGATGTATACTGGTAGAATTTACACAAATTTCAATACACACAACAAAATGTATATGGAATCACTTTGTATTTCACATTATTGATTGTTTTTAACCATGGATCTTAAGAAAAGTTGAATTATCATCACATGTTCGGGGTATTGTACTCAGTCGTCACTGGGATTTGAAACTGTGAATGTCAAAACTTAAAAAAGGCATATATTCATAATTGAAAATGCCTTACGTTGGATTGTCCGATGTGCGGAGAGGTCGAATAATTGCTCTCAACCAAATTTATATGGAATCACTCGGTATTTCACATTATTGATTGTTTTTAACCATGGATCTTTGACTACTTGTGAAGAATCAAGTTTTTTGTTGTCAAGAAACTGGATAGTATGATAAGAAATGTTGAATTATCACCACATGTTCGGGATACTGTACTCAGTCGTCACTGAGTTTCGAAACTGTGAATATCAAAATTCAAAAAAGCCTATAATCATAATTGGAAATGCCTTAAGTTAGATTGTCCGATGTGCTGAGGGGTCGAAGAGAATTGCTCTCGTTGAAGAAAGGGTGACACAGAGGGGTATAGCGGCCTCAATTGTGGTATCACAGAGGGTGATTTCAAACACCTAAGCCTGATGCGTGGAGCTACAATATCTGCAAAATAGGCCTAAAAGAAATCGTAGGAAGATCACTTCTGAAGAACAAGACCGCTTTTTGTGCCAAATTGCAAGAAGAGACCCTAGCGCGTCGCAACCCTTACTCCAAAGGGAATTTCAGGAAGCAACAGGCATCAGTGTATCAGTCGAAACGATACGTCAAAGACTTCGTTCAAGGGCTTTATACAGCAGAAGGCCCTTAAGAGTTCCATAACTAATTAGACAACAAAAAATAAAAGACTTTATTGGTGTATCGAGCACCAAAATTGGAATATTGAGAATTGGCGAAATGTTTCTTTTTCGGATGATACCAGAATTGGTGTTCGATCAGATGACCGCCGGATAGGGATTTTAAGAGTGTTGGAAGACAAGCTACACTCCGAGCAGCAAGACAAATTTCGAAATACCAAGGGGACACTGAGATGTTTTGTGGTGGATTATGCTGGGAGGCAAAACACATTTGATTTCGTTTCCTGCGAGTGTAACTTTTATGCTATATAATGCTGCTTTGCATAACAGCAACCTCGCGCGTTTATGAAAAAACAGAGAGAATCGCTATTTTGGACTGCCAGCTTGCGCTCCAGATATAAATCATATCGAACATTTATGGTATAATTTCAGGAAGAAAACTAGATCGCGGTAAGATAATCCAAGAACTCCATAACAGCTCATCCAAGCCGGCACAAAAGAGTGGCAGAATATCACCCCAGAAGAGGTGGAAAACCTAATCCAAAGCCTACCTAGACGTATTCAGGCTTGTATCAGGGCAAGAGGAGGTGATACGAGCTACTGAGGTCGAGAAAAATACACCTAATCTGTGAGAAAACAATTTTCAAATTTTCTACTACAAGCGGAACGGGTCTCTTATTTGTTTCTTTCTTAAAGTAAATCTTAATTTATTTCTTTCTTCAATTGAAATATCTCAAAAGGATTAGTTCTAACATCCTTCGAAATTTCCAAAGTCCCTGATGTAATATTCAAAATATCGGGTGATTCCATATAAATTTGGTTGTGTGTATTAGATTCAATGAAGAATATGTTAGTTTCATCGTAAGGTAAAACTTATTCTAATTACATGAATCATTTTATTGCAAAACGAAGATAATTTCATCCAATATTTTAAAATTTTTCATCTTCCAATCAAAGACTTAGTACTTCATTTTCCTGCTGAGTGATTTAAATAATATTTCTCTGAATTCACCTTCTTGGAAAATTTTAATTCTATTGTATAGATCATACTCATACATGAACTGTTCTACCTCAGTTTAGTTTGTATTTATATCTGATAGAGAAGCAGTGTCATCGAAATGCCTTACAAATATGGTAAATAAGTGTAAATCATATATTCTTTAATTCAGCACTCTTCTTTTTATGTTAGGATACTGAAAATTGTAACACGCTGTATACTATCCGCATTAGATATACCAAAGAATTCGTTAACCATACAATATTTCAGAATATAAAATTATTTGCTCAAAGAAATAAGTAATTACTGAACTTATTCTTTGGTGACTAATAATATCATTGTAACAATATAAACATTGTGAATCTCCTATTACATATTATACGTCCAAAACTAGCCTACTCGAAACAGGATACAATCATTAGTCGATTCAAAGTTCTGAAAGATCATCAAATTCTCCTTCAGTTCATTAACCGATTTCCAACTGATTGCATAAGTCAAGTATTTCAGAATATACAGTCTGCTTTACGAAACACCGCAAATTTTAACTGCAACTTTTTTCAGTAGCACTTATACTTGTAAGAGTATTATTGTCTATTGCTATTGCACAATGCTCAACAGTTATAAGTTGAGGTGATATTAGTTAAGCGACAAAGAAAGAACCGAAATGTAATGCTCGAAAGAAACATTGAAGAAACGCAAGAATATGGCTGGCACAGAGTAGTTTTCGCTAGAATCTTGCAGAGCAAGTCTTCGTTTTAGTCTTGCTACAATTAGACAATCTTGGTCTCAGTATTTGACATGCTAAAATTCAAAACTTCTCCAAGGGTGTAAGGCGAAGACCTCTTTAGGGCTACACTTATTTCAACATGAAAGCTGAGAACATATTTAGTTTCCATCTGTAACTGTCGTATTTTGAATTTCTTCTTGTAAATAATAACAGTGTTGGTTGAAATTTGGTAAAACAATTTGCATCTCTACAAAAACCTTGTAGCACTGTTATTGGATATATATCTATATCCAATAGTTTTTTGCCAAATGATATTATTTATTATCGTGGGCTCGTGCACTATCTCCGCTTTTAGCGGGATATAATTTACCTTTCCCAGATTCAGCAGTCGAAGGGAATAAGCTCGATTACAATACACTTGATATAAATTCTCTTACTATACATGCATTGAGAAATACTGCTTCTTGCATTGCTATATAAATATTTTTATGCAATTATAATTCTAAGGCAATCATGCAAACTTTTGGGTTCTAACCTAGTCGAAGAAATGACGATATCTATTTTATCGAGGTGCCACATCTGCTTTATCTCAACAGTAAGGTCTGTGTATTTGGACTTTTTCTCCTGGAACTTGTTCAGCACGTTGTTATTATTCGGTATGACTACATCCACTAGCATTGCTGTTCTGGCTCTCTTATTATACACCACACACACTACACTACTAAATTTTATTATTATAATTATACAAAAATGAGGGCAGAGGACAAGGTCCTATAGAAGCCCAAAACAAAACAAAATATACATAAATTAAATACGATACAAAATAGTGCGTTTATCCCTGCCGACACAAACTTAAAGATAGGATGAGTATTTAGTGGTAGAATGCGAAGAATTATGCGAAAAGAGTTTGGTCAAGTCCATTCTTAAATAAGTTCAACGATGAGGTGTCCACAACCTCTGCGCATAGGATGTCCAAGAGTCAAATATCCTGTTTGAGAAGAAGTGTTGGTGAAGCGTTGTCCTGAACATCTCTTTTCGTAACTTCAGCTCATGAACCCGCAATCGTGGATCAGTGTTAGGCGTGAATATGCTTGCCAGATTAGCAAAATCGAACTTTAAGATTCGATAGGCGAATATGAGGGCTCCACGTAGCCTATGCTAACAGAAAGGCAAAACGTTGCAGTCGCGCAAATTCTTCAATTTTATCTATGGCTGTTTCACTATTGTCGTTACCCTCTAAATTGCTGATTAAAATAATTAATTGTTCCAAATTATCAGCAAGGAAACTTAGTTTCAAAAGTCAAATAAAATCGAAAGATTGATTTTCATACAAGATGGTGCCCTTCAAATATTTCAAATGAGCTCTGTTCTAACATCAAACCAAACATTCGTTCCGTTTGTTGTTACCTCTCAAAAACCATCTAAGCTCAATGAGACGAAGATAATTTTCGAAAAAATTACCCATTTTATCTCACATTCTTGAGGAATTACAGGTACGGCCCATTTGAAGTGGTAATATTTTTAACGCAACTACATCTCGATGTGAAAAACTACGTCTCTATGTGGTATTAAAAAAATTTTTTTGTTACCTGTCGATGAAATCAGTTTGAATAGACTCTTATAGTTTTAGCGCCATTTGTGCTTACAGAAATGCATTTCTCCCTACCAATATCAATATCTTCCGTTGTATAAGTTCACAGGGGTATTGTTTTCAATTTGGCATTTTCTTCTACACCAATCTTTGCATGTACCACCAGAAGCTTCTTGCAAAATAATTTTGTTTGTGCAGGTTCTTCCTTCGTCGTTTACTTACCCACCAAGATAATTAAAATATGTAATCCTTATTGGCATTGTCAATTTAGAGGTCTTCTGTTGTCCTCCTGTCTCTGAGGCTGTCATTTTCAAGTATAGGGTCTTACTTTCATTAATGAGCAATCCCAATTTTTTACCCGTTTTGTCTAATCACCTATCACTGCAATTAGTTTTCTTTTAGTTCAAGCAAGTACTCAAACATCATCAGCATAGAAGCAGATTTTCCAAGATTCGTAGAAATTTGTTAGATATCCTGTCATTTTCATTTTAACATATAAGACGATGGTTTTTATGCGAAACTTTTTACTCTGTTAAAAATGTTATTCACAATTTTACGATTTCATTATTATGGTCGACATAATCGCCTTATTGAAATAGGAAAAACTATCAGTAAATTGGTTCACTTAGTTCTGTTTTTGACATAAAACATGCAACTCGAATTAGTCGAACTCGTTCTCAGGTGAGAACGATGCTCTTCGTGAGAGTGTTGCTGAATAGCTAACAATTCGAATATCAAGGCGTTCACAATAATGAGGTTTTGCTCCAACAATAAGAAAAAACGTTCATTGATGAAGCATATTTTTTTTTGAATGATTGAGCTAATAAACCAGACTTTTTTGAAAGTAATACTGTTGCCACTTTTCGTCAAATGATATCAGAATGTTCATGAAATAATTTTCAAAATATGGACCTGAATGTTATTTGGTTGCAACAAGTTGATGAAGCATACTATAAACCGAAACAATAGATTCATTGTATGATATTTCGGGGAAGTGTGACGTCAATTGGTACCAAGAACGTCTGCTTCAACACATTTTAACTTCTTTGGTTGGAATCAATAATCTTTAGGTGATGACACATTTGCAATTATATGAACATTTCATTGAAATTTTTGCAAAAGATTCGGCATGTCTGAATTATCATGAAGTGGTAACTTAGACAATATTTCATAACAAAAAATGATTTTTTTTTCTACAATATTCTGTATTTTGTCAAGTACCTAATGGAAACCCCTATTTTGCCACTCCATAGTTAATCAAAACCTAAAGTTACTTGACTTAGAATTGCGTATTGCGATACAATAGCAATGATTATATTTCTCTTCTGATTGTTAAAAGAAACTTCAATATCAATCCCCAAATGCACTCTGATTTCATTTATTGATCATAGTTTTATCAATTACCCTTACTATATACAAGCACTAACTTAAGTGTAAACAGAATTTTCCAATCCCAAGATACAAAACGATAGATATTCCTTTCTCAATCACCAATTACAAAATCGGTTCGAATTTAACTTTAATTTCCATTCCATTTTTGTAATTATCACCGTTCAACCACAATTTCATTCTTTGACTATAACTTAATATAATTCCTCAGGTGAAGCACAATGATCTTCAAGATTCCTTAAAGATCTCACTATTATATTTATATGTTTGAGGGGTTGATTATGGAAGAAACATTCTACAATACGGTTTTTATACACTAAATTGTCACTCCTCACAGAATTTTCTAGACATATAAATAATTTCTCCGTTTCAAATTTTATAGTCTAGTCTCAAGGTAATTATACGTGTTTCTCCATATTATTAGAAAGCAGTAAATAGTACAATAATAAGAAACATTGATAACATATTTGCAGAAAAAAAAGTAAATGCTCATTTACAATAATTGACATCGCTAGAGAGTCGCGAAGCATGTTTCATTTTAGTACGAGAAAGTATCGACTATCCTTAATTAAGGTTTTGTGTATATTAATTTCATCTTGTTAAAATTTATACTATGAGTACCGCAGTAATGATATTGAATACTTAATTTCGTCTAAAAACACCTTTCACAAGATATGCGTCATTGACGTTTATCTAGTTCTATTTCCAATTAAGTAGTCTACGTGCAGTTTCATCAAGTTTGATTTCTCGCATCAAATACTCAATCAAACTTGTGCAATTCTCGGTGATTTTCCTATTTCGTTCGTTTACGGAAGGTACAATATTTTGAAGCCTAAACAGGTACCACATACTACACTGGTACTTATCAGAACCTCTACAGAATATTAAACCTTTTTTTTTCTGAATAATATAGGATGATTTCCAATATTGACATAGCCTCAGTGTTAATACTGTCGTCAGACACCACATATAGAGATATCCAGTTTAATCTTAATATATTTTGAATCAATTCTCGTCTATGATTTTCATCTTTCCTTTTATTAGATAAGTGCAAAATTGAAATTTGATTGTTTTCAATTTGTAACCAAGTAGTATTGTTCAGTTACTAGAAATATAGCAAGGTATATGTCTTATATTTGGAAGCAATTATCTAATGAAATCCACTGAAGACTTTTTGACATCAGGCACATTTAACCATACCACACTTTTCTAAGTTGTGCTGAGCATTTATTTACCACAACTTTCAAACTATAACTAGAGAAATGTGGTAAGAGGGAACGAATTAAGTAGATATTTTGACAGTTCCCTCGTAACTTCCGTGACCATCTTAGTTAAGAGTTTGTCAATATTTCAACATAAAACGTAAAATATTTTGATTCAGGAACTTGAGATGTCAATAAATATTTTCACTTTGAGATCAAAGTCATTTATGATTTATATCTGCACTGTGGAGATTTTAAAATATGATTTTTTTCACTGATCCAAAGAATTTCCGACCTGAGTATCTGATATCATCATCATGCGTGCCTTGATAGAGCAGGGGATGGACTTCCTTCTTCTATTTCTCATTGGACTCTTCAGGTCGAGTCTAGCCTGGTATGTTTTCCGGACCAGCTGGCGAAAGGTTAAGGTAGTATACCCTAAAGTGGGTAAATCCACCACCAGCCTAAATTGTTCAGACTGATAATTCTCATGTATTTTGTTCTGAAAACCCTGAAGAAGGTGAAAGAAGAATGGAGTTTATCTCTGAAGCCCCTTAGTAAGCACCAAGATGCCAGAAAGGTAATTTAACTGATCTGGCTCTTAACTATCTAGTCGGAGGGAACAATATCTCGACCGCAAGGACACTGCATCTATAGCCTTCATAAACATAGAGGGTGTATTTAATGCGGCCCTAACTAGTTCATCAGTTGAAGCTGCGAGAGCCAGAGGGGTATCAAATATTATTTCGAAATGGATTAGCAATATGCTTAATACCAGAGTGCTCAAGAACTTACTGAAAGGAGAAGTAGTGACTTTTGTGGCTAGCAGGACCTGCCCTCAGAAAGAAGTATCCCCTTCATTTTGATCACTGCTGGTTGATTTCTTCTTCTTTCCAGCAATAATAGGCGCACTTGACGTTCAAGGACGAGCATACGCTGAGGGCATAATCACTCTAGCTGGCGGAAATGACGACAGACTTTAGGAGGCTATTCCAGCTATTTACGGGTGACATGACAGTGGAAAACTTAGTATAAACCTGCACGAAACCCTTATGGCGTTTTCAACTAGACAAAGGAGGATATTCGTATTCTCCTGATCCTGAGTGCAGCGTTTATCCCGGTTGCGGAGAAAGTGAAATATCTTGGTTACCTTGAATAGCAAACTCACGTGGAATTCGCACTTGGAAAACGAATACACAAGGACACATTTCGTATGGCTATATGCTATGGCAGTCAGACATTGTTTGCATTGTTTAGTGAGAGTGCAGCTTTCAAAAGCAATTCCAACTCAAGATTTCGCTATTTACCTACTACGGCAATGGAACTGTTACTGGGCCTTGGACCTCCGCACCTGATGATGAGAAGAGCAGCAAGAAAGGTTAACTACAGATTCTTTTCTCGAAATGGGACGAATATGGTCAGTTTCAGATTGAGGACAAGGAGGTACTGAGTATGAAGTCTGACATAGCAATACCCATAACCGACATGAAGCTGCCATTCCAAATCATCATTCCTAGGCGACAGGACTGAGCCAGCTCCAAGGAACTTGAGGGTCTCTGTTTGGTACGCAGCGACTTAAAAACTACCCAAGTTATTGAAGCTAGTGTATAAAGTCGAGGTGCTGCTGAATAACAGTCCATATCTTGGAGAGCTTGTAGATGTTTTTCAAATAGAAAAATTCGCCATTGATAACTATGTTAACCTCTTGTTTACGAAGGGATCGATAAAAAGGTCAAATAAAAATTACGGATAACCAAGCTGCACTGAAGGCATTGACGTTTTACAACTGCACGTCACGTATTGTGCAAGAATGTCGTTCAACCCTCGCCAAACTGGGTTAAAGAATATGTTGCGTCTGATATGGGTCGCGGGCCACTCGGGCATTGAGGGCAATGAAGAGGTGAACTCATTGGCCAATCGAGGGCATTCTTGGGATTCACTGGACCGGATTCTAGACTTGTGATTCCCCCTGCAGACCGCAAAAACGGTCTGTGCGCCTCATCGACCACCCGGAGATCACCCGCTTTCTTCAACCGCTGGCTCCCAGAAGACAAGTTGCTGACCTTTCTCTGTTTTACAGATACTTCCACGAAATATGCTCCAAGGAGCTGAAAGACCTTGTTCCGAGAAAACTCATGTTTTGCAACACTAGGCTGGCAAGGAGTTCGCATCATATGGCGGTACATTTAACGACCCCTCGACTCTCTCTCTATAAGAATTCTTTCGTTTACAGGTCCAGTGAGCTGTGGAACTCGCTTCCGTCCAACATTTTCCAAACAATTTGGCCTCTCCAAGAAGCGAGTAAACAGACACCTCAATTCTTCCCAGGTGCCCACTCATGTGGTGTAACAGGTTCGCCTATTCCTGGAAAGCGCGCATAAAAAAAGTATGGAAAATAACCAGTGGTTGGGCCTGAAGATACGATGCTCTGGCTAAGCATCAAAGGTCTCGGATTGCAATAGTGAACCTTCCACAGCGAAAGTCAAGACTTGGCTCTCCAGACTAGACCTGAGAGTTCTAGTTACCTTATCAATGTGGCACTGTCACCTAAGAAATAACCAAAAATCAGTAATAATAAGGATTAAATATCATGCTGACTATATGAGAAGCAGATAGAATCAATAGAACATGTCATTGTGAATGTCCAGCTGGGGACAGAATCAGGCTTAGGGAATCTAGATCTAACCAACTGGAGCTAACTTAGCTTATTAAACTCTCACCAACAAAGCTTATAGCCTTCATAGAAGAATGGAGCTTGTAGGTGAAATTTAATATAGAGTGTACCACAATAGAACACTATGTAGCAGTGGCAGTCCACACTAAAGTTTTAAAGCTATCTTTCTATTTGGTATCAACTAGATACCTTTTTTTTCATGATGTAACTATAAATTTGTAATTTTTGCTTTCCTCCTATAAATCAGCTATTAGCTATGGTATTTCATGTTTCTAGATAAATGGGAAATACCCTACTGGATTCGTGCCTGGCAAGTGTCAAAACTTACTACAAAATGCGACATTAAAGACTGTATTTCGCAATTGCCCTGACTGAAAATTTGGATTTTTTCCCAGCAAGAATTGACTACCACTACATAACACATTTCATGTTTGTAGCTCAGTATAAATTAACCTATGGGTTGATTGTCTTGTAAGTGTCAAAATATACCGCTAAATGCAACATGAACAGCCGTATCTTCGTTTGCATCGTCTAGAAATTGGTTCTTTCCAAAGCTCTAGGAAATTGCCGACATGAATATTCGAAATCAATCTCAACCTATATGTACACGTGTTTCAGAAAAAAAGATTTCACAAACAGCCAGACAGGTACACATATAGAAAAAAAAACAGACGGACAGCGAAGTGATACGCTAATTATTTCTTTTGGGACCGGCTCGGTGGCGTAGGGGATATGATACTTGTCTTCTGCGCAGAGTTACCTGGGATCAAATCCCACAAAGTCGGTGCGATTTTTCGGATTCTGGGAATCGCTTGAGTATCCACCTTTCGGAGGAGATGTAAAGCCGTTGGTCCTGTCTAACAGAGATGTGTTGGACATTAAAGATCCCTTTCCTCGACACGAGAGGGGTTCGGCAAAATTCCCGGGTTAGTGACAGAAATGACAGAATTCCACGGCGTGTCATTGACCGAAAGACGGAAATAGAGAACGTTAAAGGAATAACAACAACATTTCTTTTGGGTTGCGGAATTTTAGAATCCACGAGAGATTCCAGAGATTCCAGCCTTAGAACGAAATTAATATTTAGCATCAGTCAGAGACATTCTTCCTAAATTGCCCTCAGCCTTAAAGTATATAAGAAATTCGATCAGCTTTCTGACTTGATTTGATACTATCAAATCCCAGTCAACAACGTTTTCCTACATCTGGCTATATTACTTGGTATTTAATTAATTCGTTTCATGAATTATTTCACTTTCAATGAAAGTAAACGGAAAAAAAGGAATGAAACATGTCATTTCTCTATGAAGCATTCAATAAACGTACCGCTATATTGAAAACACAGTATGACTTAAAGACTTTGAATGCAGGATGTTCCATATACGGACGCAATATTTAGTTAATATTGCTAACATTTTAACGCAACCACTCTTCGAACGTAGCGCCAAAATAAGAAATTCACTAGCATTTATCTTAGAGGAAATTTTCTTGTCATCAGCAAATATGCATAACCGATAAGATCACATGACTGATTCTCAGTACTCTTTCGAACTTATGCGATGCAAAATTTGTGAAAATTGACTTTAGTTTTCTTACTAATTTCCTAATTTTCCTCTTTGCAGGTATCACAATATGTCAGGGTTAATGCACCTAGTAGTTGAAAATTATAATGAATTACTGGAAGCAAAAAAAGGTGAGTATATTTGACTACTACTTCTAGGGTAAAATTTTATATTCACATATATATATATATATATATATATATATATATATATATATATATATATATATATATATATATATATATATATATATATATATATGCCACACTAGAAAGTTAAGAGAAGGTAATCTAACCAATAACGTTGGGGTGCCAGTTTGTGAATCGAGGGTTAAATTAGCATCTTCTTTGGCTACAAAATAAAAGGGGGAATATTTTATCCTCGGTTTTATCTACCAAAGAATCTCGGTTTAATTTGTATCAACATTCATGAAGAGTATTAACACCTGTCACAAAAAACTGAATCCACTCAGGTGGTTCATAGCTATATATATGGTCTATATAGCTATAGACAAGGATAGTGTGGGCTTGAATTTCACTAGGCCGCCAATGAATCTCGTTTTGCTATCTACCTTGGGACATGCTTCAACGAAAAGCTTTCCTCGACCACAGTCATTTATTCTCGAAACCGCAATTCCAATTTGCCAAGAAGATCTGGACAAACTAATTCCAAGCGTAGAAATACGTTGTTGAGCTACTACAATGCACGGGATGGATACATATCAAATATTTTTCCGTGTTTAAAGTTGGTACAAAAACGTTTTACAATAAATTCATTAGTTCAATTTATATCACATCTATTATGCCATAGTTTGTTTGATCTATTTTGGAGTATCAACTCTGTATTCAAATGGTGGGGATTCACAGAAATTTGTTGTGATTAAGGCAGATTTTTCTTCAAGAATCTCTTTTGCACTATATCGACGTATGTTTCTATAAAGTATATTTAATTTTCTTCGAAGTTATAGATCTTCTCCTTAGACAGGACTATTATTTTGTTTAATTAGAACTAATGAAATATTATGAATTATTATCATCATTATAATGAAAACTTTTGTCTAACCTATTCTAAGATGTGAGTTGATAAGTTAACGGATTCAGATTAAACACTTGGATGGGTCAGATTATCGAATACATTCAATTGTAGGAAAAATAAAAGTCCTAATAACCATTAGATTTCTGATATTAGTATTTTTTTTTCAGATCCATTGGTGGATTCATGGTTATTCATGCAATCCCCTTTGCCAGTCCTGTCATTCCTAGTAGCTTACCTTTATTTCGTTCTCAAGTTGGGACCTGATATGATGAAAGATAGAAAACCGTTCAACGTCAAAGGTTTGATGATTGGTTATAACGCATATCAAGTAATTTTCAGCATATGGTTATGCTGTCAAGCGTTATACGTTAAAAATGCTGTACCATACCTCTTGAATCATACGTGTAAGAATCCTGCACCTAACAAAGAGTTTCAGGAGGCAGTAAGTACACTTTGCATAATCAAAAAGAAAACCAATTTAAAAAATCTTCAATTGAATTTTATGAGTAGTCCATACTTTTTTCCACACTACCATCATTCGAATTTATATTTTTCAAATCACAAAATTTAAAATGTAAAATGGCCTACAAAGCATCACTTTTCTTGGAAACTTTATAGAAGTGAATGTTCAAACCAAATGATTAAATACTAAGTAATAGCAATTGTGCATTTAGTCAATCGCAGTTCTCAGTATCTGATCAATAATTATTGTGCTTCTTAATCGAATAGATATAAGACAGACTCACCAATTAACAGGAATTTCCACTTGGAATGTTCACTTTTCAGAATGTTTTAAAGTATTGTAGGGAATTTTTTCGGAAATGGATTACTAAACACCATCGAATTCCAACCGTTGCCGCACTACCAAGATTGAAACGTGGTAATGGTGTATTTGGGTGTATTAGTTTTTTGCATACAACTACACAAGCAAGAAACTCGACCCAACGTAAAAGTTTGAGTGAAAGCTCATCTTAAAATATTACATTTTCAAACTCAAAAACAAGGTATATCTGTCGGATCTGTCATTATTGTATATGTGAACAAAGTTTTCGAAAGGTAAACCAACCATTCTGGAAATTGATAAAAATCGAGAACTATAAAAGCGGGTGTTGCCTCCTTAAGCTGTTATAACAGCATTCAACTCATTTCTCATGTATCTGGTTAAGTTACTAATAGCTTCTTCCTGGATGACCTCATTCAGTTGTTGAACAGAAGCGTAATTTCCGGCTAAAACTCTTCTTTTAGGCATATCGCATAGATGATCGAAAGGATTAAGGTCGAGGCTGCAATCTGATTACTCCATCACTATAATACCAACTTCAGAAAGATACTTATGACCGATACAAGCGGTATCTGGATAAAAATGAAACCTGCTCTAATGAAGCCCACATAAGAAATGCATGGTTGGCAAGGATTTCGTTTATGTATCTGTCAGTGATCAGATCCCTTTGATATGTCTCCCCATAGCATACATAAACCGCCACCATAGCTAACATTCTACCAAACAACACTGTGTATAAGGTTTTCCGGCTCTTGTCGGTTCGTCTTCTTCGATCACTACCCTGTGAACATATCTTGCTGTCAAGAATGATTCCCCATTGGTTAGTGGTCCAATCAAGGTGGTGTTCTGCAAACTTCAGTTGCCTTTGTCATCGAGCAATGATAAGTTTGGGATCTATTATTAGTCTACCAGATTTGAGATATTGTTGATGATCCCTTTGCCTTCGCCATGTTCATGAAGCTGCTGTTTTATTTGTACGGTAGTAAGTCTGCGGTTTCTAAGGACAATCGACTAGATATATTTTTGTTGACTCAAAGTGATCATTTGTGCGGCCACCAAAGGTAGTGTGTCAATTATTAATAATAAAGAACAAGTACTGTGTTTAAAGGAATTTTACTTAATAATTGCGATTCGTAACGCGTTTCACTACACCGTAGCTTCTTCAGACGAATGAATGTACAGAAAATAAGAATGAGAGTATAAATATAAATGTTCTTGAGTAATTAAAAGCTTATTGGGTTGCTTCTTCTTAAATGGTTATTTATCACAGATATATCCAATGAAATTAAGGAATAGATAGCTCCCCGAAGAGATTCAATAGAGGTGAAGGGCTTAAACCGACTTGTTCATTGATGAGTCTACCTGAGTGTTTGTATTTATTGATTTCTAAAGTTTCCCAAAGATCTACCTTCCAATATTTATTATCTGTATGCAAAATTTCAAACTTTGGGTCGAAAGAGTGATTATTTTTAAAGAGATGATTCGCGTAATTTGAATCTGATATTTTTATTTGAGAAACTGCGTTTATGTTTCGATATTCTAATATTAAAATTTCAATGTATTCTACCAATGTAGAAATTATCACAGTCATTGCAATTCAATCTATAAACACATAAAACAATAAATCAGGTGTTTATAGATTGAATTGCTATGACTGTGATAATTTCAACATTGGAAGAACACATAGAAATTTTAATATTAGAATATCGTATCTATAAACACCTGATTTATTGTTTTTACCTGGTTTGGTTTTACTATTCCAAACTAATAATAATTTAGGCAAATATATAGAAATAATAAAACCAAACCAGGTAAAAACAATAAATCAGGTGTTTGTAGATTGAATTGCAATGACTGTGATAATTTCTACATTGGTAGAACACATAGAAATTTTAATATCAGAATATCGGAACATAAACGCAGTTTCTCAAATAAAAAATCAGATTCAAATTACCCGAATCATCTCATAGAAAATAATCACTCTTTCGACCCGCAGTTTGAAATTTTGCATACAGATAATAAATAATGGAAGGTAGATCTTTGGAAAACTTTAGAAATCAATAAATACAAACACTCAGGTAGACTCATCAATGAACAAGTCGATTTCAGCCCTTCACCTCTATTGAATCTTTTCGGGGAGCTATGTATTCCTTTATTTTATTGGATATACCTGTCATAAATAACCATTTAAGAAGAAGCAACCCAATAAGCTTTTAAGTACTCAAAAACATTTATATTTATATTCTCATTCTTATTTTCTGTACAGTCATTCGTCTGAAGAAGCTACGGTGTAGTGAAACGAGTTACGAATCGCAATTATTAAGTAAAATTCTTTAAAACAGAGTACTTGTTTTTATTATTTATAATGGAATTTTACCAAGTAAAAGCCTCCCAAATTCAAATGTTTAATTATTAATAATTTTAATCAATTAACGCTTTGAAAAACATGTATATATTGAGCAGACTGTTAACCAACCAAACAAACTTTTTATGTTTGTTTATTGCAATGAACAAAACAAATGAAATATTTTGATGATTTGTGATTGTTCAGTATCTAACAATATTGTTACACACACTTCTGGTGTTATATACTATAAAGAATATTTCAACGGAATGAGCGGAATACGGATGAATCAGAATCATCTACTCATAACCTTTTGTATCCTGCTTTTCTCTAAAATATGTTCATTTTCATTTTAGTTAGCCAGAGGAGCCTGGTGGTACTTTTTCTCAAAAATAACGGAATTATTGGATACTGTATTTTTCGTTCTAAGGAAAAAACAATCACAAGTGACATTTCTGCATGTATATCACCATTCCATAACCATGGTTGGATCTTGGGGATATCTGAAGTTTTTACCAGGTTAGTTATCTGAATAATTCAACTTCATTCTTGAAATTCAAGTTCAGAACAAGGCTTCAACGAAGTATCATTTCAGGTGAACAGGGAGTAGTCATTGGTTTCCTCAACTCACTTGTGCATATTGTGATGTATGCTTATTATTTGATTTCCGCTCTAGGACCACAGTTCCAAAAATATTTGTGGTGGAAGAAATATATGACTTGGATCCAGTTGGTAAGTAGATATGTTCAGGTTCCAGACATCGTAGAAATTTTGAAACAGATCAATTTAAATTTGCTTAAAAAATCGATTGGATTTAGGTTAGGTTAGATTCAATTCTCTATAATTTCAACCCTAGAAATTGCACTCGTGATTCGTCTTGATGAAATGTTTCTTCTCTAACGATTGAGGGGGTAGCAACCTAATGGGTCTAATTTGCCATTTCAAATGGTTAGCCTTGAACAATCTGCTGTTCTGGCTTTTTCTTTGTCTGCAGAATATGCATCCATGCTTCGACTTATGTTATGTATCAATGCCAAAACTCATCAGTATCATAACAAAAGGCGCCAAAAATATTCAGGTGAACCTCACGGTTGCGTTTATTTCCCACCAACACCAAGTGTTGACCTATCTTGTCGAAAGTTTTTCTGTACACATTTTTTCGAGAAAATTGTACCTTCAACCCCAACTACTTACTCACTTAAAATATTTTATTGATTTTGTTTATAACTTCAAGAGTGGTAATTTCTAGTAGACATACTACCTATGAATATCATCTTAAGTTAATATACGTTTAAATTTGTTTACCCAATTGTAAGAAGTTGCAAAGAAAGATGTAGATGAAATATATATCTATCTCAGCTTTGATTTATTTCGAAACATTTTTTCTATTTTTTTGAATAAGCAGAAGGAGAGTGAGCGTCGATGCCCACTGAAAACAAAGCATTTGGGATGCTAAGAACACCTTTTCTTGAATTTTTAATGGCTTATTGAACAAAATTTTCACCATCGAATCGTCGAATCTTTCACCATTTTCATGTCATATCAATCAATTACTAATGAAATGAAAGCTGATTACATTTTTTTAACATAAATTTGACTTCTGTTATTATTCAAATGCATCATAGCATTGTCATTTGTTGTGTAAAGTTAACCGAAACTACCATTTATATTCAGTGCTCTAGATCACAATAATATACTGATGATTATGCAGGTTTTTATGGATACAGCAACTTGCCAGAATATATTCAAATTACAACGTGATAGAATTAAATATTATTACTGTATTTTTATTATAAAATTATTAGAGGACTGAATTTGACACTGAAAATATTGTATATGATCAACTTTGTAATATAGGTATGAAAAATTTGAATTAACTTCTTATTTAGATTGATTTTGATAGTAAAAACCTGAGCCACGATTTTTCTCGGGATAAAAATCTTGGGAGGCTATCTTCCGCAGAAGCTCACATAAAGTTTTATTAATGATAATTTTGAAGCGTTTCCCATGCATTATTTCTAATATCTATGCTTAATTCTCTACAATCCAAATTTATTTCTTTCTAACACCCATCTCTTATACATTTTCAGAGCCAGTTCTGCATCATGTTAGCCTACTTAGTTTTCATCATTGCTATGGATTGCAAGCTGCCTAAGGCACTGACGTTCTTCTTTGTGGCTAACGTAGTCATCTTCTTATACCTCTTCAGCGACTTCTACATCAAAGCTTACAAGAAACCAAGAAATTCGACAATGCAGAACGAAAGTGCTGTAGAAATTAAGAAAGAAGCGTGAATACAGTGAAAAATAGGACTTCTAAACAAATTTATATGTGTACAGTTATTCTCTAAATTTTTGTAGGGTATAATTGTATCAACTCACGGAGTGATAAATATTCGGATAATAGCTGAGGACGTTTATAAAACAGCTTTAATAGTTGTCTATATATAACAATAAAACTGGTCAAACCGGTACTGTCAAAATTCGCTGATCATGGTATATAAGTTCCTCGAAATGTTTTTCTGGTCAAACTCTTCCGGATCACATTTAAGAAATTCCTTACGGCGCATCAAATAAGGCGTACAAAAGCCTCGTCTTCATTGTATATC
The DNA here is from genome assembly GCA_013387265.2 of Cryptolaemus montrouzieri. Lineage (NCBI taxonomy): Eukaryota > Metazoa > Arthropoda > Insecta > Coleoptera > Coccinellidae > Cryptolaemus > Cryptolaemus montrouzieri. Next base: position 91,615,978 of record JABFTP020000021.1, on the reverse strand, counting down.
AAACAAAAACAAGAATAAAAATTATCCCATTTGAAAATTAAACCTCCAAAATGTGTTAATACTTGTCAGATTAATTCTGAATTATCTTGACAATACTGATGGAATTATCTGATTTCAAAACGGATAACACAATATAGGCATTGCCGACCCACCCAATTTCACCACAAATGAATACAAATCTTTTAGGAATATCAATATGAGAGTTTTCGGGGATTTGAATGTCATCTTGATATATGAACTTGAAAAATGTAAATGGAAAGTCCAATATAACGACATTGCATTCTCATCCTACAAATTTTGCCAGAACAATTTGCAGTATCGATATTTTTGTCACTCTAAATATTTTCTGGACATATGAATTCCTGACGACTTTATGGTGGATTCCATTTGGCGCCTTCGCCGTCTCAACAGACTCATCTACTGCAACCTATGATGTCATAACAGCCTAAATAATCGATATGGAAGTTGTGAAACCAAAATATCGGATATTGCCGTCTCATCTAATCAATTTAATTACGATACTGATTCAAGAAAACTTACTTAAATCAATTACCTAACAGAGAAAAGCAACATGACTCACTTTAATTTAACACCTTCAACAGTGGTAGACAATGGAATCAATATAATAATCAAGCTCCCCCAATTGAGATAGGCAAGAAGACTCACTTTAACCAAGGATTCAAATAGTGAGAGGTAAGAGGGAATCACATTAATCAAACATCTCCAACATTCAGAAGCAAGACGACTTACTATAATAAAGCTTTTTAAACAGTGAGGGAGAAAGGAACTCACTATAATTGAGAACTCCTGACAGTGAGAGACAAAGAGACTCACTTCAACTAAAGACTCCTAATAGTGGTAAGTTAGAGAGATACACTTTGATCGAGCATCTCCAACAGTGAGAATCAAGGTGACTCACTTTAATTTAAGCGCCTCCAATAGTGAGAAACAATGGGACTCGCTATAATTAAGCTCCCCCAACAGTGAGAGGCAAGAAGACTTACTTCAATCAAGGATACAAATAGTGAAAGGCAAAGATGACTCACTTTAATCAAGCACATCCAACAGTGAGACGCAAGAGTACTCACTATAATAATGCTTCCTAAATAGTGAGGGTGAAAGGGACTCACTCTAATCAAGAACTCCACAGAGAGAATCAAGGTGACTCACTTTAATTAAGCGTCTCCAATAGGCAGAGACAATGGGGCTCACTGTAATTAAGCACCCCAAACAGTGAAAGGCAAGAAGACTCACTTTACTTCAGAATCCCAAAGAGTGAGAGGCAAGGGGGACTCACTTTAATCAAGCACCTCCAACAGTGAGGAGCCAGAGTACTCACTATAATAAAGCTTCCTAAACAGTGAGAGAGAAAGGGACTCACTCTAATCGAGACCTCCGGACAGTGAGATACAAAGAGACTCACTTCAAGTAAAGACTCCTAATAGTGATAGGTAAGGAGGACTAACTTTGATCGAGAACCTCCAACAGTGAGAATCAAGGATGACTCACTTTAATCAAGCACCTCCAACAGTGAGACGCAAGAGTACTCACTATAATAATGCTTCCTAAATAGTGAGGGAGAAAGGGACTCACTCTAATCAAGAACTCCACAGAGAGAATCAAGGTGACTCACTTTAATTAAGCGTCTCCAATAGGCAGAGACAATGGGGCTCACTGTAATTAAGGACCCCAAACAGTGAAAGGCAAGAAGACTCACTTTACTTCAGAATCCCAAAGAGTGAGAGGCAAGGGGGACTCACTTTAATCAAGCACCTCCAACAGTGAGGAGCAAGAGTACTCACTATAATAAAGCTTCCTAAACAGTGAGAGAGAAAGGGACTCACTCTAATCGAGACCTCTGGACAGTGAGAGACAAAGAGACTCACTTCAAGTAAAGACTCCTAATAGTGATAGGTAAGGAGGACTAACTTTGATCGAGAACCTCCAACAGTGAGAATCAAGGATGACTCACTTTAATCAAGCACCTCCAACAGTGAGACGCAAGAGTACTCACTATAATAATGCTTCCTAAATAGTGAGGGAGAAAAGGACTCACTCTAATCAAGAACTCCGGACAGTGAGAATCAAGGTGACTCACTTTAATTAAGCGCCTCCACTAGTGAGAAACAATGGGACTCGCTATAATTAAGCTCCCTCAACAGTGAGAGGCAAGAACACTTACTTCAATCCAGGATTCAAATAGTGAGAGGCAAGGGGAACTCACTTTAATTAAGCACCTCCAATAGTCAGAAGCAAGAGGACTCACTATAATAAAGCTTCCTACACAGTGAGGGAGAAAGGGAGTCACTCTAATCGAGACCTCCGGACAGTGACAGACAAAGAGACTCACTTCAAGTAAAGGCACCTAATATTGATATGTAAGGGGGACACACTTTGATCGAGCACCTCCAACAGTGAGAATTAAGGTGACTCACTTTAATTAAGCGCCTCCTATAGTGACAGACAATGGAGCACACTATAATTAAACTCCTGAAACAGTGAAAGGCAAGTAGACTCACTATAATTGAGAATCCCAACGAGTGAGTGGCAAGGGGGACTCACTTCAATTAAACACCTCCAACAGTGAGGAGCAAGAGGTCCCACTATAATAAAACTTCTTAAAAAGTGAGGGAGAAAGTAACTCACTCTAATCAAGAACTCCGGACAGTGAGAATCAAGGTGTCTCACTTTAATTAAGCGCCTCCAACAGTGAGACGCAAGAGTACTCACTATAATAATGCTTCCTAAACAGTGAGGGAGAAAGGGACTCACTCTAATCAAGAACTCCGGACAGTGAAAATCAAGGTGACTCACTTTAATTAAGCGCCTTCAATAGGCAGAGACAATGGGGCTCACTGTAATTAAGCACCCCAAACAGTGAAAAGCAAGAAGACTCACTTTAATTCAGAATCCCAAAGAATGAGTGGCAAGGGGGACTCACTTTAATCAAGCACCTCCAACAGTGAGAAGCAAGATTACTCACTATAATAAAGCATCCTAAACAGTGAGGGAGAAAGGGACTCACTCTAATCTAGACCTCCGGACAGTGAGAGACAAAGAGACTCACTTCAAGTAAAGACACGTAATAGTGATAGGTAAGGAGGACTAACTTTGATCGAGAACCTCCAACAGTGAGAATCAAGGATGACTCACTTTAATCAAGCACCTCCAACAGAGAGACGCAAGAGTACTCACTATAATAATGCTTCCTAAATAGTGAGGGAGAAAAGGACTCACTCTAATCAAGAACTCCGGACAGTGAGAATCAAGGTGACTCACTTTAATTAAGCGCCTCCAATAGTGAGAAACAATGGGACTCGCTATAATTAAGCTCCCCCAACAGTGAGAGGCAACAACACTTACTTCAATCCAGGATCAAAATAGTGAAAGGCAAGGGGGACTCACTTTAATTAAGCACCTCCAATAGTGAGAAGCAAGAGGACTCACTATAATAAAGCTTCCTAAACAGTGAGGGAGAAAGGGACACACTCTAATCGAGACCTCCGGACAGTGAGAATCAAAGTGACTCACTTTAATCAAGCACCTCCAACAGTGAGACGCAAGAGTACTCACTATAATAATGCTTCCTAAACAGTGAGGGAGAAAGGGACTCACTCTAATCAAGAACTCCGGACAGTGAAAATCAAGGTGACTCTCTTTAATTAAGCGCCTCCAATAGGCAGAGACAATGGGGCTCACTGTAATTAAGCACCCCAAACAGTGAAAGGCAAGAAGACTCACTTTAATTCAGAATCCCAAAGAGTGAGAGGCAAGGGGGACTCACTTTAATCAAGCACCTCCAACAGTGAGAAGCAAGAGTACTCACTATAATAAAGCTTCCTAAACAGTGAGGGAGCAAGGGACTCACTCTAATCGAGACCTCCGGACAGTGAGAGACAAAGAGACTCACTTCAAGTAAAGACACCTAATAGTTATAGGTAAGGGACACACACTTTGATCGAGAACCTCCAACAGTGAGAATCAAGGTGACTCACTTTAATTATGCTCCTCCAATAGTGAAATACAATGGAGATCACTATAATTAAGCACCCCAAACAGTGAAAGGCAAGAAGACTCACTTTGATTAAGAATCCCAAACAGTGAGAGTTAAGGGGGACTCCCTTTAATCAAGCACCTCCAACAGTGAGAAGCAAGAAATCTCACTATAATAAAGCATCCTAAACAGTGAGGGTAAAAGGGACTCACTCTAATCGAGAACTCCGAATATTGAGAGACAAGGAGACTCACTTCAACTAAACACCCCTAATGGTTATAGGTAAGGGACATACACTTTGATCGAGCTCCTCCAATAGTGAGAGACAATGGGGCTCACTATAATTAAGCTCCCCGAACAGTGAGAGTCAAGAAGACTCACTTCAATCATGGATTCAAACAGTGAGAGGCAAGGAAGACTCACTTTAATCAAGCACCTCCAACAGCAAGCAAGAGGACTGACCACAATAAAGCTTCCTGAACAGTGTTGGAGGAGGAAACTCATTTTAATCAAGCAGCTACAACAGTAACACCCCTAATGCGAGGTAAACCATACTTTAATTTAACATCTCCAACAATGAAAGACAATGGGGCTCACTGTAATTAAGCACCCCAAACAGTGAAAGGCAAGAAGACTCACTTTAATTCAGAATCCCAAAGAGTGAGAGGCAAGGGGGACTCACTTTAATCAAGCACCTCCAACAGTGAGAAGCAAGAGTACTCACTATAATAAAGCTTCCTAAACAGTGAGGGAGCAAGGGACTCCAACAGTGAGCATCAAGGTGTCTCTTTTTAATTATGCTCCTCTAATAGTGAGATACAATGGAGCTCACTATAATTGAGCACCCCAAACAGTGAAAGGCAAGAAGACTCACTTTGATTAAGAATCCCAAACAGTGAGAGTCAAGGGGGACTCACTTTAATCAAGCACGTCCAACAGTGAGAAGCAAGAGATCTCACTATAATAAAGCTTCCTAAAAATTGAGGGAGAAAGTAACTCATTCTAATCAAGAACTCCGGACAGTGAGAATCAGGGTGACTCACTTTAATTAAGCGCCTCCAACAGTCAGAGACAATGGGGCTCACTATAATTAAGCACCACAAATAGTGAAAGGCAAGAAGACTCACTTTAATTCAGAATTCCAAAGAGTGAGGGGCAAGGGGGACTCACTTTAATTAAGCACCTCCAACAGAGAGAAGCATGAGAGCTCACTATAATAAAGCTTCCAAAAAAGTGAGGGAGAATAGGACTCACTCTAATCGAGAACTCTGAACAGTGACAGACAAAGGGACTCACTTCAACTAAAGACCCCTAATAGTTATAGGTAAGGGACACACACTTTGATCGAGCTCCTCCAACAGTGAGAATCAAGGTGACTCACTTTAATTATGCTCCTCCAATAGTGAAATACAATGGAGCTCACTATAATTAAGCACCCCAAACAGTGAAAGGCAAGAAGACTCACTTTGATTAAGAATCCCAAACAGTGAGAGTTAAGGGGGACTCCCTTTAATCAAGCACCTCCAACAGTGAGAAGCAAGAGATCTCACTATAATAAAGCATCCTAAACAGTGAGGGTAAAAGGGACTCACTCTAATCGAGAACTCCGAATATTGAGAGACAAGGAGACTCACTTCAACTAAACACCCCTAATGGTTATAGGTAAGGGACATACACTTTGATCCTCCAATAGTGAGAATCAAAGTGACTCACTTTAATTAAGCGCCTCCAATAGTGAGAGACAATGGGGCTCACTATAATTAAGCTCCCCGAACAGTGAGACTCAAGAAGACTCACTTCAATCATGGATTCAAACAGTGAGAGGCAAGGAAGACTCACTTTAATTAAGCACCTCCAACAGCAAGCAAAAGGACTGACCACAATAAAGCTTCCTAAACAGTGTTGGAGAAAGGGAGACTCATTTTAATCAAGCAGCTACAACAGTAAGAAGCAAGGAAACCGACTTTAATTTAGCATCTCCAACAATGAAAGACAATGGGACTCACTAGAATCAAGCAACCCGAACAGGGAATCAAGGATCCCAAACATTGGGAGGCAAAAGGGACTTATTATAATCGACCACCTCCAACAGTGAGAATCAAGAGGACTCACCATAATCAAGCTCCTCGAACAGTGAGAATCAAAGGGACTAACTCTACTGAAGAACCCCGGACAGTGAGGGGCAAGATGACTCACTTCAACTAAAGACACTCTTTTTAATAAAGTATTATTATTATTCTGTTCATGAACCATTATTTCGGATGAATCAGCTAGGTAGAATAGTAATATCCGCGACAGTGAATCCCGCGTTTCAAAATGTCAAATTTAATATATACAGCCCCAAAAATACCATAACCATACTTCAAACTCTACGAGTGGGACGGCAATATTCGCTTTATTGGATCTACCATTTTTTCATTAGCATTTTTAATAAACGTTCCATGTACTTTGATTCATCATTTGCGGGCATATTTCCCAGATTGGACAATTTCTATTTTAGTTTTTGTTAGATGTGGCATGAGAATAATGCTTCCAGATGAAGTATTTGATGCGTCAAATCGAATTCCAAATATAAGATGGTTAGAGTTTCCCGGAAGCTTTTATCTAAACCAATACTTATTGATTGGTAAGTCACATTTTGACAGTACCAGTTTTCTGAAGGACGCGTTCTGCTCCATATATATTTGAGTTAATTCAGAGGTCAAGGAAATTATAAGAAACCGTGGAAACTTGCAAAAGACATTGAGATATTCGCCCACGTAAAAACCAAGACAAATTTCTGTCAGGAATTGATGAACAAATGGCTATACGTGAAATAATTTGAACTGTACCTTCGACTCAATTTCAAGGGTGAAATTTCCGAGTAAGAGTACTCAAAAATCCGTAAATTATCAAATATCTTTCTACCAAAAGTAATCAGAAATTTGGAGTATCGATTAATCTGGCAAGATTCAATTGTTTGTCTGTAGGAATATGTGCATGAGGCTAAACCCTTTGACTACCCTAGTTAGCCTTAAAAGAGAATCGAGGAATATAGGGTACCCAAATTCGAACTCTTCCAATTCGTCTGAAGAGACTCACAGCATAACGCTTCTGGCTAACTCATCAGATTACTAAGAACTTTAGTTCTGATTATCTCAAACGATCATACGTTCAACTTCCTGCATTCCATGTTTTGAAGTAACTGTAGTATATAATATATCAAGTATGTTAAGTGAATCAACACTTTGTTCCCACTATTAGAATCTGGCATCCGAAGTAGGAAAGTCTCGATGCGTTATAATTGAGTTAACTTCTAAAGCCCTTGATTGCAAGGTAAATATATCTCAAATCAAAGTATATTCGATTCTTTTACTTCAGATTTTATTATTTCTTGAGTTGAAGACCATGACCTCTGAATTAACGTACGGCTGCTTGCTGGCTTCCAAACAAAAGTCTCAAGCTTTTTGATACACAACTACTTTTCTGATAAGGTTTCAACTTAGTTTTATGAACATTACTGTTTGTCTAAAGTGAATTCGTATGAACAAAAAACTTATGAAGAAAAGTTGTTACCTTATTGACAGTTTCATTAACAGGCAAGTACTCTGCATTCTAATCTATTCTTTTTTTGTTGACATTATATCTGTTATCTGGCCACTAACTCAGGAAACATCAACAATTTATCAACATTTACGCCAATGTTTCAGTTAAATTAATTAGTTTTTCATTTGTAAGAAACCAGCAGCTTTTATACACAGGAACTTATATTATATGAACTGTTTAATTTATAGTAATACAGCTTGTTCGAAGAAGTAAGTGGAATGTGATATATCATATTAATTCAGATGACATATAATGTCCAACATCGAATAGATTTATGTGAAATATAATTTTAACAAGAATTTCAAACAAATCATTGATATATTTTTGATATGAATGTGAAATGTTGTTTATGTTCCTAAATATGATCTAACAAGTGAGAGTATTTACGAGATACATTAGTTCGTAAAAGTACGGTATCCTCAAAATTGTTCTTCATTTAACGAGGTAAAATGAAACAGAATCTCATCTCTTTAATCTAAAACTTTCAGAAAAAGACAGAATATATCAGACTTATAATTACTTTTCTTACCTATTAATAAGTGAAATTGATTCTTGAGTATTTCTAATTAAAATGAGGATTTTTTCAAACAGCTGATATCTAATTTCCATCGAAGCATACTTAAACTGAGAATATTTTTACAGTAAAAATTGAATGGAAGAAGATTCAGATCTGAACTGTGTAAGATGAATACAAGCATATGTATAACTGAATATTTTTAATAATATCTGTCTATGATATTTTCTCCTGAATATTTATTAATTAGTTTAGTTAAGAAATATTATAAATTTTGTTTATGATTGGAAACTCAAATTTCTAGTAGTTACACTTTATTTGGTGATTTCAAGATTTTATTAATTTGATCAAATCTTGAGGTTGAATATAAATATGTTGAGCTGCAGACGTTAATATTTCTGTGAAACGTTGTAATTTAATTCGAATAAAAGGTTACCTGTGAAGAAAAGTATTGAAGTCTCCTACCAATATAAGTATAAATATTTACACCATTATAATTTCTTCTGAAGGCATAATGTGATATGGACGTGATGATGCTTGTTATATTCAACTACAAATACTTCATTTTCCAATCGTTCATTTCACATTAGCTTTTTTCCTGCTATAAGAAAAATTTAATCCTCCTTCTAGTTGATCTTGCTGAAACCGCTGAGGCCATCAATTTTCGAATCGAGTGGGATTTTTTTCGGATTGTGTGAAATCAACTTCCTACACCTAGCTTTCCCAGCCTGAAATTTATTATAAAATCGTTTATAGTTTTATAACTTTATAAGAAGGCACATGGTTAGTATTTAAATTTATTTGGTTATCATTTTTTCTTTTATTTTTTTTGTCAAAACAGAAGAATATCATTTCTAGTCAGAGTTTCAGAAAACGGTAAAAATCGTTTTCATTATCTGAAGAAACGTATTAAAATCTCCTACCCATATAAGTAGAGATATTTATACCATTCTAATTTTTACTAATTATAATTGATTTCATTCTTGCAGTTGTCAATTATAAGTTAATTTTTCTTAGCCTTAATGTGATATGGACGTGATGATGCTTGTTATATTCAACTACAAATGCTTCATTTTCCCTTCGTTCATTTCACATTAGCCGTCTCCCTCTTATAAGAAAAATTTAATCCTGCTTCTAGCTGATCTTGCAGAAAGCGCTGAGACCATCAATTTTCGAATCGAGTGGGATTTTTCTTCGGATTGTGTGAAATCAACTTCCTACACCTAGCTTTCCCAACCTAAACTAAATTAATTAAAATTAAATTTGTTATTATGGAGCCATCTCAAATCGAGAGCCTATGTCAAACAACCTGAAAAGTCTAGAAGCCACGATGTACAATTATCACCGAACGCTGAATCTCAATATCTGAGAGTTTTCCGAAAACTGAAGAGATTTCATGAAAATCGTTTGTAACTTTATAAGAAGGCACGTGGTTAGTTGGTATTTAAATTTATTTGGTTATCCTTTTTCCTTTTATTTTTTTGTCAAAACTGAGATCATTTCCACTCAAAGTTTCGAGAAACTGGCAAATCGTTTTCATTATCTTCTCTTCCTCCAATTTTATCACCAAAATACTAAATCAAAGATATTCCAAAGCAAATTAACAGAACATTTTGAAATGATGTATTTGAGTAGACGTCAAAAGACATTTTCAACGAAGTTCCACTTGACTTACTTTGTCTATAATTCATTTTGAGGGTTAAGAGTTGCATTTACATTCTCCGAACAAATTTTGAAGAGATCAAATCAAGAACCAGATGCATATTACTCGTCCTAATAATTCTTCAAACTAGTGCAGAGGTTGCTCACGGAGTTTAGAGTCCATTCAACACTTCATTTTCTCTTGTCACAATCAGTATCGGTCAAAAATGAAAAAGATTCGGCCGTTACTACGTGATGTGTAGTTGACATTATGAGGATTGTGATTATTAAAATATATAACTGTTTAAGATGGAAAAATGAAAAATGACTTTGAAACTAAAATTCAAAGTTAGCAATTTTTATATATAAAGATACAAAGAGATGGGTTAACAGAATAGTTAAAATACATATCAGAAATTAACATCGGGTATTAATACATGATTGGGATTTTCTTAAAATCCCCAATTATTGTGTTTTTCTGTGAATATTTCTAAGAACTCAATTAAGATAGTCATCGTATAAAACTTGAACTAAAATGCAAGGATTCATTGAAGAATGCTCGTACATGGTTGGAAGCAAATGAACTACACTTGAATGTTGGAAAAATATAAAAACTATTTGTGACAAATAAAAAAGTAGATGTTAAGAAGAAACCAATAAAACATTTAAGCTCTCACTCAGATCGTATGCTAGCATAGACACCTCACTTCGAGTAATTTGAAAACTGATTGTCCGAAGCATTATATAAGGTCCGAAGAATAAAGCAGGTGGGATACTCACATATCACGCCAAATTTTATAGCATAGCCTCCTTCGGTATCATCTTAAGGAGTGCTGCAGCCAAGGCCCACGAAATTTTCATCAAACAAAAAAGTGCGTTAAGATAGCTGATTGGTCTTCTTAAACATTAGAGCTGTAGAGGGCTGTTTTTCCACTATGATGTACTTACTCTTTCCCCTTGTTTCATATTTTCATGTTTGTGTTATGTGCACTACAGCCGTGATTTGTCCACAAGGTTGAATATACACAGCCACGACACCAGATGAAGAATTATATAGTGGTGCCCAAACATAGATTGACACGCACAAAAAGAAGTTTTCACTATGTAAGAATGAAGAAGTTTAATGATTCGCTTGCGAGAGCTAGGGATGCAAACCTTAAGAAGTTTAAGAGAATAATCCGACAGTTAATGTTAAAAGTGTGCTATTCAATAGAAGAGTTCCTTACTATATTTGATAAAATAAGTGTATCATAACAAATTATTTGTTTTGATTGTAATAACGTAACGCCTTTGCTTTATTTTGATTTTTATAACTAATTATCAGTGCTGTGAATTTTTCAATTCATATAATTTTATCTATTAATAACAAACGACTTGCCTGTTTGGCCAATATATATTCCGTTACAACTGGGACATGTTAGTTTAAAACTCCTGAATTATCTAATTTTTGTGTTTTGTCTTTGGCATTGAAAAATATTATTAATATTATGGTTGTGGATATGTAGTTAATTTGGATGTTATTTGCGATTTTTTCAAAAAATTGAGCCGAAATAGGTTAATGAGGTATATTGTGTGTGGCTGTCAGAACTATTTTGAGAATAAATAAAACTCAAAAGTTAGATAATTTAGGAGTCTATAAACTAGCATGTTCTAATTGTAACGCAATTTATATTAGTCAAACAGGCCGCTTGTTTAGATATGAGATATGAGGAACATCGTTCACATTTTTATAAAAACAAAACAGATTCCACTCTGGCACAGCATTGAAACACCCCCAACCCCGGTCTACGAAATACGATGCAAAATGCATCGCTTTCCTATAAATTGCAATACCTGAATTATCTTATTTTCTTCCCCATATTAATTACACCTGAGACCGACTGAAATCGGTCAAATGAAAAGCCATGTGATCGTCTAGTACCTGAACTTGCCTTGAAGTTCTCTTATATAAAATAGGACCCTTTTCTTTGTTGTGTTGTGTATTTGTAGTAACCTACTCAATTCTTTTATGTGCGGTTTGATGTGATACGACCAATTCTTCGTCGCTTAAACCATAGGTAAGGAAATGAGAAAAACAAAACAGATTCCGTAACAATGTCTATTTGATCTTTGTAGCATTTGTATTAAATTCTTATCCTTGCATTCTTTGGCATCTTTTAATGAATTTAATGAATATGATCATTTAGTTAGAGGCCCAATTTGCCCTCACCCATACTTCGAGTGGAAGTTTATACATTAGATTATTTTGTACAGACCTAATTGGTCCTCACCCATATTACGAGTGGAATGTGGAATATTTAATTATTATAACCAGACCTAATTGGTCCTCACCCATATTACGAGTGGAAGTTGGAATATTTAATTATTATAAACAGGCTTACTTGGCCCTCACCCATATTCTGGATGGAAGTTTTAATATTTAATTATTATAACAGGCTTAATCAGCCCTCATCCATATTCTGGATGGAATTCGGATATAAGATTACTGTAGACAGGTCTAACCGACCCTCACCCATTTTATGAGTGGTAACTGACCCAATCGAAGGGTTTTGGTAATATGATATCATGTTTTCTGACGAGGTCGTTGCCCTGATACTCCAAACTCTGAAAGATTTACTTTTAAAATTCTAAGGAACACGTCCACAGCTGACAACTTGCAAGCGTTAATTCGCTCGCGTATTTTAAACGAATTCAGTAATTCGTATAGTATTAAAACGTTATATATGGAACTAGAGGTAAGCCCGTAAAGCCGTACGTGATTCTTTTGCTCAACTAAGCGCCAACGGGCAGTTTATTGTCACTGACTGCGGATCATATTCTATTCCCATATCGCGGATTTGCCAACCGGGGAAACATGCCCTCTGATCATACACCTGTATGTACCACAAACGTCACATACATTCCCTAACTCAGACATTCTTCAAAACTTTCATATCGACAACATACAAGCCTCAATGTCTGTGGGTCCATACATGCGTATCGTCCCTAAAGCCATTTATTTATACTAATGAGTTATGCTATTATTCATAGGTGATCATTACACCTGAAGGCAGGGAAAGTTCCCTTATTGAGCTTAAGAGTATCGGACATCAAATCAATAATTTGAAAGTAAGATCTTCCCCATAGTTGGGTACTATGAAATGTAAACATCTTCGTTACAGTTAAGTATGTTCTGCTAAGTTCTAAACTGAGATAAATAGAAATACCGAATAAAAGGATTATGGTATTTAAAATAGATAATTTGCCCATTATAGAAGCAAAGATAAGAATCAATATTAAATGTTCTCACATTCGAACGTATCGTTCATCATATTATAAACAAAAGATTTGGATTGGCAAAATGGTTAAGTAACATCTCAATGAGATCAATTTTCTGAGTTATAAAAGTAAAGTTTCACATCAATATTAAACTTCATAACATTTCAAATTCAAATAGTTATCAAATTATTGGAATTAGTACACTATAACTTAATTACATTTCAGTAATGTTGCAAGTTTGATAAACAATTGTTGAAATCAATACTAAAGAATTTTAGTGTACTTCAAAATAATGTGTTGGGTTAAAACAATTGTGAAATCAATATAAAATAAATTCAGTACATTTCAAATTATTACCAAGTTCCGAAAGCAACGTTTTAAATAAGTGCATGAAAATAACTCTTCAAAATAAATATTAGAAAACGTCAGTGCAGTTCAAATAGATCATTTGCCAAGAAGAAAAAAAAAATATGTGAAAATAATTTGGAATTTGAGAAATGATGATTTCAACTCGTCCTCAGTGCGTTTAGAAATTAGGTGGTGAGAAAGATTCGGAAATAATTACCTGTGGGACACAACGGGAACTGCAATTCCTCTTCCCCTGTTGGGCTTCTCGGTGGAGAACAATTCGCGGATTCCATACTTTCGGACTTACGTTACGTACGATAAATGAACTTCAAATTTAATTCCGGCTCGCACGGCTAAACGAAAAAAATAAATTTGCATAGACTTCAACTTAACACTCCTCGCACTAAACTTGGTATTCTCGAAACAATGAGAAAATACGGATGCTCCCCAGGGAACCCCGTCCTGGTATCGAAAGCGAGTGGGTTGGACCACTTCCAGCCTCCGGGACCAAAACGAAGTCCTCCTACAGTTTGCGAGAACTGTAGGTCCTGAATGACCATCAATATTGTTGCCATTGTGAGCCCGTCTCTTCATGCGAGTGGGTTGGACCACTTCGAGCACTCCAAGACGTACCCCGAGCAATCTTGTGAATAGCTCAGCCACCGAAGACGAGTGGATTGGACCACTTCAAGCCTCAGGCGTACGCCGACCACACTTCTTCCTGGTCATGAGAACGGGGTTCCGATACCTCCTGGTCAAGCCGATTTTGTCTTACGTAGGCGAGTGGGTTGAACCACTTCGAGCCGAGAAGAGAAAATCGTAACAAGAGAAAATCGAACACCAATTCCCACAAATACAATGATCTTAGCGCGAGTGGGTTGGACCACTTCGAGCACTCCGAGTTGTATTTCCAGGGTTGAACGGGTCGTCGTCTCTCCCCAGGGACGAGTGGGTTGAACCACTTCGAGCCCCAAGGAAGAAACGAGATATCCACAATCGAACCAGCATCACTTACTGAGTAAATTCACTGAGTTTCGAAAACTGAATAATCACTAACGCCGCGATCGCGGCGTTTATATATGCGTGGCCCCAGAGCCCTTCCACCCGCCGACCCCTTGGTCTTACTTACTCGCGACGCGAGGATTGCGGCCGGAGAAAATACCAGCTAAGTCGAATATTGTTTTCGTTGGATTTCTTATTTGGGTTAGACAAATTCCTTCGTGTCTGTGTTTACATTATTGGGTGATTTTAAGCTGCCTTAAGAATACGTAATATTCTACTATATTGAGAATTTAAAATATAATTATTGAATCATTCTGGCAAATGACCGTCTTTTCACTGTAAATTTGAATTCAGAGGAACAATATGAAATGTTATGCAGGTAGATCTACAAAATACAGTTATCACAATTGATAATAAAATTCACTTAGATAAAACCCAAGAAATATATGGATAGTTTTAGCAAATTAACAAAAAAAAATTGACCCCGGTTCTGGGTCGTCTCAGCATGGCATAGAAAATAACCATATTTTTCGATCAAGAGATAATTTACAGATACTATACCAAGCACAAAAAGGTATAAAAGTCAATAATCTCCAATTCGTAGAACTATTCAAAGCCAAACACAATACTGACAATAATCAGATATTACTTAACGACCTGACTGATTTATGTTATTCCCCAATATTTGGGGTTAGGGTATGGGTAGAAACTCTGTCAGGATAGTCCTACCAGGGGAAGTGAATCAACCCCTGCCCCTTCCGTAGATTTCAGAAGCTTTCTGGCTCGGAAAGCTATCATCTGTAAGGGCTCCTTGCTCTGGGTTACGAGTGAAGCTCACAACGGTAGAGGTGTTCAGGCGGAGATGGCAACCTTTAGTCTTTAGGGGTAAACTAAAGATATGGGCAGATGAGGCTCTGAAGCTGTGGCGAATGCAACCTGTCTAGGGGAGCAAACCTTGAACAAAAACCTGGACCTTCATGTTGGGGGTTGGGACAACGGGATAGAAACTCGTTATTCGTAAAAAGCTTCTTATGCTAAAAACCCTAACGAAGATCCTCGGAAAATAGACACTTCTCACAATAAACGACACTGCAATTTCGAACATGGAACAACCAGGGTATAAGAACGAAGAAGGAAAAGATTCAGAAAACACGGATATTGATCTTTTCAACCTCTCAGAAACCAATATGAAGGGAACAGGATCGGAGCAATTAGGAGATTATATTCATTTCTTCAGTGGTGTACCCAAAAGCGAAGAGGAGTCTCAATTTTGGTGATAAAAAAAGGTTATGGATTTTTGTATCCACAACTGACTGGCAAAGTATAGATGAGAACTTGATTCGTATTAACCTCACTCTACATAATCGGAGAATAACTGTGATAGTATATGCCCCCTCAGATGATGAAACTGTAAATGTCAAAGATCAATTTTTCGAAAAACTAAATGAAATCATTAGCGAAATTGTAAATACCCGGGAAATCTTTTTGCTATGAGATTCCAACAGCAGATTCGGTAAAAAACTGGATAACAATGTAAAGGGTCAATACGGTGAAGATCAGATTAATGATAACGGCAGACGGCTAATAGAATTCTGCGTATCAAATAGTTTGAAAATAGCAAATGGATTTTATGTGCACAAACAAATCCACAAATTCACCTGGATACAACCAACAAGGAATCTTAGGTCGATAATAGATTACGTCATCGTAAAGCAGACTGTTGAAATCAAAGTGAATGATGTAAGGAGAGAGAACATTTATTGTAAATACAATTATTCAAATATTTTGTATATACAGACGCAGTATATCCTCTCTTTTCAAAATATATATATATATATATATATATATATATATATATATATATATATATATATATATATATATATATATATATATATATATATATATATATATATATATATATATATATATATATATATATATATATATATATATATATATATATATATATATAGAACGTACTCTGGGCTTTTGAAAAGGTTTAAAGCTAAGGAAAAACTCGTTTCTGTCGCTAATGCGCTAGCAATAGCTTGACTGTTTATGTTGTGTTAGTGTCGTGTGTACATAAAGAGTACCCAAGATTTTTCTGCTTAGTCGCTCCATTCTCTCTTGCATTCCATGATTTCCATACGAAGACAAGGGTGAAAGGAAAGGGGTTTGGGACAGGAATCTGTAACAATGGAAAAAGAAAACCAGCAGAAAAATATTTCAACAATCACACTTCTTATATGTCTAAACAAATCTGAGAAAAGATTTTACATAGCAAGCAAGGTAGTAATGAAAAGGACTAAGGAGATAATAAAAAAATACATAACCTGCGATATTTCCTCAAATTTCCTCTCTGTTCGACCGAGAGAGCCCCGATGGCCAGGTACAGTCTTCCAAGTGATGCCGATTATGATCTATAGAAGTTTTAGAGTCATTATGGACCCAATAATCTGGGTTGACATCGCCCATATATTATTTCGTCGAGGAACTTGTTTTATTTAAAGAAAAATTTGCGAAAAAAAAAACGGCCGTTCGAAAAATATGTCAAATGTCATATGAGGAATTATATCTGACTCAGACCACCACTCAGTGAGAACCAAAGTGTTTTTCCACCCACTAACCAAAAGCAACAAATAAACAAAGACCACAAAGGAGAAAACACACAAGAAGTCAAGTACAATCTAGAAAATCTCATGCACGACAGCGTCAGATACTTATATCAGAAAAGGTTGGACAAGAAGTTGATAGAAGAACAATCCCTTCCACTGCAGGAAAGGCACTAACATATAATTGATAGTATCCATAAAGCCGCAGGAGAGGCTTTGGGAAAACGCAGGAAGAAAAAGAGCAGATTCTGTGAACAAAGGAAATTGAGCAATTAGTACAGGAGAAGAAGAATTTGTATTTGAAGTGGCTAACTACTAAAGAAGAAGAAGACAGGTTGTTATACAATAGAAAAAGAAACGAATTTCGAAACACAATTACAAATGAGAAAGACCGACTATGGGACAAAAAATGCGAAGAAGTAAATACACACATAGGGGGAAGAAAGAACACAGAGGCTTGGAGATTCATCAGAGCGAGTACCAGAGAAAAACAGGATAAAATCTGCATTCAGGTAATGAGTGGATGAAACATTACGAGAAACTCTTGACAGACAGGAGTAAAGAATGGAGATAGAACACAAAATCAATGTTGAAGGAGAGCCGGTAGAAGTGACACCAGAAACAGTGAAAAAGATTATCACAAATTTGAAGAATGGTAGAGCTGAATAATCGAAAATAACGTCTATTCAAAAGAAGGGTAGCAAAAATGATCCAAACAACTACCATGGTATCTCGGTGACCAGTACGATGAGCAGAGTTTATGGGAGGATCCTTCGAGACCTAATTGAACAAGAAAACAGCTCTTTCGGAGAAGAAGAACAGAGCGGATTCAAAGCCGGTAGGTCCTGCACAGATAACATATTTCGCCTCAAGTTGATTATAGAAAAAAAGAACGCAACCAATCAGGAAATGCCCATCACGTTCATAGACCTACCGAAAACGTATGACTCAGTACTAGTTGCGAAGCTTTGGGAAGTTTTGTATGAATCTAACTTAAATCATACACTCATAAAGGCCGTTCAAAATCTTTACAATTCACAGTGGGTCGAAATCCCGAGTGAAAATAGGTAACTCACCAACGTTCATCGTCTCGAAGGGACTCCAACAGGGATGCTGCATCTCTACAACATTGTTCAGAATCCATCTATCGAAAGCTCTTCTATTATGGCAACATAAATGTCATGGTATCGGAATAGAACTGAATGATAGACAGAGACGACATGGAGTACATAGTTCGAAAGTTAGTAGAAGAATATAAAAAATGGGGCCTTACAGTATACACTGGAAAAACCAACCACCTGTGCGTTGGTGGAGATGCAGGAAAACTCATGCTCGATAATAGACAAAAAATCGATAGTTGTGACGAATACAAATATCTGGGATGTATATTCAACAAGGAAGGAACAGACGAACAAGAGATCACCTCTCAAATCACACAAGCACGAAAGGCGGTGAATTGCTTGAATGGGGTCTTTTAGAGTAACACAATCAGTTAGGATAGAAAGTTCACTATTTACGAGAATTCTGCTTTATGGGAGCGAAATATGGAGGATCACAGATAGGAACCGTAAAAAAGTAGATGCAACAGAAATGGATGCAATAAGAAGATCAATGAGAATATTTAGAACAGGCAGAATACGCAATGAGGAGATACGAAGACGAATGGGATAGGAAGACACACAATGACATTGAACCAAGACAGCTCACATGGTATGGTCACGTTGAAAGGATTGACAATTACAGACTGCCAAAACAAGTAATGATGTGGACACCTGCTGCAAAGAGGAAACTAGATAGACCAAAGAATCTTGGATGGAGGGCATAAGAAAGGCCATGTCCGCAAACGAACTCACTTAAGGACAGTGAAATTATCGCAAGGCTTGGAAATTAGGGGTTTGACAGCGTCGAAAAACGCTCTAAAACCGAATATATATATATATATATATGATTTAAATCTGATTATATATGTTTACAGATTTTAGGAAGTTTATTAAGCAATTAATATTTGCAGCGGGTAGGATCGCAGGAAGTGTATTAGGTAGATTGTACTGTTGTCTTTCGCGGTGGAATTTCAGGAAGTCTACTAGGATGTGTTTTACTGTTAGAGTTGAATCACAAGTATCAGAAATTGAGGCTTCTTCGCGTTTGAATGCATGAATGTGCCAGTCTATTATGTCCCAGATGGAGTTGCGAAATTTTAATTTGTGATTTGCGATTATGAAGTAGTCGCACCATTTCTTGAATACGGGTTTCACTTCGCGTAATTTCGAGTCACTGTGGTTCCACTCTTCTTGCCACTGAGAGATTATTTAGTTTTTAATCAGATTTTTCAAATCCGCACTAACAGTCTTCAGACGTAGGAGCTTGGCGTACCCATTTGTCAGCATCCTCATTTCCTGACATGACTACATGAGATGGGGCCCACAAAAATTGATATTCATGTTATGCAACTCAGCAATCAGAAGTTGTTTCTTGATCTCTTGCGCCATAGGATGTTTTGGGTGTATTTGTCGCAGACATTGCAGAGAATTTAAAGAGTCGGTTATTATAATAAAATTCGTTGGAAGATGTTGGTAATTAATAAATAATAGGCCTTGTAATATGGCATACAACTCAGCCGAAAGAATGCTCGTGGCTATAGGAAGATTGAAGAGAGAGAGGCCTGTATTGGTTACGATCGCAGCACCTACCCTAACTATAAGCTTAGAGGAATCTGTGTAGAATTTTTGGTATTCGTCATATTCGTTAAGTAGTGTGTTGAATTTTTATCTTATGATTGGTGAGCTCTGGTTATGTTTGTCATATTATGTGAGATCGGTGGTACAATGTAATTTTTCAATTAGCCAAGGAGGATAGTTCTCATGATGCGTAAGGAATGGTCCAGGGAGAGAGAGTTGGAAGCTTACCAAGATGATCCTAATTCGTTCATAAAAAGGTTTAGCTATACTTGGTTCATTTGTGAAGGTCTTGGTGTATGGCAAGAGTGGTACGTTGGGTTGTATGGATATGTTTGTATATATGATGTGTAGTTAAAACTTAGAATTTTCATCTCAACCCCAAGGTAGGTTCTCCCAGTTCCCAACGGAAATGATATTCTTTACGTAATAATATTCGGAATCCTCATACCAGTATCAGCGTTCAGCCCTCAAGGAAAACGGAGATCACAAACTGTATTGAGACAATATCATTCTCAGTGGAGCATAGCAGCTCTATTATACAGTTATATTTCATAAAAATATAAAAGGGGCAATAACACACCGATAGAAATAAAATACAGCGAAAGTAAGGAGCTATATGTCATTGTGATTTCACAATGTGATGGAGGTATATGTCAATAAAATTCGATGTTTTTTTGGCACACATGTTCATCTCATGGGGAATAACATGAAAGAAATGAATTGAGAGTTTGCAAGAAACCACCACATATTGACCACAGCAATTGTTGAACTATTTTTGTTCTTCTTGATATTTGAATTTTCGGTAATAATGTAAGGCGAATTAGAAAAATTTTCCCCATCAGAATATGTTAAAGCACATGTGATACAAGTAATGTTAAATGGCTTGGGTTGGCCCATTCAACTGTTTCCATAATGATTGGCAGATACAGGGAGACTAGTAATCATGGAAGGTGACATGGGCAGCTTTGACAGAATAGTGGAGAGCAAGTTAGCACTGGATAACGTCTCTGAGAATTTGGTTTGAGGCCTCGCAGCTTGAGGCCCAGCTTCAATCGCAGTATATTGAAGAGCCCAATTGAATTTGGCAGGGACACGTGTCAAAGGTAAGAAAAAGAGAGAGAGAGATTTATTTGCAGATCGAGATTTTTGTCTTTTTCATTGCAATCGACGTTCTCTAGTGTACAGGCCTACCCATGATTAAGGTTCAATAATGCTGTAGGGATAACATTAACGTCTACATTAATCTGATCATTGTGAATAAGGAAACCCTTCGTACTCGGAAGTATGCTAGATACATTTTGGTGGAACATGTTATTCTGTTTATAGAAAATCTCACCATGCTCAATCAATAGGATGTATCTTACAGATAGCGAAATCCTTTCAATAGAGTGGCCGGCACCACGTCCAGATCTCATTCCCATCGAACATGTCTGGCACAATCCCAATAGAAGATTAAGTAACCAACAAAACCAGCCAGCTACCATGAATGAGGATCGGGATATACTGATCGAAATTTCTAATGAAATGAATGAAAATGCTATAAGGTGATTGATTTGGAGTATGAATCGTAGATATCATGCAGTAATTCTCGTCAGTGGTGGAAATATCCGGTATATACAGGTTTTTGTGGACTTCGATCTTTTCAAAAGTTTTACATTTTTCATTTTAAAATTCATTTTAATTTTTATGAGTACCATTTTCATGTATATTGTTCTCAAGCATACCTTAGGGCTGGTGAATTACTAGAAAAGTACTTCTTAAACATAACTCAACTTCTTCTGAGTAAATTCAAATTCTCGATTTTCTACGTTAATGAAGAAATTCTGCACAAATCATAAAACATTGGTTACGATATTGAACAAAGCGGTCGATAACAATTTGGAACTTTGAGGTGTCTCTAGATATCTATAAAGTTCATGTAATATGTATAATGTATATGCACCGAGAAACGAGTGTTTTTCTAAACAATACATTCCAATGTGCAAAACATCCATTAGATTTTCAAATTTTGCCTTTAACTTTAACAATTTTGTGGAATGAAGAAAGAATGGGCATATACTTAATGATTAATTGAGATTTAGATTTTGTGTGTTTTGAACACTGTGTTTCATCGAAAATTTTAGAAGTATTTTGAGTTTGATGAATGATAACTTTCGCTAGAATAGGACCCTGTATAGTGTAAAGTTTTTTTAAATAAAATATTCAAGTAAAGGATTGAAAGACTGCCGACGAAATGCCACTAGAATCCTTTCCTCTACCGGGTGTTACTGAAACAAGGGCCACCCCTGTAACTTTTTTTCTATTCGGAACATTTTTATAAAATTTGGGAATCGGATAGAAGACAACATTTTGAATTTGATAACATTAGTATGTTTGACATTTCGTTTCCGGTTATTCCGAAAACGATACCAACATTCCATTTTCAAATGGGACAGCACTGTATTTTTTTGCTCATTCTAATTGTTCATCTCATCCTACGACCTTTTGACATATTTTCGGAAGAAAAAAGACCACAATCTTTTTCTTCTGCAATTTTCATCTTTCGTTCTAGAAATCCTTGAACAGTGACAATCGGCTTAGCTCAACATCTCCTATCACGAAAATACAAGATTTTATCTAAAAATTTAATTGCTCATTTCGTACGCGGTGTCAAAGTTTCAAATTTCAGTTTTTTCTCAAAAAGTAGGTTTTCTTCTGAGTAAACCATATCGGGCCACCCGGTATTACAGTAGCACTATTTTTTTTATCTTTTTTTTTCATACCACTCCGCAACGAATGTTTGGGTGCAGATCCTCATACATGGGAACAATATTCCAAAGCAGGTTGAATCTGCGCCTTATATAGAAGCAACAGCTGAGATGACGGGAAGTATCGCTTGGCTCTGAAAAGAAAACTAAGTTTAGCTGATGCCGACTTAGCTATTGCTAATACCTGTTCATGCCAGCAAAATTTGGAGTTGACCGTTATTCCAAAAAGGTGCATCGCATCTCTGGATGCAATTTGTTGGCTTTGCATTATTAGAAGAGGTTCTCCAGCGGGGACCTTTCTAGAAAGCGTAGTTGCTTGCGTCTTGCTCGCGTTGAAGCTCACCAGGTTCAACTGAACCCACTCAGATATTCTATACAAGTCAGAGTTTAAGTTATTAATTCGTTGACATCTCTGACGGTGAGATTACGTAGCTGTAATCGGCCGCAGGCTACTGAAAGACGAAACCAGAGTACAATCGTCTGCAAAACCGAAGATCTTGTTCTCTGTAGATGACAAAAGATCCTTTATCTGCAACAGAAACAAGGCTGGCGAAATAATGGATCCCTGAGGTACTCCTGCTTGCAACTGGAAACAATCAGATGTTATACCGTCGACCACAACTTGTATTGATCCATTTGAAAGAAAGCTACTTATCCAGCCAAGTTTTTCGGGAAGCCCATAGACAGCAAGTTTATTCAACAAGGCTGCAGGCCAAACCCTATCGAAGGCTTCAGAGATGTCGAGGGCTATTGCTCTAGATTCCCTATGTTTTTCCATCATTGATGTACAAACATGAGTGACGTAGGCGAGCAGATCTCCTGTCGATCTTTGCCGGCGAAAACCATACTGACGGTCGTTATTTCCTGCAACTCAAGATATTCGATGAGTTCATCATGACTCTCTCCATCACATTGGACATAATGGGAAGAAGTGCAACAGGGCGGTAGTTTTGGGGTACGGACTACTCTCCTTTCTTTGAGATCGGTTGAATTCTCGCTATTTTCCAGCTGCTCGAAAAAGTCTGACTTTCATAAGAAATCTGAAACAGATGGTTAAGAATGGGTGCCAGTTCGGTTTCACAGACCCCCTCTTAAAATTGTTCTGTCCCAAAACAGACTGAGTCGTTGGTCACTATGACAGTATCGGCATTTATTTCCAGCTTTAAATCTCCCTTTTGATGGAAATAACATTCAACTGTCTTCTCACCCTGTCTCGGAGGTGTAGAATTGAAACAGCACACGAGAACTACGATTTTGATGCCTTGGGAGATAGCTTCGATCATGCTCCGTACTGTTTTCCAATGTAACTGGTCCAGTCCGAAACCAAGTTTTGGTATGACGAGTTTCTTCACATCCTGCCTGACCAAATGCACTTTCAAGTCTAGTAAGGCTGACCATAAATCTTCATAGCAGGGTTTCTGGTGTGGATATTCTTTAGTCGCCAAGTAGTTTTTCATTCAACATCTAGTGTCAAGGTCTTGCCTACTGTAGACAGTTGCTGCTTTAGTTCAAAAGGTCTTCCATATTTAGCCTCGAAAACTCTCGCGACGCCCTTATCCATTCGAAGATCTTGAGCGACACAATGTGCAATGACGTATTCCTTGCCAACTTGTAAAACATCTTGTTGTATTTCTCTGGTAACTCCAAATCTAGCTTTTCCAGTGCCGCTATAGTTGCCATAAAATGATCGTAGTCCCTAGCTTTATTCACTGGATGATTTTTCGACTTTTCTGTGATAAAACGGGACTCCTCGTTAGTTTTGTTTTCTCCTGCAAAAGGAGCCAATCGATTGAAATGGACTACTCTAGGTTTCCCCCTCGGCAATTTCCTTATGCGATACACCATGTCGTTGATCCTTTTCATGACTTCATAATGACCGTGCCACGGTCGCTGTAGTTTTGGAGACAAGCCACATTTTCTCTGTGAGTTATTAAGCCATACGAGATCTCCTACAGAAAATCCACGTCCAGAAGCTTTGAGGTCATAGAGAGGAAGACGATTGGCGGCATTTTGAGTAGACCAACTACCTTCTCGTAGTTCAAATGCTCGAGAGCCCATCTCACAGTGCGGACTCCGAACTTGATTTCTGCCATGAAAGAATTTGTAGATGGAATGTACGGTGGTATTGCGTTAGATGAATCCAGCACAGAATTATTTGAGAACAAGAGAGCAAAGAGACCGGCTTTCTCTTTCGGAGATGATGCTATACTTCCGTCTTCTCTAACAAGAGGCGGAAACACAGATTTGCAGAAATTGGCACTGACAGTCTTCGCCATAGACCATAATTGTCTAGTCCCGCTTGCCTGTTCAAGGAGTTTATTAGTTACCCCTTCGTTGGAATTGGCCTTTGCTCTTGCAGTTGTCAAGTTGCATACGTTCTGTATTCGTACGAAGGTTTTTCTTGTTTCCTCTGTTGGATTCATCTTCTATGACTTTTAAGCTCTGCTCTCGGCTACAGAGGCTCTTCCGCTGTCTTTGTTGAACCATGGATTTTGTGCTGTTGTTATTTTCATGGAATGAGGGAAGCAGAGATTCATTCCTGCATGAATGATTTCTGGAACAGATTCAATGCACAAATTGATGTCAGGATCTGAAAGGCAAACATCACTGAATTTGAAGCACGGAAAGAATTCAATGATAGGAAATGTTGAGCCAAGCCAATTGTCACTGTTCATGGCCTTCTAGAACGAAAGATGTAAATTGCAAGAAAAAATTGTGTTTTGTTTCAAAAATATGTCAAAAGGTCGTAGGATGATACGAATAATTGAAATAAGCAAAAAAAAACAGAGTATCCTATTTGAAACTCAAAAGTTGGTATCGTTTCCGACATAACCGGAAACGAAATGTCAAACATATAAATGTTATCAAATTCAAAATGTTGTCTTCTATCTGATTCTCAAGTTTCATCAAGATATTCCAAATAGAACAAAAGTTACAGGAGTGGCCCTAGTTTCAGTTACACCCGGTATACTGAGATGCTGAGGGTAAGGGGTTGATTTCACATGCTCCAAACCAACACCAAAAACAGTTTCCCTCGAATCAAAAATTGGCCTTTTCCGAGTTTTTTGTAATTATCACTCTTTTCAAGTTAGAGGGGATGGGTTGTCAAATTATCGTTGGAATACTGTGTATATCACCCTGCTGGAAAAAAATTATGAAATCTGAAGAAAGGACAATCAATAAATTTAAAAAAAAAAATGTATGAGAAAAATAGAATATTTAAAAGTTTTATTGTTCAAGTAGCTGACAAATATTTTCATAGATATACCTACTCTAAATCTTAAAGCCGACCAGACGTTACGAATATTTTATATCGTAAGGCCTTACAATTGAACTAACCTGATAACAGAGTATTCAATATCTTCACAAAATATAATTCACATTAAATAGATTCTAAGTGGATAATTAAGTAGATGAAATTATAGCATATATTTCTGAAACAGCTAATTTTACAATAGAATGCTCCGAACACCAATAAGTTCGAAGGATGTCTATTACAATTACAATTTTCAACGAAGTACGTAATTCCAAATAGATGATAAGAGTAAAAATTTAAAGATTTTCTTATTTTCAGTTTTCAAGTTATAGAGGGTTACTGACGCTAGTTTGATAATTTTAACAAAATTATCTGATAATTTCAGTTAAATATCGTTTAAAGAAATACTGACTTGATATTAAGACAATGCATCATCTTGTTGACGTAAAATAGGAAACATATCAGGAATTGCTCATTGAATTACCTTACTATCCTTCTCATTCTCCACATCTAACTCTCAACTACTATTATAAGTTTGTAAATCTAAACAGAATGCTAATAATGAGAGTGATTCTGGCTACTTTGAGGCGCAACATTTCTCAGAAAAACCTAAAAGATGTTACTCCAGTCAAAATACTTTTTTCAATCTTTAAATAGGAAATTGCTTTAAAAATCTTTTTTTACAAGTCATCTTGCGAACTTATTGAGCCATATATCAGACATTTATCAAAATAGTGATAATCATTTTATAATACTTTTTCTATTCATTTAAAAATTTGCTTTTCATCTAGAGAAAACATAACTTTTGAAATGCAAATCAGAATGGAACCCTAATTAACACTACATTAATGAAATGAAACTCAGTTTTCTTTCTTTTCTCTTACATTAATCACAGGTATTTTGTACTTAAATTCTATTTTTATTTACTTTTTTCTACATTTGTGTCAATGGTAGCCTTGCAATTATTGTTCTGTATCACATTTTGCAATTTTTATTTTTATAAGCTTTAATATAAAAATTGAAAAACAAAATGTAGAACAGCAGACTATTGGGAATGGTAATAAATAAGACAGATTTTGGAAAACCACAGTCGTAGAAAAGTACTTGAATTGAGTGAAGGAAGGTGAAAATGAACTGAACCTGTAAGAAAAAACATACTGAATAAAATAATCATTCTATATGAACATTTTAAAACGCATTTAAATCGCTAGATGAATTTGATCTTTTCAAATTTGAAATAATTCTTTGTGCAAACTCATCGGTTATATCAAGATTTTATTGCTCACTTATGATCTATGAGTCTATTAGGAATTTAAGTTTTCTTGATTTTTGTTCATTTTATGATTCCGTACTCACATGCAGCACCTACCAGTGCTGCAGCCTATTATTCATCATGAGGCACAAGAAAATGTTCATATTTAGCTTTCATACTTCTTTTACTTTTACTCGAATTGGTCGAATTGGATAGGTGAGTGAAAATGAAAACCGAAGCAGTTTCTAAATTTATGAAACTAGCAGCAAAATTTTAAAAATATAGAAAATTAAGAAGCTTATTCTACCCATTATTATTTCTACAACTGTAATCATTTCTAGAAACCGTTATGAAAATACTTGGATTTTAGGTCTAAAGGAAATTTTATTTGAACAGTTGCAAGAGATAACAGTCATCAAAGCTTGAACTATTCTTCATAGCTTTCTTCCAAAAAAAAAACAATGAGGTTTTTTTCACTCAATACTGCTCAGAATCTCATTTCACATTTCATTTATTTGTATATTAATTGAAATATTATTTGTTGAAGATTTTATGATTTATATAATTAGCAGTATTTAAGACGATTAATGTAATAGCATTCAGTATTACTTGACTAAGATCTGTACACTGGATTTTTCCGATAGAAATCCTCTGACACTACGCGTTGGTACATTGATGTCAATAGCTGATAATATATATATATATATATATATATATATATATATATATATATATATATATATATATATATCATCTATGCGTTAAAACACATAGGTTCATGTACTCACCAATTGTAGTCGTGTTATATATTTCTTCCACCATAAATACTTTTGATACTGAGGCCCCAAGGCTGCTGCCATGTAGTAGAAGTACATTATAATATGGACGAAAGAATTTATAACTGCAATGAATGTAATCTGACCTCCTGCGGTATATTTGGTTATCGCCCATGTCACCAATACCATCATTGTATGATGATATAGATGAAGAAAGGTTATTTGTGCATTCTTCTTCCGCAAAACGAAGAAAACTGTATCTAAAAGCTCAGTAACTTTAGCTAGGTGGTATAGATGAACACCTCGTGCAACCTGAATGAAAATTTCAACTATTATAGACAAAACTTTTACATAAAGTGCTTAGCTTTAAGTAAAAAGAAATTATTTCTTTCATTATTATTTTGAAAATGATAGTGGCCTCGAATAACTATTCGTTGAGCATGCTTGAGAGTTCAATGTTTATAAAAAAATCCTATATTTTGTTTCTAGAGAATATTTTCTTTTACCTATGCTAATCGAGAAGATGGATTTTTCCGACTGAGTGACTGGCCCTACACATATATATATATATATATATATATATATATATATATATATATATATATATATACAGTGTGTTCAACGAAAATTTGACCCCCTATAACTCCGAAATGAGTAACATTAGCGAAAAACACCAAGACACGTCGATTTTTGTTTCGAGGGAGCATTTTTCGAAATAATTCTAAACTTGTCAGATCAACCCCTACCCCCAGCAACCCTAATTTCGAAATTCATCATAGGAATAAGGGTCGAGTGGCACCTTACTGTAAAGGTCTGTCAATTCTCCATTCTGATTTGTCATTTTAGAATTTTAAATTAACATACAGGTGTCCCAACCGAGGTAAAGTTGAATTCCTGCAAATCCCAAATACTAAATGAAATCGTTTTATTTTGGCATAATGCAAGCGCAGGTTTATGCTCGGTCTAGAAAACGACCTACACTTGTGAATTTGGAGTTGGTGCAATCAACCCTATTTCCAGCATCCCCAACTCAAAAATCATTCGATCGAAAATAGGTCAAGTGGCACCTCGTTGGAAAGGTATTTCAATTTTCTCTTCGAATTTGGTATTTTCGAAATTCAGAATCATCATACAGGGTGTCCCAAGCAGGAACATTGAAAATCCAAATAACTTTTTGAAACTGGTTCATTTCGGTATACGAGAACATGTTTGATCCGAGAATAGGACTTTCTTGTGTGGTTATAGAATTTTTGCAATCAACCCTTCCATTCGTATACCGAAATGAACCAGTTTCAAAAGTTATTTGGGTTATCAGTGTTCCTGCTCCGGGACACCCTGTATGCTGATTCTGAATTTCGAAAATACCAAATTCGAAGAGAAAATTGAAATACCTTTCCAACGAGGTGCCACTTGACCTATTTTCGATCGAATGATTTTTGAGTTGGGGATGCTGAAATAGGGGTTGATTGCACCAACTCCAAATTCACAAGTGTAGGTCGTTTTTCTAGACCGAGCATAAACCTGCGCTTGCATTATGCCAAAATAAATCGATTTCATTTAGTATTTGGGATTTGCAGGAATTCAACTTACCCTCGGTTGGGACACCTGTATGTTAATTTAAAATTCTAAAATGACAAATCAGAATGGAGAATTGACAGACCTTTTCAGTAAGGTGCCACTCGACCCTTATTCCTATGATGAATTTCAAAGTTAGGGTTGCTGGGGTAGGGGTTGATCTGAGAAGTTTCGAATTATTTCGAAAATGCTCCTCGAAACAAAAATCGACGTGTTTTGGTGTTTTTCGCAAATGTTACTCATTTCGGAGTTATAGGGGGTCAAATTTCGTTGAAACACATATATATATATATATATATATATATATATATATATATATATATATATATATATATATATATATATATATATATATATATATATTGTAGACCTTCTATTAATTGAGTACCATCACTGCTTCTAGAAGCAGTGACATAATCTCTTCAAGCTTTTAACTGCTTATATCGGTCCAAGCAAGAAGCTGTCATTCGTGCCTACCCAAATACCTATTTTGACTCTCAATTACATTTTTAGAGGAGCATGATAACGCTCTGCAAGGATTCCATCACATTTGCAGAAACAATTCGAGAGATTCTCACCTTTAGCGTTTTCACAGTACACAGTATTTCATTTGCATTCAAATGGTTTTTGGACATGTTCAGATTAATATTAAAAGAATTTAACACTTCAATAATTTGTCAAAAATGAAAATTCTCTGGATTATTTTCACAGTGATATTGCTCACCTTATTCAATATTTTTCGTGAGACTATTCCTAGATGTCTACAATAAATAATATGATATAATAAATATCACAAATATCAAAATACACTGCCCAACATACTTTGTTGATGGAAGTAAATTTTATGTAACTACTCTCAACATTTAATATTCCTAGATGTTCGTCTCTCAAGAACTGTACATCATAATTATTTCGAACAACATATTTGAATTGTTGCCATGGTTTATCAGTTTAAAATTCAAATAGAAAAAAAATTCTCTCAAGGCGCCACACATAAGAAATTAGAGTCAATTGTGACTTACTCTGACAGCATGTGTTGATGTAGAATAGTCCACTGGTTGACATTTCCAACTGTATGTTCGTAACCAAGAGCTGTCCAAATGCTGGAAGCAATTAATTTGATCTGAATAAAGGAAATTATTTTTATCCTCAAACATAAATGGGTTTTTATAAGGAAGGATGGAAACTAGCAATGGGTTAATATCTATTCTACCTTGCTCCCTTCCTGATCTTGCAATTAAGGTATAAACCATCAATTAATCTTATGTATTTATAAACATACACCGCAGGCATATACGTTACCTGGGATTCGAACCCAGACCATCTGCACAGAAGTGTAGTTCTTAACCGACGCACTCCGGAGGCAATAACAAAACTTTACATATAATTGAATGAGCATAAACAACGTTATTATAATATAAAATAAGTTTTTTAGTGATGATCGGAAGTTATCAACACTCAGCAAAACTTTTCGATGACTATGCCAATAATTAACGGTGAAATGCAGGTTGAGATCTCATAAATAAAATTTCGGCGAAATCTAACCTGGTTTTTTTATTATTAAATGCCAAAGCTGCAAATTCTATATTAATATACAGGGGTCGGCAAAATTACCGGAACGGCTAATTATCTCAGTTATTTACCGAGCGATTTTTTTGAAACTTGGTATTTCTACATTGTGAGAATGAAAAATTCAGTGTTGATATTTCTTGCTCAATAGTGTTTTCGGTGTAGCCGGAAATGACGACAACATTAGAATTTCAAATATAACACCCTATATGTTTATTTATTTTTAGATTCAGAGGAAAAACTTCCTTAGAAACAATCAAGAAAATGCTTTTCCTCCAATGTCATGTTCATAAAAAAATCAAAATGACAAAAATTATTATCACCTAAATCAAATTACTCTCGAATTCATAATCAACGTGACAGGTTGACAATTAATGTCAAATATTTGTTGAAGTTTTGATTTTCGCACGAACGAGAGAAATGTTTTCATTGAAACTATAGAGAGTGTTCAAAAAGAGTGAGATTCACCTCCTGACAATAACCTAATCGATCACTGAAATTTCTAAGAGAATTTTGCAGAAATTGTGGGGGTATCAAATTGATTTCCTCTGTTTTGCGACGCCTTAACTCATCTAGATTGGCAGGTCGTTCTCTATAAACTCGGCATTTCAAGTGGCCCCATAAAAAGAAGTCCAAAGGCGATAGATCAGGTTACCGCGGGGGCCACTCGATAGGACCTCTTCTGCCGATCCATCTTTGTGGAAAAACTTCATGCAGATAATTTCGAACATCTATCGCAAAGTGTGGGAGAGCTCTATCTTTTTAGAACCATACAATATCAGCTGGGGTTAACGAATTATCTAAAATTGGAAATAAAGCTGTGATGGCAGGCACAATTTCGTTTCTTAATAATTCCAAATACGCTCTCATTTAAATTCACTTATATAAAAAATGGACCAATTATATGGTCCATAATACCGGCCAAACATTCAATTTTTGTGGATGTTGTGTGTGTATGAACCTCTCTGATCCAATGTGGGTTGTCTCTCTAATAAGTACGGCAATTATGCCTATTTACTGTATCGTTGAGGCAGAACGTAGCTTCATCCGTGAATACGATTCTTTTCAAAAAATTTGGATTCGCAAAAATCGTTTCCATGATGGTCTCTGAAAATTGTACTCTATGGTCAGGATCGTCTTCAGTAAGCTCATGGACGAAATGGATTTTATATGGTTTAATTTTTTCTGTTTTCAGTATCCTACGAACTGACCTCTGAGAAATATCATGCTTCAAGGCTACTTTATTTGTAGAAACCTGAGGATTTTCCTCAATTGCCAGTAAAATGTCCAACTTTGTTTCTTCGTCAGTATTGAACAGACTGCGAACTTCTTGGTAAGATCGTTGTCTGTCACCATATCCGTGCATCATCAGAACCTCGATCCGTTCTGCTTCACTGAGCTTGAATACCATTATTAGGAATTGAAATGCAGAAATGTAAACAAATACTTGACATTATTTGTCAACCTGTCCTGTTGATTATCAATGCAAAAGTAATTTGATTTAGGTGATATAATTTTTATTATTTTAATTTTTTATGAACTCCACATTGAAAGGAAATGTTTTTCCTTGATTGTTTCTAAAAAGGAATTTTTCCCTGAATGTAAATATAAATAAACATATAGGGTGTTACATTTGAAATTCACATTTTTTGGTCATTTCCGGCTACTTCGGAAATACTAGCGAGCACAATATCGCTCGGAAAATAACTGAAATAATTAACCGTTCCGGTACTTTTGCCCAATCCTGTATTTATGCTACTGACGTACATACGCTGATCTAAGTATTTCGATTAATGCTTAGTAAATCAAATATAGGTATATCCACCGCGACCGTCCGTTAAAAACTTTTTGAGTTCCAATTACAATATCAAGTGAAATTTTATACGCGGCCATAAATAGCGATTTCCAATTGAAGTGAAATATTTTCGAAGTGATACCATTTCGGGTTATACCGGAAGTAGGTCATCACTTTGTTATTTTAAATGGCACTCTACCTTTTTCTTTATACATATAGAACCGACATTTCAGCAAGGCATAAAATACCCAAGTTGTTGGCACTTATCTATCAAAACTTTTGACAGATTTAATTATTTTTTGAGGAACATTTAAAAAAATTGTAGCTCGTGGATCTTTTGCACTACAGACATAATTTTTGCTTAGGTGGATAGAAGAAGGATCAAGGAATTTTTTAAGCAGTCTACACATGTCAAATGTTTATTGCGTTGTTTTGTATGATTTTTTCAATTTGGCCTTTTTCAAACAGCAATAACTCAATTTTTTCAAATGGCACGTGCCAATTTTTATATCGCCATCATATCAAATTTCAGATGGAATTGTATCAGCATGTACTATACCCATCTCTTATAGTTCTGAAATAATTTGGGAATATATTGAATTTTGAAGAACTAACAGAGAATGCTTTGAAATATTTGAATCAAGTAGTTGAACTAGCTACGCTCACCTGACAGGTGCCTAAAATTAATATACTTGTCACTTCGTTCATTCGAATTTGATATTTCAACAAGAATTGTTGGTAATTTGAAGTGAAAATTTTTGAAAACCAGATTGATAATAAAATGGCTGCTTATTCAAAAGAGGATATGTTTAATCTCTTTTTAATTCATGGCGAATGTCAAAAAGTGGTGTATAGAACTTGCAGGCAATTGAACATCCAATTTCCAAATTTGGCGCCTATGAGTAAAACAGAATTTCAAAGTATTAGAAGCAATTTTCTGCAATTTGGAGGAACAAAATACATAGAAACTAAAAGAAAACCAATTCTCGAGGACGACGACAATCAAATTAATACGCTAGCGTATTTTCGTGTCAATCCACATACGTCCATTAAGTCAGCATCAATGGATATTGGATTGAGTTATACATCCATTCAAAGGATCATTAAGAAACATAACATGCACCCGTATTCTTTTATCAGACTACAAACATTGAAACCAACTGATCTTCCCAAGCGGCTAAATTTCTGTGAAAATTTATTTATTCGGCTTCAAGAAGATGAGACAATTCTGCAAAAAATTACATGGTCTGATGAAGCCAAGTTCAATGAAAGTGGAATAACCAACAGGAGAAATCGACATATTTGGGTCACAGAAAATCCACATTTCATTGAGGTTATTGATTTCCAAAATAAATTCAGCGTGAACATTTTTACAATTTTAATGTATGATTTGTTGGCTTACCTCATTTATGAGGAAAATCTTAATGGACAAAGATACCTGGAAATTTTGAGAGGAACATTAGTAAATTTTTTAGATGGATTACCCCTTAACATCCTGAGGGATTGCTATAGATCGGCAGCTAACAGAGATGTTCGAGGATAGATGGTGGGGTAATCAAAGACCAAATTTATGGCCTCCGCGTTCTCCGGACCTGACGCCCCTTGATTCTTATTTATGGGGCAAAATCAAGAGTGAAGTATCTTATTCCTGTGGGA
This sequence comes from Cryptolaemus montrouzieri, assembly GCA_013387265.2. Lineage (NCBI taxonomy): Eukaryota > Metazoa > Arthropoda > Insecta > Coleoptera > Coccinellidae > Cryptolaemus > Cryptolaemus montrouzieri. Next base: position 91,581,717 of record JABFTP020000021.1, on the reverse strand, counting down.
AGTAAAGAAGAGTTACTGGAGCGCATTCATAATGCTTTTCGTAATATTGATCCTGAGGAAACTAGGAGGGCAACTCATCATATTCGTATACGAGCTGTCAAGTGTATCGAGCGAAATGGGGCCCATATTGAACATTTATTCAGATCGTAGATTAGTTTTCTCCTATGATGTTTGCTATCATTTATTCGTATTAATGTAATTATCTTCGATGATTGGTTTTCGCTTAGTTCCTACAATTTTTATTCATCCGAATTGTTGAAAATTGCTTTTAATGCTTCGAAATTTTATTTTACTCATAGACGGTAAATTTGGAAATTGGTTATTGCATTGCCAGCAATTTCTACTCACTACTTTTCGACATTCTAAAATGAAGTATAAAAAGATTAAATATATCTTCGTTAGAATAACCAGTGGTTTTATTCCAAATGTATTGTATTTTTTGAATATTTTCAATCTGAAATAACGACAATTCTTGTTGAAATATCAAATAGTACATTAATTTTAGACATCTGTCAGGTGAGCGTAGCCAGTTCAGCTACTTGATTCAAATATTTCAAAGCCTTCTCTGTTAGTTCTTGCAAAATCATCAAAATTCAATATATTCCCAAATTATTTCGGAACTATAAGAGATGGGTATAGTACATGCTGATACAATTCCATCTGAAATTTGACGCTTCATCTGATGACGATATAAAAATTGGCACGTGCCATTTGAAAAAGTTGAGTTATTGCTGTTTGAAAAAGGCCAAATTGAAAAAATCATACAAAACAACGCAATAAACATTTGACATGTGTAGACTGCTTAAAAAATTCCTTGATCCTTCTTCTATCCACCCAAGCAAAAATTGTGGCTGTAGTGCAGAAGATCTACGAGCTACAATTTTTTTAAATGTTCCTCAAAATTCGAGTTCATAACAAAAATAATTAAATTTGTCAAAAGTTTTAACAATTAAGTGCCAACAACTTGGGTATTTTATGCCCTGCTCAAATGCCGGTTCTAAATGTATAATAAAAAAGGTAGATTGCCATTTCAAATAACAAAGTGATGACGCACTTCCAGTATAACGGAAATGGTATCACTTCAAAAATATTTCACTCCAATTGGAAATCGCTAGTTGTGGCCGCGTATAAAATTTCAGCTTGATATTGTAATTGGAACTTAAAAAGTTTTTAACGGACGGTCCCGGTGGATATCCCTGTATATACATTGTATTCTTGATAAAAAGCTTTGTGATAATCTGAACGAAATAATGATATGGGAAACGGTTCACCACCTGGTGATAAGAGTGTCATGAATGAATACATATTCTACCCCGAAATGATCCCGATATGATCAGCTTCTTGACAGGAACATTATAGGCTAAAATTAACGTCAAAGGGGTTATAAGTATGAGTTCTTGAATATCCATCACCCAAACAAATATGGAGGTGCCTTTCTAAATCATCCTGTCTATCAAACAGGAAAAACAAGCGCCAGAGCCCGATTGCTAAATGGCACCTGTAGGTTCTCAGACGGCTCCAAAACTATACACTTGCTAGGATCCGGTGTAAACGGTACCAAAGAACAGTCAATCTGTTTGAGTAAGTTGGTGACCGTTTTCCAAGCAGAAATATTGCCACTGGCCACTGTGTCAGCCTATTGCTTGTGGAAGGTTAGATATGGAAGTCAATAAAATCGTAACGGGCTGCTTAAAGTCATTGACATCCGTCCATCGTAACAACGTTGTTCAACCTTTCCCAGATTAGATTTGGCCGTTCACAATAATAGGCTTCCAGTTAATAGACTGCATAGAACGGACAATTATAACTCATTGGACCACATTCCGAGGAGACTAAAAGGTTGAGGAACAATCGGTAGATGCTCTCAACTCACGATTAGTAAGCCAAGGCTACGGTTAAACTTTCATGACCTTAGAGTTTTAAACGTCATATTAACGGAACACTGTCACTTCAGATGCTTGTAGAAGCATCATGTCATGGCAAATGTTCATCCGAGAAAAGATTCAGACTTGAGGATCTTGAATGTCAAGAACTGCATCCGTAGGAACTCTGAAAGTTCACATTCCAACTTTATCTTTATAAGTAAGATTCAACTGATAGATGCTGTCCAAATTGGAGTGTTTCATAGTAGCTCATTGGGTATCAACAGCGAGCCTGTTAATCAGCTCTCACTTCAAGCAATTACTACTTCGTCATCAGAACATCCCCATCTATTTTTATCAGTTTCAGTAATCAGTATATTAATAATAATAAGCATACAATTGAGATCTAGCAACAAACTTTCACAAACTATAATATATTAATGAAAAGATTCCATACATAAAGCAATATGCTCTTGACATGCCGCGAATAGATATATTACAAATTATACTAAAAATTCTTAAAATTAATTCAAAACTGTTAGTGTATATTTACTTACATCGATCATTATATAGATACTAAGCACCACTTGCAGAAAATTATACAATACCATAATATATGTGAATTGATAGGGCTTTCTGTCCCTCATATATTTCGGACCAAATGAGAGAACAAAATATAAATAGCTTCCAAGTATGGCTAGCATCCCTGTAGGATTGTCCATCAAGAACCAGTCTTTCACTCTAGGATCTAAATAAAAATGAAAATCAGTTTACCTTCATCTCATTATGTAAAATATCACTCATTAAAATTGCAGGATGACTAATGAAGTAACCACACTTTGGCAAATAATAACTTTATTCATTGAAACAGTTTCCTTCATTAGTAATTTTTTGATTACGAATTTCGAAACAATTTTATGAAGATCATATTTTGTCTAAAGTAGGTTGCACTTTTGACAATCACTCCTTTATTGAAATTAGTTAACAGTTAAGAACGTACCTGCCAAATCCTCGATTATATATTTATAATAATTAGTTTGGAAGGTAGTATTAACCGTGGAAACCATCATGTAATCTGAAAAATGAATCACATACTCAAATATTCTTCGATTGCAATTTTTTTCTGACAGTTTGAAAAATGAAACCTAACCTAACCTATCCACTAAGGAAAAGTGAAGGAAATCAGCAAAATTCTTAGAAATCAATATAAATGAGGAAACTCTCTATTATTTAAACGAGTTTGAAAAGAGTTGAATTCAGTAACACAGCAACTACCGCAGCTTGAGCTAATGTTTTTCTAGCACGAGAAAACCTTGTCACTCGACTTATAAATGAGAAACCCCACAAAACTCACGAAAATGGAACACTCTGCACAGAGCGGGAATACGAACCTCGCCACACTCAATGTTGGAGTAATGATTTTGCTTTAAGGTGTTCTGTGATTAAAATTTTGAATAGAAGTTTTTTCAAGCCATGTTTATTAAAAAAGAGTTTTTTAAGTTCTTTATCATATTGTATCTATAATGGGATGGGGACAGGGCCGTAATTATTAGATGGAAGAGGGAGGACTGGCGAAAGCTGAATTCTACACCATAAGAAAATACATTTACGAACCTAGAATACATTTTACAGTAACAATAATATCGAAGAAAATATCGTAAATGTTTCACGGTTTGAACATATAAAACCTCAAGTCTCAATATGAAAACTATCTGAAGAACTTGGTTTGACAAACAGTTCCGTTGAACGAATTTTACAAGACTTCAACTATCAACGGGTTTATCGATCGATTTCAAATTTTAGAATTAGAGTAAATGGATCATCATCATCATCTATATTAGCCTATAAATTCGTCCACTACTGGACGTAGGCCTCCCGTGAAAGCTTCCAAAACTGTCTATCCTGCGCACTCTAAATCCAATTAGTATGAATTCGTTGCAGGTCGTCAGCTTATCTGGTTAGTGGTCTGTCCCGGTTTACAAACACTTCTTGTCTAGGCCTCCACTCTATGAGACGTTTTATCCATCAACATGCCCCTCCCAATTCCACTTCAAAGTTGCGATCCTCTCAATGGCATCTATCACTCCACTTATTCTGCGGATTTCTATATTGGAAATTCTATCCCTATGCGATAAACTTAGCATCGATCTTTCCATTGTATTCCATCCATTGTGTAGTTCTTATTTTACACACAGATTTCTTGGTCGAAGTTAATGTCTCTGCACCATATGTGAGAATGGGGAGAACACAACCTTTCTCTTCAGGTATATTGGAAGGTAAGATTTGAAAATATGTCTTAGGTTTCCGAAGGCTGCCCATGTCAACCCCACTCTCCTATGAAGTTCACATGTCTGATTATCTTTACCTAACCGTATTTCATGACCTTTGTATTTATGAGGTGTCATTTCTATTGGGATGCCATTAATATTCATTTTTTCGCTCAGAACAAGATTTGTCATTGATGGAGTTCTCGAAACATTTATCTTTAGGCCTTCTTGTTGGGAAGCCTCGTTTAGTCTTTCGAGCATTTTCTTAGCCTTCTCAATGCAATCTGCAACGTCTGCAAGCCTGAGATGAGTCAGCATCTCGCCGTTAATATTTATACCAAAGTCTCCCCAATCTATTTGTTTGAAAGCATATTCAAGAAGCGTGGTAAACAATTTTGGAGAGATAGTATCGCCTTGGCGTACACCTCTTCCAACTGGAATCTTTGCTGTATTTTCATGAAGTTTGACACTTGCACTTGCATTTTCATAAATATATTTTATAACTGTGGTGTACCGATAGTCTATTCTACAGTGCTTGAGGGCCTCAAGCATCTTGTGTTGATAGAATGGATACTGATCAATAATCTGCAATTGTTTAAGGGCATCCTCTTGCAAGCACTTTCCCCATCTAAAATTAACCACTATTGAGCTATGAATTTTCTTATCAAAAATTTCGGAATTATAGTGTAACCTTCTTCATCCAAAATAATTAACTCAAATTCAGAGTATTTAAATCTTTCTTAGTTTAACAGGAAAAGTGTCATTCTTGAAAGGAGCATACTTTCCGATGGTTCAAAATCACTTACCATCTAAATTTAACTAAAATGTCAATAGGCTGTGAAACTTAAAAACAGACAAAGTGGGTTTAATTACGATGCCAGTTTCTATGTTGCACAATGTTCTATGAATTTCGACCTCGGTTTGACGATTGGAAATTGTTTAAAAATAGTAATAACACTAATTTTGTTTGTGTGAATTTTGTGTTGCAAATAAATACTCAAACGAGGATATTAGGAATTTAATATATTAGGTTCCAAAACATTAAACGAACAGTACCTGGATTTCCAACTAACGTAGAGAAAACAATTAAAGTTTGTCACTTATAGAAAACAGACAGCGGAAAGGGTATGAGCGTCTGTTGCATATTTGGGGATGGGCATGTTCATTGATTAATGAAAATTCAGACAAAAATAATTTCAACCCCTACTAACTCTCATTAATATTAGCGCGTCTGTTAGGATTGATTTCCCGAATTGTTGATGGTTCTCGTACAAGAAAACCTAGACTCGTACAAAATATTATAAAGGCCCATGAGTCCAAATTTTTGAGAGGAGGGTATTTTTAATCGGTATTATTCTTATATGTGTGCCGCCGAAAATCCACATCGAATAAGGAGCGAAATTTCCAACAGCGTCTTAGCTTAAATGAATTCAGTTCAATATACAAAATCCAATGTTAATATTCAACTTATGACAATAATTTACATGCATTAACTACATCTCTAGTTGAATATTCGCCGATAAATTCGCGGGAGGATATCGAATTAAAAGTGAGATGTGCCTTTGACAGCATCGATCGCATTCAATCACAAAAAATAACTATTAGTGAAGTGCGCTCGCGGACTGAAAAATTTTGAAAACTGGCATCGTTATTAAATCCACTGTCTATTTCTGTATTCCTATTGCCTATTGACAATTTAGTTTGATTGAGTTGGCAAGTGATTTTTGAGCACCCTGTATATAAAATAGCACCGGAAATTTCGTTGCTCTCAGACATAATTCTTTTCCCGTTGAACTGAAAAAGGAATTATAATCTTATTCAAATATGAATCAGTTTTTCGGACGAAGAAGATGAGACTATAAATAGCTCAATGGTGGTTAACTTTAGATGGGACAAATCTTAACAAAAATTCTTGAAAAAGGATACCATTAATAAAAAAATTATAAAGTACACCATGTCATTTAAGATAGCAAAGTTGTAGTCTATGTCCGGTATAACCGGAGGTGGTACATCTCTGAAGATTATTGCAAATTGCAAATCAGTATTCATTTACTCTAATGCCTAAATTAGAAATTGATCTATTAATCTGTTCCCTCAATACTTCTAATAGGCCCATTAGCGTGGGCACCCTGTATATTCAATAGTTATGAGCATATAGTCCTGCTAATACTTTTATTCAGTCTATGGTTCCGAAGAAGGAAAATGTTGATCTTATTGAATAATTTTTTGAGTTTGCTTTGATAAGCTCCTAAGAAAAAATTGTGTATTGTAATAAAATATAAAACACAAATACATACTTTCTTATTCAGAAGCTTAAAATATATTCCTAATCATCAACTAACCTTAAATTATAATATTTTATTAAGAATTGACAAACCTGGAATATGATAAAATTGTATCTGCACTACACATTTATTAGGTAACTATTTAAGTTTAATGAGAATTAAAAATTTATGGTTTGGCATTTCGAATCAAATGAATTGTTTTTCTATCGACATTTTATAACTTCTGAATATACCTCCTATCTAATTAGAAAGCGGTAACTCTTAATTACTTGTGATATATCTTCCTTTTCTGGTTTCTGCCCTGTACTAATTTGGAATGAACTGGTTATTCCATTTTTGATAAGTGAGCAATAATTGAAGTTAACCATTCCTCCGATAATAACGAAAGTCGTCATCAAATGAAATTCATATATCTGTGTGTTCTACTACGTGATCAATTAGAAAAAATTGAATATTGACGTGAGTGTTTGATAATTTTAGGAAATGAAATAGAAGAAATTAAACAATTTTCTCTAGGAATTCGATAGCAGAAATGACCATTAGTGATGATGATTCAGTGATAAATATTCACTATGGTACAAGTTCTTATCTTTTTGATGATTAATAATTATTTCTGTCATTTGAAAGATATGCAATATACGCTTAATCAATGTATTACCAGAAACTGAATAGTTACAATTATTTGTAAAAAACACATGTAATAGACTACAAGCCTATGGCAAAAATTACCCTGTGAAATGACCCAATGTGAATAACTCTTAGAAGGTTGTTGTTACTGTATAAGAAAATAACTATCAGCACTATGCCGTCACTTTTAAGTGGTACAGGTGAGTATGTGAGTAAATGGAATTTGTCAGGTACAAATGAGGAATTACGACTAATTATTTATCTACGGCTTTCTTATAGTTTGATAGATGATTAAAAATAAATATCGAAAAAATCTAGTGCCGTACAAAAGTGGTGGTAACGGAAGTCAGTGCAAATTTTTGATTCGCCGATAATTGCGTAGAAGCAATATAGGTTATTTATAACTGTACGGCATTTGTGTAGTTCATTTTGTATAGATATACAGATGCTTTACCCAGGAACGCCGTACACATTTCAAGTGCAGGGGTCGCAACACTTATCTCTGATTAGCATGAGTGATAATGCCGTACAATTTTAGTGGAACAAACAGGTGTATGGGGTAAATTAGGTAATTCCTCCGAAAAGAGTTATTTTCCGGTGACTTTTATCTGTACGGCAATAACATAGCTTGTTTATACTTCAGACAACCATCAATAAAAGGTGAATGCCGTACACTTTCGATAATTGATAATTATCAAAAAAATTATTTCAAATAAAAAAATTATGTTTTTTCTTGTATAACCCCGTAGACAAAAAACAAACATAATATTATATGCGTGAGATGATTGAGCCACAACTTTGTGTTTCGTTACTAATCTTTGACGTTAGCTTATTAATAATCTATGGTCCCCGCGCTCAAAAATTCATTTGCGTTCTGTCAGTTTTGCAAACGTGTCGGATCCTGCGGATTCATATCAAAATATGACAGAAGTTGAAGAAAAAAATGTAATAATCTGAAGTAAAATGTACGGCATCTGCTTTTTTTGTCTATTTATATTTGTTACATGTAAAATAACAACAATCTTTTAAAACTATACTCCTCATATAACTCCAAGAGCATTTGAGAAACCTTATAAACCTCGGAAATTTCATTTTTTTTCCCTAAAATTTTTATTTGTTACCATTAATAATGAACGGTGATATTCAGTAACATTACATAAAAAAAAGTTGCCATACAAGAATCGATAATTATTTATTTACACGAATATTATCGATAATTTTTGGATGGCATAATTATTAATCATTATTGTCCGTGTTGAATAATATTCTGAACAAGATGCCGTACATTTTACAATGACCTCAAATCACATAGGTGTTGGTTTTCGACCCTGCACGTGAAATGTGTACGGCGTTCTTGGGTAAAGCATCTGTATATCTATTCAAAATGAACTACACAAATTCCGTACAGTTATAAATAACCTATATTGCTTCTACGCAATTATCGGCGAATTAAAAATTTGCACTGACTTCCGGTACCATGACTTTTGTACGGCACTAGGTTTTTCGATATTTATTTTTGATCATCTATCAAACTATAAGAAAGCCGTACGTAAATAATTAGTCATAATTCCTCATTTGTACCACGATGGGTCATTTCACAAGGTAATTTTTGCCATAGTCTTGTAGTCTATAAGTGAATACTTTTGAGGAGAAAATAATAGAAGTTGTGAAGAAAAAGCTAACCTAACCTACTTAACTATTATTATAGGACATTCAATTTAACTCTTTTCACATAAGAGATCACTTTTTGGATATTTTACTAGATTTCGCAACAAATGGCCATTTTCATTTGAATTGGTAGAAACTGAAAGTTCTTAATACACTGGGTGGATCCGTGTGAAATAAAAGACAAATATTTTGGGTCTCCTTATCATTGTGAAAATGGATTTCAAAACAAGAAATTGAATTCAATTATTTAGGTTTGATAATTGCGAGATATTGAAGCAATGAATATATTTGAAAATATTTCGGTGGCCTCGAAAGAAAAAAGTTTGTTCATTTTATTACTTTGGTGCACTTTATGTAGTATTCTTGGTGTTGCCAAATATGTAAAAAGACAATATGAAATAAAACACTGAATGTACTGATAGATTTTCACTAATACTAATGCTTGTTTGAGATACCAGAATACTTTTTGTAGATACATAAAAGTAATTTTTTATTTATTTTTTCATATTAATATGGAAAACATTGGGAAGTGTGCAATATACCAAATTTTATAAGAGCAGGTTAAGCCAGAGAAGCAGGTGAATGTAGAGCCCAATTATTATTTGTTAACAAAATATCTGAAATAGTCATTTTTATTAAATATAATTTTTCACAAAAAAAAACGGCTACGTATTAAATATTCGAATTTTCTTCAAAACTATTAAACTTTTGACAAAAGAATGATCAGCATAATTTCCTCATTTTTCACTATTGGTATCACGTTCATGTTTTGAAATCTCGTTTTCGAAATTACGCGTTAGTACGCACCAAACGAGCCACCTTATTTATCTCCCTGTAATGATTGGAAAAATTCTCGAACACAACGAATGATTTTGTTTTTGAAAAATATTTTGACGTATATTTGAGACTTTAACCAGCAGCCCCCTAGGAAGGGATGCATCTGCTGCGCATGCGTGCATTAACCAGTAAATTTATTTACCTCGAGGTTTTAGACGATAAGGAGAGTAGATTATGTTGTAATGTCTTTTGAAAGCCCTTCTTGAAACTAAAATCTTGAAAGGATTTATCTTTTATTTGAATTACAGTTTTTCTCTTTCAGTGAGAAATGTATAATTGAAAAAACTACATGTAAATATTTATTTCGACATATTTTCTTGTTCTTAAAAGCAAAGTATCCATCTGATAATTTGTTTGATAGATCATTTGATGCATAGTAAATCAATCATTGAGTCACTACTCTGCTGATGTGGTTAAAATTTCGAAAAAAAATTTGCTGTGCACATTGCAAGAACGTGTTGAACTGGTAAGCTTTTATTACCAAAACCAAAATTGTGCCCGAATGCAAGGATATTCAACTAAAACCATCACGTAAAGTTCGTCACAAGTACGTAATGAATTTAGTATCTAAATTTATTGGGACGAGTTGATAAAAAGGGGCACTCATTGGAATAGTGAATGAATAATACAATACATAAATACAAGTTCCATCCGTACAAAATAAAATAAATTCATGAATTAAATTATGGCCAAGCGTATCAACAGTAAGCTGTTTTTCTTGTAAAACGATGACGAATGCATTCTTTCACTTTATAGAGAGGTTAACCGGTTTAACTGTAGATTTTGGAGCGATACAAACCCCCAGGTATTTCGATTCGAGAAACTTGCACTAAATACACATAGCAGCTGAAGGTTTGGGTAGGAAATTTCGCAGAATATCTAATTGTACCTTTGATTGTTCCTGGTAATTCAAACTGCGAAATTTATATCGATATGGTTAAAGATATGATTGACTTATTGATGACAGAAAAACTAGGTAACATCCTCTATTACTTGAACAACAATTACATTTCCAACAAGATGGAGCTACACCTCAAAATGCTCCTATTTGCAAATACCTCAATTTGTAATATCCTGGATGTGCGATTTGAAGATCGTACGGAGTGGCCTGTCCGATTTTCTGACCTGTACTCTCTAGACTTTTTCTTGTGGGGGCATCTTAAGTCCAAAATTTTTGTGACTCAGCCTGAAATATCGGAGTATCTACACCTACGAATTGTAGATGAGTATTGTCAAGTAACTCCGAATATGCTGAACCATGTTAAAAGAGGTTTTCAGTAAAGGTTATATGATTGCATGGAATAAAATGGCAATTGGAATTTGATTGGAAATCATTGCATTTAATTTTCTTTTCAATAAAGCAATAGAATTTTATCAAAATTGTTATTGTTTGTTGAGGAGAATTTCAGAAAACATAACAATACATTTCCTCCTCGAAAACTCCAAGGTAAGTGAATTTACTGATTAATCCCGCAGGCGCTAACTACTCTCGAGAGGTTTCAGTTCAAAACAATCATTGATTTCAAATAATTTATCGATGAAGCCTGAACTACGTGATACTTGATATTCATAATGAATAATAAAATAAAACAAGTTACTATGTTTTAACTATCACTAATTTATTGATGTAAAGAATGACAAAATTTTTACATTGGTTGGACCGGTTTCGGACATACGTCCATTATCAACAACAAGCTAATGATAACTGAATACTCATGTACAATACAGGAATTACCATCAATAAAATGCTAGTATCGGTCACAGTAACTTGAATAATGGTGATTGGTAGGTAATTCAGTCTACCTGGTCGTTATGGAGCTCAACCCTTTCTACCCCAGATGACTAGAAAATTTCCATCGATTCAAAGTAATTGAGTTTATAAGATTTATCACAGGAATGAAGAATTTTCATCCTAAAATTAAGTTCAAATTAGAAATAGAAGTCGATAGTAAAATCAATTTCTTAGACCTAACAATTACCTGGGAGAATATGAACCGTTTATCAATTAATATCTTCAGAAAACCATCGTACACGGATAATGTCATACCCATAGATTAATTTCAGCCGTATTCTCAAAAAATAACAGCCTTCAAATCCATGATTCACAGAGCGATTTCTTTGCCTTTATCAGACATGGACCGAAAATCAGAATTTAACACCATTATGTTAATAGCAGAGAACAACGGCTTCGATATAAAAACAATAGAGAGTTCAATTAATCGAAAAATACGCAACAACACATTCAACATAATATATCCCCAATCCAAGAGAGAAAAGCCCGAAAAATTTTATGTCTCTAACATATTTTGGGAAAACGTCAGAACTGGTTGCAAGAGTTTTGTCTGATAGTGAAAAAGTTCATATTGCATTCAAACTAGTTAGCAAATTGCCAGGCCTGCTTTTCAACACAAAAGATAAAACAGATAAATTCGAAAAATCAGGAGTATACCAATTAACATGTTTTGAGTGCAATTTCTTTTATATAGGTCAAACAGGACGCTCATTCAAGGATAGATACAAAGAACATTTCCGGTCATTCCTACATCAGAAATATGATTCAGCTTTAGCTGCACATTGTCTGAATGAATGTCATACTTTTCCAGAACTTCAATAGCTAAAAATTCTTCATTCCTGTGATAAATTTTATGAACTCAATTTCTTTGAATCCATGGAAATTTTCAAGGCATTTAGGGTAGGAAGGGTTAAGCTCTTAACGACCAGGTAGACTGAAATACCTACCAATCACCATTATTCAAGTTAATGTGACCTCTACTAGCATTTTATTGATGGTAATTCCTGTATTGTACATGAGTATCCAGTTTTCATTAGCTTGTTGATGATAATGGACGTATGTCCGAAACCGGTCCAACCAATGTAAAAATTTTGTTATTCTTTACATCAATAAATTAGTGATAGTTAAAACATTGTAACTTAATTTATTCTATTATTCATTAATCATTGATTAGTTTTCCCTTTCTTGAAAATAGACGAAATATTCTAGGTGAGCCGTTGGAACTAAAAATCAATTTTTGTAACGAAAATATTCTCTAAAATAACTTTCTTCGTACACTGTTATCGAGATGCTTCGAAAAAAGCTTTCAAAAGGATGGAGGTATTCCTCCATCCTTTTGCGCCATTCAATTTTGAGTGCTTGAAGCACCTCCCCTTAGGTTAGGGGTTGCTCGTTAAAGCCACAAATATACGTCAAAAGATGTCGTCCAAGCAAAATCATTCGACTACTATATTACTGAATAAGGTGGCTCCATGTATATGACCAACCCCTACAAATTGAATATCTGTTAATGTGATCAAATCGATATAAATCGCAATTAAGCCATTGCCAAGTAATCGTATTAGTATTTCCCGGAACGATCATAAAAATAAGATAACAGAATTTGTTATGAAATGATTCATTCTATCGAAAAAGTACCGTTGATTATTTAAAAAATATGCTTAAAACGATTGTCAAAATGTTTGTCTTTGCTAAGTTGGCACTTTTTCTATTCTGACGCGGAATTTGAACGCGATCTGTCTTTTAGTTTGTTAACAGTGCTCGATTTTGTCTCACAAGTGTGTTTTGGGATTTTTACATTCACAGATTGACAAAGAATTTGCCTCAAATTGAGAATTACAAATGGAATTTCGTGTGCCGAATGGTTGCAAATATTACAGAAAACTTAAAGCGCCGATATGTGCTGAAAGATTTGCCTCATTCTAGTCGGCCACTACCATCTTCTACTGAGGTTAACATCCATACAGTGAAGGAATTGGTAATTAAAAACCTTATTCAACTTTGAGAGAGATAGGCAATGAACTTTCTGTGTTTCAGGAATCAATCGGTACCATTTTAAAGGATGGTTTGAGTATGAAACGCATTACCGCTCGACTAATTCCAAAAGACCTGAATTTTCTTCAAAAAAGGCGTAAAGGTCACTGAAGACATGCTAGAACAATTCAATTCGACTGAAGATGAGACAAGAGTTTATAAGTATATATATATATATATATATATATATATATATATATACTGATACTCTCGCTAAACAGATTTTGATACATTATGATATCTACTCCAATGTACAACTTCGAATCTAACTAGTATCCATATCAATAATGTAGTGGGTTCTCTCTTCTGAGTGAGAACAGCATATATTTTATGAGTCATACATTCCTTCTGTGAAGATGAATAATATAATCCGAATATATTCATATAAGTTTATTTTAGTTTTATTTTTCGAAGAAATTAAAGAAACTTTAAATAATGTTTCAAAGGTGAGTGAACGTATTTTGTCATTAATTTTGCGTATTTTAATGTATATTTTCTCAGCATACTGAAGAAATGAACTCTCATAGTTTACAGAGCTCCCAGAATGATTGGGATTATCTTGTTAGAATCAAAATGATGTTATATCCTTCACGATGATATCAATAGGTATTGAGCTTTTTGTATAGTTCTATTTTTCCTGAAAGCAACACGAATCAGTTTTCGTTATGTCATTTAGGGCATATATAAGGTGAATATTGGAAGCTATTCATAAAATCCAATATCTATTGAGAGATAGGAGAAAATTCATAATCATGAATTCGGTAATATATGAGTGGTCGTCCTCTTGATTTGAATCTGAGTTAATTTTACGAGCTCAACAAGAGAATGGCGATACTCATATAAAACAAGGAAATAGAATAAATAATATATTTCGAATTGGTTGCTTGTAAGTCAATGTCCAATTCAATTTAATTTTCGTTTCAGTTTATTCAAGATGAAGTATATCCTATTCTACAATCATCCAAATGTAAATGGCAATTTAACCATAGAAAGTACTATTATTCAAGTTATTAACGTTCTGTTACAATGAATCTAGAACATTTGCCCAAATTTATTTGATATATATGAAAGATCTACCTTTCAGAAAAATGGTCATTTCGACAGTGGTTCTGTGTTTTTTTTAACACATATTGAGAAGTAGTGTAAGCTCTTTCTGAAACACTAAATTTAGGTTAGGTTAGGTTACAGTCCACCTGATAAAATGAAGTGAATACAATGGATCCATTGTAAAACGATTGGAAAATGAAATGATGAATAATTTACATAATATGTGAGACGACTAATAATTCAGACATGAAAATAAAGACAGACAATATTTCAGTAAGTAATAACAGCAAAGTTAGATGTACATGAAAATGTTATACATCTTTATTCTCTGGTAATAAACGTTGTAGATGTTATTTTGTTAGCGAGTACACCAATGTCATTAATTGTAGTTATGGTTCAGACAAAAAGAATTTCTGGAAATTGTTTCATTCAACAAATATACACAAGGAAAGAGATCGAGGAGTTGAAACTTCAGGAATCTTAACTACCTTCACATCTTAATATCAAAATCTATTTATGATTATATTCACTTTTTGGCATGAAGACTTGCTCCTTTTGAAATATTTAGATATTTTTCTGTCATTTCGATTTGTACATAAGATATATATTGTTTCTTCTCATCATAATGTTGTGATTCTTTCTCAAGAAAGTTTATCAATGTCTGTTGAGTGAATAGCATATATTTTCCATAGATTTCGAATTTAAAATTTCTCTGTTGTTTATGTTGTGGTAAACAAAGAAAAAAAATTGTGTTTGAGATTACATTTCCACCATCAACTAGCTTATACAAAACAAGAGTGAATTATAAACAGGAAAATAGTTTAATCAAAAGCCTGTATGCAGCTAATAGAAATAAGTTATGAGCTGGAAATTTGATATTGGACTCATTTTCAGTGATTGAGGGGCTTAAGCAGGGGGGGGGGTATTGAGTCCACTGTGATTCAACATAGTTATAGACGTTATATTGAAAGTAGTGAAAAACTAGGTGAAGAAACATCACGTTGAATACAGAAATTAACAACCAATTAGAATTTCATAGTGTGTATTTGCTGAAGATGTAATGGTATGTGCCTCGAATGAAACGAAGCTTTAGGATAATTTGGTACTATGGAAAGTGGAGTTGGCTAAAATAAAAATGAAAAAACTTTGTAGAAAACAAAGGTAATGGTGATTATAATGAATTATACACCAGCAAATATAGAAATACTTGGAACCAAGCTGAAACAAGTACTGTCTCAAGTATCTGGGAGTAATAATGCAAGGGAATGGTAACATGAAAGGGGAATTAAAAAATGATGAGAAATGCTTCTAAACTGTACTACTCCATATCAATCCGATTTGTGGGAAAGAGTGAGATAAATAAAAGAACAAAAATGTCCGTATTTAAAGCAGTATTTAGACCTGTTCTCGTCTATAATAGCAAAAGCTGTTCTGTTCTGAATGAGACACAGAAGGGTAAAATACAGGCTATCGTAATGAAGTACCTTCGAACGTGGGACTGACATGAAAAGGCCCATTGAAGAAATGAACTAGAAATAAAATTTGTTTTGGAATTTCAGATCAGATGGTTTGAGCATTTGATGGGGAGAGACAAATAAAACTCATAAGGAAAGCAAGAGTGAGGAACTATCTGTGAAGGGGGAGGGCTAAAGAAGACATGGACTGATAAAATGGGAATACAGCTGGAGAAAGAAGGTACGAATTGGAATGAAGCCAAACAGTTCGCTGAAAATAGAAAACATTGGAGTAAAGTTTATCGTAGTTAGTGAAAAAAATACAAATACGTACCTTACAAAGATGAATTTCCTGCAATGAATCAAATATGAATATTTCAGTGTGTTTCTTTTAAAATAAGAAACCAATTCACTATTTTAGTCGTTTTCAGTGAAGAAATTAAGTATGAATGGTATATACATTGAAACGTTTTTATTTCCGGTGGGTATATGAATAGTGTTAATCAGTTTGTGGCAATGAAATTAAAAATACAATTCTAATATTTATTCATTCAAAGATCAATTCTAAATTCAAGCAAACAAAAAAGTTACGAGGGCCGATCAAATTTAAGAACAAAATACCTGTAAATTCGTTTCCATTTTCAATTAAATTTCGTTTTAGTTTTTCTGAAAAGGATCTACAACTTTTCGAATTGGGTATAAGGGGAGATCTATGTGCCAATTTTGGTTTCCTAGATCTAAGAAGTCAGTTTCCTACAGAAAAAAAGTTTATAATAAGGAACTAAAAATCATAAGAAAAGGTCGAACTTTTTCAAACACTGCTTGAAAACTAGTCTAACTTATTTATATTAATTTTTCAATTGTCCTTGTATATTCCTCGGTACATGATAATAGAAATCGAACAAACAATGAAACCTATCACAATATTCTTGAATTTAATTTTACTTGACTATCAGACGTAAAAAAACTTCCTATCTGTGAATGAAAACTAAGAGCTTCAAAATAAATATCTTACTTCACTGCCAGCTAACTTGCTGCGCCTACAAATTTATCGTTGTACCAAAATTCACTACAAAAACAATACTTACAATGCCTCATCCTGATTTCTGATAACATTTTTTTTGGTTCGAATATATATCATTATGTGCTCTCGAACACACATCGTTTAGCAGCTATGAATTTTTGAAGTTCACAATAATGAGTATTTACACAATGTCGAAAATTCAAAAATCTCAGAATTCTTGGCACAAAGATAGAAAACGTAGTGCAGATCAAGAATCTGGTAATAGCTCCATAGCTGCTAAACTATTGGGGTTTAGGAAAAACTATTACCAGATTCTCAATCTGCATAACGTATTCTAAATATGTGCCAATTTTCGTCAAATTCTAAGATTTTTGAATTTTCGACATTGTGTAAATACTCATTATTGTGAACTTAAAAAATTCATAGCTGCTAAACGATTGGGGTTTAGGAAAAACTATTACCAGATTCTTAATCTGCAAAACGTATTCTAAATATGTGCCAATTTTCGTCAAATTCTAAGATTTTTGAATTTTCGACATTGTGTAAATACTCATTATTGTGAACTTCAAAAATTCATAGCTGCTAAACGATTGGGGTTTAGGAAAAACTATTACCAGATTCTTAATCAGCATAACGTATTCTAAATATGTGCCAATTTTCGTCAAATTCTAAGACTTTTGAATATTCGACATTTTGTAAATACTCATTATTGTGAACTTCAAAAATTCATAGCTGCTAAACGATTGGGTTTTATTAAAAACTATCAACAGATTATTAATCTGCATAACGTATACTATCTATGTGCCAATTTTCGTCAAATTCTGAGATTTTTGAATTTTCGACATTGTGTAAATACTCATTATTGTGAACTTCAAAAATTCATAGCTGCTAAACGATTGGGGTTTAGGAAAAACTATTACCAGATTCTCAATCTGCACTACGTTTTCTATCTATGTGCCAATTTTCGTCAAATTCTAAGATTTTTGAATTTTCGACATTGTGTAAATACTCATTATTGTGAACTTCAAAAATTCATAGCTGCTAAACGATTGGGGTTTAGGAAAAACTATTACCAGATTCTCAATCTGCACTACGTTTTCTATCTATGTGCCAATTTTCGTCAAATTCTAAGATTTTTGAATTTTCGACATTGTGTAAATACTCATTATTGTGAACTTCAAAAACTCATAGCTGCTAAACGAATGGGTTTTGGAAAAACTATCAACAGGTTCTTAATCTGCACAACGTATTCTATCTATGTGCCAATTTTCGTCAAATTCTGAGATTTTTGAATTTTCGACATTGTGTAAATACTCATTATTGTGAAATTCAAAAATTCATAGCAGCTAAACGATTGGGTTTTATTAAAAACTATCAACAGGTTCTTAATCTGCACAACGTATTCTATCTATGTGCCGATTTTCGTCAAATTCTGAGATTTTTGAATTTTCGACATTGTGTAAATACTCATTATTGTGAAATTCAAAAATTCATAGCAGCTAAACGATTGGGTTTTATTAAAAACTATCAACAGATTCTTAATCTGCACAACGTATTCTATCTATGTGCCAATTTTCGTCAAATTCTGAGATTTTTGAATTTTCGACATTGTGTAAATACTCATTATTGTGAACTTCAAAAATTCATATCAGCCAAACGAATTGTGTTTGGAAAGAACTATTACCAGATTCTTAATCTGCATAACGTATTCTAAATATTTGCCAATTTTCGTCAAATTCTAGGATTTTTGAATTTTCGACATTGTGTAAATACTCATTATTGTGAACTTAAAAACTTCATAGCTGCTAAACTATTGGGGTTTAGGAAAAACTATTACCAGATTCTTAATCTGCACTACGTTTTTTATCTATGTGCCAATTTTCGTCAAATTCTAAGATTTTTGAATTTTCGACATTGTGTAAATACTCATCATTGTGAACTTAAGAAATTCATAGCTGCTAAACGATTGGGGTTTAGGAAAAACTATTACCAGATTCTTAATCTGCATAACGTATTCTAAATATGTGCCAATTTTCGTCAAATTCTAAGATTTTTGAATTTTCGACATTCTGTAAATACTCATTATTTTGAACTTCAAAAATTCATAGCTGCTAAACGATTGGGGTTTAGGAAAAACTATTACCAGATTCTTAATCTGCACTACGTTTTCTATCTATGTGATAATTTTCGTCAAATTCTGAGATTTTTGAATTTTCGACATTGTGTAAATATTCATTATTGTGAACTTCAAAAATTCATAGCTGCTAAACGATTGGGGTTCAGGAAAAACTATTACCAGATTCTTAATCTGCATAACGTATTCTAAATATGTGCCAATTTTCTTCAAATTCTAAGATTTTTGAATTTTCGACATTCTGTAAATACTCATTATTGTGAACTTCAAAAATTCATAGCTGCTAAACGATTGGGGTTTAGGAAAAACTATTACCAGATTCTTAATCAGCATAACGTATTCTAAATATGTGCCAATTTTCGTCAAATTCTAAGATTTTTGAATTTTCGACATTATGTAAATACTCATTATTGTGAACTTCAAAAAATTCATAGCTGCTAAACGATTGGGTTTTGGAAAAACTATCAACAGGTTCCTAATCTGTACAACGTATTCTATCTATGTGCCAATTTTCGTCAAATTCTGAGATTTTTGAATTTTCGACATTGTGTAAATACTCATTATTGTGAACTTCAAAAATTCATAGCTGCTAAACGATTGGTTTTTATTAAAAACAATCAACAGATTCTTAATCTGCACAACGTATTCTATCTATGTGCCGATTTTCGTCAAATTCTGAGATTTTTGAATTTTCGACATTGTGTAAATACTCATTATTGGGAACTTCAAAAATTCATAGCTGCTAAACGATTGGGTTTTATTAAGAAGTATCAACACAACGTATTCTATCCATGTGCCAATTTTCGTCAAATTCTGAGATTGCATTGGTATTATAAACAAATCGTAGAACAAGTTGGATGAATAACAGGAAAATCCACACCGAGCCATTGTACAGTTAGTATGAAAGGTAATAAAAACTAATTAAACAAGTTAAGTAGGGGTGAATAATTCACGTCTACCTGCTCATTCAAAACTTGTCCGAATGTTTGTATCTATTCGGTCAAGCTTTTGAATGAGCAGGTAGACGTGAATTATTCACCCCTACTTAACTTGTTTAATTAGATTTTATTACCTTTCATACTAACTGTACAATGGCTCGGTGTGGATTTTCCTGTTCTACGATTTGTTTATAATACCATACTCTTCATTCTGTTTGTCATTCTTGATAAAACTGATGTGTCAGCGAAACGTCGTCGAATTTTTTTTCACATAAAATGTAGATTAAAGTTAAACCTTGTGTTTTTTATCTTACTTATATCATGGATCTACATCAAGTAACGGCCTCCACAATTCAAAAAAACTTTGTCATTTCTCAACAAGCACAAATTACTTGAAACCTTCAATTGTAATCATTTTTCACAGAACTTTAAGTTCTGACATCAACAATTGTAAAAACTAATAGCATAGCGAATGTTTATATGCATATACACCATATTATGTTTAAACATACAATGTGCGTTATTAAACGATAAACTCAATAGCGCCCTGAGGTAGTAAGAAAATCATGCCCAATAATGACATTTACACTAGGTACTGAAAATATTTTGAGATCTTCCTTTTTCTGTCTATGACTTCCCTCTTTTTTCTACTTGTCCGGCTAAGTGGTGTCATTCTGGTGTTCTGTAAAATGAGTACATACTTATTACTGAAATACTTTGCTGTAAGAGAAGGAAAGGGTAGAATAATAAAATGAGTGAATTTAAGATAATATTGAATTCGGATTCTGGACATGTATTTTTATTGAAGATTTAATTTTACAATGCAGATATAAATAGATAAGGGTTAGGCCAATAGCTCCCACGTAGGTAAATGTGCCCAACGGTCATTTGACTGGGTGTTGAGTTTTTGGTATTCGGAAGTTTTTTCAAAAAACTATACAAATTATCTTCAAAATATGAACATGATATGAGGAAAACAACCTACACTACATGACAAATATAAAAGCAAACAAAAATGTATAATAAAACATCTGGAAACTTACAGTTTCGTGGAGCAATTATTTTACAACAGTGGCGTCTCCTACCGGAGTCTTCGAAACACAGAGGGTCACTGGCAAGATGGCGGCGGAGCGGCTAGCGCTCATGGTTGGTGTGTTCCTGTTGGTGTATCCTAAGTAAGCGTGAGCGTTGACGCGAATAAAACTAATTAAAGTACGTTTTCCGTAGATTGAGCGTTATCAGAAAGACGGCGTTAATCACCTCAGGTACCTTATGTTTTCAGTAGCTACATTCATTTTGTTACTCTTTTCTAGCCTGCGTCTTTTGCTCTTTAATTTTAATATGAGAATAACTTCTATATTCTATTTCCTCAATATACTCGAGAAGTAAATCCACACAATTTCGTTAAAATCATTTCTTTCATCTGTTTTAATCCTATATTTGTTTCTTATATCGGCTTAGAAAAATATAATTCATGGATCTTATTCGAATCAGGACACTCGAGAACAGGGCATAATCAAGAGTTGAAACTGTAGATCTGTACGAGGGATGTTTTTATGTTTTTCATGAGACATAGAGAATACCATTAATCAACTACTATTACTAAAAAAGAAGCTTTACGATTATTTGATATAAATCCAAAATTTTAGTCCTATACGTGCTATGTTTTAGCCACAACAAACTGTTAAACTTAACAAGTTTATTAAAAAATGGAATTAAACCGTGAGAATTTTCGCGCAATAATTTTCTGTAATTTTCAAAGACAATTATATCATCAATAACGTCCTGGCAAGATGGTTTCTGTTTCCGGCATTCAAGCACTTCACCAGTCAACAGTTTTCCGTTGGTATGAGGAATTTGAAAGAAAAAGGATTAGACTAACCGACGATTCAAGGGCAGGTGCACCAAAAACAGTGGATACTGAAGAAAATGTGGATGCTTCTTGTAAGATTATCTAGGAAGGTGGCCATACAAAATATTGAGAGATTGAGGCGTCATTGAGGATTTCAATTACCTTAATAGAAAAAATTTTGCAAGAAAAATAGTGGGTGAAAAAATTAGTTTCCTGTTGGATACGTATCTGTTGGCCGCAGAACAGAAAGCTGAAAGGGTGAATTGTGTTAAAAAAACTCTGGGCCGTTTTAACTTCTAACATCATCACTGAAAACATTGTCAATCCTGATTAATCTTTGATCTATTCATACGAAGCAAAAAATGAATGCAAATCTTCGGTTTGGATGTGCCAAGAGGAAGAAAAACCGACAAAAGTCTTCCTTGGTCGAACTGTCTATAACAAGATGGTGACAACGTTTGTTTCAAAAACAAATCATAAAGCAACAAATGATTTACAAGATAGAATAACCATTACTACAAATTGATACAAAACCATTTGATTGCCAGAAGTCTTGAGTAAGCTCCGAGAAAACAACCCCGACCATTGATATGCAACATTGAATTTATTACTTTTCCCAAAATCAAGAACGAACTTCGTGGTTAAAGGTATCAGTCTTCAGAAAAACCTGTTGATGCCTTCCAAAAGGCCATTTGGAATGTAGCATCAAACCATTGGAATAGCTGCTTCCAGAATTGGTTCGAACGAATGCAGAAGTGTATTAATCTTCGCGGAGAATACTTCGAAAAACAATAAAGTCAATCGTCTTATTCTTGCTCTAGATGTAAAACATCCCTCGGACATATCGAACTTCCTGAATTATATATCAATTTGAAAATAATGAAAATTTAGAAATACTTGTTTCTTTCTCGGTAAACTGCTACTCATTTAGCTAATTTGACTTCTGACTACTAGCAGAATTTTTTTCTGACGATCTTGAATTTTCATTTCTTATACTCGAAGCATAATTGTTCCAAATTATTATTTGAGTTCTTGATAATTGAAAATCTATGCGTAAAAATGATTAAACCATTTGTTTAATAAGTCCATATTTGAACCTTTCTAATTTTATCCTATGCCAGATCAATTATTAAAAGTTGAGATTTTAAAATTAAATGTATCTTTTTCGATTGTAAGTTATTGTAAGTGAAATTCGTACGGCAAAAGAGCCAGTGTCCATGAACCAATACTCGAAGGTACCTTATCATAACGATGCGTGAGGCAATACATAAGGGTGTTCGATATAACACAAAGAACCATTAAGTATGAATGTCAGTGCATATGAAGAGGAGTTCAATATAGAATAAGTTGCATGTGGAAGGGCGTTTAGTATATAAGGCGTTTCGATATAAATATGGCGAGTTCTACGTGCTCATAAGTTTCACTTAAATCGTATAATTTTGAAGTTGCGTCACGTTATTTAACAACATGTCGTTTCCACACTACTCATTTTCACTAATCGCTTTCGAATATTACCTATTTTCGACCACAATACAGTCACAATTTAAAGTTTTTATATAAATCGGTGATCCCATAAACATAGTGTATGGCGGGGGTGCTCAAACTTGAACTGCTGGCGATCTACGTCAATATGTTTAGACTACTTACGATCGACTCTGAGAGGCTGCAAGTATGTGTGATGCAGGGTTGTCGTACATACACGATATATCCTACCTACCTACCTAGGTATGGTGTACCGTAGCATATATAGATATTAGCTTTCCGCACAATATACATTATTTTAGTCAATGTTTAGATTAGGTTTAATTTAATTTCCCAATGATATCAATGAAAAAACTTATAGTTATTCAAAATTGCGAATTTATTGGTTGTTACAAGACAAAAGGGCTACATACCGGCTCGGTGGCGTAGAGGATATGCTGCTCGTCTCCTGCGCAGAGTTAGCTGGGTTCAATCCCCACAAAGTCGGTGCGAAGATTTGGGATGATGGCCCAAGAGGAAAAAGTTGAAAATTATCAATAGATTTCCTCATATCAGTTTTTTGCTTTTATTTTTAGTTTAGAAGGATATCAATATCAATTTCTTAGGCTGAAGATAAGAAAATTAACGTAATAACTTTGTTTCAAGATAGAAAAGCATTTGGGTCACTCAGCCGTATATTATATTTCACAAAAAAAAAATAAATTCATCACTTGAGCCTTATATGCCTTCTTCAAGTCGAGTATGTCAATTTGTTATGAGGGTGGAGTAGAGCTCATGACACACTGGAGGGATGTAGGAATGAAAACATTGGAAATTCGTTTATTTTAATTTTTCTATCCCTATCACAAGGATAAAGGACATCCAATAAAATATATCTTCTTCTTTGTGAGAAATCTCGGTTCTTTGTTTGGAAACAATCAAATGAGTCATCCTTGTTATTAGAATATGAAAATTTTATTTATGGTTCTTCTGTTTTAAATATAACTCATTGATATTTTAACCATTCTTCTTTTACATCTTGCTTTCATTTTTGTTCTTTTTGTGATTAACTTTTCATTTTAACCACCGAAATTTATTCATTTTCTCCGAACCAGTAATAAGTTTCATTTAGCCGTGTGGCAAAAATCATTGTGGAAAAATAATTTTTGCCTGAGAAATTCATTACCTTAAACAAATTGAAGCTAGTTGTTTCCGAGTTATTTGGAAATTTTGAAAATTTTCGGAATCTGTAATGTGCCAATATATCGGTTGTTTTGAAGTTACTTATATGAAACCTTTCGACATTCTGCAGGAACTTTTCCACGTAAAATCGCACTACAGTCCCACAAACGTGAAAAACGGAAAAATTGTCGCCAATATTGTGAGTATGACCAAATACAACAAGAAAAAGTATTCGGAGTAAGGGAGATAGAAAGGACGCATGGCCCGAAGATCGGTAAATAACAATGAACACGAATTGAGATAGGGAATTTCAGAGCGATACGATATAATTGTTGCACAGAGTATATTGCACGATGTTTACTCCGCGAGAGCTTTGTTGTACTAACAAAAGAAAGGCTCTCTCCACTGCGCAATTTATTAGATCGCCTATCTAAGGGAAAGGGAAACAGATTTGTTTGATGGCCCTTACGTCCAGAAATTTTGTTTTGTCCAACGGTTTTTCAGTTACAATGCAACCTTGGCTTCGATGAATACATTTCCCTTTTTACAAATATATCACATGTGTACCCAATTTTTCCATCCATGATGTGTTTTCATGAAAAAAACCGATAAGTGTATAATTTTTCCCTAATTTTATCTCTCTCATTAGTATACGTAGAAAGTACATTTTTGCAATGACATTTCAGATAAATCACTTAATGTTTTTCCATCAAGTTTCAACTTTAACTATCGTTTGTAATAGCGGAGCGACTATTCTGTACGAAAATTTTAAAAAGTTCAATATGATTGAATGTTAAATTCAAAATAATTCTGATGCGGATGCAGCAAGAGCTGCTTATATCGTTTTCGTGACAGGTGACAACCTCATAAAAGTATATGAACCTCATGCACAACGGTACATTCATCGTCCCAAGGAGAAAAGAAAATGCAGTAGTTGAAAGAGAAGATGTAACAATCGATTTCAAGCAGGTAAATTGGAAAAATAAAAAAGGGGTATCTAAAAGTCGAGTGTCTCGTATTCTCAAGAAAATTATATATAAAAAATGAGAATATCCTAGTTCTTGCATTCAGGGGACTTCCAAAGGTGATTCCTTTTTTGCAAGTGATTTCTGAAGAAATTTGAAGAAAACTCGCAGTTTTTCCGAAAAATAATTCAAACAAATGAAGGTCACATCAGTAGTGATGGAGTATTCAGTCAAAATGAACATTGGTGATCTGATGTAAATCCACATTGCCATATTAATATTCAGCATTCAAGGATCCTGTGTTGAAAAATAATCACGTATTCGAATATGTATCAAGAAATTGTAAACGACAAATTCATCGATAGATATTTTGATGCACTCTCTAGCTGTGAAAAAAACATATATAAATGCCAATCTTCGTTTTGGATATTCCAATGAGAAAAGGGGTATCTAAAAGTCGAGTGTCTCGTATTCTCAAGAAAATTATATATAAAAATGAGAATATCCTAGTTCTTGCATTCAGGGACTTCCAAAGGTGATTCCTTTTTGCAAGTGATTTCTGAAGAAATTTGAAGAAAACTCGCAGTTTTTCCGAAAAATAATTCAAACAAATGAAGGTCACATCAGTAGTGATGGAGTATTCAGTCGAAATGAACATTGGTGATCCGATGTAAATCCACATTGCCATATTAATATTCAGCATTCAAGGATCCTGTGTTGAAAAATAGCTCCAATAATCAAGTTTCAACTTTAACTATATTTGTATCATTCTGTACGAAATTTTAAAAGTTCAAATGATTGAACAAATTCATCGATAGATATTTTGATGCAACTCTAAAAGTATATGAACCTCATAGCTTCATGAAAAAAAAAATGCATATATAAATGCCAATCTTCGTTTTGGATATTCCAATGAGAAAAGGGTATCTAAAAGTCGAGTGTCTCGTATTCTCAAGAAAATTATATATAAAAATGAGAATATCCTAGTTCTTGCATTCAGGGACTTCCAAAGGTGATTCCTTTTTGCAAGTGATTTCTGAAGAAATTTAAAGAAAACCCGCAGTTTTTCCGAAAAATAATTCAAACAAATGAAGGTCACATCAGTAGTGATGGAGTATTCAGTCAAAATGAACATTGGTGATCTGATGTAAATCCACATTGCCATATTAATATTCAGCATTCAAGGATCCTGTGTTGAAAAATAATCACGTATTCGAATATGTATCAAGAAATTGTAAACGACAAATTCATCGATAGATATTTTGATGCACTCTCTAGCTGTGAAAAAAAAACATATATAAATGCCAATCTTCGTTTTGGATATTCCAATGAGAAAAGGGGTATCTAAAAGTCGAGTGTCTCGTATTCTCAAGAAAATTATATATAAAAAATGAGAATATCCTAGTTCTTGCATTCAGGGGACTTCCAAAGGTGATTCCTTTTTTGCAAGTGATTTCTGAAGAAATTTAAAGAAAACCCGCAGTTTTTCCGAAAAATAATTCAAACAAATGAAGGTCACATCAGTAGTGATGGAGTATTCAGTCAAAATGAACATTGGTGATCCGATGTAAATCCACATTGCCATATTAATATTCAGCATTCAAGGATCCTGTGTTGAAAAATAATCACGTATTCGAATATGTATCAAGAAATTGTAAACGACAAATTCATCGATAGATATTTTGATGCACTCTCTAGCTGTGAAAAAAAAACATATATAAATGCCAATCTTCGTTTTGGATATTCCAATGAGAAAAGGGGTATCTAAAAGTCGAGTGTCTCGTATTCTCAAGAAAATTATATATAAAAAATGAGAATATCCTAGTTCTTGCATTCAGGGACTTCCAAAGGTGATTCCTTTTTTGCAAGTGATTTCTGAAGAAATTTAAAGAAAACCCGCAGTTTTTCCGAAAAATAATTCAAACAAATGAAGGTCACATCAGTAGTGATGGAGTATTCAGTCAAAATGAACATTGGTGATCTGATGTAAATCCACATTGCCATATTAATATTCAGCATTCAAGGATCCTGTGTTGAAAAATAATCACGTATTCGAATATGTATCAAGAAATTGTAAACGACAAATTCATCGATAGATATTTTGATGCACTCTCTAGCTGTGAAAAAAACATATATAAATGCCAATCTTCGTTTTGGATATTCCAATGAGAAAAGGGGTATCTAAAAGTCGAGTGTCTCGTATTCTCAAGAAAATTATATATAAAAATGAGAATATGCTAGTTCTTGCATTCAGGGGACTTCCAAAGGTGATTCCCATTTTTGCAAGTGATTTCTGAAGAAATTTGTCAAGAAAACCCGCAGTTTTTCCGAAAAAACCAATTCAAACAAATGAAGGTCACATCAGTAGTGATGGAGTATTCAGTCAAAATGAACATTGGTGATCCGATGTAAATCCACATTGCCATATTAATATTCAGCATTCAAGGATCCTGTGTTGAAAAATAATCACGTATTCGAATATGTATCAAGAAATTGTAAACGACAAATTCATCGATAGATATTTTGATGCACTCTCTAGCTGTGAATGTTAAATTCAAAATAATTCTGATGCGGATGCAGCAAGAGCTGCTTATATCGTTTTCGTGACAAGTGCCAATCTTCGTTTTGGATATTCCAATGAGAAAAGGGGTATCTAAAAGTCGAGTGTCTCGTATTCTCAAGAAAATTATATATAAAAATGAGAATATCCTAGTTCTTGCATTCAGGGACTTCCAAAGGTGATTCCTTTTTTGCAAGTGATTTCTGAAGAAATTTAAAGAAAACCCGCAGTTTTTCCGAAAAATAATTCAAACAAATGAAGGTCACATCAGTAGTGATGGAGTATTCAGTCAAAATGAACATTGGTGATCTGATGTAAATCCACATTGCCATATTAATATTCAGCATTCAAGGATCCTGTGTTGAAAAATAATCACGTATTCGAATATGTATCAAGAAATTGTAAACGACAAATTCATCGATAGATATTTTGATGCACTCTCTAGCTGTGAAAAAAAAACATATATAAATGCCAATCTTCGTTTTGGATATTCCAATGAGAAAAGGGGTATCTAAAAGTCGAGTGTCTCGTATTCTCAAGAAAATTATATATAAAAAATGAGAATATCCTAGTTCTTGCATTCAGGGGACTTCCAAAGGTGATTCCTTTTTTGCAAGTGATTTCTGAAGAAATTTGAAGAAAACCCGCAGTTTTTCCGAAAAATAATTCAAACAAATGAAGGTCACATCAGTAGTGATGGAGTATTCAGTCAAAATGAACATTGGTGATCCGATGTAAATCCACATTGCCATATTAATATTCAGCATCCAAGGATCCTGTGTTGAAAAATAATCACGTATTCGAATATGTATCAAGAAATTGTAAACGACAAATTCATCGATAGATATTTTGATGCACTCTCTAGCTGTGAAAAAAAAACATATATAAATGCCAATCTTCGTTTTGGATATTCCAATGAGAAAAGGGTATCTAAAAGTCGAGTGTCTCGTATTCTCAAGAAAATTATATATAAAAAATGAGAATATCCTAGTTCTTGCATTCAGGGGACTTCCAAAGGTGATTCCTTTTTTGCAAGTGATTTCTGAAGAAATTTGAAGAAAACCCGCAGTTTTTCCGAAAAATAATTCAAACAAATGAAGGTCACATCAGTAGTGATGGAGTATTCAGTCAAAATGAACATTGGTGATCCGATGTAAATCCACATTGCCATATTAATATTCAACATTCAAGGATCCTGTGTTGAAAAATAATCACGTATTCGAATATGTATCATGAAATTGTAAACGACAAATTCATCGATAGATATTTTGATGCACTCTCTAGCTGTGAAAAAAACATATATAAATGCCAATCTTCGTTTTGGATATTCCAATGAGAAAAGGGTATCTAAAAGTCGAGTGTCTCGTATTCTCAAGAAATTTATATATAAAAATGAGAATATCCTAGTTCTTGCATTCAGGGGACTTCCAAAGGTGATTCCTTTTTGCAAGTGATTTCTGAAGAAATTTGAAGAAAAACCACGCCGTCGAATCATCCTTCATCAAGTTTTTCCAAAAAATAATTCAAACAAATGAAGGTCACATCAGTAGTGATGGAGTATTCAGTCAAAATGAACATTGGTGATCCGATGTAAATCCACATTGCCATATTAATATTCAGCATTCAAGGATCCTGTGTTGAAAAATAATCACGTATTCGAATATGTATCAAGAAATTGTAAACGACAAATTCATCGATAGATATTTTGATGTTAAATTCACTCTCTAGCTGTGAAAAAAACATATATAAATGCCAATCTTCGTTTTGGATATTCCAATGAGAAAAGGGGTATCTAAAAGTCGAGTGTCTCGTATTCTCAAGAAAATTATATATAAAAATGAGAATATCCTAGTTCTTGCATTCAGGGACTTCCAAAGGTGATTCCTTTTTGCAAGTGATTTCTGAAGAAATTTGAAGAAAACCCGCAGTTTTTCCGAAAAATAATTCAAACAAATGAAGGTCACATCAGTAGTGATGGAGTATTCAGTCAAAATGAACATTGGTGATCCGATGTAAATCCACATTGCCATATTAATATTCAACATTCAAGGATCCTGTGTTGAAAAATAATCACGTATTCGAATATGTATCAAGAAATTGTAAACGACAAATTCATCGATAGATATTTTGATGCACTCTCTAGCTGTGAAAAAAAAACATATATAAATGCCAATCTTCGTTTTGGATATTCCAATGAGAAAAGGGGTATCTAAAAGTCGAGTGTCTCGTATTCTCAAGAAAATTATATATAAAAAATGAGAATATCCTAGTTCTTGCATTCAGGGGACTTCCAAAGGTGATTCCTTTTTTGCAAGTGATTTCTGAAGAAATTTGAAGAAAACCCGCAGTTTTTCCGAAAAATAATTCAAACAAATGAAGGTCACATCAGTAGTGATGGAGTATTCAGTCAAAATGAACATTGGTGATCCGATGTAAATCCACATTGCCATATTAATATTCAGCATTCAAGGATCCTGTGTTGAAAAATAATCACGTATTCGAATATGTATCAAGAAATTGTAAACGACAAATTCATCGATAGATATTTTGATGCACTCTCTAGCTGTGAAAAAAACATATATAAATGCCAATCTTCGTTTTGGATATTCCAATGAGAAAAGGGTATCTAAAAGTCGAGTGTCTCGTATTCTCAAGAAAATTATATATAAAAATGAGAATATCCTAGTTCTTGCATTCAGGGACTTCCAAAGGTGATTCCTTTTTGCAAGTGATTTCTGAAGAAATTTGAAGAAAACCCGCAGTTTTTCCGAAAAATAATTCAAACAAATGAAGGTCACATCAGTAGTGATGGAGTATTCAGTCAAAATGAACATTGGTGATCCGATGTAAATCCACATTGCCATATTAATATTCAACATTCAAGGATCCTGTGTTGAAAAATAATCACGTATTCGAATATGTATCAAGAAATTGTAAACGACAAATTCATCGATAGATATTTTGATGCACTCTCTAGCTGTGAAAAAAAACATATATAAATGCCAATCTTCGTTTTGGATATTCCAATGAGAAAAGGGGTATCTAAAAGTCGAGTGTCTCGTATTCTCAAGAAAATTATATATAAAAAATGAGAATATCCTAGTTCTTGCATTCAGGGACTTCCAAAGGTGATTCCTTTTTTGCAAGTGATTTCTGAAGAAATTTAAAGAAAACCCGCAGTTTTTCCGAAAAATAATTCAAACAAATGAAGGTCACATCAGTAGTGATGGAGTATTCAGTCAAAATGAACATTGGTGATCCGATGTAAATCCACATTGCCATATTAATATTCAACATCCAAGGATCCTGTGTTGAAAAATAATCACGTATTCGAATATGTATCATGAAATTGTAAACGACAAATTCATCGATAGATATTTTGATGCACTCTCTAGCTGTGAAAAAAACATATATAAATGCCAATCTTCGTTTTGGATATTCCAATGAGAAAAGGGTATCTAAAAGTCGAGTGTCTCGTATTCTCAAGAAAATTATATATAAAAAATGAGAATATCCTAGTTCTTGCATTCAGGGACTCCCAAAGGTGATTCCTTTTTTGCAAGTGATTTCTGAAGAAATTTAAGAAAACCCGCAGTTTTTCCGAAAAATAATTCAAACAAATGAAGGTCACATCAGTAGTGATGGAGTATTCAGTCAAAATGAACATTGGTGATCCGATGTAAATCCACATTGCCATATTAATATTCAACATTCAAGGATCCTGTGTTGAAAAATAATCACGTATTCGAATATGTATCATGAAATTGTAAACGACAAATTCATCGATAGATATTTTGATGCACTCTCTAGCTGTGAAAAAAAAACATATATAAATGCCAATCTTCGTTTTGGATATTCCAAGGGGAAGAGAACCAACAAAAGTCTTCCTTGGTCGAATTGTGT
The DNA here is from genome assembly GCA_013387265.2 of Cryptolaemus montrouzieri. NCBI lineage: Eukaryota > Metazoa > Arthropoda > Insecta > Coleoptera > Coccinellidae > Cryptolaemus > Cryptolaemus montrouzieri. The sequence continues at coordinate 91,549,825 of JABFTP020000021.1, read as the reverse complement.
ATAAAAACACAACGTTTGTTATAAAAACAGATCATGTAGCAAAAACTCATTTACAAGATAGAAAAACAGTTCCTGCAGGTTGGTACACAACCATTTGATTACCACAAGTCGTTAGTAAGCTTGGAAAAACCAACCCCGACCGTCGAATCATCCTTCCTCAAGACAATACAACTTCACCCACAATCCGAAAAACTATTGAATATTTAACGCAAGAAAACAAGAACCAACTGCGTGGTTATGGGGAAGGGGAAACTTCAGTTATGTTTGACGGTCTTTACGTCCAGAAATTTTATTTTGTCCAACGGTTTTTCAGTTACAATGCAACCTTGGCTTCGATGAATACATTTTTTCCATTTTTAAAAATGTATAACATGTGCACTCAATTTTTTTATCTATGATGTGTTTTCATGAAAAACCGATAATTGTATGATTTTTCCCTAATTTTATCTAGTAACTCTAGGTCAATTCACAGAATTTACACGGAATGTTTGAAATAGCTCCAATATGTTCTTTGCTCTCATTAGTACACTCATTTCAGATAAATCGTTTAATGTTTTTCCATCAAGTTTCAACTTTAACTATCGTTTGTAATAGAGGAGCGAGTATTCTCAAGAAAATTAGATAAAAAAATGGGTATATCCTAGTTCTTGCATTCGGGGGATTTCCAAAGACGATTCCATTTTTGCAACTGCTTTCTGTAGAAACTAAACCCCGCAGTTTTTCCGAAAAATAATTCAAACAGATGAAGGTCACATCAATAGTGATGGAGTATTCAGTCAAAATGAACATTGGTGGTGAGATGTAAATCCACATCGCCCTATTGATATTCAACATTCATGGATTCTGTGCTGAAAAATAATCACATATTCGCATATGTGATTTTTAATACAAACCTTTATGATGAATTGTATTATGAAATTGTAAATGACAAATTCATCTATAGATATTTTGATGAACTCTCTTCTTG